>OZ022263.1:59645369-62045369 GCA_963978885.1 Nemotelus pantherinus
TGAAATATATATATATATATATATATATATATATATATATATATATATATATATATATATATATATATATATATACATAAATTTTTGGCCAAAGTGATTTTATTACTAATGTTCTTCTTCGAACATTAGTAACAACCAGTTATTGCATGTAACATAAGTATAATGGTTACCACTTGAATTTCCCATTTTAAATGAAACCCAAAAAGTAACAAACTTTCGTCACACATAAGGACAAACTTTTTTAAAATCTCTTCAGAAACTGCCCGCGCAGATAACTGCGATTTTTTTCCCGTAAATTAATAAAAAGAAAGTTAGCAAACCGACTTTCTAGCCCTGCTTTCAAAATCCGTGCTATCTTTCCATATGTCTTACATACGCTGCACTTTTATTGTCACACTTACCAGGCCATCCTAGAATCTTCCCGCGACCGGAATTGCACAATGGATACAACAAGAAGCCTAGAAGCGAAACTGATTGCGGTTTCGATGACACCAACAACCAAACCAGCTGACTTGTATCTTGCTTTCTGTATCTTTACAATGTGGAATTCCTTCTTTGAAACCGGAACGCTTGCAATACTTTCATCCAGTAACTGTGACTACAAAGTGTTATTTTCATTTGACCCTTTTGCTGGCAAGCATAACACTTTGATTCCTCTACGTGAAGGAATTGGTTTTTGATTTTTCGAAATGCGATGAGGTTTCGTGTTTGATGCCGCAACCATGACGATGACGTTATCATTTTTCCTATCCCGACGCTGAAATTTTATCACAGTCATCATCGTGGTCATCGTCTTCTACGAGCGGAACCGAATGCCTGTGATGGTGATGTCGATGGCGCTGGCGCTGAAGAAGAAAAATGCGAATCTCAAAGACCTATGATCTTGAAAAGTTCGCAATGGCTATCGAGCGGGTCAACTGGATGCCATAAACGATTCCATCACTCAGGGAATAATTTTCGAATGGTAGGCAGACTTGTAAATGTCCGGTCAGTTGTTATGATTGATGTTGGTTGGTTGGCTGCTAGCGTGGTTGTTTCGACTCGGTTTCATGTTTCGTGATGATTGAAGAGCTGTTTCAAACAGATCATGTGTTCTGAGGTTGCGAAATGGCGCATAGGATGCTACAGTAGTTAATGTTACCTTAGAAGCGGTAAAGATAAATCAAATGTTTTGTAAGTCGAATGGACAGTTTCTAAAGATGACCTCAGGATATTGTTGCTTTCACTAGGTAAATGTAATTGCAACAAGTTGCATTTTCAAACAATTAAATGCGAAATATGAACATTTATATCTTTGTCTGGGAAAGATGTCGTTGGGCTGCTGACAACAATAGGAATTGGTAGTTGCTGTCTTTTGCAATGATGATTGCGACACATAAATAATGTTCTTAGACTGTTTTTTATGTTCACTTATCATTTCATAGGATAAATAAAAGCTTACCAGCAAACATGATTTATTGACGAGAGTTTAATATAAATATTACGATTGAAAACGCGGCACTAAACTACATCAACAGTCAAAAAGCAATGTCAGCTCGAATTTGAATAATAATATGCCTGTCGAAAAACTCTATCTGATATGCCTCGAAAAAAAAAATCTCAAAGCGTGTAGTCCTTTGTAACGTAGCCCAGCATTTATAAAAATTACAGCTAACATGGCCAAATTCTCATTCATTATGGGCTTTTCTGATATGCAGATAGTCTCAACTCCTGTGTAACATAGCCTCAACTGTTATGAACATAATCTCGGCCCATATCATTAGAGTAGGCTAAATTTCATTGGCTTTTCACGAATAGAGTCACGAGTTTAAATCCGGATTCGAGCAGAATTTCTTTGTAACAATGTTATAAAGTCAGAATTAAAATTTCAGCAATGAAAATAGGAATTTCCATCGCTTCACAAATGTGAAAGTTCCGCAATTGTCTAAATCGTGGACAGTTTTACTTTTACTTTGCCTTTTATCAGTGCTATTAAGCATGGCGTTGAGGACTATAATGCATGGCTTTTCAAGGTATAATATGTGGCACCTACTCCCATGAATTGGGCAGGCGCTACGTTTTATCATACTCTCGAAATCAACCAGGCATATAACGCCAGAAGTATATATATATATTAAGCATCCAGTGTATTTCTAACTGCGCTTATTTATTTATCTTTCTATTTTTATTTTATTTGTTTTTTGTTTATTTTTATTTTATTTTTATTTATTTATTTTATTAATCCATTAAATAATTCATTAGATTAAATTAAGATTGATCAAAATTAAAAAAAGAAGCATTACGATAGCAATACAACACAAAACAAAGTTAATTATAATTAAAAAAATGAAATAATGACAGAAGAAGTAGTGAATGACAATATTGTAAAGCTTAATAAAAAGTTTAAAAAAAAAATCAAAAATTACAGAAAGTTTCAAGTACTAAGACTATGATATGATGTCTAAAACTAGAGAAGATTAGTGGAAAAAGACCAAGCTGTAGTTCATTGTGTCTTCTGGGGATACGATGGAAAAGAGCCTGAAAGGCAGACACTCGTCAAGGAACACTCGACGAGACGAGACTTTAAAGAATGAATTTGGAGCATATTCACAGTGAGGTATGTGAAAATCTACGTGTAAATCTACGCTACACGCGCTCTACGGCATCAGTTAAATACACAAGGTGGGGAGCCCAGACCTGACATCAGAACAAAGTTCCTTGAGCACCACCCACTCAAAGCACAAAGATCATGTTGCAACTGGTCACAATCAGTCTGAACGTCTTAAAGTCATCAGCAAATAGAAGGCAGAGAGAATGGATAACGGAAGGAAGATCGTTGATGAATACCAGGAATAACAAAGGACCCAGTATTGAACCTTGAGGAATCCCAGAAAAAGGGCAGTATATGAGGAAGAAGAACGTGAATTCACAGCTACAACACAGCTACGACCAGAAACATCGGATGAGAACCAGGACAAGAGAAGATCAGATACCCCATAATCTTAGAGTTTTAAAAGAATGAGCTTGTGATCAACAGAGTCGAAAGCCTTAGCAAAATCAGTTTATACCACATTAACTTGCTGCTGCTGATCTAAGGCGGAAGCGACCAAGTTAGTGAAAGAAGAGGTTAGAGGTGGAGAATCTGCCTTTTACAAACCCATGCTACTCAGGAGTAAGGAAAGGATGAAATATAGGAAGTACCCTATTATAGACAACTCTTTGGAGTACTTTACTAAAACAAGGAGGGAAATAGGACGATAATTGGATATACAACTTGGGCCCACGGATTTTTGCATCGGGGAAATATGAGTAGACTTCCAGTAAGAGGGAAAAGAGCCTGAGGAGAAACTAAGATTGAAGATAATAGACAAAGGAACAAATAGGGATGACGAAAGAGATTTGGCAAACAGTTTGGAATTGTGAAAATGCCTGTCAATTAAACAAATCGAGCTAACAACAGTATTTCTGTTAACGAAAAAAAATCTTCCCTATACCAAAATATGAAGCTAAAAGGTTTTAAAATTATTGCATTAAACTACTGAGTAGCTGACTTTATTCGTTTTTTTTTCAAATTGTAGTACAATTACCGATCACAAAAGCACACTTTTAACGCACCACCATCACTGCGATTTCTCACACTGATTTGAGCTATGATGCAGCTCAATTATTACAGCAAAGAACACAATCAATACTGCGTATTCTTAACCAGCTTAAGAGTTTCAGCCTGATTCATGATAGGCTATTGGTCTTGAGCTTTTGTAAAAAATGCACAGGTCCTCAATAATTTATCATCTGATCAAAAACTGTATCAAATGAAGAAAGATGAAAAATCAACAATTATGAGATAACCGAGTTATTACGGCCAAAATACTCACTAAAAGAATGCCCAAAAAAGCCATCGTTTTTTAGAAATCCGCATATTTACTTACGGACACACAAGAGACAACACTATTATCGTTTTTGTAAAAAAGAAACACGGTCTTCAAGAGCTCTATAAACCTATCAAAATATTTACACATCACAATATTTACGCCTGTTTACACAATAACAAGAGGAGGAAAAGACCTAAAAGTACAAGAGACCGAAGAACAGGCAAATTGTTGGCCTTAACTTTCAGGCCAAAAATACACTATTGATACCACTTCTCTATTGTGTTTTGTTGACAGTGTTGAACAAGTTGATCAAACTACAAACTATTTTGAACACTTATTTCACGAGAACTTTTATTCTGAAAAAGAACGCGTCTATCAAGGCCCGTGAAATTCCTTAGCTCAAAGCTTCAGGAAGGAGAATTCTACATATCTGAAAATTTAAATGAAGAAAATTTCTAGGGCCAAAAAACATCTAAATTTTTTTTCTTACAAATTTTTTTGGGGAACCTGATGAATGAAGTTCGATCTGTACTACTAATTTATGAAAATCTGGTAAAAGCCTCTCATATTTTCAAAACTGACGCCCAAAGAGCCTGTGGTTTTCAATTGCAAAGCTCAGCGAACTCATTATTTTTTCTTGTTTGGTCACAAAAGTCTCCGAGAAAGTTTAGTTGGACTCCTGATTAGCAGCTATCCGATTCTGAGCACTTGTCCCCATAAGATCTTGTGCAAATCCTTGCATGGCCGCCCTCCTCTGCATAGATAATTTTAACAAGTCGAGTTAGTCTTCGTTTGGACCCAACAGCATAGATGTTCCGAAAAATAATAAATAAAAAAAACTTTAAGTGTTCACGCACAGAAGTCCAACTTCTCCAAAAACAACCTTTGTTTCTTGAATCAAGTAGGGAAATGATTCCACGACAAAGTGCCCAAATGATAGAAAAAGAAATTGCTCGATGGCTTGCTCTACTGTTATCTAGAGAAGTAGTAGCCAAAAAGCCTTGCTTCATCGTTCGCAGTCACCTTGCTCGTAATTCTGTCCAAGGACTTTGGAGAAATAACTTCCAAACCTGCCACACGGACCTCTTCAACTGTTTCGGTCCCATGCAGTGTGAACACAATGAGGCTGAGTAATGATGTGACGAAGAAACCCGAGCAGAATTTACAAAGAACGACAACTAAGCCGATTCAAATGCCTAGGTGCTACCTGCACTACAAGAACCCAATCCTATATAAGCTCTGCTCGAGCACATCGAACGATTTAGAGAGAAGGTAAATTATAGCCGGGCGCAAAATTAGAAGTGGTGCTAAAGCACCAGATCCCAAGAAAGCCCAGATCTAGGACTTGGATCCCCGCCGAGCTTTCTTCATATGAGAATATTATGGAGGTTATACGAGGTGTGTAAATAAAGTAATGAGACTAACAACGTAGAGTTTGATATGGCAACACTGGAAACACGTGGTATGGAGAGGCAACAGGTGAACATGTGAGACGCGTTCAGTACGAGTTTGAACTTTCCCGTGCAACCCGTTTTTGTAGTGCGTTCTAAAAATGAGTGACATTAATTTAGATCAATGGTGTGCTTTAAGCTGAATTTCAGATTTTAGCAAAATGTAACGGAAACTTTTGCAAAACTAAACACCAGAGCATAGAATGGCACACTTCAGGCTCTTCAAAGCCCAAAAATGCAAGAGTGAGCAAATCAAAGATCAAGAGCATGCTGATTTGTTTCTTTGATAGCCGGCGAATCTTTCACAAAGAGTTTGTGCCTCAAGGTCAGACAGTGAATCAACATTTTTACCGAGAGGTTCTCTAAAGACTTCGAAAACGGGTCATGCGTGTGAAAGAACTATTGGATCCTGCAGCACGACAATGCTCCTTGTCACACAGCAATTTCCATAAACGAGTTTTTGGCCAGTAAAAACATTCCAGTGGTCCTCAGCCTCCTTACTCACCCAACTTGAGTCTTTGTGACTTTTTCCTCTTCCCAAGATTGAAAATTCATCTCAAGGGACTTAATTTTGGGACACTCGAAAACATACAAACGGTTGTATCCGAGTTCCAGCACTGCTATGAGTAGTGGAAGAACCGTCTCCAACGCTGTGTAGCTTTGCAAGGGAATTATTTTGAGAGAGAAAACGTTCAATTGTAATTATATTTAAATGAAAATATTTAAAAAATATCAGTCTCATTACTTTATTACCACACCTCGTAAGGCTGGGCAATAATAACTTACCGTTAAGTGACTGGCGTCGTCAATGAAAAATCCCTTGCACAGTTATAGGTCTGTGAATACACAATTGGTTAAGGGATTTGAGTTTATACATTTGAATGCATATCGAGGTGACTTCCGAATCTCCATACCCAAGGATTCAGTCTTTATGGAAAGTAGAGATAAGAGGGTCACATCGGAGCAGTCTGTTGAACCATCTGATATACCGTCTTGTTCAAGAGCATCTGCATTGGAAGATAAAGCAAGTACTGTCACGATCTCTGACCTAGCTGGCTGTCTTCTTCTCCACGGTTTCGAATCGAGTAAGGAAGAGGCGACCGAATTCGACGAGGATCTTGGCACCAGTGTAATAGTAAAATTATAAATTAACATTGTAGGAAGGAGCCATACGTAAGGCGATAAGAACTTCATGGAAATCTTTCACCGCAAATATTAAAGGTACGAATGAAGTTAGTCACCTACGAAAACTTCTTAGCATCCTTAGCATCCTGCGCAACCCCATGACAATTAAGAAAAACTTTCGACATTGAGGAACTACTCGGAACTACATGAAACTGCTTGAACTAGGAAAGGGATTCCTCTACGTGGCGATGGCTGTCTTAACTAGACATTGGTGGGCATATGTTGTAGATATGTAGCTGTAGATGTGAGGAAAAAATGGAAGTAGTCCTCACGTCTTTTGCGAGTGCGCAGCCCATTGCTAGTATTCCAATCCCTTGGCTTATACTTATTCACAAGCCTAGTCGAAGTAGCTTTGGCGGACTTGAAGAGGATCATCCAGTTTATCAATAATTCGGAGTGGTTCTTCTCTAAATAATGGTTGTATACTAAGC
The DNA here is from genome assembly GCA_963978885.1 of Nemotelus pantherinus. NCBI lineage: Eukaryota > Metazoa > Arthropoda > Insecta > Diptera > Stratiomyidae > Nemotelus > Nemotelus pantherinus. The sequence continues at coordinate 59,652,288 of OZ022263.1, forward strand.
AATGTGGTATCACAATGGGACCATGTGTGCCTGCTCCGAAGCCACTTTGGATGAGGCAGCTGCGAAACTTATCTGCTATTAACGAGACATAAAATAAAGGATTAGATTAAACTGTGAAGAATCAAATCAACGTCGAGAAGTCATATAATTATCTTAAATTACGCAACTTGTCGCAAAGTTTACAATGAGTTTAATGAAGATGGGATAGCATAGCGGCATTCTCGAAGTGTTTCCACGATTTCAAAAATACCCTCAACTCCGTTAATTTTTGGACACTAATGCCATTTATCTTTTCATTAAAAAAGTATTAGTTATCGCAAATTTCCCAGCCAAAGTAATTGTCAATTTGGAAACTACTCGTACATAACTAATGAAAATGATCAATACCCACAACAGCTATATCAAACTTATGAATCTTCATCAATGAAAACGTATGGGCGCTGAGCTATAGATGTAACCAAAATTGCGCTAATTGACTGTGACATTCATTGCGCACATATTTTAATTCGATTGTATGAAGGTATGCAGACAACATGACAAGAGACTCTTACAAACTCACGAGTGTATCGAAGTTTTTTATTTGGAATCAATCATGCGTTTCGCATCGCAACATAATTGTGAAATCCATGGTTGGATATTGACCTCGACCTAAACATTAAAAGAGTAGGTACTGATGGTTGAAACGCGCGACAATGGTCGTTGTGGTATTGAACGAGCTTTAGTTAAAAGAATTTCGGGTGCAGATTATTCCACATAAGTACATGGAGATAATTTTTCAATTTATTAATCTATATTTTGTAGATTCAATTAGATGCTGACCAAGCAAAAGTGGGTGAAAGTGGGTGAGTGAAATGAATTGCAATAACTTATCGAAGTTTAGTATTGTTTGTAATTTGCTGCCAAAAAAAAAATCAATTTTAACAGGTCAAGGTTCAAATAGAAATAAAAAAATATTTGTTCTATTTGCACTTTGAATCAAATTCTGTAAACATATATGGTAACAGCTTTATGTAATAGCATTGAATTTATTACTTCCCCACAATTCATGACTATACATTTTGCACACTAAACACGTGTGTAGTTGCAGACATCTAAATGACTACTTTGACAATGAAAATTTGATTGAGTAGGAATGATAACGAATTCTATAAAATTGTATTCGGTGTGCACACTCAAATTCTCCTTAGATTTTAATATGCGATTTGGTCGTTAAGGTTTTTTTGTCATTGAAAACTGCAACAGAAGACAAATAAAATTTAAATTTTTCCTCATGATTTAGGCTCACATTATTTCAAACTTGAAGACAAATAATGACTACAAAGCTGAGTCAGAATGGCATTGCTGCACAATGACACATTCAAATTTGAAGCTACATACTTGCGACAGGTTGTCCTTCTATTGTTTGCTTCGTAAATAAATCAAATTTTACAAATTGCTATTGATTTATACGTTTGATAATAACTGATCTATAGGTTTTTTGTTGGTTCAAGCTAGATTATTTTAAAGCTTCCCGAATACTGTACTACATAAAACTTCCTCAAGACAATGTTAACAAATAGAGCTCAAGTATCTACTCCACCCGAACTCGAGATTTTCAACGAGTTAATTTATCTAGACTCAATTAAATAACAGTATGCTGGCGCTTAGATATTCTATAAACCGTAAAAAAAGTCGTAGAAGGCGTACCAGTACTAAACTAGTATTATTATTATTGCAGTAGTGATAATGTCTCCACAAAATTGTTGAAAATTGTTTGAAGTGAATTTTCAACTACTGACGCTACACACACACGTCGCCTTGAATCATCTGGTCGTCGTCGCCTCGTCATCACCACACCATGCTCATTGTACCAGTGATGCCAGATGGTATGTTTGGTTATATTATGACTAGCAAAAATTTTGATTATCAAGGAATATTTCGAATGTAAACTTTTAAACACTATTTCAGCTGTGGCTTGGATATAACTTGAGGCATAGAATTAAGCTAAATTTAAAGGATAGAATTATGATAAAATAATGTGTTACTACACTAATGTAATGGAACATTGTTCCGTAAATTATTCAATAAATAAATAAACAATAAATAAATATGAATTTTTGTTAATTTTTGTTCACTGATTTGATTTCTGTATTTTCATGTTCGAATATATTTATGAAAAATTATTCAATATTTTCAAATAATTCTACTGCTGTAAATATGGTTATTACTCATGTTTCTGGAAACTTTATTCCAGCACAAACTATGAAAATAAATTTTTTGCATCTATCATTGATACGAATGTTGACATTTGAGCTTTTATCCTTACTAGAATCATCACCGAACATCAAGGAAAGATAAGCAAAATTGTCCTAATACCGACAGTTATGGGTCTGGGGACTGAAGTTTGGAAGACCTCCTTTAGTAATTCCTCCATTAATTAAAGTTTGTAGTCGCACGACTTGTTTAGCTACTGATTTGACTAGTGCACTTACTCAAAACTAGACTTACTCGGAGCACAGTGTATGATCGTGTTTGTTCGTCTATGCCCGGATTCGAACCAGGAACTAGATACGCCAAGAGTCGGAACTCTATCTTCATGGCTACAAAGACTTAGTCGAGATAACATGTTCAGCTAAAAAAGAGAACAAAAAGGGAATATTCTAGGGTGTGACGTTTGGGGAAAGATGCGTGTCATAAAAATAAGTATGGACTTCACTGTATAGCTTTCAGCTTCATGATGAAGCTATAATTATAGTTTATGACCTAAAGTGTTTTTATTTCTGTCAAGCGAAACAAGTTACGAAAAAAATAGAGAGAGGACTTACAAATAGATTCAGCTCTGAATGATACCTCAAAAACCGTCTTTTTTATGCATAGCAACATAGAACCATGTGATGACCTAGACCTGTTTGTTTTAATGACGAAATCAGGAAAATACGAGTAAAAAATTTATTAGAAGATAGAAGAATCACCAGCAAAGAAGAAATATATTGGAGTGAAGAACTCGGGAGCAACGATTTAGAAATGTTAAATAAACGAAAGTAAATGGTGGCACCATCTGCAGGAAGAACACCTAGAGTTTCCCTCCCAAACCTTCAGGGTAGTTGACAATGAATTTGAAGTAGTGCCATCTTTCAACTACCTTGGGTCAATCGTAGCAGCCGATAACAACATGGACGAAGTAATACGCGGGCGGCTGCTCAAATCCATCAAAGCCTACTACAGTCTGTCAAGGCTCTTCAAATCCCGAAATCTCACCCGACCATCAAAGCTCTTGCTGTACAAGACCATGGCCCTGCCAGTGCTCACGTATGGATCCGAGACTTGGGTGCTCAGCAAAACGCACTATGATCTCTTATCCGCGTTCGACAGGAAAGTCTTGCGGAGAATCGTTGGCTCCATACGTGAAGAAGGGCGATTCCGGAGACGCTACAACCATGATTTTACGCTATCTACATAGAAACAGATACTTATAATTACGAAGATAACGCTCGGTAGACACTGGTGGGCAGGACACCTAGCTCGAATGAACGACGAGGATCCTGCTCGGAAAACCCTTCGCGGCAGATTTTACGGCAGAAGACAGCGTGGGACTCTTTGCTTACGATGGAGGGATGGCGTTTACCAGAACGCTCGGAGTTTAGGGGTGCCCAATTGGATCACATCGGCTCGCGATCGGGTCCAATGGAAAAAATTGTTGAAGGAGGCCAGGACCAAACCCCGATTGTAGCGCCGATGATGATAATCAAATAAACGAAAGTGGTGGAAATGCTACTTGCAGATACTCTACAAGACAGTAGACGTTCAAAAAAAGCGAAGATCTGATGAGAAGTATACAACGAAAACAGCTAGACCTGGTGACAAAATCGTTATTATGCCGGGATATATTTTGATAGCATGGGTGGCTTATTTTTCGTTAGATTCAAAGCTATTCCGTATATGCTCAAATTTTAGTCGATACCATGTTACACGAAACGCAAACGAAAGCATACCAACGCATTGTATCTGTCTTTTGAAAACCAACATTTATCATACGTTTCAAAAAAAAATTGAATATTTTTGAGTGGTCAAAATTTCATGGCAGGTCTTTTACTATGTCCTCGAGATGAGCCCAGAAAAGATAAAAGCGCTCGTAAATAGAACGCTAATTAATTAAAATTCGACTCTTTATTGATAAAAATTTGGGACAGCTAAATCAAAACACGGGAAATAGTATGTACTTTCAATTTAGATGGTGAATTTAGGAATACATGGTGGAAAGTGGATATCATCACTCGACGGAAAGAGTGCAGAAAATTGAACAAGCCAAATTTGGAGGCCTTCAAGGAAAAGACAGCGTCATGGAGATTATTCTTTGGCAGCATACATTATGTTAGTGACTATAATCTCCTATGTAAGGTCTTAAGGTCAGTACTGAAAGCTATACGATGCATCTAGAGCTCTGACGGCACCTGGACTAATGCAAATACTGACACTTTAAATGTTCTTATGGATTCACACTTTCCAGGGAATCATAGTCCTTTTAAGATTCGTGGTGCATCAAGCGGAGTAGGTCATCAGCGTATCACTGTCTTTTGGAATTACGACCTCCATATTGAAGTGGACCGGAAACTTTCCCAAGCAGTGCTTCGTGGCATTTTTCTGGCTGACATTCACTAGTCTATAGAAGGAGATTTATTACGAGTGTTTGTACTTCTCAGGCAGGATACCAGAGTTGGGTTCATTTTTAAAGCAGTGAAATTCTTGCTTGTTGAAGCTTTCGACTATCGTCTTGCATGTCTTAGCTCTGCCTTGCTGAAGATTCTGGAAAGGATCATTGGCTAATTACACCAGGAGGTCAATCGATCCTACTTTAATCTTGCAGTCACAGCATACTTACGTCCAAAAGCAAGTCTGATAAAACTGCTTTTCACATCTTCATTGAGCAAATTGAATATTTTCTCGGTTTCAGGAGTAAACGCTTTTCGCTTTTTTAGACATTGAGAGGGCTTTCAACAATATTAAGTCTGATGCGATTTTTCAGGTATTTGCAGTGCGGCTGATAACTTGTTTTTTGTAATAACTTTGTTAAAGTGCTACCACCGTATAAGAAGTTTCAGCTTGTTTTCAAATCTTACAAGCTAGGACAAGTGATTTGCATCCTTCACAATTGAGGACGTGAACATTTTGACCGCAAATTACATTATTGACTTAGAGTGAGAGAGCAAAAGGCAATAACAATTTGCATAATGCAAAGAATTCGAAAACCAAAGAAAAGTGGCTACGCAAGTTGTTTTCTTCTATGTTAGAGATGAAAGATCTAACTGGTCAGCTCTTTTCAATCGCTGAAATTTACGATGGGTTAATATTTTTCTTGCCAGCTTGTTGAGATGATAAGCGAGGGTTCCAATATATCTTACACTACGGTTCTTAATTTCATCGGCAGACTTATAGACGGGCACAGCTGTAGCTCTGGGTGAATTGCGAAGGCGGTGGCTTTCTCTGCGTCCCTACTGGTTCATTGTCCGTTAGCGGTTCTAAGTGAGGCTCCCCTGATGGTAGGTTTGTTTATTTTTTTTTTATCGCATTCCACAACGAATAGTCGCCATTTCTAGTGAGAGTAATAACTCTTATCAACTCTGATAACTTTTGTCAAACAATTCTACACGAACAGAGTGGTATCCTTTTGCTTGGGGAGCCCTAACTTGCTATGTAGGGTTAACTCGGACACACTTTAAGAAGGTGTCCTCTCTCCTCAGTTGTGGATTATTACGGCAAATAATTTTCTGAGGATGCTTGATTGGTCCGTTTGCAAAATGGTTGCTTATGCGAAGGCTCAAACTAGCCATCAGGCATAAATTCCTCAAGGACGCTAATGATCCTGAGCCATCACAAGATAGTCCTGAGCCGGTTCAAGTTCCTTTGTTTTGTTGGTTCCTTTGTTTTGTTGGTTCCTTTGTTTTGTTGATTCCTTTGTTTTGTTGGGGCAGTCCTAATAGACCATTTTCTCAGAGAAGAGCATGCTTAACGGTTGGGCGTTGGGTTAATTGTCGGAACTGTGGCTCGGAGGACAAAGAGGAATGCATATTCACTTTATGTGCCACTGTCCGGCTTTGGCGAGGACGAGAATGACTTCAATATGAGCCCTTTTCCTCTCAGATCTGACTGATAGCTAAAGGGCAGTGATATATGTGGTATCACAGCGGGCATCTAATGTGTCTATGTGTGTGCCTCAGTTGGATTTCTCAAATTAGCAGCCACACTATTCCTCTGTTATAGCGGAAAATCAGAAAGATATATTCACTGAGAAAAAGATCAATTAATTTTAGATCTTGTTTGCCATTTGAAACGCCTAAAGATGAAATAGTACATTATCCGAAAGTTTCGGCCTGGCACTCCTAGACTGTTTTTGTTTTTGTTTCGCCGATTGAAATCCCTATGAAAGATGTTCTTGAGAACAATTTACGACGTAGAAGCAGTTTGTACAACGGCTTTGAACACAATTCCTGAACATACCTTCCAAGATACCTTAATAGCTAGGTACTAACGCTGGTCAAAATTTATGGATTCGAAACGAGGTTGAAGAGCTTTGATATGTTAATAATTAAATATATTTGAATATTTATAATTTTTTAAGCCAACAATTTGTTTTTTCTCATTTCTGGTAAAATTAGTTCAAATCATGATAAGCTATATAAAATCGAACCGTTTCTTGATGTGCTCGAAAAATTGTTTTTGGAACACTATAAACCTATATGTACTGAAGGACTGATGTAAGTATGTTACTACGGATTGGATAACCGTAGTTTTTTGAAGCAATATAAACTATTGAATCCATCTACCGTTTTGCTAAGTAACTTAACACAACATAATATTTTATAACTTTCATAAATAGCATGTAGAGCACTGGCTTCTAGCACTAAGTACGTAGAGCACTGGCTTATGTTGTGTGTGGTACCGGGTTCAAGTCTAGGTAAGGACGGAAAACTGAATAGTGGCCTAATTCAAATAGAGAGCAAAATGAAGCCATGAGATGAATTATTTCTCACATTTCAAAAAAATCGGTTATGAAAATGCAGTCCCTTCCACCTCCAATCTCCAAAACTCTAAATGGATTAATGCTTCGGAAAATGGTGTAAGTACAAGTACTAAGATGGCACCAGTGGAAAAGTATTTTTCACCAGTCCATGTAGCGGATTGTAACAAATATATAAGTAAACTACGCTGACGGGGTGGATACCAAACAACTTGTCTGTAATCAATCGGAAATCTTAAACATGGTAAAAGTAAATTTTATAAGATGAGTTTGGTATTTTTGAATGTACCCAATTGCAGTATTTGTTTTTTTTAGTTTTCATTACATTTTACTTCTGATTCAAACTTATTTATCCAACTTTTTTGACAAATGTGCATCCTATTTTTGACAATTGATTTTCTGCAGAATATTTATATACTCTTACTTTTGCATCACCGAATTTACAGAAGATCACTAAACTAAGAGATAATCTGCTAGAACGCATCAATGGCAAGGGTGACTAATTCTTTTTCAGTTCCAAAAATAAGTAATGAAAATAAAAAAAGTATTTTGACTAAAGCCACGCCAGTTGATTATTTGAAAGTGTTATTACTTTTGGGGTTTTTTTTGTACGGTTTTTAGTTTTCGAGCCTAAAATATAAATAATCAATGCAAATAACACATATCTCTTTTTAATATTTAATTCAACGAAGTCTATTTAGCTAAAAAGTAAAAAAAAAAGCAAGATCAAATTTATCATGTATTTTTTGGAGCAAAAATTTTTACGTGAGTTTAATGGCCCGAAAACTATTGTTTTTAATTGTTAACATTAGAGATTTTACTCAAATGATACATTTACTATATTTTCCCATTAAATTATTTTCTCTTATTTCTCAATTAATTTTCGGCCGTTTTGATTAAAATCTAAGACAGGTTAGACAGTAAAATAGCGTTATTGTTCCGCATCAAAGTTGAGAAGGTTTTAAGACAAAACCTGCATTTTGCTTTGTATTTAAGGCCTGCGCTCATTATGCAAATTATACTAAAGCAAATTAAAATTATTTCTATGAGTTAAATTTTAGGCTAATAGACAGTTTTTGAGAATTGCGATTTTTTTTTAATATACCTGTGATGATTTGTAAAATTTTTTTAATTTTTCTGTAAATTTATATATGTTATGCTTAGCAATAAATGTGTTGAAAGACAATACGATTTTTGTATTCAACCGACCGCGTTTTAATTATTTTCCAACTGACATTACTGCTCATCAGTTTCACCGCAACGAGTATATTACTTCAGCTACTAGAGTAGCCTGTTTGGCCATAACGGTAGCAAGTCAGACTGAAGTACTTACCGCGCAGAAAATTACATAATATCTTAGATCTTGTTTGTCTCGGCAAAATCTGCCACATATTATTGGTTATTGTCTCGGCAAGTCAAGATGCTGAATGGTTTTGACTAAGCTGTTTGCGCTGTCGTTGTTGCAGTTAACTCCAGCCTTTAGGCCATATGCAACTCATTCGATATCGAATTAAAGCAAACGACTTTCGGACAAACTCCGACCAATCACAACTCCTATTATTTTTAGTCATGGTTTAGTCAGCTCAACGGACAGTGTTGGAACATATAAACATCGAAAATTACACCTGTATGCACTCGTCTTATTGCGCTACATATGTGATTAAACGATTAATGAGAAGGTAGCGAGCGTGTAGACGGTTATGCAATTATTTTCACATAAATTATGCGTTTTGTTTCACTGGAACGTTGGAAAATCGCACAAGTGCAGGTATCATAAATTGAAGGTACTCTTCTTATTTCTATAAAATGATTTCCAGTTGCTTGACTAGAAGATGGGCGAGATTGAAACTAGTCATTTTTTATGGCATAATAATCAATCTGAAGAAAAAACGGCTCTTCAGCCAGTTCAGTTGATATCGATTAAAAGCTTTAATTTAAGGCAAGTCAGTAACAACTTGACTATTTCCAGCATTCCTTCGACGAAAATTAAGGGAAACGTGGCAACAACCATGTAATTTCTGATAATGTATGCTGAAACCAGTTCATTTTTCTAGTATTATGACCTTCGCAACATTTTGTCAATCAAAGCGCTAGCAAGAAAATATGAATTTATGACTTGACCTTTAGGATAATTTCCGTCTCTTAACTCAGACTGATCCATATCTAAATTGTCCTTACGCCATATAGTCTAGCCTTTTCTATATTCAGAAAATCAATAATATTTCCATACGGCGAAGGTCATAAATTTTTGATTGCTGTAAGTAACGGATTGGCTAAAAGCATTTACAAGTGAAACACGTGAGGAAAGGCCAATAACGTCATGCACAATAGTCGTAGGATTGCATGTCCTGGCACTTTTTGATTTATTGCTTCCGTGACATGCTCGGTGTCATGACTATTCAATTCGCATATCAAATAAGTGGTTTGTTGTTGCCTGTAGGGTGTCTGAACGCATTTCAGGTTGGTTTTAAGGTTTTATGGCCGGCAAAAGTGTTTTCCTTTTCTCTTTAATTCTTAATGTTATCGAATAAACAACCATGTGGTATGAAAGTTATCTTGTAGGATGGGAATAATTAGTGTTGGAAGGATATAGCTTAGGATTTTACTTTACAAGTTAGAATTGTTGACTGCCTCTAAAATTAAACCTGACTATTATGCACTTTACAAGTGAGTTATTGTTTTTCACTTCAAATATTTAATGGCTTGCATGGGCGTTAGTAAAAAACTAGATGAGACTTAGAACTCTTTAAACGTAACCAATAGACCGGTCCCTGTAACGGCAAGAGTCAATATACGTTCTCAAGAGCCAGGGCACAATTGGTGTACGGACATAGTATTACCCAAAACTGATGAAAAACGAACGCATAGGAAGATCATTGGATCCAAAACTATATTCGTCGTAACAGTAAGATGCCAGATTAGCTGAAATATATAGCTAATTTTTTAAAAAATCCTCACGAAACACTTTCTCGAAGCATTCAACAGATTGAAGAAGAGAATTGAAGCATTAACAATGATATAAAGAGGGCGTGGCTTTCAACTTCCTGTTTTCAAATCTGGTGAACGTCGCCTCAAATTATCGCCCTATTTCTATCCTTTCCTGTTTTTCCAAAATCATTGAACGTTTTGTGTTTAACAAAATTTATTACTCCTTTAGGTATGCTTTCGTACCTCAGCAACATGGTTTTGTTAAAGTTCGGTCCACATCTACGAATCTCATTGAATTTTCTCATGCAGTGACCTCGGCGTTCTATCGTAACTCTCAAGTGGATGCTATATATACAGATTTGACTCTGTCAATCTTGAGCTTCTTCTACTCAAATTAAACCACTATGGTATCGGTGAGCCTTTACTTTCTTGGATATGTTTGTTCTTAACTAACCGCACCTGTTTTGTCTTCCTCTCCTACGTGTCGTCCTTACCGTTTTCGCTCTCTTCTGGTGTACCTCAAGGATCTATATTAGGACCGCTATTATTCAGCGTCTTCATCAACGATCTTCCTAATGTTTTATCGTCATCTTGTTTGCTTTATACAGATGACTTAAAACTATTTCGGATAATCGAAAACTCAGATGATCATCTACTTTTTCAGGATGATTTGAACTAGAGATGAGGCGTATATACTGGAACAGGTATATGGAACAGGTATTTTTTTTGGAACAGCCAGTACCTAGTACGAAATTCAAAAATACTAGGTACGAGTATTTTTGTGGACTATACATGTAATCAAGAATTTACACAATAAATTTCGTCCATTTAATTCATTTCAATCAAACAGTGACGTAATAGTATCCTAATATTAATATAAACTCGTATTTCATACTTGCAAGTGCTTTCATACTCACGAGTATCTCGTACGCGAGACGAAAATACTTGCAAGTACGAAAATACTCGATACGAGTATATACTCATATCGTTCCAAAATATTCGAATACGAAAATAACGTATCGTTCCAAAATACTCGAATACGAAAATAACGTATCGTTCCAAAATATTCGATACGAGTATATACTCGTATCGAGTATTTTGGAACTTGCAAGTATTTTCGTATCGCATATTTTTGTATAGAGTATTTTCGTGCTTGCGAGTATTTTGGGACTTTAGGTTTAGGTTTTTAGGGCAAAAGTAGCTGAAATCGGACAAAATCGGCCAAGTTTGAGTTAGAGTTGTTTGGGACATAACGGGCCAAGACTAGGGATTCCAATCCCGAACCATTTTTTCAATCCCGGGATTACGGGATTAAAAAATCTCAAATCCCGGGATCCCGGGATTCGAGGTTCAAACTATAACACATCAAAATAAGTCAAGTTTTTAATAAACAGATTATATTATGTGCCATCATTTCAAAACTACAGCAATAAGTAAGCTGAAAACTGTATAAAAAATATGTTATTGAATAATTACTAATTTATTTAATTGATGCAAATAAAAACAATAATTTTAATTATTCAAGACGTTGACAGTATGAAAACAAATATTTAAAATTACAACTATTACAAATTACAACAACAAATCAAGACAAAAAATGACAACAATAAATCACAACTCTTAACATATAAAATATTCAACACATAAAAATTCTGCCTAAGTTCATTGGTTTTTTCGGAAGTAACATTGAAGCAATAGCAAACTATCAAAGTGTCGTCTCCAAGCCTGCTTCTAAATTTATTCCCGATGTTGGACGCCGCGGAAACGGTCGATAAATATTGTTAAGCCTGCTCCAAACTATGCGAGTGCCACCACTTTCGAAAAGTTTCATTTCTTTTGCAATAGTTTTGATTAGATTAGTTTCTTGCGGCATTTCATGATTGATTATTTTCATACTTTGCAGCTCTTCTTGTAGCATCAATTGACGACTACTTTGTTCTAATTCAATATGGGTATCTACTGGGTCCTCCTCATTTCTTTGGCTAGCAAGCAAAGGGTTCAGCATCTAGATCATTGAAGTATTTTTTTTTTTTAATATTTGCGTTGCTTGGTTTCCAAAATAGAGATTCTATTTCACTTGGTAAATTTTTGCTGGCACAATGTAGATTCTGGAGATAGCTTAGCTAACCAGATAGCTCAGTCCACAGACGCTCTTTTATTCGGTCCAATATTGCAATTTTCATAGCATTCACAAGAATGGACCGTTTTTCTCCTAGCAGTCTAAATAAAAATCTTGATGAAGTATTAGCAGTGAATAAATTTGCATCTTTGCGATTTAAGGCCTCCACAGTCAATTTTACAAGGAGTAAAACTTCAATAAGTTTCTGAATCGAATCAAACTCAGTTCCTTTTAATCGCTTTGGATATTGCAGTCCTATTAATGTAAACTATTTTTCAAAATGGAAAACCGTTCGAGCATCGTCAAGAGACTATTTCATCTTGTTTTACAATCCAGTAAGTGAGACAATTAAATGCCTTGCTCGGATTTGACATAGTTTTGAAGATCGTTATTATTTTTCGCTGGAGCTTTTTTAACATATAAAACTACCTTACGAACTTTCTTTATGCATGCGCTGATGTCCTTCGTCAGATCTAGTGTGTCTTGCAGGCAACCGGGAGCAACGTAGTAAGCTGATTCAGGAGCGTCCAAATCTTCGTGGTCTTCGTCCAGATTATCAGCTGCTTCATCAACTCTTTGATCCAGAATGGACCTCCTATTATAGAGAACATCGCAAACTGCCAAAAGGATGCTATGCGCCAAACAAATATGTCGCTCTGTATTAACTAGTCTGCCTACTTTTCGCATTTCATTTGACCCATCAGTTATGATGGTAACAATGTATTTTCCTAGAGAAACATCAAACTCAGCGAAACGCTCTTTTAATATATTTAGGTAGTTTGCAACTGTCATTGATATCCTTACTCGCACCAAGCTCCAGTAAGAATTCACTAAGTAGATGTTAATATTTGTGTAGCGCCTATTTGTTGTCGAGGTCCACTCATCAAACGTCAATATGAACCGTTCACCTGAGATACTAGCCTGTCTTATCTCATTTTTTATTATTTTTTTTATCCTGCTTGCATAGCCCATAGCCTTTTTTTGGTTGTTATTGAGGATTTTGGTAAATCTGTGTATGCATTCGCTAGTATTAATTTCCTCAAATCATTCGAAGTAACGAATGCACTAAATGCGAAACAGTCCATACTTATTTATTTACAAACCCCTTTGTATTCTCTTGTTAACTGTTACATCGGTTTGTTTTGCTCTATTCTTTACGCATTTTGATGTGAACCTGCATGCTAATTGCTTTCTCATAAATATGGATTCTATTCGCTCTTTTCGAGTCTTGCCGTAATTTGATTGCCGATTATGCTTGACTCCCGGCCCCGGAATCCAGGCCAATTTCTGATCCTGAAAATCCCGGGATTAGAGCTCATCAATCCCGGGATTTTCGGGACCAGAAATTAGCCGGGATCCCGGGATTGGATTCGCTAGCCAAGACCTATTGCTGTGTTACAAAAATTTAGGTTTTGTAAGGGAGAAAGGGGTTTTTTGGCCATAGTTTGGCAAAAACTGCCTTTACAGCGCTTTCGATGATTGAAAGTGATCGGGGAGTTCAATAGTGATATTTTAAGGGCAAACAAATTTTTTTTATAGGGGAAATTAGGGAAAAACGTCCATTTTTTCCAAAAAAAATTTTTTTTGGTCTAGCATGAATTTGAGGATCTTTCTGAGTTGTTCCCATACAAATATGGGAAAAAGCGGCCTAGTTTCTAGGATACGGTAAAATGAAATCCGCCGGGAAAACTGAAAGTAACTCTAAAAATTTTTAGATCATTTTTGGTTAGCCATTTGGCTTCTCCGGCTGTGCTGAAGCTCTCCTCGTGACTGCACTCCAACCCTACCGGGGTTGTGACTCATGTCCAGCTTTACCGAAAAGGTTGCCCCCCTAGTGGGTGCATGTTTAATAGACGTTTTATCATTTCTAAATAAAATTTTCGACAAATTCATGCTTCAGTGAGGCGAAGTGGAAAACCGACTGTTTTAGATTAGCCAGGAAAAGTTTGGTATCAGGCATCGATCGATGAAAAGTCATATACAACAAGATTAGTTGCTCCTATCATAGTAAATTTTTCGAAACTGGTAGTTTGAACGAATACAGGAGGTGTTTTGTGCATATATTAAAATGAAAATCAAATTAAATTGATTGAGTTTGCTTGTTTTCCCTTTGATGGCTCCTAGATTGGAGAAACACTTGCCAAATAAGTGACCGACCATTGGATAGTTACGGACAAGCTGCACGGACTAATGGCTCGTATCCTTTCACGGTCAACTGCACCATCACCATTCTAGCCTGGGAACTTTGTCTCTGGTGGATGGGGGAGGGCATATCATACCGTTTCATTACATAACTGCAAATCGCATGCACTTGTGCGTATATATGTACATACTTCAAAAAATACTAGCTAGTATTTTTGGAACAGGTATTTGGAACAGGTATTTTTTTGTACTCGTATTCGGAATACCTAGTATGTAAAAATCCGAGTACGACCCAACTCTAATTTGAACTCTCTTACTGCTTGGTGTAACTCTAAATACCTATTGTTAAATGTTTCCAAATGTTTTGCCATATCTTATTCTCTGAAGCCCCAGACTTACGCATTTCCTTACTTATTGTGTGAATCCGTCCTTGTCCCTATGAAATATTTTACTGATCTCGGGATAACCTTTGATATATACATATACCATGGAAAACGCCTTCGATCTTGATAGAATTTTTTTTTTTGTACATTTCTTTTCTCTTCCTTTTAGTTGCCTGGTTTTATTTGAAAATTTTCTCAGGGTAAGGTCGTCCCCACGAAAGTATCACAACTACAGAAAATACAGATTACGCTACGTACGCAAGAAATTGGGTGTTAAAATAATAAGCTGAAAACAAACAACAGCAAAAAGGAAAATCTTTGAAATGCTGAACTCCATAAAAATTGCATTGGTGACTGCTTGCCAGTTCGTAGCATGCGGTCTAGCACTTATGTGGACGCAGATATCGTGGGGTATATTGCCGCTTTGTTCTTCCTGGCGCATTAGTCAAGGGAAAATGACAATATCAACGGCAAACAGGCGGATCTTTCTTTAATTACGGAAGGTGAACTGAACAGCGCGGTAGCCAGAATCTGCAGACATCAGGCGCTTTGTTTTCTGGAGTCTGTAGGCAGACTTCTTGAGGTCTTGATTGCCTCAGCGGCAAGACCATCTGTTGATTTTAAAGATAAACACCACGGCTTCCGAAAAGTGGACTCAAATATCGGTTCCATCTCTCAGGTTGTTGGGACAGTAGCAAGAGTGCCGAACGAAGGTATGCCTTAGTACCAGACTGGTCATTCTGCTGATGACACTAGATGTAAAAAAAATATCTGAACTTCAGTAAGGTGAGCGGTCATCCTTTGGGCTCTCAAGTATAGTTTCCGCATTCCTGACTTCTTATTGGTCTTGATGCAGGATTATCTAAGAGATTCATGGCTGCTGTTTGACACGGACAAGGCTGTTTGTACGAGTCATATCATTTCAGACGCAGCACTGGAGGTTATTCTTCAACCTGACTTTTGGAACGACGTTTAAGGTGGACTACTGCGCCTGAAATTGAACACGATGGATTTCTGTTTATTTATTGTCAGTTGCGCTGATGAAGTTGCAGCGCTAATCACTGCTAGATCAACCGAGTTCACTCAATTCAGACTCAGCCAAATCATAAGTAGGGTGGAACAGTGGTTGACGGCTATGCTGCTGAAGACAGAGATAGTCATGTTGACGAAACAGAGGGTATCAACTATCATCTCCATGAAGATGCGCTACGCAAAGCCCACCAGCTTATCAAATAGCAAGTCGGAAAGAAATATAGGAGTGACGGTGGACACTGAACTGACTAACTGGTATCGCATATTTAAGGTATGTTACCATGCCTTGAAAGTCATCAACTTGTTGAATAGCGAAACAAGGTGGAGTTTGCTGATGGCGACGACCAGCTCCATCTCGCTGGATGGTCATCTTCGGTGTTGAAAATCCAAGTTTTGCACTTCTTTGTCTCGTAACCTTTTAGAGATATACTCTAATAATACTTCTGAATAATTTGCAAATTTTTTTGAACTGTGGTTCCTTTTTTTATCTGGATTAGAAACTCCTTGGAAAAATTGTTACACTTTTTAATTCATCGATAAAAATTATCTCACGCGAAATATTGAATACAATTAAAAAACAGTTAAAGGGCCACAAATACAATACTAACACCGAAACTAGCGACTTCATTCATTCCATTTCTTAGCTACAGTAATTCGTCCATTTTCTGGCTCGTTCATTTTTCATGATAGAAAACAATGTGTTATAATACTAATTATGCTTATTTTTCTCATTTTACCTATTCATTTTACTAAAGCTCAGTCTATTCTTGGTCTTAAATGTAAATACAATTCGATTGACACACATATCTATATATTACGTTCACTGCACAGCATACGAATAAAAGTTGTTTGACATGCCGAAGTATCAATTTCATTCACTTAAAATTAACGCGCTACTTTCATGACCGGCTAGTCGTAAAACCAATTTACACTATTTTACCGCACCGAAGCCTTAAATTGTCTGACACCTGCGGCCAGTGCAACGACTCTTAAAGAATGTTATAAAGGCCTATAAGCAGTCCTATGAATGAGTTCCAGTTTACGTCTCTGGTTATCGTTCTTTTATTGAATGCAGTGTAAAGTGCTTAATTGCAGCATTATATTCAAACTGGTTTCTTATTCATACTCATAAATGCGCTTTTCAATTTTATTTAGGAGCTTCATTTAATTTTTTTTTTTTTTTTGACGTTGTTGTCGTTGCTTTTAATAATTAAAAATGTGCAAATTACTGTAAAATATATAAACCGTTATTTATGACAAGATATGATCAGCTCTGAATCAAAAAAGCATCAAGTGAAATTCACCTGAAATTTCAAAAATTATGCATGTCATCCTGATAACAGCAATTGCCAAAATATAGGTCAAAGCACCGAAAACAAAGCGACGACAAGAAATATCGATTAGCCTGGAAAGAAAACTTGTAGCCCGTTTTCAAGTCAAACCAAAAAACCGATAATCTAAATGTACATGACCTAGAAAGCCAAGTATTGTAATTCATTCAGAAGTCACCTGCAATACTTGTTCTCTCGTGCCACCAGTAACATTCACGTCGATTACTTTTCGATTTGGCATCGTTTAAGATACAACCGCTGCAACTCTGGCGTACATGCATATTCGCAGAATTTCTATACTGCGATGTTCCGTGAACATACCGAACACTTCAGGCAGAATCGAATTTTTTCCCAGCATGTGTCTTAAGACCCCGATGCAAGATCATTTGGCAGATTTATCTTCCGGAAGCAACACCAATGGAAATTTATAGATAAAAGTGCAAAGGCAATCGATTGGCTCGGCAGAGTTTGCAAGTCAAGTATTCTCATGCATTCCTGGCTTTGAATATTCATAAAAGAACTGAAGACAACAGCGCATCGAAACAGGTTGCAATCGACATAATAGTCATTTGAATGACCGTTTTCGAGTTGCACAGGTTCTTGCGAGCTGCCCAATATGTTTCGGAATTGGGCTCCCTCTTTCTCTCTTTCGGGCCGATGCATGAAGATGTGTCCATTCGCTAATCGTTTTCTCGTTGAAAACTGTCGGTCATTAATTTCCTCGACCAGTTCCGTCATTACAGACTGATTATTCAATGGGCGCATGCAATTTCTTGGATTTCTTCTTCGCAACTGGAAACGTCTTCCTCCGTGGACCTGGTGGACACTTGGCCTGCAGTCGAAGTTGTACAGTTTTGTCTTTGGTGCGTTTTACGTTTGAATGTAAGTAGGTAGTACGCACCTGGCTATTGAGGTCTTCCACTTTGTTGCTACATTTCAAATACACTTGATGCGTTTAAAGTGTCTCCTGACGCCAAGCGAGATGTCGTCTAATTTAGGAAATGATGGAGGCGGTACAATTTAGTAACGTAACTTGTTAAAAGTTGTTGTTGACATGCTGAGTTGCATACGCCCTTACTGGCACGTTTGAAAAATGATTTCCTCATTCGACTTGGTTTCGCACAATTTTTTGTATTTGTTATGACTGTTTTTCAGTCAAATTATTTCCTGTTTGCAGACTAGTTGAAAATTTGCATTTCCTCACACACTAATCTTTCAAAAGAACTTAAGTTAAATATTTTTTCTGATTCTGTTAGTCCAAGACGAACCCTTTTCATCTTTCTTATTTCACATACATCCCATCACTATATTTACCTGCAGCATCATGTCATCAGACACTTAATATCAATTATACAGGTTTATAATCTCATTTGTGTCATTTTCATGTCATTCGCGCCATCAATATTTGCCGCCGCAGGTCTTCGTCTCCTCCAACTCGACTCGGTACACATTTGTTTGGACTTCTGTTATTACACAATCTCTTGACTGCACAGCATTTTGATGGAGTTTTCAATACTTTTAAATGAGTTGCTTTGAAAAAATGAACCATTCATTATATTCGTTGACGGGTGGGATATGGTGTAATCAGGTGTCGAGAGCTTAGTTAAATGTTTAGACATGAATGTGATGTGATGATAGTTGTAATGAAATTATTACAAAGGGTTACGTGAAGGGACAGAAAATTGGGAATAGGCTCATAAATTGAAAATATTAAATATAATAATGCACATAGGTTCGTATTTTTAAAAGATAACTGTAAAAGAAAACTGTCAATTGCCCCAAAAATTAAGCTAACAGCATTGTTTGGCTGCGGCATGCAATTTCGAAAAAATTATTACATCTATATTTGAGAGACCCTCATTTTCTTCCTCATCATCTTAACATTTTTACGGCTACAATTTTGATAAAATATAGCGCAAAATACATGGCTAAAATTTCATAAAAGTAGATACATTACCCCAAAATCATGCGTTATAGCCCTGATAAAAGGCAAAGTAAAAGCGAAATTGATCCCGTTATTGAAAATTTTGGTATTTTGACGACAGTAATTTTCTTGGTAAGTTGACGAGGCTATAGGAATTTCTATTTACATTACTGCAATTTTATTTCTTTACTTTTAAGATACATATGATAAATAAATTTTGCTCGAATCTAGGCTGCAACTCGTGACACTGATCTTCAAGAGCGGACGTTCTGCCCAATAAGCGAAGCGAGCTTATTATAAAAGTAATGTTATTTATTCTTCTTTAATTATACGTGGTGAAACTATGTTCATAGTAATTTGGGCTATGTTATATAGGAGTTGCGACTATGCACATAGCAGATAAGCCCATGATGCATGAGACTTTGGCCTTTTAGCTATATATTATAGCTCAGGGTACTATGTATACCATCTGATCAAATTTAACCCGGACTGGTCTATTCAAACCGAATCGATACAATTTTTTTTCTAGATTGGTAAAACCTTTTTTTATGTTCGTGTGAAGTTTCATCTCTATATGTCAGTTAGTGTGTGTTTGGCAGCTGTTTGTTTACGACGCGAAAAGTTTGTCTGGCGATTTTTACCATGAACAAAAAAATTGAACAACGAGCTTGCTTAAAATTTTGTGTTTCCAATGGAATACGGCTACGGAATCATTTAAAATGTTGCATAAGTGTTTTGAGGAGTCTACTTTATCACGAACACAAGTATTTGAGTGGCACAAAGCATTCAGTGAAGGTCGTGAAGTCATCGATAACTTGCCTCATGCGAGTCGTCCATCCACCTCTGTTAATGGCGATAACATCGAAAAAGTTCAAGAAATAGTGCTTGAAAATCGTCGTGTTGGCATCAGAGAGATAGCAGAAGATCTCAACATCTCTTACGGATCAACTAAACACATTTTGGTTAATGTTTCGGGTATTAAGGTTGTTAATGCTAGACTCGTACCAAAAGACCTGAATCTTTTACGAAAACGACGTCGAGTAGAGTTCGCAAAAGAGATGCTTGCCAACGTAGCTCAAGACCCTACATTCATCAAACGCATCATTACTGGTGACGAGATGTGGGTTTATGAATATGACGTCGAAACTGTCCAAAAATCTAGCGAATGGCGCTCCAAAAATGAGCCGAAACCGAAAAAACCACGTCAAAGTCGGTCAAAAATCAAGGTCATGTTCATCGTTTTCTTTGATTACCATGGTGGGATTACCCATGAATTCGTTCCACAGGGTCAAACGGTCAATAAAGAATACTACTTGGCCGTTTTGAGGCGTCTGCGTGAAGCGATTCGTCGTAAACGACTGGATTAGTGGGCAGGAAATTCATGGATTTCCCACCACGATAATGCGCCGTCACTTTCTAGCATGATTTTGACTGACTTTTTGGCCAAACACGAAACGAAAGTCATCACTCAGCCACCGTATTCGCCAGATTTGGTTTCATGTGATTTTTTTCTGCTTTCGAAACTGAAAAATCCTCTTCGGGGAACGCGCCATGAGTCCATTGAAGCCATTAAAAGTCATTCGCTGAAGGCACTGAAGGCAATCCCAGCCGAGGCTTATAACAATTGTATGGAAACTTGGATTAATCGTTGGCATGCTTGAATTGGTTCAAAAGGAGCCTATTTTGAAGGCAATAATAAAGATTTGCATTAAAATACGTGAAAATGTTGTTTATTTCTGTCAGTCCGGGTCAAATTTGATCAGATGGTATAGCATTTGTGACTATAAATACTGCCCTATGCTACGTATGAAAAGCTGTAATTTTTAGTCCTAACAGGATGACAATAACCGAGACCCACTGTGCCTGAAAGGTTATATCTGGAACACATTTTAATGACATTTTTAAATTTTTATAATGGCATAAAAGTTGAGAAAGACGAAAATATACTCCACGAAATTTCTGAGACTGTCAATAATAAGAAATGTCACTGACAATCATTAGCTTACAGAATGCCACCTACAAATAATCTTAGTTGGTAACAGTTATTTATTTGAAGTTGTCCAGGCTGTAAATTGCGATAGAAATTACGAAAAAACAGCTGCGGAATACTGAAATCACATATTCTTGAAACCGACCGTGAAATGTTAAATGATTTTGTTTTTCTATGCTCATCTTCTTTGCAAAATTTTATTTTTTTCTGCAGTAAAAGATTTGGCAGTCATTCAAAGTTTTGTTTGGATCGTATAGGCATTATAGGTGATTTTTTTTTACAAATGTTCGAAGAACAGTAGTATTAAAATCATTTTGGCCAAACATTCATATATATATATATATATATATATATATATATATATATATATATATATATATATATATATATATATATATATACATATATATATATATATATACATATATATATACATATATATATATATATATATATATATATATATATATATATATATATATATATATATATATATATATATATATATATATATATATATATATATATATATATATATATATCGTCACAAAATTTCAGTGAAAAAATTTCAGGAACGCGCCATCCAATTGAACTGAAATTATCAGGATACATTGGTGTATATGCACAATAATGGCACATCTCACAAAAAGTTAAAAATATTTAACCCCTTGGCGCCGGCGGCCATTTTAGTGATATTTTTAATATACCTATTATTCCGTCCACAAATAATTTTTGCAAAAATAAAGTTAACAAAATGAATTTCGAACGTGTTCGAAATGTGAATCGGATAATGTTTTGGAATTTTTTAACCCCATGTGAGCGTTAGGTGCCTGAAAAGAGATCGGGAAAATTTGAAAATTTTTAAATTTCGATAACTTTTGACAGAGCTATCAAATCATCATGAAAATTTCAGAACATATGCTCGTCACATATTATTAAGTTGTAAATTTATGTTGCTTTTAAGGAGCATGTTGGTAACCCTGTAGCAAGGGCAGGCGCTGAAAGTGAAAACCTTCAAAACATCGACTCTCCTGAAAAATTGTCGG
The DNA here is from genome assembly GCA_963978885.1 of Nemotelus pantherinus. Lineage (NCBI taxonomy): Eukaryota > Metazoa > Arthropoda > Insecta > Diptera > Stratiomyidae > Nemotelus > Nemotelus pantherinus. The sequence continues at coordinate 59,674,177 of OZ022263.1, forward strand.
TTTTTGGAAAAAAAGCCACTCATATATAAATCTTATGCTTTTTCTAGATAGCCAAAGTAAAAAACATTTGAAATTTTAGAACGGGCAAGAGCGGTAGCCCTTTTCCAATTTACCTATATTCTTAGCACTAAAAACTTCTGTTCACGGAAACTCACGACCCGATAATCAGATATAGTTGAAATTTTCAGCATATATTCGTATTGAATAGGACCAGGTGTGATAGAAGTGATTTTGTAATTCGCGCAATTCTGTACCAGTGGTGCCATCTTGAACAATCACTAAGAAAAATAACTGCTTTTGGCCCTATTAATTCTGATTCAGTCATTCGATTTTAACGAAATTCACACAATGGGTGAACCTTACTTTAGGCCACGTTTGGTAGAAATTTGGTTAAAAAATTCGGTTGGAGCTGCTAGCTATGGTAGTTTTGGTGTCTTCAATTTTGAAAATTCGCTCAGGAAAATAATGCTCTTTGCTATTTAGCTTCCAGTACAGTCATGAAATCATAACGAAATTCAAATGGCAAATTAAGTTTCTTGCAGGCAATATTCAGTAGAAATCTAGTTGGAAAACAATGATAGGGTTGCCAGCTATGGTTGTTTTTGTATATATTTTTTGCCATATCTTTAGAAACGATTTTATCATATAATTTTCAAATCGTAGGGATCTTGTAGTGAAAATAAACACTAAATATTCAGATCTAGAAAATTTGAAAACTTTTGCGAATGCTAGCCCTAAATTTCTTTGTATCCCTATAATTTTCAATGCAATGATCAGATCAGTACGCAATTTGCAGAACAGTTCACATCGCGAACATTTGCATTGAAAATAAGTAAACAATTTTTTAATTTTCTAAGGTCTGGACATTTTTCAGATGGCAACCCCAAACACCTCTCTATCGCTGTAACTTTCGATGAAGTCATCGAAATTAAATTGGCTTAGGTTCTATTATTACTAGGGGTATATTAGTCTTAAGCAGGAAAAGCAGCTGCTCTTAGAATATACTCTCAAAATCTGCACAAATCCTTTACTGTTCTTCGAACATTAGTGTTTCTAGCGGTTTTGATGCGCTGGGGTTTTTTTTTATTCATTATCTTGAAACACCTTCTTCCTTTTAAATGAAGTCAATAGAGTAGTGACAGAGCCAATAATTAACGACATATTTCAGAAAAACTGATTTTCATGACTTTTGACCTTAAATAGTTTTCCTTAGGGAGCACAATTTTGTAACGGCCTTTTCCCATGGTGTTTTTGATACCACAATCAAGATGAATTCGTCGAGTAAAATTCAGATGGAATTATTTCGTAGACTGGCCCGTCTAAAAGAATGGGCTAACCAATAGATTTCTTTCTCCTCACAGACGACCTGCACAGAAGCATTGTTTCAGTATACTGCTGAATGCATCTTGGCATGTCTGATCCCTTTTGCCGTGGAGTTTTGATTTCAGTTTTGCTTCTTTTTTAGTTCGATAGAAAGACCCCAAAGACAGCCAGGTCTTTAAAAAAACACCGATTTGGGGCAAATTTTATCTCTACGTAGTAAATCTTTATGTGTCTGACAGAAAACCTTAAAAAACCATTAGGTGATTTATAAAGTAATTTATAGAATTTTTAGTCAATAAAATCATAAGAATGCACACTTTATCACAATTAATAAATATTAGAATCGAGCACTTTATTAAGCAGGTGAAATCTTGACGTTTGGCACATCAAGTTAAAGCGAATTTTTCATATATACCATTTTCGATAGATTTTCATAGATTTTTGGTACAAAATTATAATATTTTCATTATTTTTCAAATCAAATTCGTAAATTTTCGTTACCAGTTCATAAGTTTTTGAGTCAAATTCCTAATTTTGTTGATTTATTATTTTCTGTTGTTTTTTTTTTCAAATCAGATTCAAAAATTTTCGAGTAAAATTCATAATTTTCGCATAATAAATTCAAAATTTTGGTGAATTACCTCCAAACATTTGTAAGGCAACTTCAGATTTTGCGCTTCGAATTACTAAATTATGATATTGTCGAGTAAAAATTAGAAATTCACTATGAAAAAACTATGATATTGACCCGAAAAAATATGAATTTGATTCGAAAAAATTATGGATTTGACTCTAAAAAATTATGCAATTGATTAGAAAAAATTATGAATTCAACTCAAAAATATTATAAATTTGATTCGAAAATTGATGAATTGGTATCGAAAGTCTAGGAACTTGATTTGAAAAAAAATAGAAATAGACTCGAAAATATTATGAATGTGTAATAAAAATATATGAATTTACTTGAAAATGCTATATATGGGAGGAAAACCTATCGTACTGCGGCTACTCTCGAATACCAACAGTCTCAGCAAAATCATTGCTAATATAGTTAGTAAAATTTGCAGTGAGTGGTTTATTCAGCGACTGGCTGACATTCGACCAGACCCTGATATGTTTCAAGGAATCAATCTGCTTTCTGACAAAAATAAAAGCGATTGACATACTACTCCAACCATCAGGCAGAGTTGTTTGCACCAACAATGTTTTTCGATCCGATTATTCAGCATCTAACAGCCAAATAGTATGAAAGGAAGTCGATTGGTTTCTCAATAGGCACACCGGGCCCATGGGTATATTTTCATTAAAAAATCCTTCGGTTTTGGTAATGGTTAAGAGGGCAGAAAACTCGATAATCCTTTTTTCCCACATCTTTTCCGTGCATGAAATTGAATCGCTTTTGCCCTGGAAAAACTATGTGCTAAAAAAAATACTTTTGAAGTCCCAGCAAACCTGCGAATTTTCCGAAAATGCCAAGGAATGCGTATGGTCTAAAAACGAGAAAAAACCTAGGTTCTACCGGGTTGTGGTTCAAAGTTAGTGGGTTCCGGGTTGCTTGAAATTGAAGCACCTGTGACGGCGTCGATACTACTCCACCAACGGCTTCAGAGACCATCAAATGCTCGCTGAACCCAGCTAACTCTGGTTTGTTTATGAGCGTCGACCAACGTTGCCCGCGTCACTTAGGGACAAGTTCTAAAAATATCCTGATGCTAAGCGAAATTTGATTTTAAAAAAAATCATAAGGCGATCCGGCCAAAGACCATGGAAGAAATAGCCGCCAAAGACCATGGAAGAAATAGCCGCCAAAGAATGGATACGTCTCAGGAGGTAAAATTCACTTTCCTGAATTACAGAGAACTCTTACGAATACGTCATAGTTGACAGTAAAAAATGTTTCGATTTTCTTTTAAATTTCAGGACTCTTGACTTCAAAAACGCAGAATTTTCCAGAAAGAGCATCGAAGGAGAAAATTGGCGGTACGTCTGGCAGTGTTGGTGAGAATAGGAAAGATTAAAGGGACTTTCTTATGATTGATATTGCAAAGACTCGCTGAGTCGGGTTGAGCTTCGTCTTCACCATGGCTAGCGAAAAATGTGGGCCTGTGAAAGAGTTCAGCAAACTGAACAGGAAATGATAATAGAAGTCAATAGAAGAACAGTTCATGCAGCAAGGAGCATAGGATTGGGATCTGCTGAACATAAAAAATTGTGTGTCATTAAGGATATCCCTGTTCTACTCTCACAATCGCACTTATGAAATTGACAGCATCCATCAAACTCTGTCCCCAGAAGTTGACCTGCCGATAAAAAGGCCATGAGGGAAGAAACTGAAACTTAAGGATTAATTTAAGGAAACTGAAGTGCGAGGAATTGGTGATGGCACATGACAGGGAAGAGGATTTTTCTTAAAAAACGGCGTGGTGTCGATCAAGACTCAAGACTGGGAAAGTGATCAACCATAAAGTGATGCTAGCTATGAGCCGAAGCTACTTCTCCTAAAAGGGACCTAAAACAGACAATGAATATGAAAACAGAAAGCTTGATAGAATATGGAGTGTTCCATTAATCGCGATGGATCAGCTGAACGATGGAATTCGAAGGAGTGGAGAGGATTTTCAGACGGTCTGAACAAAAAGGAGAAGTACTATAAGACCTAAACCGATGATGGACCCAGCAAGGCATTCAAGAATGTATTGAATGACAATCCTTGTGGAGAGAGATGTATATTTAGAACTTTATTTTGTGTTCTTTCTGACTTTCATGTGCATATCGAATGGCAATCGGACTGCGAATGAAAAAGGAATGAAATGGCAATAAATCGACACTATTAAAGGCAAATGAAGATTGATTTAGATGAAAAATAAATATATGATTTTTAAATAATTTTAGTAAAATACTCTTCTAAATATTCTTAGAAAATTATAAATGTACTTTTTTTCTGCAGGTTACCTAGTAGTAATAAGCCGAAACCGTCCCCTTGATACAACCGGCTGGACTGTAAATGACAAAGTACTCCACACTTTTAAACATAGATCGTCAGTTTCCGTAGCCATCATGAAAGTGATCAAGAATACTTTCACTCAACTCAGTGATGAGTCTTTACTGCCGCGTTGTGTTCGTGGATTCAACCAGAATCCAAATTAAGTCATTTTATCACGAGTCGGACAGATCTGACTCCCTGTTTCTACTCTCAACGAACACCTTCTGGTCAAAGAGATCTAAAGCACTAGAATAATCGTATACTTGTCAAAATGGTCCCCTTAAAGTTGGGAAAAATATCAGAAGAATGGGTTAGTTTCAGGGAGGACCAACTATCAATCAAAAATATAATTGTTTGAGCTTAAGTTTAGGGTATTTTTACTCTCCGAATCTCTAAATCGGTAGTAGTGAGCCTTTCGAAAAGCTAACTGCGAAGGACTATCTTTTTTAAAAGTAAGCAATGAAAGACTGCATTGCCTTTAACTTCAATATAAGTTTCGCATTTGGAAAGAAGCAGACTTTAATTTGATTCTTTTTTTAATTACGTAAAGGATATTTCGAATATAAAAATAATAAATTGTCCTTTGAATGCATTTGCTGATAAAACAGTAGTTTTTTACGATGCGAGTGACACCTATTAAGGTCAGCTTGTAAATTGTATTTTGAATTTTGCAACATATTATCATTATTTTTTTTATTATTTACTATTGTTAGTATTACTTAAAATATGTATTACAGACCATTTTCTGAGACATAATTCGCATATCATTAGCATCAGTCTAGTTTATGTCCTATAATTATTCACCAAACACTCAGTTTGTCTGGTATGAAAGGCACAAAAGGGAAGTTCCATGAACAGCGATTGAACAGTTAGCAAAAAGGTGTTGAGGCGTTCTATAAAATTTACTCATACTTCATCGTCTCCGAATAGCATGAATTACAAAAAACCTAAAAACGAAAGAGAGGGGGTTTCAGAGCTAATAAGAACAGTTAAAAATCACTTGGAGTCAATTAAGAAGACAGGTTCTTTATGGTATTATTATTATTCACAGGAATTTACCCTACAGTCCAGCTATATGTTCTAGTAATTCAAAATGTAGATCATTTTAAACACAATTATCGATTTCATATTCCAATGCTTTTCAATCAACGATTGGAATCCTGAAAAGAACCAACAACCCGTAAAATATTCTCATTTTAAAAAATTTTAACATAAGTAGCAATCCAAGCCTTTTGAAGTAAGTCTTAAAATTTCCAATTGATCTAGTTCTTACTTGAAATACCCTTAAAACCAAACCGCATTCCATAATCCTAACTATGCATGTATCTTCTGCAATGTACATCAAACCGCATCATAATATCCATCGCCACCTTAATCCCAGCTCTTATTCGATCAGATAAAAATAGACTCAGCATTAAAAGGAAATTCGGAGCAGATGTGTATGGATAACTTACTAGCTAGCTCGGTACGCGACAACATCGATGACTACCAGATTGAATTTTTGGCCTTAAATAGATCGAAGTGATGGCATGCAACGCAGCAGATTTACTTTTCATAGTGAATGTATCTTCAGCGCTCAACTCAAGTATGCTCACTCAACATTTTTACACAAGCATTGACAATTTAAAACCAAAGATACATCCACAGTAAAGCCACTCTTCATGACGAGTCGATAGAAAAAATGATGCGCTCCACACTATGTACCCATGTATGTATATCAAAAAAGGCGATTTTTACAGTTAATGACGTGTATTTTTATTCATTAAGTGACAAAAACACTATCGTCGTCTTGTAGACTTACCAACAATTTTCGTGGAAATATGCGTGTATTTATCTGAAATTAGAAGAACGGAAAAAAACTATAGATTAGATATCATTAACACATTTATAGATTGGATTTGCTTATAGACTTAAAAGTGAAGATATTTTTGACAGAAATGAACGTGGCGAAATTTTGCAACGAATTTTCGGTTAAATCTTGATAATGATATCTATCAGTCAGTATCAATATTGAGATGATGTCATAAAAGAGTTCATTTTTCATGTCAAGAAAAATTATCGATGGCAAATGATAAGATAAGTATTATACAAGTATAAGATACAATTTTGGAAGTATTAAGCTTGTATGCAATGTCATTGATAAAAATGGTTGATATATCTGGAAAATAGAGTTATTTTTTTAGTTTGCAGTTGAAATAACGTATGTGCTGGAGATGGTGATTGGTTAATATTTTTAGAATGATTTTTGGTAGTCAAATAACAATATTGATTTCGCAGCACTCAAATATTTAGTTTGTCGTTTAAGCTCATTTTTTAAACATTTTTCGTCAACATGTTGCTTATGTTTCGTCATCATATTGCTCAGTGAATGATTTATCTTATCACTTTTATTGTAAATGACGTAAATTTAATTCAATTCGATATCTCAAATTGAACCTAAATCATAATAAGTGAAAACTAAATCCTCTCTGTCCTGTAGATCAATCATTTATTAGATTTACCCGAACTTATACAACTATCCGCTTTTGATTTCTCATCCCTTGTCTTATTCTTAATTGCTTATTATTGCTTATTACCAAATCTTGTCCACAAACATTATAACTAAATTATCGCTTCACCAATACGATTATCTAAAGTGTGGTAATAACTAATCGTTTACATGAAAATCTGCAATCAAATGATGTCAAAGAAGTATTGTTTGAAGTCACCGAGAAAGTTGCTGCTTTTTTTTCATTTATAATTTGCAAACCACATATTAGATACAAATGACATTTTATTAGATAGATGAAAATGATGAATATTGTCTTTCAATTTATCTGAAATCGACTGTCATATAAGAAATGTCTTTATTGCAGTGAAATGGCACTATTTGCGAGGGAAGAGCAATCAATTATCTTTGTCAATACTTTCGTTTGTTATTCCATAATAAAGATGTTCAAAGGAGGTCTGCTGACAGATTTATCAATAAAAAGTTTGTAGCTGTCATAAGCTATTTGTTTCAATGTTGATATATTTTGGAAAAAGTAACAAGGTTTTAGATTAGGTAATTCAATTTGTATATTTTGCGGATTTTAGCTTCAATTGGAATTCAAATTTTTGGTGTTGTGTTGTTGTTGTGGTGTTATGTTGATGTATATGAAATACAATTAATGAAATAATATCTATTAAATTAGATACACAAGGTCTACATGTAAAATTAATATATGGTAATTGGCAAATATGAAGTACTTACGAAATTATTGTGCATCTAAGAAATAGTACATAGTTTCAATCTGATGGTAGGTACTAAAGACGTAATAAAATTTAACATCATTAAGGTTTGAAAATTTGCTAACCTCTAAACAACAGGTCAGTTAGATTTGATTTAACGTCTTGACTAAACAAATAGTCAATATTATATAAAAAGATTTGATGCATCTAAGAGTTTTTTTTTGCAGTATTACACATTTTGGTAGCCTAGTGGGCTTCTTGTGTGTAGGGTACCTGGTTCGAATCCAGGTTCGGACGAGGGTCCGCACTAGAGTTGGGCCGTACTCGCATTTTCACATACTAGGTATTCCTAGTACGAGTACAAAAAAATACCTGTTCCAAATACCTGTTCCAAATACCTGTTCCAAAAATACTAGCTAGTATTTTTTGTACATGCGATTTACAGTGATGTATTGAAACGGTATGATATGCCCTCCCCCACCCACCAGACACAAAGTTCCCAGGCTAAAATGGTGATGGTGCAGCTGACCGTGAAAGGATACCGAGTCATTAGTCTGTGCAGCTTGTCCGTAACTTTCCAATGGTCGATCATTTATTTGGCAAGCCTTTCTCCAATCTAGAAGCCATCTAAGGGAAAACAATCAAATTCAATCAATTTAATTTGATTTTCATTTTGATATATGCATAAAACACCTCCTGTATTCGTTCAAATTACCAATGTCGAGAAATTTACTAAGATAGGACCAACTAATCCTGTTGCCATCTATATAACTTTTCATCGATCGATCTCTGATACCAAACTTTTCCTGGCTAATATAAAACAGTCGGTTTTCCACTTCGCCTCACTGAAGCATGAAGTTTGTCGAAAATTTTAATAAGATATTATAAAAAAAAATGTTACGTTTATTAAACATGCACCCACTGGGGGGCCAACCTCTTCGATAAGGCTGGATATGAGTCACAAACCCGGTAGGGTTGGAGTGCAGTCACGAGGAGGGCTTCAGCACAGCCTGAGAAGCAAACTGGCGAACCAAAAAGAATCTCAACATTTTTAGTGCTAATTTCAGTTTTTCCGGCGGATTTCATTTTGCCGTATCTTAGAAACTAGGCCGCTTTTTCCCAGATTTGTATGGAAATTTTGCCCAAAACAACTCAGAAAGGTCCCCGAATTCGTGCTAGAACAAAAAATTTTTTTGTAAAATACGAACGTTTTTTCCCAATTTCCCCTATCAAAAATTTTTTCGCCCTTAAAATATCACTATTATATTCCCCGACCACTTTCAATCATCGAAAGCGCTGTAAAGGCAATTTTTGACAAACTATGGCCAAAAAAACCCCTTTCTCCCTTACAAAACCTACATTTTTGTATCACAGCAATAGTTCTTGGCCCGTTATGTCCCAAACAACTCTAATCCAAACTTGGCCGATTTTGTCCGATTTCAGCTACTTTTGCCCTAAAAACCTAAACCTAAAGTCCCAAAATACTCGCAAGCACGAAAATACTCTATACAAAAATATGCGATACGAAAATACTTGCAAGTTCCAAAATACTCGATACGAGTATATACTCGTATCGAATATTTTGGAACGATACGAGTATATACTCGTATCGAGTATTTTCGTACTTGCAAGTATTTTCGTCTCGCGTGCGAGATAGTCGTGAGTATGAAAGCGCAAGTATGAAATACGAGTTTATATTAATATTAGGATACTACTAGGTGGGGTGAAAAGTAAGCTCCTTGACCACCAGAATGCGCTGCAATCGCCAAAAACATTATTGTGCCTTATAGTCCATTTATATTTAGGCGGACATGTCAAATTTCAGAGCGACACAGTCATTTGTTTTGTTTTGACAGCCGATTTTTATTGACGTGTTTGGCATCATGTTGAGTATGGATAAAAGTGATTTTCGTTCTCTCATAAAACATTATTTTTTGAGAGGCAAAACGGCGAAGGAAACAAAAGAAAAGTTGAACAAATATTATGGGGCTAGTGCTCCTTCAGACTACTTCGTGAAATATTGGTTTCGAGAATTTCGTGGTGGCCGAAACTCCACTGCCGATGAAGTCCGCAGTGGCAGGCCCTCCGAAGCGGTTACAGAGGAAAATTCCAAAAAAATACATGAAATGGTGTTGGCCGACCGGAAAGTGAAAGTGCGTGAGCTAGCAGATGCCACAGGGATTAGTACTGAGCGCACACGCCATATTTTGGGCGAGATTCTGCAGATGAAAAAATTATCCTGCCGCTGGGTGCCGCGCATGCTGACTCCGGACCAAAAACACGAACGCGAGCGCACTTCGGAAGCGTGTTTGGCCATGCTGAGGCGAAATCGGGTGGACTTTTGGCGTCGATTGGTGACTGGATCCACTATTTCACGCCAGAGAACAGAATGAGTGCCCGGCTATGGACTGAAGCCGGCACGAGTGCTCCGAAGCGGCCAAGGGAGGCTCAATGGGTCGGAAAGGTCATGGCGTCGGTTTTCTGGGATTGTCATGGCATACTCTTCGTGGACTACCTCGAAAAAGGAAAAACAATCAACAGCGAGTATTACTGCGCATTATTGGAGCGATTGAAAGCTGAAATCAATGCGAAACGGCCTCACATGAAGCGAAAAAAAATTTTGCTTTTACAAGACAACGCGCCGTCACACAAGAGCATCGCAACAATGGCTAAAATCAACGATTTAGGGCTCGAATTGCTTCCCCATCCACCTTATTCGCCTGACTTGGCTCCCTCGGACTATTATCTGTTCCCAAACCTCAAAAGATGGCTCATCAATAAAAAATTCAGCTCGCGCGAGGAGATCATCGACGCCGCGGAGGAGTATTTTGCAGGCCTCCCGGAAAATTACTTTTCGGACGGGATCAAAAAGTTGGAAAATCGCTGGAATAAGTGTATCGACCTAAAAGGGGACTACGTTGAATAAAATTTAAAAAAAAATTAAAAAAAAACATTTTTTCATTCCCAAGGAGCTTACTTTTCACCCCACCTAGTATTACGTCACTGTTTGATTGAAATGAATTAAATGGACGAAATTTATTGTGTAAATTCTTGATTACATGCATAGTCCACAAAAATACTCGTGCCTAGTATTTTTGCATTTCGTACTAGGTACTGGCTGTTCCAAAAAAAATACCTGTTCCATATACCTGTTCCAGTATATACGCCTCATCTCTAGTCCGCACACCAAGCTTTGAGTTCACCTAGCTCTGAATAGGTACCTGAATTAATCAGAGATAAAGTGAGTTGTAGAACTAATCACTCCACACTCGTATCTACAATGATTGTAAATTTTTGATGAAGCTCCCTACAAGCTTCAACCCTTAGAGTCGTACGAGGGTTGTCGTGGAATTACTTTACTTTTTTTTACAGATTTTTTTACTACAATTTACACAATTGTGGTAAGTAATTTTAAAGCAAAAATATAATCATGCTGGCAATGCGTTATTTCATTTTGAGCGTCGAGGCTTCAATTTTTTCCAATCATACTTCCTGAAGTCGAATTCATCAGTTTTTATGCATTTTAATGTCACTGTAACTTCTAATCCTCAGGCTACTTGTGATTAATTTGCGAGCTTGTCTCACTTCATTAAATGTTTCTGGTTTCTACCGTACTTCAACTATCCTATAGTTATTTATTACTAGCCCTTTTGGCAGTCGAAACTGTGAATTCCCAATGCTAGTTCCGATCTGGATAGTCTTTTCGATATCCTGGTAAAATCCCTCTTATTTTCTCTTTGCCTATCTTTGGCTATCTTTTTTAAGGCTAGCCTTGCATCGAGTTAAATCCCTTCATCCGGGAAAGCCGCCAATATATTTTCCTATCTATCGTTTCCAATTATCGTCCTATATTACTACCCTGCTGTTTCAATCAGCTTCACGAATGCCATATTTATAATAGAGTCAATCCTTCTCCTTAATCTTTTTTTTGTTCCTAAAGGACTGCTTTACAACAACCAATCTTGCTTGTTAGATTCGGTAAAGGTAAGTAGGGCATCAGCCAAAAATACAACTACAGCCGTTCCTGAGGAAAGGATTAACTCTTCCAAATTTTCTGAAAAGAGGAAGAGGGAAGCACTGTAGGATGCGACTCCAGTTAGAACAAATGAGATGTTCACAGAAAGTATAGGAAAAAACCTGTGGAGATTCTCAGTCGCAGGCAATGTAAAAAGCAACGCAAAACGGTAAAATTGCCGCAGAAGGCGAACAGGACAATTAAAAGTAATTCCACACCAAACTTTGTTGGGTTTAGGGGTTGAAGCTGGTAGAGAACTCACAAATTTACAATCAAGATAAACACAGTAATTCCACGACTCAATTTACCCCTGATTAGCTCAAGAGCCTATTCAGAGCTACCTGTTCTCAAAGCTCGATGAATTATGCCTCGCCCGAACCTGGATTCGAACGAGAGACCCCTCAGCTCAAGAAGCCAGTGCTCTACCCACTGTGATGCTCAGGACAATTAATACAGTTGGCATTGCTGGGGAAAAAATGACGCGACCAGATGACCGGGAGCATAGCTACAAAAATTGGATATTGGCTACTAGGAATAATGATAGGCTGAAACACGCGATTGTCGCTTCAGTTTACCTTCATTTTGACTCCTTACCCCCGCTGCCAACACGGGAGCTGAAGGACCTGATTCAATACGCCAAATTGGCGATAATAGAGCTTCTGCTGGGTGTCGATGCCAGCACCCAGCACACTAGCTGGGTTCAACACCAGAGAATATATACTCTTTCGATTTTACAATTTCTGCAGATGGGATGACACTGAACACGGAGATTTCTTCCACCTTTTTGCCCCTAATAGAAGTGCGGTTATTGGCGTATGAATATGTTCAATAACAGATCATAAAGCGGAAAGAGCGTCGCCTTACTGACGAATAAGCTGCGGCAGTTTTTGAAGTACGTGGGCACGATTCAGCAGGACCGGGTGGCGAGTCCCGACTCAGAACTTCGTGGGCCTGTAGATGGTATTTTTTAGTGAGTCAAAACTCACATAACCCGCGGTCTGATGTTTTTATCTGGTAAGCTGTTTTTAGTCATCTACACTTCAATGCCTGGAAGGCGTATATAGGATGAGATCACACTCTTTGATCACCGGTACTTCCTGCTTTCTTTCGCTACAGCTTCACAACCAGTCGTGGACAAAAGCAAAACCAAGAAACAGTGATCAGAACGGTTTTTTTAGTAACCAGGGACTACATAACCTCAGGAAATATACTAGGCAAGCTCGCAAGAGTAACGCAGAGGATGACTGCATCACCTGAAACATCTTACAAAGAACTTGTTAAAAATTTGGGGCTGGAAGAGACAGTGGAGACTTCAAGGCTGTGCAAAGTGCTGGAAAAGGACCAGACAGGTCCTATAATAGCAGTTTTCAACTTAAGACAATGCTGACACTCATCTGCAAATAATTTTAGGCTACGATTGTGTATTTAGCTCCATGTTTAAATAGTATTCATGCCAAATAGAGTAGGATTAAAATGCTTGTAAACAGCATATAAGAGAGGGGACTTAAAAGTAACGGGAATCGGGCTGCGGTGGGGAGGGAAAGTAGGGTAACCCATTATTCCATCAAGTGTCCGTTAGGGCTACGACTCCTGAGTTATTGTGCGAAGCTGTGTCGCTGTGAGTGCATCCGTTCGCCGGTGAAAGTTTTTTAGTAAAATAACTTTTTCCATTTCGCCAAAAACGTGATGGCCGATTGCCGAGAGAAGCGTGCGACTGTGAAATGTTGGTTCCTGTTGGGGGAATCGGCCACGGACACTATTGAAATGCTTAAGACTGCTTATAGAGATGCTGCTCTCAGTGAAACCAGAGTCTACGAGTGATTTTCACTTTTAAAAATGGAGAAATGTCAATTGAAGGCCAACCCCGTTCAGGACGCCCCTCAACATCAAGAACTGACGAAAACGTCAACAAAATCAATGCCCCCGTTCGTAAAGACCGTCGCCGGACCATTGATTAACTCTGAAAGATGTCTGGAATGTCATGAAGTTCAATTCAGAGGATTTTATCCAAACATTTGAACACGAGAATGGTTGCAGCCAAATTTGTCTCTCGCCTTCTCACAGACGAACAAAGGGAGCGTCGACTTCAGGCATGTTTTGGGCTTCAAAATTAACTCGAAGAGGGCCATGAATTTTTTTCCACGGTATTTACTGATGATGAATCGTGGTGCTTTGGATACGACCCCGAAACGAAGCAGCAATCAAGCCAATGGAAGAGTCCAACCTCTCCTTGTTCAGTGAAGGCAAGCATCTAGACAATGCTCTTCTTTTTTTTCTTCGATTGCAAAGCTGTTGTGCACACAGAGTTCGTTCCCCCGGGTCAAACTGTCAACCAGAAGTTCTACTTGGAGGTTTTTAAAAGATTGAGAAAGAGTATCCGGAAGAAAAGGGCAGATCTTTGGGGCACAGGCGACTGGTTTTTCCACCATGACAATGCACCGGCCCACACCGTCCTCTCCGTAAAACAGTTTTTAGCCAAAAACGATATGACACCAATTGTCCACCCCCAACACACGGCATCTAGCACCCTGTGACTTGTTTTGTTCCTCAGAAACTAAGAAAGGAAAGCGTTTTGTTACTGTGTAGAAGGTAAAGGACATTCCGATAAGTGAATTTAAAACCTGTTTTGAACAATGGAAACGACAATGGAACATTTGGAGTCGTAATCTATCTAATTTTTATTCTACAGTCATAATCCATCTAATATTAATTCATCTATCAGTAATTGAAATATGAATAGATTCTAAAGAAAAAAAATGGTCTTTGAACGAAAATATTCTGTCTTAATGTGTATGTGTAATTATTTTTATATTTATGGAAGGAGAATTAACGGTGAGAGTTATACTCTTGACTAATTGCGCTTGACATTAATTAGGTAATATACTTGAATGATACAAGCTATCCCGAAAGATTCTTAAATTAAAAATAAATATTTTTTTGCAGATAACTCGACTCTAATCTAAGACCACAGCTGCAACCTAAACGGAGGATCGAAATAACTTATCCACTCACATTCAGCCTCCAAAACAATAAAATATTTCTTATGCCCTTTAATTGGCATCATAAACTCCAATCGACCATTAGATATTTTCAATTTACCTCAGCAACAAAATGCTCTTTCATCTTCGGCTCAGTTGAATTTCAGTTCGGACTACCATGACATCGAATCGAACCAGCAAGAGAATAGGTATCCAGATACCTACATCAAACTTGCAATTGGCGACTTATTGGTAATGAGCTTTAATTCGCCAAAGTAGTAGCAACAGATCGCAGCCGTGCAGTGCCTCTGTACGGAATTGAATTTGATGTCGTGTTGGTATTTGACATTTTTTCTCAGCCTTGCAGCAACACCGTATTGCCCCGGCTGCATCCAAAGCGACCAAATCGATGGTTTGACTGGTTCGCGTTGGCTTTGGCTTGGCTTCCGATAGAAAGTTTATAATGAAAAACTTGTACGGGTCGAAGAACAACTGGAAAATTCCCCAAAACTGTGAGAAAAGAAACTCGAACGATATCGACGAGCACAAACAATTTGGATGAATTATCAAGTACAGTTTACTGCAGCTGTCGTTGTATTCGATTTTCATCTTCGATTGTCCTTTTCCACGTGACCTATGAAGACATTTTGATGATAGTTTGATACCGCTTACTGCAAGCAAGGAGTTCAGAGTTTTCCGAACAGATCAGATTGAATTTCGCCACTCCACACACTTAAGATGAAATGAATGCTTGATTTTCAACGGCTAGTAAATAGTAAGAGTTCCGTTCTGATACTGTACGAAAAGATACAGTTGCAACATTCGTTCGTAGAGCAAGAGTGTTGAATATTAGATGATCTTTAGATTACCACACAAATTCCTAATATGATTCGCATGCACGTTGCCAAGGATATCATGTCGACAGTAAAACAAGCTGATTCGTTTATTTATAGCTAAATCTGTCAGCAGCATTACTAGCCAACCACATAGTTAAGATAAGTACGAGACTTTGCGCTTGTATAAAAGAAATCTGTGTTGCTGCTACTTAGGAGACCATGTCGCATGATAAATTGCACAGACATATACACTGTATCAAAAAATTGCACGTACACCACCTTATTATAAATTAAAACTCATTTATTTTTTAAATAAACAAGATTTTCGTCATTTTTATTAATTTCATGAGTTCTACACAACTGAAACTATCTGAAACAAAACAGCATTCCATAATATTAATGTTAATTTTCAAAATTAAGCTATAATTCAAGTCAAAAAATTGCACGTACATCAAAAATTTCCACATACATTCAGAAAATTAATTACTTTTTCTACTTTTAATAGCGTGTGTGGTGTCCTTTCGCTGAAATTACATCCTTTAAGCAATTGTTCATTGAATGAGCTAGTTTTCTAGTAATTTCAGGTGTTATTTTTTCCCACTTTTCTCAAATAACCTCCTTGAGGTCAGCTCGGCTTATAATATGATGTTCCCGCACTTTTTTTTCGAAAACATCCTAAAGATATTCAATGGAATTAAGGTCTGGTGATTGGAGTGGCTGAGGAAGCACAGATTTCACGTTATAAAGTAACCACTCTTTTACTAGATGCGAGAAATATTTTGGATCATTGTCATGTGCTAGTGAAATTTCGTCGCTAATTCCAATTTTGGAAGCACTGGCTCTTAAATTAGGCTTTATTATTTATAAGTACTGATGCTTGTCCATAGTGCTTTCCACAAATACCAAATTTCCAACGCCATTTGCTTCCATCGCTTTCCAAACCATAACATTTTCACCTTCGTGTTTCTCAGTGGGTCCCAATTTTTTTGACTCCAACGCTGATTGACTCTCTGCCGAACAAATCGCCGCCCATCAGAGCCGAAAAGATTATACTTACTTTCATCTACAAAAATAACAGTTTCCCAAATTTAGTCTGACTTTTTTACATATTCTCTGGCACACTCAAAGCGTCGGGCAACATTTTTCCTCGAAATGAACGTTTGTGTTCTTGCAATGCATCCCTTGTAACACTTTTTATGGAGAAAATTTCGCACTGTTTGGGCATTCAAATATATTCCGTCGTTTCTTTTAAGGTCTGCAGCTGTTTTGGGAGCACTTGTTTTTGGATCCTTCTTAATAATTCTCTAAATTTTTTATCCAAATGCTCAGCTAAAATTTTCTTCTGACCTCTTCCTTGGGCAATTGCAAAGCTTTTGTTGCTTTTAAACATTTTTATATCCGTTTGCATGGTCAAACGTGGTGTGCCAATGATCCTTGATACTTCAGCATAACTTTTACCTTCCTCCTTAAAATTCACGATTCATTTCTTCACTTCAACAGGAGCATTAGGGTGTGTTTAGCCTATTTCAGAATTTTTTTTAAAAAAAGAGTTACTGCACTGCTCTATTGAGCATTTACAACTACTACCTTCAATAAATGAGGATAGTGTGTAAATCTGCACTGGAAACTAAGTACCATTACTTTTATTTTACAAGAGATCATAAGTTAATCTTGTGTGTATGTGCAATTTTTTGATGTACGTGCAATTGTTTTAAGTATATTTTTGCTGTACTGTAACAGTAAAAGCTAATATAACAAAATACTGTTTTACTCTGAAAAGCTTTAATAGTATAGAATTTATAAATACCTAAAGAATGAGAAAAGTTTTTTTTGTTTAATAAATAGAAGAGTTTTTATTGGAGTAAGGGTACTGTACGTGCAATTTTTTGATACAGTGTATGGTGCCGTTTTTGTTCCTCTCTCACAAATTAAATTTATGCAAAATGCTTTGAATGAATCAGTACATTGTTTATAGTGTGTCATTTTGTTTATCAAATTACATTTTGTTTATTATTCGGTTTTAGTATATTTATTATCAAGATTTATAGACAGGACTATTATGTATTGTTAGCGATCGTTTCTTTGAATGCGGAAAGAAAGAAAATAGAATGCGGATATGTTGAATACAGCTCTTGAATATATATATTAATATAAGTAATTTGAAATATTATAAGCGGATAGGAAAATGCGAAAAAAATAACATAAAAATAAGACGAAAACTGAAATAAAATAAAGGAGTTAGAGTAGAAAGTGTCAATTTCAGAAGAAAGTTCGATTCTGATTCGATTCGTTCGAAGCATGCAAAATTTTACGTACCATGCAATAAACTGACAAGCAGTGTTTTCATAGCAATAAAAAAGTGGCGCCAAATATTATTAGAAGGCTTGACGATACTATATAAATGAACTCATTTTGAACAATGCGAAAAATGAAAAATCGAAAAATCTCACAACTTTTTACCCTCTGAATCCTTTTGTCTAATCATCTTCTGGGTGTGCTTTAACTTTATGGTCAATGCATAACTACTGAGGAAAGAAAAGTATACTTGATCCAAGAAGCGGATTTGATGCAATTTGTCTTACCAAGATCACAAAAAACTGACCTTAGGCAGGACTTATCTAACCTGCATACCAAAAATGGTAAAGACGATCACCTTAGTCAAAAAAATATTCGGGAGGCTTGGAATTTCACTATTCTAAAGATGGCATTTAAAAAAAAGTATGATTGTAAAGCCTGCAGTGGTAAGTGTACATTTTATTTATATTTAGTTCCCATATCGGCTTAGGCACTTGTCGTTTCGTGGGATGAGTTTGAATATTTCCTCCTAGTGAAATTCTTGTTCTTTCGTACAGCCCAGAGGACCACCAAGCTGTTTAACGAATTTCGCTAAGACACCATCAGCTATCCTCCCTACAACCCGGACTTCGTTCCAAGCGACTTTCACCTCTTTTCTCACTTGAGGGAGCACCTAGGAGGCCGAAAATTCGCTTCAGATGAGGAGGTGGAACACTTTGCAACAACGTGGCTGAATATTCAAATCCATCGCACGAAGCATATGTAGTTTATTTTTAGTTACAGGATTATACTGACGTAATTTAATGCTGCCTCCACACTGTGGGCCAACATCGGCCACTGCAATGGTCGCAATGATGGCCACAATGAAGCCACGACCACAAATTTGCCTCCACACACTGGGCCGCTAGATGGGCCAGTCATGATTTTTCGATTGCGCATGATGGCCCGCTTTGATGTGTTTGAGAAACCGTTCCGAAAGCCATTTTCGGCCATCGCCATTTCCATGCTTTGCCACTGTCGGCCACTGTAAGCCATCGCCCGTCTACACAATGGGCCACATGATGGCCCACAGTGAGGAGCCAGCATAACAGGATTATACTGACGTAGTAATCGCAGAGCTGTTAAACAGGATTGAATGGGTTTGGTATTCCTTTGAGTTGTGATGGTTTACAAGGTGTGTTCAGAAAATAACGGGAAATTTCGTTTTTTTTTTTAAAAAAAAATATTTATTTATTCGTCTACATTAATATTGTCGCCTTCGAAATAGTCCCCATTAGGTATAATGCACTTGTGACAGCGCTTCTTCCAATCATCGAAACGCTTCTCAAACTCGATTTTTTGGATACCCTTCAGCTCTTTCAACTCTGCGCTTTTAATGTCATCTCTGCTTGTAAAACGACGGCCTTTTAAGGTTCTCTTTATTTTCGGAAATAGGAAAAAGTCACATGGAGTCATGTTTGACGAATATGGAGGCTGGGGCATCGTTGCAATATTCTTTTTGGCCAAAAATTCACGAACAAACAATGAAGTGTGAGCAGGTGCATTATCGTGATGCATAAGCCATGAATTGCCACGCAAACAGCATTGAACTTGCAGGTAGAACTTCTTCTCGACCGTTTGATCTCGTGGCAAGAATTCATGATGCACTATGCCATTAAAATCAAAGAGTGAGCATCACCTTCACGTTCGACCGCACTTGTCTAGCCTTTTTCGGTACTTGCGATCCAGAATGCCTCCACTGGGATTATTGAGCCTTAATTTCGACGTCATATCTGTAAACCCATGTTTCATCAACTGTTATAACATGTATCAGTAATTCTGCATTGTCGTTGACTTCATTTAGTGGCACCTGAGCAACTTCCATTCGCCGCTTTTTATTCAAAATGCTACAATTTTGGAACAATTTTTGCTGCCACGCGTTTCATACCCAAAACATTCGAAAAAAATTAATGATATGAGTCAATCGATATGCCAACATCATCAGCGACTTCTCTGAATTTGATTCGGTGCTCGTTCATAATCATTTCTTTCACTTTTTCCACGTTTTCATCGGTTGTTGATGTGCTAGGGCGTCCAGGACGTCCGTCATCTTCAACGTCTTCACGGCCATCTTGGAAACGCTTATACTACTCGAAAACTCTTGTTTTACTTATAGCAGACTCACCATTAGGCCTTAGTTAACATTTCACATACTTTGATATACTTTATTTCATTTTTTACACAAAATTTTATACAAATTTTTTGATCCACTATTTTTTAAAGAAACAAAAATTGCCGAGCTTATGAAAACACGTCTAACCTTAGCGGCTGTCACAGACAAACAATGTATACAGCTGAAAATTTTATCATACTTGAAGGGCATAAATACCAACATAAAAAAATGTGAAAATCGGACTCTCCAAACCCGCGAAATTTAAAATTTTTCGTTATTTTCTGAGCACACCTCGTATGATTTGATTTGATCGGATATCTCGTGAAAATAATGTTTCAGTTTATTCACGAAATCATCTAACCTCTCTGCTCATTATCATCAACATACGCATGACACAGTATCATCTGGATATCCGAAGACTTTAGTTTGAAACTGACTTACAGAAATGATAAGATCAGCGGAGATTATTGTGTAGAAAACATGTCCGATGATAAAATTTTGTGTTTTTGCTGATGTCAAAAGTCTTTTGATCCAATCAGCTCCTTGACACTGATATTGATTTGATGTTTAGCAAAAATTCTTGCTACGAGTCGAACTACCTATTTCACAGGATTTTACATTGGATTAGCCTGAGACATATGTATCTTATGGAATCAAAAGACTTTTTTATATATAGGGCTCACATCATCATAGCAATAAAGGTCAAAATGTTCGTGGCCTGAGGACTAAAGTGAACTTCTGCTCACATCATTTGCCTTCACTGAGGGTATTTACGATAATGAGCCTTTTCCTGTTCCCAATCTTTCGTCGTGATCGTGATCGATTGTTAATTGTTACAGGTTATGGTGGTGTTGTGTTAGTTGCCATCCACAACTCTCTCCAGGGTTCCCTCCGTTGTAGTTTCTTTCCATCTTGTGGAGTGCATTCTGGTTAGTATCATGTTCCCTCTTTCCGAAATTATGATCTGCTCTGTATATTTCCTATGTGATTCTTCTTTCTGCGTCTACGATCAACCTTTTGCGGAACTTTTTAACTATTTCCTTAATCGATTGCTCTTTAGCTCACTTTTTCTATGTAATTTTCCTAGCTTTGTTTAGGATCCGTTTCTTTCGATCCTTTCATCAAACATTTACCCTTTTGTCAGTCTTTTCTATATTTTTATTTAAACGACATGTCGGTAACATCTCTAGTCTAAATTCCAATCATAATATACTAGATTTTGTACTTTCAAGCATCTTGACGAGCTATGCGTGATTTTTTCGCTAACATTGAGTATTCTATTTACTGCAAACAAAACAAACCCTTCCAGTTTGATATCCGTTCCATAAAATAAATCCCATAGTGGCGCTGATTCAATGTATCTAAATGATTCCACTTTTTAAAGCCCTTTAGCGTTTTATCAAATATTTTTGCTTGTTTTTTTCAGTATTATCCTATGTTTACTCATTGCCTAGTTCTTCAACTTTGTTATCCATCCCAACTGATTCTTTAGAAATCCCTTCCATCCTCAATGCCAGTAGCAGGCCTGATGGTATACCGAGCTCGCCAGCTAAGTTACTAGCTTTTGTTTCTTTGTCCATTATTTTCAACCTTAGATTATCCTCAGGCTCATTCACGTCCCTATGGAAGTTTGCCCATATCTTATCAATTTATAAATCAGATGACCCCAGCTGCAATTTTAAGTGCAGGCTTATTTGTCTTCTTTCCTGCTTTGGTCAAGTTCTCGAATGAATTACTTTCAATAAACTTATTTTTTTTATATCCTTTATATTCTTTTTGCTTTGATTCACCAAGGGTTCACTATAAGTTTGATTTAGTTTTTTATTGTCCATCAAGCATATTCCCGTGCCTGTCTTTGAGCTGATTGTTAGTTCTGTAAGCGACAAGTTTATTTGCAGCATGAAGCTAATACTGAAACTGTAGTAGATGTTAATTTCGGGGAAATTCCATTAGCTTTAAATTTAAGAAAACTTTTGATTTATAGGTCAAAGCTAATATACCATGCATTATAAAAAATGCATAAAAAATTTTTACGAGCATTATTGTCGTGGATATAAGCTTTTTTTGAAAGAAATCAACCAATCATAAATAAAATAAATTTATGTTACACTTTTCGCAAACTTATCCAATTAATAACTACCTACATAGCCCATCGGACCACAGCGGCGGACATAAAAGGCTCTTTTTTTGAAAATAAAAGGAATCATTTCAGTAAACCTATTTTCATAATGTTTATTTTAAAATCATTTCTGATTCCAGACCATGTAACTATTTAAGTTGTTAACTTCAGCACGAACCCTATAATAACTATTTCAATCATAACCTAATTGAACAAAAAAACGTTACGCTCTTAATATCTCAAGCACCAATATAATAAATAACAAAAATTGTTCCGATTGTAATCGAATTATGTTCTATATGATCTGGTTTCACAGCGTGTAACGACCTGATCGTGACGATAAGATAAACGTTATTTTATCACGATACACTCCACTTTTATTAAATTAACAATAACCTAAGTACTGTAATTGTGTGAAATGATTGCTAGGTAGATGTTGGCCATTGAAGTACCAAAACGTGATAAGGTGCTAGTTTTGGACATTAACAGTAATTTATATGAAGTGACGATCGGTAATCGGACCATCTTCAGAATGTGAAATACAAAATAAATTTATTTAGTTTGATGCTTTGATAGAAAGTTTAATATTTTGGGATGTATGTTTAGTAACTAAATTATGATGCAAGTAAACATGAAGCGTAGTCAAACTATGTATTAAAAGTATTTGCTTTATATTAAAAGATGGAAAACAATTTTGAAATGGTCTTCAATCTTATTTAAATAGAGGAAAAGTTGATGATAAACGGAACCCAGGCTTTAAGAACACAAATATCCTGCAGGTTCGTCGTTTATCGATGCTATCTATTTATGGAAATTATGGATTTTCACCGTAACAGGGACTAAATCTCAAAATAATAAAAAATGATTATATTAAACTCCATAGTTTTCTGTATCTGTTCTTAGATAATGCGACATTTTCAAAAATCTTTTGATGTCTGCCTGCATTTTCAGATATTATTATAATATTTGTAATAATGTTAATATTATTACGAGTAGGATCCAAGTCAGAAAGGAGCGTGGACTGTGTAGTTTATAAGTAGGGATCAGGTTTGAAATTTTACTCTGAACCAAAACTAGAACTAGAGATAGAACTAAAGAATCTCACGTAATCTGAATCGTAAAAATTGCATATAAACCAAGTTAAACTAACTTTTTAATGATTTTCAAAGAAAAGTTGAAATGTTCCATGTATGGAATAGGATATGGTCAAGCAGGAGAAATTTTTAATACTATGTGGGTACTAAATGGGTAAAAATTGGGGGAAAAAATATGTGGAATTTCGAATAATGAAATATGGAAAATTATAAAATTTCGAAAAATAAAAGACAGAGTCATCAGATTATTGCGATATTTTCATTTGATAAATATACATTTGAGAAATCCTTCAAAACATCGACTTTTTTGAAGAAATTTCGCCATTTCGGAAAAATACAAACGATAAATGTGATATTTTTTATAGGAAATCAGTTTGAAGTTTTCCGGATTCTGTGTCCAAAAACAATGACAACCCTTCACTAAATTGCCCATGTTTTGAGCACCCGAAATTATGTTTGCCAGAACTGACTTACTAATTCACAGGATGTATTGGTCTTGAGATCTGAAAGAAGTCTGATGAATATTTTGGTAACCATTTCTCTGTGGTATCACCTTGAAATAACTCTCAACCACACAAAAGCTTTCTGTCCTATAGCTTCCAACGTAGACACTGAGCCAACCGGAAATTCTAAGAGTAGATTCATCTCAATGTTCAGTTGTTCTAATAGTTTTACATTTGTTCCAGCTTCGAAGGCTTAACCAAATGATCCACCCTTAGGAGGCGATCATGATAGCTGCACGGTCAACAGAGTATTAAGCAGCGCCAGGTCCGGAAACAATTTCTGGTCATTGCAGATAATGAATTCATGCTGGTTAGTCTCTAAACCACAGTCCCCGTTATGCTCCCACTAAGCGGGCCTAAATCATTGGCAAGTGCATTTTTCACTGGGAAATGCGGGCTACACCACCTCCCGCAGTATCGATAGCTGCAACTTGCGTATGTAGCGTATCGTTCATATGAAGTGCCACAAGCAGTACTCATATGGACGTGCTCTGTGGCACCTTTTCATGATAATGCCTATGGACTGTACCCACTGGACTAGGGTAGTACCTGCCATTCCTCTGCAGCATTATCCCAAACACAGCAGCTATTCGCTTCGTCGCCTTCAACAGCATCTGAGCCTTCAATCTCATACTTCGTCTCTGTAACTTCAAATTCAACTTAATTTCTTACTTAAGTTCTTTCGGTTCTTCGTTACTACGTTACTTCGTTTCTTCAATACAACAATTCAACAATGCCAAAACCGAGTGCTTGATCGGCACCCATTTTTGATTTCCGTATGCAACTTTAATACTACTTTAAGCAACTCATTTCGTAATATTTTGCTTACCAATACTACAATTTTCGACATTTCTGATACTACTTTGTGGGCGTCAAATTTTGTGCGGTCTTCAACCACCTCCACCATCGACTTGTTCTCAAAACAACAATAATGCAACAGTACGTTTTTCATTTCTATTGACTCGGTTATATATTCTAGGTTGACCGATAATTGTCGGATGGGTTGACTTTTTATTTATCTATCAAGTAAAATCAACAATTATTTTTTCATTTCTTAAAAATACACTTTATTTTTCTACCCAAGACAAGTTATGTGTCTTTCTGTCCGGAAGCACAGTAACTTCGTTCTGACACAGAGTAACTTACAGCCCGTTCACACTGTCGTTAAATCAGGCGATTTCGATCAGCTGATCGCTTTAAAGCTAAATCAATCACAAATCTACCTGATTTATTTGTCTCGATTTCTGACAGTCGAAAGCTACCTTAATCCGGCTGAATTGTTCTCAGAGCGTGCTGAATTGGAACCTTCAAAATTTACGGAGCCTTCAAAATTTTTTTACTACTTTACTACTTTCGATTCAGCCATCGGATCAAAATGAAATTCAATGGACAGGTTGGTTTCGATATGAAGCTGGTCCAATAGACTTTTGTCTTTTTGTGTGTATTACGCGAGTGTGTATTACGCGAGCAAATAACAAAATCTGATTGGTTTTTCTTGTTAGAGGAGAGAGTATTTCGTGCTTTCGATTAAGTGTAATGACACTTTTTTTGACGCACCAGGAAAGGAAATATCATAGGGGTATAGAGGCTACAAGAAGATTGAGAATGATAAGCAGAACCTCGTTCGACAATTTTCATGCGTGCATGTCGGGCCCAAGCTCGCCTTTGAGGACATGGACTAGACGGAAGCCAGCTTCTGACCTTTATACACGGGGGAGGAAACACATCCTACAATCATTCAGCTTTCTTTTTTAGGTCTTGACAATTTGTCATTACATCTCCAACTCTCTATTAAACACTGATCAAACCCTTATTTGCTTTATGGTCTCAACCTAAGTGTGACCGGAATTATATCGAATCAGTCAAATGTAAATTAACAAGTACTCTACTTCACCCAAGCAGAACCTCCCTCGTTTAGACTATTCCGATCGACTAAAACAATTTAACATTTCAATGTGTTTCTCAAATTTAAGGTCAGAGTCAAAAAGCAAAAATTGTCGGCAGCCGTAAGAGACCGAGCGGCTAATGAAGGAGAAAACATTTTACAAGTATAAGACATTTTTCGCCCTTTAAATGCTTTCAGAATCAGAAAGTTCATTGAGAATCACTCACTTACAATAGAAAGATTATATGGTGGCTGAGGACAGTTATCAAGCTATTCAAAATACTCTGAACATTATAAAGTCATCAGCAAATCGAAGACAGGGAGAATGGACCAATGAAAGGAGATCAATGATATAGACTAGGAATAACAAAGGGCCTAGTATCGAACCTTGAGGAGCTCCAGGAAAGGGGCAGTATGGGGAAGAAGTACAAGAGTTCACAGATACAGCACAGCTACGATCAGAAACACAACATGAGGTCCATGCCAAGAGAAGGTCAGATAAAGTAAAGCAAAGTAATCCCACGACAACCCTGTTCGTTCCGAAAGCTCCGAAATTATCCATGCGCATCAGTCTGTAAATATATACAATATATTTTTTTTTTTTGAAATATTTACCATCAATATTGCATATGCGCTTCAAAATAATTTGCTGTAAAATAAGAAAACTCTTTTTTTGCAACTTTACTGCTTCATGCTTGTATAACCGAATGTCGGGACTACCAGCTGCTAGCGTGTGTGGTCTGCTGGTTCGAATCCAACCGCAGAAAATCAATCATGACCACACACTAATCTTCGAGTTAACCTAGTTGTGTGTAAGCTCCTTAGTTAAATCAGGACTAAAGTAAATCTTAGAATAATCACTTCAAACTCGTGGTATTGATTGTGAATCAAATGTCTAGTATCTTGAATGGGACATCTTTTGTCAGTTTTAACACTTTCTCACTAGCTTTTTGGTTTTTGTTTAATTCTTAATACAATCTTATAGCCAACATGGTACTTGCAACATGTTCAATGACTTGTAATACCTGCACAGCCTAGCACTGATCCATACCTTATCAATGTGTAAATGATTCCGAGATACTTTTTTCAAAACTCATAAAACAAAAACTTCCGACTTGGAAAAAAAACTATACTGACACATCAATTCAGTATCGAATTCGTTGTGGCGTCGACGATCGCACGACCGACAAGAAACGTGTTTTCACACCCGAAATCACGGCCCATAACAAACCATCATTTTGATTGTTAATCTAACCAAACTATCTTTCGATATTCCAAAATCAAATCTAACGTGATTATCAATCAAAGTAGCTTTTCGGCGAACTAGCACCTCTTCAACTAGCCTCGCTACGCCACTTTAAAAAGCCCCGAACGGACAACCAGGCCACTCACCTTCTTCCCCGTCTACACCTGATGGATGGTACTTTTCTGGTATTACCAAGACTTTAACTATGAAGAATGCAGAATGGCGTTGTTTTTCGCGCCCGGACTTCAATAATAGTTGCTGTGTGTTTTTGGCAATCTAAAGTCGAAGAATTTGCAAAAATGGCGGGAAGATAAGTAACTACTTTTCTATGTATGGCCTAGCCAGTTGTTGGATTTCAGTAATTATAATTCGATGAGCGTGTTAGTGTTGTTAATTGCTGTGGCGTCTGAAGAAGATGGTAGCGTCTGGAGAATATAGTAGCTAGAGGAATACAATAAAACTAGTTTTGGCAAAGTTATTATGATGCGGATAGCCAATTCGAATTTCATTCGAGATACAGTAAATGTGTTTTCAATTGGAAATGAGAAATTTGAAATGAGTATTATACGGTAGTGTGATTTAACACACAGACACACTTAGGAGCTAATTTAACATTTCCTCAGCTATCTGTGTAGTTTTGTTTAAAGTGTGAGGTTTTCCTGCTTTGAATGAATGCTTCGCAGCCAGATATTTTTCATCAGTGCAAAGTAAGTGCAAGCACAGTGTTATGGTGTAATGAAATGAATCGAAGTACCTATAAAATGGATATAGATAATGTTTGGATAGCAAATATGGTTGGGAACAAATATTTACGAATACTGTTTTCCTATTTTAAAACTATGCGGTATTATACCAAAATTGAAGGAGAATCAAATATTTTTTATTTTGATACCAACAGATTTAAAATTAACGCTGTGGCCCGAAAAATTAATCATCATGGTCTTACGCAATCGCAAAACTGACTATTGTTGACGCTTTCAACTCAAAACAAATTACTTGTTGATAAAAAAAAAACCATACTCAAATCTAATATCAAGCTGAGCGATAAAAGAAGCCGTCGAAAGTGCAGATTCATATCTAGTTCAGCTTATATGAAAAAGTTAATCTTCTAAATTCGATATATTGATGTTCGAAGCATCGGATGTTTCGAAGTTTTGATAGAACTAACCGTTTTTGTTGTTGACCAGGGTGGGAAGAAGACTAGACATCGACCGTGAAAAATATTTCCGCAATGAGTTTTTGTTTATATTTTCAATAAGGTTTTTGCATAGATAGATGTTTTTAACGGCTGGTACTTGTTTGGCTTGCATAAATAGATACTTTTTAATGGCATTATAGTATTAATTAAATGTGCTTTCAAAACATTAAAAAATATTAGTGTTGTCATAGGTAACGGATAATTGCTCTTTCTATTTCTGAAGCAGAGAATTATGTTTTATTTGGTACTCGAGTTTGAAAGCTAGATGGTCTAAATGAACAAAGCCCAATATATGCTTGCCAAATTATTTCAGGAGAAACAGTGGTGCTTCTTAGATCTGGAGGATTAGCACTCAGAGCCCTCAGCAATGTGCACAAAGTGCACTTGCAAAATACTACGGTTACAATAGCATTGTCTGCACAATCTTTTGGGACCAAAATTATTTTCCCTTTTTTTCTTGAAAACAAATGCCGACGATTATCAAAATTTTCTAAGGAACCTTTGCCGAAAACGACCCAAAGTATAGTGTAAGTCAGGTTAAAAGTAAACTATACGCTGAAAGGAATTATATCAAATGTTAATTTAATTGAATTTTAATTTTGATTAAATTTTTAAAGGTTTTGTTATACAGAAAATTAATAGTAATTGTATTCCATTTCAACTTTGTTAATATATCTGGACGTGATAGTGTATCGAGTTCCCATTGGGGATGTAATGATACAGCTTTGCTAATTATCGAGCAAGATCGAATAAAGAAATTTGTCTTATCTGGAGATGTGGTGAAGAATCTAATTATCTCCATTTAAACGGTTCATTTTGTGTTAAAATCAGGCAATTAATACACCAGCGTCATTATCAGGATCATTTTCATTGACATATAATTAAAATTAGGATGTAATTAGATCACCTTCGCGTAGTGTATTTTAGGTGACGACAAATAGTCCAATCTCGTCAAAACCTAGATTTGATATTTAACTATTCTTTGATCCTGACTATCATCTTCGCACTGGGTATGTGATTTTGGCATTATGGCGCGGAATTGACAGAGTAAAATCTGTTCATTAATCTGGGTTAACATCATCATCTCCGTCCTAATAAACTCGTGGCGGGTCCCAGAAAAATCTCTTGGTTTCGTTGCTATTAAGTTGATTCAGGTTCGGTTGTAGGTTCATTTGAGGTACGCTCTTGATTAGCACCGATCCATATAGACTGGAGTCAACACTCGCATGAGCTCCTTGATTTGTATAGATTTTGGTGACTACACATTCGAGCTAAGATAACGGATCTGAGTTCGAATCCAACAGCATTATGTTTCCCGAAAACAGCAAAAAATCGAAACGTGTCGGACAGAAGTTTGACTCCTCCAATTCAACTCCAGTTTCTACAGTCAAGGAGGGTATTGCTTGAACGGCAAGGTGCTTTAGTAATGGAGGAGAAGTGCTTGGAAGGCTTGATCTACTGCTATCCGGAAGAGATGTAGCCAAAAAGGCTGCACCACCATCCATGGACACCTTTCCGGTAGTCCCGCCCAAGGGTTTTGGAGAAGTGGCTTCCAAATTCGCTCCTCGCACCTTTGGCAGCAACATTTCGTACTCTCCCAACCCTACCTTTGCGTTTAAAGTCAAAAAAGGGCTGCTTTTATGGGCAAGTGCCCCAGAGGTGGGAGGATGTGGCTGTTAGGATTGTTCCAGTACGATCCGGAGGAGAAGTTGCCAGAAACTTAGCTCCACCGGCCAAAAGGACTGATGAGAGGAAGAAGCCCGTTTAAACCGAGCGTAGTTCAAATGGAACGGCAACTAAGCCGACTCGGATACCCGCTGGAGGTATTTGGGGTGTCGCTGACGTTTGTGGCAGCCACTCCTTTATAAACTCTGCACGGGCATAAAGAATTCGGAGAAAGGACTGCTGGATTCTAGAGAGACTTAAAAATGTCCTTCCTGAGACACTGTCCAATAAAGACAAAGAAGATTTTAGGTGGGCCAATTAAACAAGGGATTCGTCCCGCAGCACAGGCTCCTGCAGTATTGACTGCTCAGAATCGACAAATGGTCAACTGAACATCTAAATCAGTGGGAGCTGAAGAGACGCAATACTGTTTCAACTAGAATAAGGCTCCTTTCACATTATGCGGTTTCCACCGTACGGCAAAAACCATACGGCGACATTTTTTTAGTGGTGTGAAGAAGAGCATAGCTTCTTTCACATTTCACGGTTACGGCAAAATGCCGTGGCCGTACCGTGTAGCAGCCGTCCACTGCCACTGCAATCCACGGCGACCGGACTCTCAGTGGTGCACGTGACTGAGTACAGGCTTTCACATTATATGGTTTCAAATCGCACGGTCAGTCAATCTCGTGCCAATTTAGTTGCAATTCATCAAATAAAGCAATAAACATTCGATAATAATTGAAGAATTTATTTCCATTTTCCATCTTTCCTTAGATCCTCGAATAAGGTATGAAATACTACACTTTCTCTCTCCTTTTGTTGATAGGATGCACTCAAACATGGCGTTTGCGTTGTCGTCTTTTTTGTCTAAACAGCACACCATTTAATCACAAACTGAGTTTGTGATCAAAAAAACCGCGCATTAACCGTATAGTGTGAACATGTTGCTCATTCGGATTTTCACCGTACGGTTTTTCGCCGTACGGTGGAAACCGTATAGTGTGAAAGCAGCTTAACTCAGTAGTTTACCGAATTGGTCAAGAAGTATCTGGTTAATGTAGTTATCGATAAAAGTAAGTATAACGACATACGATTAAGTTTTCCCGGATAGCAACCCATCACCGGTTTTTCGCGTCACCGTGATTGCACGACACACGGATAGGATATTCCCGAGCAGCTACCACGTACCTACTACTCGGCTCAATCGAATCCTATTAAACCGTTCCGAGAAAACCTAACCGTATGTCGCACTACATTGAATACAAACCATCGAGCCAGCCGTTGCCAAACCGGGGTTTGTAACGGTTTTTTTGAGGCTCTGAAACCGATTCGGTTTTAACCTGAATAATTGCTTTAGCTGCATTTAGCCGTGCGGAAAAAAAAACCTAACCGTTTGTCGCTGCACTAAGCTTACGTTTTCACACAGACTCCGGAGCAGGGGCACTTAGATACACAAAGGCCCATTGTGATATCGCATTCCATAAAAGTAAAACCGATAGCATCATCTCGCTGGACAGCTGACTTCAGAGATTTGCTTTACGAAAATCCTGGGCTGTTACCGAGGTGCCTCGATGCTGGGTGGCATCAAAGACGAGTTAAAACAAAGACCTTGGACAGGAGCAGCGCTATGCAGACTTGTACAGGCTGGCGGCAAACGAAATAAATAAGATTTGGCCAGGCGCAAAATTCGAAGTGGTGCTAGAACACCAGATTCCGAGCAAACCGAGATCCAGGTCTTGGATCCAGGCCGAGCATTCTTGACCTGAAAACATTTTGGAGGCAATGAAATGGAGCAATGACGACCTCTCTAAGCGACTATAAGATGGGCGATGCCAGCGATCTATCCGGTGACTCTCACAAGAAATCCCTATCTAGATTAAAGGCCCGTTGATAAAAAAATGGCTACGAGTTTGAGCTTATTCATTTAAATGTGTAAAGAGGTGACATGAAAGTCTCCACTTCGTACGATTCAACTTTTACGGAAAGGGGAGATAAAAATATCACATTCGAGGAAAGAGCTATGGAAAAATTACCATCTGGTGTGTCTGAGATTTGCTCAGGCACATTTGCATCGTAGGATGAAGCGAACCTCTGAGCTATGTGGCTGTTTTGATGTCCTGGACCTCAAATCGAGTGAGGAGAAGGAATTGGCCCTCGGATTTGATGAGGATCGACACAGCATCGTGATCTATAACAGCAAAGGTTTTGCGAAATAACCTTCAACATTCCAATGCGGCTTGTTCCTTTTATGTTAATATGCGAAGGAGACAGTTAGGGACCGGGTCTCTGGATTTCACATTGACGGATACAAACTTGTGTCACCCGAATCTTTGGGTAAACCAAAGGCCTGCAACCTCATCAAGAAGTCTATAAATGTTATTGTCCTTTAAAATTTCAATGACAAGGACAATGTTGCTATTTTGGACGACGCAAAGCCGAAGTCATTTTGGGCCGCTTCATGCTCCACGGCATATGACGAAGGCTTACTACCCCACAATGACAGGTGGATCCTGCTAATAATAGATCCAGACGCGGAAGTACATAATGAATTATGGGGCAGTTCAGACATATTAATACATCCTGTCGAGTTATCTTGCCCTTGCAAATATTGGCAATGAACCTACGTTTAGGACCTCCAACAGAAGTGAGGCTCTAAACATAACACCTCAATGAATAATGAGTTTATTTGTGAAAATATCGAAGATATTTTTCTGTCAGTTGAGCTAGTCGCCTCAGAATAATTCTGATTTTCAGGCCCACTGTTACGCTTAGGGCACTGATAGGCACTCACTTTCCTAGTAGTGATAAAACATCACTAACATTATAGTTCGGAGTCATACAGGGACGTAAGCTCAATCCCGGTCATTTATAGCGCACACATAAGATGGGCCGCTTATTCTTTTAGCAGATTCAGGTCACCAGGCTCGGATGGTATCATCCCAGCTGATACTCAGCAAGCATTAGAGGGCACTATGACTTGGCTCATGGCCATATACAATGGCTGCTTAAGACTCTCTATGGCTATCAGTTGGTAGGAAACGGGTGTAGTATTCATATCTAAAGCAGAAAAATATTGAAAGCTTGAAATTGTTGGACATTCTGAGAATCTTCTCCAAAACCTGAATGTTAATTCACAACTGGTCAACTCATAAATGAACTACTCAGAAACCGAGTATTATAGTCGTTTTGCAATAAAAAAAAACGAGTACTAAATATAGGCACACTCCAGAGTGGTGTTACAGTTAAAGATTTCCTTAAACAGTTAATGAGCTCCTGAGGAAGCTTGACCAAACTGAATGGAAAGTGATAGCGTATGCAGATGACATTGAGGTCGCTATATCAGGGAAATTTATCGCAACTCTATCGTAGAGATTAAATCACTCTTTACAAATTATCTAGAATTGGTGTCAGAAGTGTGGCCTAAGTACAAATCGCGAAAAAAAAACAGAAATATGACTTTTCACGTGGAAGTATAAGTTTCCAAGTTTTGACCTTTTGAAACCTAGCAGAACTCCTTTAAGCCCTAAAAAGAAAGTTAAGCAAGCGGAAGGCATTTTGGACCCCAAGCCTTTATGCTTAAGTAAGTCTTCTCCGGAGTCTGTTAAAAGAGACGGGAAATATAAACTTATCTTTCGTCGTAAGAGAGCCCCTCCATGGGTCGTGAACTTTTCAAGCTAGTCTTAACCATTTGGCCTACAACCACGAGCGAGACTCGTGGTAAGGAATTGGGTCCATAAATAAGAACGAGTCTGAATCGTGCTGCATCGTTCGGGCCAAATGCAAACAAGACGAGCGTAGCTCTTGATATGTCATTCGGGATAAACAATCAGACTCGTGGTTTAACAGTTCTCGATATTCTTTTACTTTAGTTACGTCTAATTTTTCATTTCGTCCACACTTTTCGGGATCAATTGTTATTTCGGTTACAGACCAGTTATATACTTCTTGCTGACTATGGTCCGAGCCAACGGGAGATAGCGAGCAGGGTTAATATTGATCACATAGCCACATGCTAATACAAATCGTAATCAAAGAAATTTACAATGATGCCATGATTTTTTCGGGGTCTAACTGCCAAATCTGTTTACACTTGAAAACCTCAGTAAATGTAAAATGAGTTTTTAGAAAACGTAAAACTTCAAATTTAATTACAGCGAGAGTTCTAACCTTAATATTGGAGCAAAAATCACCGTACTTGATCAACCAATCAACAATAATTGCCCACTTACCAGCCCGATACCCAATCGACAGGATAGTTATCCGATTATGGCAATTATTATAGTATTTGTGCTCTATTTGACATGAAGTGCACATTCACTTTTCGCTGGACACTTTACAACTGCCTATTGACGGGCGACTCTACGACTCCCAACCACCCCGAGGGTACTTGAACTTGATTCGCTTCGATTTGTGATAGTTTGTGTTATCTGAGTCAATCATACCGGCGTGCAGTTTGCAATCACAGCATTCAATTTCCTCTAGACGGAGACGATTATATGTTAGACGCTCGAAGAAATTGAATCGGAACTATTACGCTAATGTGCAATAAATCAGCTTTATATTGTCATGTACGCGCAGGTTGGCATATGCATGTACGTGCTTCGGGAATTTCAATAATATGTTTCGTAAAATCCTATTACTTATACTCGTGTGTAGGTATATAGGCTATTATTATTATTATCATCATTATTGATTGGAGAGATAGTTTGTTACGCTTGCAAAAATATGCATGTAGGTGCATAATCGTATGGTTGAGTATCTGATAATGGATGAGTGAGGAGAAATTTTAGATTAGCACAGCATGTTCTGAAAATTTACAGACTTTCGTGTAGTGGCCGTTCGGATTGAGTTATGGTTTCACATTAAAATAATGGATCACTTTCATATCCTGAAGGAGTTGAAAATAATCTTTGATGAAAATAAATTTGATTAGACAGTTTTGTTGGCATTCTCCTGCATATGGCTATTTTATGAAAATTGAAAGTAGTACAACATTTTCGGAAAACTGATGTAATAATTTTTCTAAGCTTTCTATTTATAAATGTCCTATCAATGTGAGATTGATTCTTATTTTTAATTCTAAGGGAAAATGATACAATAAGGGGACTTTTTGGGTATTTTCAAATGTTAAAAAAGGTAAGTTGAATTGATCTCTTTGTTGAATTTTCATTAAATATTTGTTCTTTTTTGTGAAAAAAAAAATCGATCATATTGTCTAATAAGATTCAATTTAATAAAAAAGCATATAGCTGCCGTTACTGTAAAATTCATATCAGCTCTTTCTGAAGGAACTTCTTCACTAACCATCAGCACTATTGTAGTGGCATGCATGACTAAATAAGCTAACTGGCTGACTGTATTTCCCAACCAAATACATACCGTAAGAATGGGCAAGTTTAGCTCAACGCTTTCGTATATCAATGAGCGTAGTATTCGTTAAGTACCTTCATTCGAATTCGGGTCGAAAAACTTGGAAAAGTTTATTCATAAAGTGCATTTCACAACTGCATCTCTTTGACGATTTGCTTTCTTCACAATGGGAAGCTGTGTTTACGAGTACTAAACTTAAGAACACTTGTCTAGAACTAACGTTAGATCCACTTGTTGCACTAATGTAAACAGTATCCATAAACGACATGGTTGAATGTAAACATTGGATAAATGTGAAATGTTCTGCA
Source organism: Nemotelus pantherinus (assembly GCA_963978885.1). Taxonomy (NCBI): domain Eukaryota; kingdom Metazoa; phylum Arthropoda; class Insecta; order Diptera; family Stratiomyidae; genus Nemotelus; species Nemotelus pantherinus. The sequence goes on from OZ022263.1 coordinate 59,709,360, forward strand.
CTCTAAAAAGTGGGTCTATAACCGATACTTTGATAATAGGAAATATATTCATTTTTTACTAATGTTCGAAGAACAATAGTATTAAACTCATTTCGCCGAAAATTCATATTTCTTTATAACCATATATATATATATATATATACCTTTTGGCGGCGGCGAGCGTTTTAGTGAATTTTGAGGAACTCCTATATTTCCAAGCAGTGTAAATTTTTGTTAAAAATAAGTATTGGAAATGAAAACTAATTATATTTTAAGCTTGTCTATGATAAAGAATTGGAAATTTTGAGCCGGGTGTGGGTGCAGGGTGCCTAAAAGTAGGCAAGGAATTTTTTTCAAATTTTGATTTGTCATTACTTGTAAGAAAAACAATGGATCGTCGTGAAAATTACAGAGCGTATTAATGTTGACTAAAATATGGTACATATAGATTTTCAGCATAAAGCCGGTAACTCTGTAGCTGTGGCAGGCTGCTGAAAAAAATCCTTCAAATCATTGACCTTCCTGAAAAATTTTTGATTTTTGACAAAAATTTCAAATCTTTGATAAATTTTATCCTTTGTCCTTCATCTCAAGATAAAAATTTTAAAATTCCGATTTGCATAAGAACGGCAACCCATCACCAAATTACCTCTATTTTCAGCACTCGAAAGTTCTGTTCACGAGAATTGATGACTGGATAATCCGATCATAATGAAATTTACAGGATATGTTGAAATTAGCTAGGACCAGGTCTGATAGAAGTTATTTTGAAATCCGGGCAACCCTGTGGCAGTGGTACCATCTTGAAAAATAGCTGAGAAAAAAAACCGGTTTTAGGCCTATAACTTCCGATTCAGCCATTCGATTTGGACAAGATTCATACAGTACTTGGATCTTACCTTAGGTAACATTTGATGAAAATTTGGTTGAAAAATTAGAATAGAGTTGCCAGCTATGGTGATTTTTGTCTCCTAAATCTTGCAAATTTGCTCAGCAAAATAAAGCTTTTTTCCCTATAACTTCCGGTCCAGTGCAGAAATCAAATCGAAGTTCACGCAGTAAATGGACCTTAATGTGAACCAAATGTCGTAGAAATTTCATACCAAAATCATGAAAGGGCTGCCAGCTATGACCATTTTTGTAATTTTATGAAATTTCTTTACTGAGCGATTAATGTCATTAGATTTGCAAATGGAAATGATCCTGCAATGAAATTTAACCACAAATATTAACGCTTTAAAAATTTGAAAAGTTTTGAGGGTGGTAACCCTAAAATTCTTTTCACCTGTATAACTTCCAGCGCAGTGATTCAATCGAAACGAAATTTACTGGTTGGGTTTAACTTAACGTAAAGCAGATTTGGTATGTATTTTGCTTTGCTGCTGACACAGGCTAACCAGCATTAGCCATTTCCGTAAATATTGCACCAACAGATGCTTCAAATTACGTTCTCATATGCAAAGCATTTGCAATTAAAATAAGGAATCAATTTTCAAATTTTCCGAGTTATGAACATTTTTCGGATGGCAGCCTCAAACAACGTTTAACCGCTGAAACTTTCGATGAAATCCTGCGATGAGAACGAAATTCAAAGGATAAGTTGATTTGAGTATGAACTTGTTATGGTAAACTTATTACTGCTTCGTTGGGAAAGTGTTGCCAGCACTGAACATTTACATCACTTGTGTTATAGTTGAGTTTTGTTGCTTTGGATAAGGAATGGTTGATATGATTCTACAAAACAGTGTATTACGTCTTTCCACACTTTTTTGTCACTCAAAGACAATTTCTTCGAAAATTAGTTTTCTAGCGGTTCAGGTGCGCTAGAGTTTTTATAATTTTTTTTTTCGTTTAAAATAACGAATCACAGATTTTTTTACACATTCGATGTGCATTTTTTGCTTTTACGTCATATCAGCTGAATAATACACAGCTTTTTGTAAATTGAAGCAAAAAGAGTGTAAATTTACTAGTTTGCTATTCACCTTTGCGCCAAAGCCATAAAATTGCATCATTATTTAGGGTAAAATTACACCATTTGGTCGTAAAAAAATTTTTCTTTTTACGCACTTTTGTAAATTTACATCTTTAATAATAAGGGTAAAATTCAACCAAAATTTTTTTGAGTGTGTGTAAGATAAGTAAACATTATTGTTTGCTAGAAATAGCTTGATAAATCCTTAGATAGACATGATACAGACTTAGATAGTAGTATATTGTTTCTTTTAGTTGTTTTTTATTGCTTAACAATAAGATTGTCAAGAATTTAGTATTACTTTTCTATTTTCAAATCAACTTTTTACAGAAAGTATAGCCATCAGTGGCGAGGGGTGAAATATCGATTGAGGGAAGCCGAATAGCTATCCACCATTTTATATATAATAGTGATGGTTGGCATGCTGATGTTTGTCATACTTACTAATCTCTATTTGATTCTCGTCACGCTTATAGATAGTATATAAAATCAAAATTCAAAAATAAATCAGAGAGCAGGTGTTATAGGACTACCTTCAATATATGTACATGAAACCATTTCTTTTGATATAAATAATCAATATATCAAAGAGACCTTGAAAAACCGCCGTTCTGAGACCGCAGAACGCTAAATTTTAAAAATATCTTAAAAATAAAACAGTTAAAATGTAATGTTAACCCTCAAGACAAGGATATATAGACAATTCTTAACATAAAGGTATATGGGCAAACTGTCATGCGACATTTACAACTTATAATTACAATGTTTTTAAGTGTCAACGCGTATACATACTTTAAGCAAACATGTTTAAAGTATCAAGTTTCAGATTTCAAATAGTTTGATATACAAATTTTTATTTTATTTTCTGCCTCCTGCTTTTTATTAAATAATATCTAATTAGAGAGATACGAAATAATGTTAAGCATAACATCTATCATAAAAGAGTTTATCGCAAAACAGGAGTTCATTTCTACAAACTAACATAAGACAATTTTTAGTTTTTAAATACCGAGAAAATTTTGTCTCCATTAGTGATGGGCTAAATGGCTCTTTGAAGTGAGCCAGCTCCGTAAAACTCACTCACTTTAAAGAGTTGCTCTTTAGGAGCCACTCAAAAGAGCCACTTCAAGCAATTTTTGTATGGTTGCAAAAGTATAAAGTAAATTGCTGTCTTTTGTTGTTTTAATAATAATAATAAGCTCAAATCTAATATAACATAACATTACTTTAAAAATATAATGTAGCATATAATATAAATTTAAAAAAAAACCGTAAGTTAAAAATCAATCGGATTAACAATAATCATATCTGAAAATCATTCCATATTATTAATTATTGTGTAAAAATAGCACTTATGTTATTCGTTTTGGCGATAAATAAGATCTCTTTTCAGTGAACATATACCCATTTTTTCAAAAACTCGTTCGCAGGAGACTGAAGTGGCCACTTTACCCAATCGTTGCTTCACTTTCTCAAAATTCTGAGATATGAATCTTTCTTTTCCTTCCACCATTTGAGAGGGTCAGCAGTTCTGGGTATATTTACATGTTGTAAATACTTATCCATTTCGTTAATGCCTGCAACTACATAGCTTTGCTGACTTCTTACACTGTTGACTTTGTCATCAAATTTTCGCCATAGCAAATTTTGCGTTCCTTGTGCTGTAGGTACCGAAATTAGATGTATGCAAGCAAGTTTGCACGTGGATTCATTTTGAAATGCTAGTCTTTTAAATTGTGGATCTAAAAGAACGCTCTCTAGGCAAAACATATTTTCTTTATATAATTTAAATTTGTTTGAAAGTTCTCTTTGGATTACATTTAAAAAAACTGCGTACATCAGCAGTTTCATTCTCGTTTAGACAGAGTTCTGAAATGTAGCTTGTTGGTGAAATAATATATATTTTCGAAATCGATACCGTCTTCTCACTGCTTATTTCTAGAGTAGCCTCATTGAAGATGCTCAATATATCAAAGGCTCTTTTCATAATATTCCATTCATCAGAAGAAGGAGTTGGTAGATTTTAGTTCAGGACACCTAAGGTGGCTAATAGTGGCTCTTTTACTTCTTGCATGCGCACAAGCATAGAATACGTAGAGTTCCACATGGGAACAACATCAAGCTTTAATTTAAGCTCTACGCATTCCATTTGCCTCTGTGTTTGTTGTAATTTTTTCCGTTGCGTGTGAGTTTCTTTTGAAGTAAGTAATAATTGCTCGTATTTTCGAAAGAGTGACCTCTAGCTGAAAAAGTGCCTTCTGAACTATGAGATTAAGTGAGTGACCGAAACACGAAATATGTTCCCAATCGCATAAGCGAACAGCGGCGACTATAATTGCCGTGTTCCATTTTCGCTAATTAGTACTTGCAAGTACTTGGGAGTAGAACACAAAAGGAACGCCATCTTCGTTCATACGAGCAGATTCTAACCTGTCAAATTATATGCAGTTTTCAAATGTAAAACAGTTGAAAATAAAGGAGAAAATAACGAGTATAAACTAGCACAATCGATAAAGAATATAAAAGCAACTAGCAGAAAATTACATTTTTTAGCTTTCCACACATTATGAGGACTATTTCTAATTTCCTGACTAGCAAAACAATCAACATAACCATGAAAAAACCAAAACCACCTATTGACGACAAACACTACCAACGACAACTAACATAGCCACCTCACGGCAAAAAAAGGCGTAACTACTCATGAACTACTCGGGAGCGAGAGCGCGAGTAGTTGGAAGTAGACAGAAGTACTTGCAAGTACTAAATAATAATAATGGAACGCGGGCATTGTGCGCATTATCTGTCACAGCTAGTGCTATTTTTTCTAAAATATCCCATTGCTGAAGTACTTTTTTCAGTTCGGAAGACAAATTATAAGGTTTATCTCGGTCATTGAACTCAAAACAGTCCAAGAGATGTGATTTCAGTTCACAATTTATATCGACATAATGAACTGTCACTGCCATAAAACTTTGGCTATTAATCGAAATCCAACCCTCAATAGTGACTGTCATATCTTAGCTCCCGCGGTCTCGTAAATTTTACAATACCGGTAGGGTTGGAGACACCTTCGTGGCAACCTGCAGTCACGAGGAAGGCCTCAGCACAGCCGGAGAAGCCACCTGGCGAACCAAAAAGGATCTCAACCCTTTCCTCCTTAGCACTTTTAGTGCTACTTTAAGTTTTTCCGGACGGTTTTCCGTCAGATTTCATTTTGCCGTATCTTCGACTCTACGCCGCTTTTTCGCAGACTTGTATGGAAATTTCGCCCAAAACAACTCAGAGAGGTTCCCGAATTTATGCTAGACCAAAAAAATAATTTTAGAAAATATGGACGTTTTTGCCCCATTTGCCCTATCAACAATTTTTTTCGCCCTCAAAATATCACTGTTGTACTCAATGACCACTTTCAATCATCGAAAACGCCGTAAAGGCAGTTTTTGTTAAACTATGGCCAAAAAAACCCTTATTCCCCTACAAAACCGACATTTTTGTATCGCAGCAATAGGTCTTGGCCCGTTATGTCCCAAACGACTCTAACCCAAAATTGGCCGATTTTGTCTGATTTCAGCTACTTTTGAATAAAACTTTTGAATATTTGAATAAAATACTTACAAGTACGAATATCTGATATAAACTCACAGTCTCTTTTAACTTTCTACTCATTATGAGGCTTTTTTCTAATTTTCTATTTGCCAACACATTCAGCATAGTCTTCAAAAAACCAAGCCCACCTATGAAATGCACCGCCTAATAGCCAAGATTGGGCAAATAAAATACTCGTGAGCTAGAGCAAAATATATGCACGTAAACGCATACTGTGTGCTCACAAATTTTCGCCATCAATAACCGCATACGATCAGTATTCATCATTCGCACATAGGGCATGCAATCCCGAGATTTCGGGATCTCGGGATCCCCACACATTTTGGACATTTTCGAGATCTCGAATTTTTTATCGGGACTCCCGAGATTTCGGGATTGATAAAATTCAACCCATTTTGGGAATTAGAAAGCAGAACTTAATACTAAAAGATATATTGTTTTATGAAAACGGAGGCGAAAGCCAGTGGTAATTATGAATTACAACTGGCGTATGATTACATGCTTAAAATCCCACCAAAAAGTGTACCCCAAATATCTTTTTCAGCAGCTGGATATATGTGCAGCAAAATCAGGTCTAGTTTAAATTTTGAAACTCTTGACGAATTATTTTTATTAAGAGCATACTTTCAAAACGAATCAGCAGTTTGAACCAATCAATATTATTACTTATCAGTTGTTTCATTGAAAAGCAATATTATTTTGTAATTTATATGTAAACAACTAAAAAGAATAATGTACTTTTATTATATTATCGTAACATCCGTTATGCTGATTAAATTTCAATTCGTTTTTAACTAATTTTATAAGTAACTATCATGACCAAATAAAGAGCTTTATTGGACAAGAAGATAAGAAGAAATTAGATCATACGATTAATTTAGATGCAATTATAGATTAACGTCTTACTAGCTAGCACCCATGTACATATGTGCATAAATTTAACATTATAATGAACTTAGCTTCCGGTTTTATGTATATATAATAGAAATAAAGTTTTAATTGAGTACGAATAAGCCAATATATCTGTTTAAATTTCCTTCATATAGTTTTTTTCTATAAAATCCCGAAATCTCGGGACTATCTCGGGATCCCGAAAATTCTAATCCCGAATTTCGGGATCGCCATTTCAATCTCGGGATTAAAGCCCTATTCGCACAGTACCATCATTCACATAGAACTTATCATTTACATTTTATTCGCACTGGCTGAGTGCTTTCATTCATCATTCACACAGCACTCATCATTCAGTTTTTATTCGCAGCAGCAATTCTAAAGGTTCTCACATAGCTCTTTTAAAAGAGTTGCTCTTTTTCTGAAGAGCTGGTTCACACAGCTCCTTCAAAAGAGTTGCTCTTTTGATTGGCTCGCTCCTGAGCGACCCATCACTAATTATCTGATAACATTCAATTTAATGGAAAAGGAACTTCTTCACTAACCATCAGCATTGTTGTAGCAGCATGCATGACCAATTGAACAAACTGGCTGACTGTATTTCCCAACCAAATACCGTAAGAATTGGCAAGTACAACTCAACGCTATCGTATATCAATGAGCGTAGTATTCGTTAAGTACCTTCTTTCATTCGTATTGGGGCTGAAAAACTTGGAAAAGTTTATTCATCTAGTGCATTTCACAACTGCATCTCTTTGACGATTTGCTTTCTTCGTAATGAGAAGCTGTGTTTACGAGTACTAAACTTATGAACACTTGTCTAGAACTAACGTTAGATCCACTTGTTGCACTAATGTAAACAGTATCCATAAACGACATGGTTGAATGTAAACATTGGATAAATGTGAAATGTTCTGTGTAAGATATGTAAACATTATTGTTTGCTAGAAATAGCTTGAACGATTTCGGTTTAGATGGTTGTATATTGTTTCTTTTAGTTGTTTTTTTTATTGCTTAGCAATTAGATTGTCAAGAATTTAGTATTACTTGTCTATTTTCAAATTAACTTTTTATAGAAAGTTCAAAGAAAATTAAGATAATAGCCATCATCATTCTAATCGACAGGTGTTCACGATAGTATCAGTAACTAACGACTGAAAACACTTTTATTCATAAACTATAAAAACCCGCCTTTGTTACCAGTTTATATAGCCGATGAAGAACTTGACCATATGAATAAGTTTACATTTTTTTATAGTTTAAATGGTTCATTAGTGGTGGCTAGACAAAACTTGTATTTGAAGCGGGTAGCTTGGTGGCTTTTTAGCAACCATTTTGAATGTTTTACTAAACAGACTGATGGAGTCAATTTTTTTAAAGTGCAATTCGTATTTTAAAAAATTTACAGTAAATTGCAGGTACTCCCATCTATTTGTGAATCGTTAAAAAATTTGGAAATACATTTTGATAGCTTACTACAGGAAGACAATGTGCAGCTATCGCTGAAACCAAGACCTGTCAGAAATCAAAAAGCAAAGGTTTGCATGGAATCACTTTCAATGCGAAGCTCATGCTACCTTGTCGTTGTATCCGTAGTCGACCAACTTTCAACTTTTTGACCAGCTACAAGTTTGACAAGTAATTTTTGACATGTTGTTGGTTTTGAAACAATGACGGAAATGGAGGTTTTGAACATAGCCATGTTTTTCATGAATCATTTTATGAATCAATACAGAAAAAACTAATGAATAACACTTTTAAAATTCGTGTTTAAAACTTTTTATACCACAAAACGTTTGTAGACAATCAAATTTTGGCGGTTATCAGCTTCGGCAGCAAGCTTCATCAGTATTTGAACGTAGCTACTACAGCAGGGGTGGGCAAACTTCATACTGGTACGATCGACATTAATTTTTTTAATTTATACGCGATCGACTTTGAAAAATGGGTTAAATTAAAAACAAATAAAAATTTAATGAAGGTCTTCATTGATATTAATACATTAAATACATTGTATTTACTACTTTGTGCAATGTACTTTATTAATAAATATTTTGGATTAATTTTTTTGATGTATATGCGTGACACTGTATTTCATCAATTTCATCACAATCGAATAGATGCCATTAAGTGGTCATCAATCAAAGCACTCCTAAGTTGCGATTCGATGTTTTTCATTTGAGATAACGTTGCTTCGCATAGATAAATGGAAGCAAAAAAATGCAAATATCCTCATTGCCACCAATCTCAATAATGGATATTTTTTTGGTAATAAAATCCAAATAATTTTCATTTGCGCATGCTATTGTTCAAATTTCTTACTCTAGATCCGATGAATAAAGTATGAGCTAGATTTGATAAAATATCCTCTTTATCGAATTCTCCAAAAGGAAATGAAATAAATTCAAAAATCGGTTGAAGGTTATTGAGATTTGCAAATTGTCTCTCGAATTCTTGATTAAAATTTTCCAGTTCAGAACAAAACATTTCAATATTACATTCACCAGTAGGTTAGGTAGGTTAGGTTGTACCGAGTGGCACAAAGCCACACATAGACCATTGGTCCATAGTGATACCAGATAAATGAGCCAGGAGAAAAAAAATTCAGTCCAAGCGGCCATCGAAGGCCCCGGACTTTTTCGCGAACTGAAGGATGTTTTTCAGCTTTTGCATTTTACATTCACCAGTAAGTTGAATATGTTTTTCTAAATATGGAAAATGTTTAAAAATTTTGCCTGTTTAATTGTGAAGCAACAGGTTTTAATTTTACTTAGAAAACATTTACCGAACTCAACAAATCAACAATATTTTCCTTTTCCTTGTAGTTGTAAATTAAGCGAGCTGTAACGGCTCATATAATCCGTAAGAAACGCTAATTTCTTTACCCATACTGGATCTTCCAATTGTTCATGTTTTTCTCCCAAGGTGCCCAAAAATGCAAAAATTTCAGGCAAAAGATTTAGAAATCTTTGCAAAAAGCTTCCTCAGCTAAGCCATCTAAAGCTTAGTACTGTTTTCGATTTCACGTTAAATTTTCATGCAAATTTTCACGTGAAATTTATTTCGGCGCAAATTCAGCTTGAAAATAAACAAGAGTTTTGCTCACTTTTAAGCGTGAAAAATTGCTTGGAAGATGCTATCGCTTTGAAAATGCAGATGGCTTTGGCACATGTCTCCAATCATTTCACGCCAATTCAGCATGTGCAGTTCATTCTTTAGGCTAGTACTGAGCTTATCGTGAAGCTAAATTTTGACATGTCTCCATTATCTGGTCATTCTTTTCAGCGAAAATTTTGGCAATGAAGAAAAGCAGAGACACTGCTCATTTCTGACGGATAAAATGTCAAGAGTTTCACTTTTCGATCGATTTTCTGATTGGAAAGACATTTGCACTGCTCCATTTCCAAATTGAAACACCAAATGTCACTTTTTAGCTCGAAAGAATGAACTGCACAAACTAAATTGGCGTGAAAAGATTTTAATTTTTTTTTATCTAAAATTGAGATTAACATTTGTTGCGCTGTGTGCGACAATTTACTACCTCGGTAGCAGGGAGGCGAATGTAAATGCAGGCAAGGTGTATAGCGGGAAGCAAAAATATAAAGTGTGTACTTTAGAACAGAGAGATTTAAGGAAATGAAACAAAAGTATACATATACGAGATTTAGTGAAGCAGTTTTACTACAATGATATAAATCTATAAATTGAACAAATCGAGAGCATAGCTATCTCGGATTTCCCCTGTGGCTTTTCCGCCACCAAGGCTCTGCGAGCTTTTGTGTGAACTGAAACTGCGTGAACTGTCCGATTGGATCTATTAGGCCAAGGCCCATTCCAAAATGTACTGAATAAATCGTCTACTAGATTTTTAGTTCACATTTTAAATTAACCTAGTAAATTATTTAAAATGTCTGTGATCGACTATCGAGCTGTTTGCGATCGACCGGTCGATCGCGATCGACCGTTTGCCCACCCCTGTACTACAGTAATGGTTGCAGCATTGACAGCAAAGTTGGTGGCAGCATCAACGGCACGCTACAGCTATATATAGAGCCTTTCCGAATTGACATCTTCGCCTTCGTCTTCAGCTTATTATAACAGAATGTAACGTCAGACCAAGTCGACATTGTCTACGTCTTGGCATAACAGTTGACGAAGTCACGTTCTAATTTGACTTTTCGTTGGGTGTTTTGACACAATGTTACAAAGTAACTGCTGAAACACAATGTGTAGCCGAAGCCGTGGCCTGCAGCGAAGCCAGGAACTGTCAAAAAGTTAAAACCACAGGATTGCATTGAACCAGTTACAATGCGTAGCCCATGGCACCATGGCCGTAGCCGAAGTTGACCAACTTTCTACTTTTTGCCTGGGTTCATGTTTGACAGCTTGCATGTGCAATGTTCGTAAAACTCTACTAGGTACATGCCTCTATAGCCGTTAGATACTTTTACCTATTGTGTTTTTTCTCTGTAGCTGTGTATTTGTTCTTTAAGATGTTTTCTCTTTGTCTGTTTATCTTCAGTGTGTTGTCTTATCGTGTATTTTTTGTAAGTTCTTTAGTTATTCTAGAATTTTTAATACCTTCTCGACATCTGGTGGTAAACAGGCGAAGATGACAATTATGATAAACAAACACAGTTATCATAAACAAACAAAAGACACAATTGGTAAAATTGTCTAACGGCTATGCTGCCGTCCTTAGTATAAACTTTCTGCCTGCATTCTAGCTACTGCGAAGGTATTTAATGATTAGTGTTTTTCTGCACCATGCAGATATATCACTATTGATTCTAACATATTTCCACTAAAGAAGTTTTTATATTTTGTACAATGATGTAATAGAGTATGTAGTTTTCAAGTCCGGTGTTAACTTAAAATCGGAAAAAAATCAGATACAAGGTTGATGATAAGCACGGCAATATGGAGGACTCGTAGTCGAGTTTACCCAAAATATCTTGCTAAGTCCAACGCAGCAACAATTTGAAACTAATATGTATGAATATGTTACGAACTTCTTCCACACAGAAAAAACAATTTTGACAGCTGCCGATGGCTACATCAATGTATTCGGTCAATGCTGCAATGCCTGGCTACATCACTGACGGCAGTGTTGTTGACAGCATTCGCAGCAGACCATGGCTGCACATTGTGTTTCAGCAGTAAAGCCAACTATTTTGGCTACCTCATCTTGGTCTGTTTCAAACTGTTAGAATAGCTCAGCTTCTCTGCTGACGTCACAATCTGTCATAACAAGCTGAAGATGGGGACCAAGACATGAATTCGGAAAGGCACATAGTATTTTTGCAGTTACGATCAAATCTCAACATAATCTCCATCAGTAAATTTGAGCAGGATTTAAGTTCAGAACCACGTGTAGAGAAAAGTAGTAAACATATGCAGGTAGAGGCCTCTGACAAAATGTCGGTCGATATTGCGTCCAGTCGTGAGATAGTTAAGAGGAAAAAAGTATCAGGAAACGAATTCCTGGGTGTAATTTATAAGAATGCACAGAAGGAACTTCCTCCGGAGGAATTTTGTAATGCAACTTTTTCTTGGAGTAAGGCTGTAGATTTTTCTCTAATGCCTGGCGAAGAAAAGAAAAACAAAAAAAGACAGCGTATATATATAAAACTGACTGAAAAAAATACTATCCGGTCCTAGTGACTATTTGTAGTGTAGAGGATAAAAGTTTTAGGTTAGATCCGATCACGACACATAAAATAAGAAATGAGTATAATGAAAAGAGGGCTAAGAATGCCAAAACAGTTGGGCATGACAAGGTCAAATATGTTTTTTTTATTAAAGCTGAAGAAATGTACTATCTCAATGAGGAATCTTCCAAGGTTTCAAATAGCTTTAGAATTGTCATACGGTAAAAGGTCTACCGTAAGTCTTTGATGTAAAAGACTATATTAAGGAAGGTATCCTATTCAATGTGCGGAGAGGAAAATCAAACAAACACGAACAAGTAGACGTGTATAGTCATGAGAAAGGACATAGAAAATGGTAACGTTCCAGTCCCGACGACAACTGCAAAATTTGAAACTCAATGTCGGATCCTTTATTCAGAGACCGAAGCAACGCTACAATTGCAGTAGATTAGCGCATTTTGTGCTTTTTTGCAAAAGTATAGAGAAGAGATAATTGAATTACCAGTCAGAATTATGTGAAGGTGGGTGTAACATTTCTGGATATAGTCCTCGTAACTTAGAGGATTATAATTCTAGAAGTACCAAATAGTTACAAAAGAAAGATACTTTTGAGGTTGCGTCGCATAAATATTTTGATAATGAGCCAAAAAAGTTATTAAAGTTTAGCACGGGTTGATCTCAATGATTATGGAACGTTCCCAGTTTTGACCAAAACGAAGAAAGAGAATTTGAGAAATCCTAATGAAGATGGACATCGGTCTTACACGAAGACCAGTTATACAAAAGTAGTTTTGAAACGTAGAATTCAACCTGACAGGCTAATTACGGGTAAGAACCCTCTTAACGTTAGAAAAAATTGTACATAACGTGTAGCTTTATGTAAGAAAACGCAGCATTTATTGTCGGACACGATATTAGCCTGAGCTATCAAATACAGCTAACAAGCTAAATTCACATCCAGTACGGAGTTTTTTCTGCTGTGCACATAGTCCTGACTCTTATGTAACATAGCGTCAACTACTATGAACATGATTTCAACACATATCAGTAAAGTAGGTAAAATAATATTATCTTTCTAATAAACTCGTGAGCAGTGCGTCAACTCTTGAATAATAGGGTTATATAAAGCAGTATATAAATCATGATCTCTGGCATAAATAGTAAACTTTTGGCGAAATCAAAGAAGCCACTCTGGAGGAGCAGAACTCTCTTCCTGGTGTCCAGCGCTATGGGTTACACTATAATTGCTGGTGAGCTTCTCGTAGCTGCTGAGAGTATACCTCACCTGTAATGTTTTTGCAGGTTCCAGAAGTTGATACTACGCCATGCTTCTATAATGACACCATACTCGCAACAAGGTCTTCTGGTAATAAGCGCTTGGTTTTGAGATAGTTTCGAGAGGATCCCCAGATACGTCGCTTCAGATAAAATCGCCTATTGTAGGACATAGTCCTTATTTCATGACACGCAACCACTCGATTCAAAAATGCTTTCCGCTTTTCGCACAACAACAACGAAGTACCGATCCGTACACGCTGCATTTATTGTTTTTAGTGAGGTCACCACTGATTAAGCCGTTACTTCTCCCAAATCTTCAAAGATGACGACTAATATTGCTTTTGTCTACACGCTTAAAGATCTATTCACATTGTACAGCACGTAGCGTGTCAGACTTACTTTGTGCCAGGCACGACAAATATTGTCGAGCATATAATATATGGACACTTTCACGTTAACATAATAGCACCCACAGACACGGATCGTGTCCAGCACAGATTCTTTGGAAGAATATTTGCTTGTGCTGAAACGTGTCTGAAACAGTTTCGTTAATGCAAGTATGCAAACAAAAGCACTAAGATGAATAGCGAAAGATGAATAGAATGTGTACGGGAGCATGTTTTCTTATATGATTGCAGTGATAAGCGTTACAGCGACAATAAAGAAAAAAGATGCAGCGTGGGAAGATATTGGCAAAAAACTGCAAGTAGATGGCAAAAATTATTAACTTTTTTTAAAAATATTTTCGGGATAACTGTGCAAATCATTTGTACCACAAGAGGCTTAGCTTGAGTTATCAGTATCAAGATTTTTCCAGTTCATATTTCTGCATTTCATGATCAATATTTTTGAAAAAAAAAAAGAAAAGTGAATTATGTTACAGAAATTAGTTTAAAATCTCTTCGGCTATTTGCCCGTAACGGCTATTTGCTCAAAACGATGAATTAAAAAATTATGCAAACTTTTCTCGTACATCAAAAGCTCCTATCTGCGCATTCCATTCTTGGCTTTGCAAGTCCGGCAAACTACGTGCCGAAAAGTTTTGTGTACCATCTGAGCTATAACTTCCAGTCCGTTTTATAAAATTGTGTAAAATGCACGTTGTCATCACAACTTTGTCTACATTCTCCGGCTTTAGTTGTATTCTTCTATTGTATATACGAGATTTTTGAGCCAAAATTCCAAATGCATTTTCGACAACTTTGCTAGCACGAGGTGCGGTGAAATATATTCATTAAATGTGTGGGGATATGTGCAGTTGTTGAGATGGATGAGGTCTCATAATAAACGTTTTCAAGGGAAACGTTAAATCACTTATGAACGTATGAGGCAACAACTTACGAGTGTGTGGCAGGTGTTTTTCCATACATTCAAATTATTCGTGGCTAATGATTTTCCTATGTTGGATTTTGGGAAAATACCTCCGTCACTGTTTTTACAATATCCTTCATCATCCACACAAATAAAATTGTAGTCATTGTCGACGACAACCATTAAAACAATAGATAACGTTTTTTTTTTTGTAATCAAGAAACTGCGATCCGCTATTTGTTTTCCATCGATTGTTCCAATGCAGTTAACCACTTTTCTTTTGTTGGTAAAGGCATAGTTTCCTCAATCATTCTTTAATGATTTCGTTGCAGACCTTCATGACGATGCTATAGAAAGTACTAAATCCAAGTCGGTAACTGAATGCAATAGTTACGAATGAGTCTCCTGTAGTCAGAAATATATAAAAAAGTATTATGTCTCATTGAATTTTGTGTTTCAGGTAAAGATTGCACAAAAAAAATCGGACCTTGCCAGAGGATTGCTATAGGCGTGCAATAAAAAACAAAAGGAAACCCGTAGTGGTCAAGAAAATGTTCCAATGAAAAAATGGAAACACAAAGACGAAATGTCATCTCTTTTCCCATGTTTTAAAGAAACTGGAGGTCAAAAAAATCCACTTGGAAATAGCACAAATTATTTTGTTTGACACGTGCTGTTTCTGACACGGTACGTGCTTGATAATGTGAATGGACCTTAATTCGTGCAAAGTTTGACGGCAAGAAGCTCCCTGTCATTTATCTGAGGCACCTCTTCAGGGTGTAGCTCCCGGTGCAGAATCAGGCAAACCTTTGTTGAATTATACGTTCTGATACAACATCGTCTCCGATCCGTCACATATGCCTTCGTCCCTAATTTGAACTCTCAGTAAAGAACATACTCTACGTTCAGTTTCACTGACTATCTTAACAATTTCAAAATTTCTTACATGACTAAATACATTTAAATGATACGCAGCATTTCAATGACTTCAGGCATTTCCCTTCAGAAAGGTACACTGATTCTGGTAAAATAACCTGACTTTCTGGAATAAAGTGGCGTTTAAATGAGGCATCCACAAACCGGCGCTTATCGTTTTTTCCATTGGAAGCTGCTTTTGGTACTGATAGAATGAAGTTGGCAGACGTGGATCGAATTCTTGATCGTCTTTGGTTTATCTATAGCAATTGGTCATTTTTTAGACACCGTTTTGTATAAATTGTAACTGGTACGACAGAACAAGACAACAAGTACTTTTTCAACTTTTCCATGCTATATTTCGCGAATAGTACAGTAGTTCGCAACACCTATTGACTAGTATCTCGAGAACTATTGGCCTTACCAAGATTTCGTACTGAACATTTTGAGTAGATTTTTCTGGTGAATAAATTTGATGCTGACAAAAATTCACGTAAAACCAACAGTTAACGAGATATTATAGAAAAAACTGATTTTAGTGACCATTGATCTTGAATAATTTTTTTTGCGTAGACAATTTCGTAATGGACTTTTCACATAGTCTTTCTGATACGACAATAAAGGTAATTCTGATAGGGGGAGTATGTGTTTCCTGTCAGTGTTCTGCTTTCATGATGAACGATGAAGTAAAATCGTAAGGAATATGTTGTCTTCAATGAGCACACATTTATTTAACAGCTACTACACTGAAAAAAATCCACATAGCGCCCAGAGCCATGTAACATAGCGCATTATTTATGGCCCCATACGCCATGTACATAGTACTCTGAGCCATGCAATATGGCTCCCAGCGCCATAATGTCAGAATCTACATAGCGCGTGGTCCCATGTTACATGGCGCAGCATTTATGGTGCCACACGCTATGTACATAGTACCCTGAGCCATGCAGTATAGCTCCTAGCGCCATAATTACATGGCGCAGAAATTATGGCCCCACACGCCATATTGCATAGTGCCATGAGCCATGTAATATGGCTCATGGCACTACAATTATAACTCGCAGCCATGCTGTGTGAGGAGATGTATAAATATCAGCAAGCTTCTTGAGTATAACAGAGGATATGATATGGTCTTTGATGCAGTTGACGATAGGTGAATTCCATCACCTACCATCAACTGCTCTATCTTCAGATGTTCAGATGTTAGTTAGAAGGCTCGTGGCCTTTTGTTGTTGAGCCGAAGTCAGACGAGACCGCCAACAAGTGGACGGCATTTGACAGCTCGTCACGAAATCGCGTTGACTCGTGCTCAAAACCCACTCCGATCGGAAGTCGCACGAGCGCCGGTGGGACCGTTCCCACAATCGGGCTCGCCAGCTTTCGCCTGGGCTCGGCAAATATGTATTTTCCATATCAGATGCACTGAAAAAACACATAGCGCCAGACGCCATAATTTATAGACTTCTGGCGCCATGTACATGGTGGATTTGTGATAAAATATAGCGCCACACGCCATAGTACATAGGAGCAGACGCTATGCTTATAGCCCTCCACGCCATGTACTATAGTCCTCCACGCCATGCAGTATAGTCCTCCACGCCATGCACTATAGTCCTCCACGCCATGTAATATAGTCCGCCACGCCATGTACATGGCGTGGAGGACTATAGTACATGGCGTGTAGGCCTATGTACTTTTCGCCATGTATTATGGCGTGTGGCGCTATATTTTATCACAATCCCTAAATCGACTATGTACATGGCGCCAGAAGTCTATAAATTATGGCGTCTGGCGCCATGTGTTTTCTCAGTGTATAATGACAGTTGAAACACGTGCCGAAGAAATATACAGAATCTCTGGGAAAGCAATGAGCAATTATTTCTGGAATTCCAAGCATTTATCAAACAAACACACATATTTATTCATCATTCAAATGCAATTACAAATTTCAGATTTATTAGTTCAAAAGAAAATGAATCAACATTTTACTTTCTCCAATATATATTCACGCAATCTACCAAAAAAATAAAAAGGTTTCATTCTTCATCCCGCCAAAAAAAAACCATTCAGACGCTGTCATCGAAAACGCACAACAGTTGCAACCAATTTTCGCGAGAGAAAAAAACCCTCCAAAATGTGTAATTTCACGCACTAGTACCTAAAAGACTACTGGCAATTACAATATTACATAGTCAAATCCAAATTAAGAAATAACTTTCAGAACACTGAGGAGCATTCTGCACATATTCATTTCGTATGTAGACTTCTAGGCCAATTTCAATTCAATGGCGGCAATGATGTGCGAACATATTCCCATTTGCAAATTATTGCCAGTAATCTTCATCTTAGTTTCGTTTTAGTGAGCCAATTTGCAAAATGATTTTCAAGAATAAAAGAAAAGAATTGGATTCGATTGGTCTCGGCTACTCTTCCTACTGCTACTTTCAATGTAATACTCGTAAGGTTCACAACAATATACTATTTGCGAATCATTTCGTTTATTAATTTGCCTTGCGAGCACAATTAATTTTATGTTGGAAAGATAGTAGAAGTGTATGATAAGATTTAGGAGTATGAAATAATTGATTTTCGGAGATAATTTGGTAGAATGAATTTTGGAATTGATGTGTCAGGTGGATCTTCGAACTTTTAAAAGTTATTATTTCGACGCCCAAATGTATCTTTAACTGAACAGATCTCGAAGATCCAATTGAAATTTCAGATAATTAACTGAAACTCTTCATAGAAAAGTAGTTCACCTGTGAGTAGCATAGATTTAAAATCATGAAATAAGATAAGAATCTTCATCAACGACCGCCCAAACATCAATCTTCAGACCTTCAAGCTACTCTTATTAATGTTTATTGCAATTTCAGCGTGCAAGCCGTAAATCTTTTAAATAAAGCATCCGTATGAAATTGTTAGCTGGCTGCATCCACTTTACTTCGATGCATTCTATGCACATTTACAGGTATTCCTTGTCAAAGAAACCTACGATTGCAGTAAATGCCATCGTTATTTATTTTTAAGCATATCTTTAAGGCCGGCGCGGCGATACATGTAAACGCCTGAATTTAGACCATTTTTCAGAGGCTTATTTAAAATAGAAGGAATAAATGAATCGTTTTGAAAGTGTTCATGTTTATTCATTCCATATTAAAATACAAGAACCTGATTTTATTTAATTGTTTGTTTCAAAATGGCCGGCGTAGTAACCAATCTGCTGAGACCCTCGAGGCGAAAGGCATCAATCGGCGGGATTTTTAGCATCAGTTGCAGCAATTTGAAATCAAAAAATGGGCTGGAGTGTGTTAATTAAACATGTATCTTCTAGTTGAACTAAGAAAAAAAAATAAAGTAAAAAAATCGTGAATTAGCACGCCTCATAAAAAGTACGATTTTTGACCCTTTTTTCGACAGTTTTTGGGTCGAAAATGCAAAATTTTTAATTTTTTCTTGGCATTATTGAGGTTCAACTAGAAGCTTATACTATAGCAAAAACGTGTGCTAAGTTTCATAAGGATCGGTTGAGAACTTTTTGAGTTATCTTGCCCGCCAATCTAAAAAAAAAGTCGTTTCGAGAAAAACGCGTAGTTTTGACACACAGAAACTCTATGATTACAGCGACTAACCAACTAATCAGCGATTCAAGGCCCATACAGAAGTCCTTCAGTACGTTTATTTTTTAGATGTTAATTTAAGTATTTATCCAAAAAATAAAAGAAACTCGAATTTTTGAAAATTTTACATGTATCGCCGGCCTTAAAACTGTGAGCATTATACTACATAGATCCCACTTACGCAAATTCATTGCAACAAATCAGTTTTTCTTATTAGCGATATCAATAGTTCAGTACGACATACGTAATGTTCAGATAACTATCTTCCACGACTGATAATTTCATGTGTGCAAAAGTGAAAGGAGCATAAAAATCTAATTTTATTATTCACACAAATATGTCGAAAATGTCTCTATTCGAAATCCGACAACACTTAACAACATCATGTGAATATGAATAAAATCAATAAGAGATGAACGGAACTGGCGTTTGTGCAATTATTTGATTTTGTCATTGTCGTGGCATCGGTGGGTTGTCTATTGACGATTTTGCAAATAAGTAGAAATTTGAGAATTGGTAAAATGATGGTTGAGATGTGTTACAAATATTTATGGGATATATTAGCTGGTTTATTGTATTATGTAAATTTAATGTAAAATAATATTTAGAAAAGATGAAGAGATTAGAAAATCTTTATTGGATAGTGATTTGATTTTTCAACGCAATCTATGTTTTTTGCTAAATGGAGCTTGTAACGCCAATTGTGAAATTATAGTGGTTAACTGAAGTGCAGCAGTCTCAAAGTCTCAAAGTGATTATGAGCCAACCGAGCTGCTTTGTAAAAACTGTAAGTTATTTAAACATGAACATACTTTTTTGTATTTCACGAAGGTTCTCTGTTTTAGATTCCCGGAGGAGGTAATAAGACTCGCTGCAAGCTTTCTCGCCGATATTCAATGGTATGTCAGCGTTATGGAGCAGATTCTCTCAAAATGCCTGTGAAATCAGGAGTCCCACAAGGTTCTGTCACTGGACCGATTCTTATCGTCATTATCCTACGCTTGCACGCTTCAATGAGCCATTTATGCGATCCGCGAATATAACGTGGCAAACTGAACGCTTGTATAAAATATATAAAAATATCTATTACTTTAATATATATAGATCTGTTAGGTATATTTTTGTTTATGATTCATGTTCAATTTCGATTTTAGTTCCAACTGTACACAAAGCATTGTGCAAAAACTTAGATGCAGGCGCCGTTTTTTGCAGTGTGCTGTTTGACTAATAATAGACAGGGCTCATTGTGAAAGGGTGGGAAGTTGAACTAAAGCATCGCCTGTGAATGATTGAGTGTGAGTGGGTTGGGGGAGAGGCGACTGGCACCTTTAAGCACTCAGGCCAAAAGGCCCATTGTACTCATACCCCCAGCCTACCATAGCTTCCCAGATTTCTTAACAAAATCTACACTCAGAAAAATTTCATTTAAAAGAATCAAATTTAAATCAAAAGTTGAAACACTTTTAAATAAAAAGCGAATCTTGTTTGAATTCCTCTTTATTATAAAAAATTCATTTTCATATCAAAATTGTTCATCATTGAATGAAAAATAAAACATTAAAACAAACAAGACACACTTTGATACAGCGTTATTGAAATGAGGTCAGATTATTTGAATTAAAAAGAAACGTATATGGCGCCAAATCATATTTGAAAATTTTTGATTTGGCGTCATATACCTATTATATAATATTTCAGCTGTGATCCCGGGTCATCCCCTCGTACAGACATATGCATCCTCTCAGTCAAGAAGATTACTTCGTACCTTCTCATGAAGTCGAGGAAGGACACTCGAGCGTCCGAAGGCATAGTGAGAATCGGGGAGATCTCACGCATCGAACTCATATTAGAGCAGTACCATAGGGCAAGCTAAGTTAAACTATGGGCAGAGCTCATCGCCACATCCTGAATTTGAATGTCGAGAGGAGGCAGATTGAGAAGCGCATCAAGAACCGCACCCGCAGCAGTACTCAGGCTACCACAAATACCCAGGCAAACGATCCTTTGCAGTGTGGCTAACTTTTTGCGAGCATACAAAAGCTTCACAATAGTCCACCAACGCATAGGTGATCATCGATTTTATGATTGTTACGTAGATCCACATAACTAGACGAAACTTGAGAAACCATGTGGTAGCAAAAGCTCTCTTACACTACTCGAAAGCAGTTACAGAAAGAGTAAGCTTCACTTCCATATGGTTCCTCCAGTTAAGTTTTTGGTCCAAGATTACTTCAAAATATTTGACTTCATCTGAAAGTTGAAGAGTTACACCCTTCATATTACACTGAAAAAAATCCACATGGCGCCCAGAGCTATGTAACATAGCGCATTATTTATGGCCGGCCCCATACGCTATGTACATAGTACTCTGAGCTATGCAATATGGCTCCCTGCGCCATAATGTCAGAATCTACATAGCGCGTGGTCCTTTGTAACATGGTGCAGCATTTATGGTCCCACACGCTATGTACATAGTACCCTGAGCCATGCAGTATGGCTCCCAGCACCATAATTACATGGCGCAGAAATTATGGCCCCACACGCCATATTACATAGTGCCATGAGCCATATAATATGAGATGCTTTGAATACCAATTGTCAATTAGATCCGATGTGCGTTGTGTATTTCTACATACAACATTCAAATCTCTACTGGCTGCTAGTGTGGCCACGTCATCAGGATAAGGTTGCGCGTGCAGCCGTGCTTGTTGCATTTTCTTTAGCAGGGAATCAATAGCATACTCCACAGGAGCAGTGATCAGACACCTGCTTGAGGGCATCAATTTGTTGCCTCCGTTCTCCAGTAGCAGTCGGATCCAGCTTCCACCAGCAACAATCTCTGCGTCAGCATGGCATGTACTCACTTAACTAAAACGTCATGCATGCCATGAGCTTTCGCAGTTTCAGATAGCCTCACAAAGGGCGCGCAGTCAAAGGCCCCTTCAATGTCCACAAATACCCGCATCGTATACTCACCATTTGAGATCGCTCTCTTAACTCCGGAAACCAGAGAATGAAGAACCGACTCGCATGATTTTCCTCGCTGGTACGCATGTTGCTCATCATTTAAGGAGCTAGACTTAAACGCCCTAGTGCGTATGTGTCGTTCAACAAGTCTCTCCAGGCATTTAAGTATAAACTAAGTTAAGCTGATTGGCCTAAAGTTCCTTGGATGCAAATAGTCATCTCTCCTCGGTTATACCCAAAAGATTTATCTTAAGTCTAACTCCAAGTGGTCAATTCCCCTCCTTAGCATAAACGGATAGATGCCATCCAGGCTCGGGGATTTGAAATTTTCAAAAAACATGATTGCATCCCAAACCTTTTCACTAGTGACCACAGATCTAGCTGTGTGCCAGTATTTCCTACTGCTGGGAAGAGCAGGAGGTTTGGTCAAAGGCGCAGATGCCTTCTGCGTTTTAATCACCGGAGTTCCCGAAAAGTGAGTGCCAAGTAGAATCTGTACAGACTCCTTTTTGGACTTGGTAAAGTTACCATCCGAGCGTTTTAGCGAGTTCAGCTTAGCTGATTGATCCTTCTCCAAGATTTTTCAAAGCCTCGACATCTCCCGTGCACCTTCCAGTCCCTCACAGAACGATCTAAATGATTCTCTTTAGCAGGTCCTCACCAGATTCCTATATGTTCTCGGCAAAGTTATGTAAGCAACCCAATTATCCTCAGTGTTGCTCTTACATGCTCGATTGATAAGTTTCCTGGTACTTTTCTTGAGCTTCTGTAGTTCCCGGTTCCACCAGGGAACAGTCTTGCTGCATCTACTCTTTCTGATCGGGCAAGCCTTTTCAGACCTACTTGTTAGGCGCGTTTTTTTGCCCCCTTTATCCATAATAGAACAATGCTAACCAGTGCAGACGCATTGGAAACAACAACAACTCATGTTATGGATAGGGGAGTTGTTGTTGTTTCCAATGCGTCGTCCAATGCGTTGTTGTTGTTTCCAATTAGCATTGTTCTGTTATAGATAGGGGGAGCAAAAAAACACGCCTATTATGTCTCTTGGCGATTTTATCCCACCACTAGGACACGCTCTGTCTGCAAGAAGTCGATTGAACTTAGCCCAATCAGTGTTCCTTCTATTTCCTCTTTCTACCACGGGTGTTAGATCCGTAGCTAAAGAGAACACCAAATAGCGATGATTAGATAGTGAGACCTCATACATTTATTAATCTAACTATTCCAGACGAATATAACTATTCCATAACCGCCTTTCTGTTTGGGGTGACAAATGTAGGAGAAATTCTAGTTTTTAAAGTCAGCACCACCGCAGAAGTTATAAAATCAAAGAGTATGTCTCCTCTGGCGTTACATTTGTTGATGTCTCAGATGGTATGTTGGGAGTTAGCATCGCAGTCCACCAGAAGTTACAGTCTCTCCGAATCAGCGTACTGGACCAAGTCAATCAACTCAGGTATTGGCAGAGGGAGTAAAGTAAATTAAGGCGACAATCGTGCATTTCAGCCTGCCATCTTCCTGGTACTGCACGACGACCGCTGACAGATGCTGGCATGAAAATTGTCTGAGCATGGTGGCATCAAGCAGATTGGACACCGGTATACAAGCCCTCGGCCGTATTGAACTATCAAGATGTCAGAAAATCGGTTAGGATTCAATTTCTAGAGGATTGTTATGAATGAAAAAGAGAGGAGATGAAGCAACATAGAGGATTGCGTTAACAAAAGGGAAAAAACTATATATTTTTGTGAAGAGGTCGCAAATTTCTTGTGGATTAGAAGCACTAGTAACATCAACGAACATGGAATCGAGAGAACTACGGAAATATTTGGGGGATAACGGACATAAGAATAGCTTTTTATTGATTAGAGCAGCTTGCTTAGTAATCACGGATAGCCAGAATGACGGCAATTTTGGCAGCAGAACGTAGCCTCAAAAATGTGAGGAAGTCTTCATGAGAGCCTTTAATTTTAAATCTAGCTCGAGCTACATCCTTAGCCTTGAAGGCTGAAGCCACATCGCGTCGAAACCAAAGAGCGGCACTGGGCTTGGCTGGAAGAAGTGAAGCGGGAGATAAGGTTGGAGAGCAAGTTGTGGAATTTGATAAAAAAATTTACCAACAGTCATCAAACCAGCGAAGTCTGTTTTATGGTATTTAAAGCGTATGGCTCGAGAAAGAACTCTATTGCTCTGAAGATCAGCATGAAGTGTGACTGAGAGAGGAGGGTAATGCAACTCAGCTTGGAAGAAGGATACGGAAGCAGTATGAACATTGAATCTTATTTTTTAAGTAGTTATTTTTTTATTTTACAGTGCCTAACCTACATACAGCACATTATAGATGGCGTGTTTTTCTAATTTTCTGGTTTGTCAGCTTGAGGTTTTATCTAACCCGTTATGGATGATTGAAGAAGTTCATAATAAAATGATTATTTGCACAACGAAACAAAGCGTTTAATTGCAGATTCAAGCAAATATTTTACTTTTATCTTGGAAGTATTTCTGCACTTTCATGGATACTCAAACAAGAGAAAGCTAATTTTCTAGTTTTTCTAAATAATCTAAAGAATTATGTACTCCAGTATACTTACGACAAAAACTAATTCCACTCTTAAACAAAGTATCAAATAGACCTAATCTGAACGATATCACATCGCCCATACATCAGCCTTCACGTTCATATGTATGTACGTATCAACTATCAGCCGTGAAAGTATGTTGACATTGAACACGAAAACGACACAAAAGATTAAAGCCCACCAGATACCAGACCAGCCAGACAGTTAAACACTGTTAAATTTAGAACAAAATAAAAAAAGGCATGAAATGCAATTTAACGTTTAGCCGTTGCAATCACATTGCAATCCCATTGCACACAGAGCAAACTGAAGTTAGCCAGACAATTGATCATGCTACGGTGACACTCTTCGCAGTTTCCGCCACAAAATAACGAAAAAATAATAGTAAAACTGAAAAATGTGTTGTGGAGCACACGTTCAACTATATATGAAATTGCTTGGATTAAGTCCGGGTATGTGCATTGCATTTATAGGTTCGAAAATAAGGCAATTTACTTGATAACTTTGAAGAAATGTGAACTGCTGCTCGTTTCATTCGACGTTTATTAACAGAGCGCCTGTGTGTGTGTGGCTATTGGCTCTTGTTCGTCGCTCGAAAGAAAGCAAGAGTTTAAAACAGATAAATAAGGCGACCAGCAATTAAGAAGACGTGAAAGATTGATGCTGCGATAGACATTATAATGTGAAGATACTAAACGTATCTACATACTATCCGTTTGTAGGTATGTATGTAAGTATGTCGGTGATAGGGAATGTGTGTCGAACGGAGCAGTACCTTGGACTACCCAGGCGAGGCAAACATCCGATCCAATAAAGTCATAGCAACATATTACAAAGTGTGAAAGTTAGAGAGTCTCGACGATGATTAAGTGACCGTTCTGTGCTCTGTTTCGAATCAATTGACGGAAAGTCCTGAAACTGTCGGATATTGTCAGTGATATGTTATATGATACGAACGCGCGCAGCACGTTCCTGCAATTCTGTCATCGGCGGCACTATCTACAACTTTTTGATACTTTGGTGTTACAGTGTCGCAATAATGGGATGGTTGAGAGGATTAATTTGAATCCGGCAAGTTGTTCTAGATGTTGCGAGTTTTTTTGAGATGGCTGTACTTTTACTAAATCTAGGGAATAGGTTTATCTGACGGTGATATCTTGGATGGAACTAGGATTGAATCGAATTGTATTTTGCCAGCTTATATCAAAGAATGATAATTAGGTCTTGATTATACTGAATTTCACCTAACAAATGTATTGATTGACGGTATTTTGTTTATAAGGTGTTTCTGATTTGACAGAGATAGGAGGAATCAAACCGTTTTCCGGAATACGCGCTTGATCACTCTTAATAAGTATCAGAATCATGCACTGCTCCCGGATATTGTTAAGCACATGAAAGTGAAACACATTTGGCGCTGCAAGTTAAAGCGAATTTTCCACAGACATGGGAGGGATCACCCGCTGTACAAGTCACTACTCTCGAATATTAACTGTCTCAGTAAAATAATTGCTGAAATGTTTGGTAAATTTCGCAGTGATCGGCTTGTGCAGCGGCTGGGCGACATTGGACCAGGCCCCGACATGTTTAAGCAAATAAATTTGCTTTCTGGCGATTCTGACGGTTCTGCTCCTAACCGCCAAATGGTAAGAGAGGAAGCCAGTGGCTTCCTCGATACACACGACGAGCCACTGGCCATATTTTCATCCGAAAATCCGTCGGATGACCCGCAAGATGCAAATGAACAGTTCCACTTTGTAATAGTGGATACTT
Organism: Nemotelus pantherinus; assembly: GCA_963978885.1. Taxonomy (NCBI): domain Eukaryota; kingdom Metazoa; phylum Arthropoda; class Insecta; order Diptera; family Stratiomyidae; genus Nemotelus; species Nemotelus pantherinus. The sequence goes on from OZ022263.1 coordinate 59,735,911, forward strand.
GGTGCAACTGCTGCGCGGTATAAAAAGTAAGGTATTTCCTGGGCATGATGGAATGACTGATTTCATTATGAAACATCTACCACTCTCTATGTTCAGAATTCGCTCCGTTGTATTTAACAATGCCCTGAACAATGATTACTTTCCCGACTCATGGAAAGTAGCCAAGATTATTCCTATTCATAAGAAGGAGAATAGTAAAGCGGCCAGCAATTTCCGCCAAATTTTCCTGCTCTCTAATCTGGGGAAAATTTTTGAGAGAATTTGGCTGGAAAAGATAAAAGAACATTGTGAGGTCAACCAAGTGATTTCTGACCACCAATTTGGCTTTAGGTGCAGGCATGGGACGTAGCACGCCATCTCATACCTGCATGATCAAATCGTGTCTCACTTGAATGAGCAAAACATTCCAACAGTAGTGTGTGCTTTAGGTATGGAGAACGCTTTCGATTCCGTAGGTAGGACGAAGGTCTTCTGTTTAAGTTGATCAAGTTTGGATTCCCGGAAGAGGTGATAAGACTCGCAGCAAGCTTTCTTACCAACAGGCAATACTATGCCAGTGTTAATGGAGCAGATTCTCTCAAAGGACCTTTGACGTCAGGAGTGCCACAAGGTTCTGTCACTGGACCAATTTTTTATAACATATTCACCGCTGACTTTCCCATTCCAGTGAGCCAACCTCAAGTCCAAATTTTTCAATATACCGATGACACGATCTTATTCACGTCGAGCCAAGATCCGCTCGAAGCAGCGAGGAGCCTGGAATACTACTTGGCAGAATTAAGTCTTTACTTTGACGAATGGGGCATCAAATCAAATAGCAGTAAGACACAGCTTAGTGCTTTTCACTTTCCTTCTCAGTATTGGGGATCGCAAACTATTCACAACAAGACCAAAAAATTCGCTGCCCCGTTCGAAACTTCTAAAATTAGTCCTAGCGTATCTCTAAAGTACCTAGGTGTTGAATTTCACAAGTTTCTAAAATTTAATCATTACGTGCGACGTAAAATCAAAGCTGCCAAATTCGCATTTCAACGCATCAGACATATTTTCGCCTTTGGCATCAGACATATTTTCGCCTTTGGCGAAAAGATGTCTGATGCGTATGACCACCAAAGCTAAATTCATTTGTTATTAAACCTTGACCCGGCCTATCCTGACTTATGCTTCCCCATCCTGGATTACCTGTTCAAAGACTGTCATGGCCGAAGCGGATATATTCGAAAGAAGAATCCTCCGCTTCTACATTGGTAGGTAGGTTCTACAACCCGGTAACTAAAAAGTGGCCGAAGGACCTTCCCCTCTATCAGGAGTCGGGATTGAAACCACTTAGGGACCGGGTTGTAGAATTAGCTAGTAGATTCAACGGACAAACTGACGGACATGAAAACGGACTGATTCGGTCAATAGAGTGTACAGGTGGCTTCAATGAGCCATTCACGCGCCCCGCAAAATCAGTGTGTCAACGGCAGCTCATGGATGCGCTATTTAGGTATGTAGGCCTTTCGTCGAACAGAAGGGGCTAAATGTAAGACCTAGCTTAAGATTTAGGTTAATTAGGCATAGATTAGAACTTAATTGTAGTGTAAGGTAGATTTTAAGTCAAGTATTGCCCAGATAACCCCAGTACTTGTACAAGCTGGGTAGTATTATTAGTGTGTAAGATAAAAACTGTTTAAGAAAAAAAAAAAAAAAAAATATATATATATATATATATATATATATATATATATATATATATATATATATATATATATATATATATATATAACCGTAAGAGCCAGCAGGCCAAAATAGTATAGCCGCTAGACTTTAAGTTATCATAGCTAATTATACTAGAAGATAGTTTAAGAATGTACAACTAAAATGAAATAAAACCTATTTAATCAATCAATTGACAGATATAGTTTTCATAAGTTTTTGCAATCAGAGGAGGTAAGCACTAAAAGAAAAAAATCTAATAGATGCAAATCAGATACCCGTTGGAAGTATAGGAAGAAAGAATACTCTGTGCTCTGAACTCTACAAACCTGTGGAGACTTTCAGTCACATGTAATGCGAGAAACTGCGGAAGTGTAGAAAGCTGGTGGGCGGAGAATCCAACGAAGAAAAGACTGCAAAGATTTCCCAGGAAAATGGATGCCAAGCAGTAGTGCCTCAGAGCCTTCTGCAGATAGGCCAGAAAGATGAGCACAGAAGTGCGAAAGAAACGCAAGCTGAAAGCGAAAGCTGAAGCTGGTGTTCTTCAGCGCAGCACACTAAAAAGTACTGTTGCGATGCTGGAAATATGTAAAATTATAGTAAAATAAAAACAAAATGCAAATATAAATAAACCATCACTCAGCACGTCTGGTAGTCTCCGCAGGTGACAGTTGCAGGCTGTCAACAACTGACAGACGAAACGTTCCATTATCGCATGTTTCACAATCTGTCTGATCGAGTACTCTATCAGCTAAGAGTTGCGATCCAGGACTGTACAACTGGAATGAGTGATGTCCTACAGGTATGATAAAAGATGTTCAGGAAAAATACCGGAAAACTCCGGTACTTGGAAAATTTCGGTTCTTTTTTGGGAGAAGAAAGACATTCTGGGTTTTTTCGATGGTGAGGAGTGGAAGAAAAGCAGTTCAGCGGATTCTTTTGTGGTGGCTAAAAAAATTAAGTTGATTTGAACAGGAAAAGGGGAGATTTTGAAGGACAACCGTACAAAACTGGCTGAAGTAATAAGATAGTAGTTAAACTATTGTGCAATAGTGAAAAATTAATAAATTGTTCGAAAGTTTGAAAAAGTTTAGTAAAGTGGGTGAAATCTTAGAAAATTAAAGTGACTGCTGGGAGAAAGAAGAAAGCAATCTTATCAGTGTGCTTACCAGACGGCAGTGTCGTTGGCAGACGTGGTGAATTAATTTTGGCCTGGACGAAAAATTTTCTGTGATTCCTCGAGCGGGCTCATGGTATGGAAACCGTTAACGCACCTAAGCAAATTTCAAGGCTAACGTGTACTTGGGGCGAAACACCAGCTTCCTTGGTGACGATTCTCATCATATCAGTTAACCTACGCGCATGGAACCAGATAAGTAATTGCCAAGTAACCTATTAACTTTATACCTTAAGCTGTATTAAGCCGTAAAATTGATGAAAGGAGAAATTTTCAAGTTCAGAAGTGGAGATTAACGCTATATGACTAGGAGTGTCGGAGAAGAATTGAATGCCGTTTTTGCCGCAAATCAAACAACTAATTATAAATAATTTCTTTTTTTTTTTGCGTTAAGTAAATGAATCTGAAATTTAAACTGAGGAAAAAAGAAACTAAAGGTGTGGGGGGAATGTAAAATTTCATTAAATTTCGCTTTTATTTTTCTTTACTTTTGCATGATTATATATTTAATTGGTTTATTTATTCGAATTAACATCTTGTTTTCAGATCAATTATTTGGGTATTATAGTTTTTTCGTTTATTTTTTTTGGTTTGTTGGTGTTATTATTTTATCCCTACAATTGGATCACATTTTTATTTCAAACAAAAAGAAAAATGTATGATCAATGTGAACTCCACTCCGGCCGGGGTTGGGCATGAAAAAAACCCCACCCAAATTAGACTTTAGTTGATTTAATTCGATCTCTTTGATTTTATTTGACCTATTTGCTAGAATTTAGTTAATTGGATTGTGAACTTTTAGTTTTTTTTGAATTTTTTTCTTCTTATATTATTTGTTTCTTTTTTTTTTTTTTTTTTTTTTTTTTTTTGCTTGAGTTTTTTTTGTAAATAATACAAATGGAATAAACATTTCGTTAATGATTCTTACGGATACTCTTTGTTTTCCTTTCTTCCTGATCTAAAACTGTGAAATGTGGTGAGTGTTGTATTGTCTGCGTGCCATAGCACGTAGAGATCTTCCGCCTGCCAACCCACGCCAGGCTGAGCTAGTCGGCTGGGAAAAAGGCACGCCGGGCAAGAGAAGGAAGATCTCTAATTAAATATATGCTGCACTGACGACGGCTCGACAGAGTTTAGTCGGTCGCAACAAATGGCGCCCAAACTGTTTGGCTTTATTTTGGCTTTCTTTTTTAGATATTTTTCTTTTGGCAGATGTGCTTTCGGCTGGGGTGGCAAATGTTTAATAGGAGCATCTTGTTGCCTCAGCCATTTTTTTTTTCTTTTCTTTTCTTTGGTTATGGTTGCAGTTATATACATGACATTTTCAATTTTCTATCATCATATTGTCGAGCGGTCGTCAATGCAGCATTGGCGCCCCTCTCGTGCTATTGTCTTCGTTTTATGTGTCTAACAGAGCTTGTCTCTTTAATTGCTGACCAGACTCTTGTGGTTGTAGGATTACCTCCGGATAAATTAAATAAAAACTGCGCATTATCTTCTGGTCAATAGAATTAATCTTGTAAAAAGATTAACTTGAATTTGAGCAACTGGAGGAAAGTGTCCATTGAGGGGACCTATGAGCTGGTCATGATCCTTGTCCATCTATAAGATGTCGTTCAATCATTTGAATTATTTTGAGCAGGACTCAGGACAGATGTTCATGGGGTCCTTTCAAGACAACTACAAGAGATCTATAACCTCCTGATTTCCCCAGTCCTATTTCATCATTCAGTGTCAAATTTTATACCTTTTCCCTTCCTGTCTTTATTTCCTGTCACGAAGAGAATCCGTAAGAATCATTATTTTTTTTATGAATTGGAAATTATACTCATCAAATCCGGAGAACTTTGGTTTTGCTGATACATTACTAGTGTATATTATTTTGGCTGCACATAACTGCGTTATCATTGAACGATATTGAAAAGAATTTGAAGGTTTTTCTTTTGATTGTGAATTCTTTCGGTTACTTATCTGGAAAAAAAATATACTTAATTGTGGATTGATTTTTTGGATTTTAACTATATACTTTATTTGAACATGCGTCGGAGAACAAATAGTTGGGACCCTAGTTACACGCCTTTCCAGCACCAATTGGAACGCTTGAGCCTATCCCCTTCGGCTGCTCAAGGCACGAGAATCACAGAGGCAATGAGAACGAATTCGTCTCCTACTGGTCAGACGGTAGCACACAGTTCATCCACTGAGTCATCAAGACAACGAATTCCTCACGAACAGAGTTCTTTCATGCCCCAGGAGCAAGTGTCTCGCCCGAATACTTCGCTCAGTAATGACCCACCGAGAGTCACTTTTCAGGCACAAGCAGAGATGAATGAGCGGTCATCAATAAAAGTTCCTATAACTAAATGGAATCTGATTTTCGATGGATCGACTTCAGGTTTGACCGCGAGACAGTTTATGTTTCGTGTTTTGTCTTTGGCGGAAGATTATCATGTTCCTCTCTTCACCCTTGCTATAGACTTTCACCTGCTTCTGAGAGGTCAGGCCGCAGATTGGTACTGGCGTTTCCGGGAATTAAATTATCCGCTTTTATGGAGTAGGTTACGGATAGAATTTTTGGAACGGTTCAGCGCTTTTAGATCCGATGTGGACGTGCGGAGAATGTTAGACGGTAGATTGCAAAAACCAGGAGAACGATTCCAGGACTTCTTTGATGCCCTTGAGAGTATTTCCCTACAATTAAATACCCCCTTAATGGATCTTGATTTTCAGTGTGTAGTTTTTAGGAATATGTCCCCAGCACTTAGAATTCACTTGGCTGGTGTAGAATTCCAAACAACCCGAGAATTAGTTAGACGCTGCTGTCTCATAGAATCAGAGTGGAAATTGTTGGGAGTGAATGGGGATCGAGATCCGAATCGTCGAGCGCGTCAGGTGCATGAACTCGAGTTTGGGAGAGTGCAGGGTCATAATGGTCAATCAGACGTATTTCTTTCCCCTGTTCGACATTCGGAACGTGATTTTGGACCATCATCCGCAGATGTTTCTTATCAAGAGGAACGTCAGGCGATGAAAGCAAGACCGTACACTGTTTCATTGGAAAATTCCCGTGGGCTTCCTTTCAGCAGTCAGTCACGTAGTGTTTATGAGAGACGATCATATCAGCCGTACGAAGATGATATGTCTTCCGATCTAAGGACTCCAGTATTTCGACATCCCGTAGAGTATAGCACAACATCCACTTCCAGACAAGAATTACACGCCGTCAACGCAGTCTCTAATGACTTGAATAATAGGGATAGCGGCGCAGAAGGTAGTAGGAATTATAGAGTATGTTGGAATTGCCTCGACTTAGGGCATGGTTTCATGGATTGCTCGAAACCTATCCAGCGGATCTTCTGCTTTGGGTGTGGTCGAGAAGGGACTCTGAAGCCCAAATGCCCAAATTGTCAGTCGGGAAACTCGGGCAGGAATGCGCTTTCAGCAGGGAGGTTGCGTATTCCTCCAATCACTCGTTCCTCCAGACCCGAGATGTCAGACGTAGCTACGAATGTGGATCCCGAGTTACGCCGACGACAATGATTTCCTCTCAGAATTGTACCCCAGCTAAGACCTTTCATTCCACTCTTGCAAATGATGACTCAACCTCTTCTACTATCTCCATAGATCGTAGGCGTTCCTCTGAGCGTTTCAATCGCTCATGGAGGTATTTTACTCTGAGGCGGTTTTTGAAGAAAGCGTGTGTCAATTCTATCGTGACCATGTCTGGTGATAACCGACCCTTTGCCGAATTTTTTATTAAAGGTCGGAAGCTCGTTGGTTTACTCGATAGTGGAGCCAGTGTGAGCATTTTGGGTGCAGGTGCTTTAGACCTAGTTGCTGAGCTCGGTTTGTATGTTCACAGCATGCAAACAGTAGTTCACACAGCTTCTGGTCAAAGGGCTCCGGTACTTGGATATGTTAGTACCCTGGTACGGTTTAAAGACAAAAATAAGCTCATACGCTTCCTGTTATGCCCCAGTCTGACCAACCCAGTCTATCTTGGTATAGACTTCTGGGATGCATTTAAGATTGCACCTCAGTGCTCCGCTATTGAAGTCCCGGACATGAACTTTTGCTTTCATCAATTGGCTCCTGAAGATCAGCGGAGGCTAGATGAAGTCACACATCAATTTCCTTCTTTTAACAGATTAGGTTTAGGCAGAACCAACTTATTGTCTCATACCATCGACACTGGTGATGCCCAGCCTATCAAACAGCGACATTATGCCGTGTCACCTGTCGTTCAGAAGTTGATGTATGACGAGCTAGACCGCATGTTGTCTCTAGGAGTTATTGAGGAAAGTAGGAGTTCCTGGAGCTCACCTGTCACCATTGTTCGGAAACCGGGTAAGGTACGTCTATGTTTGGATGCAAGACGATTAAATGAGGTCACTATTAAGGATGCTTACCCTTTGCCGCTGATTGAGGGGTTGTTGGCTAGACTTCAGTCCACTCGTTTTATCACCAGTCTGGATTTGAAAGACGCATTTTGGCAAATTCCATTGGATGAGAAATCTCGGGAGAAAACTGCATTTACTGTTCCTGGACGTCCGCTATATCACTTTACCGTCATGCCATTTGGGTTGTGTAACGCACCCCAAACAATGTGTAGACTGATGCACAAGGTCATTCCTCACGAATTGCATGACCGAGTGTTTGTATACTTGGATGATTTGCTGGTAACCAGCTCCACGTTTGATGAACATTTGGAATTACTTGCTAAGGTTGCCACCTTATTAACATCTGCAGGTCTAACCATCAACGTGGAAAAGAGCAAATTTATCCAAAAGGAAATCAGATATCTTGGTTATGTAATTGGTGATGGAGTCCTCAAAACTGACCCTGAAAAGGTGTCAGGCATCGTTACATACCCACAGCCTAAATCGGTCAAAGATGTGAGACGGTTTATGGGGATGGCCGGATGGTACAGGCGGTTTATTCCGAACTTCGCCTCCATAACCTCTCCCATGACAGATTTGTTGAAGGGGAAAAAGAAATTCGGGAGGACAGGGGCGGCCAATAAAGCCTTCGAGGAAACAAAAAAACTCCTAGTTTCTGCACCCGTGCTGGTCAACCCGGATTTTTCCCGACATTTCTTTATACAGTGCGATGCAAGTGCCACCGGCATTGGCAGCGTCCTCTTCCAACGGGATGATGATGGTGGAGAGCATCCCATCGCATTTATGTCCGCAAAATTCAATGCCGCACAACGTCACTACAGCGTCACGGAATTAGAATGCTTAGCTGCAGTGCAGAGCATCAAGCGTTTTCGGGCATATGTTGAGGGGTTGCCTTTCACTATCATTACCGATCATGCAAGTCTGAAATGGTTGATGGCGCAGAGGGATTTGTCGGGAAGGCTAGCACGGTGGAGTCTAAAGCTGCAGGGATTCAACTTCCACATCGAGCATCGCATGGGCAATCAGAATGTCGTCCCCGACGCCTTGTCTAGAGCATGCGAGTCCAAGATTGAGGCCATTTGCGAAATGAACAAGCTTCCAGAGCATCAGCAGCTGGTTGGGAATATTCCCAGAGAGGCTTTTGAGGATCCTGAGTACAAAAGTCTAGTCCATCAGGTGCAACAACGTCCGGAACAATTTGAGAATGTCTATGTGATGGACGGTGTACTTTATATTCATCAGGGGTCAAACGGAGGTCTCGATTTGGACATTCCACGCGCGAAGGTTTGGGTTCCGGAAGGATATAGACAGTTGCTGTTGGCGCGTGTCCATAATAATGCCCTAGGGTCTCATTGTGGCATTCGCAAAACCTTGGAAGTTGTACGGCGTTACTATTACTGGCCACGACTTCGGCAGGACGTGACTAGCTATGTTAACAGCTGCGCAACTTGCAAACAGGTTAAAGCGTCGAATGTCACGATGCGACCACCAATGGGAGCGGCCAGAACATCTGAACGGCCTATGCAGCGTCTGTTTATAGACTTTATGGGTCCATATCCTCGTTCTAAAAGTGGAAATACCCAGCTGTTGGTGGTGCTCGACCATTTCACAAAGTTCTTGTGGCTCAAGGCTCTTCCTAAAGCAACGGCTGAGGCAGTAATTAAGTTCCTGACGCAGGAGATATTTTTGACTTTTGGCGTACCAGAAACTATCCACAGTGATAATGGAACACAATTTGTATCCAAAGCTTTCTCGGACTTTTTGGTCAAATTTGGGGTGAATCACTGTTATACACCATTGTATTCGCTTCAGGCTAACGCATCTGAGAGAGCTAACCAATCCATTCTCAACGCTATTCGAGCCTACATAGGAACCGATCATCGGAATTGGGACGTGAACCTGCCAGAGTCATGTGCAGCATTTCGGAATGTTGTCCATGAGTCGACAGGCTTTTCGCCGCATTTTCTGATGTTCGGTTATCAACCTATCCGACATGGTACCGAATATGCGCTACTGAAATCCCTTAACGCCTTTGAGGATGGAGAGGTGTTATTGGCAACTAACAGTGAAAGATTACGGTTGGTTCAGGATCAAATAAAAAGAAAGCTGTCGGAAGCGTACGCCAAAGGAACACATCGGTACAACCTGAGAAGTTGTGTCAGGAATATAACTCCGGGACAGTTAGTATGGGTTCGAAATCACCCACTCAGCCGCGCGGCGGAACGGTTTGCGGCTAAACTCGCCCCGAAATTTGTAAAGGCCACTGTGAAGCGGAAGATTGGTCAGGTATCATACGAATTAGTTGATGAAGCGGGGAAATCTCTGGGTATCTACCACGCTAAAGACATCAAAGCGTGATGACTGATGGTGCTCACAGTCGGAAGCCAGCGATTTGTGCCCGGCATTCTGAGACCTCTCAGGGTCTGGGTCGTCCCCACGACTGTTGCGATGCTGGAAATATGTAAAATTATAGTAAAATAAAAACAAAATGCAAATATAAATAAACCATCACTCAGCACGTCTGGTAGTCTCCGCAGGTGACAGTTGCAGGCTGTCAACAACTGACAGACGAAACGTTCCATTATCGCATGTTTCACAATCTGTCTGATCGAGTACTCTATCAGCTAAGAGTTGCGATCCAGGACTGTACAACTGGAATGAGTGATGCCCTACAGGTATGATAAAAGATGTTCAGGAAAAATACCGGAAAACTCCGGTACTTGGAAAATTTCGGTTCTTTTTTGGGAGAAGAAAGACATTCTGGGTTTTTTCGATGGTGAGGAGTGGAAGAAAAGCAGTTCAGCGGATTCTTTTGTGGTGGCTAAAAAAATTAAGTTGATTTGAACAGGAAAAGGGGAGATTTTGAAGGACAACCGTACAAAACTGGCTGAAGTAATAAGATAGTAGTTAAACTATTGTGCAATAGTGAAAAATTAATAAATTGTTCGAAAGTTTGAAAAAGTTTAGTAAAGTGGGTGAAATCTTAGAAAATTAAAGTGACTGCTGGGAGAAAGAAGAAAGCAATCTTATCAGTGTGCTTACCAGACGGCAGTGTCGTTGGCAGACGTGGTGAATTAATTTTGGCCTGGACGAAAAATTTTCTGTGATTCCTCGAGCGGGCTCATGGTATGGAAACCGTTAACGCACCTAAGCAAATTTCAAGGCTAACGTGTACTTGGGGCGAAACACCAGCTTCCTTGGTGACGATTCTCATCATATCAGTTAACCTACGCGCATGGAACCAGATAAGTAATTGCCAAGTAACCTATTAACTTTATACCTTAAGCTGTATTAAGCCGTAAAATTGATGAAAGGAGAAATTTTCAAGTTCAGAAGTGGAGATTAACGCTATATGACTAGGAGTGTCGGAGAAGAATTGAATGCCGTTTTTGCCGCAAATCAAACAACTAATTATAAATAATTTCTTTTTTTTTTCCGTTAAGTAAATGAATCTGAAATTTAAACTGAGGAAAAAAGAAACTAAAGGTGTGGGGGGAATGTAAAATTTCATTAAATTTCGCTTTTATTTTTCTTTACTTTTGCATGATTATATATTTAATTGGTTTATTTATTCGAATTAACATCTTGTTTTCAGATCAATTATTTGGGTATTATAGTTTTTTCGTTTATTTTTTTTGGTTTGTTGGTGTTATTATTTTATCCCTACAATTGGATCACATTTTTATTTCAAACAAAAAGAAAAATGTATGATCAATGTGAACTCCACTCCGGCCGGGGTTGGGCATGAAAAAAACCCCACCCAAATTAGACTTTAGTTGATTTAATTCGATCTCTTTGATTTTATTTGACCTATTTGCTAGAATTTAGTTAATTGGATTGTGAACTTTTAGTTTTTTTTGAATTTTTTTCTTCTTATATTATTTGTTTCTTTTTTTTTTTTTTTTTTTTTTTTTGCTTGAGTTTTTTTTGTAAATAATACAAATGGAATAAACATTTCGTTAATGATTCTTACGGATACTCTTTGTTTTCCTTTCTTCCTGATCTAAAACTGTGAAATGTGGTGAGTGTTGTATTGTCTGCGTGCCATAGCACGTAGAGATCTTCCGCCTGCCAACCCACGCCAGGCTGAGCTAGTCGGCTGGGAAAAAGGCACGCCGGGCAAGAGAAGGAAGATCTCTAATTAAATATATGCTGCACTGACGACGGCTCGACAGAGTTTAGTCGGTCGCAACAGTACTAAAATCAGGGAGAGAAGTCCTGCGGAGACTGGTCCTTCAAGCACAAGCACATCATCGGCGAAAGTATGAAGGAAAAAGTACTCAAAATCGGTGTCTTTCTCCCTCATCATTGTGATAGATGTGTAATGATCGATTTTAAACTGTGAAAGCAGCCAAAGTTCGTTGACGGTAGTCCCCACGTCACTTGCTTCAATTACACATCTAAGAAGTAAGCTCACACGGATCGTTCCGAAAGCTGCGTTTTTTCAATCGGCCAATTTTCGACAACAATATTGCGAAGCCCATCTAAGTATATCAGTTTTTGGATTGCTGAACCTCGCAAGAGTGCAAGGACATATGGATGAAGCACTGGATCATAATGTACAAATATCCCAGGAAGAGTCCCACTCCTCGTGAAGACGGTTTGAACCTGATGATATTTCCTGGTTAGGGAAGCTTCTCGCTATTCAGAGAACGGTGCCGAATAATACTGAACTACTTCTTGTATGCAGCTAAATTCAGCCAATTTAAGAAGATGTGAGACATTTATTTTGTTGACTGTCAATGGATAACCACCGCACCAGAGCAAAACGTAAAGAATCAGTGGAACTTTGCTCTTATAAAGTTTATTTTCACTGAGATCCCGCGGATATTGTTTAAGGGTCTCTGCAAAGGAGTCTGTTAACATTAATTCGAAACATATATATCCTTGATGGTATAAGGTTGATCTAAATCAACTTGCAGGATACCAGGGCTTCATCCTTTTTTCTGTGCGAAAAATTAGCAAAACAGCAAGCTTTTCTTTACATAGGGCCTTTCCGAATTGACGTCTTCGCCTTCAGCTTATTATAACAGAATGTGACGTCAGGTCAAGTCGAGCCTGTCCGAATTAAATTATCTATTCCTTGTCATTGCTCTCCTGTATAACAGTTGACAAAGTCACGTTCTGATTTGACTTTTCGTTGGATTGATGGTGCTTTGAGGTAATGTTACAAAGCAAAGCTATAGATTTCGGACACCTCGTCTTGGTCTACTTCAAACGGTTAGAATAGCTCAGCTACTCTGCTGACGTTACAATCTGTCATATCAAGCTGAAGATGAGGACAAAGCCGTGAATTCGGAAAGATACTTATACAGGAGCCATAGGTTCGAGGCAGCAGTATCTGCGGGCTCAAAATAATCGAAGGAGCAAAAAGAGGTTGAGGACTTGTATTCTGGTTGATTGATGCCATCACGACAGAGAGCTTTCAAATCGGGATGTCTTAGTGGTCATCGTAGAATACGAGGACACTGACAGGCTGAGATGCGCGATTGACAATTTAGCTTACCATACTTTTAACTGGAAGAAGTTGAAGGACCTGGTTCAGTACGTTGATTTGGTAAAAATGAAGCTTTTGTTGAGGAACGGAAGATATCATTTTCTTTATCAAAACTAAGGTTGCTTTGTAGTAATACTTTGTAAGTAATAAATACGACATGATTTGCTTCGCCTCAAGCGATTATTTTCACAAAATGCCTTTGTTTAGTGTTTCAAACATGCGACCTTACCTGATGGAAGTAGCGTTCTCAAACGATTTCGTTATAGAATCAACGTCTGCAGAACAGGGTACTGGATTGGAAGTTATGTCGAAAATGTCAATGATAAATACTAAGAACAGGATTGTGGAGAGTATAGAACCTTGCGGTATCTCGATGTTCATGGTAAGGATAAGACATGATATCATCGTGAATAACTCGAAATAACGGTTATGGAGGAAACTTCCATTCCGTGTAATGTATTTAGGGCTTAGACAAAGTTCTTACAAAAATAGGACGACATTTTGAGCTTTGTCAAATGCTCTTGAAATATCTAATAGTGACAACCTTTAATTCATCAAAATAGCGAAGGCTGCAATTTCAAACCTGAATGAGAAATTTAATCTGGTCTGCTGAGGCTACTGGAACGAAAAATTGCACTGTTGATCACTTATGGGGCTTTTTTCATTTATGTTGTAGTAAAGCAGTCCTTGGTGAGAATTCTCTCGTAACCGGGAGTTTACAGAAAAAAATGAAGCTAACATATTGACCTTACCCAGCATGTTGGCATGGAGGAGATTATTGTACAGAAAAGATGGCACAGAAGTATTGAAAAAGTTGTACTTGTTCTTTGCGATTCATGAAGATTGTACATCTTTTACATGAATTCAGCTGCCTGGATATTGGATTTACGGATGTCTCGCACTGCGATATAGGATGTTTATGGACCGGAAAAGGGCACAATTGTATTTCTTTTTTAAACCTAATAGCTTCTTTGGTTTCTTGGGTAAATTCTGAGGTTTTAGTTGAGTGTGCAAGTGCTCTTGAACGTACGCGGAATAAATTGAAGTATTTCGTATTTCGATTTTACTGGAGCAGTTTGCGCATGCAGCCGAATGATATCCTTTACAATTAGTACATTTTCGAACAAAGTTTTTGTTGTTCCGAGTGAGGAAAGTTTTTATCTTATGAACTTTTTTACAAAGACCACACATATTTTTCAAGCGAGAGTTTTTTGTCCCATGACTCATCATATGAAAGTTAAAATACCATATCGAACTTTCAGATGTAATGGAGTAATGTTCATAGTCCACTACTGTGCGTAAAAAATAACAAACTTTCTGATTCAGCTCAGAGACCTCATGAGTGAAAGATGTATGCTACTTGGTTTTGGTAACATTATTTACAATAATATTATTGCTCTACTGAAGGTTGTATTTGTTAGTCTTTTTTGTCTTAAAAGCAATCGACTTGCCATAAGAGCAGCACTTCTTTAATTTAGTATAAAATAATTACTTTGTCGTTGACTGGGTATAAGATCAGCGCTTTATAAATACGGTGTCATTTACTTTCTTTGAATGAAATTATGAAAATCGGCTTCTACGTGTACCTTGGGACGGCGGTAACTAAGCCATCAGATCATAAAAAAGAGAAAAAAGATGTAAAATATGTCCACTATTTAAAAGGGATTTCATTTCGTTTCAAAGCCGATATTACTACTTATGCCGCTTTTATTTGAATTCAAAAGTTAATTACGTACTCTTATGAGCACGTATCATTGCTAATACTTTGGAATAGCCAACGAAATATTACGTTAATTTTTCGAGCATCATAAAACATACATTATAATAAACTCAATATATGATCAGACAAACTGTTAATCGATACAAACAATATAATCACCACCACTAGCTCCTACTTACTATCTATTATGCCAACGTAAGCTAGTGAAAACAATAGTAACGATAAGTATCTGATTGTCATCCAATGTGTCCCACTTATTTTATGTGTCACTGTTCTCTTCTCTACTCGCCGGTCGTATCTACAGCTATTCTGGGCAAAAACCTATAATTCTTCTGTTTGATTATTGTAACTTGGTAATATCTTATGGATTCCATCGCGTCGAGTTCATTGACGTTATCTTCATTTAAGATTTGAGCGTTTGCGTGAAGAGCCCGATGCGAATAGTGTGTATCTACTGAAAGTGATGGCACTGGCATGGCAGTTGCAGCCAACAGTAATGGCTAAACGACACTTGCTTACTAGCTTTAGGCTGTTGTCTTGATCGATGTTCCGAACAAGCGGGAATGACAATAATGCACTAACTTAGAAGATTCCAATGATATCTTTCTTGTGTTGCGACGTTTCATCAGATGCACATGAAACAGGTGATAATTCAGTTAAAAAGTACTCGAGTAAAATATGGAATGGATCGATGATGAGATGTTGATCAAGATAGTGGTTGTTTGGAGATGTGACAACTGCAAGCTCCGTAAAATTGCAGCTGAGGAAATATGTAGATGATTTGAGAATATAAGAAGTGGACGTTCGTTATTTTATCGTTTTCTATTGGTTTAGAAAATGATGCATCTTTTGTAAAATTTGAAATGAGGTTATGTTTCATTGAATATTCTTAAGAAAAATGAATTACTTTACAACCTTTTAAGCTTTGCTGCAGTTATCATCAAAAAAGATGTTTTACGTACCTGAAAAGAGAAAAAATAGCCAACTTTAGCAATATATTCGAGAAAGATGAAATGTTGTTTTTTTCAACGAGTAAAATACATGTTATTCTGATAAAATGGGCAATTCAAACGTAGACACATTGGGCCAAGTTACGATAATACAAATTTACAAAATAATTTTTTTTTTTTTTTAATAAATAAATTGCACTTCACCGCTTGGAACTTTTGTTAGCCAATTCTCTGATGTGGTTCGGTGTAAGTCGATGCAGTGCAACGTAAATCAGGCATTATCAATCATTTTTGTGTTCTGACAACGCATCACTTTCGAATCAACACCATCTGGGTATCGAACAATGAATTTGAAGAGAGCCAGCCTTGAAGAACTAAATCGTTTCATCGCGTTTTGAGTTCAATTAGAGGTCTTCAGGTAAAATTTGCATTGGCTCCGGCAAGCTCAGCTTAGTATATGAGGATGCACGAAGGAGTAGCAAACGATTTCGTGTGGAATCATTTTCCCGACCTGCAACAAATGTTTTACTGCCTGCGAATTTTTTTTTTTCATTTGGGACTTTCCGGTATGCACATAGTCTTGACTCCAATGCACATAGTCTTAACCTATGTGTACATAGTCCTGATTTCTCTGACGCTATACTTTTTTTCAATGTCTTCAGCAACATTGTATTGTATTTTTACAGTGTGAATGTTACTCCAAAGAAGTCAGTTTTTCACCACTAGCGAAATCTATAAACAGGATATTATTCATGAGGTAATTATTTATCCTTGATCTCCGCCCACCCCTATAAAATTATATTCGCTGAAGAGCTAAGAGTACCCGACTACCAGAAGAGGCTCGAATTTATAAAAAAGACAGTTTTGCAAGAAGATAGAAAGACGGCTTTGCAAGGAAAATCATCTTCAGCAATGAGTAACCAAAACTGCCATATCAGTAGTTAGAAAGTCATTTTTCGACTCATGAAAAGGAAATCCAGCTTGTCAGCGACGGTTGAATGTAAATTTGGCAAGATGATGCGATAGAAATCTGCTTCGAAGATGAGGTAGGTTATTTATTTATTTGGTATGTATCCAATTAAAACAGGCAAACTGCCCAATTACAGATTGAATACAGTACCTTCACCATCATACTTTAATTGATAAGGGTAAAGTCGAGGTCCTCCTCCTCGGACATATAAGCCCCCCGAGCCCCTCGTTCTGCATCCAGAGTCATGAGGTCCAGGCAGCCACCCAACTCGGAGGTGATTCCGATGCTAACCCCATCAGCAAAGAGGGATTCAACATCCGATTCTTCATCAGATGTCGCTCTCAGACAGGCGACAGGCCCCTTTTCAAGTGGCTTCCCTGCCGTTTGAGCCACATGCTCTGGGTCAGGCTTCACGGTCATCGGATCTCCCGAAACAGAGCTCTTTGGCCTGTCGCTTCGGTAGATACGTAGGGTCAATGTTTCGACCCCGTACCTGATAATGCCCTTTCGGGCATCCAATACTGGCAGTGCCTCTTCAAAAATGATGAAAAGGGCCTCCCGCCGATTGTCTACCGGCTCGCCAATCTTAGCAACCCTCCAATCCCCCGTAGGAAGATCAGGGTTGAAGAGCCACACTATGTCCAGTACTTCCACTGGATCCGAATGAAAACAAGGAATCCATGTCCTGCATCTTGGCCGACTGGGGATTTCATCCTTATGCACCACCTTGATTTTGGCGCCTGGCCAGAGTTCTCCCAGCTCGGATATTGCCCGCTTGTAGATATCGGCCGATCGTTGGTCTCCGCACGCAACCAGCCTAATTCCCTTGTACCAGCCCGCGTCGTTCACCGTAGGTAGAAAACTCGAGCTGGCCTTCTGCAGCTTGCAGCAGACTCCGAATAAAGCCTGCCTTATCTTGAGTCAGTTTTCGGGGGAGATGATACCATCTCCCTTACTGGCATCAATAACATCCCAGACAAGGCACTTCTTGCCCATTTCATTAAATGGCCGAGTTATCCCTGAAGGAGTTGTCATTAGGTTTTGCCTTTTGCATTCCTGCCTGCCCTGATTTTTTTGCTCAGCCGACCTCTTTCGTTTCTGAGCTAAACCTACAGGGTTTAGAGGGAGCGGGTGCTCCCCAGTGTGCTTTTTTGTGCATTGAAGGGACTTTTCGTCCTTGTCAAACATTGTGTCAGAGGGGACGTTTTCAAACTTAGAATAAGTTAGAATAAAATAAAGTAAATTTGACTAAAGCAAAATATAAAAAAATCCATTATACAAACACGAATAGTCAACTCAACAAGAAACCAGCCCAACAGATAGAATACAATGGAAAAAATAAAATAGTGAGAAGTAAATGAGTAAATATAAATATAAGTTTATAAAAAATAATTAAAGTGGTAATTAAATAAAGTAAAATTAAGTAGAAAAAAAAAGAAAGAATCCATTATAAAAAGAATAAAAAAATAAAATTAATTAGAAACAAAAAAAACAACCAAAATAAAATAAGAAGTTAATGAGCAAACATATATATATAAGTATATATAAAAATAAAAAAAAATATTTAAGTATTAATTAATAAAGTAAAATTAAGTAGAGCAAAAAAGAAAAGAAAGAATCGATTATAGACAAGAATAGAAAATAAAAATAATTAATTAGAAATAAAAATTTTACCACGAACCATATTTTTGAAGATGGCGATAGAATGTGAAAGAGGACCAAGCTGAAGACTGTTATGAGTGCGTAAGAGTCGGAAAACGGGAGAATAGAAGAACGTGTCAGTACGAACATACGATACTTCAAATAGAATGGAGGACCTAATTGGCCTTCCGGGTTGCCGCGCAGTGAACAAAAGTGCTAATAAGGAAGATAAGTAACTGCGACAGATTTTGAACAGGAAACTGTCATCCAAGTAAGCTCTGCGCTGCTCAAGGAGAGGAATGTTAAGAAGAAAGAGACAATGAAAGTGATAAGAACTCAGACAAACATGGGTTGATGATTATGTGACTTGGAACAATGGTAGTTCTCCGGATTTACTAAATACTGAAAAATTTCCAGTGGAAATATTAGAAGCAATTAAGTTGTAAGGATTATTAATAATATATTCGCGTGCCAAAAAAAATATTTTTTTTTGTTTCTGCAAAAAATATGGCATCATGTTTTCATTATATTCTTTTAGTTTTAATATTTTTAATCATTCCTTTTTTAGTCGGGAAGAAATTAAGGCACTTGATAATTATTCGAGTAAAATTAATTTCTTTGTTGTTAATCATAACCATTCATTTAAACTATAGATGTCGGATTTTGATTATAAATTTGAATAATTTAATAATTTATTTTTAACTTTTCTTGTTTTGAGTATATATTTTTCTCGGCAGGGGAGAAACATCCTATTTGAGTGCACCAAACGGATTTCTTAGCTATTAAACATCACTACTGAATCAACACCAGCATTTAATGAGGTGGAGTTTTGGGCAGTGGATAGGCATGACATGATGAACGCTAAAGCGTAGTTCACTCACAATCGTGTACTAATTCATTTATGCACCTGACTTTTTCAATGCCCAGTCAAATGTGATGATGGTTGTCGCATTTGGACACTAGGTTAGGTTACCGCCTATTCGGCTTGCTTTAGGCCGCCAATTTGAGTCAATTGCCACCCTCCGCTAGCATGTTAGAGCTGCCAAATGTCCACTCTGTTAAACTGATTCGGCTGAATCAACGTAACGGTAAATATTTAAAACTATCAACAAGCTTCAATGTTATTCCGTTGAGGATAAGAGCGTCCGCACACGGGTCGACATTCAATCGACTCGACTGCGACTCGAACTCGAACTCCTTGCGATTTCCAATGTAAATGAATGGAGACCCGCACACGGGTCGACTTGTGCTCGACTCGGACTCGGTGCGACTGCGGCTCGACAGGCACTCGTCTCGCTCGAAATGTTTGGAACGGGAAAAGTCGAGCAAGACGCGTGATATTTTTTTTCGAAATATATGAAAGTGTTTTTTTTATAATGTATGCATTATTAATTATTTTATTTTATGTATTATTATGATTGGTTCTTTGAAAAATATTAGTGTTTCTGAGAACGTATCACGTATGTATTTTTTTATATGTTTGCATAATGTAATGTTATATACATGAAATTTTCCTATGTATACTTTAATTATGTTGGCCACAAAATAGTTGCACCTATATGCTCATAAAGGTTATTGATTTGTGATCATGATTCCCTTCTTGTCTATAAATCAGCATAGATAAAGCAGAGCATAATTGATACGGGAAACTCGATCGTTTTGCGGAATAAGCCGCCGAAAGCAGAATTAAAGTGGAATTGTTTTTGCGGGATGATTAAAATTGAAAATTTTATAGAAAATGTTTTTTTTTTACAAAATGGTTTCAAACGTATGCACTGATTCTCATCAGACTCCAGCTTACAGTGCTTACTTGACTGATGTGACCACTTGCAGTTGGAAATCAGTAATTTTTATTTACGTTAGTTTTTTACATCTCCGCAAAACGCAAAAAAATCGAGTTTGTGTGAGCTGGTGTCTGATGAGAATCAGTGTATACCTTCGAAACCACTTTGTCAAAAAAAAAAGTTCAATAAAATTTTCAATTTTAATCATCCCGCAAAAACAATTCCACTTTAGCACCTATATATTTATTCAAGCAACAGCGAAGTGTTTATAATATAGTTTCCTAACAAAGAAACAAGCTTGCAATTTTTCAGGATGAATTTCCACTTACTGGAGAAGCTTTTATTGAACATTTGTTGTTGCTGCCAATGGCTAATGATTCGATTGGTATCGACATTCTTAGATGATATAGCAGTGCCATCTGCGAGGATAGGAATTTTGCACTTAGAGTGTGGAAGAGAAGCGTATAGCTATTGAATTTAGTTGGACCCTGGGACATGCTTGTCAGAATATTAATGGAAGTGCTTCATATCGGATTCAATAAAGGTAGGATCATTATTACTTGTAGTAATCCATAGTGGGTGAATATAAGTTACACGTGACAAAGCGACATATACTAATAACATACAAGTATATAATATTATTGAAGATCTCTCTAGTAAAATTACTTTCAATAACCGACCAAGATGCACCAGATTTGCAAATCTGCTCAATGAATTCATTCATCACACTACTTTTCATATAATGAGACCATTAATAGGTGCTGTGGAATATTCAATTCTATAAGCAGCCACTACTCTTCGGGGATTAACAAATCAAACTTCAAAAATAACTGGTCCAAAGCCCATTCCACATCCGAACCCGCTTAACTTCCATCGTTATTAGCCTAAATTTAATTAAAATAATGTAGAGTAACTGCTACAAAATTTGTGATGTATTGAAATATTTTTTACGGACAATTTTTATTTTATATTTATAATGATTAATTGTATTTTAGATTTATATTATGTTTTCTTGTTTGTATGTTGCCTTATTTCGTAAAATAAATATATAAAGAAATAATATATACTATTGTTCGCGTAGAAAACGACCCGTTTCGAGTTCGAGTCGCAGTCGCTTCGATTGCATGTCGACCCGTGTGCGGATGCAATTGTCTACTTCGAGTGTGACGCCTATGAAGTTTCGAGTTCGAGTCGCAGTTGAGTCGATTGAATGTCGACCCATGTGCGGAGGCACTAAGTGTGACAAAATTCGATAACTTGTGTTTTCTTGCAAAGAGTACAAGTGCCGTTTCTGTCAGATTTGCCCGAAGATCGGCTTTTCTGGCATTGATATGATCCAGAGCCGATTGCACAAGGTTCGACAAAGTTTGTGGTAACGCATGCTTCATAAGTACCACAATGCCATCGACATACGCTACTACCTCTAAGCCACTGGCCTTTAAATTCTACATTATCTTGTTGACTTTTAGGTGCGATAAGATTCCCCTTTCGTTCCGACTATTGTTTCTGCTTTGGTTGCGAAAAAATGTTGCCTCCATTTGTCTGTTTTTGTGTCCGCTGTTCAGGTCGTCAGAGTAAATTCCTTTTACTTTAAGGATTTTTCTATTGTACCGACTACACTAAATCAAATCTTAATTTTTTTAAGGGTTTATTTCCGATTTGAATTTATGTTCACCTCATTGAATATACTATTGATTTTAAAATAAAAATATATTCATTAAATCTATGTTTAGAAAATCTCCCATAAGCTTCCGTGAAGTTTCACACTCCGAAGCAGTAATCGTTCCGAATTATATGCTGCCTAAAGCTTTTTCCTATTAGCATCAATCATATAATTTAGTACGCTCTTAGCTAAAATTAAAGACAAAGTAATAATAGGTATATTAGTTTCGAAGCCATTTACATCTAAATACAAGCCATGAAATTTCATTTTTTTAAATATCATAGCGTGATACGTTAGACACATTTATAATTAAAAAAATATTCACAAGATATATTGAAAATGCTGAAGCCGCGGGCAACATCTCCATTAGGTGATTCAATTTTAGCCTATTTAAAGTAATTTAGGCTGAATTTTCGAATGTCAGTTGAGCTGATGTAGGTAGTTTACTGATGAACATTTTTAGTACAAACGACGAGTTTTGGGATGAGAAGATATCTAGCTGAATAGATACAATTTTTTTTAAACAGATTCCTAAGCTAAACTTCATTGCCTGAGTTTTTTTGAATTTAACTTGTTTCGACAGTGAGCTATAATTAATAATTGGAATGTCATTTTTTGAATTCATCGCCACCTTGAAAATTGAAACACATTTAATGTATCACAACATTCGAAATATCCGGAATCAGCTGAAGTGACGTAAT
The DNA here is from genome assembly GCA_963978885.1 of Nemotelus pantherinus. Taxonomy (NCBI): domain Eukaryota; kingdom Metazoa; phylum Arthropoda; class Insecta; order Diptera; family Stratiomyidae; genus Nemotelus; species Nemotelus pantherinus. The sequence goes on from OZ022263.1 coordinate 59,758,112, forward strand.
GACGGTCAATTTGCAATTGAATAAATCACTACGTCATGTTCAAAACACTCGAAACGAAGGTGATCATCAACCAGTTATTTTGCATACAGAACACATAGGATTGAAACTTATCCAAAAATTGTCAACCTTACACTGTCTGAAACCAATCTTTATTATGAATTCTACAAACGTTTGAAAAAATTTTGTAGCTAAATTCAAAGGCAAAGCTCAACATAACGAATTTTCAACATACTCAGGTTTCAAGCTGCTTCAACAAATTTTGAATAATTTTTAAATTAGTATGAGATGATCTGTATTGGAAACTTTAAACAATCTGACGTATTTCCGTTTACACAAACCTGAATATATTTGAATCTACAGCTGGTACATGTATTTGAAAATTTTCCAGTTTGTGCAAATTTAAATTACTGAATTTTACTGCTACTTCATTCCGCGGTCGATTCATTAGCATGTAATCATTTTGGGAAAACTTCGTCTTAAGCTTTTTATTGTTGTTGTTTGTTAGGTAGAAAAAACCGTTCATTTTAATTTCTCACATAATTTTAATCCGTCTTCTGCATAATACATAATTACTCGATTAATTTTATTATTATTGTGCGTCTTCACCATGTACTGCTGTTTCGAGGTTCAATTGTGCGCACAAATGAGATGCGATCAAAATAAAAAAATTAAAAAAAATTGTTCAATGACCGACAGTGAGTTACGGGGGAAAAACATAAACTGTAAGTATGCACAGTGGCTCACAGCTTATTTGATACAGTGACTATTTAAAAATGCAAATCACTGTAACTTTGAAATAAAGAACCCTATCCAAAAAATTTAAACGTATTTGACTTGATGCATGTTCAACGAATACAATGCAAACAAAAAATGTTCCAGCAATATTTTTCGGCGTCCCCTAAAAGAGAAATACCACTGGCGCAGAAAAATTGCAGCTCACAGCTTATTACTTCAATGCGAATAAACTTCTATTTGTCACGCCGTTAATCTGTGTTGTTTTTGTTTGTTGAATTTTTGATTGTGTTTAGACATTGGCTATAGTAATTTTTAGCAAGATATTGCAAGCTGAAGTGCCAAAATGAGCCAAAATTATAAAATGGGTCATCGCGCCACAATTGAACAGCGCGAATTAGTATTAAACCACTTTAAAAAAAGACAAAGTGTTCGGAAAATTGCTGAAAGTGTGAATTTGAGTGTGTTTACAGTGCAGCACATAATTGAGCGCTTCGTACACGAAAATCGAGTAGAAAATAAGAGGAGAAATGCGCCAAACTATAATTTCACCGTATCCGACGAACGATACATTGTAAGGAAAGTGAAAGCAAACACAAAGATTTCCGCTCCAAAATTGGTTACTGAGGTTCATCGTGAATTAAGGAAGTCATGTAGTGCTGAAACCGTCCGACGAGTGCTTCGCGACCATGATTTCAACGGGCGAGTAGCTCGTAACAAGCCATTCATTTCCAAAAAAAATACAATAAGCCGATTTGCCTTTGCCAAAGAGCATGTGGGAAAGCCATCCGCATTCTGGAATACGGTTATTTTTGGGGACGAGTCCAAGTTTAACATTTTTGGCTCCGACGGAATGTCATATGTCTGGCGCAAGGCAAACACTGAGCTGAACAAGGAGAACCTCAAAGCTACTGTGAAGCCTGGTGGTGGCAATGTGATAGTTTCGGCCTGCATGTCCGCAGCCGGAGTCAGAAATTTAAAGTTTATTGAGGAAACAATGGACCAAACAAAGTACCTAGATGTACTCAAAAACAATTTGCTGCAAAGCACTGAAAAACTGGGTGTTCGCAACCGATTTCGGTTGTACCAAGACAACGATCCAAAGCACAAGTCGGGAATTGTACAGTCCTGGCCAATTTGGGATTGCCCTCATTTGATGTCTCCGCCGGCATAGTCACCAGATATGAACGTCATTGAGAATCTGTGGACTTTGTTGGATAACTACATTAGAAAACACAAGATTTCTAATAAACAAGACCATCAGGAGTGCCACAAGGTTCTGTCACTGGACCTGTTTTATACACCATTTTCACTGCTGACCTCTCTATTCCAGCGGGCAACCCTCAAGTTAAAGTCCTACAATATGCAGATGACATGCTCTTATTCGCGTTGAGCCAAGACCCGCTCAAAGCTGCGAAGAGCCTTGAAGATTACTTGGTCAACCTAAAATTTTATTTTGATGAATGGGGCATCAAGCTAAATAGTAGTAAAACACAACTGACTGTATTGAGGAACCCTTCCAAGTATCGGGGATTCCAAACCATCCGCAATAAGGCCAAAAAAGTCGCTGTCTTGTTCGGAAATTCTAGAATTACTCCTAATCCTACATTGCGCTACCTTGGAGTAGATATGCATGAATTCTTGAAATTTAACCCCTATGTTCGACACAGAATTAAAGTAGCCAGGTCCGCATTTCAACGCATCAGACATCTTTTCGCCAAAAAGATGGGCATGACGACAAAGGCTAAATCCATTTGATACAAAACACTCATTCGGCCAATCCTGACATACGCATCCCCATCCTGGATTACCTGTTCCAAATCTGCCATGGCAGAAGCGGAGATGTTCGAACGGAGAATTCTGCGTTTCTGCACTGGCAGGTTTTACAAACCGGTAACTAAAAAGTGGCCGAGGAACAGGACAGGTCTTGAGCCGCTTAGGGACCGGGTTGTAGAACTGACGACAAGGTTTTACGCACAGACAGACGGACATGAAAACGGACTGATCCGGGGTATCGGACGTATGAGTGGCTCTAATGAGCCATTTATGCGTCCAGCGGAAATAGCAGGACAGCGGCGGCTCATGGACATGCTGTTCAATTATGTTGGCCTTCCGACGAATCGGAGAGGATAGTTAAGACCTAGGTTAAGTTTAGGTCTAAGTAGGCTAAGCTAATTGTATTTAGACTTAAGCTAGATTTAGTTTAGTAAATTAAGTTAGTATTTAAGTACTATATTGCTAAGTCAACCCCAGGTATTGTACTACCTGGGTAATATTTAATAAGTGCAAATCCAAAAATAAATGATTGATAGAAAATAAATTAAAATAAAAATCCAATAAGAGCCAGCAGCCCAAAATAGATAAGCCGCTAAGTATAAAATATTTTATGTTGAATACCCCTTTAGTTAAGTTATCTATGTACAATATAATGAATAAAAAATGTTATTATTAAAAAAAAAAATAACAAACAAGACCTGAAGAAAGCACTGCTAGAGGAATGGCAAAAAATTACTCCTGACATCACAAAAAAACTCGTTGACTCAATGCCGAATAGGCTCCAGGCTCTGCTTAAGACTAAGGGCTATCATACCAAGTATTGAAATCAACTGGAAACCTCATAATTCACAACAATTTTAATGTTTAATCAAACTGTATCAAATAAGCTGTGATATGAAATTTGTTATTACTTTTGGTTTTTTGTTTTTTAAGATGTAAAACAGCAACTTTGTAACAAATATAAACTTGTTTAATAAACAACAAACATTTTTCTTCAAAATGTCGTTCAAATTTTTTTGATATTGTTATTATGTTTTGAGTTATTGCAACTTAATTTTTTTAAAGAAGCACTGTATCAAATAAGCTGTGAGCCACTGTATGTGGTCCAGATTGAATTACAATTTCTCATACTAAAGATGATTAGAGTTTGTTGCGCGGATATAGGTGTCAGGTGGATGTAATAATCTTGAAGAAAGTTACTAAGCTTTGTACTTTGTAAGTGTGCATGAAAGATACGAAAGACAAACAAAGAACACTTGTCACCTGGTGTCTATTCATTGTTTCACAGGATCATAGATATAAATTTATATCAACCATAATTCTGCGCTTTTGTTCGATAGTGCGTATCAATCTTAATTTCGAAATGCTGCAGATCGTGCATTTTATGATTTATGTCAAGATTATATTCTTTGGAATTTCTATGATTCCCTTTTTATATCGGTTAACAAAAAAATCCCATCAGTATTTGACAAAAGTAAGTGAAATCTGTATACAGTGGTGGAAAAAAGTATTCGCGAGTGACGAATAAAAGAAATTAATTCAATTTTTTGGCAATATATTAGCGAAATAAGTTAAATTATTTGCTTAAATTATTCGTTTTTACTTTGTCTTTTGAAATGTAAAAACAATTTTTGAGAATTATTTTTCGTACGAGCTACAGAAGAAGGGAGAATCTTTTGACTCCTAACTATACCTGGAAAAAAGTATTCGCGGTTGGCTGTATGTATGCAACGAAATTATAACATGACAAGTTATGATTAAAAACGCCAATAAAGATAGCGCAGTGAAGTATTCGCGTGGAGTTTGGAAAGGTTTAGTGGTGATAAAACTTTTTATTTCAAAATGGGCCGTAATGGTTCGGAAACTACTCCAGAAGAAAGGAGAATTATTATAAACTTGAGAAAGGAAGGAAAAAGGTTTGTTGACATATCGAATGCTCTAAGTAGAAGTGAATCCATAGTGCGGAGTATTTGCAAACGACATGGATCAACGGATGATTTCAAAAGTAAACATCGCTGTGGCCGTCCTCCAGTATTAACTCAACGCGAATGTCGGGAAATTGTTAGTGATACTTCAAGAAATCCAACAACAACTTGTTCTGAAATCGTAACTAACATCAGCAAAACTTATGGTAAGACAGTGAGTGCCCAGACAGTGGGCAATGTACTGAAAAGTGCTGGTTATAATGCGAGAGTACCGCGAAAAAAACTGTTAATCTCAAAAATAAACCAAAAGAAGCGACTAACTTTTGCAAACGACCATGACATGATAGATTTAATATTCTGGGATACAGTACTGTTTTCAGATGAAAGTAAATTTAACTTGTTTAAGGGGGTAGTACCGGTTCGAATGCTAAAAAACTGCCTAATTTTAAAAAAAAAATTTTCACCTCCTTTATTTGTGTAAATTTTAAAATTTGCATGGGTAAAATAAGTATAAATATTAATAATAAATACAAAATAAATATTTTTTTATTTTTTCATTTTTCTACTTATTTATAGAGGGCGCCAAAGTTGACGTCTCGAAAAATGCCTCGTCATACTGCGGACAGATAATCTCCGGAAAAAAAAATCTGAAACAAAAAAACCAAACCGCATTTTAAAGAGGAATGTTTCTTGCGTGGTAATCTACCACAATATTTTTAAAAAAGTGATCGAAAAAGAATTTCGGTTGTTTGAAAAATTGTGGTAGATTACCACACAAGGTACTTGAATAAAGTAGTGCACCAAATTTGATTTAAATCGGTTCGGCCAATCCGGAGAATAAGTGTCCGCAGTTTGAAAAAAACATCATTTCGAGAAAAACGCGTTTAAAGTTTTTTTTTCCATTTATTTATTGAATATAATTTAAAAATTATGTTTTTGTCTCCTGCAATTGCTCAGTCTGCAATCCCTGGACCATACATAAGTATTCTTGAGTCCACATAAGCCAGTTGCTCTTGCAGTTGGGCAGTTTTTTTTTGGTTAAACGCGCTTCCTTTGCCGCTTTTTCTGCTTGACTTATGCGTTCTTTATCTTTTTTTCGCAGTAATTAAAAGCAGCGGTCTGCCGTAAAATGCCGTAACTTCTTTATTTTTGGGAATATCTTAATAAAATTTTGAGACGTGATTTCTGAAGGTATAATAAATTGAATGGAGAAAATCATGCACAGAACTGCAAAGAAAAAACCTAAGGCAGACTGTTAAACATGGTGGCGGTGGAGTTTTAGTGCGGGGGTGTATGGCATCATCGGGGGTTGGGAAACTTGTATTTATCGACGGCATCATGAACAAGAACGTTTATTTCAATATGCGGAAAGATGTCTTGAAAATCAGCAGCAATAACTTGGGTCATGGTAGCAGTTATTACTTTCAACAGGATAACGATCCCAAGGACACAGCTTATTGTGTGCGTCAATGGATCGCGTATAATGTTCCGCATATGCTCAATACGCCACCGCAATCCCCGTACCTCAAACCCATCGAGCACTTCTGGGATGATCTGGAAAAAAGGATTCGACAGCATACTATCCCAAACAAGACACAACTTAAAGAAGTTTTACATGTGGAATGGGAAAACAACACTTTCACTTATTACACAAAAAAGTTGGTTCATTCGATGCCTGACCGTCTGAATGCTGTTATTAAGGCCAAGGGTCTTCACATTAAATACTAAATAAAATACAATTCCCAAATTAAACTTTTCCCGAATACTTTTTTCCACTCAATTGTGTCATGCATTTAATGTTAATTTGTTTTTGCTTTAGATATACATTTTTTTGTAGGTTTAATTGTTTATTTAATATCTGTGTGCAAAAAGTAAAGTAAAGTAATCCCACGACAACCTTCGTACGGGTCTAGGGGTTGAAGCTGATAGAGAGCTTCATTACAATTTTTTTTAATCATTGTGAATACGAGTGTGGAGTGATTAGTTCCACGACTCACTTTACCCCTGATTTAAATCAGGTACCTAATCAGAGCTAGATGAACTCAAAGCTTGGTGCGCGGACCCTCTTCCGAACCTGGATTCGAACCAGGGACCCCACACGCAAGAAGCCAGTGCTCTACCCACTACGCTATATATCTGTGTGTGCTTAAGAATAAATTTTGTTTATATTAGGTTGTTTTACATGTTAGGTTGTTTTGAGTAAGACAAGGGACAAAAATGTCATATTTTAGATTGATATCTAAACCGCGAATACTTTTTTCCGCCACTGTATATGTACATGATTATTCAATTTTCTGTGTAAAGCAGTACCAGTGCAAATTTTTATGGGTCTAGGTGCTAAATTTCTAAGTATTTCCGATAAATATAAATAAAGCACTAAGCTAGCCAGATAACAGATCAGCAAAAACACGAATATCTAAGTCAATACTCCCGCCATTTCTAAATGCTACCAACATTCCTTGTACTGGTATGTTCGCTCGATGACATCATTACAGATTATCGATGACAAACCGAAGGAATTTTAATAACTTCTAAGTGGTTCGACTTGAAATCATACACATATTCATATATCTGTACTTAATGTAGACATAGCATTCTCTTACTCGCATCGATTCAATATTTTTTTCTTTTGTATTTTCTTCGCTGAAATCGTAATCGGATTTTCGTTTTCATTTAGGTTAGTCATTTCAACGCGTTCCTGTTCTGTCTCCACATTTTTAACAGTGGATTTTTTTTTCACATGCATTCTAATAAACATTCCACTTGAAGAAATGGCGTTTGACTTGAAACAAGGAGACCTCTTAGAAGAAATCAGAATAGACACGAGACTAATGGCGTTCGTAACATTCGTTTAGAATGGTTAGGGTCGATGTCAAATCTAACGATGACCCAGTGAAAATGAAAGTGAAATTTTCTTTTGTAGTTTGCAAATTAATGCCACATGAATCCGATTACACCATGTAGAGAATCTTAATATGTATATAGGAGTCTTAACGGTGATAGCAAAGCAACTAAGAGCATAATTGTTTAAGTACCTAGATATTATAGTTTTCAGATTTGTTTAATGACATGAATTAGAATCTATTGATGTGGTTGGACTTTTAGGATTAAATTTCCGTTTTAATGGTTCTTCTATACTTTGCATTGTGAACCGTTTGCTGAATGATGCAAAATGTCTATAAGTCTGTGAGATATTGAGGTTCGCATGCGATTGGCATTAAAAAGCAAAATTAGGCTCAAAATACACTTTATGATAACTGTTTTTATTTTTACATGCGTTCATCACAATATTTATTGCAAAACCGACAAGATTAGTTCAAAATAATATGACTACTTAAGAAACAAATTGATTTCTTGTGTGCCCTTACTTATATTTTACTCATAATTTTGCATCGATTTGACCAGCGAAAATCTGTAAACATAATCTCAGACCATAGCAAGGTCTCGAAATATTCACAGGGAAATGAAAGGTCGGATTTTCAAAATATTGACTAAATCTCTGCCAATGTCAGGTAGCTAAGCCTAGACACTAACCAAGAATTCCAAGTAGGCAACTTGCAAGTATTTTTGCATCGAGTATTTTCGTACTTGCGAGTATTTTATTCAATTATTCAAAAAGTTTTTAAGGTAAAAATAGGTGAAATCGGACAAAATTGGCCAATTTTGGGTTAGAGTTGTTTGGGACATAACGGGCCAAGACCTATTGCTGTGATACAAAAATTTCGGTTTTGTACTTAGGGCAGTAAGGGGTTTTTTGGCCATAGTTTGGCAAAAAGTGCCTTTACAGCGCTTTCGATTGAAAGTGGTCGGGGAGTATATTAGTGATATTTTAAGGGCGAAAACATTTTTGATAGGGGAAATTGGGCAGAAACGTCCAATTTTTACAATTTTTTTTTTGTCTAGCATGAATTCGGGGACCTTTCTGAGTTATTTCGGGCGAAATTTCTATACAAATCTGGGAAAAAGGGGCCTAGTTTCGAAGATACGGCAAAATGAAATCTGCCGGTAAAACTTTAAGTACAAAATACTCGTGAATATGAAAGCACTTGCAAGTATGAAATACGAGTGCATATCAATATTAGGATACTATTACGTCACTGTTTGATTGAAATGAAGGTTGGGTTAGGTAAGGTTCAACTGGCTGGCCAGGGCCACACATAGACCCATTGGTCCGTAGTGGTACCAGATAAATGGACCCGGAGAAGGAAAGTTCAGTCCAAACGGCCATCGAAGGCCCCGGACTTTTTGCGAACTGAAATATGTCCTTCAGCCTCTGCTCTGCTACATGTGAGAGATCCATCAGCCAGGGCTCACCGAAGCAGCGCTGCCTGGTTCTCCCCAGTGCCGGGCAGTGGCACAGAAGGTGTTGGATTGTTTCCGAGACTCCCGGCTCTTGACACTTCCTACAGGTGTCGCTGGTTAGGAGTCCCATTTTCATGGCATGAGCTGCTACAAGACAGTGGCCGGTAATGATGCCCACCAGCCGTTTGCAGTCAGTTCGCGTCAATTCGAGTAGGTACTTAGTAGCTACGATATTGTACGACCCCCACATGATTTTGGTTAGCTTGCAGGTCTGAGTTGCACGCCATCTGCACGTCGCAACTTGCATCATATTGGAGTCAATTGAGTATTTATTGTCTGGGTTGGGGTAGGAATATCAACCGATCCTGACAGGGGAAGGCTAGCCCCGTGCTTGGCTAACGCGTCTGCCCTCTCGTTTTCTTCAATGCCCTGGTGAGCAGGAACCCAGAAAATTCGGACTCTTCTGTTGTTGCCCAGTCTATTCAGGGCCTGAATGCAGTCAAGTGCACACCTCGATTTGTATGTGTAAGACATCAGAGCTTTAATCGCCGCTTGACTGTCTGTAAAGATGTTGATTTCCATACTTGTGGTATCTCTGGCGTATGCTAGGTCGGCGGCTTTTCGTATCGCAAAAACCTCCGCCTGAAAAATACTAGAGTGATTAGGAAGCCTGAAAGCTGCTTCCAAAGTTGCACTCCACTCCGGCAGACGTTTTAGAGCCGTCAGTGTAGATGCTAAGAGTTGCTGCGCCCATTTGCCGATTCCACTCTTGCCCATCCCCCACAATCGCCTGATATCCCCGCTGGAAGTACAGAGTGGGGACCAAGTAGTCGGTACTACCCGCGTACCCCCGCTCAATACTGCTGTGACCGAAGGATCGTGACTCGAAGTGTCCCCGATTCCCTAAGCCTGATAGCAGCTTTTGCGGCAGAGCTCCTGACGAAGAGGTCAAGCGGTGGGAGATGGAGCAGGACATTGAGAGCAGACGAAAGAGTCGAGGCTAAGGCACCTGTGGTCAGTGTGGCCAGATAATTGAGAGAAAATATAGCCCAATTTCAAATTTTCATAGCCCAAAATAGCGAAGATTTTTTATTTGTAGCCCAAAAACCGCCACACTAAATAACTGTTTTTATAACTAAATTAATTCATTTAAGCTGATTAAATTATAATATTTATATCCATAAAATTTATACCAAGTAGCACAGAAGTCGTTTGAAACAGTTAAAATTTTCGATGCTTTATACAGATAAAATTTTATTCAACGTAGTTGAAAAGGAAAACAGGAAAAATGTGAATAAATTACAGGAACTGTGTGAACATTTTAGAAAAATCCGTGAAAAAATAAGGTAGAGGTGCACTTATTTTTTCAAGGACTTTTTTAAAATTTCTACACAGATAATAAAAGCCTGCAAAAACAACATGCAAATTTGGGTGGCACAATTATTATAATAAACAGTCTTAATTCTTAATGGCTAGAATGGCTGAATGTTTTTATTTAATTTGAGTCAAATATTAATATTTTATCCGATTTCATACATTCAAAACTATGAACGCAAGTTTTGAAATAAATTAGTTTTCCTGTTAGACAATCAGCTGTTAAAATTGTGTTTAGACATAAAGGTTATTGATTTGTGATCATGGCTCCCGGTTTGTCTATAAATCAGCATAGAAAACGTATATCGTCTCTAAAGCTTATCAAAGCAGAGAATAATTGATACGGGGAACTCGATCGTTTTGCTGAATAAGCCTCCGAAAGCAGAATCAAAATGGAATTGTTTTTGCGGGGTGATTAATATTGAAAAACTCAATTGAATTTTTTTTTTTTTTTGACAAAGTGGTTTCGAAAGTATGTACTGATTCTCATCAGACACCAGCCCACAGTGGATACTTGACTGATGCACTGTGCACTGTGAGCTGATGTCTGATGAGAATCAACATAGAAGCAAATTCTGTTAAGCATCCCGCAAAAACAATTCCACTTTGTGTTTAGACGTTTAAATACTGTCAAAAGAAAACATACGTTAACCAATACCACTTGCGGGCCTCCAAGCGACGTTTCGCGAAAAATTGAAGTGTGCTTTGAAAGAAAATCAATTAAATTGTTGACAATGAAATGAATACGATGTATCATGTTTATATATATTTTATAAACACAGTGAAACCTTGGAATCGGACTACCTCAGCGTCGCAAATTAAATGGTCCCATTTCACACGTTGTCCGATTTTAAAGGTTTAAAAAAGAACGTTGAATAAATTTTTCCTAATCATCTTGAGTATTTATTACAAGAAAATAAAATACAAAATATAGGCTTTCAACGTGAATGTTTTACAAATGTTTAATTTTTCACAGAAACGCATGTTCAATTTAAAGATTTAAAATAATTAGATATAGAAATCTGCCTATTTGCGCTCGTAAGATGTACCTGCTCCATTAGAACTTCGCAATCATTTAATGTTTGCAAAACTTTAGATATGTTCCTTTAGAGATCCTAACCTTTGATGCTCCTTATTTGCTTCATTATGGTGATTATGGAATTAGTATTATGCTGACGAACTTTATTTTCTGTTTCAGAATACTACGATTTGAATTCACTATCGGAATTAGCAAAAGCTGATATGGCTTCTTCCGTTGAAACCCCTTCAAAAAAATCCATCTTCCCAATCTTTCGGGAGATACTCGTTTGCGGTCGTAAATTGATCGACTCCTGCCAAATTTTGAATGTCTGCTAGAGTATTTGACTTTTAATCACTTTGAATTTGAACTCTCATCACGATTCCACTTTTGACCCTCAGATTTCGAGGCGACCTACATTTCCAAAAGCACTTTTGTAATTGTAAGTGGAGACACTTTATTCCCAACAGATCGTAATCAGCAGAGAGCTTCAAACATAGAAGCTAATTCTGTTGGGTCTGAAGTACGCTCAGTATTTTCCAGAGCAAACAATATAAGGTGCATCATATATGTGCGGTAATTTAGTTTTATGTTTGGTATAATCCCTTGATCAAAGTTTGGTATAATCCCTAGTTTTATCAAAAAAGTTGGTGATGTTTCGATTGTGCGTTTGCATTTCAATATCAAGTGTGTGCATCCATTCTTCAAAAATCGCAACCCGTCATTCAAGATTTTGTGTTAGCTCGCCAAGTTATGCCCAAACTTCGCTTGATGTCAATTATTCCGAACGATCTTGGTCTTTCGGCTTTTTTTATGACCACCAAATCTTTCTTTTCTCCACTTACACAGCACTGTAATTGTCGCATGTTGCTTTGAAGGTTTTCTATCTGTGCATGTTCATTATTGGTTTTTGTGGTGTTGCTCTAAAAAAAACAATTCTGTCTCATAAAGATTATAGATATTTGAAGCATCAGAGCCATCACATAGTATTCTTAGGTGTAACTAAAATTCCTGAACTGTGTCTAAATTAACATCAGCTCCTTCGCCACAAAATGTACCGAGTGAATATTGTAACCCTTTTCAAATCACAAAGCTCTTATTTTGTAGCGAATTGACGGGCTTTACTGGGAAGTAGCTGACCGGATATTGGCAAATTTTTGGAACGTGCCTTACAGAACCATAGGTACAAAAATTTATCTATTTGGCAGTATGATTAATTTATTTTCAACCGCTTTCTGCTTGTGTCTTCGAAATTTTACAATGTCCGTTTTAGTTGGCTTCTATTTTTTAAATACGTTGAACCTGACTTTTGATAATTTTAAAACTATCAGGATTTTTTTTTGTCTGAGCAATTGTTTTTCGAATGCTTGTATTACTCCTAACTTTTTGCGAACATTAAGTTCGTTGTATTTTGCGTATTCGATTTTTTCAGTTTTTTTACGTAGCCTGAACAAACATTGATTTATTTACATCAAAATTATCAAATAAATTGCATTCATAGCTGCTAACAAAGGGCAAATATACAATAATGATATAAGTCAATATTTTATTATTATCAGAATACCAATGAAATTGAAGCCATCTGTAACGTACCAAATTCTACACATTAAATGAATTTTCAGCAGAATGTCATGCAGAAATTATACGATAAATTTTCCTTGATCTTGAACAGTTGAAAAATTCTGGAAAATTCAGTCTTGTACACTTTTTCATGCTGGTCTTAAATCCGATTTTGGTCGGATTAGCAAGTACTCCTGAACGAATTTTTGTCCAGCTTATCTGGTTCACAGTTCAGTTCTAGAGATTGGCCGATTCCAGAGTGAATTTTCTTCAAGAAATTGTATGTGCGGTGATGTTATAGTTCATTTGTTCAGTTGGTTCGATCATACAGTATCCCAATTAGTAGGTTTTACTCTATAGCCCAAATATAGTTTTTCATAAAAATAGATAGCCCAAAAACCGCCAACCCGCGAAATGAAAAAACGTCCCGCGAATTCAAATTTTAGATAGCCCAATTGGCGGGAAATAGCCCAATCTGGCCACAGTGCCTGTGGTGCAGAGAGCCGCCAGCCGCTGAACTCTGTTCGCCATGCTAGCAAAGGTAGTCTTGTTCACTGCTGGCCACCAGACCAAGCATCCGTAAGCAAGGATAGGCCTGGCTATCGCCAAATAGATCCAGTGCGTTAAGGCAGGGCTTAGACCCCACGTTTTACCCAGCACTCTCCTGCTGGCGTAAATCGCATGATTGAAATGAATCAAATGGACGAAATTTATTGGGTAAATTCTTGATTACATGTATAGTTCACAAAAATACTCGTACCTAGTATTTTTGAATTTCGTACTAGGTACTGGCTGTTCCAAAAAAAAATACCTGTTCCAGTATATACGCCTCATCTCTAGTTGGAGTGCTTTGAGCCACGGCAGATTGCATTGTTGCTTAACTGAAGCAGATGAGAAGTAACAGGCTTGATTTTCGATTTTAGATAGAGGACACTATTTCGATAATAGTGGCCATTGGGCCTAAAGTAAAGGGATGTAACATTATGAAGCATACGACGTTCGAATATCGCCACCTTCTCAAGTTAATTTGAGGGTGCCGGGAACCAGATACGAGCACCGTAGGTTTGGATCGGTCTATTTAATTGCTTGTAGGCAATACTTTTATTTCTAGTAGATATAATGGAATTTGACCTGAAGGTACAGTCTTTGGGGTGGTATACTATGGCAGCCTTGTTGACGCTTGCTTGAATATGGCGACTGGAGTTCCAGCGAGGGTCGAGCTTTATGCCAAGGTATTTTACAGACTGAGAGGGAGTAATTGTTTGGTTATTAATAACGATTTTGGAGCCTTTGGGGTCTATTGCGATTGTCGCAAAATAGTCGATATACGATGCTTATCGACTATCGTTCGTCGATTGTGAAATTTGGTATTGTGAATGTCGATTGTGATCGATAAGTGTCGATTTGACAAACGCTTCTCATCGATGGTATTTTACATGGACGACGGCTGACGATCACAAACGCGTCTGTTAAAAAATGTAAGTAATTTATAGTCTGTTTGCATTAGTTATTTTAAAATTTATTTTTAACAGGAGTAAACTAGTAAGTAATCGTAGGCAATTTGAAAGGTTCGTAAATTTAATGCAGGAGAATGCCGACATCGCAAGAGGTGTTTGCACAAAAACACATGCAAAGCGGAGATGGGAAGCATTTGCCCAAGAATTGGATAGTTTGGGGCCTCCTGTTCGCGGGTGGGATAAATGGATTATGGTTAGTTACAGCAAAAACACTTATTTAATAATTTAGAGTTTATGTGCTATTTATGTTTGGACTGATATGAAATTTAAAATCAAAAAGAAAATGATTGAAAATAAAGCAGAATTGAATGCAACTGGTGGTGGACCTAATAGGTTGCATACTTTTAGTAATATAGAAGAAGCTGTGATTAGTTTGTTGGAAACTGTCTCGTCAGTAAATCCACCTGAGCAAGAATTTGGTTTATCACACACTGATGAACATGGAGATTGTGAGTTAAATAAGGAAAATGAAGTGTCCGCAATTCAACAGAGTAAAATTCGTGAGGAAAAGCCAGGAAAAAATACAGAAGAAAAAAATGATGTCTGGATAGAAATGTTAGAGAAGAAAACGCAAGCCCAACAGGAATTTTATGAAGTAGCACAAAATGTAATGAAAGACATAAAAAAAGTCTGAAAGGTAATAATAAATGTTCCAGGATGAGAACACGAACCAATAAGTGAAAAAGATAGAGCATACATACAATTCTTCATCTAATTCTAGTGGATTGGACGTATCTCTTAATTTGCTTCTACCTCTATATAACTCCAGTAAATAAGCGGCATCGGAACTAACCTCTTCGTCAAAAAACAGCTCGACAGAACACATATTTCTAATAAAAATGTTTGTTTCCTGCAATATTAAACACTTGCTCAGGCGTTATTTTTTAATGAGCCACAAATTATAAAAAAAAACACACCCTTTTCCTTCAACCAAGCGAATAAAAATATAAACTCCAAATTCGATATATTTACGCTGTCAACAAGTGCCAAGTACAATTCACAAGCTCTTATATCTAAATTCACAATAATACACATATTTGTCGATTGTACTTACACAATAAAATTTTATCGTTTCGAACCAGAGCAGTCGATTGGTCATCCAATCGACAATCGCAATACCAAACCAAATTTTATCGTTTCGAACGATAGCAGTCGATTGGTCATCCAATCGACAATCGCAATAGACCCCTTTGAGATCTACAATTCTCTTGTTGTAATCCTTCTGGGAGCCTCTAAAGAATATCAGCTCACTTTTGTTGGCATTTATCTGCAAGCCCTATTTTGCATAATATGCAACAAGCTGTTTTGCGTACATTTGTAACACCGCTGATACAATGCGCGGGTTATGGTGTGAGTTCCATAAGAGGAGGTCGTCTGGGTACAGATTGATGAAAACACGTGTGAGAGAGTCGTTTGAGATTCCTGGAATGTCAGATGGAAAAACGTTGAATAAAATTGGTCTGAAAATGGAGCCTTGAGGTACACCTGATTCGATTGGAAATTCGTCAGAAAAAGCCGCATTGAAGTTGACGAAAGCTCTTCTTCCACTAAGAAAATTATCAACAAACTTGATTAGCCATGTTGGAAAATCGAAATTGATTATTTTAAACAGAAGTCTTTCAATCCAAACTGAGTCGAAGGCCTTCAGAAGATCAATCAGACAAGCTCCGCAAACACGTTTGAGAACCATTAGCGCGTTTACTGTAAAGTATGTGACTTTGCTGCCGAATTATCTTCCGGGTATGATGTAGTTGACATCGATGGTGCTATTTAGGTGTTTCTGAATAACCCCTTTCAAGTAGTTTTCCCATGTTTGAGACGAGAAAGATCGGACATCGCAGGTTCGTGACGCTTTTGGAATAGGAAAATATTTTCGCACGCTTTCAAGCGGTAGGAAAATAAAATATGTTTAAGCAATAGTTGAATAGAATAGAGAGATGCTCAAAGAATCAAATAAGGAGTCTTTTTAGGATAAGATTAGATATTTTATCTACTTTTAAGACTTTTTAGACAAGAGGGTCGACACGAGGGTTAGAAGTGTTTCTTTATTCACGAAAGAACCGTGGCCTTTCGTGTTTGTGGAATGATTTGTAGACCTGAACCTAGGAGGGATCGACAATGGGTTTAATTGCCTAAAATTAGAGGCAGACAAGAAAATCAATTGTTGACTCTTTTTAGGTCAATGCCGAATCAATGGAGAGATTCGTTCACTTGGTTTTCGAATGGCCACGAAGTACGGAGGGATATTCGAATGTTCCATGAATGAATTTAGAGGTAAGCTCAGTTTATTGGAGGACACTGTCCGTAAGATTGGTGATAAGCACTGGCTAAACGCCAACATATCGAAAACCTGACGTTGGCAAATCCATTCCCGATGTCACTATAGCATCGGAAACATTATTGATTTCGGGATGATCAAGGACTATACAACTCCATGTTGTTGCAGAAGGTCGGAACACTCCATACGACAAAGTGTAGAGAGCGGTTCACTAGCGTCTAGCGTAGATGGGTTCTGCCGTGTAGGTGGTATCGAGAATAATCCATATAGATCTACATGTGCAAGAATGCAGGGAAGAGTACTTCATACGCTCTTAGCAGGATAGAAAAGGAGCGCTAGCGCACACACGTATGCGAATCCTCCAACTTTGGGAACAACGCTGGAGAGCAAGTAACATAGGTCACTAGGCGATAGGTTTTTTGGACCCATGTGCCAGCCGTGGCTTAGGAGAGGCAAATTTCTGTCAGTGCCAATTTTTAATGAGGTACGGTTTTTTCATAAGTGACCTAAACAGAATTTCGGTACCGTTTTGGGTGAATTCAAAGATGCTCACCATACAGTTTTTGCGTGCAATCGGTTCGCAAGTTTAAGGAGTAACCTCAAGTACATGATTAGCTACAGAGTTAATCGTGGAACCGACAAAGCGGGAGGAAGGTTGAAATAGGTGAAAAACGAAGAAATGCGAAAGTGAATTCTGACCTGGACTTTCGTGGTAAGTAGATGGGATTTTTTTTTAGCAAGCCTGTGGTTTTGGGGATTTTTGGGGTATCTTTTAAGAAAGATTTTTTCATCACTACAAATGCATAGCATTATGCAAATTACAATCTGAACGTCACTTCGAAAGGCTGGAGCTCAACCAGCTACCTATAAGAACATTCAAAGGTAAGAAGAAACTTTTTACTTAGGATTAAGTTCTCTTCAGAGTGAGCTGATTTCTAGATGACCAGTAGTCAAATGGGTTTCTGAAGATTGTTTCTTTACTATGAAGTATGAATCAATTTTTATGAATAATTTGTGTGTTGTATATAAGAGCTTTGATTACTCTGAAATAAAATGTTGAAAAGAAACAAAATAAGGTGGTTGTCATGGATATCAATATAGTTTGAAAGAATTTTTTCTCGAGATAAATCCTTGCGACTTCATGATTTATTTCAGTGCAGTAGCATTTCAGCTTTAAAATTTTTAGTTGACACCCCCTTAGAAAATAGAAGTCGTTCGACCACGAATATTCAATACATTCTCAAGCTTTTTGAGATAAAAACTAGATGAAAACATATTATAAGAAGTAGATTGAGAAAATCTAGAAAAAGTGAAACAAATTGTCTGGATGTATTTAAATTTTCTTAATTAGCTCTAATTTTCAATTAAAATCAGAATAACTTAAACAGTATTAAACACAATGAAGATTTTTCTGACCAATCTAATCTATTCAATATGTCGAAATGATCTGAAGCAAAATAATCTAAAAACTCATAATGTCCGGGAGGTTAAGAGCTAACAAAGTTTAATTGCCATCATCCACCTCTGCGAGCGAATATATTGGACAAATTTATCGACTCATTAGTTTTTCTATTTCCGAGACCATTCATCCCAGAATGTTGCAACGAATAAAAAAAACAACAATAAAAAGTCTACTTAATAAATCGTCGACCATGTAAAATTAGTTTTCTGTCCTAACAACTTTCATCTCCAATACCTCCCTAACAAATTACGCGACCATGTCAAAACAATCCTGCAATCTATTTCGTAAAAAAAATCTTAAATATGCGATTAGTCAATAGAAGCAGAGATCGTAAAAGAACGGAAACGTCGACACTAGCTGTATTTGTATAGCTAATCCCCATTACTCTAGTGTTTAGTGGAAATGCATTGACCGAGGCTCTGAAATCAATCTCGAAATGTTGAAGCCAATCGGGACAAAAGGTGCTCCTTCAACAACATGGCTACCACCGGTTGGTTTAGTTCTCGTAGCTCTCGTATTTATAAACAGAACAAAGCAACTATGTATCTATCAAACGGAGCGACTGTTTTTAGTGGATAGATGGTGGATACGAAAAGTCAATCAGTTGTTTGTTGTTGTTTATATTGAAGAAATAACCGCGGCAGCTGTTTTGAAATGCCGAAAGAGGAAATATTGTAGACACACATCGTAGACGCGCAGTCATTGTGAGCAGCGAGCGAATTGCGGAAAGTGGTATTTGTAGTGGGTGAGGTTGAGTTCAGCGTCTATAGCTGTTGGCAGTTATTTTTAAGAAGGAATCATATAAATATAAAGGTGCAGTGACGGGTGTTGTATGCAAGAGATTGCATCATTTAAGTCCGGTGACACAGATGCTCTGCAATAGATTGCCGCATATTGTTTAATTTAATTGAGTTGAAGATTTCGTAACAAATAAGTGACTAACTGTATTTAGTTTTGGGCTGAAGGGTAAATAGGATTCCGGAAATAATGGGTTTACTTTGAATGATTCAAAACGTTTGCTGTGAACTTTTATAATTAAATATATAATCAAGCCCAATCAACGAAAAAAATTGCAGATTCAGTTAAAACTTTTAGGGCACTCAATGCGTTGTTTTTAATGGGCTGTTAAAAACCACTCGAATAATCGACAAAATAAGGTTGTTTGTTTGATATCCCTTCGCCTTGAAGTTAGTAACTGTATGTGTACATATATGCTATTCTAAATGCTGCCAACTTTTGGGTGTCATTACAATTGATTTTTTTTATCGAAAATCACAAAATCTAGATTCCGAAAAATTATACCGCCAAAAATTGTAATTTATATACTTAGGGCGCAACCATTCTATATATATGTATTTATGGCGGATTCGTGGTAAATTGTAGTAGCAATAATACATAGTGAAAAAGTTATAGGAATGTGTTGTATATTTATTGGAGTAGGTGCTTGTATTACAGTTTACATATCTATAATTTCTAGGCCAAATCGCAATGTATTATAGACTTCAACGTTATATATTATAAACCTCAATGACATATTCTATAACCCTGAAGAACCCTCATAAATGATGTATTATAGCAAAGTAAAGGCAAATATGTTCTGCTGAAACCCACTTCGGGTCGGGAAATATGCCCGCATTATTGCAAATTTGTACTTGTTTTTACAGCGGGTGTCGAAAACCTTCATTAGGTATCCTGCGAACGATATAGGATTATGTGAGATTTATACTCACTAAAAAACATCACCCGCCGACCACAAAAACCCGAACCGCAACCGCTTTCGAATTACCTCAGCTCGGCCGTGCTACTAGCACCTAGTGTCTCACCGGCTTACTTCCGTTCTGTCAGGCTTTCAGGAGTCTATGAAGCATCCTTCCGCTTTTTTCAGGCGCAATATCAGCTCCACATATGCTGACACAGCTAACTAGGCGTCATCTGACCGCGGCATCACCGTAGTCGCAATTAAGCCAAGGATTTAAGGCGCCAATTTAACCTAATCGTCTATGCTTTTTTCGAGTTCCTTCCAAAGCTCAAACATTCGCACTCGTGCTTCAGCAGCCAATAATTCTCTTCCTGCTTCTGCTGTGCTCAAGAACAACTCCCTGCGTCCGCTCGCGAATAGATCAATTGGGATTACTCCCGCTCTCAATAAGACGGCGTTTCCTGAAAATTTTTTGCATCTCTTTGCATTTCACAGCACTCCCCTACGCTGGACGCTACCCATCCTGGTTCGATACTTTTCAAACCTTAACGCAGTGGCCATAGAGCAGCATTGAGTGAGTCGCCGCCATAAGGAGTTTCCGTTTACTCGCACTAGGATCGCGAACGTTTGCCATAAATCTCCCAAACGAGATAACAGCCAGTAGCGCCCTATCGCATACTTTTCCAATGTGCCCTCCATAAACCAGCCTGGAGTTACTTAGTCGATTTTCTAGCCTCAAGTACTTTAGAGCTAACCGTAATGGGTATAATGCTTGGTATCCTCCCTTTCTTCAACATAACAATCTCAGTTTATGCGATCGCTAGCTGGGGGATCGCTAGCTTCTCATTACTTGATTGAGTTTGAGTTGGGCGAGGTGAGGATTTCTAGATGTGATGACATCGGCTACATCATCGGCAAAAGAGCGCGCCTTCCGGCATTTCGACTCCTGAAGAGACCATCATAGTTGACCACACAATATTCTATATGTTTAACCCAAGAATGAGCCCTAGTGCTGTTCCAGCTGCAATGGTATTGCATACAGTTCCCTGATTCGTTTCATAAATCAAATGGCGATCCTTCAAGTAGTCTCATACCATTGGTAGCAAATATTTCCCTACCTGAAAATGTCGCTGAAGAGAATCCAATATGTCTATCCATCTAGCCGAATTAAAAGCGTCACGGACGTTCAGCGTTACCAAAAACACTATAGGTCTACTAAGCTAATAACTTCGCAGATGGTACTTATTTGTTTTGGTTCTTCGAAAGGTCACCAGCTCTTTTATCATTGAAACAGTGGAATCGAAACTTTTAAGCAACCCGTTTATTTTCCACTGTTTCGATCTCAATCCTTAAATCAGCCCACATTAGCCGCGTATATTAGCCGGACTGACTTGAAATGACTTGGCTTGGAACGGATTGAAATGAAACTTCAAAGTAGGTTTTTGGTGCGACTGGATTAACGTGGATTAGCCGAATAAAATTCAGCTAGTTCTACTAAAGTGAAGTATATCGCATCGGAACGTCACATATAGGAATAGAACTCAAGTGGGCTTCGAATTTTTCAATCCTCAAACCCTCGATCCGGGTCTTTTAACGTGCAGGTCGATCCGATCCAGTAAAATTTCATGATCGGATCGACTTATCTCAAATCAATCGGCTTGATTAATCCTAATCCACTTTGAAACCACGTTATAAACGCACCTATTGTATACGTAGCTAATTTTACTCTGTTCCGATTCCATTTGTTCCTATGGAAGCTAGGATTTGGGTAATATCAAATTTAAAAGACAATTACGATTTTTGTATTTTTTTTTTTCAATTTCGCCTGTAACCTTTAAAAACGAATGTCCTGTAGTATTTAAAAGCGCTACAAAAATGTTAGTATCACCTTCTTAAACTTGATAGAGTCGATATTATTAAGCAAAAACATCAACGTCTTAGTAGCCGCGTTTATAACGTGGTTTCAAAGTGGATTAGGATAAGTCAAACCATGTTGTATGCCCGCAGTGGATTGATTTAAGATAAGTCGATCCGATCACGGAATTTTACTGGATCGGATCGACTTGGGCGTTAAAAGACCCGTATCGGAGGATTGAGGATTGAAAAATTCGAAACACACTTGAGTTCTATTCATATATGTGGCGTTCCGATACGATATACTTCACTTTAGTAGAACTAGCCGAATTTTATTCGGTTAATCCACTCTAATCCAGTCGCACTAAAAACCTACTTTGAAGTTTCATTTCAATCCGTTCCAAGCCAAGTCAGTCTAAGTCGGTCCGGCCAATATACGAGCCTTCATTGTAGCTAGCGGACTACAAAGTAAAATTACGTTATTTCATTTACCTTCTTCCTCTCTAAAAAATATAAAAAGCACTTTACTCCAAGGAGTATTCTTTGGCGGCCTCTTTAGGCATTTGTGACACCTACAATAATGTGCGAACAACAGCCATTTTGGAAAAACTAAAAGCCATCGGATTGATAAGCAGCATGCTTAAGCAAATGCTCACATCAGCGGAATGCGCAAATACAAAATCATAAAAGGAGTTCAATTTTAACGAGGTTAAAAAGCAAGCGGCTCGTTTTTGTGGCCTACGCTCTTTCATACCTATGGTAAACTTGAGCTGGTTAATGAGTGGGCAAATGGGTCTTGGCATCAACCCCGATAAAACTGATCTTATGCTCAACACGAGAAAAAAAACAAGATTACAGAGATAGACCCAATCAGGTTGTCGAACGCTACGTACTTGAGCCTTATTCTGAACAGAACACTCACCTGGAAGGTCAATCTAGAGGAAGGAGCAAAAAGAACAAGCAACGGGATTAACGCACTGGATCTAAATAACGATAGTAAGGCCAATTCTTGCTTATGGCCGTCTAGTCTGGTGGCCGGCAATGGGTACAGTTACAATTGCTAATAAAACGAGCAGAGCTTAGTAATTGGCGGCTCTCTGTGTTACAGGTGCTTTAATCACAACTGCTTTGTCTGCATTGAAAGTTCTGCTCTCCCCGCTTGATCTCATTGTTAGAGGCGCTACCCAAAAAGCTTCTGTCACGCTTAAGTAATCGCGGTACTACGAGTCAAGATCTTTTGGTCACAGCAGTATTCGGAAGGCGACGCAAGATGCAGCGCCTACTTGGTCCCCCCTCTCTGCTGCAGAACGCGATATAGAAGCAGCCTTCAGACTTTCTAATCACTGTAGTATTTTACAAGTGGAGGTCTATGCGATAAGGAAAGTTGCAGAACTAATATTCGTCAAGTATACTACAAATGGAAGGATCAACATTTTCACAGAAAATCAAGCTGCAATAAAAGTACTGATGTCTCACGCATATAACACACATGAAATACTTGACTGCATTCAGACGCTTAACAGGCTAAGCAATAACAAAATAGTTAGAATCTTCTGGGTGAAAAAACCGTATGCGTTAGTCTATCATGGAGCTAGTCTTTCCCTAGGTGGATGTGTAGTTGTCAATTCTTATCCAAACGATCAAGTGTTTGATTGACTCCAATAAGATGCTGGTTGCGATGTGCAGATGGCGGGCAACCGAAATCATGTGGGAGTCATAAAATCTTGCAGCTACTAAATGGCTACTTGAATTAACCCGGAATGGCTGCAAACGGCCGGTCGGCATCATTATTTACCACTGTCTTGTAGCAGCTCATGACTTTTGTAGGAAGTGTCAGATGACGAGAGTCCCCGAAACAATTCAACATGTCTTGTGGATCTGGGGAAAACTAGACAGCGCTGCTTCGGTTACCTCTGACTATTTGACCTCACGCACATGGCAGAGCAGATATTGAATAGCACCCTTCAATCCGAAAATAATGTCTGGGGGCGTTCGACAGCTACTTACAATAAACCAGGTTACGTTTCAGGTCCTTTTATCTGGTATCGCTACGGACCGATAGCTCTAAGCGTGACCTTGTGTCGGACAGAAAAATCCAAACTCTCTTTATCCAAACTATCCTCTGAAACTGCAATAAACTATTACTTCAAATTCTAGACGTATTACCAACAACTTAATAGCAACAACATTGAATGGTAGGCGCCTACCATTCAATTTAAAGAAAAGACACCATCATCATAATATTTTGTTGTACACAAAACGGACTTTACAGCCTTCATGATGGTTTTGCTTTCGAGAGTTTGGATAGTTCAGTTTAACTGGCGTGCCTTGCGAACAGGTAGATTTATGAGTTTGGGATATTTACTAGAGTAATTAAGGTTTCTAGTCAGTTATTTGCATTTACTCTACACTTTGTGGTTGTAGTTTAATAGATTGGGCATCTTAACTTGAATGTGATGGTAAAAAATGTATTGTTCACCATATTCACTTATTCTAATTCGAAGCGTCGAAATAGATATGAATTGTTATTAATTGCTACAGCAATAAAAGCCAACATGCAAAAGTCATTTTTTGCACTAAAGCGCGATTTTAATTTTGTCAATATTGAAAATATATCAATTATTGTTTAGATACTAAATTAGTATGACTGAATTTGAAATGCAGACATAATAATTATATGATTCATTTCGGTCTGGATTATTTGATTTTGGACATAGTTTTAATATTTCAGTCTCTAGCTTCAGCCAAAGTTGGTTGAATTTTTTATAGAACTATTTAGATCAGGTCAACAGTTATTAGAAACTAAGTAGAAAATAGAATAAGAAAGGAAACAATGTGCGATTGTAAGAAACGCTTAAAGAATTGATTGCCAAAAGCAGGATATACTTTTTTATACAAATTCTATTTTATAAGAAATAGGACACTAAAATTCATTTTTAATACAATAACACAATGGAGTCAGCTTCATTGCAGAGCCTCTTCTTCCTAGCAGCAGTAAGCCGCTTAGTCAAGAAACAAGCAATTAAAATTATCATCATCCCCCGAACGGGAATAGGATAGGAAAGAAATCCCAAACCACACTCTCGACACATTTAATTTGAAATTAAATTACATAAGTATATAATAATTAAAAAGAAAACATAAATAGGATAAATGGAGAATAAAGAAAGTAAGATAGAGTTAGTTGATGGGAAGTTAGTGGAAAACATGAAAAATAAATAGCATGCAAAGAAGAAGAAGAAGAGTAAGCTCTTTCATAATATAAATAAAAATTAATTAAAGGATTTTCAAGGAGAAAACAAAACGAGAGAAACTGCCTCCCAGACAGCAACATAGTGCTGGTATGAGGGATTTTTAAATTTAAAAAATCAGCAATCAGTAAAAACTAGTAGTAAATAGTACGTTATTTACTTTACATGGTTCTAATGTGATTCTTCCGCAGCCTTTTAAAGACGGGAAAAGATCAATCATTCTTCAAAGAGTTAGATAAATTGTTAAAGATTTCCATAGCTAATCTAATAGGATCTTTATGTTTTCTAGAGATTACCTTTAAATCTTGTGTGATAGCTGTGATAGTCACAGTGCCTTATTGGATATATCGAAGATTTTACATTGTTATTGACTATTTTATATATTATCTTAGCTTTTTCCATAAACATAATATCCCATACATTGAATTTATCCGTTTGTCTGTATAGTACAGGTATATCACTTGGAGTCAGTCTATCAAGTCCATGCAATGCATTAACTATTCTATTCAGTATTCTATGAATTGAGTCAATATTCATCTCTGAAGTTTGACTCCAATTCAATATACACTAGGCAATTTTTTAGCTCTAAATCCAAATAATATTTCATTCTGAACAGCCTAACCCAGAAAAACAACTTAGATTTCACATTACTTATGTGAGGGGACCAAGATAATCTATCATCAATAATTAGTCCTAAGTATTCAGATCTAGCCACTCTTTGTATCTCCTCTCCATGTATTCTGATGTTAAGGCAGATCTCACTCTTATTAATCTGCTTGAATATCATGTAATTAGTTTAACAGGTATTGATTGTAAGCCTGTTTCCCAAAAACCAGGACCCATAAACAATTAAATCAGTATTTATTTGTCGAGAGCTTGAGTAGCCTAGTGGGTAGAGCACTGGCTTCTTGCGTGTGGGGTCCCTGGTTCGAATCCAGGTTCGGACGAGGGTCCGCGCACCAAGCTTTGAGTTCACCTAGCTCTAATTAGGTACCTGATTTAAATCAGGGGTAAAGTGAGTCGTGGAACTAATCACTCCACACTCGTATCCACAATGATTAATAAAATTGTAATGAAGCTCTCTACCAGCTTCAACCCCTAGACCCGTACAAGGGTTGTCGTGGGATTGCTTTACTTTTTTTATTTGTCGCTCGAGAAGTTCAGCAGAGTTAGCAGAGAATAGCAAAAGGGTATCACCAGCATAAATAATTTATTTTCCAGTCCCACCAGAGAAATATAAATTATAAATATAGAGTAAAAATAAAGTTGGCCCTAGAATTTACCCTTGAGGAACACCAATGTTAACTACTCGTTGCTTACTTATTTTTTCATCATTGAACCTAACCAGGATTTTTCTGTCTTTTAGGAAACTACCAATTAACGCCAGTGCCAAACCTCTTATTCCAAGTTCGCTTAGGTTTTCTAACATAGTGATATGATTAACTGTATCAAAGGCCTTCGCTAAATCAATGAACAGTGCAGCCACATATTTATTCAAATCAAGTTCATAATTAATAAATTGTAAGGCATCTGTTATTGCTGATGTTGTGTTACTTTTTTGTAAAAAAACCATATTGAGGTGTATCAAATCCTACAATATTTTGTATAAACTTAACTAGTCTTTTATTGATAATTTTTTTCGCAAATTTTGATAAACGAACTTGTTAAAGCAATTGGCCCTGTAATTAGAAGGATCTAAATCGTCACCTGATTTATGAATAGGAACAATCATGGTATCTTTCAGCTCTGCAGGGAATTCACCTTTGCTAATGTGATTATTAATAGAAATAAGGTAAAACACCATAATTTCGTCAGGGTACTTAATTTCGTCACATTTTACATTTTCAAATAAAATAAGAAAATTCGAATGCTCATGCAAATTTTTTATCATTTGACATAAAGAGGTTTAATATTTGATTGCATTAAATTAATATGAATGTCGTATTGGCTCCAAATTCTGTAAAAGTTCACTTAGAAGCATGCGTCAGTGCTGCGTCTCGTAATTAGCTCATTGCGTGTTAGTGTTTTGTTTAGTACGGACGTGAACATTGTTAAGGGTGCCAGAAACAAGGTTGGTAAGCTATAGGTTTTTTTTCATACAAGGGTAAAAGTTAGCGCATCGTTAGTCACGAAATCAATAAAAAAATTTATAATTCACCAATAAATTACTAAGAAAAAGGCATGGCGAATTTACCATTGGCGCGTTAACAGCAATGTAGGTAATTTCGTCATGGTGACGAAATTTAGTTCTTAGAACGTCGTTTTGTCAGCAGAATTTTGCTTAATTTATCAACAATTTTTGCTAAATTAAAATGGATAATCAATATCAATAGAGTATTTAAACCTATAACATAATTTCGTCCTGTCAATCAGTATTATATATTAGTTAAATTTTCATAATATTTTTACCCATTTTGGGAAGACGTAATTTTAGATAATAAATCTATTTTAAATCGTGTGTTTTCTGGCGCAACAAAGTATTATTACCATTAAGATTTAGTTTGATACTATGCCAAAAAAAATGTGTTGAGAAAAATTCCGTAATCCTGCATGACGATTTTCAATTCTCTCAATTGAATTTTTTTTTTAATTTCGTCACTTAATCGACGTGCAAAGTTAAAGGAACTTAAATGACTTGAGATCAAAAATTAGCCTTATTTTAAGCGTATCAGATTTATCGAGCATTTGTCAATTAAGAAGAGCATTATATTTCTGTTACAGATAAAGATATGACTTCTAAGAAATACACACAAGAGCAACTTTCAATGGCGCTAAAAGCAATTGAAGATGGCCAGTCTACCAGAGACGTTGCCAAAAGATTTGGTATTGATAAGACTTGGTATTGATTTGGTAACGATGCTTCAAGACAAGAAATTAAAAAAGCATTCGAAATATGTTGGAGCGTCTACAACTCTTACCCAAGCAGAAAAGCAGACTCTTGTCAAATGGATTCTTGAAGTCGCGAATCTAGATTTTCCTATAACAAAAACGCAATTAATTCAAAGTGTGTCAAAACTGGCAAAGTAAGTAAATAGAGAGAACAAATTCAAAAACGGTGTCCCCGGTATAAATTGGTACAAAAGTTTTTTAAAACGGAATTCGGAGATTTCCTTGAGAATGTCTCAAAATTTGACAACTGGGAGGTCCAGGATTACGGAAGAAACTATTAGAAATTGGTTTACAAAAATATCAACCTATTTTAAATTTTATTTAAATTTTAAATGAACCTAATCGAATCTTCAACTGCGATGAAACATCATTCTTTTTGTGTCCCAAAGACAAGAGAGTCCTAGTTCGCAAAGGTTCAGTCCATACTTATAATCGCGCGGCCAACGACGGAAAAGAATGCATTACAGTGTTTGTAGGGGCCTCAGTCAGTGGAGAGCTTATGCCTCCTCTTACTCTATTGCCATGTATAAGGATCCCTAAAAATTTAATAATGAAAATAGGACGTCTAGTAGACTCATGTCTAAAGGAAGCAGCAAAGTCAGAAACAATTAAAAATGGTTTCAAGAAATGTGGCTTGTCCATTCAATCCTTACGCTGTTGAATACGACAAACTCCTCACGAACAAGAACATCAGTGCTTTGCCTGAAGCGAATAAAGATATTATTTGTAACGAGGTTTTTGCTGATGATAGACGTGTTGTCGATTACAACTCATTTTTATCCACTCTAAAAAAAGAAATAGAAGATGTGAAGGTTGAAATTTTTAGAGCGAATTCAGAGTATGCGTGGCTGAGATGCGAAAAAGATGAAAGTCTTTTCTATTTGCGGAAATCTGTCAACGAAAAAATTACTTGTGAAAATGAAACCCATTTAGACGAAGCGGTGTGGAACAATTCAAATATTTTGGAATTCGACGTACAACTCGATGGTTCATTAATCGCGTCCACACCAAAAGGTAATGTACATCCTAAAAACCAAATTTTAACAGATAAAATATCAGCAGACCAAACAGAAAAAACCTCAGAATTTAATATGGAAGAAACGTGTGAAATATCCCAAAATAAAACTACAAACATAAAAGAGGCATCCACAGTTGTCGTCCATTCTCAGTATTACCCCACTTCTTTTAAAAAAGCTCTATTTTGGCCTGAAGTAAAAACCACGGAAGCCACAAGAGTTAAACGTAAAATTACACCAAGCGTTACTACTGTTGAAGAGTTTTTAAATTATCAGCTTAAGGCCAATAACAAACAGAGCGGTTTTTGCGAGGCGTTTCCCGAGAGGAAAACCGAGTCGGTATAGTCGTACATTACTTTAGCATTGTGATGACACACACCGCGGTGCGAACCGCCTGTCGGTTAAGGAATCGCGTCGGTTGATGAGAGAAATGACCCACCGACTCGTTTTTCGAGCGTTTTTCGATGAGTTCATTGCTGCGTAGTCCGATCGAGCTGAAATTTTCTGGATGCATTGATGAATGCATGGGATAGGGGAAGGAAAATATGATACTCTGACGTAATTTGTAACTAAACCGACTCGATAAACGCTTCTGAAAACCGCTGTGTGTGGCAGCCGACGCGCCAAACCGAAGCGTTAAACGCTTCGGTGAAACCGAACTGTCTGTCATTGGCCTAAAGTAGACAGAGAGAAAAAAGAAAAGGAAACCAAAAGACTAAGAAAAAGCAAGGGTAAAGAAAATACAAAAGGATGCGAAGTAAATAAAGGTGATTTTGTTGCCGTAAATTGTTTGTAAATTCGAATTTTTCAGTATTTTTTTCTAAAGAATGTATTTGTGTTTGTATTACCTATATTCGTGTATATTTATCGATTTTTTATTTATTGAATTATCTATTCGAACATATCCAAATCTTACTCTCATATACAATTTGAATATCGCTATCCCTTAGAGGCCGAAGTTAGGTACATGACATGACGAAGTTAAAAAATATGGATAATTGCCCTGACGAAATTGGGTACAAAAATAAGTTTGAAACTAATTTGAAAAAAAGTTGATAATGACCAAATCGATTCCTTTGAATATGAGATTTGCAAAAACAACGCTTCGTTCAACTACTTTCTGTATCCGCCACTTGAATTTATTTGAAAGAAATATCATTTCACTCTGAGCTAAGTGAAATTTTTCTTAACATGACGAAATTATGGTGTTTTACCTTACTGTGTCTTAATGCTGGGAACACCAGATCGGCGTAAAAGCGTGCAACGGGCAACACGGAAAGAAACGTCAATGTCAGTTTGATTTGTGTCGGGGACTGAGAGCATTGGCTTTCAGTCAAAATTTTTCAAATAAAATTTGGAAATTTTTCGGCGAATTCGGTGGAAACGTACATCTACGTTTGTGCGCAATCTTTTGTAACGGTTTCGCGAGTAAATTAGCGGTAAAAAGTTATAAAATAGTGCGATAATGAAGTGCCGCGTTCCAGGCTGTAAAAGTAGCTACCGAAGTGCTTCGCAGGGGATATCGTATTTCGGGTGAGTAAAATAAACCTTTGGCAACAATTTCGTATAGTTTTTGTGTGAAATCATAATGAATTTCATTAATAAAAAGGATTTTAATATCCACTCGCCGGTTCGGAGAAAGAAATGTCAAACAATGTTCAAAATGGCGATCGCTCGTGCTTTTGTTACCATATGAACTGTGTAGGGCACACACCAGTACCTCATTCTCACACCAGTAAACAAAAAGTCGAAAATTAGCACATTTCTCTCGGTTGATTTCTAATCCATTCTCTCTTATATCTGTGGGCAGATCTCACTCTTATTAATCTGCTTGAATACCATGCAACTAGTTTTACAGGTATTGATTGTAAGCCTGTTTCCCAAAAACCAGGACCCATAAACAATTAAATCAGTATTTATTTGTCGCTCCAGAAGTTCAGCAGAGTTAGCAGAGAATAGCAAAAGGGTATCACCAGCATAAATAATTTATTTTCCAGTCCCACCAGAGAAATATAAATTATAAATATAGAGTAAAAATAAAGTTGGTCCTAGAATTGACCCTTGAGGAACACCAATGTTAACTACTCGTTGCTTAGTTATTTCATTATTAAACCTACCCAGGATATTTCTGTCTTTTAGGAAACTACCAATTAACACCAGTGCCAAGCCTCTTATTCCAAGTTCGCTTAGGTTTTCTAACAAAGTGATATGATTAACTGTGTCAAAGGCCTTGGCTAAATCAATAAACAGTGCAGCCACATACTTATTCAAATCAAGTTCACAATTAATAAATTGTAAGGCATCTGTTATTGCTGATGTTGTGTTACTTTTTTGTAAAAAACCATATTGATGTGTGTCAAATCCTACACTATTTTGTATAAACTTAACTAGTCTTTCATTGATAACTTTTTCGAAAATTTTGCTAAACGAACTTGTTAAAGCAATTGGCCTGTAATTAGAAGGATCTAAATTGTCATCTGATTTATGAATAGGAACTATCATGGTATCTTTCAGCTCTGTAGGGAATTCACCTTTGCTAATTTGATTATTAATGATTACAGAAATATAAGTAAGGTGATATCTGAGTAGCGACTAATTTCAAGTTTTCAGAAGTTATTCCATCAGTTTTAGGTGACGAATTCTTCAATGAGCTAATTATGACAAACACTTCACCAGGATCAGTAGGCTCGAAAAAAAGAGACTTTGAATTCAACGGAATGTTCTGCCTTTAAAAATTGTCAACGTTAAGGCCCCCATTTACGAGCAGTCCATCAGTCCAAATGGCCTGAGGCCAGGCAAAAATCTCACCGTGTGTGGGAGAACTTGGATGGACTCATGCACTGAAACAACCAATTTGGATTTCCAATCAATCCAAAGTCCATGGACTCAGGCCATCGGGCCTTTTTTTGGCTCGACCGTGTGTGGGAAAATAGTAGGGCGAATTTGGACAATCGATAAAATGGACTAATCGTGTGTGTTGAAGCCTCAGTCCAAACAACGTGGCAGTCTTGCTTTGCACGCTGACCTGTGACAAGCTCATTGACTGTTTTTGTGATTATTTTATTTAATCGAAAAATTCAGCATAATGGATAGTGATGGCCATGATTTTGTGTTGGAAGTTATCGAATAATATAGGTCACATGAATGTATATTATATTACTTGACCCAAAGCCTGCAAACGCTTGCTAAGTACTGCAAAGTAGCGGTCAATCTTTCGTGAGGAGTGATAGTTTGACTCATATTTGTATCCTTTCGTTTGATAAATGGGGTGACCAACTATAGCAACGTGTTATGTGTCGTATCAACCATTCTTAAATAATTTTGCCAATCAGAAGGCTCAAGTGTGAGTTCTTTTACCAAATTTTACAATTTTGGCCACTCCTTTTTGGCAATCGTTGCTTTATGTAGATGCAAGTTGCAGTTGCAAAAAACTCCTCCATATGCTTCTGATCCATTATTAGATTAAAAAATAATTTTTTCTTGAAGTTTATCTTTATTTTTTTCTAAATTAATAATAGAGAATGAAATGGACTGACTAGATCGAGGCTCTATCGTGAGTGGCGAGCTAAATTGGACTTAAGCCAAACGGACTCACGCCAAATGGACTCAGGCCATTTGGACTGCTCGTGAGTGGGGGCCTTTAAACTTCACTTTTAAGTCCTCAATAAGTTTTTCACCTATAGAGCTGAAATGATCAACGAGATTATCGGCAGTGATGAGAGAGTTAGATTTGTTTATCTTATTGCCCAACAAGAGTTCTTGATTGATGAATTTCCAAACTCTTCTAACATCACCCTCAGCAGAAACAAGTTGTCTTCTAACATAGTCTTTCTTAGCAATTCTGATCATGGAACATACTCTATTCTTCAAGGATCTGTATTTAGAAGTATGTTTGGCATCATTTGGATTCATTTTCATTCTTTTGTATAACATTTTCTTTTTCATCGATTTCCTTAATTAAATCTTTCGTAATCCAATTGTTGCTTCTCCTAGCTCTGATTTCCTTAATAGTTTTTGTTTTGCATCTTGAATAATAGTAATTATATTTTTAAAAGAAATTTCACCATGCGTTTCATTAAGCTTCTTTGGTACCGAATCAACATAAGTATAGTCGTTTATCTAAAACTGAAATTTTCTTTTTTACTATAGGTTGCAGTTGCTTTTTAATACCAGATGCTGTTATATACAAAGTATGATCTAAATCTGGCCATTCTGAGTATTCTACTTTAAAAGCAACAGATTGAGTGTTGACGGTACCTGTTACATGGTCTAACAAAGTAGCTGAGCTTGATGTAATTCTGGTAGGGTTATAATTTAGCAGTACCACATTGTTCATTGCCAACATATTATTATAGTTAACGCAGATACTATTGTTTATGTTAATGGCATCTATATTGGTATCGGCGACAACTACTTATCAAGTTATTAAACCTTTGATACAAAGCGTCCACATAGTCAATAAAGTCTTCAGCCTCATCATGCTGGGTTCTATAGAAAGTTCCTAAGTGGATTGACCGAAGTTCACATTCACTAGAAATAATGATAGTGTGATATCTACTATCATAATGAAGCAGCTTATGCTTTTAATAAACATAAGTATATTATCTCCAGAATTTTGAACCAAAACTTCAACAAAATTCGTTGAAATGAGTCGAAACGCTTCACTGGATTAGTAACAAGCCGCCAACCCGGCACATCCATCTGTTACTCAACGACCAATTTTCAAAGCATTCTTCTCTGCCACTATTGAATCAAGCAACTCTGCCTCTCACCCTCCCCCATGCATCGAAAGAACAGCCGTGTATTTGCACCGTTCTCGTGCACAAGCTCAACCTCACATCGTGGTCAGGTTTCGCACAGCCATTACAGCTTAGCGTCTGGCCGCTCACCTTGTGTTCCCATGCTGATATGCTCTTTGATAGGTAGTCAAGTCAAGTCAAGCTCAGCTATATACAGAACAGGTAAGGCACTATAATAAGCCAGGCTGCTCAGGTATGTGTCACGTGTGCACAGGTGTAGTGGTGGCGCACTCACTCCCAATATTGGCGACGTCAAAATTCAATCAGTTTCGAAGGGAACTAGGATTTCCTGAAGCGGTAATAGAATCGATTAATGGCCTTTAGGAATCAGGAAGTGTTAAACAGTCAGGATCTGTCAGCAATACTTCATTGAAGGTTGCTGACGAGAGGATTAAAGGGCTCCACAGCACATGGGAGACTCTGCGTTTACATCATAAGGTGGAGCATACATTGAAGCGGTACAACTACACTTCTACATTTTGCGGTCAAAGTGCTCGTCCAGCTGCAACTTTTTCGCTCGTCGAAGTCTCAGATACTCTGATGATGGTATGGCCAAATTCATTTACATTTCAAATAAATATTTTGTAAAAGGTTGCAGCTAACATGAATCGAAATACAAATGGGGACGCGATAAAATCTTGCAGCACTAGGTATTCCCCAAAACAGTTTTCTCTATCCCGCAGATGCATTTCGCATGAAACTAAATGTCACTAACCTAATATTACACGATATCATGGAAATGCAGAATTGGCGGAACTTGGAGCCAAGCTACTTTGATGGTAAAATTATATTGCCACATAGCACACAATTCATTTATGCCACCCATTGATAAAGATTGCATTTCTGCTAAAAACCTACCACTTCTAATAATATTCCAACAAAATGACCGGCACAGCTCAAGAAGCCATTTCTTTTTTATCCTTCTAGCATTGCATTCTCGAACTGCAGCAATCGTAGACTTATCCGCTTCTTTGATGTTTCTTCTTCAACTCTGCACGGTAAATATATCCAATTTGGGGCAGAGTTGAAAATTCACTAACTTTGCACTTAAGATACTTGAACAATTCACACTAGCAACAAATCAAGCCACTATAATTTCCATTTAACACTCTGAAAAACACTCGCGAACCGTCGAAATACCGAAAATCCGTAACGTTTTGCCGAAAGAAAACCAATTAGGAAAAAACACTCGCGTCGACCGAGCAGCACAACAATCGTCCCCGTACACACATTCGTTTCCGTCTTTCGAAGCGAACTGACGAACAAGACGAAACAAGTGAATCGTTGAACGCGAGCAACTTCACATACTACTCCACTCCGTACATAAAAAAAACGGCCGTTGGGAAGAAACTTGAATGAATTGAATGGGCAATGGGCTTTGGTAACCGGTCTGAAATGAAACATGCGCAACGTTTACATGTTTGACAGAAGATGTACTGTCAAAGTCATATGGCAGTACTAGTGGTTTTTATTGACGGATTCATGGATTTTGTTATGAAGTCAATTAGAACGTTTTAAATGAAACTAATGAATTTCTTTAAACTAATCAGTTTGAGAGTGGAAAACTAATAAGATACTGAATATGCCTCCAATTTACTTTATCAGCGTTTTCTTGACAGATTCGAATCAGTTTAGAGCGAATTCATTCGTTATAGAAAGTCACTTCGAAGGTATGCAATTTGGATGAGCTAGAGTGTTTATGTCGCGTATAATGAATTATAACAATCTGATTCTCATAACGTGCGTAAAACTTCTGAATTAAAGGTATTTTAAAAAAACCTTCACGTATATGGCAGTGCTGCGAAGTGAAAAAATTAATACCCACTATCTAAAACCGGGTAACATCAAAATCATATGTTTTCCGTCAGATTTGTTGAAGACAGGTGATTGCCCGGCAACTTTATCTGTTATTTGTGCTACAGACTCTCTAAAATCATGTTAGATAAAGTGAAACACATAATCTTAGTCCTGTCTGGAAAAGGCGGTGTCGGAAAATCTACAGTAAGCACACAATTAGCGCTTGCCCTTAGAGATTCCGGATTCAAAGTAAGCACCCCCAACAAAAACAAACTTATTTCACTTAGTGTGATGATCAGCAAAATTTTAACTATCAACTTCAATTTCCAGGTTGGTTTGCTTGATATAGATCTATGCGGTCCAAGTGTGCCTTACCTGTTGGGATTGGAAGGAAGTGATGTGTATCAGTGCGATGGAGGATGGGTTCCTGTCTATACTGATGCCGAGAAACAATTGGCTGTTATGTCCATCGGATTCTTATTGAAGAATAGAAATGATGCGATTATCTGGAGAGGTCCAAAGAAAACGGCAATGATTCGACAGTTTTTAAAAGATGTTGCATGGGATGAACTAGATTATTTGATAATAGACACGCCACCAGGTAATCATTTGATCTGTTTAACGGACAATATTTAGACTATGTTTAATACGTAAGACTTAACTGAAAACAACAATTTATTTGGTTGAAACGTTCGATTGTTTCACGCAAAATGAAGTCAGATATACCTTGTTTACGTTAAGTTATCGCTTAGGCGAGAGACTCGGTCCAGCGAGACGAGCGACTCGATCCAGCGACATTGCAGACTAGTATTTAGCGGGATAGTTCAGGTTTCTTTTCGCACAACAGAGCGATTTGTTACATTTTGCGATAATATCAATTTTTTTCTTCCGGAGATAGTTAAGGAGTCAGAAGTCCAATTTTAAGATGACAAAAAACGTATTTTTTTTCCCCTCTTCCTTCCACTCTCTCCATCACTCTATCAGCGTGCACAGTCCATGTGCACCATCTTTACCCTCCAGTAAGTTTTTCATAGTGCTTCCCAGACATCTAATTTGTTGGTATAAGGGACAGCATAATTCTTATCAATAAGATAGACTCACTTTTATTAACTTATTATTGTCTTCATTGACTTGTGTCCAGAGAAAAGTATACAAAAAACTCTGGTGTTATTCGTCATTGTGCGTTGTTAATTTTTATGTGCAATTTTAAGTTTTCTGTGAATCTCATGATATTGGTTGAGTTCTTTAACGGATCTGGCAATGTATTGTAGAAGGCTATAGCCTGTTGTATTGGATCTAGCTTTAATCTATCCGTTCTTGGTTTGCAAACTAAAAGGTTGATGGCTGATCTTGTTTCCCTGCTAGTCAACTCTCCAATAGTTCGAGGAATATCTGGCTATTTTAGTCCGTTGTTGATAATTTGGTAAATTATTTTGCCTCTTTCAAGATTAATAATCTGTTGGATGCTCAACAACCCTGATCGAGTGTACACATCAACCGTTGGTGTTAAGGTCGGCAACCTAAATATAACGTTTATCGCCTTAGTGACAAGTCTCCCAATTAGCTCGATGTTATGCTTAGATGTTTGACTCCACAAGACTGCTCCATATTTAACAGTAGATAAGATAAACGCATTTAAAATTAGAAGTTGAGTGCCTTTTTCCAGGAAATCATGTCTTCTTAGTGTTGAGATAAATGGTGCAATTTTTTTCCTGATGTAGTTGATGTGATGGGTCCAGGACATCTTTTCATCCAAAATCAATCCCAGGTATTTTATTGATTCGACCTTCTCCAGTTGAACTCCATCAATTTGAATGCATGGATTAATAAGGCGTTTATTTTTTTGTTGGAACATAATGTATTTAGTTTTGTGGACATTTATAACGAGTTTGCTCTGGCGCAGCCATCTCAAGTATTTATCCAAATCCATATTTACTGTACTTTGGATGGCTGTCTCATCTTTCCCAGCATATAACAGGAGCGTATCGTCAGCAAACAAAACTTTCTTACCAGAAAGCCTGAGATCTTGAACGTTGTTCACATAGATAAGGAAAAGTAAAGGTCCTAAGATAGATCCCTGTGGAATACCTTTGTTTACAGAACATTCCTGACTGGTGAAGCTTCCTTGTTTTGTCACTATTCTTCTATCCAAAAGGTAGTTTTTAATAACAGATTTAAATTTCATGCAAATCCCATACTCTTCCAGTTGCAGAAACAAAATCTCGTGGTCAATGGTATCAAAAGCCTTTTTTAGGTCGACGAAAATTGCTGCCACGTAGTTACCTTTATCCAGGGATTGATTTATGAACTGAACCGTGTCAAGCGTAGCCGCAATAGTACTGCTGTGTTCCTGAAAACCATACTGCATTGGAGCCAAAATTGATGTTTCTTTGATGTAATCATTATTCGAGCATTTATGACTCTTTCAAACACTTTGCTTAGCACACTGGTGACTGCTATTGGACGATAATTTGAAGGATTGGTAGGGTCACCTCCTTTAAAAATTGGTGTTAATCTCGACAATTTAAGGCATGCCGGGAATGTACCGGCTTGTAAGTGGCTGTTGATGATTTTCACTAAAATCTTCATCATTTGCTGCTTAAGCATTTTGATGTCTTCTGATGTTATGTTATCGATACCTGGTGACACGCCGTTTTTTAAATTGTCGATTATTTCTGCCACTTCACTAGGTATTGTTGGTCTTAAATGTATGTTAGATGTTTGACTTGGGTTTGAAAAATGGTGTTGTTCAGATATTTGAGGAAAATGTTGCGTGATATCTGACCCAATCGCTGCAAAATATTTATTTAAGTGATCCGCAATTGCCTCACTAGAGGAAATCAATGATCCATCTATCTGTAATTCCTTGATGCATTTTGCGGTCCGAGAAGTGCCTTTTTGTGTTTTAGCCAGTTCATTTACTATTTTCCAGTATTTAGCGCTATTTCCGCATGAAGCTTCGAATCTTTTAGCGTAAAATTTCTTTTTCTCTTCCTTTACTAATCGATTTGACTGGTTTTTTAGATGCTGGTAGTTTTGTCGTTTCATCACACAGTTGGAATCTGCTTTCCACATTTTATAGGCTTTTCGTTTGAGTCTGGATACGTCAATAACACTTTTAGAGATCCACGATTCATTGCGAACCCTTACCTGCTTCCTAGATGTTGCTTTGATTTTCGCTTCAGATAGGATTCTTATCAGTTCTTCAATATCTACATGCGGATTGCTGCTCAACTCTTGCGTCACATATTTCACGAATTCGATCTTGTTGACAGTGCTGATCGTTATTTTCTTCGGAGGCAACTTTTCTTTAAGGCAAGTCTTGATCAAGATATTCAGTACCTTATGGTCTAAGTCTGGCCATTCATCATCATTATAAGAAACTCGTCTGAACTGAATCAGGTCTGAACTTCTTACAACAATATGGTCAAGTAAGGTTTTCGAGGTCTCAGTAACGCGCGTCGGCCTGATCGAATTTATTTGTACTGCACTGTTGGATGTTATGACATCTTCATAGGCTTTTTTAACATTTGACGAAGACAGAAGATCGATGTTTGTGTCGGCAATTGTTATAATCTTTTCATTTGATGAGTAAAGCTGATCGATGTAATTTAGGAAGCAATTATTGTCCTCGAATGGGGCTTTGTAGAAAGTGCCAATTTTAACCTTCTCCCGGTCCAGTTGAAGTTCCACTATGATTGTGTTGAACACTTCAGAAGATATGATAAGTCTTGATCCTATGCTTGACTTTACAAATATTGCTGTACCTCCTCCACGGCCCACGTTTCTGCAGCAGAAATAGCTGGTATACCCGTTTGGTGTATATAAATGCTCTTCATTTGGATATATCCATATTTCATTAAGAATAACTACACTGATGTCATTCGTAGCTAGATGGACGTTTAGATTATCGGATTTGTTACGAATGCTCCTTATATTGGCGTACAATATTTTTAATAATTTACTTTGATTCATTTTGAAGTGGATTAAAAACTATAATCTATTTTATGTTCATTAATTGCAATCATTTTTTTTGCATTCAGGGCATTCGTAACTATCCGCTCGATGTTTAACGTTGTTATTCCTTTTTTGGGAGCAGTTTATGTATTTTAATTCTGCAACCGTGCAAGCATTTGTCTGGTGGCTACCATCACACTTAGCGCAGATGGCGTTTTTTTGACAATTTGATGCTTTGTGACTAAATCCCTGGCATTTGTAGCATCTCATGATGTTATGGTCCTCGATGACAAAATGTGTCCCAAAATCAATGTTGATGTACTGGTTAACTATTCGATCAAATAGCCTTCCCCCGACTTCAACAAATGCTATCCATTTACCAGATTTTTTAATTTGTCTCGTGTGCACAACCTCAAATACATCATCCAATAAGTTTTATATCTCATCTTTTAGCTCGTCCGTTGTGTATTTTCTTTGAAGACCCTTGACCACTAGTCGGGGAAGCTTCCTCTTAGTAATTTCGTAATTTCTGCACTGTATTTGTTTGACATTTTCTCGTTTATTTCTTTTAATAAAATTTCCGAGTTCTCCAGTGAATTTGTTTTTATTATTATGCCCCCACTTCGGAGTGGCTTAGTATACTCGACCGGAGTTTTCAATGCGCATGGTTTTATTTTTTCTTTTAAATCCTGGATGGTTTTCCCAGGATCCTGCACTTTCCTTGGTTTGATTACGATGCCTCTATTGAATTTTTTGGGCTTTGGCTCACTTGGTTGTCTTAGCAAGTCCGCATATGTTGGCTTTTTAGGTTCTTTAATCAACCTGAATATTTTCAAGCTTTTCTTCTATTTTCTTTACTATTATTCGATTTGTGAAATAATTTTATCTTCACGGCTTGTTTTTAAAGCAGCATTGCATTTACTGCAGAACCACTTTACTAAGTCACCCAATTGTGCGATGTTATTATATTCCTGGGTGGAGATACCGATGCAGGTTATATGAAACCACCTATCGCCGCAAAAGCCCTCGCAAGCTATGCTTTGGTGGTCGTCCTTCACCACTCTTTGGCACATGCCACAATTGAACGAGACCATGGATGCTAAGGAGAAACGTACATGGAACTTCAGTCACTATTCTAAGTGAATAAGAGGCGCTCGATTTAAATTAAAGTCAAAACATTTTTGAGGATGCAAATTTACCGAATCGAAGATTTACTAAAAAATATTGCTTTCACATTTCAAAGGTCGAAAACAGTCTGAAGAGGTTCTCGAAGAATAAAACTACTTATGACAATCTTGTTTTTCGCAACAGGAAATAGCTTTTGTTTTCGGCAGCATGTTTTTTGTTTGTCAAAACCAGCAATATATAAATTTCTTCCTGAAGTATTGGATGCCATATACGCCTACTTAAGGAATGATTTCTAGGTAAAAATAAAGAGCATTATAAATTATTTATAAACAATAAATGCTCTATTGAAAACCACGTTGATCTTAAACTTTATTTGATAGAATAAAAGCAGAGCGAACTTTGTCGGGTAAATCTTCCATACCCAAATCGGTTAAATTTTTTTTTAAATAGAAGCTTTTCCAAATTATGCTCTATTATTTGATTATTTTTGAATTGCAATATGACACTTCTTCCAAAGAAGTCAGCCCCAGTCCCCGCCAGATCAGTTTTCAAAGACTCCTGCATTAATTTCAAATCAGCTACTGCTCTGAATACATATTTCGCCCTCTTTCTCGGTGCAGCAGATGCGTTAGTGTTTTGGAAATATTAAACTTGTTGAGGTAAATTCACAAGACTTTCCGAAGTTCCTGCTTTAAGAGGCATAAAAAAACGTTTTTGGGGGGATTTTTTAGGACTGAAAATAAAGCAAGCCTAGCGAACTTTTTAGATTAATTTATTGAATATTTGAATATTAAAAAGAAAATTTTATGAGCGAAAAATATTCAAATGCAGCAGATTTTTATGCACATTTATGCAACACCTTGCAATTACAGCCTCCAATCAGCGGGAAAGACGAAGCTCGTAGTTTTCGTTTGAAACAGAAAAACCAAAGAAAATTTTAATTTTCATGTATGTTTCTTCTAGATGAACTTAAAAGAACCCAATAAAATGTGAAATTTAAAATTTTTTTCAGATTTGAAAAAAAGTACTTTTTGTAAAAAAAAAAAACAATAATTTCAACTTGCTAAAAAAAAGTTGCATACAATTTTTTCATGAATATTTTTAGTTCAAATAGAAGAAAATACAAAACTGAAGCTAACAAGCCTTGGTTGGTTTTGATTGGTTGTCTAGTTTTCTTGCAATCACGCCCGCCAATTTAGAAAAATCGTAAAAACAAAAACTCGACAAAATACGCTTTAAAGTTTACGATCAGAAAAAATGTTAATTTTCAATTATTTACAGTAATAATATGGTAACCAGTAAACCTTAAACTTCCTTAAAAAAACTCATTTTGATGCAGTTGCTTGAGTTTACGGGCCGTGCGAGCTTCCTTGCTGAAAAGACGTACGCCGGTTTTGCCTCTCGATTCGTTGTGCGTCAACGTTATCCGCAAACATCTTACATAGCTGGCTGATTTTTAAATGAAGCAACTGCATTGTACTTAAAATTGCAGCATATCCTTCGTTGAACATTCCTGCAGCCATATACGCAGCAATTTCAACGATTTTTCGGCCGAATTCAGATGTTTCGGGCACATGCGCGAGACAGTGGAGTTGAAAGATTCGTTTGAATTTTGCGTGTGCCCATCTAAGCATCGTTCGAAAAGTTCTTCGTTTGAGAGCTCTTCGTAGCTTCGACGAATATGTTGCTCCATAATTTAGTGAATCATTCAAGCAGGATGCTTGAAAGACGCAAGAGAATTCGTGGCTTCAGCTTTGCGGCATTTACACCAGCTTCTGGCGCCTGCCGGACAATTCTCGTGGTGAGGAGATTTATCACTCGAACAATAATGATTCAGCGTTGCCATCGCAGCTTTTTTCATATCTACCACAGAGTTAACATTTCTTCTGATTGCCAAACCATAATAGAACGTTAACTTTTTAACGATGCTCTCCGTCAATCGCTTTTTACCTCCGAGCATAACCTTCCTTTTACTTCAGAGTCGAATACCCATTGCGCATGCCCACACATTCATTTTTAGTAACAGGGCAATCGTCTTCGTATGGATTCATTTTGAGAATACCAGCAAATATATATCCATTTCCAATTCAAAATTTTTTAGTGAGTCAACGGAACTAGACTTCACAATATTTAAGCAAATTCTTCTTAAAATACAATTGCAACTGCAGACAATTTGTGCACCAGCAGTTCGTCGTCGTCGTAGCACTACAGCCCCTCTCGGGCCTTGGCTTCTCGTAGGTGACGCCTCCAGTTGTCTCGGTCCAATGACCGCGTCCTCCAATTCCGAAATCCGAGCAGCTTTGCGCAGTCTTCGTCGACAGAGTCAGACCAGCGTTTTCTGGGTTTTCCCACTGGTCTTCGACCCTCGGCCCTTCCGTCGAATACCTTCTTAGGTACTCGATGCTCGTCCATTCGTTGCAAGTGACCAGCCCATTGCAGCTTCCGCAGTTTCACGATTGTAGCAACCTCCGGCTCGTCAAAAACCTCGTACAACTCGTGGTTGTATCTTATCCGCCATTTTCCGCACTCTTGTTTAGCTCCAATTATACGCCTGAGGACCCGTCTTTCGAAGGCGTTCAACATATTTGCGGACGCTTGGGTAAGGGTCCAAGTTTCACATCCGTAGCACAACACAGGTCTGATGATTGATTTGTAGACTTGGAGCTTCGTCTTCCTGTGTATGCAGCTGGTCTTCAGTAGGGCCAGAACGGAGTAGAAAGTTTTATTAGCGAGCTGTATTCTCCGTTTAATTTCGTCAGTTTCACTGCCTTTCGTTGTCAATTTTGAGCCTAAGTATATAAATTCGTCCACATTTTCTAAATTATATTCGTCAAGAATTATATTTTGTCTAATGGAGGTCTTCTTTCTTGTTTGCGTCATGATTTTTGTTTTCGTCTGATTGATCTTCAGGCCTACTTCCTTGGCTTCCTGGTCAAGTTTCAACAGGAGCTCTTTGGCGGATGTGAAGGAACGGGACAAGATGTTAATGTCATCCGCGTAGGCCACTAACTGGTTCGACTTATACAGAAGCGTACCCCCTGTGTCGACAGGAATCTTCCTTATCACGTACTCAAGTGCTTGGTTGAACAGCAGAGGGGCGAACCCATCC
This sequence comes from Nemotelus pantherinus, assembly GCA_963978885.1. NCBI lineage: Eukaryota > Metazoa > Arthropoda > Insecta > Diptera > Stratiomyidae > Nemotelus > Nemotelus pantherinus. The sequence continues at coordinate 59,801,555 of OZ022263.1, forward strand.
CCTTGCTTTAGTCCGACATTTGTGTCAAAGGCGTCAGTCAGACTGTTGTTGATTCTGACTTGTGATGCTGTCGACGTCATCGTCATTTTGGTCAGCCGAACTAGTTTTGCCGGGATGCCGAAGTATAGCATTATTTTGTACAGTATGTTTCGGTCAATACTGTCATATGCTTGTTTAAAATCCACGAAAATCTGGTGGACATCGATGTTAAATTCCCAGCATTTTTCAAGCACTTGTTTGCAGTTGCTTTAACTGAAATAGTGCATTAAATATAGTAAAGTAGCTTAAACTAGCTTCAAGAAAGTAGAAAAATGCCTTTACGTGATGATTCTACATTATTTCATATCGTAGATACTGAAGAAGTAGGGCAGATCACCCTCGAAATATCCATACCTATCAAAAAATTGAAATTGAAATTTAATATACCATTTTCGAGTCAAATTCATAGATTTTTCATAGATGTCGAGCCTAATTAATAATTTTTCAAATCAAATTCATAGATTTTCAATAACAATTCATAAGTTTTTAAGTCAAATTCATAATTTTTTGGAGTCGAATTCGTAATCCTTTCTAGACTATCATCAAGCATCTGTGAAACATATTTTTGCTGTAGATGTCCAGCTGGACACAAATAAAAAAAACTTTCTGTCCATTGATGATCGACAAAAACCGGTAGTTGATAGAAAAGTTTCCGTACATATGGGCAGTTGACGTCGGAAAACTCACTACGCATATTCTCCAGATCTTTAGAAATATTTCGATTGGCTGTCGGTTTTCGTCAATCATCAATGGGCATGACGTCCATGTACTTGCTTGCAGCATATCTCAATATAATTCGGAATTTGGATGATCCTAATTATTTACCCTGTGAACCCATGAAATTGACATTTTAAACCGTCTTAAATCCGAATTTCGGACCACCTACTGGTTACTTGGACCAACATTACAAACGACTAGTCTGGCATTATGGCAAGGTCGATTGGACTGCGGTTAACAAATATATCAGAGAGTTTGATTGGTCTGATTGCTTTGCAACAAAGAACGTGGAATATATCATTTCCATCATAACTGACATCTTACAGTGTGGAATGTTTTCCTCTATTCCGCTTAGCACAAGAGTTCTAAACCAAGCACCACCTCATGGTAACGAATGTCAAGAGGCCATTCACATTAAATAGGTGGCACTCTGAATCCACACAGTATATCTGAATGAGGAATGGAAACACGTTTGCAAAGCTGGACGCAATATACGAGGGCGGCCGGATAAGTACTTAGCCTCACCGCCCGATGACCCCACTATCGCAAGAAAAATCTACTATCGTGTAGTACATTCTCGTAGACGGCTACTGTTAAAATTCACCCGAATTGGACTCGTAGTTTTGTTTTGACCGTGTGTGGAAGCAGACGTTTCCGCGGATTTTAAAAAAATGGGAAAGAGCACTATCAGTCGGTGATTCGATTCTTGTTTTTGGAAAGGAAATCGCGCAGCAAACTCAAAGAGCGCATAGATGCTGTGTACGGTGACTCTTCTTCTTCGATGGCGACCGTAAAAAATTGGTTTAACGAGTTTCAACGTTGTCACAAGTCGGTGTTTGATGAGTCACGCCCAGGTGCCCCGAAAACGACTACCACGGAGGATAGCGTAACAAAAATCCACGATCTCGTATTGGCAGACCGCCAATTGAAGGTGCGCGAGATAGTAGGCAACTGAAATGACCGCGTGAATCATATCCTGCATGAAATTTTGGGCATGAGAAAGCAGTCGGCGCGATCGGTGCCGCGTTTGCTCACTCCGGACAGCAAGCGCAACCGTGAGACCACTTCAGAGCAGTGTTTGACGCTGTTTAAGCGCAATTCGAAGGAGTTTCTGGGTCGTTTCGTGACCGTCGATAAAACATGGCTCCACTGGTACACACCAGAGACCAAACAACAGTCGAAGCAGTGGACTTCACTCGGCGAATGTGCTCCGAAGAAGGCGAAGACTGTCCTATCGGCTGGAAATGTGATGGCCACCGTTTTCTGGGATTCACAAGGTGTCATCTACATCGACTACCTGGAGAAAGGGAAAACAATCACAGGGCTCTACTATGCCGAATTATTGCGCCGAATTACAGAAAAAACGGCCCCATTTGGCGAAGAAAAAGTGCTCTTCCACCATGACAACGCACCAGCTCACACCTCCGCCATCGCCACGGCCAAATTGGTCGAATTGGGCTACGAACTGTTATCCACCGTATTCTCCAGATTTGGATCCGTGCGACTTCTATTTTTTCCAAACTTGAAAAAGTCACTCGCCGGGCAGAAATTTGAGTCGAATGAGAAGGTCAGCGCTGCCACGCAGGCCTACTTTGCAAACATGGAGAAAACGTATTTTTCAGGCGGGTTAAAGAAGTTGGAGCATCGCTAGGTCAAGTGTATCGAGCTAAAAGAAGACTGTTGAAAAGTCAATCGCCGCTTTTCCAAATTTTACGTCTGTTTTTTTGTAGGCTAAGTACTTATCGGACCACCCTCGTATGCAAATCCACTAATCGAAGAGCTAAAATCCAGTTTGGTCAAAATATTAAGCAGAAAGTCCCTGCAAGGCAGAAAGGAAGCAAAGTTTTCTGGTCATTTGTTAAAAGAATCAAAAACAACTCCGGTTCTTTTGTGCCATCCTTTCTTCATAGCAGTAACGTATTTACTGTGTTACTGAATAAAACTAATGTCTTTGCTGAAATTTTCGCTACAAACTCTCACTTGCCACATTCAGCGCTGAATTATTTTAGCTCTCTAAAGTGTGGTTTCAAACAAAAACCCCCAATTTTGCTGCACAAGAAAACTATTTAAAATGCTAAGCTTGATGCTCCCAAATATGCCGAATCTAATAGTATTTGCCTCCTCGTACTCCCCGTCTATGCTAAATCTCTACGCAAACTATTTTACTTGTCGTGCTCGAAAAGGGTTTTCCCTTCCGCATGGAAGTATGCACACGTTCAGTCCACACTTAAAAAGGGAAGGCCTGTGATCTCTGCAACTAGCATCCAATCGCCCTCGTTTCGATTTTGTCTAAGGTATTTGAATCACTTGTAAAGTCAAAATTAATGCCTTGCTTTGGTTCTGGGCGGTCTTTGAAGGACTTGCATTTCTCATTGTTTCTCAGAAACGTTGTCTCTCCGTAAGTTTAGTGAAGTAAGGGCTGGTTCTTTTGATATATCGAAGGTCTTTGACACATTCTAGTCAACATTCATAAATTTGGTCTTGATCACATCCTTGTCAAGTGAATTGAAAGTTTCCTCCTAGATCGTTCCTCTCCAGCTTTTTTTGGCTGGACTCAACACTTGTGCCCACATTACCAATGCCCGGGTATTGCAGGTTACTGTTTTCTCACCAACATTCTATTTTTTATTTATACATGACCTCATTTGCTTCACTTTCAATCCGTTTCTTACCTATGCCGACCACAGGCACAGACCACGTCCACCTTCGCATTCTCTTTTGACAGAGCAGAAAATTCTTGTGGAAATGCTACTTCTGTTATCAGAGAAAGCATTTTTTTTTTTTTGCTAAAGGCTTCTAGAATTTCCTAGAAACAGCAATGGCTTCCTGACTAGCAGGCATCAGCCAACGTTTACACGATTTATATTCACGTTTATCCGATTGATCGTTTACACGATTAATTTTTAAACACTTGGTTTATACACTTGGTTTTTATTTTATTATTTTGAAAGTTTTTAAACACACAGTTTTAATACAAATTATTATTTAGAAATCAATATGTCTGTTTGATTTTCAACATTCACAAGACAGTCACAAACACTAAACACAAAGGCCTCAAACAACGCGACGACGCGAACACGCAGTTCAAGACACGATGATTCCCGTCTTGTCAATTCCAGAGAAAGCCCGTCCTTCGGAGAAAAACAATTACTGCAGTTCTCCGGCTACAACCTTCCACCGCAAGAGACAACACGCGAAAGAGAGAAAGTCTCGTTAAACAGAGTCTATTAAAAATTATTTGTTCGGATTCAGAGTTGTTTCATACGTTCAAATTCCAATGCTGTCTTCTTCCACTCAAGTTTTACCCTCCTCCTGCTAGCCGCACTATTTTCATGTATGGTGTAGATATATCGTACTACCTCCAAGCTTCCTAGTTACACTCAAAAAAATTTTGGTTGAATTTTACCCTTATAATAGTAGGAAACTGGTTTTCTACTATTAAAGATGTAAATTTATTAAAGTGCGTAAAAAGAATATTTTTTTAACGACCAAATGGTGTAATTTTACCCTAAATAATGATGCAATTTTATGGCTTTGCTGCAAAAGTGAATAGCAAACTAGTCAATTTACACTCTTTTTGCTTCAATTTACAAAAAGCTGTGTGTTATTCAGCTGATATGACGTAAAAGCAAAAAAATGCACATCGAATGTGTAAAAAAATTTGTAATTCGTTATTTTAAACGAAAAAATGAAAATATTTCCTATTATCAAAATATTAATTATAGACACTGTAAGTGTGCAGAAATGATCATATCACTCCTGTATATAATTTTGAATAAACCGCTGTCAAGCGATACATTTCCACGCTTCTGGAAATCAACTTATATCACGCCAATTTTTAAAAGTAGTGATAAACGCTCAGTAGAGAATTAAAGAGGCATCGCCATTTTATCAGCTATACCTGAGCTGTTTGAAAAAAATGTTTGTGCCATACTTACAATCGTTGTTGATCCTCTTCTAAACGAGCAAGAACATGGCTTCAGAAAAGTTCGGTCTACTACCTTCAACCTAATGATAATAGTCTCGAATGTGCTTTGTAAGCTGGAAAAAGGGTGTCAAATCGATACTACATGCACTGACTTCAGTAAAGCTTTTGACCGCGTTGACCATATCATTTTGAAACATAAGCTCCAAAAATTTGGCATTCCAGGAAGCCTTCTAAACTGGTTGAATTGTTACCTTCGAGATGTTAAATCCCAAGGCCGTCTTTCCAAAAAAAAAAAAAAAAAATACCGCATCATCTGGGGTGCCTCAAGGCAGACACCTAGGGCCGCTTCTGTTCAATGATTTTGTTTCTGATATCGCGGAGTTGTTATCCGATATTCCGCACCTTTTTTGAACATATAACACCCTATTTAGTCGGAGTCAGATGTAAATTTTCTTCAGCTGAAACTTCTATCACTGGTGCATTGGTGTGAGCAGAATAAACTGACTCTCAACATTGAAAAATGGCAAGACCTCTACTCTTAATTTCGATTATCACCTGAATAACCAACTCTTAAAAAATGTTGATAGTGTCGTGGATCTCGGTGTCGTCCTGGATAAAATGCTGCGTTTCAATCTTCAGTATGACAGAATTCTTGCAAGAACTAGCAAGCAGCTAGGATTCATTAAAAGACGAGCAAAAGAGTTCAAGAACGTATGGGTTACAAGGTCTCTGTTTATGTCTTTAGTTCGCCCTTTACTCGGATACGCTTGCATCGTCTGAAATCTTTTTTATTGATATTCATAGCAATAAACTGGAAATTGTCCAAAAGCAGCTCGTGCTTTTTGCCTTGAGAGATCTCTATAATCCACACAATTTAGAAAGTTTTTCACCTTATAGCTACAGACTTAATCTCTTAAATCTGGCGACACTTTCCTCAAGGAGAACGGTATTATCCTCATGCTTCGCCTTTGATGCCTTTAGGGGTTTGGTTAACGTAGCATATCTTCGTAATAAAATCACTTTAAAAAATCCTGTAAGTCAAACTAGGCACACGCGTCTCCTCAATGAGCATCAACATCACACTATCTATGAAGACAGGGAGCTGATAAATATATGCTGCAAAATATTTAACAATTTTTCCAAGTACTATTCCTCTTCTGTCTCTAAAACATTATTCAAAAAAGAATTATATGCTGCTTTAAATTCTTAAACCAATATTTTACTTTCCTCATAGCTTCCATATCGAATTAACAACCAGACAAAAAAAAAGTCTGCTGACATCTAGAAATGTATTTGTTATTTAGCTTAAGGAAAACAGTTTTAAATTTGTTATTGTTTTGTTACCTTGTTTGGTCAAATAAATAAATATCTGAATTACTCTTGGCAAACCTATTAGGTTTTAAAATCTCCAGCGAACTTAGCTTTTCAAATTTTCGAAATTGCGAAAAATGATATGAAATTGAATATTATATGCTTTATGCACCCAAAAAAATGACCTATTTTTAAGAATTTATCACAAGGCCCTTAGAGTAGATATTAGTGTAATTATTTTTGGGTTTAATAAATGCACTATCAAAATATACGAAAAATTATTTGTTATTGAATTATTATTATATTTTTTCTCATAGCCATCTAAAAAAATTCACATAAAACGGTGACAATGATTCTGAAGCGAGAAATCATCTGAAATAAAAAATTAAAAAAAGTTTTAATCAGTAAACCAGTGGCTATCGTGTGAACCCAAATTATCGAGTTATAATACGATAATAACAAAATGGCGGACGCTTAGAAATAATTTTTCAAAAATCGAGTTTTTTCTTGTGATTTTTGGGTTTACAAAAATAGAAAAAATGAATATTTTGATACGGGCGTGGTTCACACGATAACTATACATGTGTACAATAAGTGGGGCAAAGATGGGCTCAGTAGTTTCGGAGAAATCATTGTCACGACATGAAAAAAAGTAGTTTTGAGTAAGATGCATTTGAAATGCATTGTGTCTACGAGTTTACGCATGAAGCGCGCGCGTTCAAACGAGCATAACTATAATAATAATGCCTGGACCTTTCTAAAATTTTAACATGATATTCTTGAGAGTATTTACTATCGAAATAAGTAAAAAAAAAACAAAATCGATTTTTTGGAATTTATAAAGCATATAACCCCGTTAAGAGAAGCAAGAAATACTTTACTCCATTAGACATGGCGATTATCTAGAAAACTCTCATAAAACCAAGACTTCAGTATAACTTCCACATATGGGCTGGGACAGACTGCACTGCTTTAGTGGAACTAGACAAAACTCAACGCAAAGCTTTCAAGCTTGTTGGCCATGAAGCCATTACTTCACCAATTCATTCCCTTGAGCATCGATATAAAGTGAGTTGTCTTGCTCTTCTTTATCGCTATTACTATCGCTATAACGAAATATCAAGTCTGATCTCTTGTAAAACATCTCCTAAGCTTAACACCCGAGCCTCTCAACGTCCTCATTCTCAACTCCTCCTCTCCTCATATATTCATTATTAATTTGAAGGCGATTATTAAAAAGCATATATAATTAAAATTATGTTTTGAACGATTTGACTTAACTAAAGCGATTGTTTTACTGTGATTATTTTACTGTGTCCTGTTTTTCTGTTAAATTGTGAATTTAATTCAATCTCAGTCACTCTCAGAGAAATAATTCGAACACACTCGATTGTACTTTGCTATCGAAATATGCCGCACACGTAATGTTTCTTCCCACATAATGCATTCTGGAAACCTTTAACAAATCGAATAAATAGATTAAAATAATAATCACACGTGTACATACTGCAACTAATATTTGTTTACAGCTTACCCCCAAACGACTGAGCTTCCCTACTACTTTGGTCTTTTTACCAAGAACTGATATGGCTTCCATCAGAATGTAAACAGATATTTAAATATTCAAAACTTTAGATTTTCAAATGAAACACACATTGTGGACGAATGAAAATGATAGAACAGTTTATTTGACTAAATGGTTATGAAAATATCAAAAAAATAGAAACATCCTCACTCCAATGCAGTATTCCTGCAGTATAAACTGCAGTAGTGATCCATCTTTTAAAGAAAGGTTGTCGTACAGACTTCAATAACTATAGGCCGATTTCTCTATTACCAACGTTTTCAAAAGTTATTGAAAAAATAATGAAAAGCCGAATAATAAATGTTTTAATGAATACTAACTTCTTCTGCAGTAACCAATTTGGATTTATTGAAAATAGATCTACTGAAGATGCTCTGTTAAGCCTCTTTTCGAATGTGTTTGAAGGTTTGAACAATAATAGGTTCGTCTGTGAAATTTTCGTTGACATAGCTAAAGCCTTCAACTCGATTGACCATAATATTCTGTTGAATCGTTTATACGATGCTGGTATAAGAGGCATATCTCTAAACTGGTTTCGGTCATACCTAACTGGGAGATACCAATGTGTACGTATCTTAGATTCTACAAGTTTATGTTTGCCCATTTCATATGGTGTCCCTCAGGGATCTGTACTAGGGCCTATTCTCTTCTTAGTTTACATTAATAATCTCTGCTCAGGTAAACTTGATGGCTCTTTTACAAGCTTCGTAGATGGAACCGCCTTATTCCATTCGGCAGAAAATTTAACAACTATGAGGTCCCAATTAAATGATTTGAATAAACTCAAATTATGGTTCACTATAAACAGAATGGCTTTGAGCATCAAAGCCAAGTTTGTTCGTTATTCACTTGGAAATAGACAAGATGATATAGGCAGATTATTTTACAAATGCAAAATATGTCTTTTAGAAAATGATATTTGTCATGAACACTGTATCGAAATAGATCAAGTTGATAAAATAAAATACTTAGGAATCTCGGTTGATGAAAATCTAAACTGGAAGCACCACATTGCAGGTTTAAAAAAGTATATGAATCTGTGTTTAAGAATTTTTTTATTTCTTAAGATATATCTGTCCTATCTCCGCACTTCGTTCTGTCTACTATGCTATAGTTCAGTCGAAATTGTAGTATGGCCTAGCACTTTGGGGTGGAAACTTTTTTTCTTCAATTAAACCTGTTGTCATCTTGCAAAAAAAAATACTCAGAGTAATGATGGGAGTTAGTAGATACGAAAGATCTTTTCCAATTTTTAATATCTTGAAGATATTGCCTCTAAGGAATTTATTTGTTTATCGTGTATTACGAGTTTTTTTTTATATTAGAGGGGGCCACATGAGAGGTAGTGGTAAATTTTATTCGAGTAGGTTGCAAGCAAGAAACCAACTTTCAGTCCCTTTTCCTAGATTGGAAGCTTATAAAAGGTCTTTCAAGTTCTGCGCACCAAAATTGTTTAACTCCCTTCCCAGCTCAGTTTCATATATATGTAGATAACGTGAATCAATTTCTAAAACATTAAAAATTTTAGCTATTCTCTATGCAAGACATTGAATCATTTTTTCTGAGTACTGTCGTGGGACAAGCTTGATATACTTTTTTTAAACGTAATGTAGAAGCTAGTAAAATTTTTAAATCGAGTAATATTTTGATCACCTGTCACCTATTGCACCTTAAATTAATAGAAGGTAACCTCAACACAGCATTAACTAGGAGGTACCTATCCATGTGCATAACTAATATTGATTGAATATTGGATGTACTAACTATTTAGTGAATTAGTTTATTTAGTCATAGTTTTAATATTAACTGAAATTACGTTATTGTTCATTATTTTATTGTACTTATTATGCATTATGGAAATAAATTTATTATTGTTATTATTATTATTATTATTTTCATAGCTCGTGAGAGCACACTTCATTTTACTTTTTCACGAAAATTACAAAATGTCACGTCACAATTTTCACTGATTTTGAATTTTCATTATTTTCTTTTAACTCATAAGAAATTTCGATTCACAACACTATAGCTTTTTTTTAACCTTTCTGCCAGTGCACTATCAATTTTTTGAGATGAAATATTCTTTCTCAAAAAACCGGGGTATTAAACCATCTGGTTCGATTCAGTATATGATTTTTATTTAAGTTATTTCGCAGTTTTTGAAATTAAACCTTACATTTCACTTAAAATTGTCACGAAATGGGATATTTTCAAGAACTAATTTAAATGTTCAAACAATGATTCGCAAGCGCTCAATTACGGGTAATCACATGTAGCAACCTTCAACCGACTAAACATTGAGGTTAGAACTACTTAGACGGAATCTGGACCGCAAACTTCCATCGCAAGAGACCACTGAGGAAGGAACGCTGTATCAAAATATCGACTCGCACGCGATTTTCATGTTAGGATTGACATTCGTTTCTAGAAATCACTTCGAAGGAGAGAGAAAATATCGTCACTTCCATTATCTCACTATTTCTTCGCCATAAATACATATCTTATGTGAGTGGCCACTTCAATGTATACCATCTCCATGTTATAGCCATTTTTCAGAAAGTGCTGTAACTAACCTGATTCGTCCCCGCCTATTACCTAGTCTCCCTTGGTCTGGCCCTCAACTTTCGTCCATTTACACTAATCGCATTGTCCTGCTGGCCGTAAAGACGACCCTAATTACAGAAATTACACAATCTGTGCTCTAAAACCCAGCTCATAGCTCGTAGAGACCTATATCTAGAAACACTTTTCAGCTACTTCTCGTTAATATCAGTTGTAACAATGGAATTTTCGTTAATGATTGTCTGGTTAGCAAATTTTGTAATACCGCACATGCCAGACAACCGTTTAGGAGTGATAAATCCGTTTTTTAAATTATTAAGGTCGAATATTAGCCTACATTAATTGAGAAAATTTAGGAAGGAATATAGGAATTAAAAAATCATGTAAAATTCACAATCAGATACTAACATCTTGACCCAATTCCAGGAACTTCCGATGAACATATTACTGTAATGGAATGTATGCGTGAAGTGAAATGCGATGGTGCTGTTATTGTTACGACACCTCAAGAAGTGGCCCTTGAAGATGTACGAAAAGAAATCACGTTTTGTAGAAAGACAAATATAAATATCATTGGAATCATTGAAAATATGAGTGGGTAAGCAAAGCTTCATTTTCATCATTCATACAGTTGAAACAAGCTTAATATCTTTTTTTCATATTTATCTAGTTTCGTTTGTCCACACTGTGAAGACTGTACAAATATCTTCTCATCAGAAGGTGGCGCTTCATTGGCTGCAATGGCTAAAGTGCCACATCTGGGAACGCTTCCAATTGATCCAAAAGTTGGCGAGCTTGCCGGTTCCTGTTCATCAGTTCTAACTGCATTACCTGACTCAAAAACAGCTAAAGCATTTCGTAAAATTGTTGATGAAATAAGAAATAAAGACAAGGGAGATTAATAACAATGAAAAAATGAAAGTTTTTGGATAGAAAACTTAAATTAAGCGTTGGTCCAAGGTAAGAAATTTCATTGATTTACCCAATAATAATTTAGCCAATGCCCAATGTTTTTTCGAAGTTGCGGTAGACATGAAAAATTATAACAAAATGCTTTCAAAGAGAAACGACTATAAGCCATATAATTTATTATTCGTGTAAATATAAAATATTTCGAGAAAAAAACAACGAATTGCGAGTTTTCTAAATTTTCAAACAAATCTAGTAATGTTGACTTCATAAAATATTTAAAAAACTGTCGAGTTTTGGAAAGACCCTTAGTTTCAACAATTTTTCAACTGTAGAAGCAAAAATAATCAATCCTACATATAGTACAGCATAATATGAAAAGTTTTTCTGTCATTTCGAATGTTCAAGTATCTTAAATTCAAAGTCAAGGACTGCTAATTACAATTAAATCATCACGAACTTGCAGATTTCTAATTATTCTCATTCATTCATACATTTGACTCGCATACTATTTTCAACTAAATACAATATTCATTTTTGACATCCTCAGTGAAGTTAAAAGAGAGATTTAAAAATTTCCAGAATCTATAGCATCATTGATTCAATTTGCTCGCTTCACTGGCTACGATTTTCTCCCAAATTTTCGCAGTGGCAATGTTGTTTTGTTGTTGCTCATAGGAAAATGAAAGCAATATTGATGGTAAAACTTGAAGATACTTTTGTGCTAAGGCAGTTTCTTGTAGAACACATTGCAAACTAAATGCACTTCTACGTCCAAGACTGCCAACAACACCAGTTTGTGCCACTTCTTTTTCGTGCAGAGCAGCTACATTTTCAGCCTGAAAAAGGGGGAAAGGGTAAATATGATGCTTCTAATTACTGCGTGCAACGGGAAATATATACTTACTGCACTTCCACGTATGACGCCTTTAATTTTTTGCTTATTGATATTTAACATTTTGGTTATTGCACGCTGATGATCCGATACTATTCCTTTTTCGACTCGATCACATAAATCACTGGAAATTGATAGGTTGAAATAAAATTAAAAACAATCAAAAAAATTGAAAAATAATAGAAATAGTATATTGATTCTATTTAAATAATGAAAACGTATATATATGCTAAAACTTATATATAACCTTAATCAATCCCATATTCAATATTAGATTTAGATATTTGTGACATATCTTAAATCTGAAGGCTATGTTAATGCATGAAAAAGTTTTCTTGTATACATTATCTAGTCAGTATGCAGTCAGCAAGTGATCGTTGATGCATAAATATGTGTGTTTGATCTGGTAAAGTTTTTTTTAAGTGCATAATGGATTATGGCCTATACGTGAATAAAGCTGGTCGTAGTGACAGGACAACTGAAAGTCTCGATTGCCAGAATTATTACCACCTTAAGTGCGCCAAGTTAGTTTTGTCGAACGTTGAGTTTTTGGATCGATCCAAAAAAAAACCCTGCAGCTGCGAGGCATGCATTTGTTTTCGCAGGAGTTCAATATGTGGCTCCGTTTTGCTGGTCAATATACTTGATCACACTAAACTAGTCAAAGCTCGGATTTAAACTGGAAAAAAGGTGGACAACCAACAATTACAACGGATCAACTCATTGCTTACAACCAAATAGACTAATGTAATTTTGGAAGTGGCTGTTTGTCTGTAAATGTCTGGCCAGCTAAGCGTTTCTATGTCTCACTTAATGGCTCTATGTGCAAGCCGGTTTGGTGTAACAATACTAGCACTGAAATTGCTGTGTAACCAAATTTCAAAATTACAACAAATCAACAGCGATGCCATTGCTCGGGTTCGACATCTGGAGGAGCAAAATAGTTTGTTGTCAAAGCGAGCTGATCTTTTATAAGTTAAAAAACAATTAATATCCGCCAAAAACCGACTTCTGCGCCTAGAGTTCGCCAAGGACCATATTAACAAGGACATTGGTTTTTGGAATCGAATCCTTTTTACTGATGAGTCGAAATTTAACATTTTCGGGAGTGGTGGTTGCGTTAAAATATAGAGGCAAAAATACAGCTTTAGAGACCACAAATTTGACCTACTGTCAAGCACGGTGGAGCTAATGTTATGGTTTGGGGAGCCATAGCTGCATCTGGGGTCGGCAGATAGACTTTTGTTGAAACTTGGAGGGAGCTAGGTTTTCCAAAAAGACAATGATTCCAAGCACACAGCACTTTAGGTCAAGAACTGGTTTACGCTCTCAGGCAGCTTAATACGCCTTCCCAAAGCCCGGACTCAAACCCAATAGAACATGTATGGGAGCTTCTGCAGCGGAAAATTCGGAGATATTGCAGAAAAAATAAAAATTTGTTGAAGGAAGCGCTCATTACAGAATTGGAGAAAATTACATCCACGGAAACATAATTTAGTCGCCTCTATGCCCCGAAGACTGCAAGCAGTAGTTGATGCTAAAAGGGGTCCAGCCAAGTATTAAGCAAGCAAATAATTTTAAAAATTCCGATACGTTTAGTTGGAAAATTGTTGTGTATAAGTCAGCCAGCACTGACTGCCGTACACTTTTGTCCATTCAATTTTTTATGTTTTTATGAATCTATTTTGAAGTTTGTTGTAAAAAGTTTTTGTTTTTATTTTTTTTATAAATATATTTACGTTACTGAAAAAATACGAATGAATGGATTTTTGATTAAAGTTTCCAATTAACCAAAACCTCAATATAAGATGCTGCCGTAGACTTTTGTCCACCACTGTAACTGTCTTTAAACTTGATTCAAAAATTTTACTTACACACACACACACATTTAAAGATACACAGTTCATTCAAAAAGTTCCGGGACTATTTTTGTATAAAAATTACAACTAGCGATATCTGTTATTTGATGGCAACCTCATTTATTTGCCAGCTGTGTTTATTTAACTAGACAGGTTTTTATCGGTACGTCACAATTTTCGCTATGGAACAACGTGCCGCAGTCAAATTTTGTTTTAAATTGGGAAAAAGTGGTTCGGAAACATTTGAATTATTGAAAGCTGCGTATGGTGAGGATTGTTTAAGCCACAGCAAGGTTTCCGAGTAGTTTACACGATTCAAGAGTGGTCAACAGCCCATTCCTTAATACTAGTCACACAATTTTTGGCCCAAAAATCGGTCTCCACGATTAATCATCCGCCCTACTCACCAGATCTGGCTCCGGCAGACTTGTTTTATTCCCTAAATTGAAGATGACCATGAAGGGAGAACGTTTTGAAGACGTTGAGACGATACAAAGGAATGTAAACAACGCTCTCAAAGCTATTCCAGAAGAGGACTTTTCCAGGTCATTCCAGCGGCTGTATGAGCGCAGCAAAATTTGTAAAGAACGAGAAGGGGATTTTGTTGAAAACTAAATAAAATCTTTTTTTTAATCTCTTCTTTTAATACACAAAAAAAAATTAATCCCAGAACTTTTTGAATGAACTGTGTACATTTTGCGATGGACTAATGTGATTTAGTAGGCCATGTTATGAAACGTTTTCACCCAATTTCAATTAGCACTTCATAAATCTGTTCAACCAGTATTTACATATTTCCGAAAAATCTCACAAATATTTCAATGTGATTCATTGAGTAAATGCCCTCAGCCGAATAGGAGTAAAAACCAATAATAATCTAGTGATTTACCTATGAGCTGCTAACACATCGAGTAACAGGTTGATTTTTTCTATAACTGAAGATGACTGTACACTCGCACTTTTCGCACTTATATCGGCAATTTCATGTAATCCAGCTATCATCTCCGTAAACGTACCGGATTCGAAGCATCCACTCGATGTTTCTAAAAATAAAACCAAATGTATATCACTTTAAATATAATCATATATGATCGTCGTCGTCACTATTTTAGTATTGTATCATCATACGTTGTTCTACTTGAACTGTAATATCATATCTAAATGAATGTATCTAAACCTACTATTTACTATACACACTGACTAATTGATTATTCAGATTCCGTAGTGGATTCAACGAATACTCGCTCGAATGCCATACCTACCTATATTGTTTATCACTGTCGACATTTCATTCATGTCGTAGCTCTGATTGTGTATTCGGGCTGTCTGCTGTTCAGCTAATCTTTTCAATCTAATAACACAATTGAGCATGATTCTCATCATTTCTCGACTCGCGGCCAAACGTCCCTGGTCTTCGAGTGGTAGTTCCTGTTTGGAGAAATTTTTTAAGCCTTCTTTTTAAGCCTAATTCTTATATTTTTGAGTTTTATCGATGGGCGTTTTGTAAGTTTCCAGCAGTATTACGGTTATTTTTAGATCAAATTGATTTGAATTGAAATTAAAAGCATGAAATTAAAGCACTAAGCTCTGTTATATGTAACAACTAGTGTGAATGAACAAAGATGATTCAGAGACAATATTCAATTGGACGGTTATTTGAAGAGACAACCTGTCCTATTGCACAAATCAACTCCACAAATAGTTTCGAGGCTTTTTCATATTCGAAATCATAGGTTTCTACATTTGAAATTATTTTCCCAACTCTAAAAAGATATTTCAATTTATATTTCAGTGTCTTGATATCAATATTTTCTGATGACCCAATAAAACTCTGACATTACTTCGGACAACACGTCATTTTTCAACGAACCATCATGAGATCAAAATATTCTGTTATTTCATGACTCAGCTCAGTATTTCACTAGTCTGGTCATAAATTTATATTTTCATTCGTTTCCAAATGCAATAATGTTTACATTTGTATAGAGAACTGGAATTTTAATTTTATTTTCATAACACGTTTCAAAACTACATTTGGCTCGATACCATCCAAGATTCAAAATAAAAGATGTGTGAAATTGCCAAAAGTAGAAAGCAAACATTTCAACTTCAGGAACTGAGTTTGAAAATATATTCAATAAAACAAAATCTTTAGTAAATCGTAAATAAATTGAAATTTCCAAATTATGTCTATTATTTTACTTCTCATAACAAGAATTCTATGGAAAGATAATTTCGGTCCACCATTTATATGTCTGAAACAGAATGTCAAGCTTATAGTTATTTGTGAAAACGCACCCTAAACGACTAATTTGGGGCGATATTTTCAAGCATTTGGGATTCTATCTCGCGAATATTGGACCGTATATTGTCATCCACGACATTAATATGTAGCTATTGTTGCATACACGCCAAATAAATCATATTTTCCCATAGCAGTGCCAGAAATAGCTGGAAACGTCGAAAAATATATGTATCATACAGGCATTTCAAAGAACGAAAACAATATGTAGATAAAACGCTGGCAAGAACCTTCAAGGCACAAATCCAGAATAGCCTAGAAACATGTAACAATTCACCTCACGAGTATAAATATAGCCGCGAGAGGTCTTAGAAGTCAGTATGCAGCGACAGTTAGTATACAGCGACAATTAATATCCAGCGATAGTCTGATACAGAGAATTGTGCGAAGCGACACAGTAAATTAAGTATATTATTTTAAAAAAAAGCGATAAAGTGTAAAATTGTAACGCGATTGTTAATAGTGCGATAAGTAAAGTGTACGCGATTTAGTGTTCAGAATTATTTATTTCAACAAAAGTGCGACTAGTAGTGTAAAAGAAAACTTTTATTTCGCAAACGCGGGGAATATCGAATCCACGAAACGTGCTTTAATAGTAAAACACAACACTATTTACATTTGGAGTGGTGGCAGGGCATCACAACCGAATCGAAATCCAGAAGAAAGCCTACCAAAAGTCTGATAGGCAGCCATCACGGAGACAAAAAATAATTTGTTGTTCCTGGAGCAGCGTGCCCCTAGATGGTGCCATGAATTTCCCTAGTCCGCATTAGTGGAGCACCCTACAGTCCACACATCCGATGGATGCTCGTGTGCCGCTTCGCAAGCTTTACGCGGCTGAGGTGGGTTATTGAAAAAATGGTTCAAACTGAAAATAAAAGAAGACGCTACGTGCTATCATCCGCCCCTGGATTAAACATCACCCGCAACATAAATAGTTTGCATGGTGAGGATCTGCTTTTGTCCGTAAAGGATAACAGAGCTTTCAGTAATTCCAAGAAGAGTCAGAGCACGTTTGCTAGACAGGGTGCTGAAAAACACAAACACACACAAAAGTGCAAGGGGAAATGCTCCACTTCAGAGGAAGATCTGATTGGAGGCAGACAGCATCAGACCCATGATGATACAATGGTCTACACTGCCCCGTCGCTACTAACGCAGTAGTTGAACGTACCTCCCTAAAATTTATTTACCAGCCAGGCTGAGAAAGGAAACGTCCTTTCGGCCTTGCGCCCCATAATTAGACCAGCATTTTCGTTCGTCAATTCAGCATATTTAAATTCCATTCATCTTCAATTCATCTTGGCGCAAAAAACAGTGAATTTATAATATAATCTCCATATAATTCATTAACTTCTTTGTAACTTTCAAAAAACAATACATATTTCTGACCAAATTGACAGTAATTTAATTTTTTGATGTAGCAAGAGTGACCCAATTATTTAATGATGTAGAAAAATTACCCAATTATTTCTAACTTATTTCAATTGCATTCTCAACGATTTGCTTGCCAAACAATTCAGAAGCTTCAAACATAAAATGATACTTTCTGAATAAAAGATGTACTATTTTCTTCGTAAGGTATCCTTTACATAAGGTATGCTAATATATCCTCTTAAAGATATCTCCAACTATCCATCCATTAATTTAATGCATCGAGGCTCATTTGCATAGATTTTTATCAGTTTGGTAATATACTATTTCAAATTGTGATTATTGCCGGCAGAGTCATCAGGTCGTTACAAAATTCGCAGGACGAAATGTCCTTTATAAGGTCTAGAATTCAATGGTATTTTATGAATCTGCTGGCAAACCTGTAGCTACTAAAAGCATGTCAATAAGAAACCTTCAAATTGCTGAACATCCTAAAAAATTTCGCTTTTAAATAAATTGAAAGCTCTGAGATTCCTCGTCGCAAAAAAACCATTCGTCGCGAAAACCCTGCATTAAATAACTTTTATTTTAGCACCTGAAATTTCCCTTCCCGAGAACTCCCCGCCGTATCATCAGATCAATGTCACGGGATGTATTGATTTTGGGTTGGACCAGGTTTGATAGAAGTTATTTGAAAATATGAGCAACCTTGCGGCAGCGCTGCCATCTTGAAATATCATTCAAATTAATTAATAATTTATGCCCTGTAATTTCCAATATAATCATCAGATTTTGAAGAAATTAACTCAAAAATTAGGATAGGGCTACTCTGTCCTACTAAGCGCAAAAGCGGTATCTCAATGAAAGCGAGTTTCGAGATAATTGAACTTTTGTAAAAGTAGTAATATTGATTCTTTTAGTGATTTAAGGCAAAATTGAAAATATTGACGGATTTCCATAAAGAAGGGAATACACCAAATGTAAGGATATTGTTGAAAAGGATAGCTAAAGGAACACAGAGCGAGGATGAGAGGGATTTGACAATGATATTAGGAATACTATCAGGGCCGGAACTAGCATTAGAATTTAAGGTATGCAGAAGGATTTCAACATCCAAAGGATTGGTACTAAGCATAGATAATTCAGGAGAGGTACGGGAGACAGTGGGAGCTATCGAGGTATTCAGTGGGTTTTTTTAAAAAGAGGAGGAAAAAAGGCAGCAAACAAATCACAAATAGCCTAAGGAGAAGAATCAGAAACTGAGGAATTGGATTTGAGGGAACGGATGTAGGGCCAAAAGGATTTAGATTGATTAGAACAGATTTAAGCCTCGATGGTCAAAAAGTAATCATGCATTTCCTGCTTGAGCACTTTTTTTAGCATCAGAACGCAAACTGCGGAATTCCTGAAGGTCAGTAGGTGAGCCCGTCTTCTTCAGCTTTTCACGAGCTTTTTCCTTAGCTTTAAGAGCATCAGAGACTTTCAATGTGAACCAAGGTACATCATTAGATTTGAGAGGACGTTTAATTTGAGTAAAACAAGAGATAAGGTTAGAAAAGGGAGGGTAGAACTTGGACAATGCACAATCAATATCCAATCCTTCGAAAAATGAAAACCAATTGATAAGACTGATTAAAGAAATTTAAAGAAATTGTAACCCGGAAAAGAAGGACATTTATTCCTTGCCTGGAAGTTGAGGTCAACATCAAGCAGGAGGGGAGGGTGATGAGGATCGGGTTGCACATACGCAAAATGAGCACTTCCTTAAGTTTGATCCTCAAACCGCGGACATTTTGGTCAAAAATACAAAGCAAACTAGATCTACTAGTTAGTCATATAAAACTTGTTTCGCGTTGCTCTGAAAATTTTTTCGTTGGCCTTGTTGAAACTCTTTAACGAGGGTTTCAGCAGGCCAAAATTCCGGCGCAAGTACGATGTCCAAGCCAGCAGATACGACGATCTTGAAGGAGGCAATAGCTCTGTCTGGTAAGTTGTCAGGCGTGAGTTTAACGCAAGATAAAATGCTAGGCGAAAAGCCAAGCCTAGACGTGATAAATTTCATGACATCCTCTGCAGAAACTCCATAAGTCACCCGACTTACGAAAATTTGGAGTGGAGGCAGGCTACAGTTATTGGCGGAACATCGCACAGTGTAACAACCTGGCTATCAGAAACAGTGACAGAGCTAGACTTATCATCATCTTGTTGTATACAGCTTGTGCATATTTAGGTACACAAAAGAGAATACAAAATGTGGAATATATAGCTAGCTTTTACATATTTTCAATTGGGACAGTCGTATAAAAGTAGTTCATATGCGCCAGATATTACGTCAATTTTCTCAATAATGTTATTCGCACTTAAGTAGTTTGGGGAAAGCTTTAAAATAGGATTTCTATATCTTTATTTTCAAATTTCTTTTCCTGAAGAGTCTACGTATAGTTAATTGGCTCCCGAGAAAACTTCTTTTTATGCTTTGAAATTTGAAATAAATTTTTTTTCCATTTCAATATATCCTCTTTTCTTTCTTCACTGATTGTTCCCGAATTTCTCTTAGCAAAAACCATTCTACAAAAGCCTTCAATTCTAACTAAAATGTGGCTCTTGAGAACGAACTACTATCTCATTTCCAGGATTTTCTTCCATTTTTTCACTATATATCGCATCAACCATTTTTAAACAAAAATCTTACGCTTTATTCTAACGAATATTTTGTATCTACATGCTTTTGAACATATGTATATTTTTAAGTAATTATAAAATTTAAATTAAATTATTTATATATTTAACTGCATGCGTAACATATATTTAAATAGGTAAAAGAAATTACGCAATATTTTTATTTCAATGGTTAAATATGTTTAGCTGTACTTCAAAATACTGATTTAACCGTGTGAAAAAACGCAGACAATTTTTCACCTCGGCTTTGCTGATTTACTGCGCTTCTTTTCACACAGTTACATGCTACAGTTTTACATAATTGTTAAGATATTAGAGTATTGTGCTTTCAATTGGCTTATGCGGGAAATTTAATGGCCTGTAGCGTGGCAAAACAAAGTTTAGCAAAAACGGTATCAAGTATTGTTGATGAGTTTTTGTTTCTATGAGGTTTAGTTGCCGAGTTATGGACTTCTGAATAATTGACCAAATTGGTGAAAGGTTTTTTTGGAAGCTGATTCTGAGATTCAAAAAAAAATCTAAAAAACATTAAGCATACTGATTGGTATAGAAAATTAAATGTTCTTTTTAATTTTCATATTAGATTTGAAAAACAATTTTTTTTTCTGTGTGAAGCCGAAAGTAGACTCTTCAACTCGTAATTGGAATAATTTGAACCAGGTTAATTTTGATAATTTTTATAGCAAAACAAAGCTTAAAGTATACTTATTTTATCATAAAAGTTTTAGAATGGCATGACCAGTAGTTTAGGAGGTAGGTTAATTTCAATACATAGAAGTCGCATGGGGCGTGGTACCGAGAGCTTGATTAAGATAACTAGTGAGTGTGAAACCAAAATATTTGTAGTAAAACTATTATATATCACTTGTATCATTTACATATAGAAGATAAAATATTAAAAAATGCTGATTTACTTAATGGAAAAATAACTACTTGTGTATGGAAATTCACAATTTTTACAATTTTACTATCGTTTCTTAAATTTGTTCTCATTTTTAATTACTGAAGGTGTTAATACGATCAGTTTTTTGCTGCAGTTTTCACATACGTACACATGAGATGAATACCTCCACTTTTCTGCTAATATTCTTGGAATTTTTTTTAGGTCTTTAGCCTTTCATAAGAGACATAATACACACGATTAAGACTATTTAGCTTATCAACGAAAGTAAAAGTCACTGCAAACGCTGAACAATAACTAAAGAAAATAATGGAAAATTCAATATGGCTTGGCGTCATATATATTATACAGGGTGTTTGGTACTCGGAGGACACTTTTGTAAGGAGGCATTCCTTGATATATTTTGAGCAAAAAATCGTTCTACAGGGTGATCCGGTTTTCAAAATCTGCGGGGTTATAAGGTGGTCAAGAAAAGTGTTTGAAACCTGTACCCTGACTCACTTAAATCGTTATATCTTGAAAATTGATAATAACAACGCAACGTTTTATTGCTTGTTTTTTGTGGAATCAAATTACCTTTGATTTGGTGTTACATTCTAAATTGTAACTGTGCCTAATTTTGATATATTTACTTCAAAATACAAAATTTTGGCACTTCTACCCCGAAAATTTTTACTATGGTGTCGAAAATTCGTACTATAATGTCGTTTTTCTCAGAAAATCTCATGAAAAGAGGCCATTTTAATTTTATATTTTTATAGGCCATATTATTGGCTACAAAAGTTGCATACATATTTATGACTTAAGTTTTACCTTTTCGCAAGTAGTAAGCGAAAATACATGTCGCTTAAAAAGTAAATATGTCATAAAATGGGCCTCATTGAAAAGAAAAGTTTAAGTTGTTATTTGTACTTAAGTATTTTTACTGCCCATTAATTACTTTTTAAACTATTAATAAAATAAATAAAATTAAAATTAGTTTCAACATAATTGATGCACCTACGTGAATGTTTCAGGTAAAATTGGGTACAGTTCTTCGCCTTTATTAATGGAATACGTAAAAAAATTAAGACCCTATAAAAACAGAACCATTTACAAATTTTTGTCTGGTTTCAGTACATTATTCGAACTACAAGATATTACTAAAATTCGCCGGAGAAATTCACAAGCGGCGCAATCTTTGTACCAACAGAGATATCCCCATCGACGGATTCCTGGAAGGAGAGTGTTTCAACAACTATACACAAGAATTCGGGAAACTGACAGCGTTAGGACGAGCCGAGTAAACGCAAATCCTGTGCCTGCAATCGCTGTATGGACCGATGAAGAAGTGCTGCATGCAGTGAAAACTGACCCATCAATCAGTATTCGACGCTTGGCGTTGCAGTTTAACGTGTCTACGTGGAAAGCTTGGAGTATTTTAACAGCAGCCCGTTTACATCCCTACCATCACACGCCAGTGCAGGAGCTGCTACAGATCGATTTGCCCAAAAGGATGGAATTCTACAATCGGCTCCTTGAGAAACAATTAGACAACGAAAATTTTTTAAACACCATTCTCTGGAAGGATGAGTCCTTATTTATCAGGGACGGTATCAGGAACTTTCACAATTTACATACGTGAGCTGAGAGCAATCCACACACGAGAAGGACTTCACCATTTCAGCATAGATTCGGCGTAGATTTATGGGCAAGAGTGATTGGTAACAATTCAATTGGACTTATTAGGCTCCCGCCTACCCTAAATAGTACCAATTACTTACATTTTTTAAGACATGATCTGCAGGATTTATTGGAGAATATTCCCCTGCAACGATTGGCTTCCATGTTTTACCAACACGATGGTGCTCCAGCTCACTATGGCCGACCAGTCAGAGATTGGTTGAATTCCAATCATACCAATCGCTGGATCGCTAGAAACACAAGATCTACAAGATATCCTGATCTAACAGTTATGGATTTTTTTGTATGGGGACGGATGAAGGACCTTGTCTACACAACGGAAGTATCAACATTGGAAGACCTAAAAACCAGGATCGATGCGGCTGCAACAGAAGTGAGGCAGCCGCTGAGAAGTATGAATACGAAAAGAACGCTTGCGAAACGATCCTTAGCATGAATTCAAAATGAAGATGGCCATTTTGAACATTTACTGTAGCTCAAACATTTTGAAACTAAGCATAAAAACCATTATTAAATTCTTTCAGTTCAAGCAAAGAGAGTAGATCGACAACGAGGGCCACTTTATGGCATATTAAGTTTTTAAGCGATATGTATTTTCGCTTACTACGTGAGAAATGGTAAAACCTAAGTCATAAACATGTATGCAACTTTTGTAGCCAATAATATGACCTATAAAAAATAAAATTAAAATGGCATATTTTCATAAGGTTGTCTGAGAAAAAAACAACATTGAACACAAAATTTTCGGGGTAGAAGTGCTAAAATTTTGTATTTTTAAGTAAATATCTCAAAATCAAGTACAGTTACAATTAAGAATGTTACATCAAATTAAAGGTAATTTGCTTCCATAAAAAATAAGCAATAAAACTTTGCGTTGTGATTATCAGTTTTCAAGATATAACGATTAAAGTGAGTCAGGGTACAGGTCCGAAACACTTTTTTTGACCACCCTGCAACTCCGCAGATTTTGAAAACCGGACCGCTCTGTAGGACGATTTTCTGCTTGAAATATAGCAAGGAATACCGTGTTGCAAAAGTGTCCTCCGATTACCAAAACACCCTGTATAGACACCATATATATTAAATAGGTTTTATGAGAAAATAAATCCTTTTTCAACTAACTGCTAATCACATTTCGATATCAATTTTTGTTTTTGAGCCCAGTAGCTGTACCAAGCAAGCTCTCGGTACCACGTTTCATACGACTTTTATGTATTGAAACTCACCTACCTCTTAAACTACTGGCCATCCCATTCTAAAACTTTTATGATAAAGTAAAAAGTTTATAAAAATAACCAAAATTGACCTGGTCCAAATTATTCAAATTTCGAGTTGAAATGTCTACTTCTGGTTTCACACAGGAAAAAAAATTTGTTTTCCAAATCTAATTTGAAAATTAAAAAGAACAGTTGATTTTCTATACCAATCAGTATGTTTAATGTTTTTTAGATTTATTTTTTTGAGTCTCAGAATCAGCTTTCAAAAAATCCTTTCATCAATTTCGTCAATTATTCAGAAGCCCATAGCTCGGCAACTGAACCTCATAGAAACAAAAAATTGTGTATCTACGTTCATATCTTCTAGAAGTACCATTATGTACAAAATGAACGAAATCTAGAATCTTGAATTTAATACTTTGTGGCTATTCCACGCATTTTTTTCACTTCTCCCAGTCATTTCGGCATATTTTTCGCGCAAATTTTTTGCAAAAAGTAGGTGAAATTTTGGTCCCTTCATCAATAATGACATCTTGGAGCCCTTTGTTATACTTTGCCTTTCGCAATCCTACTCTGGTTTTGAGATGATGCCATAAATGCTCGATCTTGTTTAAGTTCGTTGGCTGAGGGGGATTTTAATAACATTTGGACAGTTACAAAAAGCCCAAAGCCGACATTGCTAAAACAGGCCAAAATTGTATAAAATGCTTAATTTTTCAGCAATTTTGTTTAATATTTCTTTTGAGAATACCATACCCATCATACCGTTCACAAAATCTATATTTTCAAGATCAGATGGCCCGATATAGTTCCATAGCATAATGTTCTCTGCACTGTCTTTTACAGTGATGATTCCTCCTAAACTCTGTATTAGTCTTTCGCCGAACATATCGCCGCCCATCAGATCCAAAAACATTAATTTTTACTTCATCAACAAAAATTATGGATTTCCAGAATGATTATGGCTTTTTCACGAACTCTGAAGCAAAACGTAATTTTTTTGTACTAATATAAGGTTTACTTAGGCACATTCTGCCCTTAAAACCCGATTTATATATTAGATTTTGAATAGTTTGAGTAGCGACTTTCGTTTCAACTCGTTCTTTCACCTTAATTTGTAAAACTGGGACACTTAGTTTAGGGTTTTTCTTAATTTTTCTGATAATCCACTTTTTTTACGCTCAGATAAGATTTTAGTCCTTTCTGACCGATGCTTTTTTTCAAACGATTTGGTTGATTTATATTTTGTTATTACATTTCTCACTGTAAAGGTCGATTTTCCCATTAGTATTCCAATCTTAGAATACGTCATTCATGTTTTCCAAAGTCGCAAAAAACATTAACGGATTTCCGCACCTACCAATTTCCTTTTCACACTCATTTTTAACAACACCCTCAATAAAATTACTTTTTCAAAACACTTTTCAAGCTAGATTGAATAGGAATAGCAGGAATATTTTCATGATTTAAAGTACATTTACTGGTATTTTTTCCCAGGAATAATAAATAATTTCAGATAAAACTGCGCTGTGCTTTAACTTTTTTTGCGCTACTTTGGTACTTCAGTGAAAAATGTTACGTTAATGTTGTGAAATTTGCTTCGTTACCGGTTTTTTTTTTGTATTGTTCTTAAAGTAAAAATGCAAAACTTTTAGTTAAATGTGAAAACATCATCATTTATTATTAAAGTCGCATTAAAAATAGGTTTTTTATTCATACTAAGAGTTCGTGCCTTAACTTTTTTTACCCACTGTATATGACTGATACACAGTTGCTCACAAAAGTCAGCATACACCGCTTAAAAACGCGAAATTGGCAATATATAGGGAGAAATAAAATGAAAAGACGGGTGAAAAACGAACTTAAAAGGAATATCAGGGACATTGTAATTTATTTTACACAGAATTAATGAGAGTATACATATATATACATATATACATAGTAAATAACAATAAGTTTCGCTGAAAGTGAGGAAACAAAAGTCAGCATACACCACAGAAAATTCAAGTGAATCAGTCTAAGCGATGAGTCATACTGCGATAAAGATTGCTACCGTGTTAATATTCAAAGATAAACATTAGTACATTGCAAGTCAATCAAACTAAAGTGATTTGGGTGCCTTTAATGCTTAAAAATGAGCACACGGAAGAAAACGAGTTTGGAAGTGCGAAAAATCGTCCTTAGTGAACGAGTGGAAGGGAATTCGTATGGCAAAATTGCTAAAATAGTTGGAAGAAGTTGGGCAATGGTGCAAACAATCATACGGAAAGCGGAAACGGAAGGGAGAATACAAAATAAACAACGAACAGGTAGACCGAAATCCTTAAGTAAGAGAGATGAGAGAGACTTGTTACGGAAAATAAGTAAGGAGCCATAAAAAAGTGCTCCGGCAATGGCCACTGCACTTACAAAGGCAACAGGGAAGCAAGTGAGTCCAAAAACAATACGTAGAGTTTTGCGTAAGCAGGGTTATAACGGTAGAGTTCCGCGCAGAAAACCTTTCATTTCTCCAGTTAATGAAAAGAAGAGGCTTGACTTCGCTCGCCTGCATCTTAATAAGGACGAAAATTTTTGGAATCAAGTTCTGTTTAGTGATGAGAGCAAGTATAATATTTATGGCTCTGACGGGCGCGGATACGTGTGAAGGAAGCGGAACTAAGCATTGCCAAAGAAGAATTTGTGTCCTACAGTGAAACACGATGGAGGGTCAGTCCTCGTATGGGACTGTGTGTCGGCCGCTGGTGTGGGGCAATTACATTTTATTGATGGTATTATGGATCAATACATGTATTTGAACATATTGCGAGGCGATTTGATACCTTCTGTGCAGTAATTAGGCCTACAGCCAGGTTGGATCTTTCAGCAGGACAATGATCCAAAACATACAGCTAGAAGTGTCAAGGAATGGTTGCTGTATAAAGTCCCTCATCAGCTTCACAGTCCGCCTCAGTCTCCCGATTTAAACCCTATAGAGCATTTATGAGAAGAATTGGATCGCAGAATTCGTGAGCTAGCCGTAAGAGCAACTATTACTAGCAAAGAGACCCTGAAATCTGCTCTGCTGTGTACCTGGATGAATATTCCACCCGAAATTACCGGAAATCTCGTTCGTTCGATGCGAAGGCGTTTAGAAGCTGTTATTAAGGCTGGTGGAGGGCCTACAAAGTATTGAGCTCACGTTTTTTGGTCATTCTCGTTCTTTTCGACAAATGGCTCGTAGTGTATGATGACTTTCGATGGATGAATTTTCTTAGTTTTCATGGCTTATTTCTTTCTGTGTTCGGATTTTCTTTATAGTTATGTTATGAAACTTATTTTTAATGTCAATAAAGCTACTTTTACGTTTTCATTGCATTCTCTCTTTTTCCACTGTACCATATTCGTGTTTTTACATGCTGTATGTTGACTTTTGTGAGCCACTGTATGTTGTTCGATTTTGCATCGCTCTTCGGTTAAAACCTCAATAATGACTAGTAACAGCAAGCATTAAATTGTTTTCATATCATTGCCACACACCAAATTAGGTCGAATTTAAAATATGATTAAAAAGTTTATATTTGAGCTGGAGGTGCCTAAGCATTATTATATTTTAAAGATCAAGTCAGATCAAGACCAACGCATTGTTCTATCTCCAGAGAGAATCGAGTTCACAGATAAATGATAAAATATCGGAAGCTAATTGATGTTCGGATTAGCTCACTGTACTAAAACATGTGGATTTTCATGGGAATCACAAAACTTACTCAGATAAAAGAGTTCCGATTATCACTTTTCCGAGCACGACCGTTAGTTACATAAGTGCATGTGTACCAAAATCGATTAACTTAAACAATTAACCCACAACACTACTGGAAACTAATTCGCCCTATTAACCGCAACAATACCAATAACATACCGCATTATCACTTAATTTCGAGAATTCATCTAGTTCCCTCGCATAGACAGCACGCAAGTGATCTTGATGATCGGTCGACGTATCTGTGAGAAAGCTTTCCAACATCAGACCGACCCCAACAATTGGATGTTGACAAACAATCTGCAGCCATCGGTGCAGACCACGTCGTCGTTCTTCCAGCAGTGAGTCCAACATAATCTGCTTCGGTGGCAGTCGCGGTAACATTCTTTGGATTGAAACGAAATGTATTCATACTATGATTTCTAGATTTGTGACTCATAGGCTGATACTAGACTACGTACTGTACTATAGTACATATTACAATATATAAATATGTCATCTCTCGAGAAGCGAAGAGAGCAGGTGCATGCAAATAGGGAGGAAAAGTGAAGCATACCGATAGGGGAACCGTGTCACCAACAAACTGTACAATGTCACGAAGTCATTGTATCTCCGTACAACTGTGATTTTATGTTTTCGGCTGGTGATCTGTAAAGATTAGATGGTTGCATTCGTCATGTTGACTGGAAGGCAATACGCCCCCGAAATACACTTAACAGGACGGAATGACCGTCATTACCTCATATTCGGAGTGCTTAAGTATCAGACCTTTCTTCTCAGGTACGAGACGGATCGCTACGATATCACTATCCATCGTCACAGCACTTATTACACGAACAGAACTAAGTAGATAGAAGCACTAAAATTCAAACACTTTCCCACACTATTCCGATCATTCTTTCACGTCCTAAGCTGGTGCACTATTGCACCAACAGTTTTGAGTCACACACGCAGCCACATGTCGCAGATCACTTAAACTAGTCGCGATCATTGATTTCGCTAAATTCAATTGGGTAATCGATTGCACAAAACCGTCTAAAGACAACTTTATAGCACTATCAGCAATAAATACGGTGACTTCTTATATGTTTTATATTCACTTTAGCCGAAAAGAGCGCAATTAATGCCTCCAAGATAGGTTTAAAATCCGTAATTATAACCGTGCTGACGACTCGATGTTAACGGAATGCTTTTTTGCGTTTCTCTTCACACTTTTAGTAAAGTTGAATAAACATGTTCGCGAAAAAAAGTTAATGAACGCTCCACAGTTTCACACCACCGAACCGAGTAGAAGAGAGCCGCACACTGGAGGCTCGATCATATCGGGAGCATGTTGGAGCTGTAGAAGCTATAACGTGGTCATTCCATTCCCCCACTTGCCACAATCTTAACTTCCAGTTGTTGATTGCTCTATGTTTATTTTGTTAGTTCCAATTTGATTTTTTATGTACAGTGAAGGAAGCTTGTTTGGTGTCGGGAACAAAAAAATATGTATTTCTTTTAGTGATGGGCGTTTTTGTTGTTTTCAAAAAACGAAAACGAACTGTTTTTTTAATTTAAAAACAACTGTTTTTTAAAATTGTTTGAAAAAAATGGTTTGAATTAACGAAAAGAAACAAATTTTATGCTGTACAACAATTAGAGTTGGGTCGTACTAGGATTTTCACATTCTAAGTATAACTAGTACGAGTACGAAAAAATACCTGTTCCAAATACCTGTTTGAAGTATGTGCATATGTACATACATACAATACGTACGATTTACAGTGATGTAATGAAACGGACTGATATGCCCTCCCCCACCCTCAAGACAGAACGTTCCCAAGCTAGAATGGTGATGGTGCAAGATTACCTTCAAACGATACCGAGTCATTAGTCTGTGCAGCTTGTCCGTAACTTTCCAATGGACGGTCATTTATTTGGCAAGTGTTTCTTCAATCTAGAGGCCATCTAAAGGAAAACGATCAAATTCAATCAATTTAATTTGTTTTTCATTTCATTATTTACAGAAAACACGTCCTGTATTCGTTCAAATGACCAAAGTAAAAAAAATTACCAAGATAGGACCAACCAATCCTGTTGTCATCTATATGACTTTTCATCGAGCGATCTCTGATACCAAACTTTTCCTGGCTAATCTTAAACAGTCGGATTTCCACTTCGCCTCACTGAAGCATGAAGTTTTTATTAAGAAATAAAAAGAAATGTTTCGTTTATTAAACATGCACCCACTAGGGGGCCAACCTCTTCCGTAAGACTGGACATGAGTCCAGGGGCACCTTACCTACCGCGGTCTCGTAAATTTTACAATCCCGGTAGGGTTGGAGATACCCTCGTTGGACCTGCAGTCACGAGGAGGGCCTCAGCACACCCAGAGACGCCAACTGGTGAACCAAAAAGGATCTCAACCTTTTCCTCCTTGGCACTTTTAGTGCTACTTTTAGTTTTTCCGGCGGACTTCATGTTGCCGTATCTTCGAAACTAGGCCGTTTTTTTCCAGACTTGTATGGACATTTCGCCCGAAACAACTCAGAAAGGTCCCCGAATTCATTCGCCTTAAAATATCACTATTGGACTCCCCGACCACTTTCAATCATCGAAAGCGCCGTAAAGTTAGTTTTTGCCAAACTATGGCCAAAAAACCCCTTACTCCACTACAAAACCGAAATTTTTGTATCACAGCAATAGGTCTTGGCCCGTTATGTCCCAAACACTCTAACCCAAAATTGGCCGATTTTGTCCGATTTCAGCTCCTTTTGCCCTAAAAACTTTTTGAATATTTAAATAAAATACTTGCAAGTACGAAAATACTCGCAAGTACGAAAATACTGTTTTTCGCAGGTGAACAGCTTTCCACTGCCAAACAGTTCGTTTTAACAAACGAAAAACGGTTCGTTAAAAAAAAAGAAAAACGATGAAAAACGATTCGTTTAAAAAAAAAAGAAAAACGATTCGTTTTTAAAAAACAGTTCGTTTAAAAAAAAACAAAAAAAGATGAAAAACGATTCGTTTCCAAAAAAACTAAAAACGATTCGTTTTTAAAAAACCGTTCGTTTAAAAATAAAAACAAAAAAAGATGAAAAACGATTCGTTTCCAAAAAAACTAAAAACGATTCGTTTTTAAAAAACCGTTCCTTTGAAAAAAACGAAAAACGATTCGTTTTAAAAAAACGATTGGTTTTATAAAAACTATTCGTTGTAGAAAAACGGTTAGTTTTAGAAATGCTGTTCGTTTTAGGAAAAAAAATTCGTTCTAGAAAAACTGTTCGTTCGTTTTTTGCAGTTAAACGTTTTTTTCAAACTGTTTGGCGTTTTTGAGCCCATCACTAATTTCTTTACTTTTTTACAGTATTTAGATGAGATCATTGTGCTTCAAAAAACAAGAACCAGTAGAGATATGGAATATTCTTACATTTACTTTCACAACTTAGATTCGTTCTTCAAACAGCCAGAGTGGTAAAAATTTAAATATCTATCGATTAATTAAGAGACCAATGAAGCAATAGAATGAAATTTAGTTGAAAAAATATTCTTAAAAACGGTACTAATGGCTAACAAATTTTCACTAGAATACTAAGCAGATGATATTTTGGAATCGAGTGCGGAATTCACATTATAAAAGTTAGTATACAGATTGTGCTTACTGAATCCTGACGTCACTTGTTCTTCAAAAAAACTAACCCGCTAAAATTTTTAGAAAAAAAAAGAGAGGCGACAAGAATTTCGTAGCAAGGACAAACGTGAATTTTTAATCAATGTTTTGGCATTGGCACTTCGTGATGAGGTCCGGCATACGTCGCTTCTCTTCGGGATAAAAAAGATTTTTAGTTGTTTGATTCTGTAAATAGTATTTCATTGAAGTGCTTTGACCTACATATGTATTGATTTCAGTTTCTCGGGTTGTGCGAAAATGATTAATTTTTTAGCCCTTTATGATGATATTTTTCAAAGTCAAAATTTCAAAGTCAAAAGATCGTCTTTTTATTTGGAAGAATTTTCTAAGAATTTTTCTAACTAGTCTTCTAATATTTCATTACATTTAGTCTTTGCAACTTTGGCTTTGTGTTGGCCCAGTTAACTTTGCGAAATAAGGCTACTCTTGTTTAGAGTCTTCGTAGTAAGAAGTCGTAACAAAGGCTTCCTTTTTTTAAATAATGCACCATAACTATTTCCTCAACGGCTTGAGGCTGGACATTTTGAATTTCAACTGCATCGGGGAAGACGGGCGCTTCCAAATCATCGACTGTTGTTACGTCTCGATGTCAAAATGATGTATTCAGATTGCTTCCATAGTCAAAAATCATTTCAACAAAATTGCTTTGTTTTCAGCTTGGATCTATTCAAGAAATGTCAACTCGTCTCTTCATTTGCTCCTTGGCTCAAATTCTCGTTGTTCAACGTGTAGAGTCCGTTTTCTTTTGATGAGAATCATTGGCGATAGTCCTTTGAATTCTGCCATACGAAATCCCGGTAACCTAAGCTGGATGTTTTCGGTCTGCCAAAACAACATACTGTGCTCTTTTAACATGATCCTCGGTGAGATGGGTGGATGAATGTCCTTCGCAATGATCATTTTCCGTGAAAGTTATGCTCAGCTTAAACTTCTTTGAATATAAAGAGCATAGGCGGGCCGTGGCCTAAAATCTGGCAGGGGCCAGGGACTGAAAGGTTCAAGACATGTGATGATTTTGTTTTTGATTGTACACGTACTGTTCATAAAACTTATATAATTTACTAATACATTATATTTTTGTTGATTTATTCTTTGTTATTTACTAATGCATAATGCATTATCAAATAAACTTCTTGTCTGTGAATACGTATGAGCTACTACCACATGCATATAATTTGAATGGTAGGTATGAACTACTCATGAATTATCAATGACCGCTAAGAAAGAAAGCTTTTATGAATTATACGGGAATAGAATGGAAATAATTCAAAATGTAAGAATATTTCTTCGTTTAGAAGCTAAATATATTTCAACTTATACTTGAAGAAGAGGATACTTAGTTTCAAAATATCTTTAAAGAAATTGGAATATATTAAGCTTAGAAGGAAGAAATTGATCTCTTGCTTCAAACATTTGTTACCTAGAAAACCTAGAAAAAGCGAAAATAATTTGGCAAGATGAAAAATGCTGTATCTTACTCTTTTCGAGCCATTTGGTTTGCAGAAATATCTTTGTAGCCCTAACTGCGTGTCCGTGGCTAGATGAAACAGCAAAACCTTTGAAACTAGTGCTTTTTGCTGTTTTCCGTTTTCGCGATCTTCTGGCAAATGTGAGTCCATAGCCCCATAGCTATCGATCAAAATCGTTGACTAACGAGTCGAGCTTAAACTTCTCATTCCATGCCTTGTGCTTAGACCAACTGCTTCTCCAAGCTGCTTCAACAATTCGTGTTGTGATGGCTTTGAAAAGTGTAGGTAAAGAGATTCGATGGCATTGAAAAAGGATGTACACGTTTCGATTGTGAAAAATGTGTCAATCACAACCAGGATAATTTTATGAGCTAGACAGTGTACAAATGTGGCTGCAGGGTGTTTCATCTTAATTTAGATTTGTGCACCATTTTTTCGTCCTGACATGACACTAGTACTATCATAAGACTGCCCAAAAACAGGCATTTCGCTAAGTCCGTAGCTGTTTAACAGGCTCAAAATTATATCTACTAAATACGAGGTATTTCTAGCTCCTGCACAGTCTACAAATCTTGAGAACCTTCCTTCGACTGCTAACGCTTTAGCAAATCTGACAACCATGGAGAGTTGTTCCTTTTGTGGACCCTTGCTTCGTTTGCCATAATGGATATCAGTCCGCAATCTTTTATTTCAGCTGTATTGTCCTCGCGAACAATTTCAGCAATTATTTTCATCAATTCATTTTGTGTTTTGCCACTAGAGTAGTTCGCAACTTTGTTTTTAAAATTATTTTCAAAAATTGAATCATGCTTTGCGAATAATGCACAAAATTCCAAAAAAAATCACGGTTATCACTGGCACTAATTTCATCATGTCCTCTGAAAGCACGTCTTTGGCGACTGAGACACGTCGTAAGGTCGATAACCTTTTTCAAATAATTTTGGTTCATCTTGACAATATTCCAAGGCTGTTCAAGCACGATATCATTTACTGTCTTCCAAGTACTATTAAAGTTTTCACATTGTGCATGAATTTTACCATCCGGATAATTTATCCGGATCGTGAAGTTTGGTCGAGCTGCAATTTTGGTGTATTTTGGCGACAATGGAAATTCTATGGAAAATTTCGCATTGTGATAACTTCACACTGAGTCATCAGATTATCACAAAATTTACAAGACTCATCAATGGGCATAAAAAATAAGTTTCTGTCGTTTTTAAATAATGTCTGGGCAAGCTTGTAGCTACCATAAGTACGTAAACATAAATCTTTCACACGGCTGTTAGAATAAAATGCAAATTATTGATGAATTTGATAGATTTATACAGTCAAATCTAAACTTGTAAAATTCCCAATCGCACAAAAATCGCACCGAATTATTTATATTTTTAACACCTGGAACTTGCGTTTACGGTATCTCGCAACCGGATAAAATTCATAGAATATACTGGTCTTGAGTAGATACAGGTTTGACAAAAGTTCAATGAATATGATAAGAATCATGTGGCGGTTGTGTCACTATGAAAAAACGCTCGGTGAAATTGAAGTGCTATGCCTTTTAACTTCCGATCCAGTTATCAAATTGTAATGAAATTCACACGCATTTAACCTGAGTGTAAACCAATTAGGTCATAGATAGCATAAAAATGGCAGGAATAACATTTTTATTCTCCAAATGACTTCGAAAATTGTATTCTACGTTAATTACCTTATTGCCTACCATTTTAATACTTAAACTATGTTTTGTGAAAAACATAATTGCTTAAAACGCCAGATTATAAAAGTGTTCTTATCTAAATACCTGTATATTGCCTAGTAGGAATGAACAGATAATCTTAATAAAAAAAGGATGATTGGCGAGGCGCTTTTCGTTTTTTTCTTAACGTATAACATGTCCAAATTAAATATTGCCGTCCATATCTCGAAATAAGTCCCATAACATCGTAATTAATACCGCAAGTAACACAGTCTCTATGTTATAAGTAGTGTAAGTTGGTATTGGCTTACACTACTGCACTACACAACTCTTGCTGTACCCACAAAAACCTTAGAGGCGAAAACTTAAGTGTCTGCTGTTGGAAAAAAATATTTTTCTGGGAGGGGCCAACCTAGGGTCTTGGGGGGTACCGCCCCCCCCCCTGGCCCCCTCTACGGCGCGCCTATGATGAAGAGACAGAGTCCTAGAGTATTTCCCCCAAATCGGCGTGTTTAAAATAACAAAACAATACCATTTCTGAATTTTATAATTTTTAAAAAGAATGGTCTATCTGGGTTCGGTATCTACCTTAAATCTACCTATATTAAAAGAATAACACTATTCACATTTGGTTATTGAAATTCCTACAAAATGGCTTCCTACAACTCTATGATATAGTGGCTGCTAACCAGGGTTGCCAGGTCTTCTGGCTTGAATTACCGTACAAATGTTCAAAAATTACCTGATTTCCACGTTTTTACCGTACACCATTACTTTGTATTTGTGTAAACCTAAATACTTGAGTTGGTAGAACATTCATTTTCTCCATAAATATGATTCTTTTATTCGTTAATCATAATATAGTTTGGCCCGTTTATCATTTTGCAACTTGTGAGCAAGAAGAAAATAGAACGCGGCTACAAAAATAGTCTAGCTTTTCGATCGAAATACAAAAACAAAATAATGGTTGATAGAGAAAAGGTGGGTTTTCAGTCAAAAACTATAATTTATTCGAAGAACTATTTTATAACTAACAAAATGTATTAACATTTTTTTTTCCTATACGAAAAACGTAAATTGATTCACGCACTTTTTTACTTCCATGCAAGTACAATAAGCTGTGTAAAAATAGGAGGCAAGTACGTACCTATTTGTAAATATCTTGACTACATTTTTTGTACATACTTTCTGGAGGGTTAATTTCATACAAGTGGATTCACCGATACATTCTGACGTTATTATTGCTAATATGCATTTTATTCCTATTTTTCGTTTTGATCAAATTAAGTTTCAAAAAAATCCTTTCACAATCACCGTTTGAATAAGGCAAACAAAGAAAATCTAGCAGGACAGCAAATTCTTGTCTTCCAGCTTTATCTATAAATTTTACCCAAATTATAATAAAAGCAACAAATTTCATCGTCAATCGGCAATCGTGGAAAAATTGGAAGCTTTCTCCACTCATCATCTTAGTCTTGAATATCTATTCCT
Organism: Nemotelus pantherinus; assembly: GCA_963978885.1. Lineage (NCBI taxonomy): Eukaryota > Metazoa > Arthropoda > Insecta > Diptera > Stratiomyidae > Nemotelus > Nemotelus pantherinus. Next base: position 59,837,581 of record OZ022263.1, read on the forward strand.
TTACATGTTCTGGGACAAAACCTGCATAAGTATTTTAAGGAGGGGTATTCGTCTGTTTTTGAAACGTCTACTGCCAGCTTCGGCTTTAAAATATGCATTCCAGCCAAGAGTGGGTTGCAAAAACCACACTGGTTATTCATTTCTACGCAAGCAATCTTATCAAATTGGGTGCAATGCCGGATAAAACTTTGATTCTCCTGTTCGAAGTCGGCTACTAAATTTTGATATTTAATATGCCACAAATACTCTTCCACACAATAAGGCAGATAAACTTTGGCTAAGTGGAGAAATTTTTCGTTCATAGAATGATCTATATCTTCAACTTTTACGTTGTTAGTAAAAGTTGAAAATAATCAGCATGTCTATGTAAATCAGCACTATATCTCTGTTGAAACCCGTGAAGATCATATCCAATTTTTCGGAGAATAAGCTGACGGAATGTTTCCGTTACAGCTGTTAGCAAAGTTAGGCAACATTTTTGGCAAATTCTAAAATACTAAGGGTGCATCTACACGAAGTATACGAAACTGCAAGTGCGTAACATTTTCGAAGTAAATTTATGGGGTTGTTGAAAAATTATTTGGATGAATTTGAAAGAAGATCAGGTAACAGAAGTTGGGACAAACATACATAAAATCAGCCATTTATAGAAAAAGTCAAAATTACCGTACGGTAATAGTTTATTACCTTTAACCGTACGGTGCTTGAAATTACTGTACATATACGGTAATTACCGTACACCTGGCAACCCTGCTGCTAACGAACCTCATGGACCAAAAAAAATTTTACTCACAGATCATACATTTACAATACAAATAATTAGGAATCGTATTAAAAGGAAGAAAGGAAATGGATGATGGAGGATAATCAATTTACGGTCCTCTTCACACAAAAAGAACAAGAAGCCACCATAAGAGTTTCATTTGTTTTTTCGTCAATTTTCAATGCTAGGCAAGTTCTTGGACGCTTTGTTATAAAAACAGAGGTAGTGCTAAAAAATTAGGCTCTAAACTAGGTCAGGTTAAGGACAAAAAAGTGAGGCTTTTACAGAATTACGCATTTAGAATGCGAAAAAATATACATCGATCAAACAAAGCGGTTAGTTGGAGTCAGATTGACTGAACACCAATGGGAAGCAATCTTTTAAATTTTAAGTATTTATCAGCATGATAAGTCAACGCTGTATGAAAGAAACACTTGCATGGCCTATCATTTAAATTTGATGCTTCTAGTCCCAATCATTTTCTTGACATGAGCTTTACGTTTAAAGCATTTGTGCTTCTTTGTGGAGTAGAATCGCTAAAAACGCTACCAGATGTCTTTCTATATCGGCCGCTTTTATTAAGACATTGTAATTTGGAGTGAAGCTGGCATAACTCTTGTCCGTGCCTTTGAGCCCGGGTTTCACAAAAATCAAAAAAAAAACTTGTTTCCTATTTTGAAGTGATCCAACCATACAGAGATCCAGGAAAAATTGGAAAAAATTAAAATGATCCAGGGAAAATTAGCACCTCTTCTAATAATAATTTTTCTATCCAAATAATTTTGAAAACTAGGGAATAAATGATAATCAGAAGGGCCAGCGTTTCCAAGTAAAACTAATTCAATCCTTGAATTGTCATTCTCGCTGTATCCTGACGAAAGAGAAATCAAAGATGATTTTTTTAAGCAGTGACTTAAGCTGCTCACAGTAGAATCTTTTGGCTATCGTTTGGCTGAACCCTTTCATATCCAACACATAACGAACATTTACTTGGATGAAGGCAATATTTAGCCTGAAATATCGGTGTATCGTCTTTTCTACTCACTGTCTTCCGTACTTGATATTCTTTTAGGGGGTCCACTTTGAACCGCTAGTCACTATTTGTTTGAAAAAGTTTCCTCCTGGAGAAGTAAAAGTAAAGAAGAACAATCATTTAGTCTGGCGAAGAATTCCTTGACTCAACTTAATGACTTTTCCAATGACACCCAGATGTCCATGAATGACTGAATGACTAAATCCGAACTTTTTAGCGATCGAAGTTCGTAGTACCTTCTTCCAGAACTTGATTTCTTCTCGCGCGAAAATAAGGCAGAAAATTAGGACTAGCCGTGAACTTATCGAACGACACAGCATTGACAAAGACATCCTAGAGGGATCGGGAAATCCTGGCGTCGATTGTTGTTTATGTTTATCCCAAAACTCCCGAGCGACTGTAAAAATAGCCCTGAATAGAGTCAGTCAGTCACAGGAGCGAGAACAGTCGTACGACAAAACGATTTAGAAGCGAATAATAAAGCATATGTTTTTATGGAGACTGGCGTGAGTTGTGTTAATCTCCAAGGGTGGCAACAAACCGGCCTACTTACCAAAATCATGCAGACCAATTAGCCTCTCATCTTTTATATTGAAAACGATGGAGAAGCTGATTGGCTTATACATAATGTGGAAAATACATATTGGCCGAGCGCAGACGAAAGCTGGCGATCCCGAGTGTGTGGACGGTCCAGACAAGCGACTTTGACAGGTCTCCTCCTACCTAACCGATCGCACATTCCAGGTTAGATACAAAAGCTATACTACCACAAAATATCGAGCGCATAATGGTGTATCTCAAGGAAGTGTGTTGGGACCTGTACTCTACACAATCTTCACATCTGATTTCCCAATAAGCGACAAAACAACTACAGCTACCTTTGCGGATGACGTCGCCATTCTATGCACTGATTCGAATCCAGCTATGGTATCCCGAATACTTCAAACCCACATCTCACTTCTAGAAGAATGGCTAGCGAAATGGAGAATCAAAATGAACGAAACCAAATGCGTCCACGTTACATACACATTGCTAAAACTAACCTGTCTTCAAGTATATCTAAACAATGTACCAATACCTCAAAGCAACGAATTGAAGTATCTCGGAATGCACCTTGACAGTAGGCTCACCTGGAAACGGCATATTAATGCGAAAAATCAGCAATTGAACGTGAGATTCAACAATTTCAAATGGATGCTCAATAGCATGTCAAAACGAATCTGAAGCCAGTCTGGACCTATGGCTCACAACTTTGGCAAGCAGCCCGCCCGTCAAACATTAATATCATTCAGAGGACCCAATCAAAAGTATTTCGATCTATCACCGGAGCCCCGTGGTACTTCCGTAACGCTAATATCCACGAGGACCTGCGTACCAACACGGTTGCAGAGGAAATTAAAAACCGCAGTGGAAAATATATTGCAGCTCTTGCTGATCATCCCAACAAGCTAGCCAACAGAATATTGACCCATCGTAAATTCCAGCGATTGAAAAGAATCGACTCCAACGTAGAACAAACTTTGTTTAGTCACTTTCTTTGGTTAAAGACATCTTTTAACTCTAAAAAACTAATGTATATTGTAACTCTACTTTGCTCTCTGTTTTAACGTAGCTTGCGTTCAAATGTCCACGTCCTCAACTGTGAGGGGTGCACATCATTTGCCCTAGTATGTAAGATTCTAAAACTAACTGAAGCTTCTTGTACGAAGATAACATTTAATAAAACTATTATATATATAAAGAAAATAAATCAATCCAATGGTGCGAGGAAGAGTAAAAAAACAAGCATAGTATCGTTCACTAGAAAAAGAAAAATCGAAGTTGGAGCCCACAATCGTATGTCCGCGGGAAGAGGTAAAATACCTAGGAATCCACCTAAGTAGGAATCTTGCTTGGGGCAATCATCTAAACAAAACTACACTGAAGGCCATTAAGGCACTCTGGGCGACAAAACAAATGCTTGAACGCAATTGGGGACTATCTCCAAGGCAGCCACTGTGGGTATATAAACAATTTGTGCGACCTATCATCCTTTATGGAGCTCGAGTGTAGTGGAAGGAAACCATAAAGAACTCCTTTTAATACCCTCAAGAAGCTTCAAAGGATGGCCTACGTGCTGGATACAAGAGCAATGAGCTTCATCCCAACTGCAGAAATAGAAGCCCTTCTGAACCCAGAACCACTACACTTAAAAATTCAGGAGGAAGCAGCGAAACAGGCTATTAGTCTACAAGGCCTACGGGTACAAATTAGGAGGCCTAAAAGGCCACCTTAAAATCCCCTAGGACATCAGTAATGGAAATGTTGTAGTTCAGCGATCAAATAAAAACTAAAGCAACCTTCGGGAAGAAGTTCAAAATCGCAATTCCATTAAGGAACCATGGAAGATGATCCACCCGCTCAGATGATGGAGTAGGAGTAGGGATCGTAGGATCCAAGTGCAAAATGCATTTCTCTCTCCCAAATGAGGTAACCATCTATCAAGCAGAACTATTCGCCATATTTAGAGCCACACATACACATATAATACATATAAGGAACACTAAAATCGTTAGTTTTAAGATCCTATCGGACAGCCAGGCGTTTCTCCAGGACATGAATCGGAATCATACAAATTCAGCTTTACTCTTAGAGGTTAGAGAGGCCCGAAATGAAATGGGAGCACAAAAGGGCCTCGAGTTAATAAAGCCTTATGGCGGCACCAATGAAACGAGAAAACTGATACCAAGGCCAAAGAAGGAGCAAGAATGCTATCCACAGGTGCTACGCCGTACTGGGGCTATACAAACCCAGACAGGGACAAAGAAATTTAAACATGGAGCAAGAAAAAAAATCTGGCTTAACCTTTTGTTTTATTGTTCATCACTAGCGAGACGTTATTTAGAGCTCCTTGGCTCTGCTCTTTCCTCCACCAGGGACATAACAAATGTCCCACCAAGGAACGTATTCAGGTTCATCAGAAGCCTGGATATCCAATAGGACATAATACAGAGAAGGCACAATATGCCTAGGAGGTCGCAGTGCTAGGGGCCTCCTAAACTCTCTCCATGCAATCAATCAATGTGTTTCTCATTTATTTAAAAATACTATAACTAAAAATAGAAAGCAATGACGGCTTTATTTTATATATTTTGACACCTTTTTGCATGAAAGAGTTACTAGATATATAATAAACAATACTGGACGCGATCGTTCAAAGTGTTTTATACGCGAGATCATTCGTTGTGATTTTTTTACATGGTGAAAATAAACTATTTTACTTACGCAACGCATGAAAACACATACCCATCAAGCTTGTTTTAAGCATGTAAAAGCAAAACAATACTTTTTGGAGTTTCACTTTTAATTTTACAAAGTAATCATATTCTTTAGAGCTTAGAACGAATTCTAACTGCAGCTTCATATTCAATCAACACCTAAGTGCTTTTATTCAAACGTTCCGCAGTGTACTCGCACTAAAAAAAATATTTATATTTTTCCAGAGACTTGCCTTCTACTGGAGAATAGCTTCTACCAACGCAAAATAGAGAAAAATCTACTTTATACAGTTGATCGAAGAATGTAAAAAACATTTGTCTGGAAAGATTGCATCTCGTTTTCTCTGAATCTGTAAAGTTAAATGAGAATCCATATCTGTGATGAATACGTATCCACGTATTATGATTATGCAAAGGTTAAAGGTCCAAGATTATTTTCTTCTTATTTCGAATTCTTTACAAGATGACAGCATTATATAACATACGTTTAATTTTGATTGCGGAGTGTAAAATAATCGCAAACCAGATATAATTTTCGACTATTATTCGTAAATCAGCGCGTGATTACTATATTTTTGCTAAATTATTTGTTATTAATATGAAAACATTTGGGATTCACAACCGGTATCTTATGCGTTCATGTTTACTGTTTTCGAAGTGTGATCTGGTGATTTAAAGATAAATACTAGTATTTTTAGCACAAGATCCGCACATTCCTCCTACGTACCATTCGGCAGACTTATTGGTTGCCTGATAATAAATGAAAGCACGTCCGTTCACAGTGCTCAGTTCTTATAATTCGCAGTAGCTGGCAGATTTGTGCATGCATTTGTTGATAAGTTTCTAGTTCAAGGCTATCTTGTAAGTGACGAGTTGTTACTTACTTTCGTATGTACAAAGTACTGATAGCTTTGCAATTTGAAGACATTTTTAGGCGAGAGATTTTAAGCTCAGAATATAAAATGGTAGATTTCAGTATATGGGAGCTAAATTTGTCTTATTTGAATTTAATTTAAAGACCACTTTGCATGAAATGTTGTATTTAATGTAAAATGTTGTAGTTTATGGTCATTGTAAAAGATTTTGTCAATTTTAATTATTTCCAACGCTATAAAAATGCTTTGATTTTATTCAAGTCATCTCAGTGATATTTTTTAAAATCATTTTATTGACTTTCTTTTATTTTAACAATGAATAAATTGTACAGATACTATTCTAAAAGATATCGGGCATATTTAAGATCACTAAAGTCGTCCACTTCCAGCGCATCGTCCTTCTCAATCACAACCACTTTACACCTGCGAATTACAACATATTACAACTTTAATCCGTGGATATACACTTAGTAGAAAAAGTCTACGTGCACCTTTGCAGAATTTGGTATAACGGGAAAAAACAATTTATAACTGTACATAAATATTTGAAAACTTGCTATTTACTTAATTAGCACTTCTCAATGATTGCTAACACAAAAATTCTTAGAATTCACTCCACACAGAAATGAGATAGCGGTACTTTTAGCGACCGAGTCAGAAAAAACAAGCAGAAAAAGTCTACGTGCAGTTACTGATGGTTAAAATATAATTTATCTCGAACAAGTCATTATTACCTTTAATAGCTGGTAAGATAGCCTCGTCTTTTAAGAACTTCTCGCAACCGTTTTTGCATGGATTCCACAAGCTTGGCGGTTTCGACTGCACTTATATGCCTGAATTACAGTCGACGCAGCGAGGCGCAGCCATCAGTGACCAAGCGCAGCCAACGAAATCGCCTGGTTACACTGAAACGTGACTAAGTGTCAGTGAAGTAGAAGAATTTTCAGTTGATGTTTGAATTTCACAGCGACATCTCTGTATCCGCCTGTAGCCTTCTCATGAATAATCGGACGCTCCTTCACTTGGGCTATCAGCATCTCTATTAGGTCTGTTCCCGTACCTGAATCTATTATAATATATTAAAATAGATTCGTAGCAAGTCGTTTTCGTACTTTTGCTGCAAGCCAAATGCAAGCCAAATTTTGCAGCAAAAAGAAGCCAGCTGCCAAATTCTGTTACTGCTGCAGTTTGCTGAAGTACGGGAACAGACCTATTGTCACCTCGTTATCCAACACTGCATCTTTAATTGACTGCATTTTGAAATAATGCTATGTATTTTTTGATTTATTCGAGGGTGTTCTTTTCTATGCACTGTAAATGAGCTTAATTCTAACGTAAACTCAACCTTATATTTATGCCGAATGCTTTAAAAGTTTATTTTATTACTTGCCTTTTACCATAGTCACCTTTGAAATCTTACTTGGCTCTTAAACATTTTGCAATGTTATTTAAATTAAACATCCGTTTGTTATACTATTAGCATAATATTTCACTGATGGGCATTAAGGAGAAAGCCAAATAGCCCTCGTTATAAATATGTAAGTACATTTGACTAGATCTGACTTGTAGGAGAAAAAACTGGTCTTTAAACCATAATTAAATTAAAAGTAATCCAACGACAACCCTCGTAGGGGTCTAGGAGTTGAAGCTGATGAGGAGCTTCTTTACAATTTTTTCAATCAATGTGAATACGAGTGTGGAATTCGACGACTCACTTTACCCCTGATTTTTAACCACGTACCTAATCAGAGCTAGGTGAACTCAAAGTTTGGTTCGCGGGCCTTCGTCCGAACTTGATCCCACAAGCAAGAAGTCAGTAATCTACCAACTAGACTACTCAAGTATTTTAAATTACTATAATCAATGTGCTATTAATTATCTTTCAAATTTGCTCTTAACTATCTTTTTATTTTACTTTTAACTATCTAAGCTATTACCAATAAAAATTGTTTTCGAATTCTTTCTTGAAAAAACTAATAATATAAAATCAACTCTATTTACATTTTCGCATACATTTCAAAACCCGCGCGTTTCTCAAGTAATTACAGCTGATTGCAACTCTTCGCTGCGACAAAAGTTGAATCCATTTCGACCTGAGCTGCGCCTGGCTGCGCATAGCTGCGACTTGGTGTGCTCGCTGCTATGGAAAACCCATATAGTCAACTCAACTGACAGCTTGGCTGCGCCTGGCTGCGCGTGTGCTTCAGCGGATACTCGCCCACTCCTTCTTTATTACTTCCTGCAGCATTGCCTTGCTGGTAATGATGTGTTTTCGGGTCTTTCTTTCCAGCAAATCCCATAAATGCTCTATCGGATTTAAATCTGGAGACTGTGGAGGTGTATGAAGCTGTTTTGGCGTGTTATAAAGAAGCCAGAGTTTCACAATTTTCGCAGTATACTTCGGGTCATTATCGTGTTGAAAACGAAATCCTAATTGCAATCCGAGTTTCTCTGCACTTTGTACTAAATTGTCTTTCAAAATATTCAAATAGGAGTACTTGTTCATTGTGGACTCAATAAATGTTAAATTTCCCACACCCATACACCCCCATACCATAACGCCACCACCGCCATGCTTTACAGTTGGTATCAGATTTTGATTATCCAGTGCTGTTCCCGGCTTTCTCCATATAAGCTTTCGTCCTTTAATACCAAAAATACAAAATTTGCTTTCGACTGAGAAAATGATGTCTTTCCAAAACTCATTAGGCTTATCGATGTGTTCATTTGCAAATGCAATACGTTTCAGCCTATTAATCCGCGAGATGAAGGGTTTTTTGCAAGCTACACGACCATTGTAACCAGCCTTTTTCAAGATTCTTCTTGTTGTGTCAATACGAACCTGTTTGCTGAATTGTTTCTTGATATCAGAAGTTATTTGGGAAGCAGTTAAACGTGGATTTTGCTGAGCGATGGAAATGATTTTCCGCTTTTCTCTGATGGTTAATTTTGATGGTGGACCAAATCGTGGCTTGGAAGTAATAACTCCGGTTGTTTTAAAATTCTTAATTACTGTTCCTATTGAAGAATATTGTCTGCCAACTAATTCTGCAATTTCCCGATGACTTTTTCCTTCCTTCCACAATTTAATGATAATTTTTCTTTCACCGACGCTAACTTCTTTCCTTTTAACTTCCATTGTAATTTTTAATACAAAAAAACTATGTTATGCTGATCAACTTTCACTTTAGAGTAATCTTACAAATAATAGCTAGCGTGTGACTAACAAAAGTAATTTTCAAATACTCCTTTTTTGCAAGAAATTTCGAAGAATTCGAACCATCAGTAACTGCACGTAGACTTTTTCTGCTTGTTTTTCTGACTCGGTCGCTACAAGTACCGCTATCTCATTTCTGTGTGGAACGAATTCTAAGAATTTTCGTTTTAGCAATCATTGAGAAGTGCTTATTAAGTAAATGGCAAGTTTTCAAATATTTATGTACAGTTATAGATTGTTTTTTGCCGTTATACAAAATTGTGCTAAAGTGCACGTAGACTTTTTCTACTAAGTGCATGTAGATAAGAAAAATGCATACCTGTCATTTTGAAATGTTCCATCCAGCAACAAGTCACGTTTTGCAAAATAAAACATTCCCGTCTCGACAATTTCTCCATTCCAATCTTGTCTGCGTGGCCTGTCAGACGGATCAAAGTTAACAGGCTTTAAATATTTATTTTCGGAATCAAATGTCCATCTTAATTTGAAGTCTCTGGAGACAAGGCAAAAAAAATTATAGATTATTTTTAAATGTTATTTTTGAGAAAGCTAAACCTGGTTGAAGCGAAAACACAATCGGCATCTTGAAACAATCGACACGCTTCATGTATGTAACAAGCCCGCAGGAAAACCGACGTGCATTGGAATAGGGCAACTGAATTGACATCAGGATGTCCTTGTATGAAGTCTTGAACGGCCTCGATAGATGGCGTTGTATCCTGGGCTAAATCATGTGGACGTTTGTGTACTTTTGCACCGTCTGCAAAAATAAACCAGTGCAAAACAAAAATATACATCGTTATTCTTCCAAAATAGTAAGATGAAAAACTGATGCCAAATGAAAACAGTTTGATATCTTTCAATTATTTTTATGTTATTTGTTAGGTCATTTAGTAGTAACAGATTGTACAGCACATTATTTAAAATGGCCGCTATTTACCTTCTAGCACGAACCAAAACGCCCTGAGCCCTCATTTATCGCAGCACGCAGCATATATACGGAAAAATTGTAGTAAAAGGGCTCATTTTAAAGATTTAATATTTCAATGACAAATGCATCAAGCCGTGTCCTTAAAAACGAACAATAGCTTGTGATGGCAACTAGCCAATTATTCGATAATATGAAGTCCAGAACGTTGTTATTGAGCTAATATTGGGGGTTTTCACTTTATATGTTTTGTTTTTGGTGAACAATTTGGCAAAGTTCGATCCACAAAATAAGTTCTATCACTGCTTTAGTGACCTTATACACTTGAGGTTTCAGCTTCTAAATCGATTAGTCAAAAATTATTTTTTAGTAGACAGAATTCTTCAGTGAACGTTTTTGTGGAGATGTATTGCGTAAAGCGTTTATTTTGGCCTAATATTTTTGCTTCAATGTAACTGTGTTTCAGTGCGCTTTATGAACCATCCGTAAAAATGTTCGTCCAAACATCTCCATATGTATTCGTTTCACGCTCATACCTCATACGCCTTTAATTCCAAATAAAATTGAAATTGTTTCGTTGTATTTTTTACTAGTAAAATCCTTTAATAGGCAAAAAATAGTATAGAATCGGTATATGGACATTCTGTTGATAAAGAATTAGTTCCTCTAGCATGACTTAAACATGATCCCAATTGGGCATTTTATGCGTCATTGTTACCACGCGATTTTCTGAATTTTTATTCTTATGCCTGTCAGGGCCATAATAATCTTGTTCTGACAATCCTTTAAACGTCAGTATGGCGTCCCGGAAAGTGGAAGTAAAAAAGTCCCAACCGTTTATGAGTACACTTACATAAAAATGTCTTTTCATTCCACACACAACCTACAATTCTCCATAAACACTATACAGCTCTATATCTACACCAAAATTATGGATTTTAGTTCAACTAAAACTGTTGACCCCGATTAGAGCACAGGAATTTCTATTTGAGGTTCCTGCGAATTTATCGAATGATAAGATGATTTTTTGGATACATCAGGTCAGTTGTGGTAAAGGATATTCGATCGAAGCTGGGGTATTACAGGAAGAAGAGTCATTGTGTGAAGAAAAACAAAGGTGAACTAAATGTACCACTCCTAACTTATTCAACCAGTCAAACTTATATTCCTTCAGCATATAGAAAATAGGCGTTTCACTTCGAACATAGCATAGCTTACCCCGAAAATCATGCTTCACGCTAGCGTATATCAATTAAATTCTTCTGGCCTTCGATGAGCAAGGATGGGCCCGAGAATGTAAAAAATGTCAAAAATCCCAGGTAACGCGACAAATAAGCGAACCTGCATCGGCTTTTCCCAACGTCTTCAAACGTTTTAAGGTCATTCAAATTGACATAGTTGGCTCCCTAACTGAGTGACAAGGATATACAACGATATACATGTTGGCTCACCATTATCGGCCGATGCACTCGTTGGACTGTAGCAATTCCTTTGACCAGGGGCGGCGAAACACATTTTTCCGGGGTGGGTAGTAAATAATTGTCGATTATTGTAGATAAGTGGGTGGCTGGGATATATTGAAAAATCATTTAACATTTGCACATTCATTCATTTATTAGCATAATGTACATAAATAACACGTAAAAGGTGAATTATTTATTGCGGTGGCTTTCATTCTTGCTTGAAGTCCTGAAACTGACCCAGAAACGTTTGCCGCACGATCGTACTATTGGCCCCTAAGTTTAGAAACAGGCAAATCGAAGCGTGAGAAAACATCTTTCACGAGGTTGAACAATGTTTCAGCTTTCTTTTTGGATGCTGTATAAAATCCAATGAAGTACTAAGTTGCTATGAGCTTTTCAGATACAACTCTAATGTAAACAGAAAATTGTTCCGTCCTCGATAAATCTGCAGCTCCATCCAACATTATTGCGACAAATTCTGCTTCCTTAATTTTTTCATGTTCGTTAGCAGAATTTCTGTAGCCATAAGTTCTATAATTTTGTTCTGAATCTCGTGGTGGAGCCATTTACTTCCAGTTTGTTTTATCCAGGATTCAAGCGCAAGCACATCTTTAGCGCGAGCTCGTAAAAACGCCATAAAATTTGCATCTTCATCATTATTTGCTCCACGTAATGCTAAACCTTGCTTCCTTAAAGTTTTTAGTGTCCCAAATACTTTTTTCAAGCCAGTGCGGTGATCCACCATTTGTTTCAACGCTTCAGATGAAAGAAGTTCGACAACGTTCACAGAAGAGTGATGATCTTTTAAAGCCCCCACACTTTCGAGATGCAAAGAACTTTTCGAATATGCTTTGATCCGTTCCACCCCGTGCTTTCAATAGCTGAAGCCTCTGTTCACCCATGTTTCCTTTGATTGTAAATAACAGGCAGCGAAAGAAAGTATGATTTTTTTTGCGATGACGTCTGTGCAGCCAGCCTCATTTGTATCGAGGAATGGGAACTGGGCTTTCCATCTCTGATATACTTTGGGTATAAGCGATGTGGAAACATTGGAATCTAAAAAGCCATAAGAAAATGTTGTATATGTATACATATGTTTATATTCGCTGTCCGTAACGTTTCTATGGGAAATATCCACTTCATTAGTGAATCACAAAAGAGAGTAAATAATGCAAAATAGTTTATGTAGAGAAAAGTAGAGGCCGAATGAGCCAAATTTTAAAGAATGAACTTACCGCTACCGTACTAGTTTTAAGTTCATACCGACAATTGTCACTGGGACTGTTTGATGATGTCGAAGGAACAAAAGAATCGCTTGGCTATTTCGCGACTTCGGAAGTATTGTTCTTGAGTCCTTCATTAATACTTTTCAACTTTATGATGAACCTGTCTATTTTCAACGCTATAATCGGCACCTTAAATCACATGATAGAGCTTTGACTTTGAAATATGAAGTAGAAATGTGCACATTAAAAAATTTGCGCGAAGATTCAAAGTGTGAGCGGTGAAGCTATACCATTCTTTTTGCTTAGCTCTCTTTCTTTGTCCCTTCGCAAGTGCGGTACAATTAAAACGATTTCGCTGGAATTAAGTTTCAGTAGCGATGGCGATGGAGCTAAAAATAAAACTTCGAGAGTATAGGCATGCTGTGCACGATAGAGTGTTCGTTCACGGAATATCGCTGCGGAAATTCGGAAAGAGCCTTGCCCTTTCGCTTTGCTACTCTTCGTTCTTATTCTTTTCTTCTTCTTGTTGCTGCGTAGATATGATTCTCAGGCGTTTACATTTGAGCTGAAGAGCCTCAAAACCAGTCACATAAACCAAAAGCCGGCTCCTCACGCTAAAGAGAGTAATTTCTGACTAATATTGAAATACACTAAGCATAATACATATCGCTTAAAAAATACCCTACGCAACAGGATAGATATCCTGGGTAGTTGTAGCCATAAAATAAGAATACAAAGAAAAGAAGCACTCCATCTATCCAATGCTGCCCAGTTTTCATGAACTGTTATGTTTGCTCATCATCGCCGTTTTCTTACATTTCGCTCCAGGTCATAATATGATGGCCCCAGCTCATAAAACCAAGCACCCCACCTTTTTATGTGTTTCGTATCTCTTTTTGTATTTCGTGTCTCTTTGCATTGGTTTTCTCTATGGTGACACTGACAGGGTGCTGAGGAAGGGTACGTGTCACCCAAAAGTTGCCCGTCTGCATCAAATCGGATTCGTATGATGGGTCCGTGATGTAGTAGTATATTATTTAATTTTATTAAGATTAGTCAAGAGATTTGAAGTTTAACTCCGCAATTTGTGGATCTGTAGATTCCAAGAAGCCGCACTTGGCTTGGGGCTATCGGCTTCAGACCATCCACTCGATCGTAAAACATTGCAATATGTAAAATTAATTGAAAGCGTGTTTGACTGTAATACTGGTTACAATTTGCGCCTTTAAATGCTATTTTGTGGGCAACACTTATGATTTCTAGGGTACCTTGGAAACCATAAGATATCATATGTTTTAAAGGAATGTGGTTGTTTCGCTGTTGAAGACATTCGTAAATTCTGTCTTTGTTTCAAATTTTATTTATTCTTTTTCACCACAAATAAAGAAATTAATTATAATTTTTTTCATTATATTAATGTGGCATATAGAATCAAAATTTTAGGGTGGGTAATTACCCACCGTTTGATTTCCCAGGTAGGTAGTACTACCCACACCGCCCAAGGCGTCCGCCGGGCCTGCCTTTGACCAGTATTACTGCCAATGATTGTGCGTCTGCTCTACTGAGCGCCTGGATTGCTCGATCTGGAGTTCCCCAGTACATTGTCACCCACCAGTGCAGACAATTTGAATCAGCGCTCCACGCTGAGCTTGGTCTACTATTGAACTTCAAACGCAATCGTAAACCACAACGTACCACCCATAGGCCAACGGTTTCCTAGAAAGACGGCAGCGTACACTAAAATCGGCTACTATGGCTCACAACAATGCGTCCTGGACCAGAACACTGCTCTTAATTCTTCTTGGATTAAGATCTCTAATCCGAGATGAATTCACAGCGTGACCGAAAACTCCTGTACGGAGAAAACCCGCATCTTCTCAGTTATTTTCTTCAAGGAAATCCTAAAGCATCTTTCAACTACTATATTAGATGTAAGAAGATATATTAATGGAAAAGTAAGATTGCTTGTTTTTGAAAAAATTGTTAGCAACCACATCGAAGAATGAAGGATGCACATGATTCAAACAAGCGCTTAGGTAAAAAAAAAGTAAGCTTTTTTCAAAATATCTCAGTGTGAAGGCACTAAAATCAATCCCGGAGATACTGAGCACCTGCCACAATCTTTGGGAATAATGAATATTTTATAAATATTGCTGACACTAATATCTACGCCAAAATATTTTAGTCTATCAAATTTTAAGCCCATTGTTTCCACAAAAAAGAATTGTAAGAGCCTCATAAATATCGACTGTTGTAGTGCTAATAACTTTGAACGTCTCTAAGAAATTGGTACTAATATATATAAATACATCAAACAAAAGCAAAGATAGAAATATATATTGATTCCCCAACAATCACCAATAGCCCCTATTATTTTTTTTTCAAAAATAGAGCCTCCGTAACCTGCTTGTTTACAGCTGTATATTTAACATAATATGTTCGTACACTGAAAAAAATCGACATAGCGCCCAGAGCCATGTAACATAGCGCATTATTTATGGCCCCATACGCCAGGTACATAGTACTCTGAGCCATGTAATATGGCCCCCAGCGCCATAATGTCAGAATCTACATAGCGCGTGGTCCCATGTTACATGGCGCAGCATTTATGGTGCCACACGCTATGTACATAGTACCCTGAGCCATGCAGTATAGCTTCCAGCGCCATAATTACATGGCGCAGAAATTATGGCCCCACACGCCATATTACATAGTGCCATGAGCCATGTAATATGGTTCATGGCACTACAATTATAACTCGCAGCCATGCTGTGTGAGGAGATGTATAAATATCAGCAAGCTTCTTGAATCTAGGAGAGCCAAGGCCACGGTTCCTTCGTGAATAAGGAAATCCTTCTATCCCTGGTTTCGACACTCTCCTCTAAAAAATCATCCGGAGTTGACAAAATATCTAATTTTATACTTAAAAAGCATCCTACTTGCTTCTTTGAGCACCTGTCCATCCTATTTAATTCCTGTCTAAATATTGGCTATTTTCCCATTGCTTGGAAGCGTGCGAAAATATTTCCTATTCCCAAAGCTTCAGGAACTTGCGATGTCCTTAACGCGCCTCCAATCTCTCTTCTCTCAAACGTGGGGAAAACTAATTGAAAGGGTTATTCTAAAACACCTTAATAACACCATTGATATCAATCATATCATTCCCGAAAGACAATTCGGTTTCAAGCCCAAACACTCTACAGTGGACGCGCTAATGATTCTCAAATACGCCGTAGAGGAAAGCATGCAAAACAAAAGGGTTTTGGGTGCATGTCTAATTGATCTACAGAAGGCCTTCGACTCCGTTTGGATCGAAGGACTCCTGTTTAAAATGATCAATTTCGGATTCCCAACTTGGTTAATCAAAATTGTTGATAACTTTCTAAGCGGAAGACAGGCTTTCGTCACCTTCAATGGGGCTTCCTCTGACGAATTCCAAATTGATTCAGGTGTACCTCAAGGTTCCATTCTCGGACCAATTCTATTTAACGTTTTCACGGCAGACATCCCAGGAATTTCATGTGACTCTCCCACATGTGTTTCCATTAATCTTTATGCTGACGATCTCCTGTTCTGGTACTCACATCATAATCCGCGTATGGTAACAACGGTGTTACAATACTACGCAATTCAGCTTGTGGCATACTATGCAAAATGGGGCTTGCAGATAAATGCCAACAAAAGTGAGCTCATATTCTTCAGAGGTTCCCATAAGGATTTCAGGAAAAGAATAAGGGACATAAAGAATTCAAAAATTATTATTAATGGCCAGACAATAACACCTTCACAGACTGTGAAATACCTAGGCATAAAACTTGACCCGCGCTGGAGCCTCAGTCGCCATCTTCAAGGAAGTCTCAACAAAGCTGCTACAGCATATCATCTCATAGGCTGCATTTTCAAGCCAAATTCCATCATATCTTCTAGAGCTAAAAGCATAGCATATAAACAACTAATTAGACCAATTCTTACCTACGGTGCCCCTATCTGGGATCAAGCACCCTCAAGTCAACTTGAGAAGCTGGCGCGTTTTGAACGCCGTATTCTCCGAAATGTTACTTCTCTTCACTTTAAGCCCAATGGCCACTATTATGGGAATAGTGTCCTCTATCAAAAATCTAAAGTCAAGCCTCTTTCCTCTCATCTCCTCCAGTTATGTAACAACGCTATTCATCGTGCCTCTGAGCATCCAAATCCTATTATTCAATCGCTTCATCCAAGACCTGGATTCTAACGATCATACCCTGACCTCACGAATAGCTCATAGGCAATGAGCTACTCTTTCACTATGCATAAATCGACTATGTACATGGCGCCAGAAGTCTATAAATTATGGCGTCTGGCGCCATGTGTTTTCTCAGTGTAGCACTGATCTTTCTATTGATGATTTAGATTGAATCGTTTCAATCTTCTTGAAAATTGTTGGCTTTTAGCCGATGTTTTGATGTACCAGCCTGCATTGTTAGGTCACTTTTGAGGTCTGATTTCCACAGCATAAGCTAAGCTGCATAGAGGTTTCGAAACAGTTTGCTTTGCTGATAGCAACCTTTACAAAATACATACAGTGGCTCAAACGTATAATCGGACAACTAGAGTGCTCAGGTAAAACATGTGAAAATTTGTTATAAAAAAAATTAGGCAATATAAGGTATATAAGTTAGCACCATTCTCAAACGTGCCAGAACACCATTACTTTTGTCGCCTGTGCTGAATTGCATTTTATATAATTGAATTGAGTATTAAAACAAATGTATTAAACTGTCATTGAAATACTTTGAGTTAGAAGATAATTGTGAATTAAAGTAAACTTTGCAAAATGTGTAATGAAAAAATAATTGAAATATTTTGTCAGATTAAAATTCAGTTTCGAACAGAACAGACGTTTATTTTTCTTCAACGTACTCACGTTGTTAACTGGCGTCCGAGCAGTATTAAAAAGTTAGTCAGTGGAACATATTAAGCCAAAAAGTTCCTTAAATCCTTCGCAGAGGCTGGCAAGGAGCTGATCAGTTGAAAAAAAAGTTTATCCGAATATTTGTAAACGGTTCTGGTGACGCGGATTAGAAAACAGAGTAATAAGAATTATTCAAACTCAATTACTTAGTGCCTTCTGCGTCCGCAATCGAAGCACCACAGTGAAGTTGTACCACGAGTAGGTGATTGTGAAGAATTACCGGAACAGTGACCAAAAGGGACACATTGCAACATCACTTGAAAGGATTTATCTCGAACCTGGGAACCCAAGACCAGTGAAGTTGTACCACGAGTAGGTGATTGTGAAGAAATACCGGAACAGTGACCAAAAGGGACACATTACAACATTACTTAATTGGATTTATCTGGAACCTGGGAACCCAAGGCATGCGCACCCACGCAATAGTCTTTATCTTCATGTGAGTACACAGAATATCCTTATCTACCATTATTTTGTGAGCAAAGTGAGCAAATTATATTGATCAGAGAAGTGAGTGTATTATTAACCACAAAGTGAAAAGCTATATTTGGTTATTAAAATGGAAATGATGCAAGAGACCATTCATCAATTAACTGGGGCAGTGAATGCTCAGATTGAATTAACGAAGAGCATCTTATTCAGACGCCAGAAGTTGGAGGAAGCCCAGAACGGGCCTGCACAAACTTCAGCCGCCGAGTCTCCTCTCCGTGGTCCCACCACAGAGGAAGAACTCAAGGAAATTTGTAAATTGCCAGATTGTGTCAGGCATTTACCGATATTCGAGGGGAATCCTACCGAATATATTTCCTGGATGCACAATGTGGAAACCATATTAAATGATTTCGCAATTGTTCGCGGCAAACCACTATTCAGGGCGATTTTACAATGCATCCGCCAGAAAATTAGAGGGCCGGCAGATTCGGCGCTCATTTCATACAACATATTCGATGACAACTGGTCATCAATAAAAAAGTGTTTATCTTTACATTACGCTGACAAGAGGGATATTCGCACCTTAGAATATCAGCTAAACCTCCTGAGGCAGGGGAATATGTCCCTGGATGAATTTTACGCCAACGTTAACCACCAGTTCTCCTTAATCGTAAATAAGATTAAAACGGAAGACTATTCGTCAGAAACGGTGAGCGTGCTCATAGAAACTTATAGGAACCGAGCACTAGATGTATTTGTACGTGGGGTTAACGGAGATCTTTCCAGGATGCTGGTTATACAAAGGCCCAAGTCGCTACCTGAGGCATATACGTCATGCCTCGAAATCCAAAACTTGAACTTTCGTGTAACCTCCGTCCACAACGCCAATGTAAATAACTCAGTGACAGCACCTATTAACCAAATTTTTGCTCAACATCAAGGGAAGCCGTTTCCCAAAATTCCACCAAAACCATTCCCAAGGGCCGCACCGAGAGCATTACCTACCTACCAGAGGAACGAGGCTTACAACATTCAGCATGAACAACGCCCACAACCACCAGCAAGGCCGTCATTCCCGAAACCACCAGTTCCAATGGAGATAGATTCATCAATACAAACCAGACAGATTGATTACCTGAATCTGAAAGACGATAAAGATCCTGCTAAAAGATATAGAACCTCCGACAATTACCCTCGCAAACAGCAAAGGATAAATGTTCTGGAGGCATTGGATGAACAGCAGTGCGGAGGAGAACTCCATGAAGACTACTATGAAATCGCAGATCTTCATTTCGAGTATGAACAGGACGAGTGTCACGAAGTAAATTTATATGACACAAGCCTCTCTAGCATTCCATACTTAGAATATAGAACTAGAGACAGCAAAACCCTTAAATTCCTTGTTGATACGGGTGCCAATAAGAACTTTGTACGACCCGCATTAGGCGCAAACAGAAAACCAGTCAAACGCCCATTTAAAATACGATCTGCAGGAGGTGACATAGTGATAAGGGACCAAATTTCAGGAAAATTCTTCTCTAGCATTGGAAACGATTCCACAATAAATTTCTTCATTCTACCGGGACTTGAGTCTTTCGATGGGATAATCGGAGATGACACCCTGAAAGACCTCGAAGCGATAATCGATAGAAAAAATAACGTATTAAAAATCAAGCCAAACATTGTAATCCCGCTGAAAGAGAAGTTCTCGACTCAGGTGAATAATATAGAAGTCAGAGATAATCATCTGAACCTTGAAACAAAAGCGAAATTAAAAAGAATCATACAGAAATTTCAAAATCTTTTCGGACCGGTGGACAACAGCCAAATTATTGATACAAACATTAAGGCAGAGATCAGAACAATAACAGATGAACCAATATACGCAAAATCATATCCATATCCTTCTGCTATGCGTGAGGAGGTCGACAGTCAAATAAAAAAACTATTGAAGGACGGAATCATTAGGCCTTCCAAGAGCCCTTACAATGCTCCCGTTTGGATAGTCGAGAAAAAAGCTGACTCTTCCGGATCTCGAAAATACAGAATGGTAATCGACTTCAAAAAATTGAATGCGGTGACCATACCGGACACATATCCCATCCCGGATATATCCAACACAATAGCCAGCCTTGGTGAAGCGAAGTACTTCACAACTTTGGACTTGACCTCAGGCTTCCACCAAATTCAAATGAGCGAACACGATATACCGAAGACAGCTTTTTCAACAATGAATGGAAAATTCGAATATACAAGAATACCCTTCGGGTTGCGAAATGCTCCCGCAATATTCCAAAGAATGATCGATGATGTCCTCCGGGAATATATAGGCAGAATATGTTACGTCTACATTGACGACATAATCATATTCGGAAGAACGGAGGCGGAACATTTCGAAAACTTAGAGAAAGTATTTTCCAAGATCGAAAAAGCTAATTTACGAATCAATCTCGACAAGACCGAATTTCTAAAAAAGGAAACGGAATTCCTAGGTTATATCATTTCCAGTGAGGGGATAAGGCCAGACGCCAAGAAGGTAGCAGCAATAAAGTACATTAAACCACCTTCTAATCTGAAAGATTTGAAAAGTTTCCTGGGACTGACATCATATTACCGCCGTTTCATAAGGGATTTCGCTAAAATTGCCAAGCCGTTGACTAATATGACAAGAGGTGAAAAAGGGCAAGTTAAGTCAACCCAATCCAAAAAGATTCCAATCGAGATGGGAGAAATAGAGCTAAAAGCGTTTAATGAATTGAAGGAAATTTTAGCTTCACCCGAAATACTAGCCTTTCCAGATTTCTCTAAGGATTTTATATTGACCACAGACGCATCGAATACGGCCCTCGGAGCAGTGCTTTCTCAGGGCGAAATCGGAAAGGATAAGCCAATCACATACATTTCCCGATCCCTTGATAAAACCGAGGAGGCGTATGCAACAAATGAGAAGGAAATGCTTGCCATTGTCTGGGCCCTGGACAAGCTAAGAAACTACCTCTATGGAGCAAAAAAGGTGAAAATACTCACCGACCATCAGCCACTGACGTTTAGCTTGAGCAATAGGAACAACAATGCCAAGCTCAAAAGGTGGAAGGCTCGCATAGAGGAATACAACTGCGAACTCGTATATAAACCTGGGAAAACGAATAACGTTGCTGATGCACTATCAAGGTTAGAAATGGAAGCCAACATTCTTACATCTAATTCATCCCAGACGGCACATAGTGCCGACGAGGACAGCACCGACCTCATTCCTTGTTGCGAGGCACCTATAAACGTATTTAAGAACCAACTGATAATCTCGGAAGGAAAGGACACTTACGGATATGAAGAACCTCACAAGGGATACCGTAGGCATTATATTAAACCCACGAAGGTAACAAAAGAGGCTCTCATAAAAACGCTAAAAGAAAACTTGAATCCCAATGTCATAAATGGGCTCAAAATTCCCGAACCGTACATACAGCTCCTGCAAGAAGTGTTTAGGGAACATTTTTGTAGATTCCGAATCCGCATAACACAGCGAGTTGTGCAGGACATTACAAACCCCGATAACAAAATGGCAATCATAGATAAAGAGCACAGAAGGGCTCACCGTAATTATGACGAAAATAAGAAACAAATTTTAGAACAATTCTACTTCCCTCAAATGACTAAAGAAATAAAGAAGTATATCAAATCTTGCGACATTTGCAACTGCAATAAATACGACCGCCATCCCAATAGGCCGGAGCTGCAGAATACACCAATACCCAGGTATCCTTCAGAAATCTTGCATCTAGATATCACTACCAAGGAGAGAAATTTATCACATGCATCGACAAGTTTTCTAAATTTGCGAAATATTTTCGAATAAAAAACAGGTCAGTACTGCATTTGAGGGACAAGATGACTAAAGTACTACACTTTTTCACAGTGCCTAAAGTGTTGGTGATAGATAATGAGGGAAGCCTTGTAAGCCCGATTATTTCTAACTACATTAATATCCTGGGCATAGAGACATACAGGACACCTTGCCAGAAAAGTGAGGTAAATGGAACTGTGGAAAGAGTTCATTCCACCATAATTGAGATCACTAGATGTATTAAAAAGGAGTACTCGGACTTGTCGACGAAAGAAATCATCAACATTGCCGTTGACCGATACAATAACACGATTCATTCAGTAACAAACAGGAAACCTAGCGACGTATTTTTCGGAAGAGAACAGCGAATAAATTATCAAAATTTAGTAGATTTTAAAAACAAAGTCAATGACGATTTGATAAATCTAATTCGAAGGAAGCAGAAGCGTAAGCTGAACAACGAAAATCCCAAAAGACAAGAGCCAAAAACTTATGATTCTGGACAAACCATATACGTAGCAGTGAAACAAATTCAGGGCAAACACAAACCTATTTTCAAGAAAGAGATCGTAGCCAAAGACAATAAAGTTACCGAAACGACCGCCAGCGGCAGGCGAATTCATAAGTCCCATATAAAAAACTCTGGGCAATAAGGCATCTTTCCTCTCGTTTCAGTACAACGTGGACAAACAAAACTACGTCAACAAACGTTTATGAGTACCTAGGACCAATACCAACTATCAAGTTAGGAAGCGGACGAATAATAAACGACAGCATGAAACCCATAGACGCCATCGACTTGAACAACTATTACGAGCAATACAAGATCAACAGAAATCTGATGGACTCAACGAATGCGATGCTGCGGCAATAAAACAACATTATTGAACACCTACTCGACCGTATCACCGATAAATATGAACTATAAATAAATGATGTTCAATCGACTGAGTATCATGCGGAATGAAGTAAATGAAATAGTGCAGGCCGAACAGTTAGCTAAAAATAGAATTGTCAACTCCAATTTATTAAACAAGGAAGAAATTAACCAACTTATAGAACAAAATTGAAACACTTCCCTACGAAAACGAGGTTGAGGCTATAGAATATGCCGAACCAACAATGGTAGCAAAAGGATCACTTCTGTTGTACATTATTTCACTGCCCAAGACCGGTAGAAAAGAATACAATCACGTCACCGTTAGACCAACAACTAAGAACGATAAGCGAGTTTATATGCAGTCTGAAGAACTACTAACCAGCAAGATGGAAAATTATAGAAATTATAAAGAAAGTATGCAACTATATCAAGAACGTCATGGTTTGCAAAGAAAGCCAAGTAATCAAATTAGACAATGACTACTGCGTCAGTCGTCTACTAAACGGAGCAACAACGAAATGCACATATCTGGAGGGTAGTTTTGTAATCCAATTCAACAACGAGACAATCCGGATCAAAAAGAAGACTTTCACGAACAAAAAAGCCCAAGTACTCCAGGTTTTGCCACCAGTATTCCAGGCCAGACCAGATAAGGACTTACGGCTTGACTTGGAGTACCTCCACACTCTTCATCTAAATAACACCAGCAAGCTGAAGAACCTACTCACCAATCATGAGAAATCCTTGATAACAGATATAACTCTCTTTACAGTACTAATTTTAACATATGGTATACTTGTAGTCTCCAAATGCAGAAGAAGCAGCAGAAACAAGCTTGAGCTGACTCATCCGAAAACACCTAACATACTAGATGTCCAACCTATTAGGCTTAACATCCAAGACATTCAATCCATCAACCTTAACGTATAATCTGCGGGACGCAGACACTTCAGGAGGGAGGAGTTAGCACCATTCTCAAACGTGCCAGAACACCATTACTTTTGTCGCCTGTGCTGAATTGCATTTTATATAATTGAATTGAGTATTAAAACAAATGTATTAAACTGTCATTGAAATACTTTGAGTTAGAAGATAATTGTGAATTAAAGTAAACTTTGCAAAATGTGTAATGAAAAAATAATTGAAATATTTTGTCAGATTAAAATTCAGTTTCGAACAGAACAGACGTTTATTTTTCTTCAACGTACTCACGTTGTTAACTTATATACCTGAAGTTTTTTCTCATTTTTTATATTTTTAAGAGATATAATAAAATAACGCATTGTTGAATTCATATTTGAGAAAATCAAACTTAACAACAAACAACTCTACACAACAAGTCAAACAAATAATCGGACAAACTAGAAAAAGTTAATAAATCATACATAGTACTTAGTTGCAAATCCTTTTGGCTCGATCACTGCTTTTAATCGCTTTGCCATTGATTTGAATAAATTTTCACAAAACTTAGGTTCAGTTTTGCTCCATTCATTCTGTAATGCCTGCTTTAATTGGTTTATAGAATTAAAGGATTTATCGTACAGCCTTCTTGAAAGTTCTTCCCACAAATGTCCGATAACATTCAAGTCCGGTGGCTGTGCAGGTATTTGCAATAATTTGGGGCAATTATTTATCAGCCAAAGTTTTGCAACTTCCGATGTATGTTTCGGATCATTGTCCTGGTACAAAGCAAAGTCTTGTAAAATGCCCAATTTTTCGGCACTTTGCTTGACATTTTCTTTTAAAATATTCAAGTACGCAAATTTGTCCATTTTACCTTCGACAAAATGCAAATTACCCACCCCCGCACTGGACATACAGCCTCAAACCATTACTGATCCACCTCCGTGCTTCACAGTAGCTTGGATATTTTTTGGATGAAATTCAGTGGTGGGTTTTCACCACACGTATGTCCTTCCATCCGATCCATGTAAGTTAAACTTACTCTCATCAGTAAATAAGACCTATATATTGTATAAAAACTACATAAGTATTTCATTTAATATCCACAAAAACTTCCTAACGTTTTCCAAAGTTCTTTGTCTTTGAGCAAATATTAATTTGCAAATTCCAAACGACATGACTTATTTTTAACGCTTATGAATGGCTTTTTTCTGATAACTCTGCCATGGTAATAATTTTTTCTGAGAACATTTCTAACAGTTTCAACGCAGACTTTCTTTCCAATATTTTCATGTAGAAAAGTTTTCAACTCCTTGGCTGTTTTCAGTGGATTTACTTTCACTTCTGCCAGAATGCGCCGTTGATTGCGCTGATTTAATATTTGTCCTTGACCTTTTATGCTTTTGTTCCCTATTCTATTTGAATCACGATACCTTTTTACAATATCGTGGATGTTAGAACGGCTTCTTCCAACGGTAACTCCTATATCCCGTACCAAATCTCCTTCTCCATAAAGCTTAATAATTAGTTTACGAATATCGAAAGTAGTTTGTTTTCCTTTTGGCGCCATTTTGTCACTTGTTGCACTTTCAAGCTTCAACTGAGAGTCTACACTGACAACTAAAACCAAAAGAAGCTAATTCATGGCAATTTCTAAGAAAACGCAGCTATGCTAGCAAGTGCTGACATATTTTTCTTTCACGTCTGATTATTTGTTTGACTTGGATTATGGAATTACTTACTGATATGCTTGAATTTTACGTGCACAAATTGAAAAATTTGTATTATTTTCAGATTATATTACATATATGGAAAGTGTGAAAAGGCCTAAGCTGCATATCATTAATAAAGTGCAATTATTTTGCCATATTTTCACATGTTCTACCTGAGTACTATCGTTGTCCGATTATACGTTTGAGCCAATGTACAGTGGCTCACAGCTTATTTGATACAGTGCTTCTTTAAAAAATTAAGTTGCAATAACTCAAAATATAATAACAATATCAAAAAAGTTTGAACACCATTTGTAAGAAAAATGTTTGTTGTTTATTAAACAAGTTTATATTTGTTACAAAGTTGCTGTTTTACATTTAAAAAAACAAAAAACTAAAAGTAATAACAAATTTCATGCCACAGCTTATTTGATACAGTTTGATTAAACATTAAAATTGTTGTGAATTATGAGGTTTCCAGTTGATTTCAATACTTCGTATGATAGCCCTTAGCCTTAAGCAGAGCCTGGAGCCTATTCGGCATTGAGTCAACGAGTTTTTTTGTGATGTCAGGAGTAATTTTTGCCATTCCTCTAGCAGTGCTTTCTTCAGGTCTTGTTTATTAGAAATCTTGTGTTTTCTAATGTTGTTATCCAACAAAGTCCACAGATTCTCAATGATGTTCATATCTGGTGACTGTGCCGGCGGAGACATCAAATGAGGGCAATCCCAAATTGGCCAGGACTGCACAATTCCCGACTTATGCTTTGGATCATTGTCTTGGTACAACCGAAATTGGTTGCTAACACCCAGTTTTTCAGTGCTTTGCAGCAAATTGTTTTTGAGTACATCAAGGTACTTTGTTTGGTCCATTGTTTCCTCAATAAACTTTAAATTTCTGACTCCGGCTGCGGACTTGCAGGCCCAAACTATCACATTGCCACCACCATGCTTCACAGCAGCTTTGGGGTTCTCCTTGTTTAGCTCAGTGTTTGCCTTGCGCCAGACATATGAGATTCCGTCGGAGCCAAATATGTTAAACTTGAACTCGTCCGCAAAAATAACCGTATTCCAGAACGCGGATGGCTTTCCCACATGCTCTTTGGCAAAGGCAAATCGGCTTATTGTATTTTTTTGGAAATGAATGGCTTCCTACGAGCTACTCGCCCGTTGAAATCATGGTCGCGAAGCACCCGTCGGACGGTTTCAGCACTACATGACTTCCTTAATTCACGATGAACTTCAGTAACCAATTTTGGAGCGGAAATCTTTGTGTTTGCTTTCACTTTCCTTACAATGTATCGTTCGTCGGATACGGTGAAAATATTGTTTGGCACATTTCTCCTCTTATTTTCTACCCGATTTTTGTGTACGAAGCGCTCAATTATGTGCTGCACTGTAGAGACACTCAAATTCACACTTTCAGCAATTTTTCCAACACTTTGTCCTTTTTTAAAGTGGTTTAATACCATTTCGCGCTGTTCAATTGTGGTGCGATGACCCATTTTACAATTTTGGCTCATTTTGGCACATCAGCTTACAAGATCTTGCTAAAAATTACTTAAGCCAATGTCTAACACAATCAAAAATTCGAGAAACAAAAACAAGACAGATTAACGGCGCGACAAATAGAAGTTTATTCGCATTGAAGTGTCTGTATCAAATTAGCTGTGAGCTGCAATTTTTCTGCGCCAGTGGTATTTCTCTTTTACCGGAAGCCGAGGAATATTGCTGGAACATTTTTTGTTTGCATTATATTCGTTGAACATGCATCTAGTCAAATACGTTTAAATTTTTTGGATAGGGTTCTTTATTTCAAAGTTACAGTGATTTGCATTTTTAAATAGTCACTGTATCAAATAAGCTGTGAGCCACTGTATATGTACTTAAAACTACGCTACAAATTTTTCTGATACTTCGAGCTTTTATTATAATATCTAGCGTATTCCACCCACTTATTCATACATTTGAGTTAGTTTTACAGATTTAAATTTACAACCTATTACCGATCACCATCTACATACATACATGCAGACAAAGTGACAAACTAGCCAAAAATTCGAAGAAAATCAATTAAATATCTAACAAAAAGTGAATAATTTGTTTTAGTACTTCTATTAAAAAGGAATTTCGTGCTCCAAGTAAGGAATTTTCCGTTGAAGGTGTGGGGAAATCAATTATGAATTCAGCCTTTTATTTTTTTAGTCGTTTGAAATTTGTTCTGATCAATGGAGCCCAAAAAGTCGGTTGCATTTCTGTCGCCAAATGCAGCCAAAAGAAAATAAGATAATTTTTATGGTATAACTATGATTTCATTATCCTTACTTCTTAACTGATCATCGGGTTATCTAGTCACTATCTACCAAAAGTCAGTTTTTTTTACTAATATTCCAAAAAAGCATATTTTCAGCAGTATTTCGTCAACAGCCCTTTTTGCTGAGCACTTTCGAATTCTTTTGTTTTCGGCTTATGCTACTTTTCAATCGCTAAAAGCAACTAGTGTTTATGTTTAAAAAAATTGACATACTGAATTAATAAACATGCTTAAAATATTTAACGAGCATACCTAAATTTATCTAAATTCTGCTAACTATAATCCTAGCTCGAAATTACCTGCGAAATATACATCTGTTTTCGTTCACTTGTACGTCAAGTTTAACGGTCCGATTAGATGATGACAATTCCCCTTCGAAGCTACTGCGTCCATAAAAAGCTTTTATTGGCTTTCCAATATCAAATTAAAATCATCTGTTTCCCGTCAGACGGAAATAAACAGTTCTTTGTTAATTTAGTGAATAGGCATAGTGCCATTATCGCGGGTTTATTCTCGAATTCAGAATGAACAAACTCGAAATGACACTTGCAATAATAAAACCTCACGCTGTTAAACATCCATACGTCTTTGATAATATTCGAAAAAGAATTAAAGAAGAATTTCAAATTGTGAACTCTCGAGAAATGGTGCTATCGACCGATGTAGCTGAACAATTTTACGCCGAACATCGTAGTAAGTTTTTCTATAACCGTCTCATATCGTTCATGACCAGGTACTTATCGTAGTCCATTTTTAGCCATTTATACTCTTATGAAAGCACTGACGTAACAAACGATTACAGAGGACCATCCGTCGCGATGATTCTGTCTGGGGAAAATGCTATTCAAAAATGGCGCCAAATGATGGGACCTACTAAAGTGTTCAAAGCCATCTTAACTCATCCGGATACAATTCGAGGACTATACGGCCTCACCGATACCCGGAACGCTTGTCATGGATCAGATGGAGAAGAGTCTGCTATGCGGGAAATAAGTATAATGTTTCCAGATTTTAATATACACGAATGGCGGAAGAAACAATTGGAAAATCAATAGTGTTTAGTACGTGGAAATGTGAATTACGATACTATTATCTAGAATTATGAGCATAAATTGTATTATGTGATCCTATTTGAAGTTGGCTGATACGTTTCTAGGGTCTTAAAGTTGAAACTAGTGATGTAGTTTTCATCATACAGCAGATGATTTCTATCTAATTGAATTTGCCAATTGGTGCTCGAATGAAATATGTTTAAGAGTTAACTTAAATAAAGTGTATAAGCAAAGTCAGCCTTAGCTTATTTCTTTTCACAGAGAAGCCGATAAAAATAACTAAAAGAAAATAATTATTCACTTACACTTTTCAGCTTCGCTAGCGATTTCAGCATCCTCTGTCGATACCCAAATTTCTGAAAATAAATTTGATTCACTGATTGTCATGATCGCTCTCCCGAGCAGCGAAACACCAGAAATTTGAACCAGGTTCTTCCTTGGTATACCCTTTGATCCACCTCTTGCGAGAATTAGTGCGACTCCATCGAAATTCGTAATATTTTGCGCACTACGGGAAACACATGATAATTATAAAGAAAAAATGGTGTTTATTTGAGCTTAAACTAACCATTTTAAATTTTCACCCCTCCAAGGTGTACCGAAGCACGTACTAATTACAACTAGCACTAAAAATATCGGAGCGACTGGGAACATTGTTGCGCTAATGTAGACTAGATAATAAAACGCATTTACACTTTGTGACGGCACACCGGATATTCTCAATTTAAGTGTATGGTTGGTGTTGGAGATTTAAATTAAATTCGGGTTAAATGTATTTGCGTTCTGATAAAATATAAAGACGTCGATTTGTTAGAAGAAGGGTTATTAGGTATTTGTAGACAAGTTAAAGATAGAAATAATCAAGCAATGCAAAGCAAATTATGTATGTCAAATGCAATCGAGGTGAAATCAAAGTGCATTAAAAGTAGATAGACGATATGCATGGGTAATTTTAGTTGAGTAAAACTAATGCTTTGACAAAGTATAATTTTTTTTCTTAGAAAATTAAAAACTAATGCAGCAAATATTTGAAATGAAAAGATAAGTCAATGAATGCTAATGAGCCATTTATGATACCAAAATATCACTCACTTTATTTATTCTGTTTTATTAGTTCCTTGAAATATCTCCTTCAAAGTGCAGAAAACCGGGATGAAAGGAAAAACGCAGCCCAACACTCAACACTCCAAAAACTTTTAGACATCAAGTAGAAAGCTGTTTGCTAAGCTTATAGCAATCAATGAAGTTATGTGAACAATAAGTCCATTAGATTAAAGTAATGGTCACGCAAAAAGAGAGAAGGTAAAAGACGCAATGGTAGAAATTGTCATTAGAAATAGAAAGAAAATATAGAAGGCAAATTTTCGATCAAGTCCTAGATCAGACTACACAGACGGGGACGCTTATTTAAAGCTGTAACAGTTTTATTCTTATCTGAAGCTGACAGTTTTCCCAAGTTCTTCAGGCGAGCGATTATTTATTTATCGCTTTAAGTGTGAAACGTTTGCAAATAGTTAGAATTAATTACTGGTTTTTAGATCGTTTTGTGTCATCTTTCAAACCTTTTTAGGCTTCAAAAATAAAAATAAAATTATAAGTTTCTATTAGATCACCTTAAAGTGGAACCACACTCTCGGCGAGACATGAGGAGTATGGCTAAGTAGGATCCTGTGGATGCCACGCTTGGCGTCGCTCGCTTGTTTGACGAGCATAATTTGTTTTCTTGCCTTGCCTCGGAATTCATGAAAAAACTCGGCACCTCTTGGAAACACTCATTAGCAGATATTGCTCAGATAAAAGATGATGTTTCTACCACCATATTCTTCTATGCTGAACCCAATGAAAAAATTGTGTTCAAGGGCTTTGTGCAGGAAGCTTTAGGGCAGACTAATAGCAATTGGATTGCAGCAGGCATCAGTAAGATCACAATAGCAGACTGAACAAACTACGTCCTGGATATAATGCTAAAAATCTCACATGCTGAGACTGGTCGCAAGTTATATTAAGAGTGTGGCAATTATTACTATTAATTTAATTATTATCAGTGGTAAAGTTTAGTATCAGGTTGATTGGCTGAACATACTAATCGTAGTAATGGTAATAATGTTATGATAAGTTATATAAGAATTAGTGAAAGTACATATTTTTACTTAAGTTTCAATTATTGCTTTTATCATATTTAGGGCAGGATAGCCTTTTACACGATTGATCGCATCATATTCGATATGTTATCTATACTGTGATATCTTCAAAAGTACCACTATCTTAAAACAATTTTTTTTATTCTACTCTACATTGAATGTCGAAAAAGAGACATTAGTTTTGTTTGAATATACTCGCTAAATTATAGCGCTTGAAATAAATACTTTTTTGATTCAAGGGAAAATTATCTCGAAGCGTAATGGAGCAATGAATTTCTTTTAAGTGAAACTAGAGATCTGAATAGATATATTGAACGCGCCGTTTTCTGAGAGATCTGAATAGATATATTAGGTGCGTTTTTTTCTTGGGCAGGGCAGGGTAAGTTAAGGGGGGAGTAGGGTTAATTCGTGTAAAAAAAGGCACATTTTTGTGATTTTTTTTTTAGATGAAACAGTTAAAATCTATTTATTAAAACAGTACATTATAGTATAACATTTGAAGAATATTTTGTGAAATTTTCATGAAAAAATATTAAAAAATACGACAATGGAAGCGATTCTTCTGGAGCGTCTCGGAAAAAAGGTGAATTGCGGTGCCCATCATAGCTCGGTGCCGGATCATCTGAAATCCTAAAATCAAACGTATTTCGTTAGATAATCGCTTTGCCCAGGTAACGCTGGGAGGTTTTTTTTGAAATTTCAATTTTCACTTTTTGGGAGCACTTTGAACGAAAAAACGCGATATTTTGCAAAAAAAACCGATTAATTTGTTATTGTAAAATTAAAAAAATATACAAATTCGAAAAAAAAACTCTCCAACGTTACCTCGTAAATTATGTATAAAAATAGTGTTCAAAACTTCAAAAGGTTCGGTGCAGTAGTTTTGGAGTTATGATGGGCACCGGCTTTGAAAACGTGAGTTGTGGGAAAAACGCTTTAAAGTTTTGAACACTACAAAATTTGGGATGAAACGTTCATAAGCGAGATCTATCGGCTTACTTCACACTGAATCATCAGTGTCAGGTCCATAAAGGATGTTGCTATCATCCACAATGTCTAGAGCATCATTTGCTCCTGTCTACGATATCTCCTGCCTTCTTTTGTTTGCTTCTTTTTTAGTCGGCCTTCTATTTTAGTCGAATGAAAATTTATTTTTTCATCACATTTTATGCATTTCACTACCATTGCAATTGTTGAAAAGACTAATACAAATTTTTTAGGTCGATATAATCTCGCACTAGTTGTTGCTCTATCAGATCTTGTAACTTTTTTCGGCATTTTAGCAATATTTTAGCACAAAACTGAACGAAAATGGAGCTAAAATGATGCGAAAATCAGAAAGTGCGTGTACGTCTGCTCGATAGAATGTTTACTGCCACACTAAATTATGTACTCTACATTGACTAAAGTTATAAATAATATAATATAAAGTTATTATTGACTAAAGTTAACACGTTTGTACTCGTTTTTATATTTCTATAAAGAAAGATAGGGTATTCTAAAGATAAGGTATTCTATAGAAATCGAACCAGCTTGCCTGGTAACAATAGCGGGCTCGAGTCAGATAGGTATAAAAATCCGACAGGTATAAAAATAGTCATAGCTTCGTCAATTTTGCTCTGATTGACTTGAGATTTAGACACAACATTCTTGAGATATTAGTCATTCCTTTACAATAAAAAATAAAATCGGAAAAGAAATAAATTTAAAAACCTTACTCCCCCCTTAAGGTATGTTTAGGTAAGTACATTGAATCCAACAACAATAACTTACCCTGCCCAAGAATGCAAAAACATGCACCTATTGAACGCGCCGTTTTCACTGACGATTTTAATTCAAGGTATTTTATCAGTTGCGTCGTTTTGTCAGCGGGCTATTTTTCTCTCTCAAACAGTTTAAAAATTCATCAAAACTAAAAATCCCTCGTTCAGAATTTGCAATACGAAATTATGAATCTACAAAAAAAGAAAATTGCAATTGAAGCCAAAAGACGGAATAAATGTTCCTTGAAAGAAAAAGTTTATCAACTTCAAAAGCTAAAATCTAGGAAGTACTGCAACATTATCACTTAACGTATTCCAATTTATATTATATACATAATTTTTACGAAGATCAACTTAGATGTGTATAAAGAATCTGTCTTAAAATTATGGGGAATTTTGAAGACATCACAGTTTTAAGAAGTATCTCTAATATGATGCAGTCAATCACGCAAACGACTACTCGGTTGTAAACTTAATAATCATTAATTTTTACTATGTGCATCTGGTACCCGTGAATTTTTGCTTACAATATTTGACGATCCAGAAGTCGCCGCAGTCATCAAACTGCGCAAACTGCAATAGGTTGGCCATATGCAGTGAATGGACGAACACCGAAAACCTAAAAAACTACTCTATGGAAAAGCCCAGGGTCGAGGGCCAGTGCGAGAT
The DNA here is from genome assembly GCA_963978885.1 of Nemotelus pantherinus. Lineage (NCBI taxonomy): Eukaryota > Metazoa > Arthropoda > Insecta > Diptera > Stratiomyidae > Nemotelus > Nemotelus pantherinus. Next base: position 59,871,007 of record OZ022263.1, read on the forward strand.
CTCAGGAAGCGCTGGTCCGACTCTGTCGACGAACAGTGCGCATAGCTGCTCGGATTTCGGAATTGGAGGATGCGGTCTTTGGACCGAGGCAATTGGAAGCGTTTCCAGCAGGCCCGAGAGGGGCTGTAGTGCTACGACGACGTCGACTTGCAAAAGTGTTCAACTGATTTGCAAAAATAAATTGGGTTGTGAAATTTATGGATTTAATGTGCAAGAGGTACTTTTAAGCCGCACATATTTCCGCCAAAGGTGATGTACGCTAATGGTAGTTTATGTTATAATGCAATCAATAAATGTGGTAGCTAACAATCTGCTAAAAAAATATTTACAATTTTAAACCAAGATTTAATTGAGAAAAGGGTACGCCGAACCCTCGAAATATTGATTTGCTCGGATATTTTTAAGATTCTTGTGGTTTACACCAAGATTTTTTTTAAATGAAAATTTTTTTCCACGAAAATATATCTAATAAGACGAAAAATCTACAAAATTGTTTTCTTTATATTTCCAATCTAATTTGGTATATACAATACAATAATAATACATATAAATTAAAGGCAGTTCAAAATCACATTACATATTCTTGATTTCATTCACATTACTAAATAGGAAAATATTTCATATCAATCGAATTTAGCCGTTGTTCAGTTTTACGCAAAAATAATTTGTATTTCTTATCAAATGCATTTCCATGAAATTTATTTTCTACAATATCGAACATTTCACCATCAAATCTTGCATTGTCAGTAGTTGAACTAGCTGTTCTATAGTTCTCCAGCATTCTGCTACAAAGCGGTTTCGTTTTAGTTTTACAAATCTCATTGTCATGATTGTTACAACTAGAAGTAAGTGAAGTCTTTAGCATACTGAGCGTTTGTTCGCTGAAAGCAATTTACTTACTGATAATGTATCGCAGATTTAATTTGACACCATCTTTCGTGGAGTTCAAATGTAGGTTCGTTCACGAATGACTGATTGCATATGGGGCAAATGTAAGAATTAGCCTGAGTGTTTAATATTTAATTTTGATAATAAATATGGGTCTAGTAGTTAATAGTAAATGGATACTTACTTTTTTCTTAGATGTACTCGGTGTTTCATCAGATTTTTCCACACTTAATACAACAGGATTGTTCTCGCAATGGCTACAGCCACAGTGCAGTGAGTACAAATAGTCCATTCTACGACATTTTTGAGTATATTTATTACATTTCTGCAATTCAGGGTGAACAATCAAATGAAGAAATAACGAGAGAGAGAGAGAGAGAGAAAAGAACGATTTTTCAAGTACTTACACAATAATTTTCATCACTGGAGGAATCATAGTCACATTCCTCCAGAGTCCTTAGCTTTTTCCTTCTATTTTCGTTCGAGAATACAACCGGCGCATTATCAAGTTGTTTATGCTTACCATCTGAATCATCTGAATAGTGCAAATCATAGTCAAAGTCTTCATTGTCCTTGTCGATACCTTTCAATGATATGTTTTCCAGGGAATAGAGACATTCCCCTTCATGGCAATCTATATTAAATTCGAATATTTCACTCTCTTGTGATTTCGACATTGAACTTGGCAGAGCAACGCTGCTAGGACACAGAGTAAGTTCCTCCTGTGTTCGCGATGGTTTTGTTGTAACTTTACATTCCAACGCACCTGCTTTAACACTCTCGTCTTTAATGCCTCGACGTTCTTGGATTTGATGAAGCGTATGATGTGGAGTGATATGTGCGAAGCGTTTTGTTTTAAAATCACATTTTTGGCAATGATAACAGTTTCCGTTAACTTTGAAATGTCTCAAAGCTTTATGGTCGAGTTGACACAAGTTCCGATCAAAGTTGTTTATCTGATAGGTACTATGGATTAGACGTCGCAGGATCTTACGCATCATTCTACGTTCATATTCGATATCATCCAATTCTTTGCACAGAACTTCGCACGGCATACACACATAATCACCTTCACCGGCACTTATACCGCTATCATCACCCAACAAATTTTTCAGGACATTTTTCATGCTACCACTGGATTTCGATTGCAGCCCAAGCAATTTGGTCACTCCACCACTAGTCGCATTGTCAAACGATCCGCAAATAAAACAGACAGCCATTTCAATGTTCTTCGCTAGAAGCTAGTGAGAGCAGAAAATGCAGGAAGACAAATAACAGCACTTATTAGAACAGGACAATTTTTTCCGCTCACATGCTGGGCTTTGACGAACGACAGTACCGGTCGGTTGATTGGCAGATGGACAATGAGAAAACCTTGCCAGCCCGTGCCATAGAGGTATAAGACATTAAGAGTGGTGGTAAAGAAGCATTCTGTCTCGAGATCACCCATATCCACAAATTATTTCAATACAACGAAATATCTTTCGGGGTGTAGATCAGTTGCTCGTTTTGGGGGCAGTAACTTGGCGCGCATATTTGAAAAAATAGGAAAACATTAAAATTCAAGGCTCAATATGCGTATATTTAAAATTTGAAGGTAATCTGCACTCTACATTGTGGCCGGTCATTGTTCTTCAGTATTAATATTTTTCAATAAATTGAAATATATGGCTTCTCAAGTAAAAATTAGTCATTAAATTAAAATATTTGCTTCTAAAAAGTAGAACGAAACGAATCTTATTGTTGAATTGTTGAAGAGCTATATATTATTATCTTGCAACATTTTCATTAATTGCATTAACGCTATTTAACCACTTTGCGCAGATTAATGAGAAAATTATTATCATTTCATTACGTTTGTTTACAATGATAAATCTGAACTTTTGTATGCAAATGAGGTGCCAAATTTTCTACTACCTCCCTCTTCCTTTTTAACCGGGCTTGGGACCGGCTTCGGCGGAATTAAGGCAAAACGCAGATTCTTTTAGGCTCTTTTTATTTACATGAATTCATTCTTCTAAATTAACCTGAATTTATGATAGTCGAAACCATACCATTTTAATTAGTTTCTTATTTTAGCATATGTTATAATAGTAAACAGCACAAATTTTTCCAAAAATTATAATTTTTTCCTTGTAAACGTACGCTACTAATAGTAGATTTTTTTGCTGTTCGAATTTTATTCAGGTCGACCGACATTTTTTTTTTGAATTCTTCAAACTAAAATCAGTTGCCCCTATGAATAAGCTTCTAAACCTACTTCATTGGCATTTCCGCCATTTTGGAATCCAAGAGAAACTGTCAGGTACCCAGGTGTCAGATACGTGGGCCAGCAGACGAGCACTTGAGTCGGCATCACACAATTGCACTAAAATTACTGGTTTTGAGCCACGCCAAGCACTCAAATCTACTTAATTTGGATTACAGACTTTACCATAAGGTAAATGGTAAGTACTTACCTGTAGAAAGTTCACCCAGGCAGGCAGGAGCCCGTATTTTTTGAACAACACTTCACTTCACATTTCGTTGCCGGTGTTTAGATAGAAACTGAAGGTGTCACTGCCGCTTTTAACCGTATCTTATACTTTTAATGACTTTCTACACTTCTCAGCACTTGCGTCACTAAATTTGGTTTGAAAACACAGCTTATTCTAGCTAATTTCATCTCAAAATCAATAGCATTCTTGAAAATTGTTTGGTTTGTTTGTGTGTGCGATTTGACATTGACACCTGGGTACTTGACAGCACCCCGTAAAGCTTGAGAGGTGAAAGCGAGGGGGAGAAGAATGCTCGAGACACACACCTACAGGCGTTTACACGGATACCGCCACTCTTAAGTCTTATACCTCTATTGCCCGTGCAATAGAGGTATAAGACTTAAGAGTGGCGGTATCCGTGTAAACGCCTGTAGGTGTGTGTCTCGAGCATTCTTCTCCCCCTCGCTTTCACCTCTCAAGCTTTACGGGGTGCTGTCAAGTACCCAGGTGTCAATGTCAAATCGCACACACAAACAAACCAAACAATTTTCAAGAATGCTATTGATTTTGAGATGAAATTAGCTAGAATAAGCTGTGTTTTCAAACCAAATTTAGTGACGCAAGTGCTGAGAAGTGTAGAAAGTCATTAAAAGTATAAGATACGGTTAAAAGCGGCAGTGACACCTTCAGTTTCTATCTAAACACCGGCAACGAAATGTGAAGTGAAGTGTTGTTCAAAAAATACGGGCTCCTGCCTGCCTGGGTGAACTTTCTACAGGTAAGTACTTACCATTTACCTTATGGTAAAGTCTGTAATCCAAATTAAGTAGATTTGAGTGCTTGGCGTGGCTCAAAACCAGTAATTTTAGTGCAATTGTGTGATGCCGACTCAAGTGCTCGTCTGCTGGCCCACGTATCTGACACCTGGGTACCTGACAGTTTCTCTTGGATTCCAAAATGGCGGAAATGCCAATGAAGTAGGTTTAGAAGCTTATTCATAGGGGCAACTGATTTTAGTTTGAAGAATTCAAAAAAAAAATGTCGGTCGACCTGAATAAAATTCGAACAGCAAAAAAATCTACTATTAGTAGCGTACGTTTACAAGGAAAAAATTATAATTTTTGGAAAAATTTGTGCTGTTTACTATTATAACATATGCTAAAATAAGAAACTAATTAAAATGGTATGGTTTCGACTATCATAAATTCAGGTTAATTTAGAAGAATGAATTCATGTAAATAAAAAGAGCCTAAAAGAATCTGCGTTTTGCCTTAATTCCGCCGAAGCCGGTCCCAAGCCCGGTTAAAAAGGAAGAGGGAGGTAGTAGAAAATTTGGCACCTCATTTGCATACAAAAGTTCAGATTTATCATTGTAAACAAACGTAATGAAATGATAATAATTTTCTCATTAATCTGCGCAAAGTGGTTAAATAGCGTTAATGCAATTAATGAAAATGTTGCAAGATAATAATATATAGCTCTTCAACAATTCAACAATAAGATTCGTTTCGTTCTACTTTTTAGAAGCAAATATTTTAATTTAATGACTAATTTTTACTTGAGAAGCCATATATTTCAATTTATTGAAAAATATTAATACTGAAGAACAATGACCGGCCACAATGTAGAGTGCAGATTACCTTCAAATTTTAAATATACGCATATTGAGCCTTGAATTTTAATGTTTTCCTATTTTTTCAAATATGCGCGCCAAGTTACTGCCCCCAAAACGAGCAACTGATCTACACCCCGAAAGATATTTCGTTGTATTGAAATAATTTGTGGATATGGGTGATCTCGAGACAGAATGCTTCTTTACCACCACTCTTAATGTCTTATACCTCTATGGCCCGTGCAGACGTTTTGTTTGACAGATGTTTGTTTACGCGCATCCGAGCAGTGCAGTGCCTGTCGAAGGTAGGGAAGAAAGAAGATTGTTGTTTGAGGTTATAAATGGTTAGTGCCAATTGTTAGTGAATACTTCACGCTGCTGAATTGTTGTCAATTATAAGTATGCCTATGCTGTGTAAGTCGAATTGTGGGAATCGAGCAGTTTTAAAGGTAATAAAACTATTTCTATCATTTTATTACATTAGTATAAAGTGCCGAGAAAAAATGATGGAATCAGATGAAATTACAAAGAATTTCAAGTTAAGCAGCTAAATTACGAGATCTTAAAAAATATTACCTTAAAATTAATAATCCAAAGCGTAGTTGAATGTGTTCGAAATTATTTTTCAACATAGTTTCCATACAACTCTTTTGTATGTTTTCGTAGTCCATAAAAACTAACTTCTATTCTCATATGCCATTTTCAGAGACCTAAAACTGGCGATGCGCTATGCAAAGAATGCTTCTACATTGCATTCGAATCGGAAATTCATAACACCATAACTCAAAATAACTTATTCCAGAAGGGAGACCGGATTGCTGTAGCCGCAAGCGGTGGCAAAGACTCCACAGTTCTCGCACATGTACTAAAGCATCTAAATGAAAAGTATGACTATGGTCTGGACTTAGTGCTGTTGTCGATAGATGAAGGCATAACCGGCTACCGAGATGATAGTCTTGAAACAGTGAAACAAAACCGAGATGATTATGGACTCTCTTTGAAAATTCTTTCCTACGAAGAGCTATATGGTTGGACTATGGATAAAATCGTTGCTCAAATCGGACGAAGCAACAATTGCACATTTTGCGGTGTCTTTCGACGACAGGCCTTGGACCGTGGAGCAAAACTGTTGGAAGTGAATTGCATAGCTACGGGCCATAATGCGGATGATATAGCTGAGACTGTTCTCATGAACATTTTGCGAGGCGACACAGCACGATTACGTCGATGTACAGCTATTCGAACAGGTTCAAGCGAAGATACAATACCGCGCGTGAAACCGTTGAAATACACCTACGAAAAGGAGATTGTGATGTATGCGCATTTTAAAAAACTGGTGTACTTCTCAACGGAATGTGTATTCGCGCCTAACGCATACCGAGGTCATGCTCGAACTTTCCTCAAAGACTTGGAGAAAGTTAGGCCGTCAGCCATAATGGATATAATAATTTCTGGCGAGGAACTTGCGTTCAAGGATACTGTGAAGAAAATAGTACGGGGCACGTGCTCGAAATGTGGATTTGTTTCGTCCCAGCAACCGTGTAAAGCTTGTGTTTTACTCGAAGGGCTGAATAGAGGACTACCGAAACTTGGAATCGGGAAGAAATCAAAAGGTGATCGTATGATAGCACAACAAGATATGGAAATAGCTCTAAGAGAAAAAGCGAATTTAGTGAAAAATGATTTTTAAATGCAACCCAATGAACCTTAACTGAATGAAAACTATGAAATCATACGCAAACATAGTGACTTTTAAAAAACATTATTTATTTTCTACATATGGATCAACATCTTTATGCATCTTTTCACTTTGTGTTTCCGCACCAACTGCACATGCCAACAACGTGTTTACACTTTTCTCTTCTCCAGCTCCGTAGACATAGCCATTCGCCTTATCTATTAAATTTTTCAATCGCAGCAAACTTTCACTATTATTAACGTCGAGCGGTTGAAACGAGACCAAAGAATAATCTTCCACCATGGATACGATTGAAGCATTCAACTTTTTATACCGCTCCATTCCAGGCGTATTATCTAATGCTTCTAGAAGATAGGATAAATCTAAAACGTCGGTGTAGAAGTCTAAATTAAAGGGAAGTTTCGATTCGAATTGTTTGAACAAGTCAGCTTTGCTGAGCACATTTACGTGTGGAAGTCCCATTAGAAGCATCGAATTCAAAACCATTAGTAGTATCGATATGAATTTTGGAGGATCTGAGCAATAATGTGAGTCGATTAATTGAACGGTACACATGTGATAGCTCAGCTCCTCGAGCTTCCCAAAGATTTTGGACATGGATTTGTGATGAGTGTAGAGTTCTACCTGCCCGGGGCAATCGAATATGAAGTAGGTAAGAGGCGACGCTTTTAACTTGCTGAACAGCCATTCGATATTTTCTTCGAGGAATTCCAAGCAATACATCAGAGCGCCGTTTGGTCCAAGATCGTGATGTTCCATTACATCTTCGACAGTGACTAGATCCATGACATTGATTTCTGGGTCATATGACATATTTTCATTGCCGGGATCCAAGTTCACAACGCACACTTTTCGATCGAGTTGTTTGAGGAATTCACACATTTTGTGACAATAAGTAGTTTTCCCCGAACCTGGTGGTCCAATAACCAATTGGCCGTATCGTGGATTGATGAATTTGTACTTCGGCTGAGCTAACATTATGCTGTAACTGTAGGAGTACCGACAGCGTGACGAGTTCCCACTACTTTGGTTTTAAGGTATGTATTTTTTAATTAAAGTATGTCTTTAGTAGCTTCCAATATCGGGGAAAAATCTACGAGTTGTAAACAATAAGCAGGATCAGCTGTGAACTGTCAATGAGACAAAACATACGATGAGCACTGCCAGCTGTATTTTCTCAATGGTTTTCATTTGAAACAATTGGTGCGCTGTAGTCGTCGTTTTACTGAGTACACTATTGTTGAAAATCTTATCTTATTCAAATTTTAATTGCATTTTCAAGAAAACTTGAATTGTGAAAACAAGCAAAAATACTTCTCAGATTTAGCTAAGTTGTATGATAAAGAGTATAAAATAAAACGTGCGAATTACCGCTTCTGTTATAGTTTTATATGCTTTATCTAATCTAAAATATATGAGAGAATATTGCATTTTCAACTACCGGATGAGATAATTTTAAAGATTCAATTTTGATTTTATGTATATCATTTTGCTAAGTTCATTTTTGGGGCTAGTAGTGCACTACTCGAGGCGCATTACGTATTCCTTGGGCAAAGAGCTATCGCCAACAGAAATTAAATGATTTTTTAATAGGTCTATCATGATTCTCACATCAAGTTAGAAACCCGGCTCCAACATTCAGTCGAGCAAATTAGATGTTTTTCGGCTAGAAGCATCGAGGAAATGTGCTCTTAATTGCGCTAGTTCTACTTAGAGCAAGCTCATGAAACACAATTCAGAGTAACTTCGGGCAAGTTAGAGCAACCGAATTGCTCGTGAAACACATTCAGCTGAAACATCTCAACATAGTTCAACCTAGGGCAACTCATTAAACACAACTATTGTATATTACGGACTTTCAGGGGCATCAATATTGCGAATATCCGTCACATTACCGAATTAAATTGCCCTGAAAATAGTTTCAGTAATTAATTCTCGAAATTACTATGTAAACTCTTTCTCTTTTAAGCTTGGGGACTTGATACGAAAGATCAAGCACGATAATATTATCCTGTTGGGTGGTGTAAACATTAATCTTCGAAACCAATCTCGAAACAAATAATTAAATTTGCTAAGTGAGCTAGGTTTTCAGCTGTTTAGCTGAAGCTGTTTAGATTATATCTTCTCAGGAGAGATATATGTATTTAAGAAAATGAGAACAGAAGTGAGAATCGAAGCAATTTGCCTGAATCTGAGCGTTAGTAGTAGTGAAGGAAAACTATGGGACTGTGGGCAAATTTTACAGTCTTTTCCTCCGCGAACAGAAAGATAGGGATAGAGGTAGTAGGCCAGGTGTACATAAATTTGACAAGTAACAACCAAAAGCTCATAGATCTTCGGTAGCGAAGAAATCAAAGGGCAAATCGAGGGTAGTAATTCTCTCGATTTGATCTATTTATAGACTTTATCTTTGTATATGTATACGCTTTTTTCATTTCCTTAAATCTTTCTCTTCTGAGGTTTTAGATCATGTTCCAGTGCCCTAGATGCTCACTACTGAATAACAATGCTCACTACTGAATCCTTCGACAAAATTCGCAAACCTCCAGCTATTTTCTTCGACCTATCAAAAGCGTTTGGTTCTTTTTCACACAAACTGATCATAGGGAAACTTTATTACGAATAATTTTTAACGAATTTCAACACTAAGTGAATTCACAATTACTTACTAAATTGCTGACAATCAGTTCGAATTGGTCGTAAGCATAGTGGAGAGCCTGCTAGCATTTTCTGCATCTGAACGTAATGCATATAACGATTCATTCCATCGAATGTGTCACTGGGTGCTGTTGTACTCCAATAGAAATGGTGATCAAAAACAAATATTTAAGAGTAATTACTCATCAACATCTGAAATGGGATCTTAATATTAATAAGTTTGTGAACAAATTAAAGAAATTAATTCCCACTGTTATGAGATTCACTCTTTTTTTGTAAACAAACAAAACGAATGCTTTGTTTTGCCTTTATTCGTTTGATTATTCAGTGTGGAATAGTCCAATATAATCGCAAAACTTTCCTAATCCTCTAAAAGCAGTCCAAAAGTCTACTTTCAATATTTTGTTAGTTAAGCCCAAACGTTTCACTAGTGAAAAACTTTTTAGTACACTGAATGTCCTAGCAGTTGATTAAGTTTTTAAGGTATGTGCTTCTATTCAAATATTTGACGAATTCATTTCGAACCAGATTCAAAAAATCTTCGATGAATCATAAATGGTGTTAATGACTCTTCACCCCTAATCAAAGTTTTAATATTTTTTAAAGCGGAGTAGCATAGTGCGTGCAAATTGTAATGCATTCTGTTCATATTAATGCGCTTAAATAAAAAATAAAATATACAATTTTCGCAATACCTCTCGATGATGACACACTGCTGTGCTGCTGCAATCAGTCATGAGAACTATGGCTCATGCGAAATAGGTCAAATAAACTCAATGCTAAGTGTTTTTGTTTTGCGTATCGATCAAGAGCTGGTTAGTGTAGGTAGCATTGAAAACAACAACGATCCTGCCTCAGTTATTGTTGCTTTCACCGCTGCCTACCATAACCAGCTCTTTGTAAAAACGCACCTATTATTAGAGTAAGTGATGACCAACATTCAACTGCAACACCATCATTGCCATGCTGCTTGAGCTATATCTATTGGCGATGGCATCTTTTTTACAACCGCAGAGCAAACTTAAAAACAAAACAAGGTCTAAAAAATATGGACGTAGCACTTAGTTATCTCCACCAGGTATTTTCACCCCTATATAAAAATATCGGACTATTTAGCAACAGAGCAAAAATTAACTTTCATAGAAAACACACAAACAATTTAAAATCTAAGTACTAGCATGGAAGCACTTCTACAAATTGTCGGGTTTTATCAGTGGTCTAAGGTGTTACCAGGCCTTAATTTACATCTTACTCATACCTTGTCGATTATTATTAAAAAAAGGACCGCAAATGAATAAGACTGATCCACAGTGGTCATGCCACACGAACTCTGATAGGTGATCGTGTTTTGACTACTTACCCTCATTACGAAAACTCAATTATTATTTTTTCAATCACCCTCGGTTTTCTTGTGATGAGATCAAGTTCATTTTCGGTATTGTAACGATAAACGCATATGGACGGCCATAAGAAAGGAGTGCTATATATTTGTTTTTGCTATTAATTTATATTGTTTTGGTTTAATTAAATTCTGTGCTTGTGCGAATATGTGGAGAAAGTTTATTAACGTTCCTAACTCTTTTTGTTATATTTATGAAAAATCGAGGCGAAATTTTTCTGATCTTATTTTGAAGTGTTGCCGCGAGTATTTTATTTTTGGGGTGGCTCATCAAGACAGATCTTGGGCCCCACATATTTGTTGCATAACATGCGTAAAAACTTTAACTGATTGGAAGAAAGGATCACTTCATATGCCGTTTGATATTCCCATGATATGGAGATGTGGAGAGATCATGTTTCAGACTGCGTTTTTTGTCTTACTCCAATAAAAGGCATAAATCTAAAGACAAAATACCCGGTTCGATACCCTAATTTATCTTCAGCAATAAGACAAGTACCTCATACTGACAATTTACCATACCAGTTCCATCTATATCGTTTAAGGCTGATGATTCAGAACCCCCCACTTCAAGCCAATTGAATAAGTAATGCTAAAATCAAAGATGGCATTTTTTTAGGTCCTCAAATCAGGGAATTAATAAAACATCTGAAATTCGAAGCAGAATTGAACGTTTTAGAAAAATCAGCTTGACATTGCTTTAAGAACGTGGTTGCAAATTTTTTTGGGTAACCCTAAGAGAAAGAGCCATAGAAAATTGATTTACGAGCTTTTATTGACACATGAAGCTTTGGGCTGCAATATGTCGCTTAAAATTCATTTCCTAGACTCACATCTGGATTTTTTACCTGAGAATTTGGAGGCTGTAACTGGTGAGCATGGAGAAAGATTCCAACAGGACATTTCAAAGATGGAGAAGCGTCATTAGGGTCGATGGAGTCCAAGGATGTTGGCTGACTTCTGCTGTACGATCAAAAGGGACCAATTCGAAGCCAAATATTCCAGAAAACCGTAGACCTTTAATTTACAAACCACATTATTTACATGTTTCTTGATAATTATTTAATATTATCTTTATAATTTATATTTCTTAACCAAAAAATTCATACGTGATAAAAAAAAGTAGCTGCGTTATATTATTCACAACGTTATATTTATTCACAACATATTCACGTTATATTTATTCACAACACTTAATACATAGAAAAATCACTAAAAACGTTCCTGTGGCACGACGAAGATTAAATTTTACTAACCAGTGTAATAAGCATCCTGTTAAATCTAGATTACATGCAAATTCTTACTATGAACATATTCCAAACATTGATTATTTATCGACTAGAAAGTCGTTCTTAGCGAAATTTATATTTTTCTTATTTTTCGAGAACATTTACAAATTACATTGATAGACATCAATCGGAAAGTATTACGATTGGATAATTTTTAACTGAAATACTTACTTGGTTTGATCGTTTGAGATCCCAACCGTATTCCTGAAAGATGCGTGAAAGTAAATTAACGACTCCAAAAGCTTTATGTAATTCTTTCCAGTCGTTTATAATCTTAGTTGGCATGTCTCTGATAACGTTGGTAATATCTGTATTAGCACCTTTCTAGTCCGCGTAAGTGTAATTAACGCGGCCGGAAGCGTCTAGGGATTAACCTAACATTCACAGTAAAAGTTGTAACTAACTGATAAAGGTAATAAACAATGGAAATACTCATTTAGAATGCCCATCAACGCAAATAATAAATCTGAAACACCAGGAATCTTTTTCCGCTAATGCTGTATGAGACATTAATAAATGTTTAATAGTATTTTTTTCAAAAAAATGAATCGATAAATGCAATTGAAGTATAAAAGGGCGGCTGTATCTCAATTTTAATTTTAGTGTAATAGGTTGAGTGAAGTAGTGCGTGATTGTTTAGAAATTATTGGTGTTGTTTGGTGAAATAGTTTATTAGAAACAGCTATGAAGGATCTTACAATCAGAAAGGAAAAACCTCATCGGCATTTCTACGAAGAGGAAGGAATTGACTTTTCGGATGAAGATTTAACAAATTTGAGTATCGGTGCTCCGGGTATAGACATTTTAAGCAAATGCTGTACACTTTTTCAGGATGCCACGTCCCATCGAATGGTAAATGATGCTAATTATTGATAATTATAATTGAAATATACAATATTAAAGTTAAATAACTAAAACAGTTAAAGTGATAGTGCTGCATAGTTACAATAATTTTTAGTGATCGCCATCTCATGATTCCACGCTATTACTGTCTCATTCGGCAGAGTTTAGCCATAAATATTCCTCCACATTAATTTCGAAGTGGGCTGATATCTTTCATGGTATGGAACGTGGGACAATCAAGTACAGAACACCCGCTGGCAAGCAGTAATTTTCTTCCCCGGTATTTCCCTAAGTATATTGATTACAGGATCGGATGTTGTTGTATTGGAATCTTGTGTACAGTAACCGGCATGGAGTACCACGAATACAGATCAATGTACAATTTTTCGAATTCCGAACAATTTTTCATATCCCGATGACAGAGTTCTTAAATTTACATGAACTTTTAACGAGCCTTAGGTCCAATCCTGTTATTTCAGTTTTTGATTCAGGATTAGGAAAAAAATACGTGCTGTATTTCCATAATTGGAGTTACCATATCCAGGTTTTGGTTCATCTACTATAAGACCCATGCAATCTCTGGATTCATTTGATTTTCTTGTAAACGCTGCTTCACTATAGCTTTATCGCTGTTTCCTCTAACTTGCGACTTTTTTTTATATCTAAACGATAGCTTATGTGAAGCGTACATTCAAAAGTACGGATCCACGCATCTAAAATAGATACACCAAATCCAAGGAGGTATTCGAAGCTTGGAAAGATCCTCGATTCTTCGTTCATAGTTGATGGAATTGCACCGCAAATATAACACTTTTATGTTTAGTGTGTGTCCATTAAAGCCTTACACACCTTACCATCAATCATTGTCAACAGCAAGTTGTGTGTAAAAAAGATTGTAGATGCATGAACGTTACAATGTTGAATGAAGATGAATTATTTTATCTCAGGCTCAAGAGCTCAAATGAGCATACGAACAGAGACTCGCCTATTGCACTGGAGTTCTCAAAAGTATTTGCTTATATGAGAACTAGTATCACAACTAGCGAATCCAATCCCGGGATCCCGGATCTCGGGATCCCGGCTAATATCTGGTCCCGTAAATCCCGGGATTGATGAGTTCTAATCCCGGGATTTTCGGGATCGGAAATTGGCCTGGATTCCGGGGCCGGGAGTCAAGCATAATCGGCAATCAAATTACGGCAAGACTCGAAAAGAGCAAATATAATCCATATTTATGAAAAAGCAATTAGCATGCAGGCTCACATCAAAATGCGCAAAGAATAGAGCAAAATAAACCGATGTAACAGTTAACAACAGAATACAAAGGGGGTTTGTAAATAAATAAGTATGGACTGTTTCGCATTTAGTGCATTCGTTACTTCGAATGATTTGAGGAAATTAATACTAGCGAATGCATACACAGATTTACCAAAATCCTCAATAACAATCAAAAAAAAGCTGTGGGCTATGCAAGCAGGATAAAAAAAAAATTATAAAAAAATGAGATAAGACAGGCTAGTATCTCTGGTGAACGGTTCAGTTTGACGTTTGATGACTGGACCTCGACAACAAATAGGCGCTACACAAATATTAACATCTACTTAGTGAATTCTTACTGGAGCTTGGTGCGAGTAAGGATATCAATGACAGTTGCAAACTACCTAGATATATTAAAAGAGCGTTTCGCTGAGTTTGATGTTTCTCTAGGAAAAGACATTGTTACCATCATAACTGATGGGTCAAATGAAATGCGAAAAGTAGGCAGACTAGTTAATACAGAGCAACATATTTGTTTCACGCATAGCATCCTTTTGGCAGTTTGCGATGTTCTCTATAATAGGAGGTCCATTCCAGATCAAAGAGTTGATGAAGCAGCTGATAATCTGGACGAGGACAACGAAGATTTGGACGCTCCTGAATCAGCTTACTAAGTTGCTCCCGGTCGCCTGCAAGACTCGCTAGATCTGACGAAGGACATCAGCGCATGCATAAAGAAAATTCGTAAGGTAGTTTTATATTTTAAAAAAGCTCCAGCGAAAAATAATAACGATCTTCAAAACTATGTCAAATCCGAGCAAGGTATTTAATTATCTCACTTAATGGATTGTAAAACAAGATGAAATAATCTCTTGACAATGTTTAAACGGTTTTCCATTTTGAAAAATAGTATGCAGTAATAGGACTGCAATATCCAAAGCGATTAAAAGGAACTGAGTTTGATTCGATTCAGAAACTTATTGAAGTTTTACTCCTTGTAAAATTGACTGTGGAGGCCTTAAATCGTAAAGATGCAAATTTATGCACTGCTAATACTTCATCAAGATTTTTATTTAGGCTGCTAGAAGAAAAACGGTCCATTCTTGTGAATGCTATGAAAATTGCAATATTGGACCGAATAAAAGAGCGTCCATGTACTGAGCTATCTGGTTAGCTAAGCTATCTCTAGAATCTACATTGTGCCAGCAAAAATTTACCAAGTGAAATAGAATCTCTACTTTGGAAACCAAGCAACGCAAATATTAAAAATAAAATACTTCAATGATCTAGATGCTGAACCCTTTGCTTGTTAGCCAAAGAAATGAGGAGAACCCAGTAGATACCCATATAAAATCAGAACAAGGTAGTCGTCAATTGATGCTACAAGAAGAGCTGCAAAAGTATGAAAATAATCAGTCATGAAATGCCGCAAGAAACTAATCTAATTAACACTATTGCAAAAGAAATGAAACTTTTCGAAAGTGGTGGCACTCGCATAGTTTGGAGCAGGCTTACCAATATTTATCGACCGTTTCCGCGGCGTCCAACATCGGGAATAAACTTAGAAGCAGGCTTGGAGCAGAATTTTTATGTGTTGAATTTTTTATATGCTAAGAGTTGTGATTTATTGTTGATTTTTTTTTCGTGATTTGTTGTAATTTGTAATAGTTGTAATTTTAAATATTTGCTTTCATACTGTCAACGTCTCGCATAATTAAAATTATTGTTTTTATTTGCATCAATTAAATAAATTAGTAATTATTCAGTAACATATTTTTATACAGTTTTCAGCTTACTTATTGCTGTAGTTTTGAAATGATGGCACATAATATAATCTGTTTATTAAAAACTTGACTTATTTTGTTGTGTTATATTTTGAACCTCAAATCCCGGAATCCCGGGATTTGAGATTTTTTAATCCCGTAATCCCGGGATTGAAGAAATGTTTCGGGATTGGAATCCCTAATCACAACCGCATTTGCTTACCAACGTTAACGATAAACGACCAAACGTTTTGCCGTTTTTTTAAATAGCCTGATTAAGTTCAGTTCGAGATTCAGTCAAAAAAATGTGCTCATCGAAGAAGCTTTGGATTTACCTAAATTGTAAATACACATTATGTTCCGTCTTCACTGACTACTTCTTAATTTGCTTATGTAAATGAGTAGTCAATTTAGAGTCTACATAATAAGTAATGCTAATTAATATAAACGAAGAATATTGAACTTAAAAAAATATTTATTTTTCAAAATAGTCTCCTTACAAGTAATACATTTAGTCCATCTTTTTTACAAACTCAAGATACCCTTAGAAAAAAATGATTTATCCCTACTCTCCTAAAACACCTCAACAGCGGCCATCAGTGCGCTATCATCTTCAAATTTCTTGCCCTCAAGGTGTTCCTTGAGTTGAGGAAAGATGTATTAGTCACTTGGAACTAGATCTGGCGAATAGACTGGATGTTCAAGCAGTTCGAATCCTGTTTCTTGAGTTGCAGCCATCGCAACTGCAGTCTTGTGAACTGGTGCGTTGTTATGATAAAACAGCACTGCGGCTCGCAGTTTGCCACATATATTTCCTTAATAGCCTCCCGCAATCTTCTTATTTGGTCTGCGTAGTAAGAGCCTGATATAATGGCTTCCTTTCCAAATATTCCACCATAACAATTCCTTCAGCGTCCCAAAAAACTGATACATAACCTTCCCTGCCGAACTCGATATCTCGAATTTATTCGGCGTCGGTGGAGAGGATTGCTTCTAGGTCATCGATATCTGCTTGGTCTCTGGATCAAAATGGTGGATCCAGGTCTCGTCCATGCTCACGAAATGTGACAAAAAATTCTTCTGATCTGCCTGGAATTTTTCGATATTCACCCTCGAAATGTCGACTCGTTTCTTCTTTTGCTCGTCGGCTAACATTCTCGCGCATAACGCGCATACACCTTCTTCATATGTAATTCGTTGACAACGATTCTTTGAACATTGCTATATGAGATCCCTGTGACCTCAGCTACATTCCTGACGGTTTGAGCTCGTGAGTCACGTCTAACATTGTCGCAACTTTTTCTTTGATTTGGCACGAGTCTTCGTCCAAAATAGCCTCCAATTCGGCGTCTAGAAACTAGTGATGGGCGTTTCTGTTGTTTTCAGAAAACGAAAACGAACTGTTTTTTTCCAAAAATAACTGTTTTTTAAAACTTTTTGAAAACTTTTTTCACTCGAACAGCAGCAGATTGATACTGGGTGTTACAATTAGTGATTGGCATTTCTGTTGTTTTCAGAAAACGGAAGCTATTTGAAAAAAAGCAGTTTGAAAAAAACTGTTTTTTTCCAACTGTTTTTTTCAAACTGCTTTTTTTCAAATAGCTTCCGTTTTCTGAAAACAACAGAAATGCCAATCACTAACTGTAACACCCAGTATCAATCTGCTGCTGGTCGAGTGAAAAAAGTTTTCAAAAAGGTTGAAAAAACAGTTATTTTTGGAAAAAAACAGTTCGTTTTCGTTTTCTGAAAACAACAGAAATGCCCATCACTACTAGAAACGTTGATAGTTTTCCTTCACGGTTCTTGTCGGTTGTATCAAAATCACCACTTTTGAAACGACTGAACCAGTACTCACAAGTTGAAATTGATTGAGCATGCTCTCCGTAAACCTCACACAACAGCCGATGACTTTCTGCTGCACTTTTTACAACAAAACAAAATACCAATGCTTCCGCGAATAGAGGTATGTAGGCACAGAAGCTGACATAGTCGACGCAAGAAAAAAATATGTTGCTTAAACTTTGATGAAATGACACACTGTAATGTAGGAAATACATATTGGCCCAAGCAAGACCAAAATAGGCTATGGCCAATATGTGTACACCCTCTTGGTGCGAGCTGGGCTGATGTTGGGCTCACTCCCAGCCTGAGTGGATTTTTGGCCAATATGTTGGCCCAACATATTGGGCCAATATGTATTTGAAGCATAAAGCTGCAGTTACAATCAATGCAACCATGGCCTTCATATAAAAGGCCTATCGTAATAACAATTAACGTACAAGATGGCGGACCTAAGCTACTTTTCCCAACCAGTCCGCACAGTGATGTTTTTTCATGGTTATAAAGAAATTCACGAGATCCACTTACAGGAGATATGAGGAAACTCATATGTCATGTTAATCAATGTTTGTTTGGGATCTTTCACAAGCAATTTAGGTATAAAGTGTTTAACATCAGACCTCAATTCATCGGGACACTCATCCGAAATATCGTTTGTATAGAAGAATTTGCAGATTATCAAAATTTGATTTTTAAAGTGGAATAAATCCTACCAACCACAAACGGCAATTGTTTACAATTCACATTGCCGAGAGTATGTGGCAGGTATTCCAAATTGCAAAGTTCTCGCTTATACAGGACAATAAACACATCACTTTCACGAAAATTATCCGAAATATATTTTACGCGACAAAAACTTCGAAACCAGTCTCCGGATAATAGGAAAAAAGACTCTATTCCCTGATTCAACCGAGCAGCACCATTCACATTACTAATTGTCGGAGAAATGTCAAACAATTGTCATTGTGCAATTCCCAATAAATCTTAAAGCTAGAGTTACAATCAATGCAACCAACATTTGTTGCACGTCAAAATGAGTTTGAACCCATGAGAACGTATGAGAGCAGTTACAATGATGCAACACAACTTTGCTTGGCAGCAGAGTTTGCTCATACCTCAAACTTGGCATGGCAACAAAATACCCAATTCCACCTGTTCCTATGAGCGTTCGGGAAATCGGAACTGTCATATGTAAATGACAATCAGAATTTGTATTTTTTTGTCTCATTTTTGCTTTCCATTATACTCCGCAGCTTTTAGAGGATTAAATATTCACTGATATCTCTTTCCGAGACTTTAAAGGATCCAAATTATCGAACAGCAATTTCTTTAATATAGCCAGTGACAGATGACAGTAAATGTTGTGTTGCATTGATTGTAACTCGTTCCACCAACAAAACTTGGCAGCAAATGTTGGTTGCATTGATTGTAACTCAAGCATAAAGCTAGAGTTACAATCAATGCAACCAACATTTGTTGCACAACAAAATGAGTTTGAACCCATGAGAACGTATGAGAGCAGTTACAATGATGCAACACAACTTTGTTGTGCAGAGAGTTTGCTCATATCTCAAACTTGGCATGGCAACAACATTTTTGAAAATATCCAATTCACCTGTTCCTATGAGAGTCCGGGAAATGGGAAATGTCATATGCAAATGACAATCAAAATTTGTTTTTCTTTTGCTCATTTTTGCTCTGCAATATACGCTGCAGCTTTTAAAGGATCAAATACTCACTGCTATCACCTTCCGAGACTGTAAAGGATCCATATTATCAAAGAACAATTTCGTTAATATAGCCAGTGACAGATGACGGTAAATGTTGTGTTGCATTGATTGTAACTCGTTCCACCAACAAAACTTGGCAGCGAATGTTGGTTGCATTGATTGTAACTCAAGTATAAAATGTGGTTAAATGATAACACTTTAACATGAAGTTAGCTGCAACATGGTCCGGTATGCTTAAAGACTAATGGTGCCCTCTATTGAAAATTCTTTAAAACTTACTTGTATACTAAATATATGGCAGCAGCTACAGCAGCGATAATTTCCTGTGTCCGAACTGAAGGATCTCGGTGATAAGACCTTCTTGTGATTGTCCCACGCTCGGCAAAATTGTTAACAATTCTCATTATAGAAAAATTGACCTAAATCAGAAAAAAAAGTAAAGCGATCCCACGACAACCCTTGTACGGGTCTAGGGGTTGAAGCTGGTAGAGAACTTCATTACAATTTTTTTTAATCACTGTGGATACGAGTGTGGAGTGATTAGTTCCACGACTCACTTTACCCCTGATTTAAATCAGGTACCTAATCAGAGCTAGGTGAACTCAAAGCTTGGTGCGTGGACCCTCGTCCGAACCTGGATTCGAACCAGGGACCCCACACGCAAGAAGCCAGTGCTCTACCCACTAGGCTACTCAAGCTCTCTAAATCAGAAAAGTTAGCCTAAATTCTTTTCGAACGGAAATCAAAGACTCCAATGCGTGATAGCGGCACACAATCCGAATTATTGTTTCATTCGTCCATTTTTTGTTAAATTTCAAGACCAATCTGCAAAGTTAAAAATGAAACCGATTAGTAACACAAAAACAAATTTACTACACATTTTTTGGTAGCGTCTTTCATCAGCTACCCTGTACATTCAAGTGAAAAGAAATTCCGATCCTTTGAAGTTTACAAGCATGAAAAAATATGCGGAATATCTTTTCAGATTTTCAAACTCATATTAAAAAATAAAATAAAAAATATAAGAAAAGTTTATAAACAAGCATACGAGAATAGTGCACATACAAAATACAAAATTTTCAATGACACTTTTCAATGTTCACAAAAGATGCTATCACCAGCATAATACTATTTACCAGAAAAAAAAAATGGAAATAGGAGCCCTAAATATTAGGGGCACAGTCGTATGTCTGCAGGAAGAGGTAAAATATATAGGAATACACCTAGATAGGAAACTCACCTGGGACAACCATCTAAACAAAACGACAACGAAGGCAACTAAGGCACTCTGGGCGACAAAACAAATGCTTGGACGCAATTGGGGATTATCTCCAAGGCAGACCCTACGGGCATACAAACAAATGGTGAGACCTATCCTCCTATATGGAGCTGCATTGTGGTGGAAGAAGACCATACAAAAAACTGCTATTAATAGTCCCAACAAGCTTCAAAGTATGTCCTGCCTGCTGATTACAGGAACAATGAGCTCCACCCCAACAGCAGGAATGGAGGCCCTTCTAAACATTGAACCGTTACACCTTAAAATTCAGGAGAAAGTAGCGAAACAAGCCGTTAGTCTACAACAGGCCTACAGGTATAAATCAGGGGACCTTAAAAGCCACCTAAAAATCCTGGAGGACGTCAGGCCCATAATGGATATGTTAAACCTAACCACCCAAATAAAAGCTGAGGCAGCATTCGAGAAGAGGTTCAAGGTTACAATTCCATCAAGGGACAAATGGTAGGATGGACCACCTCCCTCGTACAAAGGAGTGCAAATGTGGTATACGGATGGTTCAAAGATGGATTGTGGAGTAGGAGCAGGGATCGTAGGTCCCAAGTGCAAAATGGATTTCCCTCTCCCAAAGGAGGCCACGATCTATCAAGCAGAACTATCTGCCATACTAAGAGCCTCACAAACAATAAAAATAAGGAACACTAAAAGGGTCAGAATTAAGATCCTATCGGATAGTCAAGCGGCTCTCATGGCTATAAATCGCGATCAAATAAATTCGGCTATTCTTCTAGAGGTGAACGAGGCCCTAAATGAAATAGGGGCCCAGAACAGCCTCGAGTTGATATGGATCCCCGGCCATTAGGGGCACCGAGGAAACGAGAAAGCTGATATCAGAGCCAAAAAAGGAGCAAAAAATGCCCTTCATAGGTCCTTCTCCATACTGGGGTTTTACAAAGGCAGATACGGAAAAGGAAATTAAAACATGGAGCAAGAAAAAGATCGAAGACTACTGGCTTAATATTGAGGGTTTAAGACACTCATAAAAATACCTTAGCTTCAATAATGAAAGAGCAAAAGAAGCAGTAGCTCTCTGCAAAAGTGGCGTAAGAGCCCTATACGGAGCATTGACAGGACACCTTCCATGCAAAAAGTACATCCACAGGATAGGTGAGGAGCAGGACGACCGCTGCAGATACTGTGGGGAAACGACAGAGTGTGTAAAACATCTGCTCACAGCTACTTGGGTCTGCTCTTCCTTCCATCAGGGACATCACAAATGTCCCGTCAAGGAACATATGCAGGTTCATTAGAAGCCTGGACATCCTATAGGACATAGCGCAGAGGAGGCGCAATAGACCCAGGAGGTCGCAGTGCTAGGGTCCCTTTGGACACACTCCAGGCTATCATCATCATCATCATCATCAAGTGTGCAAAGAATGCAACTTACCTTTCACCACCGATAATGCACCGTAATGTAGTCGTTGACGAATCCGAAGTGAAATCTTGTGAAGAGTATTTTTTACACAATTCCATCACCACTTCCTGGAAACTCGATCATGAATTTTGTTCAGCTCTATGGATCTCGTTCCTATATTCAATAATTCAATTCAATTTTTTATCCCATTTCACAGACCTAACAGTTGTTTATCGTTTCATTATTTTCGTTTGAAGTCGACTAGGTGGAGCACTGGCTCCTAGTGTGTCTCTCATTAATTTCAAATGAAATCGTGAAAGCGTTAAACTCCATAATTGTTGTTCATCCTGTTACAGCTAACGCAGAAGAATAAGAAATTCTAAAATATACTGTATTACTTGTGTGCCCTATTGTACTTCAACGAAATCATTACTAAATTCACCTTATAACAGTTGCTCAAGTAATAAATAAACATTTTATAATTAGAAAATCACTCACGCTCTGTTTCCCACAGCGAGGGCGCTTCAATTATACATAAATATGTTTCTCTTCAAAGACAACTAAAAAATAAGCGTCAGAAGCCTGTTTTACTTACGTTTTCCGAGATTATCTTATTTATTTTCTTCTCAGCCCATTCATATCTGCATCTGCATGCAACTGACTCAGTGAAAAGCTGTAAGTGCTGATAAGAAAGTTTTCGTAGCTTTCAAGCTCCCTTAAGACGATTCGCTTATGATCATTGTCACTTCTTCGTCGAATGTCAGTTTCTTGAGTGTTCGGGTTAATACGTTTCCTTATAAAATAATAAAGTAATTGTTTAATGCGAAAAAGGTTCAAATAGTTTTAGGCTATGATTTTAATTTATTGAATTATATGTTTGTAATTTATTTAAATCTAAACAATAGTGACGTGTAGTGAGTAACAATGTCGATCTCTAGTGAGTTCAAGATTCGTAAAGAGCCGGCGCTAAGACATCTTTTCGATAAAAGTGAATTTAATGTATACGAAAAATCCATAATTAATTTAAGTGTTGGTGCACCCGGTCCGGATATATTGCACAAATGCTGTGATATTTTCGAGGAAGCATCTAGTCACAGAATGGTGAATTGTTAAGTTTTATATTAAAACATGGTTCGATGAATTTCTTTGTTCCTGGTGCATACAGTGGTTGTTTTAAATTGAGGCTCATTGAATTATAAAATTATTGTTTGACCAGCCTTAATAGATCATTTAATTTTGTTCAACTACACAATATTAATGGCACTAAAAGTGCTACTTGATACAATGTCGTTATCATGATGAATCTTACTGCTATTGAGATTCACTTTGAAACGGGTCAAAAGTCGTCCTAGTTAAAGCATTAATAACTTTCCATGATCATGTTTGTGTGTGCTTTTGCAATTTACGGTATTGTTTAGAATATAGATACTATCTGAAAAATCATTAACATATCACTCATTGTGGACATATAATTTTTTTTCCCCAAAGAATCTGAAGTTGGTTTGAATTTGTGTTCCCACATCAAGTGATTAGCGTTCCGATTTGAAACTGAGCCAAAACTGTGTGCTTAAGAAAACCGTTCGAAGATATTAGTTCGAAGATATTTCACTTACGATGTGATCATGTGGATAAAAACATAGTAGAATGACAGATAAAATGTTTAGGTGGATTGATACATAAGTTCACTCAATCAAATAGTACAATTTGCTTCAACCATATGATTAGATTATACTGTTGACGTATGCTACTGGTGATAAGAGTAATGAAAATTCCATAAACATACAATCTGGTCTTTTTATTAGTTCTAATGAAACTTTAGCAAAGATCTGAAGGAGTAGTTTCGAAGAAGCTTTAATTGAAAGTTAGTGGCATGCGAATGCATATTTTAAGAAAATTACATGGAATTTTCCGATACATTTTAGTGATATGCTCAAATTAACATACAATAGCGGGAGCCATTGTATTAAATTAATTTATCACATCAATTACAAGCACCTTCACACGAAAATCTGCTTTTCCGATGCTCTTACCTGAATAGCATTAACATGATCGTGAAAAGTGAAATACGAGTGGTGATCCAAAAGTAGTGATAATCAGTTATTTCCTGTTCGCATAAAATTAAAAAAAATTTTTTTCCTACATCATATACCCACTAAGTTAGCATAAAAAACATAAATAACAAATAAAACAAATATCAGATTTCACATAATGATAAGAGACAGAGTAAAAGAAGATGGATCAAGGTTGGAAAGGATAAGATCACGAATTCTACCATTACTATTGAGGAAAATGTTAAATTGATTGAGGGAACACGAAGAAAGAAAAGATGACAAGGAAATAGATATGTTGTTACAAGACTCCACACAATGAGAAGTGAGGTTCTACTGAACAGAAGGTAAGTTAAAATCACCACAGATGACAATTGGAGCGGAAGGGTAGGCTACATTAAGGTAAGATGACAGTTCACAGAAAAAGTTTTCAATGGTGGGGAAAGGGCAGTTACACGGAATATACAATGAAGCGAGAAATAAACAGGATTTGCCAGAGAAGGAGACACAGACAGCAACAAATTGAATGGGAGGAGAAGGAGAAAAATCAGAGCAGAGCTTACTTCGAAGGGAGCTTAATACGGCTACAAGGAAACCACCACCGTCGACTTTACCAAAAGCAATTCTATTATGATCATTACGGTAGACATTATAGCACGGAAAGATTTTCGAACTCAAGATGCTTTCCGTAAGCCAGCTTTCGCAAAGGCATATAAGATGATCCTTTTCAATAAATGAAGCAGTTCTAATTTCTTCCAGCTTGGTTCTCAAACCACGAACATTTTGATAGTATAATCTAACACTAGAAAGACTAGAAGTTAAGTGTGATTTCTCCTGCCGAGGCTGGAAGGAAAATTTCCACGGTTGACAAAACGTTAACCAAAGTCCCAGGCGGCCAAAATTCCGGGTCAGCAACTATATTTAAGTTATTAGGTAAAGTTAACTTAAAAGAAGCAACGTATCTTCTCGGAAGATTTTCCTTGGTCAATTTTACACACGCAAAAATATGAGGTGTGTAACCCAATTTCTTTGAGACAAAGCGCTCAACGGCATCGGAAGTAGTATCGTAGGCAAATCTGGATACGAAGATCTGCAGTGGAGGCGAAATGATTCGCAGCGAAGCGATTTCATCGCAATGAACAGCGTCACTCCTAGAAGCCACAGAAGAAGCGTTATGATTGTGCCTATTTAAGGCTGGCTCAGAAAGGACGGGACGAAGTTGTTGCAAATGAGCCTGAAATGGAGGCACACAGTTGATGATAGGTGAAATTGATGGAGACGGAGCCAAATGATGAATTTGTTGATTTTGTTGATGATGATGATGATGCTGCTCTTATTTTGCTGAAACTTTCGATGAAATCCTCGGATGAAAACGAAATTCAAAAGATAGGTTGATTGTATCATGAGCCTGCTATGGTAGACTTATTGCTGCATCGTTGGAAAAGTGCTGCCAGCACTGAACGTTTTCATCATTTATGTTATAAGTGATGCTGTCGGCAAATGGTTTTTGTTGCTTTGGATAAGGATGTTTGATATGCTACTACAAAAAAGAGTATTACGTCTTTCCACACTTTTTGGTCACTCAAGGACAATTTCTTCGAAAATCAGTTTTGAGCTAGAGTTTTTTAAATTTCGCTGGTTCGTAGCATTATATAGTATTTCTCCCACGTGCGGTCTCCTCGTTTCGTGCGCTTATCTAATGCTGTTTAGACCGTTCAGCGTAAGTTTACTCGTTGCTTTCTGCACAATTTTAGTGTCTCTTATTGTCCTTATGATAATCCTCTGCTTTTCTTGAATCTCTGCACGCTGAATAACCGCCCAATATTCCTTAATGAATATCTTTACAATTTGTATAATTGTATACTTTCCTTCTTCTTGCGTGTGCCTGACCACCCTGTAAGAACTCATTCGGTTTGTAGTAATCACTTTGCTCGTACTCTCGTTTACTTTCATTCTCCTGACCCCAGAATGCTAAGAAACCGCGATGAATGCCAGCTTGATTCTCAGTCCATGTCTTTTGGTATGTTAACGTAGCTTCTATATTGTGGATACCGTTTTTATATTTTTCATAGTTTTTATTTTATTTTTATGATTTTTTATAAATCTTATTTTGTTATTAGATTGTTCTGTTAAGGCCGGCGATATATGTAAACGCCTGAATTTAGACCGTTTTTCAAAGGCTTATTTAAAATAGAAGGAATAAATGAATCGTTTTGAAAGTGATCATGTTTATTCATTGCATATTAAAATACAAGAAGCTGATTTTATTTAATTTTTTTTTCAAAATGGCCGCCGTAGTAACCAATCTCATGAGACCCTCGCGACGAAAGGCATGAATCGGCGGGATTTTTAGGATAAGTTACAGCAATTTGAAATCAAAAAAATGGGTTGGAGTGTCCTTATTAAATATGCATCTTCTAGTTGAACCAAGAAAAAAGAAAAAAAAGTCAAATAATCGTGAATTAGCACGCCTCCTTAAAAATGTACGATTTTTCACCCTTTTTATCGACAGTTATTGGGTCGAAAATGCTAAATTTTGAAAAAAATTTTGACATTATTGAGCTTCATAAGAATCGGTTGAGATATTTTTGAGTTATCTTGCCCGCCAATTTAAAAAAAAAAATCGTTTTGAGAAAAACGCGTAGTTTTGACACACAGAAACTCTATGATTACAGCGACTTACCAACTAATCAGCGATTCCAGGCCCATACAGAAGTTCTTCAGTACGTTTATTTTTTAGATTTACTTTAACTATTTGTGCAAAAAAAAATAGAAACTCGAATTTTTGAAAATTTTACATGTATCGCCGGCCTTAAATTGATTTTAAATAAATAAATAATACACTTAGCCTGAGCTTCCATACAAATAGCTCCAACCAGTGAGAGAAAGGCGTTTCCTTTACAAAAAGGATGTTGTTGACGAGCCTGAGCTGGAACGCCATATAACTTGTACGAACGAAGAACGTCCGTAATAGTTATAGTTATAGTTCATTTTCATCATCAAAGTATCCTAAAAATGCGCGTAGCTAAAGACCCATAAGTTTTCTGTTCAACTTCAACAAGGTCTTCCGTGCTTTCATCAACAGCTCGCTGCAAAAATATGTTTAGCAGATCAAACTGATCAGCCATTGCAAGTTGGGATTTCTTCGTGCAGGCCAAAAAGTCGTCTTCGAAATTTGTTGGTTCCTTAACAACAAAGAATGCATCAACGTATGTTGCATTGATATGGAGAAGACGTATGAGACAGTCTAATCTGAATGTCAAGGGTGGGACTTTTGAGTTAATTCGAGCTAAAGTCACAAGTCATCTGGACCCCACACTTATTTCTAATTTAGGGCATCCTGCTCTAGTACCTACCATGACCATTTTTCGACCTTTTTGATGGGTTCCCCATCACTCCTGGCAAGCCCCTCTTTTTACACTTCAGTTCAAGTTGAAGTGCCCGCCTCTCTGCCTTATTTCTCTCCTAAAAAGACTGATTTTCAAAGAAAAGTAGAGGAGCTGTAGAGACTTTGAATGCATGTTCTACCAAACGTACTCCTTATTACAGTCAATCTGTATGCAAGTCATCAATCACTTTGATCGGCTGACTGTATCGGAAGCCATAGAGTGAAAAAAGCTCCGGGGTTAGGAAAACTTAGGTTTTCCTGCTTCTTGTTCAAATTCAAAAATCAAACAATAACCAAACAATGTTCCTCGCTTCAAACATCTAATTTTCTATTACTTATCAATAATTATAGAATATCGAGCTGAAAACGAATTCATTCCTCTTCCAATATGGCCCATCTCCCGGCAGCTATGAAGCACGTATGGAATTGGCATCATTTTTAAGTAACGCATATGAAAGCAAAGTTTATAGGTAAGACTGATATCATAGCTCATCATACAAACAATTCTAATAATGAGTTATATCAGTGAAGATATAATCATCACATCAGGAGCCTCGCATGGAGTTCACATGATTTTGACAACGTTGATCGATATGTCTGGTGTTATATTTGTTGATGAAATAACCTACATGATTGCACTGGACACATTTAGGCAGTTCACGAATATGAAAATCGTTTCAAGTAAGAGTTTATTTTGAACATCTAAGCTAATATGCCCAGTGAATTTGAAGATTTTGTCTTTAATGAAATTTAAAAAAATCTAGTTCCACTTACTGAAAACGGAGCGGATATGAAACAGCTTAGAAAATATTTGGAGGAGTATCAGTTCAAGTCGAAATCGAAAATATTCTGGGGAGTCTACTACGCCATTCCTACCTATCATAACCCGACCGGTATTTTATTTTCGGATGGTAGGTGTAAATGTATATTTTCTATATTTTCTGAAAAAGATCTTGTTTGGTGTACCTCATCGATCTAGGCGTTGTGTTGACGTAGCCTTGATGCAGGCTTACATTTAAGCACTTGAAATTTATTTCGTTATCTTTATTATTGTTATGCCCTATGCGATTCTCATTCATGCCTATTTGATTTGTCAGAAAACTGCAAGGAGCTTGTAAACTTAGCACGAGAATTCGATATTCTGGTAGCATGCGATGACGTCTACAACCTACTATATTACACTGACGATCCACCGAAACGTATGTATGCCTATGACAGTATGGAAGATGACGACTACAAAGGAAATGTGATCTCGAATGGAACATTTTCGAAAATTATTGCTCCTGGTGTTCGATTAGGTTGGATGGAATGTCCTCCGAGATGTACTGAAGCATTCATTGCCAGGTGATCACTCTTCATGCATATTAAAAAATGCCCCTAATTCTAGCATAATTTGCATTTTAGTGGAATCTTGCGAAGTGGAGGCTGTACCAATAATTATGTGGCTGGGATAGTTGCAAGTAGTCTTCAGTTGGGGCTTGCACAGGAGCATGTCGAGAATATTGCAAGGATCTATAAAGAACGAATGCTAGCCGCTTGTGCTGTTCTGAAAGAAAAACTACCATCGAATTGCAAATTCATAGAGCCATCGGGAGGCTATTTCGTTTGGATCGAACTTCCCAACAACGTCGATGCAAATGATTTTAACGAATTTTGTGTGGAAAAGTACAAGGTGTATGTGATTCCTGGCGATCGTTTCTCTGTTCATGGACAGTTCAAGAACTGTATACGAATATCGATCGGTTTTCATTCGAAAGATTCTTTAGTAGATGCAGCGAATAGATTATGTAAAGCGATTGGAGATTATTGTCCTGTAGGTTAGATATCGAAAGAAGATGTTTAGCAAAGAAGATATTTAATAAAATACGATGCATATTATGCTTTTGAATTAATTCTTGTATGTCTGTTAGCTATGCTGAAAGTTTGTTAAGGAATTGACGAAAAATTATTAGTATGAAACTATTTTCAACAATTTAAACTTCAGATCGGAAATTTCAATTGATGCATCGAATTACTGATGAAAACATCGACGAGCGATCAATATTATATTTGGTCAGAGCTAAATGAGCTGAAAAGCCCGAGCTGAAAACAGCAAGCATGCGACTCTAATTTAGTCGTAAACCACATTTGATCAATTGCATTTCATTTATAATGACTATTTTGACACAATATGGAACCAAGGTCTCTCTATACAAACTGAATTTCTAGAAGAAGTAATATAACTCAGCGCTAGCTTCGTTGATAACAGATAGCTCTATAGTATCGTTAGCCGTCAGCTGGATAGGTGTACTAACATTCAGTGCATGAAAATATGAAAGTACCTTATCTAATCCAAAAAATTTCCTGATTGATATATAGCTCCCCAAAGGGAGCTAACTCTTAGAAGAAGTTAAAGATGGAGTGTACAATGAAAGACTTGACCTCACATTGATCTTACTTTATTAAAAATACTACACACGTCTTATCTGTTCTAGTGACTATATTAGACCAACCCGACAGTGACATACGCCGAGGTCGGAATGACTGCAATAGCTAGTATGCAAATACCAGTGTCAGATGGCAAGAGCGCGTCCAATTTCATACCTAGGACGGGATACAGAAGATAATATGAATCTTTGTAATTCCTCATACTCGACGCCCCGGTAGGTGGGGGCGTATTGCTTGCCGTGCGCAGTTCGGATCGCGTATCAGAAGTAATCATACCAAACACCGATAGCTTGGAACTTGTCTGTGCTCGTGTGGACCTGGGAATGGCGCAACTCTATTTAGCAGTTCTATATATCCCTCCTAATTCAGCATCGATTTGTTATGAGCAAGTACTTAACGCCACTCATCATTTATGTGACCTATTAGATAGAAAAGATGAACTCATCCTCATGGGTGACTTCAACCTACCCAGAATTACTTGGAACTTATCTGACGACGGCTTCACATTAGCCCCAACCTTTTCTCCTGGTAATCGCCCATACGTCGAGGAGTTTATAAACGCAATGCTTGCGTGCGGTTTAAACCAAGTAAACAGCATTTTGAACAGTAATGGAAGATTATTGGATCTAGTTTTTACTTCAAACGCCTACCCGTCCGAGGTCAAGCACTGTCCATCATCTCTCTGCGATTCAACACATCATGAACCAGTTCTAATCATCTACGAAATCAATACATCTCTAAGCACTCTTTTACATAGCCCACCGTGTCAATTTAACTTTAAGAAAGTCGACTTGGGTGTACTAAATGATCTCATCGTAAGGTGTGATTGGTCCACTGTGTTGTTAGAAAAAGACATTAATAAGGCAGTGTACAATTTTCATTCAATTCTTTTTGGATGCTTTACCCAGTTTGTACCAGTCCCTTTCCCTAATAATTGCAATAAAGTTTCTTGGAAATCGAAGGCAATACGCCATATAAAAAATTTAAAATCTAAAGCTTGGAAAAGATATTGCTCGTCTCGTTCAGTTTCTGACTTTTTGGTTTTTGTAGAGTTGAAGAATATTTATCACTCCGAGGTCGAAAGATCTTACCAAATTCACCTTAGAAATCTTAATTCTACTCTTCAACAGCAGCCTAGAAGGTTTTGGAATTTTATTAATTCCAAGAGATACCATGATGGGTATCCCACCACGTTTAACTCAGACGACATGGCCATTTCCGATCCATTAACTATTAGCAATACTTTCGCTAATCATTTCCGTACCGCATATAATACGGAACCTTCTACTAATAGTAATAATTATAATGACAACTTGACAATGATCCCAACTTCTTCTTTGGGAATGAAAGACTTGTTTATAGACGGAGATACCATTTTAACGTTTTCTAGGAAGTTGGACAATAATTTGACACCAGGCCCTGACGGCATTCCTAGCGGCATCTTAAAATATTGTATCTCCTCCCTGTCTCCTATCCTTGCCTACGTATTTAACCTTTCTCTGTCGCTCGGTATTTTTCCTAGTGGTTGGAAATACGCAATTGTTACACCTATTCATAAAAAAGGCGATAGAAATGTTGTAGGCAATTATCGTCCCATCGCAAAACTTCCATGTGTTGCTAAACTATTTGAAGCGATAATCAGCAATGTTGTGGCGTTTCATAGTAAATCCATATTATCTCCTTTCCAACATGGTTTCTTGAAAGGCAAATCCACAACTACCAACCTACTTGAGTTCTCCAACATTGTTATCCCATCAATCGAGGCAGGATTTCAGGTAGACTGTATTTACACTGACTTCACAAAGGCTTTTGATAAGCTGGATCATTCCATTTTATTGTGTAAATTGTCCTCGTTTAACTTTCCTCAGCTATTTATTTCCTGGATAGCATCTTATTTGGAATGTCGTGGCGCCCTATCGTCTGAAATTGCTGTCTTATCTGGTGTTCCTCAAGGTAGTCACTTAGGACCTCTACTTTTTCTTTTATACATAAATGACCTACCATCTGTCCTGAAACATTCATCAATTTTACTATATGCTGATGACGCCAAAATCTTTAAAAAGGTATCTAATATTCACGACTGCTTGGAACTTCAAGCTGACCTTAATAACCTCACGACCTGGTGTGACCTTAATAAATTAGTAATTAATATTGACAAGTGTACTGTTGTTTCGTACACGCGTAAAATTAATCCGTTGAGCTTTGAATACTCTTTGAATAGTATTCCCTTAAGATATTCTGACAAAGTACTCGATTTAGGAGTACTTCTAAACAATTCTTTTACTTTTGACGATCATATTAGCGCCATCTTATTAAAAGCTTCATCTACTTTGGGTTTTGTGAGGAGGCGATCCAAAGAGTTTCATGACATACATCTTACTAAGATTCTTTTTTGTGCGTTAGTAAGACCAATACTTGAATATGCGTGTATAGTTTGGGCGCCTTATCAGCAGGTTTATGTGGACCGTATCGAGTCCATTCAGAAAAAATTTCTTCGGTTTTGTTTGCGTGAATTTGCTTGGTCAGATCCTCTTCACTTGCCTCCTTACATTAATCGACCTAACTTACTGGCCATGAATACACTTAATAAGAGACGATAAAATTTCAAAACTATCTTTGCTGCTAAGATCCTCATGGGTAACATTTCATGTGAAAACCTTTTAGGTTTATTTGGCCTCAATACCAAGGGTCACAGAATGAGACAAGTCAACATTTTATCTGTCCCTGCCTATCGGACCAACTACGCCTTTAATGAGCCCGTTTCGTGCATCAAAAGAAATTTCAACGATGATTATCATCAATTTAATTTTAATTTATCTGTACCATCTTTGAAAAAGAGCTTAGCCAAAAACAGTCCATTTTGACTGATTTGTTGTAAGTTTTAAATCCGTAAATACTACTAGTCTGTATTAGACGAAATTCTTTTAAAATAAATAAATAAATAAAATACTTGTTGAACCAAAATTCAGAGTAAAAATAAATTATTAAAAGAGGGAGGGAACTGCCTCAAGTAACCTAAACCTAAGGCTTCAGGTCCTTTAAACAATTCTTGACATTGCTCATACTTGTTAGACCAAAATAAGTTAAAATGAGTAAAGAGTATGAAATGAGTAAAAATAAATTATTGAAGGAGATTACTGCTTTAAGTGCCCTAAATTTTAAGGCTCTAGGGCCTTCAAATAATGGAGATCTAGTAATCCTTGATCAGTTTATCGATCAAATTCCATAGTGGATCTAAAAAACTTAACGGAGAGAACCAGAGGTTAGAGGCAGGCAAAAAAGGAGAGGAGCTAAACATAGCTAAAGACAAAAAGCAAAGACTAAAAAGTGTTACCCAGGGACCTCGTAGAAAGAAGTGAATCGGAAGAGAAGAAGGTGGTAAAGGCTCCCGAAGCCTCTACCTCTGATGGCAAATTCTCAAAAAAAAAATTACAGAGGAGCTCTCCCGAAGCATGGAAGCGCTCGACAAGACTTCGGAGGATCTGCTGCTCAAGTGGTGCATGAGTGGTGCATCCAGATACCGAATTAAGAAAAGAACCAGACCCAAAAATGACACTTCAGAGAATAGACCCTTGAAGAAGACATAGGGCAGCCAAATATCGGAAACATCCTCAACCCAGTCAAGGGCAGCGACAGGTAGCAGGGTGGTGGCATGGTGATCATACGAAAGGGCTTTCCTGAAAAAGTTCTCACGACTTGGATTGGTACACAATGGCATTGAGGAAAGAGTGCTTGCGGAGATAAGGGAGGCATTGCCAATCGCTTCCTTAGCATCACCTACAAAGTAGGCTACGTGTCTCTTCATAGCAAGGATACAACAACGGATGAATGGAAAAAGGCAAAGGTCTTAAAAATACAGCTTTCGTCTCGGAGGAATCTCTGACTTCCAACCTGCCAAAACAAGGACCTCAATATCAATTTCTGGAGAACGTTATTTAGGAAGCATAAACGCAAGTGCGCTGTGCTAGCTCTAGCAGCAGATCAAGCTTCAGATCCCAGAACAACTGAAACGAAATGAACAAACGTTAGCCAGCAGTCACTCCAGCCTCCAATATGGATTGCAATGGAACCAATATAGAGGCAACAACAGGTAGCAATGGTTCCCAACTGACTGAAAACATGGTGACCGTACGCGTATCTGCATTATATCAAAGCAGCCTCGGTGGAAATAAGCAGCTTGTTTGCCTTGGGCACCTGTAGCATGGAGCTAATACAAGAGTCTTGGGCTAGTAAAAGCAAAATGCTTGGCAGAAATAGGAGGTTGATTTCAGCCACAGGGGAAGAAAACCCGCGGCTGGAGATAGAAATTAACCGACTCATTAAATTTCTTCTAAACTCAGACTACACCAACAGAGACACAGTGGCAGGTCAAGCATAGGTCCCCAGGAGGTATAGTAGAGATGATAGTTGCCCCAGCCAAGTCCAACCGAAGTCTGAAGTTAGAGCATCAAGAGGCTGGTAAACTATTGTAGAAGAGAGAATAAAATGATAATAAGTGGAGCTCTGCCAATGCACATCACATGGCATGGGGTAACAGTGACAACAAGCTAGAAGCGAGTTACTCTTAGAATTCTTCTTAATCGGCAATTAAGCAGGAGCTAATAAGGGAAAGACGCTAACATTCCTAACAGTTAACAGCCAAGAGGCACTATATTTCACGTTGGCTTCAAACAGTTCAGCGCACTTAGTGAAAAACTGGTATGTTATAACAGGGGCTTCGTTCTCCGATCATAAATATATAACCTTTGAACTTGTAAAAGGCCGCGTAAAAAGGGTCAATTACAGGCAAAGAAAGTGCATATGCTGAGAAGGCTATCGAAATACTACGAAAATGGAATTGGAGGACACAGTGGGCAAGGTCTTCGTAATAATCCTTGAATCCTAAGGATGGCAATTGTCCGGAAAAAAAACAGTCCTCCCAAAACGAAGAAACCATGATGGAACAGGAGCACTGATTGCTTGGTAGTAAAATAATAAAGAATTAACAGGCCATCTTCCTTGGAAAAAGTACGAATGCTGTAGAGAACTGCTGCTGCTAAATGCTTGAAATACATCTTCTGTCAATAAGGAAGTCATTTTTTGGCTAAAGATGCAATGAGTTTTAAAAGCTTGTGATTGTAAAAAGATTGTATTGAAGTTTCGAAAGATATCATCATACAAATATTTTACATGAGTGATAACTAATAACTTTTTTTGATGTTTTCGAAACGACAATTTTTGTCTTGTGTCTCCATTCAGTCGTTTCAGTCGTCAGCATGGAGTGGTCTGTGCAACAGCGTACGTTTTGTGTAAAAGCCTATTTTGAAAAGGCCCATTCAATCATCCACGTACAGCGTGAGTTTCGTTTGAGGTTCAATATTGCCCCCCGTGGCCGAGTTCCCAATCGAAATCGAATTGTTTCGTGGATGAATGCATTCGAGACTACTGGAAATGTGTCATCAATCAGAAGGGTGCATCAGAACAACGTCACTAACCCTGAAAACATTGAGATGGCTCGGACTCCCAATGAACAGTCTCCCTGGCGTTCAATACAGAAACAGTCAAGAATTCGTGGCATTTTGAGGCGTTCCATTCATCGAATAATTAAAGAACATCTTCATATCCATCCTTACAAAATGGTAGTCGTCAAGCTAGACAGCTTGCTTGTGAAACAGTGCTTGTTACGCTCCCGGGGGACGCCATCATTTTCTTTTCGGACGAGGCACATTTCCACCTCAGTGGATGTGTCAATAAATAAAACATGCCCTACTGGAGTGTGACAAACCCCAGAGGACTCTGCACTCCGACAGGCTTACATTATGGTGTGCCCTTTCAAGAAATGGGATCATCGGCTCTTATATTTTGAAGAAGACAACCGAGCCGTTTCGGTCGCAGCTTGTTACATGACCATGATCCAGGATTTTTTCTTGCCTGAATTGGATTAGTTTGAACTGGAAGACGTCTGGTTTCAGCATGATGGGGCCACAGCCCACACAACAAGGATTATCATGGACTTTTTGAGAGCAAGGTTCCCCGGACACCTGATCTCTTTAAGAGGAAATTTGAACTGCCCAGCGCGCTCTCCTGATTTGTCCCCTTGCGAATTGTTTCTGTAGAAATACCTCAAATCTAAATGACCACCATAGGACCCTGGAGGCCCTCAAAAACAATATCCGGACCAATATCGCAGAAATTCCTGTCAAAATGCTTCAAAGAGTGTACGAAAACTTCAGAAAAAGGCTGTTACGGTGTATACGAGGGGAGGAAGCACAATTGAGTGATCCACTATTTAAAACTTTGTAAAATAAAGGAAAAATAATATAAAATGAGGGAAAAATAAAAAAATCCGAAAAATGTTCAGTATTTTGTGATTTATTCAATTTCGTAATCCATCTGTCCGTGGCACTCCAGCCTGTATTTTCGAAAATTTGACTCAGATGTACGTTTTTTCCTCTAATCATATCGAATTAAACTTGGCAATATTTTCCGCTGGGATATTCGAAAAGCTCCAAAAATTATACAATTAATATTTACTATTATCGCACCATGCTATTATCATCACTACTACCATCCAAGCGCATAACATTCCAACGTAAAAGTTAACGTAATAGCGGCTCTCTCTCTGACTGAAACTTCGAATCAAGTATGTATATTCAAGTAAGTCCACCTCGTCCAGTTAGTCGGTGATATCTCTTAAGCCTGATCGTAGGTAGCACCCCCAGCGATCTTTTGCCAAGTTAGCGAGTGTCTTAAGGCTATTGTAACTTACAGTGGAAGTGTAGTGGCTAGCTCGCCCACCGGTTTGACGCACGTAATATATTGTCTTATCCCAATCCTAATCCCAACCATCCATCGAGATACGAGTGTTACTTGCGTCCAAAGAATCGCGTTAACTTTATTACGACGAAATCAAGTTCGCTCAAAATCGCGATTGTTTACTTTATTACTAAGTGCGAGACAAAATAAAAATATATTCCTAAGCTTCAAATCGTCTTGGTGGCCTAGGTATAGTTGCAGTGGCAAATTGGATTACTTCATCGACAGTTTGCGGTATCCAGATTAGCGCTGACGTCTTCAACGAATGGAAACCATGCAGGTTACATTAATTTCATATTTCCATTTTTGCTGAATTACGAATTATATATGTATACTTGTGTTTATTGAAACCTGCGATTTTTTTCTATTTTGATTTAATTACTTACTACCGAGTTTGCGTTCTCTTTCCACATCCAGCGGAACTACTTAAATTGCAAATTTTGACCGTCGAGACCTCTAGCTGATAATTATTCCGGGAGGAAAGTTAACGTAGAAATAAATGTACATCCATTCCATTCCATTTACGCGTGCATATGTATGTAAATATTTATGTGCAAGCATATCATTTTGAGTATCGTGTGCATGGCTTTTCACGCTCGTGTGGAGATTATATGTTTTATGGACACACACGACATATACTCATACATAGCGCAGACTTACATTCATACATCCATTATTCCATCTGCACGTCCGACTTATCGTCAAATTATTTTTCATAAACAACGAGATTAGGTGCGATAACACTGAATCGACCAAACGCGACAGGTGCCGTAATGATCTGGTTTGTTTTGTTTAAATTTATAGTGCGGTGGGAGTATTGTTGAAAAGTACCGAAATGTATATTTCCACCAAACTTCCATTCGGTTAGATCTAATCAAGAGAGTTCTTAATTACAACCATAATTATGTGGTGAAATGAATGTCCACTGAAGTCAAATTTTGTAATTTTAACTCAGAACAATCTCTACCATATGAAATTTGAACTAACATCAACTGCTTGTCTGATGTAGAGTTTCTTAAGTTGTAATCTTATTAGGTTTCCGTCTTCACGACTACAGCGCAAAATATCTCTTTAGGTAATTAAAGGCGGTGTTAATAAATTTTTCTAACTCCCAAAATATCAATTTCAAATCCAAATTGTGAAATAGTTTTATTGAGTACAATCGGAACAAAGTGAAAAGAAACATTTCATGTTAACATGTAATATGTAAAAAAAAAAGATTTCATAGAAAGATTCTCTGCCATAAATTTGAAATATATTTTCTTGTAAGATTCCACTGCAGTCGTGGGAGTGTCAAAATAATATGTTGTCGGTCAAAGACGAGAGCAACAAAGTTCAATAAGAGTCATTCCATTTAGAACCATTGTGCGACATCGCCATAAAAGTGCATAAATACTTATCACCATTCTAACATCACTCATATGACGTAGTAACATCAAAAAAATTGAAGTTTACCAGAAATATAGATTTGGCTATGATATGTCTGGTAGCTGATTAAGGTTGGCTTAAGACGACGAATCACAAGAAGAATAACAAAAAGTTTCGCACGTATGTTTATTTTGCTTCGAGTAAGTATGTTGACTATTGCATTTAATATAGTTAAAACCAGTTTTAGCCAGTTGAGTTGAAGCTGGGGGATTTTTATTGCGATTTAAGGCATTTAATTTTGCAATGAAATCAAGTGTAGCGATTTCAATGAATTTAGATGAATCGACACTTCCAAAGGATTGCAAAAGGGTTTTGTTTATTCAAATGTTGAAAAAATGTTTCATTCTATATATCAGTGAAAGTAAATGTCTATCGCAAAGATCAACTTTGTTTTTAAAAAGTTAAGGTTTGTTTTTTCTATTATTAAGGTCTTCCACGTCTATAAAAAAAAGTCTATAATTCATTTCAAAGCAATGAGGGTAAAATAGCAAATATCGCTACCTGGCCCTCGAAAAATGCGAAAACAATCAGACCAAATAATATGTCTCCTTCCACAAACTCTGCATCGAATAATTTGACGACATTATGCAACAATATCCAAAGCCATATTTTATGCATATTGAGAAAAAAATATGTGAAATTAGGGGAAACATGATATACAGTTACTCAAAGTGAAAATGATCCACTCGGTGCAAAACAATTGCAACGTAATTTAATGATAGAAAACAAATTAAAAATGGACTGTTGCTACTTAAACATGATTACTTCAGATGTGCAAAATCAGTTTTAAATGTGTAGTAAATAAAAAAATTTTCCGATTGGAAAATATAATAATATAAACAAAAAATGTATATTCCATAGTCAAAATGAAAATGATCCATCAAAACACAAAAAAATATAAATCAAGAATTTTCTTTAACAAATTAATATTTAGTTTGAAGGCCCTTGGCAAGCCTAACACCTGATAACCTCTTTGGCATTGAAGCAACAAGTTTTTTTGTGAATTCTGGGCAGATTTTCGACCACTCCTCCAGAATGACCTCCTTTAATCGACTTCGACTGGATATTTGATGCTGCCTAATACGCTTTTCTAAATGGTCCCACAAGTGTTCGATAACGTTTAAATCTGGTGATTGTGCTGGAGTTTCCATAACTTTGGGGCAATGATAGAGCATCCATTCTCGAATGAGTAACGACTTATGTTTGGGGTCGTTATCTTGATAGAACTGGGATTTGTCTTTAAGACCCAATTTTTGGCGCTGGCAGGTAAATTGTCCTTCAGAATTTGGAGGTACAAAAATTTATCCATGTTACCGTCAATAACGTGAATATTACTGACTCCATTAGCTGCCATACAGCCCCAAACCATTATCGAACCTCCACCATGTTTTACACTTGGACGAAGATTCTTCAAAGTCAACTCTTCATTCTTCTTTCTCCATACTCGAACCTTCCCATCCGATCCAAAAATATTGAATTTGCTTTCATCAGCAAATATAACGGTATTCCAGAAGTCTGGGCCATGCGAATAGTACTGAGTCGCAAATTCTAGCCGACGTTTCTGATTGTTCGCACTTATTAACGGTTTTACTCGTTGGGAGCGACTGTTAAATCCTTGTTTTCTTAGGACAATTCTTATTGTTTCGTCGCAGACCTTGATACCCAAGGCCTTTTCAACGTGTACGCGAATTTTCGGCGCACTAAGCTTCGGATTTTCTCGGATAAAGTCTACTATCCACCGTTCGTCACGATCGGAAAACGCTTTTTTTTGTACTTTTCCGAACCTTATTTCGAACCTTTAAACCGTTCAATTATATGTTGTACAGTTGACGCACTCTTGTTGACAATCTTTGCTATTTCGCGTTTACTTTTCCCGAGCTTGAAATAATGGATTACCAGCTCCCGTTCTTCGTATGTCGTATGGCGACACATTTCGAAAAAAAACTTGCTCAAAACGATAAATGTGCAACAGGTGACTGCACTCAGCGAAAGACTAAAGTCAATTAAGGAAATGTCAAATACATGTTAACAGCTGATTATAAAATGTAAGTAGTGAACTATATGAAATAAGTACAATGGATCATTTTCATTTTGACCCCATATTCAGCCTTCTAGCAAAGATTGACCCGTAATTTCAAAGGCAATGTAACCATTTCACGTATAACTTGTGTATTTGTTGCTTACACATTAGGAATTACTTTTGCCTAGAAACAAAGTAATTTCCAATAATATAAAATTGTGTGCGATGCACATTAATTTATTTTCACTGGGTGGATCATTTTCACTTTGAGTGACTGTATGCGGCGTTAAATATATGTTTCTTCGTGTTATCTTTTGACTACTTAATCTAAAATGAGAAGATTATTAGTAAGAGCATTATTTTGAAAATACTACTAAAAAAAAATTCTATATGCGTGGAATGCTCACTACAATATGCTCCTTTATTCTTCTCCCATAAAAAGCCATTTTCACTTCACACCTTTCTTATCTACTTAGGCAATAGGCAGATTTTATATGGTTGGAATATTTACGGAAACACTTTTTCGCACTCACGACCGGATTATTGAATCATTTATTTAGCCTATGAAAATTTAATGCTATCGTTTCTCGGAAAAAATTGGCAGAATTACCTAATCACCACCACTAAAAGTTGATTAGATCAGCTCTTTTTCCAAAATAACCGTCCTGTAAATTGCTTATTATCACTATACTTACAGTACCTGTTATAGCGATTTAAAATTAATGGGATACTCAACAGAGCCCAAGACTAGTCAAGAACCTGTCAAGTAGGGTTGGTAATGGCTAACCAACAAGAGGGCAAGTCAAAAAAAGGAAGTGCCCCGGGAGCAGGGTACCTTAGAAATGGCCGTGAACCCCCAGCGTTGCAGAGGTCTCAGGGGAGCCATCAATTCCAGGATCAATGTCATGTTGCTCTGAATGGCGTCCATCTGGTGCTGGAACCCTCCTAGTTCCAGTTGAACTAAGGAGCGAACTTCTTCGACATTTAAAGGGCTATCTGATACTGGAGATGTTTTTGATAAGGGAGCGGTTGGCTGACCTGGTACCTCCGTTTCAGCTTGATCTTACATGGCCAGTTCTTGCCGGTCCATCCCACGGGTCGGCGTTAGCGAGGCACTCTTCAATCCAACCCCGACGGATGCTGACGTGCTGCTTTGCAAGTTCTACGCGGCTGGGGTGGGTCTTTAAATAATGGGGTGGATTTGCTCCTATAAAAGGAGCACTCTACGTATACTTCATCTGTCAATGAAATTATATCAGCCGCAAATCAATGATAAAAGGGGAAAGGGTCTATTGTCCGTAATGGACCAGAAGTAGCTCTCAGACATGGGCTGGGAACCCAGACCCAGCCGAGATGTGTCAATGCGTTCACCTATAGCGAAAAATCTCTTCCAATCTTAATCCCAATCCCCACTATACTTCCCATCTTATCGTGCTGAAATTGGACTGTCTCTCCTCGAGAGGTGTGAGGATGGTAAGCCCATTGAACAGGGAGGAAGGATGGCTTGGGGTTACCACCGTCTCCGGCCGTTGCGCAGGTCTCAGGGGAGCCATCAGTTCCAGGATCAATGTCATGTTGCTTTGAATGGCGTCTATCTGGTGCTGGAACCCTCCTAGTTCCAGTTGAACTAAGGAGCGAATTTCTTGGACATTTGAAGAGCTATCTGATACTGGAGAGGAGATATTTTTGATAAGGGATCGGTTGGCTGACCCGGTCCCTCCGCTCCAGCTTGATCGTACATTTTCAGCTCTTGCCGTTCTATCCCACGGGTCCTTTCACCTGGCCTGGTGGTTTTAAACATAGGTCCTCTTACATTGGGTTCCGTAGCTGAGGGAACCTGCCCAGCACTCAAAGGAGATGAAGTTCACCACGGCAATTGCTCTGTAACATGCTCATTGCAATTTTTGTGCAATTGGTGCTCACACTTAGTGGTCATGGTTGCCTGGGATCGAGTGGGAGACTATTGGCAAATGGTGCACTGCACCCCCACCCCCGCGTCAAACAAATCCTCTTAGCTATGCTTCAGTGGCATCTTGATCTGGCCAGTGAGATTACAAATCTGATGAAATTACAAAATGAATAAATGTGCACGTTTATTTCCTCACGAGACTAACTCTTTTTTACAGAATATGATGAGAATCTTAATAACTAAGCCTCTTAGTGGGTAGGAAAATGATAAAAATTGTACGAACCTACGTGACTAACTATTTAAATACAAGTAAAAGTATTCCCAAGTAAGAATAAGATAAAATTCAAAAGAAAATAATCGCGACGAATTCAAAAAGAAGAAATATAAATAATCAAAAATATAAAAAATACAAATAATCAAAAATAAATTAGCCCCCTTATTGGGGTCGGACCCGTTCGGCCCTCCCCAAATCAGGCCCTGTGGCTGGCTGACTGTTGATACAAACATCACGAGCTACTG
Source organism: Nemotelus pantherinus (assembly GCA_963978885.1). NCBI lineage: Eukaryota > Metazoa > Arthropoda > Insecta > Diptera > Stratiomyidae > Nemotelus > Nemotelus pantherinus. Next base: position 59,913,646 of record OZ022263.1, read on the forward strand.
GAGCTCAAAAAATTAAGAGTGTGTGCTATATGTTGTCTCTCGAAAACATTCAACGCGGCGACTAAGCTGGCGGCGCTGAATGCTCCCGGAGATTGCACAAATAAGAAAAACTAGAATAAAAAGATGAAGTGAAAGAAGAAAAATGTAAGAAAAGAATTTTGGAATTGAAGGAAATAGGGAAAAAATGCTATTTACAATTATACAATTCGATATTTACAATATAAAGAAAAAAAAGAAATGGATGACTGAATATTTAAGGGAATGAGCTAATAAAAAAGTCAACTAAAGGAAATCAAAAGACAAAAAGAAATTAGAAAGAAGTTAAAAAGAAATTAGGAGGCTGTCCACCTCTCACAAGCCTACTAGTAAATAGAGGCAAGGGATCAAAGTGCAAATTTGACCTCGGAAACCTCGCAAAAATTGTCTGGCCCTAAAAAAACAGCTAAAACAATGGCGTAGCTTCCACACAAAGAGGGACAGGGGACCTTCGGATGGCTTAAACTAGGAATGGTGACAAACCACCAAACTCAGTCATCCAAAGTCAGCTTCCAGGCTGCACCCTGAGCCAAAAAGCTCGGAAAGACAACACAACGGAAGTCACCCAATGATATTCTACAAGGCTTGAATTTAAAAGGATGGAAAGGGATATGTTTGCAGCTAGAAGGAGATAGAACTATATAGAACATGCTCAAACGAGAGCTAACTGTTCTATTGAACAGCGAAAATAGGAACCACAAGGGAGGTGATTCAGGGACATGTTAGTGGGAATGGAACTAAAATTGTGAATGCTCATAAATTTTATTCCCACTTGGATAGGGTCACCCAAAACAAGTTTTAGAGCCCCACGTTGGGTGCCATTTGTAGCGATTTATGTGTTTTGGAGATGCTCGGCAAGGCACGTCAACTGATTCGAAGACCAGTCAAGATCCTGCCAAGCAGGTTTGGTGATGTCGCATTATCAACGAGGCAAATGAAAAAAAAGAAGTGCCCTGGCCCATCAACGAGGCAAATCAGGAATTTCAAGATTTAGGAAATCCAAACACTGCAAAACTTTGAAAGCAGCATAACATAACATAACGAAATAAAATGCTTAGTGCTTGCAACACTTTACCAGCACTGCAACTAAAAGTTCCCCACAATTGCCTCACGTCCAAATCAAAGAACTCTATCGATCTCAAATATATCCGATAATATCGTCGACAATTACAGGGATAGAAAGATGTTTGGGATCAAAAAAAGGAAAAATGTTTGGGACCGAAACATTTCTAGAACTTAGAATATTTCAACATTGGTAAGTTATTTTCATTGTAAATGTTCGCGATATGAATACTTAAGGGGGCAAGATGGTTTCCGAGGCCGAAGAAAAGCCGATTTTTGCGATTTTTTTTCTCAGCTTTGAGTGAAAATAATTACTAATTTTTTATAACACATTAAAGAACTATATTTTGAGAGTATGTAGGAATTATTGTATAAAAAAAATATGAATTAGTTATCCCGTGGTGGCAGTAGATCAATGGCGCTTCGAAAAAAAGGCGTCGTGCGGTGCGTAAAACCTGGCCTGACAGTGTTATCTGAAATCAAAAATCGAAGTGATTTACTTAAAATATTAGTTTTTTTCGCGGATGAACTAACCTATATTGAAAAATATGCGATTCCGATTTTTGGTGCGGTTTTTGATTTGGAGGTACCATTTTCACATAAAAAATCAGCCTTTGATTGCCTGTAAAAAATAGTAAAAATTTTTTTTGAAAAAAAAACGATCGTTCATCTCCGAGTATTTATCATATTAAAGATGTCCGGCAAAGTTCATTGAGATCGGTGCATTACTTTTTGAATTATGTTACGCACCGACTTCAAAAATGTAGTTCGGAGTTTCGAGCTAGACTATTTCGGTTTCTCGTGGAATATACCTGGCAACACGATCATAAAATAACCGGTATCTCTGCGAGTTTTAGTCCGATCGCCTCGAAATTTTCAAAGGATATTCCTGAGATGTTGTACTTTCATATAAAAAAATAATTGAAATTTTTTTTTTGTTTAAGTCGGAAACCATCCTGCCCCCTTAATGTAAGCATTTATTGATACAAAAATAGCAAAAATCCCTCAAAAATCAAAAATATGTAACACCTGCCTCAGATTGAAATCAACCTACTCTGTGAATTTCGTTTTGATCCAATGACAGCATTGCAAGTTATAGGGGTACAAAGAAATTTAGGGTTACCAATCGCAAAAGTTTTGAAATTTTCGAAAACTTAATATTTGTTGTTTATTGTCACAACAAAAGCATTACCGTTTGAAAATTTCACGATAAAATCGCTTGATAAAGATATTGCAAATAAATACAAAACCAACAATAGCTGGCAACCCTATGATGGTTTTTTACCAGATTCCTTCTGAGTGATGCCTATAATAAGTTCCACATATCGTGTCAAACTCGTTTTGAGTTCATGACTGCACTGGAGGCTATACGGCAAAAAGCTTAATTTTCCTGAGCGAATTTTCAAAACCCAAGACACCAAAATTACCATAGCTGCAAGCACCAACCGAATTTTTCAACCAAATTTCTACTAAACACTAGAGTTGGGCGTTATTTAACGTAACACGTTAAATAACATAGTTCCAAATCTATAACATGTTCCCAATGGAACATGTTACTGAAAACTACATGTTATTTTTGGAACGCTTTACTCATATCAAAAACGAGTAACGCCTAACGAAACGCTTGAAAAATCATAAGCGGCCTCAAGAGCATGCGACAATCGTTTCGGTAATTGGCCTCTTCTTTATTGTACTTGTTCGCCAGCTCACAAAAAATTCATATTTTTAGCTCTATGTGCTTTTAGCTTCACTGGCGATGATTTGCACAGGAACGCACAAATACACGACGTTGAGAAAACTCGATAGAGAGTTTGGAACGTTCGTAACGTATTAGTTACAGTGCGTTATATTGGAACGCGCAACGTGTATGATAACACACGTTGTGCGTTCCAATATAACTCACAGGAGAACATCGTTCCAAAAATAACATGTTACGGGAACATGTTACTCGTCGGAAAATGTAACGCTGGAACGTGTTACTAATGTTTATAGTTATTTCTCATCTCTACTAAACACGGCTTAAAGTAAGATTCAGCTACTGTGTCAATTTCATGAAAATCTGGTAACTGAATCAGAATTCATAGGGCAAAAAGCAGTTTTTTATCTTTCTAATTTTTCAAGATGGCACCACTGGCACAGAGTTGCCCGCATTTCCATGTCGCTTCTATCAGACCTGGTCCTACTTATATCCAAATGATTCTGTGAATTTCATTTTTATCTGATTTTGGAGCTTTAGACGCGATATACGTTGTCTATGCTGATCAGGGGTTTTCTCAGGCATTTTTCTTGGGGGGTGTGTTCAGAATTTTAGGAGGGGTGTCCTATTGGAACAAAGGACACAAAGGTCCCTTTGTATAGGAAAATTGTCCGTGTTAGGGGGGGTGTATGCACTTTCCAGGGGGATATAAGGGGGGTGTTAAAGGGGTGTAGGAAAATCTCTGATGCTGATTTATAGACAAGAAGGGAACCATGATCACTGATCACAAATCCATAACCTCTTTAGGTTGTTCATCAGCCCAAATACGGCAATTGTGCTTATTGACGTATCCATTGAGCCAAAAATGCGCCTCATCACTGAACAAAATTTCGAGATAAAACAGCGGATTTTCATTGAGCTGATTCAAATAATACAGCTGAACAATTTGGATACGTTGTTACGGTGTAAGTCTTTCTATGATGATTTGTTAAACAATACTGAATAAAAATTACATTACAGTTTGACAGGAGTCACGCGTGATCTTTCAAAAAAAGCCTATTGAAAATCAAACGTCATAATGAATCACCCTGTACATTTAAATTCTTGAATATATATAGATTACCCGTATTTAGATTTGGATATCTACATACTAGGGTATATCCAGGCTGCAAACGTGTCAATCAAAAAATTCATCTAAACTACTAACTCGATTTTACAAAAAAAAGCACTTAATTACTTTTTGCATAACACTATCCATTTGACTTTCCTACCGTGCGTTGCCAAGTTGATTTCCATTGACAAATTACACCCTTCAGTTCTGGATGAAAATTATTTGCCGGAAATATAGTTAGCTTCGTGTATTAACACGCTACCACTTATTATGTCATTAAATATATGTACATACTAACAATCTTAAGCAGTGTAACGTAAATAGCAATTGAAATTGTTAATTTTTGTAAATTACCTTCAGGTATGCAATATGTGTAATATGTGTGTATTGCATGCGCTATCGTGCGAGTAATTAAATTAGAGGTGATAGGATTTTATAGTAAAGTACATACTATATTATTACAGCTTTTGGTATTCTTTTTTTTAAGCATGAAAAATATATTAGCACAAAACGAATGTTATTATGCCTAATGGCTTTTTTTTACTGTTTTTCGAAGAAAATCAGCATTAGATTCACTAGTGTCAACCGAATCCGGCACAAATATGTAGGCTCAATAGAGGCTCATTCTGGTACTACGGTTATAACTCTCCATACGATGAAGGGTCGATCAGTGAGGCCCGAGAAGAAAGGGACCCCGAATGTTCACATTCTCCCCAAATCCGAGCAATAGCTCCACTACATCCTCTGAGCCACAGTTCCAACAGAAATCTTTAAACCCAACGCCTGACCATTGCACGTGCCGTTCTTTGACTTCAGATTAAGCTTGACAGCTGCGGAGCGCAACGCGTATCCATGGAGACCCAGGACCATCTTGCGATCGCACAAGATGATTCTTTAACCCAGGACTTCTTAGTATATTTGCCTGATGTCTAGTTCGACCGATGACATAGGTGTTTCTATGGAGAAGGGACACGTGATCTCTGGCAACAAGGTTCCCACTTTTGATGCATTTGTGTCATTTGATACATTTTTATTTAAAACTTATATTTTTGATTCAATGATACAGCAACTCACTGAATTATAGTAAAATGATACATTTTGTCATCCAGTAAATAAATTCAATTTTTCTAATTTTGCTGCCATGTGCGAACCAAATATCCTCTCTCTCAGTGGCGTGGCGTTCATGGAAGCAAGGGAAGCATTGCTTCCCTTACATTTGGCTGACATAAATTTTAAATTAATAGTTTTTATTTCGAAATCGTGAAATAATCGCGTATAAACATTTATAAAAAAAAATTCTCAAATCAAATTGTGAACATCTCACACAGCTTATGTGGTAACACCACAGAATTAAAATAATGAACGAACAACCACGACTTGGAAGAAATGTAAAAATTGCATCTACGAGCGTTTATTTGACCCCATATAGACTAGACTGTAATAGCCCGTCCAGACTACGGATACTTAAGTATCCGCATACATAAGTATCGTCCACACTTTTCATTGATTTTCATGGCAAGGGTAAAATGTATCTGCAGATGTCGCTGCAGTGAGGACAATACTTATGTATCCGGATACATAAGTATCCGTAGTCTGGACGGGCTATAACGTCATTAAAAAAAATGTGTCTATACGGTATGTTTGGAAGCAATGAAGATGTTGCTTCCAAGGGGAAATTATCTTATCAAGAGAGAGACTCAGAGCGGAGCTGCGAACGCATGACTACTGTGGAACTTATTCCTGCGTTCCCCTCACTAGTAGCAGGGTAAATTGTTATTGGGCCTTTTCACACTTGTATTCTTGATGCACTCCTCAAACCGGTTTAATGGGCAAGAGACGGAAGAATCAAGGGGAATTCTCTACTTTTTGTAGAGAATTCCCCTTGATTCTTCCGTCTCTTGCCCAGTAAACCGGTTTGAGGAGTGCATTAAGAATACAAGTGTGAAAAGGCCCATTGTTATCATTTTGCTTTGCTTGTACAGATTTTTTTGTGAATGAAAAATGCTTGCTGTGAGCGAATCTGAATTACGAGATGTGGCATGCATTGCCAGATGTTGTGGATTCGATAAGTCGTTATTTTATGTGTTTTATTTATGATTTATATTATGACATTATTTTTTGTGTGTTCTATTTTGTATAGAAACTTTTATGAAGGTGTTTTCAATTGGCGGGGGTTTTTAGTCACTTATAGCCTATAGGAGTTGGTAATAATATTTCAATGTAGTAATAGGTAAAGCTGTAGACTAGAATTGTGTCGAATTAAATGTGTAAAATTACTGTGTAAAATTGCATGATACTTTTGATTGATATTTGAAATAGAGATAGGTTGAAATAGTGAATGTGTTCGCTTGTTCTGTGGGTCAAAATTTTAGAATTCGGCAACTTATCTAATTTTTATATAATTGGATCTCGGTAATTTGCTGAAAAAAAACATCATCAACCAGGATCGATCGAAATCGAATTCGTAAATCGTCTCTATAACAAAGAGATGTACCTACTCGGTAGTTTGATCGGAAAATTAATAAATGAAAAACTCGGAACGGATTATCGGTTATTACAAACAAACAAATAAACAAAAATAATTTTGCTGGTCATGTCTACTATTTTCGAGCGTTTCATACATTTGGCGAAATATCGGATTTTGTTATTTAAATAATGTTAATGCTATGAACAGGCTTGGTACAAATAGTCCTTTTACTTTTCAAGTTTGATTCCGGTGATTTGAAGAATTGCTGAGTATTCAATATAAATATTCAGTGATATTGCTCACAGTTAGGAGAAATTGAGGAACAATGAAGATTCTAATAAACATTGTGTGTCATTTAGGATGTCAAGAAGAAGAATTACATAGTCATAATGAAAATGTGTATTCTTACAATAGGAGTAAATCACCTAAAGACAATAAATCTTTTGACAGTACATAACCGATAATTGCCAGCACACTTGGACCAAGCAAATGTTTTTTTCCGGAACATCAAATTATATTCAAAATGATCTCATTAGTTTCAAAACGATATCATTGTAATGAAATTCAGAAAAGCAAATTCATAGCAATAATATTAGATAAAACAACCGATAAAATTTTTTATAAAAACGCTATATATATTCATTTCTTCGAACATCGACTAAATTTGATTTTATCCAAAACGTGCAATAGTATACGCGAATGCAGAATTTTCCAAATCTATTACTAGTTTTTCAACAACGACAATAAGTTTATTTGCTTTGTATTTATTCGTCAAAAAATGCTTCCGAAATTAGCTCCGAAATTAGCTCCGAAACGTTGGACTTTTAATGGTTGGTTATTTTTAACAATTTTTCTATAATAAAGAGCAGTTAAAATAACTCGTGGAATATATAACTGAAATGATAGTGCTAATTGAGGCGGAGAGATCGTTAATGGTGAGAGTGGGCTTTTTATTTTACTTAAAGATTCTTAGTTTATTTTTCTGTTTAATGTACAAAAAAAACATACTAATCGATATATTTCAGTCCTAACAATGTAATATACTGTATCATATTCACAAAATGGCAAAATTTGAAGATCAAATACAATCTTCAAGAAATAGTTTCACGGGAATTGGGAACGATTTATGGTTGATTTGTGAAACACCACAACGTCGTTAAACAGCAAGGTGCAGAATTGAAAACAATGAGAATGTTGTACCATTCTTTACAAGTGCTTATGTCGAAATAATTGGTAGCATAATCGTTAAAATAAAGTCAAGGTTTTCATCCTTAAAAAGTTTCAGATTTTTAAATCTTTTCAATTCTTCGAAGTTTGGCCACTTTCAAAAATATTATATTTCTAGTTCTAGGAATGTTATTATTTTACTGATAAATATTGATATGGTTTCTTATTGTGTGAAAGACTGTGAACTTTTATTTTCATAAGAATACATAATGTCTACTCTCACGTCCCCGTTAGTAATTCCTGGGTGCTTTTATACAGGGATTCTATTACACGTAACGAATTTGCGGAAAGCGTAATCAACCATGGACATCAACCAATTGCTTCCCTTCGGTAAATTGTCACGCCACGCCACTGCTCTCTCTAGTAGTAATAACTGCCAACTTCAATCTACTTTACACTCTGAACTACGAAAGAAATCTATTATGTGATGGACTCTGAAGATTTGAAATTTTCAAGCTATTTAAATAATAACGATATGTATTTGGTTCTTTTTTAAGCTGAAAAAATATTTTCATTTTTTTTTTTGGAAATTTGAAACAACGACTTTCACTAAAAATAATCTGCGTTCCGTATTAATGTCGTGAAAATTTTGATCGCATTCGCAAGGAACCTACATTTTGTCATAATTTTATTTTGTGTGGCTTCAATATCAATGGAAATATACCGATGAAAACAAAGAGCGGAAGCAATTTGTGATATGGGCTCTATATTATTCAATAAATATAGTAGCTCCAAGCTAAGTTTTTTTATTTTATTATTTATAGTTTCAGTACCTCGAACGAACTTTTTGAACTTTTTGATACATTTTTACAAATATTGATACACTTTTTGAAGAAATTTGATACGGCGGAAAATTTAAGAGTGGGAACACTGTCTGGCAGCAATGAGTCTAGGGTTGCCAGATACCCAAAGAGATGCATAGTTTTGAGAAACAATTATGGACACTGTATGATAATTTACAAAACAATAAATATGGAAGCGGTATTTACTCGGGTAAGCTGAATCTAAGGATATCTTTTCATTTCTCGGATCATTGTAGTGTCCTTCATGTAAAGGTAGTGGCTGCCTTTCAGGCAATCGACTGGATTCTTTGCAATCGAATATTCGGAGCCAATATTGGTGTTTTTATAGGCAGCCAAGCGACTATAAATTCCTTATCTGGTTCTTGTACACTTAAAAAACACATGGCGCCAGACGCCATAATTTATGGACTTCTGGCGCCATGTACATTGTCGATTTGGGGATTGTGATAAAATATAGCACCACACTCATCTCATGTAAACTCCTTGGGGAGTGGAAATAGGTTTTATGGCTTATTTCAAATTATTTTATATGCATGTAAAACGACATGTTCCGTACAATGAATTAAATAAATAACTATGTAGAGGAGAGGATTGGTAGACTCAGAAAATATTTTTTTCTGAATATTTTCGAATAAGCCAAAATGCATTTAGTGAGTCGCTAAGGAATGTTGCCAGGGGCGGATTTGACCATTTCGCCGCCCTAGGCCTCAGAAATATTTGCCGCCCTTTTCGTGAATTATATGGAACAAAGCGCGATTTTTTTTCGATTCTCTAGAATACTTCGCTGTTTATCGTTGCACCTGAGCTCACAAAAAAGGAATATCAGAGCAAAACCGGCACCGGTTCGTACGTAAAAATTCCCCATTATTGCGCCCTTGCCACTTAAATAATTATTAAAATACACACACGGTACAAAACCTAAAAGTACATAAAAAAAAAAAGAATCCAAAAATACCAATTTAACGTCTTCGCTCATATTTTTGTAAGTAAGTTTACTATTCCGTTCAAAGTTTGCTTCCGCACTTGACTGGAGACCAACTATGAACTCGACTACTGTAAATTAATGTTCGATATGTTATTAGTTAAGAATGAACCCGAAATATTTTGATCCATGATGTCCTAGATTTCATTTTATAAAGTTTCAAATTAAAAAACACGTCAAAATAAAGAGATTTGCATGTAATTGATATACCCTGTACCATAATAATAAAAAAACAATTCTCTGAAAAATCGATGCACGCAAGTATTTACCTCTGATAAGCTTTTCCTAAATTGAAGAGGTATTATTTGGGTTCTTTTTAGGATCTTCTTAGGTCTTTTTAAGCGCTTTTTATGTATTTTCAGATACTTGCTAGGTATTTTTTAGGTATTTTTTTCTTTATTATAAGTTCAACTTTTTAGTGTCCGAAAAAAATTATCAGAGGTGAATTTTTGCATGCATTGATTTTTAGAGAATTAGCGGGCCTAGTGGCAAATCCACCTCTGAATGTTGCTCAGTAGATCTAAAAAAGAAATCTTCCGTAGAAAACCTATTTTGCCTAGGAAAAGACTGGTAGTTTGTTATAGATATCAAGCTACAAATTTTTCATTCAAGACAGTATCTTGCAGCTACTGACTGGAGTACTCGGCTGTACATTCAGTGGTAAAAGAAACCTAGAGTTAACTGGGATAAATAGTCCCCGGCCGGGAGAGCCAATTATAACTTTCATTGTCAAAGGACGAATTGGAAGAAGAAATAAAATTTAGTTTCCAGCCTCGGACATAACATTAGCCCAGATATTCAGCTCGATGAACCGAAGAAAAATCTTTCTTATATCTCATTTAATACAACTTGCAACTAACATATTCTTGGTATTCTTTTATTAAAATGCGCAATGAATGGAAGTAGCTGAAAATGTGGACTAATTTTGTAGGAAAAACAAGCAGATTGTTCTAATTGGCTTTTCTATAAAATATAAAAAATTATAAACGGCGTTTCCGGCTGGAGACAGTCTATGAGAGTTTACAGATTCCTTTAAACATGCATATATGGACTCAGGTCCCACCAAAAAATCGTCTGCCTGCACTTCTCGTATGTTCCCATTTGTTGGCGGAAAACTAGAGTTTTGTTTATGTCTAAAGTAAGAAAAGTATCGCACATGAAGCCAAAGGACTACTGTCCAATGTGTTTTAGCTCTATCCTGCTTAAGATTCTGGAAAGGATCATTGGCTATCATATTAAAAAGTCAATCAATCCTATGTTAAACTTGCAGTCACCACATGCTTACGCCAAAAGAAATGCCTGATAAAGCAAATTGAGAAATCTCTTGCTCTCAAGGAACTTGCCGCCTTGTTACAGGACCTTTAATAACGTTAAGTCTGATGCGATTTTTGAGGCACCCCCGGTGGTGGATGTAGCTTTCATCATCCAGCTTTTCATGAATGATGTGGTAATCTCTTCCTTGGGGAATGCTCACGTATGACGAAGAGTCAGCACCGTCACTCTTCAGATTGGAGTCTTCTCTCTTATTTTGTGGAACATCACGGTAAATACTCTTTTGATAAGACTGTAAAGTGGTTGCTTATGCAAACGACATAGCCACAGCAGTGTCAGTAAAGTATTTATCTACGCTTTCGGAGAAGTTAAATCAATCTTTCGCCATACTGTCACGTTGGAGCCGCAAGAGCGGGTTGAATATGAGTCTCAGCAAAACGGAGCTAGTACTATTTACAAGGAAGTCCAGAGTTCTTCGTTTTTGATTTACCAAAATTGAACGGGATATCTATTGACCTGAACCAGAGGGTCAAATATTCGGGGTTGATCCTCATCTTAAAGTTACTATGGAGCGACAATATAACAGGAAGATCGCGAAAGGCTTTGGGTACACTTCACTGCTGCAAAAGAGCATAGGAGTAAATTGAGGTTTGCAGTGTTTGAACCAACTCAACTGTTTTTGATGGCGTTCTAGTGGCAAGCTGCTCTTAAGGCTACCTAAAAATACTTGCTTAAAAAAATGCGAAGGTTAGCTGCACTCCAGGTGACAGGACCACTCCGCACTAACCCGACTCATTCACTTTTTGTGATACTTCATTGGTTAATAACCAATCTAAAAATCTTACAGCAAGCTAATCTTGCTGCTGTGAAATCGCATTCTATTTCAGTATGGAATAGAACGAAATTCGGCTATGTTAGAATATTTTCTGAGGGATCTTCGGCTCCAACGAGCGTTCACTCTCGAGAGTGGGCTTATTCATATGTACACCGATCGCTTAAAGCTAAACAATAGAGTTGGGAGTGGTGTATACTCAGATTAGCTGAATCTAAAACTGTCCCTTCGCCTATTGGACTATTGTAGTGCTTTTCAAGCGGAAGTTGCGGCTGTTTTTCAGGAAATCGATTGGCTTCTGCGTAATTGAATATTCGGAGTCAATATTGGCATTTTCACATATAGACTAGCGGCTATTAAGTCCCTTGCTGGTCCTTTACAGTATCCGTAATTGCCGCTGAATGCTGTGCATCTTTTCGGCAGATGTCGAGGTTTTCGGCAGTTGAACTGTGATTCCTCTGAACAAGCAATACCCAAGGTCTCATGCCCCTTCTCCTCAACAATATCGATGTCATTGGTCAAATCAGCCATCAGGCAATAATACCTCGAGGATGCCAGAAAGTCCTGGACCGTGCTATAAAAAGACAGTCCTGGGCCTCTATGAACGCATGTCGCACCAAGCAGCTTTTAGGCTTAACCAGTAGGGTTCAACGATTTTTTTCGGAGCTGGTGCTCGTAGGACGAAGAGAAATCCTTCCTCAATCTCATGTGCCAGTGTCCGGCTTTGGTGAGAAGAAGAGTGGTGGCACTTAGTGCACGGTTCCTTTCTAATATGACTGGCCTATATCTGGTTGACCTAAACGGAATATTGCGTTTAATCAAAAGAACCAGATGGTTTTCTGATTTTAGTGAACAAGAAAGGTATAATTACTGCGGCATCACAACGTGCCTCTTTTGTACCTATGTTCGTCTATCGACAGGCCCTTTATTGATTCGACAGCCACTTCAACCTACCTAATTGTTCAACTATACAAAAATATTTGGTTGTTTTTCTATCCCTGTTTAATGAAAATTTGATTTCAATAGACGTTTATTAAAGAATTTTCCCAAAAAATCTTTCAACCATCACCCAAAAAAAAAATAATTGAGGCACCTGTATCCTACTGAGCCAGCGTCATCGTAATTTGACGATAATAAGCAAATATAAAAAAGAAGGAGGAATTGACAATGGAATTGATAACACACCCTTTTTTCGCTATATTTTACTTCCTATATACGTAAATTTTATAGTAATCATAAACAATCGTTTGTTTTTTTATGATAAAGAGAATATGAATATATTTACTTATGCGTAAGTTGTGATATTGTAAAGTCGAATTGAAGTAGTTTAATTTTATCGCATTATCAGTAAACGTGACCATTGAATTCAATTCATTTCTTCATCTTATCTCATATCTGCGTTGTTTTCTTTGATTAATAATATATTTTCTATTTTGGAATCCAACATATTACAAACAACAGAATGCCATGGCTATAGAAAACAGTCAGTCAATGGTAATGAGGACATGTATTGGAGAGTTCGATAATTCATTGCCGATTTTTTATCAAAATTAATTTTTTTTGTTAAATAGAAAAGTTATTCAGTTATACATATATTGACCGCAATAAACCTTTTGCAATTTTTCGGATAGCAACAAAATTCCGCAATCGTAAAGCTTCTCAACGGTATCTTAAGTGCTATTTAATAGCATCATCTGAGCCGAAATGTTTACCATTCAAGGAGGTTTGCAAAGATTGAACAGTGGTAGTCTGGTGGCGCAAAATCTGATGAGTACGGTTGATTATGCAACATATCCCATCCAAGGTGCAACAGTTTTTGGCGAGGGATCAAAGAAGTGCGTGGCCTAGCGTTGTCATGCTGGACTACAACTCCGTTTCGATTGAACGAATCTGAAGGCTTGATTTTCGTCGCGGCATTCAATTTATCCAGTTGGTACAGCACGCGTCTGTATTGTCTATTTAGTTCGTTACGAGCTGCTCATAACATAGCAATCCATTCCAACCCCACCAGATTGAGTATAGCCTTCTTTTGCTGTACTTTTGTCTTTAAAGTTATTGTAGCTAGCTCACGCGGCCAAGGTTTTGATCTTTTTCGCTGAATGTACAGAACCCGAATATGTAGCTTACTAAGATATCCCAACCATCTCTATTTGACCGTGTATTTAAATCTGATGTAATTTTCCATTTATTTATATCCATCTAATTATATGTAATGAAGCTTGTGTAGCCGAAACGGTATCGGTATATATTATTGGAATCGACTATAGCCCCGCACTGAGCATTTTTTTCCCTCGTGTAGATGGCAAAAAAAGCCTGCTAACCAGATGCCCGGGTGGCCTATCACCACGGGGTATGTGAGGTTTGACTAACTAAAAAAAGGACCATCTACAAGCCCACGAAGTTCCGAGTCGGGACCCGCCTAAGCACTGCTTCGACTCGGTCGTGCTGACTCACCCATCGGTAACCACGGACTTCAGAAACTACCACAGTTGATGGGTCGGTAAGGCGACTATCCTCCCGCTTTATGCGCAGCACTTTCTCAGCATATGTAGAGACTGCGCGCCAGTTCTCCTCGTTTCGCAGCATTGCATCCACGATCGTCTCAGGCGTTGCCAGGCCAATCGTGGACTCAGTGGTGCGCCTCAAACTTACGAAGCGACTGCACATAAAGAATGTGTGCTGAGCATCATCGAGCTCAGTCACACAGCACCAGCAGTACGGTGTAACCACCTTACCCATTCTGTTCAGGTATTTCCTGAAGTAACCGTGCCCTGTCAAGAATTGACAAAAGTAAAAGTTTACCTCTCCGTGGCTCCGGTTAAGCCAAAGCTCAATGAGACCAATTAGCTTAGCCGTCCAGCATCCTTTAGCACTTTCACTCCAACGTTATTGCCAAAGTTGGAGGGTAAGCGTACGCGCGTGCGTCAGAGCCTTAGTTCTGCCCAGCTCTGAGCGAGAGATGTACCCTTCTTTGCGTTTTCACGCTAGTAAGTCGATCGGGATTACTCCCGATACCACCATCACAGCCTCTTCTGAGACCGTGCGGTAGCTACAGGCGATACGCAGGACACCCCTGCGCTAGACACTGGCAATGCGCTTCCGGAACTTCTCAGTTCGGGGCGCATCTCCCCAGATTTCGGCTCCATATAGCAAGATGAAATCGGTCGTTACCATCAGTAGCCTCCGTCGCGTCTCACTGGATCCACCGACATTGGCCACATGCCCTGCGGATATGATCCCAATACGTCAGCTTGGTGTCCAGGGTCACTCCCAAATACCTGACCGACTTGCTGGTCTGGACCCCGACAGAGCCAACTGTCATAGTTATGACAGTTGGTATCTTCCGCTTCGTCAGCATAACAATCTCTGTTTTAGAGACTGCCAGCTGGAGGCCGTGTTCAGTCATCTACCGATCCACCCTCCTCATGACTTGGTTGAGTCTGAGTTGAGCGAATACGGCAGATCTGGAAGTGATTACCGCCGCGACGTCATCAGCGTAACCTACCAGAAACACATCCGGGCGCAGCAGATCATCGTACATGATGTTCCAGAGGTCAGGTCCTAAGATCGACCCCTGTGCCGCACCTGAGGTGACAGGTCTCCTTTTGACTCCTTCGTCAGTGTCGTAGAGCAACCAGCGGTCCCTGAGGTAGTCCCGCATCATGGCTAGCAAGTAGCCTGGGTCTGCTGAAGGGCCCGGAAGATGTCCGTCCACCTCGCCGAGTTGAAAGCGTTTTGTACGTCCAGCCTTACCAGCAGGACGACCGGTCTGGCTTGATGGCATGCCTCCCGCACTGCGCATTGCGAACACTGCTTGTGAATCAAATGAGGCAGGGCTAAACTGAGACATGTAACTTATCACAATTGAATATTAATTTGAATGAGGTCTCTACTAACTTCAACTCCTAGTTTTGATAAAGGCTGTAGTAAGACAACTTAACTTTTTATTTTATCTAATTATCAAGCGAATTATTTAAAATGAATATGAGTAAAATTTAATCATTTTGATGCAAAAACTCTTAGTATCTATTTCAATTTAGCAAAATTCACAAATCAATTATCTGCATTTCGTTTAGAAATATTTGTTCTATTTCCTCTAGCAAGCAAATGGATGATATGTATTTATAATAAATCAATTCACGCGCAAAAATGTTCAACTTCAAACAATAATAAAAAAAAATATCCTAAGAACATCAATCAAATTTATCATTTTCTCACAAGTGTAGTGTAATATACTGCGGTAATGAAGTAGCAATCTAATCTTTCAAGAGCTTTATGTTTGATGCAACATAATTTATTGATAAGAATATAAATCAGTTTGCTATCAAAAAATAGATCGATGGCGCTTGAAACTTTCAGTCACTGTCAATATACAAAATCACTACTGAGCAGCAATTGAATTGATCAAAGTATATTATGTAACATGAGTGTTTGTTGATACTTATATTCAAAGTATGTACTCTATAATACTAGACTCAAGGGCAATGTAAAATGAATTTATCAAATAGAAGCTATCAGTTAAGGGAGAAAGAACTCGAAATCGGCACACACTTTCCTTAATTTTCATTGAAGTACTGTAAAAGAACAAACGTGCAATTTTTTTTTCAAAACCGTTTATGCAATAGAGAATCCAATGGACCAGTATATGCATGCTAAAAGTTTTAATAATAAATTTTGTATTTTTTATTCATTTTATATGAAGGCATTTACTGATCTAATTCTATATTTATTTTAGGACTCAGAAACAGGCGAAATTCTATACCTTCCGTTGGCAAAAACTGAAATTAAAGCCAAACGTGTAATAACATACGACGAAGAAACTGGCGAGCCACAGCACAATCCGCGACAATGGGATGCAGATGAGGAAACCAATAGAGAAACTGGCGAACCTGAGTGTGATAGTATCAAACTACATTTCCCCAAAACAAAATTCAATGTACCTAAGAAGTATCTAGAAAAAAGTAATCAAGAACCCATTCCAAAATGCGCTCTCAGGGATTCGAATGATACGTACAGTCTATGCGACACTAAACGAGCTATTCATTTTAAAGAGGTAACTAACAATTCGGTGATTTATTCAGCTCATTTTATAGAATTTTTTTTTGCATTGCAGGAAATCATTCTCGGATACAATAAAACAAGTCATCGACTATTTCTAATTCCATCTTTATTTTTGTTTTTCAAATGGACTGCGATATTTATATCGATAGCAGAAGTATTTCTTCATATCTGGGCACACAAGAAAAATGCCACAAACAAAAACAAAAATCTCTATTATCGAAGTCCATTGCACATTTTAACATCTCAGTTCTGTAAAGTTTGTGTAAATGAACGCACTTGTAAGGATATCAATCGAATACATGATCGATCCCGACGACTATATATGAATCTTAAAAGAGTTTCAAAGTCACTTAGTTAGGATATAAGATATTAGAGTTAAGGATCATTTCTATTTCGCTTAGTTTTGTTTGATTTGGACAAAGACAATTGAGCTAGCCGCGTTTTCGAATAAAAGAAAATACATTTCCAAAGAAAAAAAAAATATTGTAAAATTTATTTACGTTAAATTTGATATTTAATGAAAATGACTTGAGTTATTTTTGAGTTAACATCAATTTAAGGTACGTGAACATGATCCATTAATCACTTAACTATGTGATACCTATGAATTTATCAAAACATTACATCGCTGCCAATGAATAGCTATACCTGATACGTATCCAAAAAAAAATGTTACATGCATTTAACAGAAATAATTCAAGGTCCAAAGTATTTCCAGTAATTTTAGAAATTGATTGTGAAGTTCTTATGTATTAAAATTTCTTACGTCTTGTAATATTACTAAAACTTTTTACTAATTAGACTGAAATATACTTGTAATTGTGTTTTAGTGCAAATCGTTGCGGTATATCTATAAAAAATCTACTATTTTATTCTTAATAAAATTTAATGAAATCCTGAATTTGGTTTACTAAACTAAATAAAAATAAATGCATATTTATCACTTGCACCGGGCAAAATCTCAATTCTCTCTAAACCTCCACCTGAGACATTTTCTTAATATTCGACGAAACTCTAAAGTCACATCCTGTACAAGCCGATATATCATCAACTGTATAACCTTCACCGATTTCAACCAGATCTAATGCTTCAGCTTCTTTATCGACCTCGAATACAGCCTAAAATGATTCAAATTTAACTGTCGCATTCATACTTTAGTAAAATGTTCAGCTTTACCTTCTCAGTGATAATCATATCAACACACTTCTTGCCTGTCAACGGAAGTTTGCATTCCTTTAGAATTTTCGGCGATCCATCTTTTGCGTTATGTTCCATAGTAACAACCACCTTAGTTCCGGGTGCGGAAACTAGATCCATAGCTCCGCCCATTCCTTTTACCATTTTACCCTGAGTTGTGAGAAAATCAAATATTTGAAAAAATCAGCTTTAAAGGAGCTATGAGAATTTGCTTTTCTTACAGGAATCACCCAGTTGGCTAAATCTCCGTTTTGAGAAACTTCCATCGCGCCAAGAATTGTCAGATCAATATGGCCACCACGTATCATTGCAAAACTATCATCAGATCCAAAGAAAGAACCACCTGGCACAACGGTAACCGTTTCTTTACCGGCATTTATAAGATCGGGATCCACCTGAAGAAAATATTAATATCAATAGCAAAGTTTTTCGAATACCCCTTGAAATCAATGCTTACATCAGCCTTATTTGGAAAAGGTCCTAGACCTAGAATACCATTTTCTGATTGGAGAAACACTTGCATTCCCCTGGGAATAAAATTTGATGAGAGCATTGGCATTCCTGAAGAAAACACAAGAACAGTTTTTGAGTGCTCATACAATTATTTCCTCTCGCACAAAATTACCTATTCCCAAATTTGCATACATTCCATCTTTGAATTCCATGGCAACACGACGAGCAATTCTTTCACGAATATCCACTCCGCCACTACCTTTTTCAGTCTTAGCTTGATTTTCATCTCGAACGCGTAGTCGTTCAATCCTCTTCACATACTTCTCACCTTTGATGATCCGCTGAACATAAATACCAGGAATATGAATTTCATCTGGTTTTAGAGTACCAACGGGAACAATTTCTTCAACTTCAGCGATGGTGATTTTCGCTGCTTTGCACATAGGTGCATTGAAGTTGCGCGCAGCTTTATTGAAAACTGAATAAGCATAAAAGTGAGTTAAAATGGCTCTTTGATCTCAATTACCAAGCAATAAACATACTCAGATTTCCGTAAGGGTCAGCTTTTTGGGCCTTAACGATGGCAAAATCACCAAAAATTGCCTCCTCCATGACATACGGTCGACCATTGAATTCTCGAACTTCTCTCGGTCTGCTTGCAAGTTCCACCTTACCGTCTTTGGAATGCCTGATGGGTGCACCGCCCATTTGGATTTGAGTACCATATCCGGTTGGTGTATAGAAAGCAGGGACTCCTATTTAAAAGCAAAAACATACATAGTGGTAAACTTTTAATATAATAAAAATAATGCGATTAAGAATTTAAATTGTGTAGTGAAGTTAAATGTTTAATTAATTTTATTTACAATGCTTAAATAGGTAGCAGTAGGATTGTGAGTTCTATCTAACAATTCATCTGGCATTTTGGTTCATGTAAGTTTTACAAAGCTCACTGCAATGTTACTTATTTATTAACTGACCTATTTTGCAGAATAAACCATTTGCAAAATTAAAAAGAATAATATAAAAAGAACAATAAAAACTATGAATAAAATAAATCAGATTAATTGAAAATAATAAAGTTCAGTTGATGTTTCAAAAATGTGTTTCTTGAAAGGATCAAAAAAACAAGAACAGACCACCAAACAGGTGCTCGTCATTAATTCTTAACACCTTAGCTATGGGAGAATGAAAGTAGATTAGAGTACGTGGAAATGGCGGATTAAAAAACGATTGAGTTGTTACTGGAAGATTAAATACCCAAATGAAGGAGCTAGCTACCTTCGATGCTCTAAGAGGCTATAAAGGAAAAATTTAGTTTTGGATCGAAAATAACGCCAAAGATCTTATGTTGATCTACATGCTCCAAAAAGCAACCAGACAAAAAGTAGTCACAGATAATTGGATAAGGACTTGAAGTTCATAAAACACTTTAAAGGATTTTTAATTTAAAGGAAACAGAAAAACAATCATTAGGTGAAGCTACAACCCGAAAAATCTTAAGGCCATCTGCATATAAAAAAGAATCAGACTTGAAGTTGCAAGGAAAATCATTGATAATGAGTCAAAAAGGAGAAGAGTAGCTTTTCAGCTAGAAGCAAAAACATCTACGAGCAATCTCAAACAAAGTAAAGGAACATATAAAATAGAAGCAAGAGATTTACCGAAACCCTTGGTAATACTAGGTCTGTTCGCGTACTGCAGCAGCAACAGATTTTTGCAGCTGGCTTCTTTTTGTGACAAAATTTGGCTTGCAGCAAGAGTACAAAAACAACTAGCTGCGAATCTATTTTAATATATTACAATAGATTCACGTATCATAGCTGCAGCTCACAGAGGAATCCAATAAAGATGTTAAAATTTCTACCTCAAGGGAATTAGCCCTCATATCATCAATATTAGAAAGCAAAAAGAAACAAAGCCCCATGACGAGGCGTTAGAAGGGGTAAAGAAAGAAGGGGAAAATAAGCTATCAGACCACAAATATATTGAGATAAGGAAGCAATGGTTCCTTCCAGCGTAAAAATGTCAGAAAATTCCTTGGTAGTTCTGAGATAAACAGGCGACCAGAATGGCTTCGAGTTATTAGAAGAGAGAAATGATTCAAGATTCTTCAATCGTTTTTTGGCTGTAAATCGATAGCGTGGAAGTACTTCTTCAAACGAATCACGAAAAAATAATTACGAGCTGTATCTTCGCTTAGACACTGCCAAAAAAATCAAGGTGGACAAATACAAAGATGAGGACGAAGCACAGGTGCAAAATCAAATGTAATAGCATTTGGGAAAGAGTTAGACATTGTTTCATTAATTTCAAGACCTCAAAAAAACTAGTTCATAGCACTGAGTCGAGCAGAAATTTGCAAGCAATCAACTTTAAAAAAGTTGTGGGTAGACTTGGCTCTGTTATTCCTGCAAGAGGTAGCCGATATACAGATATTGACGAAAAGAGGGAGATGATGGGGATTATTATCAACGTAAAGGAAATGTGAAGAAGAAAGAGATAGATTAGAGAAAAAAGGTTGGAAAAAATAACATCTAACAAATGATTGTTATCTTTGGGATAAGGAAAAGAAGAAGGGGCAACTGAAACAGTATTTGAAGATAAGATAGATAATAATGAAAGATCCTAAGTAGGCAAGCTGAAAACACCAAGCACATGAATAGGAGAATGGTAAGACAGACAGATCACTGAAATAACAATCAGACAGATCACTGAAAAAACAATCATACGTAAAAATGGATGCACTAAAAGATGAATTCACTGAAAGAGTTAATAAATAAATTTTATAAAACAAAGAAGCACGGACAGCAATATATTACATTCTCATAATACCAAGTAAATGAAAAAAATACCTTTAAATATGCTAAAATTAATAGTAAAGCTATGCAACATGTTAACTGTTCAGAATGCAAAAAAAATTAATAAATATCAATTGGGCCGTCCGAAAATATTAATTCAAGAACAAGTGCCCCGAAAACATTGAGGAAAAGTACAAAAAAACGGTGAATAAAATAAAGCCGGTAACATAGCCCTTCCGCAAGAAAAAAGTCGTCCGTTTCTAAAATCAATCGCAAAACCGTATCGCCTTAGCATCGATTCGCCAGAAAGTTTTTAGGAATAGTTCTGTTTGCCGACGAGAGCAAATATTGCATTTTCGGCGCAATATTGTATTTTATCTAGAGAAAATCAGATGCAGAATGTTATATAGAGAACTTATTACCCACAGTAAAACATGGTGGAGATCGTGTCATGGGTTGGAGGAGTGAAGTGGCCGCTGGAGGGGAGTCTTTAGGATTTATCGAAACTGTAATGGATAAGCATTCTTATCTTAAAATAAATATCCCTAAAAGTATCAAAGCATTGGGATTAGATAATCGTTATATCTTCCAACAGAGTAATGACCCCGAGAATTGTGCACATATTGTGAAACTATAGCTTACGCATCATGAGCTCAGCCAAATACACACACCTCCCCATCCATCTGACCTAGATCTCATATAGTATCTAAGGAAACGATGAAAATCTATGAAAAAGCGAACTTAAACAGTTCTGCATATCTTCTAAAAGCATGCTAAAGGGTAAGTAAATTCAACCCAGATAATGCTTCAAATTCAGAGAAATTTATGAAAAATCAGCTAAAAGAAGTTATACATAGGCAAAGATATCCTATAAATTATTGAACATGAATTCGTTTATATATTTTTAAGCTTTCTTAGCGTGTACGCCAATTTTTTTCACATAAAATTGTGTATTGAAATGAATTTAAAATTTTTTCAACATTTCTAACAAATATTTCTAACAAAAACACAACCCTCTTCTGAACGAATATAGAAAAATTAAAATTATTTTTTTAAATAAGTTCGATTTTAATGACCCTCACTTAGATACTTAGAAGCAGAGTGTATGTAGACTTTTTTTCAATAACTGTATGTTTACATATATACAACATATTATAACATTTTTCATTGGATAATAACATTTTTCATTAGATTTTGGACAAGATCATTCTTCTGTACTTTATTATTTTACTTAAACACTCTTAGGGTCAATCAATGTTTTGTAACTTCACTTCAAATCCCTCTAGGACATTCAGCAAATTCATGCGATTTTCTTATGGAAGCAATATTCAAAAGTCTTTTACTGTGGTTAATAATTTTAGGTCCTCACTTCACGGCAACATTACTGATTTTGTGAAGCTGCATTTAGTTTTTATTTTTAAGCGGTTGCTAGTGAAAGTAATATAATAATGTTTGTGAACTAGCAAGTGCAAGTGGCATTTTTGGAAAATAGATATTAATAGAATTAATTAAATAATTCAACTTTGGCTATGTCATATGTACGTTTTCACCTCGCATTTCTACCTGCTAGTACCACGGGCATACTAAAACCACCAGAAAAACGTTCGATTTAGATTGATATCTGCATTTTAAAAAGGCTTTTAACAACTTTGAATTTATTATAGGATGTAAGAAAATCCATTAATTTTGCAATATATGCATATATGACAGTCTCTGGGTCTTAAAAGTTTATTGTTGGCATAGTATTACGCAAAATTATTCCCAGGTCGCCAAAGAATTGGTGAAACAAGTTCTTCAGTTGTTTAGGTTTTTTAGAAACTGGCCTTCAAAGCTGTTACAATTCAAAAAACTTAATAGTCTAGTTTTCTTAATAGTCGCAGGATATATCCTTGTATTGGCAAACAAAATTTTGTAATAGGTATTTCCCTCTAAAACCTTCACTATCTGTTAAGACAATTCTACATTCACAATAATCTTGCGAATTTAGATCAACTAGTAATCTAGATGCATTAATCATTGCACAAAACTTAGCATTTCAAGGCAAAAAACATTTTTTTTAGCAAACAATCTTTTCAAAATATTTTCACATTAGCTTCCATAAACTTTTCTACAGAGTAATCACTAGGAAAAAAGTCTAGCTGGACAGTAACTCAAAGTGCATAGCTCAAATCAACATAAAGACTGACCGCATGGATCGAGTAAACTTTGCATTGAAACTTTAGCGTTAACATGACGTTAATGCAATTGCATTAATATCAAATGAATCTGTTTTATTCAGGTTGGAATAAGCAATCAGCTTGATTGCCAGTGACGAACCTATTACCGTGCTTGTAATAACTTTTATGCATCAAGACGTAGATGAAAGTTATATTTAAAACTAAACTTCGAACTAAATATTGATGTTGAAGGTTGAATACATTTCCATACAGAGTTAAAACAACTAATCTCAGACTTGCAACTGAGCATGCAACTCGTTTCAGCTTTAAGTATCGTCCGCGCTAATGCAAATAATTATATCCGATGAGCACATCAATTCAACCATAATTATTTATGTTATGTATGTCTGAGAATCTATCTGAGAACACGGCTAAGGCACACATAGTGTACCCGATAAGAGTTTGCTCCTTTTATTTACTTCCTTATCTTAAAGAGCACACAACGAAGCTTATTTCAATACAAGATTTTATATCCAGCCTTATCAGTGCTCTTCTGATACTTATACACGTAGAAACATATTAAATGATAGCTTACCAGCACCACCAGCACGTATTCTCTCTGCTAGTGTTCCTTGTGGGGTCAGTTCTATTTCTAATTCACCTTGTAAATATTGTCGAACTAACTCTTTATTTTCACCCACATAGGATGATATCATACGGCTTATAAGTCCATCTTTAATCATAAGTCCCAAGCCAAACGTATCGACACCTAAACATATGTTAAATTATATGTTAAATTTTCCCCAAACACACTCCAAGCATAATTTTACCTCCATTATTCGAAACAGCTGTTATATTCTTAGTGCCTCTTTTTATCAGAGCCGCGATAAGATTCTCTGGTATACCACATAGTCCGAAACCACCGAAAAGTATCTTAGATCCATCGGGAATATCAAGCACCGATTCATCAGCCGACTCGTAAACTTTACCCGATCCACGTCTTGCGGTCGAGAAGTGACAAACTAGCAACTGTCATTTGAAATAATAATTATAATTAGTAAAGTTTATATGCACTAAATAGGAGAACTTGATCTACTTGATCTACTTTTATTTATATGATTATTTATGAGCGAGTAAACCATATGACCTTCAAGCCGGTGGCATTTAATTCAAAGCTCAAACTAGAATCTTTTGCGCACCTACAGAAATCACGTAAGAGGCTTGGCAAAACTATTTCATTCGCTTTCACAGTAATAATTTTCATAGACTTTCTGTATAAACACATTGTTTACCTTAAGTTTCGTCTCCGAACTATATCCTAGGCTATCGAATATTTTTCTAGCACTTAGTCTAATCATTTTTTGCTAAGTAGTAACCCCACTTGACACTAATTTCCGGAAAATGAGGGGAGAATTTGTTGACTCCAATGACCCGCGTTTTAATCTGGACTGACTGAAGCCCTGAAAATCTCATTGGAACTTTCGATTTCTTCCAACAAGTGACGTTAGCGATCACCAGTCTCATTCTCTTAGCTTAAAATTAACTTGCTCGCATACTCACATGTGGGGCTTCTAGCGAAAAACAAAGCTCTCTGCAATCAAATCAAATCGTTGATAGTGTCTCGCTATGACTGTAACGATGTAAAATTGTGTTTTGGGAAATATATTCAATGTGTAGATAGATTAGTTTGTAGATAAATTAAGAAGTATAATAATACAAATGTGCAATAACAATGTGCTGCTCATACTGTGTCTAGTAAAATTTAGTTGTAAAATCTCTCTAATTTTCAGTTATTGAACTTAACAGGTTTTCTTAATTATTATGAATTTGACATAGTTAATAACATGAAACAAAATTTCTCAAACAATTATGTTTTATTGTAAACTATTTACAAGATTTTAGAATAACTGAGTTCATGTGTACAAAGACTTAATTTTAGTACCCGTCATAATCACCCGATCTCTTTATAGAAATTCGAAAAAGTTGCATCATGAAAAACAATCAGGCTGATTATTATTTTGCAACATCAAACAAAATAAATGCTATAATTTTTGTGTAATATCTATTGTAATATTCTCCTACTCAGCCGTCACTTAGTCTTCGACTTGAGTCATCTTTGTAACATTCGAAGATACCTTAAAATCACACCCTGTGCATGCTTTTATATCGTCTACAGTTAAACCTTCAGCAATCTCCTCCAAAATAAGGCAACCACCATCTTGATCAACTCTGAACACAGCCTGAAATCATTAAATTATCAATAATCATGTGCGGTCTCATAGAATAATAAAAACCTTTTCGGTGATAATCATATCAACACATTTCTTTCCCGTCAACGGTAATTCACATTCTTTCAATATCTTCGGTGTTCCATCACGTGCATTATGTTCCATTGTGACAATAACTTTGGTTCCTGGAGCTGCAACTAAATCCATTGCACCACCCATTCCATTCACTCTTTTTCCCTGTAGTTCAAAAATAGTCATTAGGAAAACCAACTTAACCGAGATATAGAAATTGAATTACAGGTATCATCCAATTGGCTAAATCTCCGTTTTGAGCAACTTGCAAAGCACCCAAAATTGTCAAATCAACGTGACCACCACGAATCATAGCGAAACTTTCTTCAGATCCGAAAAATGATGCACCTGGTATAACAGTCACGGTCTCTTTACCGGCATTTATGAGATCGGGATCGACCTAGGCCATTAAAAAATGTTAATTATTGAACATAAAGCTGCATTTTGTGAGCCATACCTCCTCTTTCGTTGGGAATGGTCCGAGACCCAAGATTCCATTTTCTGATTGCAGAAATACATTTACTCCTTTCGGAATGAAGTTGGACGCTAGAACAGGGATTCCTAAAGAATAACGGAGCAAATTTATTATCTACTGTATGAAATATGGGGCTGTATTAGATAAGACAAACGTAACTGTATGAAACGGAGAAATCATGTCTGTCCTAGCAACTTACCAATTCCCAAATTAGCATACATTCCATTTTTAAATTCCAAAGCTACGCGACGTGCTATTCTTTCTCGAATAGCAGCAGCCTGGTTGTCTTGCTTAAGTTCAACTTTCCCTCCACTTGCCTCACGAGTCCGTAGCCTCTCAATGCGCTTAACATATTTCTGACCCTTAATTATACGTTTTACATAGATTCCAGGAATATGAATCTCATCAGGCTTCAGAGCTCCTACTGGCACGATTTCTTCTACCTCAACTATTGTATTTTTAGCCGCTTTGCACATAGGTGCATTGAAGTTTCTGGCAGCCTTATTGAAAACTACAAAAAAACTTGTTTTTTTTTTTTAAAATGTTTGCAATTAATTTTCACTTACTCAAATTTCCTAGGGTGTCAGCTTTATGCGCTTTGATAATCGCGTAATCACAGGAAATTGCTTCTTCCATAACATAAGGCCGGCCATTGAACTCTCGAACTTCACGTGGCTTGCTGGCTATTTCAATTTTACCATCCTTGGAATATTTGATGGGCGCACCTCCCATTTGAATTTTTGTTCCGTATCCAGTTGGTGTGTAAAATGCAGGAATACCTGTAAAATAGAAATGTAAGTGAAAAAATAACATAAGTTCATTTTTTATTATAAGATTATTATTTATAATTAGTTATAAGATTCTCTTGTGGCTCTTCCATTTAGAATGCGGAATAGGTAATAATTATTTGATTTATCATCTAACAATTCTCAGCGCTAGAGAACTGAAGTTTGCAGTTCAGTCTAGGAAAATTATTTGATAGACTTAGGTACTTAGCTTAGAGCACTTTGGCCCCATCACCTCAGTTAAGCAGGAGTTAGAAAAGTTTTAGTAGGGATCAGTATAATGCACAATAAGATCATTTGAGTGTCAAACTCTTCAAGCGTTATCACGTTGCGTGTAATGTTCGAAAAGTGAAATCAATAATACATTTAACTTGAAAACTAAAAACCGTTTTCATTGTAAATATCCTCCCTATATAAAATGCGCTGCACTCATGAGATCTGCAAAGATGTAATAATTTAATTGGCTTTGCTTTCATTCACACATGAACATCATAACTAACATCTTCTGGCTTATGTGACTCTCAGAAGACCCCATACAGGCGATGCACTACTTATGCTTCATTAAATAAAAATTACAAATCCATCATTTTTATAGTTCACTATTGTCACTACCATTCATTCATATTGAATACACAATTTATTTTAAAAGAAATTATTTACAAATTTTTGCAGAAAATATTTCTATTTTCATCAAAAATATAAATAAATCTTCTACGTAGCTAGCGCTGCATGCGTTGAAAGCTCTATATGTGAAAATACACACGCGCCTCCACCGCAAATACATCTTCTCCACTAAACAAGTGTTATAATCATAATTGAAAAAATGGATCTATTCAATCCTCAGTTCTCTGACTTGAAAATAAATTCTTAATCTCAACGTAGCTTTTTGGTATTATTGTCTTACTACTATTGTTTCGAAAATAATGATTTTCGAGATTCTGTTAAACGTACATATTTCAATATTAATCTCTCCAATATAAAAAAAAACAGCCAAAAAGCTCTAATAATTTCAAATATAGAAGATACTTTCTCTACAAGCACATGGAGCGCTCACAAAAACGATTACGCTCTTCCATTTAAATGTTTCACACCTATGTACAATACTAGCATGTAGCCGGCGAGTTGACCTCGAAATTAAATTTTATAATTCAGTAAATATTACCAAGGTTGCCGGAGGCCACAAGTATGCATTGCGTATATGAAACCAAAGTTTTTCTCTCGAACTAATAGAGTGTTAGTAGGTAGGCATAGGCATGTATTTTATATACTGATCTGTTATCTAAAAGTAAATTTTTTTATCAATATGAGTTGATTATTGTGCTATGTTAAGAAAATAAGTCTGCATGGTGCGATTTAATGTATCATCAAACAGCTATAGCGGCAACATGCTACTTAAATCTCATCAGAAATAAATCGTGAATCGCGTGACAGTGTGATTATCAGTAGATGAATATCTGTACAGTTTGATTTTATTCATTTATAATAAAACCCAGAAGTTAATAATTATGATCAACGACTCTAACTTAACTCCTCCACAAGTCAAAACGTGCAATGTTTTATTCAAATCATTTAACGCACTTCAATGTAAAAATCACATTTAGGAATAACTTCAATTTCAATAAAAATGAGTATTACGTAATTCATCGTCAGCACACGTTAATTTGACACAACTTATACGCATCATATTATTCTGCGACACTGATAATTTCACCGCGATCTAAATTTAGTAGTCAAATAAATCATAGCACCATATTTTCACTCAAACTTTTACATATGTACTACACTTACCAGCTCCACCAGCCCGTATCCTTTCTGCCAAAGTTCCTTGCGGTGTCAATTCGATTTCCAAATCCCCTTGAAGATACTGTCGAACGAGCTCCGCATTTTCACCAGAATAAGAGACGATCATTCGTTTGATGAGTCCTGCATTTATCATCAAACCCAGTCCGAAGGTATCGACTCCTTCAAATAAAATAGCCAGGTTACATCAGTACTATCATAGCTAAAGGTGATCAAAAACTTGCCCCCATTGTTGGAAATAGCTGTAATATTTTTTGTTCGCTTTTTTATTAAAGCATTTATCAGATTCTCTGGAATACCACAGAGACCGAATCCTCCGAAAAGAATCTTAGAACCATCGGGAATATCCTTAATCGCTTCATCTGCTGACTCAAATATTTTACTTCCTTTCACTCCAGCCGTTGAGAATTTACACACGAAGAGCTGCAATGAGGAATCATTGTCAAAACTACTACGAGTTAATCAAGCACCACGCACGTGCAATGCACATTACGGCAGAGCTTGAATCTATTTTTTTTACACACTATAGAAACAACATCACTTCTTGCTCTTACCTTAAGTTTGATATCCTGATTACCTCCTAGACACTGTAGCAGCTGACGGGTACTCAATCGTAACATTTTCTCAGCTTTTTGCTATGTTTACTTGCCTCCAACCAACTCTACCACAGAACTGAATAGTACCTGTGAAGCACGGTTGAATCGAACCAGTGAGCGAAGCTTCGTGGAAATTTGTCTATCTCTTGTCTATTTCCAAGACGAAACTATTCGCTAGCTCTTCTTAAGACGTATCACAAAAAAAAATCGCTCTCTGAAGCGAATTTGATAGGATTGACGCGACTACAGATATTCTGAATGGATTTTATAGTGTGATTTAATAAATAAAAAACTCTTAAATGCGTGAGTTGACGCTTGCGTACGTATGCAAGAGCTTTTGGCTAGTAATACAGTAAGTTATGAATGGTTGATATATTCGGTTCCCTCGAATTTACAATATTCATCGAAATAAAGTTAGCATCTTATAGCCAATGACTTTGGCTTTACTCAGTAACAATTGAAGGAACGCAAGGATAATGCAGAAGCATTATATGTTCTTAAATCTGTCAGTTACAAAACAAGTATTTTTATTCGAAAAACAAGTTTATAAAGCAGAAATTCTATAATATGTATGACGTACCGGAAATGAGCCTTTTGTGTTGTTGAAAACATAAGTGGAGGCTGATTAGTAGTAGAATTAGAACGTCACAGTAATTTAGCATACAATAGTAGAAACTATCAGGAATTACTAAATATATTTATATTTAACCGCTGCAAGGTAATACGTTGTCACCAAGCAATGTATAACTGAAAGAAGTTATTGCATAGCAAACACAAGTTTTTGGTTTCAATTTTCGGGAATTAAATCTTTTTTTGATATATAACATTTTAATTTGAATATTCTCCCATCTTCAAAAAACTACCGGGCTATTTTACTTTTTTATCTTAATATATGCATAACTCATTTTCTTGGCAGATGACGATGTATCCAAAGTACTTTGCCCTCTCGTTGAATAAGCCCGACTGTCCACTGAGGCGCCGCTCCACAGAGTCGTACTAGACATTTTACGGCTTCAGTGCGCTTGCATGCAGCTTCTTACATAATTCACTCGGACTAGGCCCTTTGCTGCCTCAGCGATACACTTTAGACGCTGCTGTCAATGCGTACATTGCATCGCATTTCAGAAAAACATAAAATGTAAATTCAATTCAAATGTAAAAACATATAAAATGTAAATTCTCCAAACGTCCTGGGCAACGCCATCCCTCGAACGCAAACAACGTCTCCCTCCTGCCATCTGCCATAAAATCCGCCGCAAAGGGTTCCCGAGAAGGCTCTTCTTCGCCCATACGAGCTAGTTGCCCTGCCCACTGGAGTCTACCGACCTTTGGCTTTGTGATTATATCTGCTTCTAGGTAGATAGCGTGCAACTCATAATTGTAGCGTCTCCTAAATCGGCCTTACTTAACTACTGTAGCTAATATCCTCTCCATTAAAGTTTATAGTAGCCTCCTATCAGGACACATATTATAGGAAGTTTTTTTTTAAAAAATCTAAATAGAAATTATATTTATTCATTGGATAAAATGATCTAATTTTTCGATCAACTTCCAATAATTTGCGGGCAGACACCAATAATTCGCAATAGCCTTCATTTTCACGGTCTTGTTCAACATTAGTTTATCAACTGGTTCTTTCACCACTCTTTGGAAATATCCCCTATATATAAAACTGGTAGTTCCGCAAGCATCTCAAATTACCGTCCCATTTCAGTGCTACCCTGTTTTAGTGAAACCTTTGAGAGACTGGTTTACGGGAGAATTTACTCTTTTCTTCAACCTTTGTTACCTATTCATGCTCATGAGCAGCATGGCTTTGTCAAAGCTGAATCCAAAAACTAAATAATGCTGATATGAACGTTTGTCTCCTATCCTGGTTTAGGAAAAATCAATTTTTGTTTTGAACTCCCTTTATAAGGACTTCCACAAGGATCTATCTTACTCTGAATGTTGCGGAGTGCTATGAAATAAGTTATACGTATCAAAAAACATTTATCTTTTCTTACTCTGTTTTAAATTCCTCTGTTAATGTAGTTGTCAATTTGAAGGACCTTGGTGTGATATTTGATTCGAAACTCAAATTTGATCAACATATAATAGGCATCATTATGAAGGCCGCTAAATTGTCTGGCTTTATCCTTTGATCTTCCAAACTTTTGTTAGCCTCTTCACCTGTTTGCATCTTTTGCTTTCACTTGTTTGTAGTGTTCTGAAATACTGTTGTCAAGTGTGGTGTCCCCATTACCAATATCTTAGAATCCGTCCAAACTAAGTGTACCCGATCATTGTTTTAGAAATTCAATATCTCTTGCGGTGACTATAGTCATCGATTTTAGATATTAGAGACTCCTTCTCTTGAATCTTGTATCGATTTCTCTAGACTTGTGCCTTCTTTTCAAACTGCAATATCGGCTTGATTCCTATGATCTAATCAGCGATGTTTCTGCTCTTAAACGAGTCATTTCAACAGACCCTAATTTGTGTTTAACTTTCCTTTCGCGTGAACTGAAACGAACTTTTTTTTGAATTGTTATTTCGTATAGTTAGAGAATGCCATGCGCTGAAACTCGGTCCCTTTCCGTTGATATTCTTTCCGGACAAAAACCTTTTGAGAAATAAAGACTTCAAATATAATAACAATTTTTAGCACTAGTTTCTGAGCATATTAAATTTTTAATTTTAACTTTTTAGTGTATATGTATTTGTTTGTGCTGCGCTCTTTTACTATAATACTCTTTTATTCGATTATTTATCTTTTATTATTATTTCTTATTCTACAATTGGATTTAAGTCTGTTGTGCTAGACATTTGAACAAATAAACAAACAAATAAGACAATCAAGAACTTATTAATGCAAATTATGATATAATTGGCTTATTAACAAGTCCAAGAGCTCGCAACGATATTGAAATTGAAAGCTATAGTAAGGTCGAGTACTATGCAAACAAAGGATTGTGCGAATATTAACACGATTTGAACTATGCAAACACTCGTAATGATATGATATTCGTGTTTATTAAAAACCTCTTTGAATAATAGACGCACAGCTAAGTCAGACATAGCTTGGCAGCAAAACGAACAAAAATTAACTTCATATAAAATTAAGATTAATTTGTTCAGTAAGCTCTTCTACCAAAGAAATTGATTTAACAGAAATTTCGCGGATTATGAGGAATAGTAACAGCTCGCTTCGTCTACACTTATTTTTGTTTACATATGTCATGTTTGCATACATTATAAACGTTTATAGAAATCTATTTAATGAACGTTTATAGAAATTCATTTAGGAACTTCGCAAGTACTTACAGCTAGCTACAATTACACATACAAATATTTTAAACGGTTCGTAGACGGTAAATCATATAGATGTAAAAACGATCAAAATGTTCAGGTCCTAGAAAAACATTGCTTACTATACAGTTTTATACAAACCAGTTAAACAATTTAGTCCAACAATCTTTACATAACGCAATTGCTGATCATTAACAAATTTATTTCATTTATATCAGTGCACATTCAATTTACAATTTTTTTCACTTAATACTTTACGATAAAACTATATAAGTTAAAGCATGCTTGCATGTATATGTGATCAATTTTACATCAATTTAATTTTTATACAATTTATCACATACACATCCAACCCAATAATATATTCTTATCTAATACAAAATAAATTGGAATCAATAGTTGTAATAAAATATGTTAATATACTGTATGAATGTAAAATATCTAATTAAAACGCTTTAAATTATTACTTTAATTTCATATTATTTTCACCAAAGCTGTATATCATGCTGAAACTTAAAATAATTTATAAATATTTTATTTGGCTTTAACATAATAGTTTGACGAAACACGTAAAAACAAACAAGTGCAATTTCCGAAACCAACAAATTATCAAATTTAAACAAATCATTGTGTTTATGAATGGAAATATAGTATTAAATCTATAAAATGCAAATCGTTTAAGTTGGATATTTTCAAAATAATAGGCTATTTACAACAAATCAGCGTAATTAATTGATCATGGGCGATTGGCAAACATTCACTGCACTTTATGATGATAGTCGGCAACATCTTCAAAATCAGTCGGTAATTGTGCATGATAAAAGTGAAAGTGTGGTGATTTGAGTGTTGATGAAAAATTCAATATAAGGTGCGTTTTTTTGCATATCGATCAAGAGCTGGTTAGGGTAGGCAGCATTGCAAACAACAACAATCCTGCTTCAGTTGTTGTTGTTTTCAATGCGGCCTGCCCTACACAGCTCTTGATCGAGGTGGAAAAAACCGCACCTATAGTCAGTTAGTGTTGGCCAAAATAGGAATGATAATGCAAATGCCGTGAATATCATATCTTTAGGTAAAATCAAAGACTCCAGGTGATATTAACTAAACTATTCGTCAGTGTTTTTCAGTGTCTAGACCGATAGACACTGAAGAAGAGGGCTGATTACCCTCGAAATATCGATATCGGTCAACATGTTAAAATATATCTATATAGCTGCCAAAGGAAAAATCGGACTAGCCGAAAACTACAACCTTGAAATAATTAAACTTATAGCTTTGGAGCACTTACATCAAATTGAAAAGTAAATTATTTTTAATTTTGCGATATGGTTTATTTTTCCAGCCTAGTATCACTTTCACTTTTTTCGTACTGCACCTTCACATGCGAGTCATTCTCCGAAAATTCATCACAGTGTGCCACCATTGAAAGCATTTAGCTAAAATGCAGTGATTAATATATAAATACTGATTTCAAAAATATGTTCATCGCTCGATGACTTTTAACATAATTTGTTTTGCATACATCAAGTAATATGTCGATGGTTATAAGATTTTTACAACAAAAAAAATACACAACACACTTTGATATTCACATTATATAAAATGGATATAATTTTGCAGCATTGAATCGATCTCATTCATGCAAAATGCATTTTTGTCTTGATTTTTGTTTTCTTTTGTTTATAACAAATATGAATTAACAAAAAAGTTTTTTTTACATAGACTTTTATATGGCTTCTTTAAAGTGTAGTGTTGATTTTATTGTTGTTTACTTAATTAGTATAACATAGTGTTAAATAGATATTTGATTGAATAAACTCATGCAATTAATAGATTTTTATCATCTTTCTTCTTTCCATCGCCCGAACCATTCTGACTTGTGGAAACGGTTGGCAGATTTTCGGCAGCAGCTGCTCGTTCCGCTAAGAACTTATCGAATTCGGTACTGGTCAACGTTTCCTCGGTGCCATCATCTTTCTGTGGAAATTAAAATTATTCGATATTTTCAGACATTAAAATTGTCGGCGAATTCTACATTTGTTTGTAGATTCACTTAGTGTAGATTAAGTTAGTTTGGCAATATTTGTACATATATGTATACAACTATGTGTGCATCATATATGTGCTGTAATGTATATGATGACTAACTTTCTGAGCGCAAAATCATTATTAAAACGTGAAACTGTAGACAGGTACAAAAAAGGATAAAATACCAATTCTTTATAGTCTTATTTAAACTATGAGATGTGCCACTATATAAAAAGACTAAAGGCTAAGTTCCTAGCCTGCAATTAAAGTTCAGTTTATTTAAAAAGACACATTATTGAAGATGATAACGGAAAGAAAACAGCATGTTTTCAGTCCTTATGCCGGGTTTCCACCAAAGAGACAAAACAAGAAACACGGACAAAAAGGTGTTTTGTTTACTAAAACAGTTTTCAGAGACAAAAATGGTCGCGAAACTGTTCAGTTTTTACAAAACATTCGTGTTTTTGTTCAGAAAAACATGTTTTGTCCGTGTTTTTTGTTTTGTCTCTTTGGTGGAAACCCGGCATTAGAGTCACATTATGTTGTGGTTCTCTGAAATTGTGTAGTAGTCATTTTCAGTTTTGCTTAAAAGTTGAAAACTTAATGTTGGACTATAAGTATAATTTCACACGCATTAGAAATTGACCTAGAGACTCTTAGCCCTGTTACAAGTTTTGTCGCGAAAACAGAGTATTTATAACTTCAAAAGTGAACTTTTGAAGGCTGATTTTCGGCATTGTATATCATAAGAATTAAATTCTATTAGATATGTGTAGTCGATTAACTATAATTTTATATTAAGAATTTATGAGCTAATCAAGTCTCTGGGACAATCAAGATATTCAATAAGCATTTGCTCATTGATTACTGAGCAAGAAGGTACAGACTTCAATAATACTAGCGAAAATAGAAGCAATATATCGAAATGTTTGTGGAAGCCTAAATTAAAAATGAATAATATCTCTGCCAAAAAATACAATAAGTGGATTATAATTTGCATACATATAAGTAGCATCATTTGTATTTCGAAATGCACGGACTAAGAAAACTTTCATATAATTTTTAATTAAAAATTTATTTAGTTTATTTTTGATTAATTATAGACGTGAGGATCTTATTATCCTGAGAATAGTAGTTTTTTTTATAACGAAACACTCTGAAGTTCGTCCACGAGCCATTTGTAAGTAGTATTAAATAAGTTCCAAGCCGTGCAGGCTACTGTCTTATTTGATCTTCTGTTAGTAGAATCAGGAACACATCATAGATATTTGTATTTGTATAAATATAAATAGGTACAGATAATTTTTCAAAGTATATTGTTGGTTCATCTCGCATGGATTGGCATATAGGAGCGTAACAATTATACAATGAATAATGAGGTGACGAAAAGAAAACATGACGAGTAAGTTTCTTATACAGTAGTGAGTAAAATTTCGAAAATCTTTTGGAAAAATCTATTTTTCATGTTTGAGGGTTCATAGCACTTTTTTTTAAAGTAATACATTTAAATTATGTATCATTGGAAAAATAAATTGATCAATATTTTAATGGAATTATTTTTTTAAAGGAAATTTTTTTGTTAGAAGTTATAAAAAAGAAAAGTGAAACACATAGAAAAAATGACTCACAAACGATCTGACAATGTCAGTTAATAATTTGCTCGATGACCTTTATTTTTACTAACACCCTTACAACGCCTCCCTATGGAGTAAATTAGCCTTTTAACTTCATCTACTGTTAAAATGTCAAACCAAAATTCAATTGTTGCTTCTATTAATTGTGTTTTATTGCTGAGTTGTTTCTCACTCACAAGTTTGTTTAGTCCCCTTCATAGATTTTCGATTGCATTAAGATCTAAGATTTCACGCCATCGTTCTAGTTTTTAGCCCAATTTAAGTTTCAGATATACATGAAGTGCTATTATTTCTATGAATTT
This sequence comes from Nemotelus pantherinus, assembly GCA_963978885.1. Classification (NCBI taxonomy): domain Eukaryota; kingdom Metazoa; phylum Arthropoda; class Insecta; order Diptera; family Stratiomyidae; genus Nemotelus; species Nemotelus pantherinus. Next base: position 59,950,013 of record OZ022263.1, read on the forward strand.
TTGTTAAATTAATATCTGCACATGCTTCCTCTTTGATTATATAACTTGATAATGCTATGTGCCAAGGTTAAGGTTATTTGCGTTCATAGGAGATATTACAATTTTAGGGACTCTTTTATTGATTAGTTTCAGAGAAACAATCACGCAGCGTTCTTTCTAACCGCAAAGCAAATAATTAAACTGACTCAAGTTTTACAAATAACAATGTCATATTTAATTTAAATGAATTATCAGAACCTGCTCGTTGTCTGCATATGCATTGATTTTCAGTATACATATATATAGTTAAAATAACTTTCTTTCTTAAGCGGTTTATAAACACTAATAAATATTTTCCAAAAGTATCAATTACTTCCTAAAAAGTGTACCAATAAATATTCCCTCTTTAGAATAATTCCTCGCAGGGCCTCGCAACGCTACGTTTCATGAATATTTCACACAAACAAAACCCATCTGACCATTTCCAAATTTAAGATCATCTCCTGTTGTTACAGATCTACCTTTTACTTTTACAGATCTACCTTTCTCTACCTCTTATGATTATTTCCAGTACGGATAGTTAAATTATAATACATAAGGCATGAATATAGTGTTAAAACAATGCAACCGAAAGCGCAAATGTTACTCAAAGCAACAAAATCAATATACAATAATAAAACCATATTTACTTACGGAATGATCTAACCATGCAGCCATTTCGTCAAATTCCGATTCACTCGCCGGATGCTTTAATCATTGAACACATAAAATAACGGAAAATAACATAAATTCAAGGAATTCAATAATATTAAAAGTATTCTCAAAACTCAAAATTGAACTGTAATGATAGAATAATTCACAAAACCAACTCCAAATAACGGACTCAAGGATACGAAAATACGATCGCAATTACAGAGAAACACCCGGTGAAAATTAAATTTCAAAGTGCGTACTATGAGCGGTTGCATATCATTAATTACGTTTGAGTATACTTACAATGTCTTTCACGGGAGCATTCAAACTAAGGCTGTTGGGATTTGTCGCCGAGCTGAAAATTAAACAGGAGATTAAGACCAAATTGGGATTTGAATGAATGAAAATTCGTACGGGATATGACCAGTTTCCGTAGTAGTGTTTCGTGACTGAGCTAGTATATCGAATTCGTCAATGTCATTTCCTCTCGATGTTGCACCGGATAAAGCTGTTACTGTATCGATTTTCGAGAGCTGTGACGACGCTGTTCCTACGTCTGTAAGGGGTCAATTGGGAAGGAATTAATTATTGTCTGCGTATGTTACTAACTTGTGGTTAGCAAGAATTTATTAGTACAAAATTTATGATAAAATCTTATTACCAAGTCCTGAGAATTTCTTCGGCAGATCATCTGATCCACCTGCAGCACCATCACTCAAATCAATCAGTGAATCTGGTTCGCGATTGCCACCTGGAAAACACACCATAAGATATTATACACAGCTCAGTGTCACATGATCTTACTTGCTGCCGCAGCAGCTGCTGGAATACCCATTGCTGCACCTAGTACTGCTGATGGTGCGTTGTAATTTTTCAGGTCGCGATTCTTTTCGTAGCGCAAGTGTCTCAAGAACAAATTATTTAATTCATCGTTTATACGTAACATTTCAGCTGTTATTTCATCGTTGCGCACTAATCCTATTAGATCCATAATTCTTTCTTGCATTTCCCTGAAAATATATCCATTTTGTTGCAATACTAAGGCTTCGGCTAACATAATCCACTCAGACTCACTTGCATGTCGCCACTAGATCAGTTAATAGTTTATAGTCCTTTGGATCTTCCTCGCCTGGTTTCAGTTCAGTCAGCATTTCACTCAGTATAGACATATTCATGGTCACGATTTCTAGATCAGATCGAATTTTAGCCATCTGCTTAGGTGTAGACGAAAAGGCTCGTGGTGACTAATTGAAATGCAATGATCTTATAATATTCGATTTGTTGTCGAAAGTTTACTTACATCTGGCGAATCTGTTGTTACTTCTTGGGGTATAACTGCCGGCTCTGGTACACTCTAATAAGAAGAACACCATTGTAAATCAAATGTCAATCAAATCATACACAAATTTCTTACCCTTTGCGGAGTGTAGATTGGTGCAAGAGCATCCAGATCTGTTACTGGAAACTCGATTCCTTTATTTTTCAGTTCCTGATAAACCAGAACGACACCATTCAAATCCGGTTGATTTTTGAACGTATCAGCCCACACCTGAATCAGACTTAGTACTTTTTCCTGGACACCAGTTGGTGGATCATTTTTAGGCCCAATGAGTTTAACGAGCTCCTGAATGAATTCCTTGTTGGCTACGAGAACATGAAAAGCTTTCCCACAGTTTTTAACACAAGTTTCCAGTACAGTTAGCGTGAACATAACAACGGTATGATTTTTTCCAGCATTTTGTGTTAGTCTTTTACGAATCGCTTTCATAGCATCTCTAGCCGTATCTGAGGATTCGTTAATCATATCACATATTTCCATATTCAGTGCCCAATTTTCGGATGCCAGACTGGCATCTGTTGCTTGCTCTGTAAAATTTATGAAATTTTAAGACGATGGTAAACGAATAAAGTATCGTTATATTTAGGAAAAAAGTTCACGTTTCGATGAAATAAGTCACTGCTAATTACACTTTTAAGTTAATATTAACAACAAATCCGGGATAAAAAGTCGATATGTGAACTGTTAATCATTTTGGAAAGATATGATTACGTACACGAGTAATAGAGGGTATAGTTTTAATTAATGCAAGCAGGTAAAAGTGTAAGCCAGCAGGCAACATGTATTAATGAATTATCCATAAATGGATTGTTGATCTCAACTCCTGAATTTATTACAGAGGAATTGAATAGTTATTTTGCAATGATTGCAACTAACATCAACCAACAATTCGACAGTGTTTTCGAGCAAAATGATAATACAATTCCTGAAAGTTATGCCAGTATTCATTTAAGACCTACAGTGCCAAGTGAAGTAATAGAAATTATAGATCAATTAAAAACCAAAGTTTCTCAAAGTATCGACAATTTATCATCCGAAGACGTCAAAATGCTTAAAAATGAAATAGCGGCGATTCTATCAAAAATTATTAATAGTCACTTAAAGGTAGGTTCTTTTCCTTCTTGCCTTAAGTTGGCGCGAATTACACCAATCTTTAAATTATCGCCCAATTGCCGTTATCAGTGTAATGAGCAAAATATTTGAGAGAATCTTAAATTCACGTATAGTACAACATATCAATGAGGCAGCAATTTTGGCTCCAATACAGTACGGTTTCCAAGAACACAGCAATACAATAGCGGCCACATTAGACGCGGTCCTATTCATTAACAGCTCATTGGATAAAGGTAACTATGTAGTAGCCATTTTTGTCGATCTCAAGAAAGCCTTTGACACTATTGACCACAGAATTTTGCTTCAACGTCTCGAAAAATATGACATTAGCAAGAAGTTTAACTCGATAATAAAAGATTATTTATTGGATAGACGGATTGTGACAAAACAAATACAGTGCATCAGTCAGGAACGTTTCATCAATATAGGCATACAGCAGGGATCAATTCTTGGACCAGTACTATTCATCCTGTATGTGAACTGCTTTCAACATCTCCAGCTGTCTGGCAAATTAGTCCTTTTTGCTGATGACGCACTTATTTTATATTCTGGAGAGGATGAACCATCTCTTGAGTATAAAATTAATAGATATCTAGAAACATATCAAGTGTGGCTTAGGCATAGCAAACTGCTTATAAACGTTAACAAAACCAAGTACATCATTTTCCAGCAGAAAAATAAATATCCTATAAAACCTCTTATTCAGATAAACAGAATTCGTCTGGAAAAAGCTGAATCAATGAAATATCTTGGCTTAATTCTAGATGAGAAAATGTCATGGTTACACCACACTAACCACATCAGACATAAAGTCGGACCAATGATTGCAGTCTTAAGAAAATTTGAGTTCTTGGAAACCAAAATAAAATTAATAATGTTTAATGCTTATATACTTTCAACTATCACATACGGAACTATTTTGTGGAGTCAGACATCAAAGCAAAACATCGAGTTAATTGGGAGACTTATTTCGAGAGCAATTCAAATTATTAAGGATTGCTAAATATTCAACAACTAATTAATTTTGAAAGGGGAAAATTGATTTTTAATATCCTGAACAATAATCTGAAGTGGCTTAACACCCCCCGCACTGTGTTGGAGATAGCTAACCTGGAAACCAGAACTGCTAGAAATCTATCTCTTGCAATTCCAAGAACGCATAGATTAAGGATAGATCCAGTACAGCAGGCTATCGCATACTACAATTCATTACCGAACTCGGTCAAATTAGCAAAAAATATAATAGAGTTCAAGGTATACTTAAAATCTCAAATCAAAAACACAAATCCTTAATGAAGAAGATACCAGAGTTTTTGTAGACTTTTCTCTGGACACATGTCAATGAGAACAAACATATAACTTAAGGTATGAAGTGTAATTAAAATCAATAACAATTGTATCTTCCGTTATACCAATTTTTAGTTGTCTGGGAAGTACTAGGACGATATGTTTGATAATATGTTGATGCACACGGACCGTGCATACTGATTGAGCGATGGAGAGAGTGGAAGGAAGGAGGAAAAAAAAACTTACGATTACGACAGGATAATACAATGAAATATTTATTTCACATTGATTTTTTTGTAGATGTTGATCATGTTTTTCAAAATTGACAAGTTATTTGAATATCAGCAGGCACATCGCCAATGATCTATAGACAGCTCCAGTAGCTGTAGCATTTGAAGCGATTTAGAATGCGGGAGTTTGCTTGCAGGCGCCTCAACTGAACCGAAGTCCGGTCGAGAGACTGCAAGGCAGGGTAAAGGATGATAGCTAACCATGAAAAAGGGCAGATAAACAAAAAAAGAAATGCCCCGGGAGCAGGGTACCATAGAAATGGCCGTGAAGACCCCTCGTCAGCATAAGCGGAGCACCCTTTAGTCCGACCCCGACGGATGTTGGTTTTATCACTTTAATTTTTTTGGAGTAACTTCTCTTGAGCCGCTTGGCAACAAAGCTGTTAGTAACAGGGCTGTGGAGTTGGAGTCGGAGCCCTGTATATTTTACATAAGGAATAACGACTCCGACTCCACAGCCCTGGCTGTTACACAATACAATAAGCTCGCATATCTAACAAAGTTTTACCAAACACCCTACATGTTTTAAACATTAACAAGGTAATTTACATAAGCAATGGTAATTCGATTGCGTATGTAAGTTGTAGCGGTAGCACAAATTACAATCAATCTCTAGAAGAAGTAAATAGCATAAAGAGCTTTCTAGATTAAAACAAAACATAAATTCACCTTCAGTACTGTTATCAGTACTTCAAAAATTACAAAAATTACAACTACAAAAATTACAAAAAAGCATTTTCCACTTTTTTCAATACATTCTTAATAAATTTATCTATTTATCCATTCAACTTAAAAAATCCTTCACTAAAAGCTGAAATGAGCTGTTGAAAATATATCCCCTCCTCCAAAAATCGACATTAATTAGAAGGAACCCCAAACATAAGAACCAACAGCCAACTAAATTCGAAGGACGGCCACAATTGCTTTGACTGATAATATACAATCGATACAAATTATCGGCTATATCATTTATACCGCAAGTGTTTACCTTCTCGTCGTTATAGCCGTTGAACTTAAACATTAAATATTCCGTTCAGCTGATTGATACTCATCACGACAGAAAATCATTGACAGAAAATCAATATCACACAGTATTAAGGAAACTGAAGATAATATGCAAGAATTTTGGCTAAAAAGCGTCTGGAATTTTTTGCTATCTATTGATAATCTATCTATATAAAAAAAATATGTGTCCTGTAATGTTTATCAGATTGCGATGAAAAATTGTTGTCTATGACCCGGCGATTTGCACTATGAAATGAGGGGGTAGGAAAGGGATATGACAGTTTTACTTTTCCTAATTCTCTTATCTTAGAAAAAGGTTTGGCTAGAAACACGAAACTTAGTACGTTTCGCCTCGTAGAGAAATTAAGAAGCATTTATCTTTTGTTTTTTAGAAACGCAGACTCAAAGAGGTGGCAAAGGAATGTGGCATCTTCAACGCAGATTTACTGATCTTAGTTCTTGGTGTTGTCTCGCTAAAATCCATTTGGGACTTTGGGGATTGGAGGTAGTAGAAACTACAATTTCATAATCAAAATTAAAGAGTGCCACGTCTCAACTTTCTCCTGATTTCAATCAGGTGCCTAATCAAAACTAGGTTAACTAAAAACTCGGTGCACGGTCCCCAGCCCATACTTGAATTCGAGCTAGGGCCAGAGATACTTACTAGACAATACGTTTTAGTAAATAATCTTTTAGAAAAATTCAGTCTGATGTACTTCAACCTTTTTGTGTGTGTCAACTACAAGGAGTTCTGACCTGTTTTAATCGAAAAATCTAATCAAATTCGTAAGCTACACGTGCTTAAAAGTTTCAATTCTGGCTAAACAGTTTCAATTCCGCTCAGCAGCTGAAATTAAATTTATTTTACTCTACAATCAAATTTTCTAGTGTTGCGACTACTGCAAAAGGCATTTAAAAATTTGTCCTGGCTGCAACTAAAACATGTACAATTTTTAAAAGCACATCAAAAACTATTTATAACCTTAATAAGCTTGAAAGCAATCATACATTCAGGTAAACTTAAAACAACCAATTGAAAAGAATATTTATTATGTAGCTAGAAACAGCACGACACGTTTCAAAAGGCGTGTAGCCTAACATTACAAATGCGACTGATTGGCTTTACCCAACATTATAAAATTGTTTTTAGATGAGGGCTAGAGATTGAAGCGTATGAGTATAAAATCATTTGTTTTTATTTTTCTAATTTAGAAATCCTTCTGCCAAAACCCACTGAAAAAAAAACCTGCTTTTAAATCGCCTTAAGACATCTTAAAACGAAAACGGACAATTTTCTCGCACGTATAGAGAGAAACGGAATTTATATGGAACTAAAACATCAATAATGGGAATAAAAAACTGTCTCGGAAGCAACGGCGGACTATAATTGCATTCTACGAAGAAAAAAGGCAACAGATGGAAGCCAGTAATAACTCCAAGAATCTTCTAAGTTTTAAATGAAATTGGCATCTTCAAGTAGAATAAATGTCTAAAAAAAAAAACCTCCGCCGACTAAGAAACACAAATTTGAGAGAATCGAGTTTACTAAAACACATATGACATGGGATTTTAAGGTGAAATGCGTATTTTATTTTGATGAGGAAAAAATCAATTTGGACGGATTTGAAGATACTCGTTTTATTGGAACGATTTGCATGAAAAGAAAGGCGTTACAATCAGCCGAAACTTAAGTGGTGGATCTGTGATGGTTTTACATTTATTTATAAAAACCCAATATGCAAAATTAGTAGCAAAATCAGGTCGGCTGGATACATAGAAATGCTAGATGAAATGGTAATTAGCTTTTGAAGGATAGTGATGAGTCCGAACCTGTACTCCAACTGAATAATGCTCTATTTCACAACGCCATAGTAATAACGCATGTTTTGCTGAAAAAAAAACAGTGTTCACCTCGCCTCAATCTGATGGCGACTTTCTGAAGCATCCTTGCAATACCCATTTAATGAAATTTTAGGCAGTACAATGCAACACAAAAACTTATTGTTGCAATTCACCGTGAATAACCTACAGCAGATTTTGAAAAAAAACTAATTCATTTAACGAAGGATCGTTTTTTTCAGAGTCATTCTTGACAAAGCTAGAAATAAAGCATACTAAAAATAAATATCGACATAGAATAAATTGAACGTGTAGAATTTAAAAATGAACCTAAACAAACTTCGTCGATAATCTCGCCAATCCTCGTGTTATAGGGTGTTCGCATCGCACTCATAATCATGTGATTATGGTATGTGTTTTCAAATTCAGGAAAATGTGTTGACAACGCATTAAGATACTTTTCTTTGGCAGATACCGTTCGTATCTAACTTTGGTAAGTTTTCAGTTGAAATATGGAAATAAAATTGGATTGGACTATGAACATGTCTGCACCAATGGCATTGTTTTGCTGGAAGTCGAGGTAGAAATTGATGAATCCTATATTCTTAAGCGAATAAAACTCTTTTTAACTTTGTTCGGAACATACAAATTATTTACGGGAAGTAGATGCTTTTATGTTGATAGGTTATTGTGGCAACTAGTGTAAATGTAGTGCTGAATTTTCAAAATTTTACGCAACTCGATAATTATAGGACAGACACAAACCGATTGTTCGCATGCTTTTGCATAACTGATTTTAATTTATATGGAAAAGTATGTGATTATGAACATGATAATACCTAGAAACAGGAAAATCTCAAAAGCATGTGATTTTGTGGCGCTGTCAATAGGCTCTTAGCCAATTTAAAGAATTGAAATAAAGGTATAGAGAAGCTGCTTGGATTGCACTCTCTTTTAATGTTCAAAATTTTTTCGAGGTCATCCGTTTCGCTTAAATTTTTAATTTTTTATGATATTCTACCCAAATTTCGATGAATGTATTAGATGCGTTAAGCAACGTCGTCTTGAAATAAAGAATCATTCTGTGCAATTGCAAGATAGATATCGATTTCTGCGGATATGAACCGCACTAAGCAACACCTCATATTTTATCATTGGATTCATCCCTTTGATGTTGTCTATAGTCACTGCTTGGTTTGATTTCTTTCGGAATATAAGAATCTAGAGTTCCATTTTCAATGGAACTTTCAATAAGGAGATTTTTAGAGCAATAATTTTAAGTTTTCAATAAGTAGCTTAAATGACAGTAAATAATCTTGAACAATGGTTGGACAATGTTTGTTGGTAAACTCTACTCTAGCAGAGGGAGAACAATGGTCCGTCAAGCAGGATGTTGCATGCTACGATATATAAGTAGTCCAAGCGTTTAAGGAAGCTCCTACATGAGGTATGAAAATGTAAATTAGCAAAAATTGAACTTGGAAAACGATTAGAATGTACACAGTTTAATGGGCCTAGCAAGTATTTGCTACTCTCTAAATGACCAACTGCATACGAGAGGGAACGTGCTACATCATCTAAAAACGGTGTCAACGTAAATTGTTTTGCTCAGAACTATTGCAATATATGGATGAAAGTGCAAACCTGATATGATTCATCCATTAATACAACTTAAGTAGCTATGAAACTCTAGACTTGATGCATCTATAGCTAGCAAAATAGGTGGTATTGCCATAACAGTGCAATCGAACAGATTGTAAAGTCTTTATCGCCTCAGTCGGCACACCAATCGAATCGTAGATTGTAAACAACGACGCAGGGCAATTTCGTACGAGTCGAGAAGCAATACACATCTTTCAGGTACTGTAAACAGTTAGCCGGCTGGGTCATAAATTAAAATACTAATGCATTTCACAATATTATCGATAACCGATAAAGTTCTTACAAAGCGCCAAATTTTCGAAGTGTTTTCGCAATTCAGTAAATAGCGAATTGTAGATAAGCAAAATTTTGGAATTTAGATTGCCGGAGGGTGGGGCGAGTTACAGCCCTGTAGAGCCGGGTTACCTGTGTGAATCATCGTTCCATTCCAACGACCATGGCTTGATCAGAATTATGTAAATCTAGTAGTCATATTTCCAGATTGAAACTTTGTGCGATCTGGAGCAAAGAAATAAGCAACCGCAACCGCAAGCGGAGCGTGCAAAAGAAAAAACGTAGTAAATCGATTCACAATTCGAGACGTTCATAACGCGAAAAACAAAGAATTTGGACGACGTGGTTATGAATTTGAACAGGCGCCCACATCTCAAACCAGTCAGAGTCCAACTCCACAATCCAATAAGTTTCTCCCACCAGCGGCACCAGGAACGATGGGCCCGAATAAGAAGGCAATGCCCTCCTGAAGAAATGGAGTAATCCAAGAAAATTGAAAGGTGGAGAAAGTTCGCAAATCGACAGCTAAATCAACCAGCAAACAAGAAAAACAAGGGATCCAACGTTCAACTGAAAAAATCCATAACATATGATATTTGTAAATAAGAGCCAGCGATTTTCATCTCTGGCCAGAGCACGGGGTGTAATCTAGCGGTGATGTGCAGCTAATTTAATTACCAATTCGCTGTCCAACGGGAGTCGAAAACGGATTTCCGCCCAACGAGCCAACGTTAAAGAACGATGCCATCACAAAAGTTTCTTCGAGAGTATCGGAAAATCACTAAACACCACTTTCCGATCGTACGTGCGTAGAAAAAAACACCTAAATCCCGAGTCACATACAGGAGAAAACGTCAAATGACTTGACTACGGCCGTCGTCGTTGCTTGTCGTTTTCGAATTTCCTGTCAAAAACTCTGCTCCGACTCTGTTTTCATCGACGTATTGCTGATGAGAAATCTGTAGCGCACGTTGCTGCCCGTTGAAAAGTGAACGGACTGTCATTTTAGCACGACCGAATTAGAGCAAAATTGAATACATGAACCAGATTTTTTTTTTCATGAAGTTGCAATTTGAAAATTTCAAAAGCAAATAAAAATGATTGCAACAACTTTTTTAATTTATTGCCAATCAATATATCATCCGAATGACTTGAAGTGTTCATTTAAGATATTTGACTCGAAACTAATTAAATTTTAGAGGTCAAAATAATAAATTATTGGCACCAAATGATGATGGATCCATAATATTGAATTTCGTGTTGGATTTAAATAATTTCAAATTGAATTCTTTGAATCACTATAGAGAATTGAAGCTTCATATTACGGAAATAATAATACGGAACTCCCAATCAACGCTCACCAATTATTCCAAGCAAATTTTTGAATCTGTTGCTCTATTTTCACTTTTCAATTTTTCCAAAGATTTTCTGCTGAATTCCACGAACGCAGTCTTTGCTGATAATCTGTCAAAAACCAATTCTGGTAACGTTTCTGAGGTTGGCGATCCTGTTTGTTGGGCCTTCATCCGCACAAGTGTCGAGTGCTCCGCGAAAAATTCTTCTTTCGATCGGTGTTAAGAAATTTAATCAAATGGCGTGCAACGCGAGTAAAGCTCCATTTATGCGATTGGTCGCGGTAAGTGGATAACAATCACCAAATGCTTTTAATGTTAAATGTCATCGGGTATCGACAAAAGTTCACGTTCGAGATGTTACGTAAATGTATTACGGGGCTGCTGTCAACCCGTCTGAACTTTGCTGATTCGAGTTTAACCTAAAGTATTTGATTTCAGAGCCGTGGATTCGCTGCCCAGGCAGCAACGAAAGCTGGAGCAGGAAGCGAGGTGCAGACATGCACGCTACCAAATAAGCTTGTAGTTGCGGCGTCTGAAAGTAACCTTCCGGTATCGCGAGTCTCAGTTCTATACAGGTAAACTATCAAAGAAGCCTGTATATACATTTGAACTCAATTATTTTCTTGTGAAATCAGAGCTGGAGCCCGTAATGAATCCTACGAAAATCTAGGAGCATCCCATATGATGAGAATCGCCGCTGGTCTAAGCAATAAGCGATCAACCGCTTTTGCTGTTACTCGCAATATCCAGCAGATTGGTGGGTCATTGACTGTGACATCCGATCGTGAAGTAATCGCCTACACTTTGGAGGCAACTAGTGATAATATTGAAACTGGGCTCCGTTTCCTACAAGACGTTGCAACTCAACCTGATTTCAAGCCTTGGGAACTGTCCGGCAGCATGTCGATGGTGAAAACTGAATTGGCTTCGGTTTCTGATCAGGTAGGCACTTAGACTTCAGTGTTTCTGTATGTGGTTCAATTTTAAGGGTTCGACGCTAGTTCGTTTAGTAGTCCTCCAAACTCTAACGGCTCAAAACAAGTGAAAAATTTCGAAATTTATTTTGTATGCTAATGATTTAAGCTGAATTTGGACATTATTACGAAAATTTCAAATTAAGTAACATCCATAGATAAAAAAAAGTTTTCATTCCAATTGTTGTTTTGATATGCTTCTGATTTTTTTATTTTAATTACATTTTTAATTAAATAAAAACTCATTTTGATTACTACTTTCAATTACTTACAAATTCGATTTGATACTGAGAACATTTAAAATGAAAATTCAAGCTCCGCTTACAAAAAACATCTCTTCGAGCTAATCAGCAAAACCCAAACAATTTTCTTTACTAGGTTCGTGCCATTGAACTTCTCCATAAAGCTGCCTACCGCACTGGCTTAGGCAATTCAGTATTCTGCCCGGAACACAACGTTGGCAAATTATCGAGCGAAACATTGCAGCACTATGTGAATGCCAACTACACCTCAAATCGGTGTGCTGTTGTCGGAGTTGGCGTAGACCTTCGCACCTTGTCCGGCTACGCTCAGGACTTTACGGTTGGCTCGGGTGAGGGAAATACATCCGAATCCAAATACTTTGGTGGAGAGCTCCGCTGTGACAAAGCTGGAAATAGAGCAAGTGTTGCAATTGCCGGCAACGGAGGAACTTTGGCGAATTTGAAGGAAATCGCAACTTTTGCCGTTTTAGCAGAAGCTGCTGGAACTGGCCGCAGCTGCAAATATGGAAACGTGAATGGCGCTTTGGGTAAGGCCGTCAGTGGAGCTGTTGGAGATGCTTCTTTTGAATTCACAGCTCTCAATGCTAACTATACAGACGGAGGACTCTTCGGTTTCGTAGTTTCCGTCGATGCTCGACGAGCTGGGAAGGTAGGATTGTGTCAATAGGCGGTTGGAAATTAATTCAATGATTTTAAAAAGGTCATCGAAGCTGCAGTAAAGGCAATGAAATCAGGCAACGTGACCACTGATGATGTTGCTCGAGCAAAGGCTATTGTGAAAGCTTCTGTTTTGTGCAATAATGGTACTGACGGTGGACGCCTGAATGACATGGGACTGCAAGCTGTCCTAACAGGAGATGTTAAGAGCACTGATGAATTAATAGCTGCTGTTGATTCCGTTAGTCAGGCTGATGTCAGCTCGGTAAATTGATTAAAAATTAGTTGAATTATCTTGATTTTAACGTACTTGAGTTTACAGGCTCTTAAGAAAGCTGCTTCGGGCCTATCGATTGGTGCTGTTGGAAATCTGCTTACCGTTCCATACCGATCAGATTTATAAACTTGTGTTAAATAAATTGATACTTTTAATTTAATGTAATTAAACAAAAACAAAAAACCAAACAATTAGAACGTTACGACGAGATTAAAGAACACCCTGAAACTCGAGAATTGTTTGTTTTTTTATGATTTGTGTGCAAGATGTACTTGAAATGGTTTTCCAAAAGAAACCGTGCTGTCTTTTTGGATCAAATGTAACTGCCTACTATGTGGCTGATTTAAAATTAATCGATTCGTCCAGGTTTACTTGTGTTAGCCACCAGGAAGGCAAGAGTTGCACATTTCTGAAAAACTCATATTTGAAAATTCTCCAATGATCTTACCCCCAACTCACTAATTTAAATTTTGTAATCAAAACCTGATCAATGAAAAATAAATGTTTTATTTACTTAATTGTAGCGTGGGATTGGAATTTAGCGAATAAACGAAACTCGATTCAAGTTCTATTGAGGTCTTCGTTAGCAAAAGAATTATCGACATTCAGTACACCGTTTAAGATATGGCAAAAGCAAAGTAGCCACGCTACTGTTCGTCTTGGATCTAGTAAGCAGGAACTTGATTCTAAATAATAATGCAAAAGAAAAAAGGAAGCAAAAACAAAGGAGGTAAGTTAAAAGTAAATAAAGTGTGAAATTGTTAGTTTCGCTGATTTTGTTCAGTTACCTTGTCAGCCATAAGGCCCGATCATGAATTATCGTCTATATCTGAGATTCTGTGCGCTACTCACTAGACTACACAAGCTTTAAACTTAGAGTTGAATTTTGTGAAATCTAACGCATCTAACCCAAATTATAGATTATTCCAATTTAAATCGTTACTTCTCCAAACGAGCGATAAAAATGCATGCTGCCACCGATAAAGCTCGAAAATATGGGGTATCTCTGAATTACATTCATCCTGGTTCGCATTCTATGTTTCTTGCCGTGGCTGTACTGTATCTGGGAATTCTTCCACCTCTTCTCCGTTCTATCCTCTTCTTGTAATTCCTTAAGGTTCAATACTTAGTCTTTTTTTATTCCTGGTATTTACCAATGACCTCCTTTTCTTCATTCATTCTCCTTGCCTTCTGTTTGCTGCTGACTTTATTATGTTCAGAGCAATCGAATCACTTTATGATTGTCTCCAGCTGCAAGATCATCTTTGTGCTCTGAATTTGAACTATCTAATTCTGAAAAATTTCTAATTCTTACACAATTCAAATGAATCATCTAATGGTTTCCTATTCCTTACAGGGATCGACTCCTAAGGGCGCAGCAACCTGGAATACTGTTGTAAAGCCTGTTGTGAATACTGTTAGATTATTTAAATGATGAGTTAGAACGTATTTAGCGTAGATTTAGCCGCTCGTTATTATTTTAATTCATGTTCCTAGTAATCTTTTGTTCTTATTCCAAATCCTGGAAAACGGAATACTGTTGTAAAGCCTGTTGTGAATACTGTTAGATTATTTAAATGATGAGTTAGAATGTGTTTAGCGTAGATTTAGCAGCTCATTATTATTTTAATAAACATTCCTAGTGATCTTTTACCCTTATTCCAAATCCACTTTTTAAAATAAAGACGTCGGTTCCCGCTACAATTTGGTCCTTTACTACTCACTTTCTTTCAATTCATATGTCAAATCAACGCCTTAATTCCTGAATATATCCTGAAAAAATGGAAATGAATACATAAAAAAAGTTCACTGCTAGATAACAGACTGGCGGAAAAATTTGCTAACATGCCGGTAAAAGAGTTATTGCATTAGATGCGATCAAGAGAAGGTATTTGCCGCATTAAGTTAAGCGGAACATTCAAGTTTCTTTACTATTGAAGATGATACCACTGAATTCGACACTAATTGGAAGGAGTAACAAACAATCTTCATTCGAGGAAGAAAGTCTAAGAGTTGTCAAAAGGTTTATGTTTTAACCCTTTGGCCTGCAACCACGAGCGAGATTCGTGGTAAAGAAATGGGCCCATAAACAAAAAGCACGAGTTTGACTCGTGGTACATCGTTCGGGCCAAATCTAAACAAGACGAGCCTAGCTCGTGGAATGTCGTTCGGAACAAACAATCAGACTTGTGGTTCAATTGTTCTCCCTTTTCTTTTACTTAGTTATGTGTAATTTTTCATTGCGTTCAGTCTTTTCGGAACTAATTGTTATTCCGGTTATAGACTTCTTACTGACTATGGTCCGAGCAAACGAGAGATAGCGAGTAGGCCAAGGGGTTAAAATTGTATGAAGATATACCACAAATACCCAAACGCTTATCCTTGAAAACAATTGATAGAATATAGACAAAGACAAATATAAATGATGTTTTATGCAAAATGGAGAAAGGTGATCAAATCGACGCAGTCTATACAGACTTCAGCAAAGCATTCGACCGAGTTGACCACTCCATTTTGATCCCCAAGCTGAAACAATTTGGAATTGCAGGACCTTTACTAAAGTGGCTTGGCTCCTACCTACACGACCGCTTGCAATTCGTGAAATTCCAGGGTCTAATTTCTAAGAAAGTTGACGTGAAATCTGGTGTACCTCAAGGTAGTCATCTTGGCCCTCTTCTTTTTAATATTTTTATATCTGATATATCGGAGGTTTTATCTGACATTCCCCATTTACTATATGCGGACGACCTCAAAATCTACCATGTCATCAGGACACCATCTGACGCTACCTTTTTTCAGTCTAAACTGAACTCTCTAGACCATTGGTGCTCCGCGAACAAGCTCCCTCTTAATATTGATAAATGCCGCGCAATCAGCTTCTCTCGCAAAACTGCACGCGTTCATTATACGTACCGCCTCAACGATAAGTCACTCAGCAGGGTTGACAACATATTAGATCTCGGTGTCACCCTGGATGAAAAGCTCCGCTTCAATCTTCATTACGATAGAGTGCTTTCCCGAGCAAGTAAACAACTTGGTTTCATTAAGCGACGGGCCAAAGAGTTTAAGAATCTCTGGGTTACTAAATCCTTGTATATTTCACTCGTGCGTCCTCTTCTTGAATATGCGTGCACTATCTGGAATCCAGCTTTTGAAATTCATAGCCAAAGATTTGAGTCTGTGCAGAAGCAATTTTTACTATTCGCTTTGAGGGACCTTTTCAACCCTTATGATTTCAGTAATCTACCATCATACGAATATCGCCTTAAATGTATGAATTTGTTACCCCTTGCGTCGAGAAGATTAATGTTATCTGCCTGCTTCAGCTTCGATGTCATCAGAGACGTGGTTAATGTCGTCTACTTGAAAGAAAAGTTTGTACTCAATCAGCCCTTGAGAGTCACTAGATCCCGACGATTGCTTATTGAATACCATCACAATACAACATATGCAGCAAACGAGCCAATAAATAGGTGCTGCAAGCTATTCAATAGCATGAGCGAGAACTTTTCCCCTACGGTTTCTAAATCAACGTTTAAAAATAACATCATCAAGGCTCTCTCTTTATAGTCTCCCCACCCCCCACCATACTAACATATATGTATTGTATGTTCAATTTAAATTTGGTATTTATTTTGTTAATCATTCATTTGCCATTTATTTATTACTTTATTTGTTGTCTGTTTATATCTTATTTTATTTATACACTATTTAATTTGTTAGTCATTCTTTTGCCATCTGTCATTTATTTTTCACTTTATTTGTTGTCTGTTTATAACTTATTTTATTTAAGCACTATTTATTAGTCTTGTATTTATATAGTTTGTTTTATTTTTATTTTGTTTCGTAATTTTATGCATGCACTATTTTATTTTATTCTTTTTATACATGTAAGCCTTGCTTGGTAAAATAAATAAGTTTTTTTTTTTTTTTTTTTTTTTTTTTTTTTAAATATATGTTAAAATTTTATTTATATAATCACATTGATAACATTCCACATTTTGATTTTCTATATAAAACCCACAATTAAAATAGTTATGAATAAAACAATAATAACAATCCAATAACCTGCAAATAGTTATGATTAACAAATATATACGCAATTCAATTCATACATTCAACGTCGCACTCACCCCATGTCTTATCTTGTCGGCTAACCAATCCCACATTTCGAGTTTCACTGCTTACCCGAACATTCGTATTGTCCATCGTATCGGCCAAATTATCAATGATTTCTGCAAAAATTTAACAAATCAAAATGAAGATATTCAGGGAATTCTTTTTCATTTTATGATCTCACCATGTTGTTGTTCGACTTCCTCGTTTAGACGTGATGCCAAGTGTTTCTGACGCGCGATGCTCTGCGATAATACTTCCAGGCCCTGATTTTGGTCATCAATGATTCGAACTTGTGACCGCTGTATGTCTTCTATCGTTTGGGTATTAGGGTCGATGATGGCGACGTCGTCACTATCTTCCCATAATCGTGATGATCCAGGTGATATAAGAGCATCCCGGTCATTTCGACCTGTCGACTTGAATTTGCCTTGCAGCTGATTTAGTTTCGATTGAAGTCCTTCAATCTGGCGTTGTCGTCTTTCGAGTTCCTCGAAAGTTCTTAAAGAAATAAGAGGTTATTGCTGCTTGACGGCAATAATTGTCATTATTTACAGTGATCCTTTCTGTGAGGAAAAATCTAGTTTTGATTTTAGTTGCCCGAGTTCTGTTGAGAATTGTTTAAGTTGAATACGTATTTTCCCTGATATTTTATAATAATCTTCTGAGAGTTTTGGTAGATTATCACGCTGAACGATTTGTGTTTGAATGGAATGACTCAATCGTTCGCAAGCCCCGTATTCTGTTAGCCTGCAATATAGAAGTAAAATTGTTGGTATCTACACATACTAATAGATTACGAGATTTCGGAAAGATGCTGTTTGAAATAGGCAATGAGTTTCGGCACTTTCAACGACGCCTAATTTGCTTTTATTTAAAATATTTTAGCAATAATATTGATGACTACAATAATTGAAGTAATGGCAAGGTCATTCAATTTAATTGTGTAGATTTATCATCGAACCAATGTAACCATTAATTATTATGGCTTGGCAACCTGAGAGAATATAATTAAGTAATACGGATGTGGAGACTAGACTATTGAAATTTTCGTATTCGTGTCATAAGAACAGGAAAAGTAATTGCAATAGGTCTGTTTCCGTACTTTCAGCAAACTGCAGCAGTAACAGAATTTGGCAGCTGGCTTCTTTTTGCCGCAAAATTTGGCTTGCAGCAAAAGTACGGAAACGACTTGCTGCGAATCTATTTTAATATATTATAATAGATTCAACAGACCTAATGTAAACATTCAGAAAAAATTCTTTTTTTTTCCATATTTAAAATCTTATCTTCAAATAAGCATGACTAATAAACTACACACGGAGTAACTTGCGGACTAGTTGGGATTACATTTCTGCAAAACAACAAGTCAAATTACTTGGAATAGTGTTGAATTCAAATAGATAACCAGAAAACTTTCGGTATCATTCAACAGGAAAATTTATTTTAATCACACTGTGTTGAAGCTTATTGTTTACTAGTTTATTTTACTAGTTTTTAAGTCAGTAGATTTTTTTAAACTTTAAAACTTATCATGTACTATTATTAATAGATTAAATCATATAATACCATGAATCCACGTCCACCAGCGACATATTTCTTCATTTACTTGCTTATATTTACTTAATAAAAATCTACGTCCAATTAGAAAGAACTGCAAATCTGACTTTTGATTGGTTTTATTTTGACAACATAACAAGGCAAGGGAAATATTTGATCCCAAAACAAGACAGATCTACTGGCAAAATGGAAAACAATACCCGCAATATGAAGTCGTATCACGTATCATGTTTTCAATAACTAGTATTGAATATTGTCGCTCTAACTATTGAAAACAGAGTAATAAATCGTATTATTCTGCAATTACACACTAGACAAAGAATCATAGTTGCAGGAAACGCACTTCATTTGCATTGAAGATTTTCAAAGTTATGTCAAATTCCCAATTGAATCCCGCAATTTGTTACCCCACTCTTTCCGATATGATTTGCGACTGTGGCAGTACAGGCCAGGCGATGCGCACCTTGACGAAATGGAAATGGCATTTACTTGAAAATTTGACATTCCCATAGTTCGTGTTTATTTTGCGCGACCGTATTTTCAGAAATTTCGTCCGGAATATCGTCCGTAACGTTCGGAAATGCTTAAAAGAAGGCAGATTAACATGTTACTGCAGTGAAATAAATAGTTATAATCACATTTTACTCGAAAATAGAGCGTAAATCTCAGTGTGATTAGTGAAACCTACGAAGGCCTGCGAAAGCAAATTGTCGAAGTGGTGTAAAAAAGTGCCAGTGCTGGAAGATCGAGATTTTGAAATTTCAGGTGCGTAAAGTTGACGTGGAGTAGAATAGTTTATTGTTCGATTGTGTTATGTGGCGTGAAGGATGAAATGCGTTTATTTGGACAATATTGCGATTTCCGTCTTGTGACGGACAACAGATGGAAACAAGAAATCGTTCTACTACGAACTTGTTTTTTCGTCTGGTTTGCGTCATAGTGAGTTCGGTGGGAATGTATCTTCTCTTGCTTCATTTAATTGTGGGCCATTTTGCTGTGTTTGTCGATTTCCTCGCCAATCTCGAACTGGTTTCGTGATTTTTGTGTAAACTGAGATTGGCTATTGTTGGCTCTGCAAAGCTGTCTAGTGTTGAGAAGTGGATTGCTCATCCAGGAACTAATTGCCTCACAGTGAGGACTACAGCTACAACTCCGGTTTTGCTAGGTGACCTTGTATGAGCTTGTATCTGAGCTGCTTTTGGGCAATAAATAACTTTCGGATTTTTACCTTGCTGGTCGGATCATACAGCACAAGAGCGCTACATCTCAGCGCAAAAATCGCGACATGGCAACCAAGCAAACAGCAAGCGATGGAGTGCAATCGCTAAACGCTAAACGCTCTAGTTTGGTGTTAAGTTCATTCGATTTTATTCAAAAGAAATGCGTTATCGAGTGATGTCGTGGCGAAACAGATAGTCGTAATCAATTTCGGTAAATATACGAAAGCCGTATGATTAAAGCTTTGTGCAATCTATTATCTCTGGGCGATTTGCTGCAAGACTTGACACCAAAAAATCATTTATGGTCTAGATTGGAGATTTTGAATTTGTTTAAATCTAATAAAAAAACAGTGTCGTCTAACGGCAAATTTCGCATTCCTCATATAACTGACGAGTCATACGAATTTTTTGTTTGCGTAGCTAACTGTTATCGAAAGTAAGATTTACTCGCTGAATCATTTCGTTGAAGAGTTCAGGGAATCAAGTTTCTTGCAAATATAGGAACGGCAACGAAAAACTGGTAACGAATACTAACGGAACAGGCAAAATAAATGTAAGAACTTATTTTAAATTGGATCGTGCACTATCTTCGTCAATTTTGGCCCACACCATGGCTAATAACAAAATTGGAAATTAACTCACATTCTCATATAGCTTTTAGTCGCTATTGTTTTTCCAAATTTATTGAGTATCAACAAAAATTTTACGCATATAGGCACCACGTTGTGATATTAGATACGCATTCTAAAAAACGAGCAATTTGAAATAAAACGATGTTCTTTACATTGAAAGAACAAAAAATAGGTGGACTGTTTCATCTTTTAACCACTAGTAACTTCACAAATTCTGGTGGAAATATTATGGACCTAATCTATTCGAATGATGACTTTTTTCCTTAAGTGAAACCCTTGACATCTATCATCAATGGAACTGCTGCTAAAATCTTAATAGTTCTGAGACATATAACCATGGGTATACACTTACATTTAAACCTAACAGCTCTAATGTCGATGATTCCGATTGATTGATTAGAAAACTTCCTTACGTCGATAAAATTTTTGAAGTCATAAGCATCGATGCTGTAAACTTTCATTGTAAATCCACTTTGGCGCCGTATTAGCAGAGTTTTCTCTAGTCACGTGACCACTTCAATTGCAGCCGGCCTCCAAACTAACTCGGTCTACGCAGGCTTGACGAAAGCCTTTGATAAGTTTGATGATTCTATATTCCTAGCTAAGCTTTATTCTTTTCATTTATCCAACTTGTTTCCGGACTGGAATGACTCTTGCTTGACAATTCGAGCCCAATGTGCATGCTTCCGCGGTGCCTTGTTATCTGAAATCGGAACTATTTCTGAAATTCCACAAAATAATCATCTAGGTCCCCTATTGTTCGCCTTATTTATTAAGGATGCAATTTAACGAGTCATCTTCTATCATTAATTAAATAATAACATTAATTTGAAATAGTGAGGACTGCAATTAATTGAATTCTTATTAATGTAGAATAATATACTATTATATCTTACATAAGCGAAAATAATCCTGTAAACCCACTTCCCTAGTCACTTTTGATTATACCATTGATAACTGCTGTGATCTAAATTGAAGGTGGCTTGCGTTATAAGATGAATAATCTATTTATTCTTCTAAATATATTTCATGCCCCACAATCGTGGTGCAAAAACGCTAACCGTTTGGCCCTGCGAAAGAAGTCGATGATTCACAACACAATGATAATCGAAGAAAAATGTTAACATAACCTTGATTTTTGTGCGACTGAGGCGATATCTTTGAGTCTAGCTTTACCTTTAGTATAATATTCGCTTCATTGGTCAATTGTTTCGAGGTCGTAGGCATAGACCCGAGACTCAAGCTTGTCCGAAATTATTTTTCACATTTATTAACACGGCGCTCTTTTTCCAAAAAATTTAGTATGTTTTTTAGAGCCAAACGGGATTTGACTCAAAACATCTTTTAAAATATCCGATACCAACATCGATCTTCTGACCACATCAACACTAATGAAAGTATACTATGATATAATTGTATTTAACAATGGAATTATTTTAAATGCAACCAAGTCAACAAGAGTAACATAAAACTCTAAGACCTTGATAGATCATGTGATAATAAAACATCCACAATTATTAGATCGAACATCATATGAGGATAATGATTGGCCCGGGTTTGACCATAAGGTCATAAAAATATCGATCATTGAATGCGGAATGATAAAAGTACCTCTCACGATGATAGTAATCAATTCAAATGATAAGAAATTCGTGAAATATGTAATTGATAACTTACTATAGTACTATATAGTATAGTACATAATAGTACTATATTACTGATGAGAATCAGTGCATGCTTTCGAAACCACTTTGTCAAATAAAAATTTTCAGGATAAATAAAAAATTTTCAATTTTAATCATCCCGCAAAAACAATTCCAATTTGATTCTGCTTTCGGAGGCTTATTCCGCAAAACGATCGAGTTTCCCGTATCAATTATTCTCTGCTTTGATAAGCTTTAGAGACGATATATGTTGTCTATGCGATTGTAGACAAGAAGGGAACAGTGATCACAAATCAATAACCTTTATGAGTAAATTATTTCCATGGATATAAGTCGGAGATGTTAAAATTTGTCACAACCAGCGTAAATAACAATTAATAATTTCCAACTGCAAGTGGTCACACCAGTCAAGTATGCACTGTGTGCTGGTGTCTGATGAGAATCAGTGCATGCTTTCGAAACCACTTTGTCAAATAAAAATTTTCAGGATAAATAAAAAATTTTCAATTTTAATCATCCCGCAAAAACAATTCCAATTTGATTCTGCTTTCGGAGGCTTATTCCGCAAAACGATCGAGTTTCCCGTATCAATTATTCTCTGCTTTGATAAGCTTTAGAGACGATATATGTTGTCTATGCGATTGTAGACAAGAAGGGAACAGTGATCACAAATCAATAACCTTTATGAGTAAATTATTTCCATGGATATAAGTCGGAGATGTTAAAATTTGTCACAACCAGCGTAAATAACAATTAATAATTTCCAACTGCAAGTGGTCACACCAGTCAAGTATGCACTGTGTGCTGGTGTCTGATGAGAATCAGTGCATGCTTTCGAAACCACTTTGTCAAATAAAAATTTTCAGGATAAATAAAAAATTTTCAATTTTAATCATCCCGCAAAAACAATTCCAATTTGATTCTGCTTTCGGAGGCTTATTCCGCAAAACGATCGAGTTTCCCGTATCAATTATTCTCTGCTTTGATAAGCTTTAGAGACGATATATGTTGTCTATGCGATTGTAGACAAGAAGGGAACAGTGATCACAAATCAATAACCTTTATGAGTAAATTATTTCCATGGATATAAGTCGGAGATGTTAAAATTTGTCACAACCAGCGTAAATAACAATTAATAATTTCCAACTGCAAGTGGTCACACCAGTCAAGTATGCACTGTGTGCTGGTGTCTGATGAGAATCAGTGCATGCTTTCGAAACCACTTTGTCAAATAAAAATTTTCAGGATAAATAAAAAATTTTCAATTTTAATCATCCCGCAAAAACAATTCCAATTTACTATAGAAGGTTTAATCAATATGATATCGATAGCAAAAGAAAAAGCGACATCAGCCAAACACGCAAGACTTCGGCAGGAATCATGGATTACCAAGAAAGTTATTGATGCTGCTAAACGTAAACGAACTGCTTATAAAAGATACATGGCAAATCAAGACTGTGCAACGAAAAAACAAGATTATCTAATTAAAAAAGGGAGTCAAATAAGATTACGCAAGTGGTAAAGAAATCAGCTGGGAATAGTGCTAAATAATGAAAGAAGTGACATCAACTTCAAAGGATACAATGCATATGACTTGCATAAATGAACTTTGTGTCAATGGAACCCTGCTAAAGGATCCCTCTTTAGTGACTCAACATCTAAATAATTACTTCCCAACTACCGGTACTAATATTACACTGCAAAACCAAGCTACCTATAGCCCAGATATCAACATAAAAGTGAATACTTAAACATCCATGCATTTACGCACTACATCACGGAAAGAAATATCTGAAATAATAGATAATTTAAAATAAAAGCTGGAGTATCTCCAGGCCTTAATGCCATCACGTCCGAAGACATCAAACTATTGAAGAACTATATAATAAATATTTAAACCACCAACATCAATGAAAACCTCAAAACTGGTTCCTTCCCTGATTGCCTTAAATTAGCGAGAATCACTCCTGTATTCAAAGGAGGTGATCGTGCAAATCCATCTAATTACCGCCCCATTGCTGTCACCAGTATTATGAGCAAAATATCTGAGAAGGTAATCAACTCAAGAATATCACAATTTTTAGAAGAAAATTCAATCCTGGCCCCAATTCAGTACGAGCTTCAACAACATAGTAGCACGTTTGCGGCAACCTTGGATGTAGTACACTTTATAAACACTACAATGGATAAGGGAAATCATGCTGCAGGTATCTTCGTTGACTTGCAAAAAGTTTTCGACACCATCGACTATTGAATTTTACTAGAACGATTAAGCAAATACGGATTTGGGGATAAAACAAAGCTGCTAGTCAGAAATTACCTAATAAATAGGCGGATAGTAACCAAAAGTTCTAGGTATGTCAGCCAAGAATGTGAAATAAATATCGGTGTACCACAACGATCTATCTTCGGCCCACTTCTTTTGTTTTGCTATACGTCAACGGCATACAGTACATTCAGCTATTTTGTAAAATTGTGCATTTTGCGGACGATACCCTTCTCTATTCCGGGGATAAAGAATTGACAATGTAGAATACTATAATGCAGATTTAGAACGATATTTTAACTGGCTCCAGCAAAGTAAACCAGTTGTTAACACCCATAAGACAAAATACATTGTGTTTCAGCAGAGGAACAAACGTCCAGTGAACCTCCGCATCCAAATAAACGGGGTACAGCTTGGAAATGTAAATTCAATTAAATATCTTGGATAGGTGCTAGATGATAAAATGACATGGACAAAACACATCAACAACATCAGATGCAGAGTGGCACCTATGATAGGAGTAATAAAAAGGGATGAATTTATACCTTTGCAAACCAAGCTTATGATTTACCATGCGTATATTATTTCCTTAATCACATATGGAGTATTGTTGTGGAGCCAGACTTCCAAACACAACATCGAGCTTATTGACCAAAGCTATGAAAATAATTCATAAAATGCCCGAACTTACCCCAACTTCAGCGGTATACGCTAGAACTGGTCTTCCAAATATCAATAAACTTGAACGAGGTAAATTGATTTATAAGATTTTAAACAAACAGCTCAAATGGCCAGACATTCTTCGAACTTTTGGTGAGCCCGCCAATATTCCAACAAGAAATGCGGGTAATTTATCAGTGCAAACTCCAAGGGCGGGAAGAATGAAAACCGACCCTGTACAGGAAGCAATACATTTTATAAACACTCTGCCTAATTCGGTTAAACATTAAGAAAACTTAGTAAAGTTTAAAGAAAATCTAAAGATCTGCATCGAAAGACCACACTGTTAATGAAATCCAGAGTTTTTTGTTAACTTTTCTCTGGACGCAGGTTTTAAGACAAATGAAATGTACATAACATAACCTAATGTACTAACTATAATATGCAGGATGGTACTATCCCTTATACCAATACACCAATTGTCTGGGAAGTACTAGGAAGAATTGCTTAGTGATGATTTTGTGATGCACACGGACTGTGCATATTAAGTGATGGAGAGAGTGAAGTGAAGGAGGCAAAAAAATAATTGTCTGGCCTGATCCAAATGGAGTATTCTTCAAGGTCTCGAATGGTCTATCAACGATTTTAGAGCACCAAATCTTTGATTTCCTTGACGTGTTGTTTGTAATTCAGTTGATGTTCGGATGTGGTACTCGGTTCAGATGTGCCGCGTTTTCAACGCTTTCTCTGCCTTCTTGGAACTGTTAGTACCACTTGTAAATCATTGTTCGATATAGCCTGATCACTGAATGCCTTCTGAAATATTCTTAACAATTCTCCAGTAGAAAATCCATTCCGCAAACAAAATTTAATGACACTTCTTTGCTCAGTAAAATCAGATATTGGAAAAACTGCAAAAATCACTAGTTCACCAAGCCCCAAGCAAAACTGTATCATAAATGAAGATAATACCATGCGATTCGACACACATGTCAATGACAGTACTACTAACTTAAAATAAAAAATAATTTGTTAGTATCGATATGTCCGCGTAGTTTAAATTGACAAGTTAATTTTCAATATTCTTCAACTTTGATCCCAGTAATATATTAGCGATATTACTCGATTTTGGAAGTACTGCTGAAATAATCTTTTGCATTGAACGATTACATCAATTCAATCGTGGTGAAAGCTAGCACTGGCTTATGCTTTGGAAAAAATATCTTTTACAGTTGGTGGTATCGTCGAAAACGCCAGTCTATTATAGACACCTTATACATATGCTACAAGGGGTAAAATATTCTTATACGCTACAAGGGAATAGATGACCCCCGGCCAGGAGAGCCGATTATAATTTTTAAATTCCAGAGGACAAATCGGTTGTAAGTGGTTCATTTAAAACTATTTAGTTTCAAGACTCATTCAAAAAATTAGCTCCGATCTATAACCTATAAAGCCCTATGAACTGAAGAGACCAGAGAAGAACAAAAGAACATCTTTCCGAAATATCGCTTAGTATAAGATGGAACTAACGTATTGCTATTTTTTTATTATGATGCGAAATGAAAAAAACTTTTTAAGTATACAACAGTTGTAAATCTGCAATACTTTGAAAAAAAAGCTAGTTTCGTCTAGAAATTATAATCCGAGTAAGTAGGATCCTATGCATACAGTTGTTTGGTTATTTTATTAGTTCTACATTGAAATGTATATTGATATTAATTAATATTAATTGCCATATTTGTCGAAAATTATTAATTCAAAATTGCAGAAAATTTGAAAGAAAACCAAATTTTATTTATCAGTCAATACAACTCTTAGTAACAACGCAATATCATTAACATTTCACTGAAAGAGAATTGGATTAGCAGTAAATACAAAGTAGCTATAACTAAGGATATCAAACAGGCATTTAATACTCTGAACACGTTCCGCCGATGCGCAATATTTTAATATTAAGGCCAAAATACTAGTGCCATTGAAGTGAAGTATAGATAGTCAATCAGATACTCTTAAATAAAAACGAATATTGTCACGCAAAATTCAAAGTGGATTAGCAATGAAAGTTTCGTCAACATTCGCATTCCTCTTGAAATTGCCTTTCCTTTCATATGTGGAAACAGTACAAGACTTTCACTTAAGAAGAATAGAAGAGAAATAGAGTAATAAGAGTAATAAAATAAATAAGAGTAATAATAATTTTGACTAAGTACTGAAGAAAAGGTCGGCTTGCTCTCGAAACAGGACTAAACAGGACTTCTAAAATATCAGAACAAAATTTTCTATTCAAAATAGTTCGATTCGATGATGATTCGAAGGATCCACTCAATCGACATGCTTTTACATGACGGCCGGGATATCCGTCAGGATATCGTGTTCCGAGAAAGTAAAGAAGGATGTCATCTGTGGTGCGAATATGATAGCTGCTAACACTCTTCAAGGGTATTTTCTTTAGCTTTGTTACTTAACAATTTGAAGTTTTCTCGACCTTACAACCACGAAAGCTTACAATAATCATTTTTCTTTATAAACAGCTGAATATCGTTAACTATGTGTTATAGTTAATTAATGTGAGATTGTAAATAATTATTATATGTATTAACACGTTGACTGCCACAGAATTTTTCACGATTCCGGTCTAAAGAGCCAATTTGATTTAATCTTGTTATATTATCTAAAACTTTAATAATAGTGAAGCTTAAAAAATGTTTTTTTACTCAACTTTTTTTTTATGAATATACTTTGCATAATTGTATTTTCTGTTCATTTAGAACAAACCTGATTTTTTATTTTCTTTCCTAAGGCCATATTTTCATATTTACACTACGAGTTTCCTCATAGCTGTACAAATATGGCAAGTAATTAATGGACAAGATGACTCGTAATAGGTGTCCTGGGCAAGACAATAGCCTACGAGATATATCGTGGTTGGCCGTCAATGTGCTAATAATAGTCACGATTTTCGCTCTTCTATCAAAAGCTGGTTACGGCAGTAGTATTGAAAACAACAACTTTGATAGCTCTCGATAGAGGCCCAAAAAAATCGCGACTAATAAGTTTCGATGAAAATGGGTCATATACACACATCAACGCTGTCTTGAAATATTTTCCAAGAATCTACCAACAAAAACGAAAACAACATTCTCGTTCGCCTAACCTTTGGTCGGCTTGTTTGATTTCAATCAAAATATCTTTTAATCATGCAATCGCCAGACTGACCTAAATATGATAAGGACGATTCTATCAAAGAAATGTACAAAATATTTCCCTAAAGTTTTCGCTACTAAAACATATTAAATACTATTAAATGGTATTTCCATATGCTAATGAACTTGAATTGTCTTGGGCATCGAAGCCATTGATGGGCGAATCAATTCAGTTGTCGTTTTTCTGTAAAACTCAACGAACTGAAACAGTTCAAGCAAGTTATTATTAGATCCAAGTCGAAAGTGTTACGAAGAAAATCAATTTTCGATTGATTGATTGATTGTTTAAAATAATGCATATCAAATACTCACAAGCGGATATTTTTTATTCCTTGAGTGTCAACATACTTCAAATGACAAACCACATAAAACTACAACTTCAAAGTTGATTTTGTCTTGGCAAATGCTCAACATGAATGATTGAAGTTGCTTAGAATAAATGTTTTATGTAGTGAGCTTTAGAACACATCACGAGATGTTTAGATTGGAATATTTGAATTTAACCGCATTCAAATGATGTGAAATATTTTGCTTGGAAAATGGGAAGAAAATCAGATGAGAACTATGTAGTAAAACTGATATTTATAAATACACTATTTCATACAGTCACAACTTCAAACAAATTTTCATCAACCCATATGGAATAAACTTCTCATGTTATTTGAAGAGAAAACAATAAAATGAAATGAGAACTCTGTCACTTGTGCGTACACGTTTAACTAGTTCATGTGAAAATGAGAACACAAAGACCCATAATCACTTGTTAATGCAGTGTAATTAGTTTTTTTGTCCAATTTGTGAGATATCTCTCTGAAAAAAATAACTTGCGGTGGGGCAATGCACTGTGACAATGTTTGTTAGAGAACTTGATACTTGACATAAGAAAATTACTTTCTGAAAATAAACAATGCTGGAATTTTTCGGCTTAATGCTAAATGCTTGAGAGATTGTAATAAACCGTCAATGGACTTAGCCATTGTACATTTTGTTTTGTTTTAATTAGTTTTCAGAATTATTTTATTGGGTTAGAACTTGTTTAGCGGCAGACAATTAAAATGCTCGGAAGATAAACACTACAGAGCTTGAAACTAAAATGCTCGTTGGTTTTTTTTACAAACAAGACAAAAAGAGTATAAATTCCATGCTGACGAATATTTTCAGCACATAGTATGGTTACACTTATCGTCATACCCCAGGAAGGGGAATGATTAAGAAAAAAAAACTACATTCTCATCTAAATATTCAATCATTGGCTTTAAGTCAATAGCTGACTGGTTAATAAAGTAGAGAAAATTAGTTATGCGTATGTAAATATAACAGAAATAATATTTTTATAAATAAATATATGTAATATATAAATAATAAAATTTACTAATCTAGTTTGTCCCTCAGGTAGGGGCCAGAATTGCCGTGA
The DNA here is from genome assembly GCA_963978885.1 of Nemotelus pantherinus. NCBI lineage: Eukaryota > Metazoa > Arthropoda > Insecta > Diptera > Stratiomyidae > Nemotelus > Nemotelus pantherinus. The sequence goes on from OZ022263.1 coordinate 59,979,757, forward strand.
GAAGAGAGAAATAACAAATCTAAAGAAAAGTTAATTTGTCTAATTATAAAATGGGGAAAAAAACCAATGAAAACCAGAAATAAATCAAAAGTGTAAATCAGGGAAAAAAATAATTTAACTAAAATCTACTATAAACATACGGTTTAAGCTTTTGCTTTAAAACAACATATGTATGTTGAGGCGTTCCTTATATTCAGTGGCAGATCGCTGACAGAGAGATCATTGATACAATTGAATCATTTAGAACTCGATTCTTCACGATCTCGTTCCGTAATAATGCGTCTCTCGAACCATTATTAATGATATAGACGATTCATTTATTTGTGCATTAATTATCACATATCCCTTATCTTTTCTAGCATGATAACTTGTTGATAGCAATGTAAAAAATTGGTTTATTTATTCTGTACCAAATTTTTTTTCTTATTTCCTAGCACTTAAATTCTTTCAAAATTTGATCACAAGAATGACGCAAAATATTTACACATATGTTTTTTTTATTTTGCGATTAACATTAATTAGCGTTGCGTAATGGTATAGACAAACAGACATAATAATTTACTATGATTTATAAACTATTTTTATAATTTTATCAGTCCGTAAAGTGTGTATGGATTGAAATTTATCGATATCATCACAAAAATATTTATTTAAAAAAATTAAAAGCCAATTGAAAACGAAAGCATTCAAAATATATAACTTGTGTGTATAAGTTATCAGTGAGAGTATTTTCTCGGTTAATTGATTGCTTAATTCATATGGAAATATTGATCAAACTTTACTATTTTCTTTGGAACCACGTAATGTATAATTGTTTCGTAAAATTACTGTTGAAAATAAATACAACAAGGAACACATATCTTAGAGATAAAAAAAAACACTACTATATTGAAAAAAAAAACACATGCGCAGCTTTGCGAGTTTGATTTACATTCAACAATGTATTTGCTACGTTTTCCAGCAAAAGTGGTCCATTCAGTTCTCATGAATATAGCCTCAAATAGACAAAATCTGCCTTAGCCAACTCTTTTTGCATTCTAGACTATGAAGATAAGACTGAAAATAACACGCAAGAAGAGAAACTATTTTCTTGGCAAAGGTTTGCGGAGAAAAGGAGTCATTTTTAATAATAGATAAGTTCTCGTAGCATTTAGCAGATTGAGAAGTGATAATTTTCTTACAAAACGATACGACCCATACCCACACTAATAGTTTCAATACAACTTTGGAACTTGAAACTATCTCAATAGAACGTCATTTGTCTAGCCATTATATTAAGACGTGATCCAATACCTAGAAATATCTACAGTCAACTAGTTTTAAGACGTCTTGCCACCCAAATAAACCCAGTTTGCTGTGTACTATAAGTTGTTATTCGTATCGATTTTGATATCGGTTGGCTTAGGCTGAAGAAAATGATTTAGGCTGAATTGCCTACCACTGTCTAATACGAAATACAATTAATACAAAATACGACTAATCTTTCTTTTTCTCGGAGCAGACTTTCTTCCATTGAACTTTTTTCGTATTCTACTGGTAATATGTGTCTGCTGAGAGGATCGATCAAAAGTGGAAGTTGAGTCTGTAGAAATTATTAGCGACAGCAACAATCCACATGAAAATGAAAGTTAAAGCTTAGCTTAAGAGGGCTTTGTATCACGCACATCGGCCAGGAGATAACTACAACAAGTTAATCTTGAACACTCATTTAGCTACGTAACTCATGTGATCTTTCATGGTTTAAAAAGCCTGTACACAGCTCGCTACTCAACTCACAAAGCTAAGGCGGGATTTTTGATTTCTGATCAATCGGGAATACTAAATGATGGGTTTAATATTTTGACGAACTGCTAAACAACGAAGAAAAGATGATCGTTTAAAGGCCCTGTAAAAAATGGCGGATAACACCTGCCACCATTAAGCTCCGAAGATACCGACCTTGCAATTCAACGAATCGAAAATAACAAATCGCCCGAAGCAGATGGAATACCCGCCGAATTAGTTAAATATGGAGTTGTAAAATTACATCATGCGGTTCATACTAATGCTGAAGGTACAAAACTGTTGAAACTATAACTGACGCTTGGTACCTTGGACTGATATGTCCTATGCACAAGAAAGAAAATACCACAGAAGAGTTTCACGTTGCTGAGTACCGTCTAGAACATGTTCTCCGCTATCCTACTAGATGAGATAGCCCTATTTGCTCAAAACGTAATCGGACCATTCCAACGAAGCTTCACTTCAGGCAAATGTTAACATATCAGTTTTTCGCTTTGTGGCAGTCTATGGAGTAGCTTTTAGAATACGAACTGAAGCTCGTTCATCTGTTCATCGACTTCATAGCTATAGTACGAGAGAGGTCGATATGCCAATCAAACTGATGAGACTGACAATGCTGTCCATGAAGAATGTGCTAAGCCAAATTAAGTTAGTTGCATCCTTATCACAACCATTTAAAATCAACAACTGTCTAGGGACGGCCTCTGCTGCGCCCTCTTTGATCTGGGTGTTTGACAAAGTTATCCGAGATGCCGGGGTGAGCATGGTACCTCCTCATTATTCCACCCAACTATTGGGTTATGCTTACAACGTGGACATCATGAGCTGGAACGAACGAGCTGTGGAAGAATTCTTAATGAAAATCGAGCAGGTGGCGAAGTACACAATGCTGCGCATAACTGAAGGTGGAATGTACGGTGGCATCGCCGGAACCGAAAACTATTAATTCAACCAACATCACATCAGCAGCAACAAAAATCAAGCTACTGAAAAGCATTCGCATCTATCTAGGATCAACCATCACAGTTGACAACAACTGCTACGAAGAAATATCACCACTGTTAGCAGCCAACAAAGTCTTCTTCAGTCTATCAAAGCTATTCCGCTCAAGTTTCTCCAAAAATTCTAAGCTCCTACCTGTACAAGGCCATGGTCTTATCAGTCCTTATGTATTCATCGGAAACATGAGTTCTTAGCAAGAAAAGTTGCTAGCCCTTATCCGCATTCGAGAGGAGAATCTTCAGGTGAATATTTGGATCCCGAAAAGAGAATGGCCGAATACGCCGCCTATAAAATAATGACCGTGACGTCATTGAAAAAAATCAAGTTCAATAGGCTGCGGTGGAGTGCAATTTTAGCTGCCATGGACAGCTTCATGGACAGCATAGTTGTTGCGCATATGTTCAAATAATTTATATGTTAGCTTGTGTGTTGATATTAATTACACTTAAAAGTACAAAAAAAAAAAAACAAATTTGTCAAATGACAAATGCTGAAAAGATAGCTGTTGCTACTGTTGCAAGCTGAGGTAGCATGATAAGAAATCTATTTGAGAAGGGAGGGTACATCTCGAAGAGTCTGAGTTACATATTTGAACACCAACTAAAATCATCAATACTTCTCTTTCTTTTGTTTGCAATTATTATTATAAGATGTATTTGGCAGGTTAGTTATTACCCTAGAAAAAAGATTGTTACTTGAAATGACTTGACTTTAAATGAAGAAATTTTTGGTTACGCTGATGGGAGCTGTTTTTTACCTTACAACGAGAAACTGCCATTTTTCTAGTTGCAAATATGTATCTTTACAATTCAGAGTAAAGAGTAAAAAAGTTAATCAATTTCTGTAAACACACTAGAACACATTGTTTATCAAAATTTATATTTGTTTAATACGTGTGGTATAGTTTTTTAATCAGTTAATGAGTTATGCATGATTTATAGCTTTGTTTAGCAAATATTATGTTAAGACAAAACGATAAATTGTAAAAAATGTAATTCTATTACTATTGATAACATCGTTATCATAAATAAATTGCAAAATATTTAGCATGATCAGAAAAAATATGCTAGAGAAATTTTGTTAATGAAGCTTTTTACCACAAAAAGGTGGATCTGATCTGAATGCTTTCATATTTTATACATTCATTATAGAATGAATGCAGCTTTATATTTTCATGCACAACACGCCCAAAAATGTGAAACAAGATAATTTCTGCACGATTTTCTGCAAAATCTCATACCGCAACACGTTAGCTAATAGGCTACATACTCGTATTAGCTTTATCAGCCTCACAGAATACTTGCCTTCAAATCACAATGAATAAGATAATAACATAATTGAAGTACAAATACGCATTCAAATCATTGCATAAGATTTAATTCGAAAGAAACACTTTCTATCATATATGTACAATTTAGTTTTCCGTAAACATTTTCAATGTCACATTTATTTTCTGGGTTAAGAATTGAATTTTTTGCACTATTCGGTAGTTTGAAATCAAAATCTTTAAGTAATTACTAGAAACTGTAATGCTCTTAGTTTTGTATGCAAAAGGCTTTGTGGTGAGAAAAAGGCTTTATTGTACAAGAATAGCTACACACGTTTGCATATTTACTTTGTGTACTTTTTTAATTTACAGAAAATTGTAGATACTGTTATTTACTAAGTGAATGGATTTTAAGCACAATATACATTACCGTACACTTTGTGTACTATTTTATACTCTTAGTGCTTGGTTAAGTTTCTTCGTGAAAGATAAGACTAATCTTTATTTGACTAAGTCCGTTTGCGATGATGTGCAATGTAAACAGAAAACAGGGTATCGTACATTTGACACTGAAGTTTAGTGTTTATTATTTTATTCATTTTCACCTACTTTTTTGTAATAAAACTTTTAAATACAATCTGATATAGAGAATATACAAAAAATAAGCTCACTTATAGAGCCAAAAATCGATTACATTTAAAATGTATATAATTTTTTAAAATTGCAATGTTTTACAAGTGTTAGTGTTTGTATTCTGGAAAAACTGTGATCTGTACTATTAAACTGTTGGTGAAAAAATTCTTTTGCGACGTCAAACACTTTCGATCGAGATTTTCCGCTCTACAACTTTGCATTTCTATATTTCTTGAATTGTACTGGAAACGAAAACAAATTGATTACGAGACGTTACGTCAAGCTCTATGGAGGAGTAGATCAGTTGAATTGCTAATTGGATACTGCTCACTTTAGATGCGTTCGCTGGTGTGTCTAGTTAAAAAAGCCAACACAACTTGGTAACATAAATAAATTGACCAGTTTAAAATGCGGATGCAGATTAATTACATAAATCTAGTTCATCGTCGTAAATCTTTCGCGCTCTATACAGGCGATGAAGAATATGATTTCTTGCGTGTGCGGAATGCATATCTAGGTGATCAGGAATCATTTAGAAATTTAAATTCATGCTATATGTTACACTATTCCGTTATGAAGTGCGAAGCCAATGAAATCGAAAGTTCTGCCTAAATTATGAATTTAACTTACTAATTATTACAACAGTACAGTATTCTTAACAAAGATAGTAATATACCTGCACAACGCCCTGCAGGTGAAATTTGAAAGACTATTCCCTGAAGATATTGAAAAATTCCCAATCGTTTTTGGGAATCGATAAAAACACGAATTACTATGTGTCTCGAAAATGACAGTTTATTCCAACTGATTTACAAAATGTTCATCTAGACGAACGGCCGAAAAATTACAAGAAATTCAAATTACAAGATTAGTTTAATTTACCGTCGTCACGTCTCCACACAGAGAACCCTGTCCGATAAAGAGGATGATTTAAACTAGTTGTACAGACTAGTCTCAATATCAATATTAGTGAGAAATTGTCTTTAGAGTCATTTTTAATTAAATTGTTATTGCTACGTATGTAGGTAGGTGTTCGTGATGCCAATATTGAGATTAGATTGTACCTGTTTTCAGCGAATAGCATTTAGTAATTACAACTTGCGTACAGAAAACTAGAAAGTGCAAAAACTAGAAAATGCAAAAGCTAAACAGATATTGTCAGGCTAATAATTTAGATACGATACAGTTCGGTAGCTGCCTTTGATTTGTAGCGGTCCTCTGCCTTGAGCGCACGCCACGCTAGCTCGATACTTTCCAAACTTTAAGGCGGTGACCCATTTAATGGGCTCTGATATGGGTCACAGTCTTCAATCCTTCTTATTACTTAATTTAATTTGAGCCATGCGAGGCGGGGATTTATCGAGATAATGGAAGTTGCTATATCAGTGTAACCTACCACCAGAACTTCTTCTGGATTTTCAATGCACAAGAAATCGTCGTATGCAGCATTCCACTGGTGTAGCCCGGGAATAGACTTGTGCTGCTCAGGCAGTAATACTTTTACGGGCACTTCCCTGTTTCGTCTCATATACATATAAGGTAACGAACCATGGCTAACAAATAGTCCTTTACCTGAAAATTCAGCTCAATGGCCTCTAAAATATCTGTCTATCTCACTGAATTAAGAGCGTTCCGAATATTCTGCGTCCCTAAAAACACGATCGGTCTGATCTGATGACATGTGGCCCCGGCGCAATTTACTGCACCGAACACCTCGTGGGTGGCACTTATTGCTGACAGGCAGCTTCGGAACCCATGTTGATTTTTCAAAAGGCCACCAGCGCACAGAGGGGTAATTATCTAAAAAAGTTGGCCAAAAGTCCAAATAGTGAAAGACGGATGGGATGACTCATGTCTCGTTTAAAGCTAGCTGAGACCTGTACGGATATTACGCCGTAACAATAAGCTTGCAGATAAGCAGCCAATTGTTTCTACGCCAGTCGCAAATAGTACCTTTTCCAGATTACTTGTGTTAGTGACTGCGCTCCGAAATAGTACTGTGTTTTCAAAGTGCTACATCTTTCATGTTAAATGTTTCTCGTTCCCAGCTAAACATGGAATCGTTTGCTCCAGGTATGCAGATTGTTTGTATTAAAAAACTACTCTAATAAGTAATGTTTTATCAGTTTTTTATGAATTATCGTTCATTGAGACGATTAACACTAAAAACGTAAGATTTTTTTAATTATTTGAGTAGTTTACTTGAGTTACTCGATAGATCCACGTTTCAAATTAGGTGTAATGTATAGCTTATCTTATTACCTGTCTGGAAAACTTTAAAAAGTTTGCGCGTTTTTGCGCCTTTTTAAAATAAATATTTTGAAACACTCGAAAAGGTGTTTTTTAGTATTTTATGTTTTTTTTTTTTTTGTTGTAGAATTTACATGCACTGTCTGGGAGGTGAGTAGGAATGCTCTTGTTGAGAAAATGAAGCGTTTTACTTCAAAAAAGATGTCAGAACAATTAATACTTATACTGGAGTACCTTCAAACAGAAACTAACTGCCCAGATGCCCAGTTACCGGGTCTTAAACAGAAATTCGCTAAATTTCAGAGTGAATATAAAAAAAGATGGGCAAAATCGAACCGTAAAAGTGAACGGTTTATGTTACAAAACAAACTATGGCTAGAAGGAACGGTAAAATTTCAAAAATATCGAAAGTCTTCATCTACAAATCTTGGTCGACCTAGCACAAAGTTTGAAGACAGTTCTGATCGTACTAAGCGTAGGAAAACTGTTTCGTTAAGAAGTGATTTTTCTGGCAAAATGTTAGCATATGCCTCACAAATGAACTTAAGAGCATCTGGTCAATCTGATGCTTCTAAAGTAGTGCGTGATGTGATCTTAACTCCTACTCGAGCTTCAAAGTACAGAACAGCATTCACCAGATACCCACAAGTGCAAAACATACATCAGATATCTTGCGATGAGGCACTAGCTATGATGACAGAAGCTCGTTTAACAAGACATCAGTATAATGTCGTACGAGCAAAGGATAGAAAAAAGTTCCCGTGCTATACCTATGTGCAGAAAGCAAAAAAAGAGTGCTATCCAGTGAAGGAAAGTGTTACTATCACATCGACATGCGCTCAGATTAAACTGCAAGCACTTTTAGACCACACTGTTTTGAGACTTATAAAGCTTCAAGCCGAGATGCTTGAAACCGTGGATGAAACTCTTTTTAAAAATGTATTGCTTATATCAAAATGGGGGGTTGATGGCACAAATATGACTCAATATAAACAGAAGTTTGATAACAATGACGATACTGATGGAAGCTTATTTCTAACTTCGTTTGTGCCATTGCAGTTAATCAGTGGAAATTCCAAACAAACCGATGCGAAAATATTATGGCAAAACCCCCGTCCCAGTTCAACTAGGTATTGCCGACCCATAAGATTTTGTTTTGGCCGGGAAACAGTAGACATAACAACTACAGAAAAAAACCGCGTCGATGAGGAAATTCGAACCCTGAAACCCACATTATTTAAAATTAAAAATCGTGAATATAAAGTGCAGCATAGATTATTATTTACAATGATTGATGGCAAAGTATGCAATGCTGTGTCTGACACAAAATCTACTCAACGTTGTTACATATGTGGTCTGACTAGCAAGGACTTCAATAATTTAGAGAAATGTCTATCAACACCAACAATAGAAGAAAACTTAACATTTGGCTTGTCTATATTACACGCCTGGATACGATTTATGGAGTGTCTGATTCACTTGTCATACAAACTTCCATTGAAAAAATGGCAAGCTCGTGGAGATCAGGACAAGAAAATTGTTAGGGAAAGAAAAAAAGAGCTTCAAAAAGCATTTAAAGACGAATTAGGTTTACTGATAGATCAACCAAAAGTAGGGCTAGGAAATACCAATGATGGTAATACCGCTAGACGTTTTTTCGAAAACGGCAGTGTTTCTGCCCGTATCGCTGGTATTGACAAAAACGTAATACACAGATTTTACATAATAATGCAGACGATCACATGTGAGTTTGAAATAGACCCCGATAAATTCAAAGAGTACAGTATGGAAACAGCACAACTTTTTGTTGATACATATCCTTGGTACATAATGCCTCCTACTGTTCACAAAATTTTAGTTCACGGACCTGCAGTCATATCACAAGCTTTATTACCCATTGGTAAACTAAGCGAAGAAGCCCAAGAAGCTCGAAACAAAGATTTAAAGAGATACAGAGAAAGTTATTCGAGAAAAATATCTCGCATCAAGACCAACGAAGATGTGTTAAATAATTTGCTGATTTCATCCGATCCATTTATTACCAGTTTCAGACAATTACCGCGAAAGAAATTTAAAACGCTTTCTAGGGAGGTAGTAGGTTTACTAAAACCTCCCGAAGAACCAAAAGCTATAGATTCAGATTCAAGCCATAGTTCTCATTCATCTTGTGAATCAGAGTGATATTTACTTTTCTATTTTCTTGTATTCACTTTTGTATACTGTGCCAATTGTTACTTTTTTATTTAATTTTTAAATATAATAATAAAATATTTAGTATTAAAGTGTTTAAATAATTTAATTTACAGTTTCCGCACTAGTTAATAATTTCTAAGAGATAAATTAAAGATCTGTTTTATTATTATAAGACATATAAAATTTCATGTTTTTGTTATAGGATAATAGGTACCAAAAGAGTATTTTAGCAAAATTAATTTTACTCAAAAAATATTACTTTTGCTATTATAAAGTAGCTAGATCTTTATGTTTACATTTTATTTGCATTGCATAGAGTTCATATAAGATTTTCGTGACTTTTCAAGCAGAAACATATACGTAAATATTTTTGGCCAACTTTTCATATGAAATACCCCACCGTGCAGCGCTTCGTATTACTGCCTGTACTCTTGGAGTTTTCTCCTTCCAGGAGTTTTCCTGCCGTATCAAGCATAAATAGAGGTATGCACGTAGATTATGTGTTTTTCATTCTGATAGCCGCACTACGAAATTCAACTAGAGCAAACAAAGGGGTATCTTCCTGACAGACCAAAGGAGCGTTTACTTTTTTTGCGTGTTGCGGTAGGAATAGCGAGTCCACGATATGTCATAGTATCTACTTCATAGTACATATGAGTGAAACTAGTTTGTAGCCCTGATTCACTTCATTGCAAAGCGCTTGCCACATTTGTTTTTTTTCCTCATCTTGGTCGGCTTTCCCAGATCTTTTTTTCGCCCTTTTGTGTTCTGCAGCAGTTTGGAATGCTTCTGATCTGCCGATAATTCGTTGAGCCCTACTCCTGCACGCTGGCTTTCGTCGCCTCAGTTCCGTTATCTCTTTGGACCACCAATAAACCTATTGCTTCACAGGAGGTTGTCTCCGGCGACGCACGCTCGCTTGATTTCCCCCATGGTAAAGCTCACCAGCGTATCGATGTCTACTTAATCTGTCGCTAACCATCCAAGAGCTTTCTCCTGTCTAACTTGAAAATATTATAGTCAAATATTATTTGATTAGAGCTCCGCAAGCTTTGGCTTCCCTCCAATAGGCAAAAGGTGTCCAGTCCTTCGTCAGCGCTGACAATACTTCCAAGATATAGACTTGCCCCACCGTAGTCTGCAATTTTGATTTCCTTTTTTTTAGAGTCTTTCTCTGTCTTCTTGCAATCAGCTAATTTATTATTTTCTATCGGTTAGAGAGATTTAAATGTGTCTTAAGTGCAGATACTTTGCCGCGAAGATATAAACTAATTATAGTATATGTGAAACGTTGTGTGGAAAACGGAGCCAATAAATCGCAGAAGGACTTTATCTTTATTTTCACCTTGATTATCTAGTTTAAAACAAAGTCTTATGATATACAATTTCTTAAGAATTACATTTTTACACATATCAAGGCGTTACACTTCCCATTTTTAAGAGCACCAATTTCTACTATTACTAAAGAAATCTGCGTAATTTTGTGGAATGAACAACATCCAATAGATACGAATATGTTCCTCAAATACAAATTATACTAAATTTCTCAGGGCTTTAAACACAGGAAAAAACTTTTTATATCTTATATAAAAGCTATGGACTAGCTCTAGTTTCTTCCGATGAAGTGACTCAATATTACAACCACAAGCTCTATAACTCAATAATTGTTATGCCTGTTGTGGACAGTAATTATTGTTTTACCTTAATAGATACAGGCTCTTACGGTAGATAAGACATCAGCAAAATTCCGTTGAAGTATATTTCAATAGTTGCTGTGCAGCAAAATCCTGAATACGCTCCAATTTATTTAATTAAATAAGAAATAAAGACCAAAAGTTTAACAAAAGCATCGAATTTGAAACTTCCTTTCGTTTTTGTAAGATATGAAGCATTCAGTTTGAATGTTTAGCTATTGGGAGGAAACTCTCTCAAATCCTATACACTTTCGCTTTCGTCTCATTAGAGCACAGCAATTCGTAGAATACTAATTTAGAAGTTTATGTTATTGTACTCCCCAACATTAGTGGTTATCTTGATTTTGCGATTATATTTACCAAAAACTTACTTGTATGCTTTGTAGCTCTGTACTTTTCATATAATACTACTATTCCTAGGATACTCTTTCGTGCAAATTAGTCTTGAAAATTTCTCAGCAGAAAAAATTGATAGCATTATCGAGGCATAAATGCTCGGAATAGTACTTCAAATATTTTCAGTGAAATAAAATTTTCTTTGAACTGTGCGTGATTCATTTAACGCCGTATGCTGAAGAATTGTTTAGTTCCATTAAATTAAATTCTTTAAATGATATAAAATATAATCCGAAATAAAAACCATAAGTTTTCACCGAAAACTTCTGAAAAAAAACCTAGATATGAATAAAAATTTGAAGTTTATCTGAAAGATGAACAGAAAATGTTTCCGAATGATTCTTAAAACATAATACTCTCTTGCTTTTTTCACTTGCTCTTAAACATGGTTCGAACAACAAAACCATTTTGCCAATTGACGTTGATATTTTCATAAAGTATTTCAATTTTTTACAATTCTCTTAATTTCGTCATTCCACAAAATGCTCACTAAATGCGCATTTCATAGTAGAAGCACCAACTAAAATAATACTTATCTGGAAACAGCCATTGATAAAAACACTCATATACAATTCATTATGCTCAATCGATAACACGAAACTGGTTGTTATCATTAGTATCTCTGTTCTTATCATTGATAATATTTCCTGGCTAATTTTTATAATTTGCCGAAGACTCCAGAGAACGAAGTATGAAACACAATCAAACTTGATCGACAACCTCTAATTAAGCGTATTTACGTACCCATTAAATTTTCGCGAAATAGCGTTAGAAGCTTATTAACATGAATTTATTCATTTGAAGGAAAATTATACATTATAACAAAATATTTATGCATTACACAAAATGCTCCGCTTGCATGCGCACCAATTCCAACTTTATTATAATTTGACAGTTTTTGAATAATGTAACTGAATATGCATTAGTTGTATGTGAATTGATGGAAATACAACACATCTAAATTATGCATTGAGCTTCAGAAACAGAAGGAATGTAAATACATGTACGATTTATTTCATTATAGTTTTTCAAAAATCTCATTAATAAAGACAGCAGTACTTTCATTTTTATTGAAAATTGATTTTACTCGCCTTTATTGAAACCAGTGTTGCGTTCTTTCGAAAGTTCATTATCACTTTTCATTTAAAAAAATCGGTGCTTCCGTCCATTTGCTTTCACTGCAAATGTATTTTTTATATTAGCTAACGGGTTCGTTTAAACAATTTTTCTTCAATCTATTTCATTTTCAGGAAGTGATTCTCTGATTATGATAAATAACTAACAATTCTTAGATTTTAAGGTCATAAGCTGTGTACCGATGTTATTTTTTGCATTTTATTTCACGGTTGATGTATCATATTTACCACGATGTTCAAAATCTGGCCAGTATGGTATTTCCCGTGTATATAAAAACCGCCAATGTAGTCAATGACATTGAATTTAACATTTAAGCATTCAAGAAATGTTTCACTTATTGTTTCTGAAACTCTCTGCGAATTTAGTATTTTTTGCTTTGGTTGCTTGAAATCATCATAGTAATATTGTATTCTGTTTTGTTTATTTTTAGCATGAGTGAATCTACTGTTTTAGATGATCTTCATAACGCGACATCAAAACCTATCTATGCAGTCCACGTGACACCGGCCTCACAAGTTGCCTCGGCAATTGACCCCCTAAGCCATGTCGGCGACGGAATATTTTTACAAACTAAAACAGCACAGGGTCTGGCTGGTGCTTTTGTATGGGTAGCCTTATTCCTCACATGTCAACAGGTAAATTAAAGACATAAATGAAATTTTTCACTTGAATTGAATATAAAATAGAAGAAGTTTTAACCGAATTTCTCTCGGATCAATTAGATCTACCAACATTTAAGATGGTATACAAACCCACAAGAACAACGGTGGATAGTTAGAATACTTTTTATTGTACCTATATATGCCACATATTCTTGGATCAGCTTGCTGTTTTTTAACTCTGGAAGCGTTTATGTCTACTTTTTCACAGTTAGAGATTGCTATGAAGGTATTTCTTTCATTGACATAGATCCAAGTGAAAGCGGTGTAATTATGGGATTGTTTCTTTCAGCTTTTGTCATTTACAACTTTTTATCATTATGCTATGAATATTTGGGTGGTGAAGGGAACATTATGTCGGAAATAAGAGGAAAGCCGATTAAATCATCATGTTTGTACGGTACTTGTTGTCTTACAGGTAATTACTTTGATATATTTTTATCGGCTTCGTGTGATGATACTACTCTTTACTGTTGCTTTCAGGAAAAACATACACAATCGGATTTCTTCGTTTCTGCAAACAAGCAACGTTGCAATTTTGTTTGGTTAAACCTCTGGTGGCATTCATAATAATCTTTTTACAAGCATTCGGTCATTATCATGATGGTGATTGGAGGTACGTACTTTTTATTTTGATGCAAAATTCAGCGCAGTGACAATGAAAGTAAATTTCAATTTTAATGCAGCGCTGATGGTGGTTATATTTACATTACGATTATCTACAATATATCGGTGTCGCTGGCGTTATACGGACTGTATTTGTTCTACTTTGCAACGAAAGAACTGTTGACGCCATTCGAGCCTGTGCTCAAGTTCTGTACGATCAAATCGGTTATTTTCCTGTCATTTTGGCAAGGTAATTATATGAAAAATATTATTATTTGGACAATATTTAATTTTCGGTTCGTAGGAGTTGGTTTGGCTATTCTGGAAAAAGCGAAAGTCATATCGCCGATCATCGATAGTGATGGTGGCCAGACTTCGGCTGGTACAGTATCAGCAGGATATCAGAACTTCTTCATTTGCATCGAAATGTTGTTCGCTGCAATCGCTCTCAGATATGCATTTCCATACCAGGTACAAACTTTTGATTTTGTCGATAAAGATAATTTCTGTCGTTAATGTTTCTGATCAATCATTTTTTCAGGTATATTCACGCAGTTGCATCGGTGATGCACACGGACGATCTGTTACTATGCAATCAATATCAAGCAGCTTAAAGGTAATAAAATCGTATGAATTCAAATTGCTTGCGCTCCTAATTGAACTTAATTAATTTCCTTTCAATAGGAAACGATGAACCCAAAAGACATTATGACTGACGCTATACACAATTTCCATCCTCAATATCAACAGTACACACAGTATAGCTCAGGTAAATTTAAACGTATACATAATTTAGTCCTGCTTTCGTATTGTTCTTTCACTTGATCGTTATCTTGAACAAATTGATTTGCTGCTTGTTGTTGCTGTTTTTTGCTAAAGCTCATTGCTTATTTTTAATTCGACGCTGCACTATCACTTATTAACACGTTCACGTCGGCGCGGTCCACCGGTGGCCCGCGCTAAACTGTCTCATCTGGCGGCGCGTACCACCGGTAGCCCGCACTAGATTGTCTCATCGGGCGGCGCGTACCACCGGTGGCCCGCACTAAATTGTCTCATTGGGCGGCGCGTATCACCGGTGGTACGCATTCGATTGTGCATATTAGACACTGAAAACTAAAATAATGAAAATTTAACGTATTTTCATTCAAAACATTTATTTTTAATTGCAATTATAATTAATAACGTATCATAAACATAAGTTTTATTCAATAACATAAACATAATAATGCAGTATTATAAATATAACTCAAATTCGGTAAAAATAACGTAAACATTCAATATTATTTTCTTTATAATTTCATTTTTTATTGTTTTGTGTGTAATTTGTTAAAACATTTCAAGCAAAGTGCTGGCTGACCCTTGCAATGCCCACAATACGTCTTAACTCTTGTTGTTTTGTTAGTGGCATAATCTCTGCCCTTTTTCTTGGACAAATTTTTATAGCATTCCTTGCAGCGTTTACGGGACTCTCTTGCAGATCCCTCATATGATTGAAGAACATGTTTATTTGACGGTATATGACAGTATATTTGTTCTTTTGCCAAAAGGTGATCAATAATCACTTCCCTAAATTGTAATATATTCATATTTTTAGTGCCCCATCTTTTATGAATATACCAGGCATTCACGAGGGAAGTTCCGCATATTAATTGTAATATTACTTTTCGGTACCATTTAATGGTTTTTCGTAAACAACTGTAATACCCCGATAGTTGGTCTGATAAATCAACACCTTTTTTTGCAATATTATAATCAAACACAGCATCGGGCTTTACTTTGCCATTTGTTCCTTGTACAAATTTACACCGGTGATTCTTTGAGGTAGTTAACATGCATACTGGTCTTTTGTCAGTCCATTTCAGAAATTTTACACCGCTACGATTTTCGAAACTTATCATTTCACCACGTTTTTGTTTTGTTTTTGCCTGCGGTGGTAGAAATTTTTTGTTTATTTTTACAGTACCACACATAAATGTATTGGTCTCTAAAAGTTCTTCGCCCAAAGGGACACTTGTATAATAACTATCAATAAATAGTATGCGGCCCTCAAATAATAAGCCATTTAGTAATCTCATTACTACATCATGAGAATGTGATTTTTCAATGATCGTTTCATTTTTCCCGGCATAAATTTCTAAATTATAAGTGTAGCCTTCAGGCAAACACAATTTGTATAATTTTACGCCGTACTTATGTCGCTTGCCTGGGATGTACTGACGAAAACCTAGGCGTCCTCTCCACGGAACCATACTTTCATCGATAACGATATTTTTTCCAGGATTTATAGAACTCTTGAAGGTATCCACGATTGCGTCACTAATGTTACGAATTTTGTACAACCGATCTTCAGTTCTGGCTGTAGTATTGTCTGAAAAATGTAAAAACTTAAGAATAGATAAAAAACGATCACGTCGCATTGCATTTTTTATGCGTGCGTTCGCATACATGTCGTTGTTAGACCAATACAATCTAATTTCTGGTAATTGCATTACACCCAAAATAAGCAATATGCCAATAAAAGTATTCATTTCATCTCTTGTAACAGACTGCCAGGCCTGTTGGTGCATTCTACTGCTAGATGTAGAATTATTTATGCATTGTATAGCATATTTATTTGTTTCTTCAACTATCAAATCTAGTATGTGATCCGTGAAGAATAGTTTGTATAAATCAAAAGGGTCATTACAGTCAGTGTTTTCATTTAAAAATTCCTCTTCTTCCGAATACTCATTTATGACTGAAGTTCTTTCTTTTACTTCTTGCCATTCCTCATCGTTATCCTCGTTCTCTGATTTAGACATCAAATCTTCTTCTTCCGTGGAACATTCGTTCACTTCACTGTTTATATTAACAAAATCCTCATCTGAACAGGAAGAGAGTATCCGTAATCTTGATGCCTTTCTCCTGCTTCTATTTATAGATTCATCAGAATCACTTATTTCCATGTCCATGTTACCTATATTTTATCAGGGCAAAAATTAAAAAAAAAACATTCAACCACCTTTCTAGTTATACTTACTGGTAGAAATCTGTGGTCAGGATGAAAAAACGGCACGAATTACACAACTTGCACAATAAGCATTCACTTTACTACTGAGTAAACATACAACGCGTATGCAGGTTTGTTCAGGAAAAAATCGCTTGCCGCCAGATGAAGCGCGGCATTAATTTGAGCGCCGCCTCACAGCAAAACAAATGAAAATCGGCCCCGGCGTGAACGTGTTAAAGACATCTGCTTAAAATAACATTGTGACGTTATGCAACTACGAAATCAAGCAGCAAATTTGAAATTTGGTAGTGGAATTTTTGTGTTTGGAAAATGTTTGTCTGAGTAGAGAAAAAACTGTGTGCTAACACCGTGAATATTGTCGTATATTGCATGAACAATGTCCCATAATGTTTTTGTCAGTATCAAATATTTTTTTTTGACAGTTAAGAGTTAAGTATTTCAAGTTTTGTTGTAAGTAAACGTATAGAGATAAAATTCGCTTTGCTATGGTAGCGCTTATTGTTGTACTAGAAAATAATATAAGACATTTATTTCAATAATCATAATCATTTGTTTGTAATGTAATGAGTAAGTAACGTACGACACCTGCGTTAGGAATTAGTATTTTTGTTGAATAATATGCATATTATCAAAAGTCGTGTAACATATGTAGCCGACTTACACTTTCAACTTTCAATCTAAACTCTAATTAGTGTCTAATTTGTCTGGGTAATGTGTAAGTGACTTTAAGAAAAATTGAATATATTCTTGAAAGTAAAGTTATTCCTCACCAACTCGATGCGGATTTGGGGGTCGATATTGGTAAAAACTTTCAATCACAATCACAATCAATGTGACGAATGTAGAATGATTGGTTTCATTATTCACTTTATCCCGATTTAACTCAGATACCTACTCGCAATTAGATCAATTCAAAGACCATAGCTGAAACCCAGAAACCCCAAAAAGTAGTGATCGTTTGAAGATAAAAAAATGGCGAAGGAAATCGATGACCTTAAATATGATTTTTAACAATTTTTTCCAAAGAAAATTTAGAAACATGCTAGAGAGGATAGAATAACGTAAGAAAGTCAAATTCTAAAATACTAAAATGTATATTTGCTAACAAGTTACGAATTTCAGTACAAATTCATCGATAACATTTTATTCTTCAAGATCGTTTCAGGCTTTTCGATCTTAATTGAAACATTTGATTTTATTGAATTATACCTAAGACTGTGATCTGTTTACTTTTTCGAACCGCCAGCACGCACTTTACTCTTTCAGAAATTATTCTGTTTGTTTTTTTTTTATCTCTTCTTCTGCCTCTTAATTCTTCCGTCTCTTTTCGTACTTATTTTTCCGTCTCTTTTCGTACTTATTTTTCCGTCTCTTTTCGTACTTATTTTTCCGTCACGTTTGGAGGCGTTTCTTTTTCAAGCACATGCTCTAGGTATGGGTTTAGATAAGGCAGGTCCTTCTTCTGGGTTGAGGCTTAAAATGTTTTTCGTTTTGAGGCGATCAGATAGTGGGGCTTCACTATAGCCATAGATCTTCAAATGGCAAGGTAATATTTCGATCTGTTGAATACGTCGTAAATAAAATCTTGCTCCTTGAAAATCGTGAGATTCAAGAGCCAAGTGTCAATTTCCGGAATCCAGAATGTATGTTAACTTGCGTACAGGCATAGTGCAGCTCGTGTAGTCTTGTGGGTGAAATACTAACTTCTAGTCTGTGGAGTCTCTGTTATCGTTTTAATCATGGAAAGTATCAAATGAAAGATGTGAGTTGTGATTATCGACAAGGAGGAAGACGGATCTTTCTTTAGAGAGAAGAGCGTATTTCACAAAATGTTTGGTGAATATTATGAAATTTGGTTTCGTTATCCAACCGGATGAATTAGTATCCCCATTACTATTAGTTTTAGCATCTTGCAGGGAATATTCCTTAAAATATACCCGCGGAGAGGCAAAGAAAGATGACGTAGAGATTCCACCCGCAGGAACTGCCATACTATCGTCAACAATGACTCATGTTCTGCAGAGCTCATGCGGCCAATTTAATTAAATCCATGGCAAGCAACTATGCGGTTTGATTTTTACTTAAACAGGTTTCACCCGTAATGCAAATCAAAATCATGACACCCAAGTACTTTTTTCAAGTTATTAAAAAGTTTGGCATACCTTCGCATAAAAGCAATAAGTCAATCATGTCCTTTCATTTTTATAATGCCACATAATGTTGGAAATGTATTGTTACATGCTGCAGCGTACTAAAAAGCAATTTTTCACTTATTTTGGCGATAATCCGTAGTAAATATCTGCAGCCTTCATCGGACATTCGACTAGAATATTCTTTTGCTCATCACTGAAAATCTAGTGCAGAACAAAAAAGAACAATTTATAAAAGTTTGTAACGTATCTAATTGAATGTTTACTAAGGCCTGTTTAAGAGTTCAATTTACATGTGTGGTTTTTTTGTATCCAAATGGAGCTGCATTAGCATCATCCTAACTATAAATGGCGTATGCTTTCCTTCAACTCGTTGTAAATGTCGGACAAAGCTTTTCGAGGTAATTACGGACTGCTAAATAGCAGACTGATATTTTTCAATTCTATTTAGAAAAAGTAATAGCAACCTGCTATTTATAAACCGGATAATCTGATATATTCCTCAAATGCTATTTGGGTATCATAATACCAGACAGGAAGCATCGGTGAATAGCAACAAATAGCAATAGCAGCATGATTTAAAAACTTGGTGTGCCGTTTCCCGCATGCAAATTTTTTTCACATACATTGTTCAGCTGACTGAGCGACATGGCTCCATAATGTGCACATCATACATACCAGGTGGAAGCCGATAGGCCTTCGCCCCGTTTTGAAATTGCGATCAAAACTCACGCGAAACGACTAAGCCTTCGAACTGATAGCCAAATATCGCAGGTGCGAGTGAAAACTTAACCTATCTCTGGCATATGAAAATCAGTGCCACAAAAATATTGTCTTTCGTATTAAAGGCTGCTATTTAGAAATGCTATTGCTATTGGGAAAAAGCAGTTTGGTCTATCGCTATTTCGAAGTTCTGCTTTTCGTATACAATATGTCCCCGAAATGACATCCCCAATTGCAAGTCGCATGCCATTTATCGAAACCTGTCTTCGGGCTGTTTTTGTTGTTGTGGCTGCGCATTGTTTTTGAGATTATTTTTTTTGACTGAAAAAAACTCATGTAGACAAGCTCAAATGGTGGACCAACATGTCCCGTAGATTAGTGATCTTACTTGCTCGAATCGAAAATTTAGAACTATATTTAAAAAGATAAATGCGAGAAGTGAGGATATATAAGTTGTATACCCTAGATCTTAGAGTTATGAGTACATTCAATAGAAAAACATTTGCAATTAGAGAATCAGGGAAAGTCAAGGTGTGTTTTACACAAATAAATGATGATTGAAGAAATTGGCTTACACTTCTAAACAATGACTTTGTTGAACGCATTTAACGCAGTGATGTTTATACTGCAATGAACACACGAGACGCTATTAACTTTGCATTGTTTATTACAGATACCGTTCTATTTTTTTTTATTTGAAATAAAACACAGAAATAAAACATGCTTCTCCTCTATAATATGCAAACTTCTTAAAAGTGTCATTAAGTTAGTTTTTAGTTCATTAATATTCTTCTGCAGGAGATGCTTATCTCCATTACGCACAATTCTAGCAACTGAACAAAGATAACCAATTGAAACCAAATGAACGTCTACTACGTGTCACTAAAATATATTGAATATTACATTTACTTCTGTAAAAATATAGTTGAGTCAATTCGTACTAATTTCTTATTTATGTGCACTCAATCATATTAAAAAGCCTTGTGCTAACTAAGGACTGTTAATACTTACTAATGCTAACTATCTAACCATTATTGCACTAGATTTTAACGCGCCTGTATACGCTTTTACTAACCATTTAAGCATAACACATTTCAACACATTTATAGTTTCTTCACCAGTCCAGCGAATTTGTGGATTTTCAGATTGTGTGTTTCGCTCAACACAGTAAAATCCACTATTTAGTATTAAACTGCATAGTATGTAGATTGCGTATCACTCTTGTATACTATGGTGGTGGTGGTGATGATGATGGTATTATTATTCACATGACGTGCTCTCAAATGTCGCATAAAATAAACACGTGAAAACGTTTCGATATTTTTTCAGAGGTAACATCAAATCAACGTTACGAAAAGCTCTAACGACCATCGATGCTATGCTTATGACTATTATTGCCTACTGTTTCATATGGGATGTAGATAAATCTATAAATGACTATGTTGAAAAAAGCACATATTATACATGATTTACTGCCACACAATATTCCCTTGCTTAAATCTCGTTTCGGACAGATCGACGACAGTGATTCATATCCGCTAGATTCAGCTTTCAAAATAAATATTTAGATAAAAGTGGTAGAGCGGTAATGTCAATAATAGAATGCATTGAATGAAAAGCGAAAAGTCAATCTGAAATGTATGTTCGGTTGAAACTGACTACCAAAATCACAAGAAGTATATTTTACAGTAAAAATTTCGTAAGATACCACTTTAATCGTTAATCACTATAGACTGCTCAACAATTGCTAAAGATTCGGATACCGTTAAATATGCAGTTTAACTAGATAAAAGGTCTGAAATCCAAATTGATATCACAGCATGCAATAACCAAGCTTAAGTTTTAATTCGAATGAAATTGAGTTCAATTACAACTCTTTTCATGGTGATTAATGATTGAAGCGAATACTAAAAAGCTGTCCTGAAAATACGTCCAATACGATATCTAATATATGTACCTTAAAGAACTTTTTACATTTTTACATTATTATTACACTATTCCCTATAAATATTGATAAAAGTTCAAAATCGAGCTTTAATTTACTTACAGCTTATTGTAGATTAATGCTAATCCTTAAAAAAAAGTAGTTGAATATGCTGCATATGAAAATGGAATTTGTGTCGGTATGTCTAATTCATTGTTCTTTGATATTAACTATAGAATAGCTTCGTTTTATGACAAAATACGATTTTGTTTTCGATTTCACTGCAGTTTAATGAATTACATATATAGGCTTTGACTGCAATATGTGTTGCTGTATTCACCAGAAAAAATTATGATCTAACGCGTAAGATTTCATATTTAAGCACTCAAATGTAACGAGTCTTAAAATGATCGTAGCATATTAACTATAAACTGACATAATAAAAAGATAAAATATTTGAAAGACAGCTGATTAATTGATACCTTTTGAAGCAAATAATGTACGTTTAAGTATAGCATTATGAATGCATTTTTGTATAGATATTTTTTAATTTATTTTACTCTATTGCTTTCAGAATTAAGTTTTTTTCCCTGTATGAAATAACGTTTTAAGTAACGATTCGATTTTGCACGAAAAGCATGTCGAAAATGTATTATGAGCGGTATTTTTATTCCAAGTCTGCAATGATAGTATCACTTATTCGAAGCCGGTTTGGAGATTTTTGAAGTAGATACCTAAAGCCGGTTAGCAATAAAACGTAATTTTTTTGAAATTAAATGTAGTGTGAGTCATACTATCAATGCATAATATGTCCACTAGTTTTAGTTACTTACCTTTTATTTTGACTTATGGTCGTTAATGATACTATAAATGTCTATATTAATGTGATATAGTTTTTTTTTCATTTTCCCATTCGGTTTATGCAAGATACTGAAATATAGAGCAGCGTAAACTAATTTTGATTGTCTTTTATTTGTCTCACTAAAACTGAATATGCGCTTCTGTGCGATAAGAACTTCTAGCTTAAAAGATGAGGGATAAATTGTAGGGATTGGTTTGATTGTGTAAATTATTGAATTTTTTTAAGTAAGTTTTTTATGCTTGAATTTTCATTTTATATAAACCGAATCTTGAAAACAATGTAAATATTTGAAAATATTATTTGCATGTTTTGCTGCTGATAGAAAAAATTTAATGCTTGGCGAAAAGTTTGTGGTGTGCTTAAAAACTACGATCCTTTCTGAGCTGACAACCAAGTGACGTGGAGTGAATTTAGACCTGTTGTGTTTGCTATAATTAGATTATTTAATGGATGAAAGAGTATTTTGCATTTTTGTATACCCCCTTCCTTCTACACTCTCCATTGTTAAATCAATGTTCGTGGTGCATGTGTAGCTTATTATATCTTACTATAAGAGGTCTTTCATTAAAAGCGTTGTAATTTTATTGTATTTTTAAATAATAAGACGTGTGTTTACGATATTGAAATATTTGCTTTAGATTAAAATATAGTCGATACCATTAATTATGAAATAGGGGATCATTCCAAATGTCCGCTATACAACCGCTCGCTCGTTTAGGTACGTTGGACTCAAATTTCCATCACTTTTTCGCATAATTCAGCCGATATTTGTTTTATTTTTTTTTTAGCATTTTCGCGACGAATGTTGGTCCTCAATTCGTTTAACGTTTCTGGCTTGTTAACATAGACCAGAGACTTAACGTGTCCCCCAGGAAAAATGTTTGAAGGCGATGAATCGCACGAATGATTTGGCCAATGAGACGATCACCGAACTCTTCGTCTTCAAAAATTCGATGGTGTTGGTCGCTGTGTGACAATTGGTACCGTCCTATTTGAACCATATAACCTTCAAGTCATCCAGTTGTAATTTATCCCAAAAATAATTGGTTAACATGGAGCGATAGCGGTTCCTGTTGACTGTAACACCTCGTCGGAATAATTTCGAAAAATGTACGACCATACCCATACCTCCGGCATGAAAACCGCACCAAACAATCAGTTTCTGCTGTACGAACATCTTTGGCTGCTCGCTTGACCAAATTTAGCAATTTTATTTTTTTACGAATCCATTCAGCGAAAAAAGTGCCTCGTCACTGAGAATGATTTTTCGGTGAAATTCAGGGTCTCGCAACTTCATTAAATGCCAGTCGGAGGATTTGACGTGACTTTAAGGGTCATTTGATTTTATTTTTTGGGTCTGTACAATCTAAAATACTCCACAGCGGCGCATGTAAAGTTCCTGAATCCTCAAAATGGCGAGAACTTTAATGGTCATTTGACTTTATTTTTTGGGTCTGTACAATCTAAAATACGCCACAGCGGCGCATGTAAGGTTCCTAAATCCTCAAAATGGCGAGAACTCGATCACCTTCGGTGTTGACTTACTCGACCGGCGTACAGTCGCATCTTTTCCTTTTTTTGGTTTAACACTTCCCTATTTCTTTTAAGGAAGCTAATGACCAACGACTTTAGCGAAGATCCGCCAACGTGTTCGCTTGGTTGCAATAACGAAGTTTTGTGGGCTACGCATAATAATATTGACCAGTACTTTCACCTTTTGTCGAATTATTGTTTTGGATTAACCGTTCACTATTTTAAAAGCAAGTTCGGCTCTTTCCATGCAAATTATTTGGTGTAAATTAAGTACTCCCGATATTGAGTAAAAGTAAAGCAATTCCACTACAACCGTTGTTGGGTGCGTAAACATGGATTTAGTTGACTTCGTAATCAGTCTATAGAAGCATTTAAAGTTTTGTTCAGAGGCTCTATAGACAATTGTAGACATCCAAGTATGAACATTGTTAGGAAACCTTCATGAGTCCATCTGAAGAAGACCTCGTTCGATGATTCGCGTTCGAAGCAGTTGATTATCTTTTTCACATTTGACTTTGATCTTACCTGGATGATAATTATAACCCGAGATCGTATGGCCCCCGAGAAGAAGGTAATCAGGTTAATCTACCAGTTTGGATTTTAGTGACTTTAACCATTGCAGAGGTCTGCTGTTTTCCTTTGAAATTAGTGACGGTTCACAAGACTGCGAGGGCTTCCTTCTCGGTAGTAGTGTAGTTCCGTTCGGCAGATGTTAGAAAACGATTCGTATATTCGACAGGTCTCTCACTAGCTGCATTCAGGCAGGGCGTTGTTACTTGTTCGAAATATATTTTGCTTTGCTTCGACTCATCGGCTTGCTTTAATATCGGAGAACTAGTTCATCGATGTTTCGAAGGTTTTCTTCTAACTGGTTGACCACTCCTATGGCTCTATACCAAGTTCGAGTCTGGAGAAATGAAGGCAGATATTTTAGTTGAATCGGTCTCTATACGGGGGCCCGATAGCTCTGCTCGCTAAGGCGTCAGGCCGAAAAGCGGCGTGCTACGGGGCCTGCGGGTTCAAATCCTGCCAGTACCATGGCTGTAAGTGTGAATGTCTATGAGGGTGGCAAATGGGCCCTAACTGATGGCCTAATGTTGGCCGTGTTCCCGGCAGCCCTCTTCACTAACCTAACCTAACCTATCGGTTTCTATACCGTGAGTTGTTAGAATGTGTCCTAGAAACCGCATTTTCGGACAGGAAAATCCATATTTCTTAACGTTGACTCTTAGCGCATAGTACTGCAATGTGTTGAAAACTTCCTGAAAATCTAGCAAGTGGTCCTCATTCGCTGGAAGTTAGGGCTGGTGCGTTGCGTAGACGAAAAGTCATCCGTTTAACATGGTAGGTACTGAGGGGATTGATGAAGGCGGTTTTATCGTAGTCATCAGAAAGAACTTGGATTCGCCAATATCCTGCGAAGATATTGATGTCATGAAATCGCAGCTGTCGGCGAAATGCAGAAAGTTATCGATCCTTGCGAGAGGGTAGCTGTTTGAAGTAGTAATACCATTGGCACGTCGGTACCACTCTTCGATAATCTCCGCAAATTTGCACTCTTCGATAATTTCTTCTTTTAGTATTTGACATATTTTTATCTTTTGTTGCGACTGTCGGTGCGGTGGTGCAGTTGCAGGAGAATTGTGCTTCGTGCAGATATTGGTCAACGTGTAGTGCGGGAGGACTCGTTTAATTATAGAGATCTGCTGGGCTAATCAAGAGCTGGTTGAGATTCTCTCGTTCGGGTGTTGCAAGCTCTGGGGTTTCATCATCTCTTAATTGATGTAGGAACTATATTGATTTTCGCAACGTCGATGTCGTCACAAATCCTGTCCGTCTTCATCGTTCGATTTGATTTACTCAGAATTGCGCTGATTGGTAAAGGCGCCTACTTAACATCAGAAAGTGCAGCTGATGCCAGCGATGTCCACTACTTATCTTGAATTGGATATATGTCTTGATGCTACAGCAGGTCAAATTTGTCCTTTGGACTCTTCCCAAAGAACCAATAGTGTTGCGCCATATTCAACACGTTGGTTATTTTTTGTGTGATGTTCAATCTTAGAAGTATACGGTTGTCCCTTGAATCGGGAAGAATCATAAAAACTAGCTGAATGATTTTTTCATTGTCAGTAACGATTTTCTGCGACTACTCAATCCTGTGCTGTCAAGCGCTCAGAGAACGTTGAGATTTGGTTTCTCAAGATGTGTTTCCTGATATTTAAGCTAATGATTCCATATATCAGGCCCAATTGTCGACTCTCGGTGTGAGAATTGGCCGGTAATTTTGTCAAAAGTGACCGCTTCTGGCAGGTAAAGAAATCCGGCTTTGAATAAAATGCTGAATTTGGCCTCCAGTTGAGCGTTAGCTTACAGCGGTAAGGGTAAAGTAATGAGTCTTGAGTTTGAATAGTTTACTAGAGGACCCTAGAGTGCTGCCTGTTTTTATAACAACCTAGACTTGCCTGCCGTTTGCTTGAATGCTGGTGCTTTATTTTCATTTCTCATTGAGGTTTACCGATTTATAATTTGTTAGTCAGCTCAGTTATGTGATTTTTAATTTGATTCGAAGTTGGTGTTTTCTTCATTGTGAATGATTATATCTAAAAGTGTTTACAGAGATTAGTATATTCCACCCTATGAACCCAAATAAATAATAAATTTCAATTGAAAAACTAGGAAAAAATTCACGCGGCATTCGAGTATCATCATACGATCCGGACGATCCTGCATCACAATCTCAATCCGCACAAGGACGAGCAGTAGCACCAAAGACTCTGGGAAATCAAAGGAAATTCACGCCGGGACAGCGAGTTGCAACAATAAGTCAAAACTACAATGAGAAAACTATGCTTCTGAGTAGTGATGACGAATACCAGTAGATATGATGTATGTATGTGTGTGTCATTGTATGCCTCCCAGTGAGGAAGGTTAGATTTAGAGATTATAATAGAAAATGGCAAATAGGTTACAGGTTTTATTTAATGATTGAAAACAAAACAACAATAGTACGATAGAGAGGAACTGAAAACGAAATAAGAGCAGTAAAATCGATTTCTTCCTATTTTATAGCGCGCAAATTAAAAATAATATTTAAAAAAAATACGAAGTATAAAGGCAAATCCTTCCGTCATTTACACAAAATAACAAAAATATGTATGTACATTTTAATGCTGAAATCATCATTCTATTATAAATGCAACATCACATTATGAAACCTGAGTGTGAAACAATAAATCGTAGCAAAACAAATTAACAAAAATGAAGAAGAAAACTCAAAGTACTTAAATCAACTCTCGAAATGGCTTCATTAATTATTTTTCTAAATTGAATTTGAGTAAAAATACGATTAAATCAACTTCAGAGAATGATAAAAGAAAAAAAAATTAATTAAATGTATAAATCAATGTAGATAATTATTCCCTAGAAATTCCCGGTTTGTTTTTCGTTGGAATTGAATTTAATGTATTAAACGATCTAACGAAATTTCCTAATCCTTCAATATTTTCAATGGTTAGGTTAACGCCGTAATTATTAATTTATTGACATTAATTTATATGTAATCGTATTTATTCCGTTGTTGTTGTTTCATTTATGTTAATCACATCATCATTCCCAGTCTATTATGGAATATAAGAAGTATAAAATAACAGAAAGAAAAAATATTAAAATTGAATATTGTGCTATTTACTGTGTAATGCTTTTATAAAATCTAAATTTTAAGAAGTATCGCACAGGTAAACGATGAACAGTTACAAATATAACATTAAAGAAATGAAAATTTCGTTTGATTAATTTTTGTGAGATTATTGTATGGATTATGATTGTAGTATAGCTGCTAAATATCTGTGAAACGAGGGTAAGTAAGATAATCGATTTTTGTGCTATTGGAAATCGATGTGGAGAGACGTGTCAAATTTGTAGAATATATATTTGTGCAATTAAAGAAAATTAGCCTCGTGTATACTGCGTAGGTTCCATAAAAAAAATTTTAGTCCAAAAAACCTAATATTCGTTGTACTCAGTGCAGTATTGTCCTCCATAATTAAGCCATAATGAGAATTTATATTACTTAAGTTTTATAACGGTTGAAAAAGTATGATAAAAATCAAAGAATGATCTTATTTTATGTTTGCGATTAGAGTTTTTTCAACAGATTGTTTAAGCGCTAAGAACCAATTACTCCAGAGTAAGTCAGCGGTTTTAATTGTCGCTTAAAGAAATAAAGGCATAGGACCTAAAGAAAAAAGTCTCACTGTGTCTTTCAAACCTTTACTAAATCCAGGAGAGCATAAGGCGAGCGCAAAGTAAATTAAATTTGTTGGCTTTGCTTATATTTGCTTCACGGCGTTTTGAAAATGAGACGTTCCTAGACACGACAGATCGAGCAACCATGTAATGATTATGGTTGCATAGTAATCAACAATCCACGTGATATTTTAAAATTACAAAAAACGTACCCAGTTAACTGAATAAATTTTATAATCTCTAGTTTTTACACTCTACTACACTCCTCTCGGGCACCACCTTGTGCTGGAGGGGCTTGTGTGTCGCAAGCTATCAAGCTAAGTGTGCCTGGAAAACATTATAAGGGTGAATCCAAAGGATTGGATCCCTGCAGCCAGACTGTAGCCAGAATATATGAAGGCCGAGGTAGAATCGAAATCTGAACTGGACCAGTCATGCGCAGGGTTCACAGTTTACTTCATTTGAAGCGGATTTACTTCATTTTCCAATTGAAAATTATACCTACTTCACTACTACAGTTTCTTTCGAATCAAACGAAAGTTTTCTATTTTTGGTGAAAACCACTACCTCTATTCATGGATGCGTAGGTATGAGTCCGATATTATAAATGAAAAAAGTATTATTACGATCTTGACTTTTTATTATTTCAATTTTTTATTTTAAGTATTTTTTATGGGATCGTATCAAAATCCCGAATCACAAAATCCCGAATTAACAAAATCCCGTATGTTTCGAAATTCCCGTATTCCAAAATCCCGAAATACAAAATCCTGTACTTAAAAATCCCGAAACTCAAAATCCCGAATTTCAAAATCCCGAAAGTCAAAATCCCGAAACTCAAAATCTGGTGGAATGAAACCTATTCATATAATGAAATAACAAAAACATAGTGATTTAAGTTTTTATTTAGGAATAAATTTCAACATAAAGACATTGAACGTGATTCTTCTCAAATAATCGATTATTTCAGTTTCAGACCTTTTTCTAATAATTTTTTTAATTTTTTCGTGCCATGCCAAATTTATCTTCTCTGATTCCTCTCGATTCATTTTAGCTATCGTCGCTTTAGCTACAATAAAAAAGAGCTGAATGAAAAATCCCGTAGTTTTGCATAATATAGAATCAGGCGCGGCGCCGCGCCTGATTCTATATCAGGGGTCTCCAACCCGGGAGCCATAGAGCCACATGTGACTCTCTGAACGATTCCGAGTGGCTCTTCGAATGATTCACCGTTGTTTTTTTTCGAATCTAACAACTTCAGAAAATGAAATATGAATAGATAAATGCGAAAAAGTTTAACTTGAAATCGTTGATTGAATAAAGAATTGAAGTTTAACAGTATCGAAAAAATTCATGCAAAGTACACACATATAAATAACCGAAGAAATTCATTCTATTATTCTTTCGTTGTTTTTTTTATTATATTTTAATTTCCTATTTTTTTCCTATTTTGAATGAACATTTTGATATTTGCTTTATCGAAGATAAAAACAACGATAAAATTCGTTTCGTTAAATATCTTGATATTTTGGTTGATAGATTTGAAACGCGTTTTTCTGATTTCAAAAACCATGATCTTGCATTCAAATTTCTCAAAAGTCCATTCCATTTCGATTCAGCAAAAGTTACAGAATTATCGGAAATTTTTGTAGTTAAAAAGTCACACCTTGAATTTGATATTGGGTTAATTGCGCAAGAAAGTCATTTGAAAAATTTAATGTAAATTGAAATGTGGAAATGGTTAATATCAGAAAATTCATTATTAGTTTTGAATGATGTGCTAAAATATGTATGCATGTTTAGTTCTACATATGTATGTGAATGTACATTTTCAAGTCTTGTACGCCGTAAGTCAAAATATCGTACTATGATATCTCAGAAGAGCTTGGAATCAGAAATTTGTTGTGAATTGTGCAAGACAGAACCAGATTTTTCAAAAATGGCTAAATCCAAAGAATGTCAACTATCTCATTAAAACATTGAATAAAACAAAATAAAGAAGAAACCCTGTAAACGTAATTTATAGCTATAAATAATATGATTTTTTTTCAACAAACGGAAGTGGCTCCTTGAAAGAATTCGGAGCCACTAATTTGGCTCTTCCAAAAAAAAGTTTGGAGACCCCTGTTCTATATTATGCAAAACTACGGGATTTTTAAATCGGGATTTTGTATTACGGGATTTTGTAATACGAGATTTTGTAATACGGGATTCTGTAATAAGGGATTTTGTAATACAGGATTTTGAAATGCGGGATTTTGTAATCGGGATTTTGTAAACGGGATATTGTAATACGAGATTTTGTACCCAACCCATTTTTTATCTTTACTCACTGCCTACAAATTATTTTCTTCTGTCACTTTACTCACTGCCCACTATATGTTACAAATTTAGAACAGTGAATTATCTTTCAAATCAATTCGTAGTCGCTACAGATGTAAACAATTTTCACTTTTTGGTCTGAGAGATCAGTAATGCAAACAATTCTTCAAAACATAAATAAGTAAATCGCCACATTTTTCGCCGTACGTTTATATGTTTTTCTCGTGTCAAAGTTCAAAATTAGAATCGCTTGACAAATTGAATTCATTGGCGCTGTTTTACTCAATAAGTTTTACCGTCATAATAAAAATAATAATTTTTTAACCATTTTTTATAAATACTTTAAATACAATGACTCCAATTTGTAGTTTACTTCATTTCTTAACAATCTACTCCAATTTTTAGACAACTTTTACTTCGAATTTTGTTCAAAAAGTGTGAGCCCTGTTCATGCTGCGTTCGAACTGGTATACTACCAAATTCAAATTAAATTGTATAAACCTAGCTCATGAATGCTGAAGCGACGGTGGTGAGCTTTTGTGTGATTTATTGACCCCCTACAAGTAGGCAATATTTACTTCTTCGTAGTGCTGCTTGCTGTCTATTATGATTTATGTGTCAAAAATATCCACCAGGTGTATTTATTTAAATCGGCAGATATTAAACAAAATATTTTAATTCTTGGAGTGTCAAGTTTGCTAGTGCTCCCCAAGCTAAAATACATTAATTTCAATTATTTTTGTTAACAAGCCTCCTGGTTTTGGAGGTAGTAAACACTCACTTTGCACATGTATTTCAACTTATAGTACAGCACCTCGTGCAATGGTAGTGGTGTTAATACTTTTACCTAAGGAGAGACTAGGTTATTTTAAATCAAAGAAGATGGAAGACTCATTGGTTTTTAATTTATTTGGCTCAGAGGTAAACATAGAGACGATATTGAAAAACTGGGGAAAGGAATTTTTCATTTGTTTTATTATCAATTAGATGAAACAATGGAGGAATTTCATTTCAAAACAATCGAATAGTTTCGCAGCATTTTAGCATAAAGTTCAAAGAAATAATTGCTCCGCACAATCTCTTAATAGTTTTGAGTTTAAATCGCTTTAAAATTTCCCCGCAAAGCTCAAAGGTCCAGTAAGGTCTAAATTCTGACTTAACCTGGCGGCGACTACATTTAGGCGTGGGTCTAATGATTTTACCGCAAATTGCCCGTTAGTTTAGTACTTGCTTGTCCTTTTCTGCTTGTGTGGCCGAACCTAACCTCACCCAAATCACTAAAATTCGTGAACGAACATAGAAGCCTCAAGTAATAAACGTGCTATTTCGAAATGTTGCATATTTTCCAGCCGATCACTAAGTATTTCAAAATCAAAAGAGTTTCTGCGTATGGTTCGGTGTTTGGGCTACATTGTCGGTTAACAGTCGCGCTTCTAGTGGCCTGTGCAATAATTGTTTCGGCGAAAGAATACTTTGGGAAGGCAATCGAATGCATCTCAGACGTTCAGGATAAGGATTTCTTGAGTACATTTTGTTGGGTATCAGGTACTTACATTGCGACGGAGGTGGAAGATGTCATTGGATCGAGTGCGGCCGGTGTAGGAGTCAGACATACAGTATCGGAATTGAGGATTCATCAGCGTTATTATCCGTGGATCGTGCTGTTTCTATTCTTCCAGGCGATTATATTCTCCGCCCCGGCGTACATGTGGAAAATCTGGGAAGGTGGTCGTCTGGAACAGTTGTGTGAAGATTTGAGTAAGCCTTCTATTTTCAAATTTTCGAGAGTGGAGTGTGCTGAGAGTGTTTTGTTTTTCAGAGTCAGTTTTTGTTCCTAAAGAATGGGACACCGAGAGAAAGAAGTTGCTGACCTCGTACTTGTCTAGTAGTAATGGGAATGTCCATATGTGCTATGTTATTAAGTACTTCATTTGTGAAGTATTGAATTTAACCGTTTGTGTAAGTATTAAAGATCAGTTCTGTATTTTATTCGATAGTTTTGTAATGCAAGAGTCATATTCTGTAATGTAAGAGTCATAATCTGCCATGAATCTTTCTGTTAAATTGTTTTTATTTAAATATATTTTATTCTGCTTTCGTCTTCAGTCCCTATTTGAAATCAGACTGATACACAATATCGATATCTGACCTAAATATGAATTACATTAGCTTCTAAGTAAGCTTTAAATAAAAATAATATCGTTTTGAAAACTATAAAACGTCATCAGATTAATGAACTATTTTTTTTGGATACATTGTTTTCCCACTATTAAATAGGATTGCTAACTCAGATCTCAGTCACCAATTGGATGCTTGAAAAGCATTGATACTTAGAATGTAGATTTCAAGTTATTTCGTTTTCAATTTCTCTTCCTTATTTGCAATATCACATTAAATTATCAAATTTCACTTTAGCTTCAAGAATTCTTTTGCGATTTTGTCAATTATTTTATGATTGACAGATAGCACCCTCGCTTAGCGAATTGAACATCTAAGATGATTATCTCTCTTTATTGTGGTTCCATTTAATATCCATGTGTGTCTTGTTTTGTTTCAAAGAGGTGATTTCACGACTCATGGCTTTCTTCTACTCTTTAAGGCATCTTCGCAGGCCTCAGGGATATCCGTTATTTGTTTTGAAAGTCCTCCACTGTTGTGTAATCTTCAAGATGCTTGTGCTTCTTCAGCTGATCAATCTCTCAAAATTCGATTCGAAATCCTTTCTTCAGAGTTGATCTCAGACTTGATCTCAGACTCAGCTCAAGAGATCTGCAACTTATTTGCTGACAATTTTCATAAAGTTTTTAGTCTGGCCAGCACTTCATCATTCTCTCAATAACTTAGTGTAGTGTAATAATAACAATATTCAAAAGTCTAGTATTCAATTCGAAATTATAGAGCTATCGTCATTTTATCCTCAAGTCCCAAACAAATTGAAAAAAAAGTATGATAAGCGCTCTCCTCTGGGTGACGCCCAAATGAATGTTCTACCACGACTTATCTTATGCAAAATTGAGAAATGTTATCAAATCGGCGTAGCATATAAAGACTTTTTCAAAGCATTCGGCCAGTTGATGGCAGTGTCTCTTCGAAGTTGACTTAGTTCTCACTTCCAAATCCAAAAATTATATCAACTTTGGTGCACGTCAAGTAGCCATCTTAGCCCTTTTCTTTTTACCATTTTGATATTATTCCTTTAGGGTATTTTATCTCTTATCTTCTTCCTCTATGCAGTTGAACTAAATATTTATTACGGTTACAAACTAAGCTCTGTAGATCATTCTTGCTCTGCGAAGAAGATATTGTTGACAATACATTAGACTTTTGTGTCGTTTTAACCGTAGTACTAACTTCGGTTTCACGTGCAATTTTCATAAATAAAATCACGTTAAAATTGGTTTTTGCTAAAATTTAGCTTGAATTTTAGCCAGAGCGGTACTGTTTTTCACGTGAAAAAGTTGCTTTCGCTTTAAAAATGCAGATGTGGGTAGCAGCTCATTTCACGCCAAAGTCTTTTCTTCTTTCGAGCGAAAAATCGACATTCCATGTCAATAAGCGTTTGAATGTGAAAATAGAATTTTGCCATTTTTTCAACATAACAGATAATAAAAAATCCATCGAAAATTGAAATATTGGATATTTTATTTTAATTCGATTCAAGGCCTGTATATAAATTTCACGTGAAATCGAAGTCAGTACTAAGCTTTAAGGATTTATGTCTTCCGTTGCACTCATCAGATTTAAGGGGGTAGTACCGGTTATAATTTTGAAAAATTCAGTTTTTTGTTTTTTTTTTTTGCATTTTTCAATTTATTATACCTTCAGAACTCACGTCTCAAAGTTTTATTAAGATATTCCCAAAAATAAAGAAGTTACGGCAGTTTACGGCAGACCGCTGCTTTTAATTACTGCGAAAAAAAGATGAAGAGCGCATAAGTCAGGCAGAAAAAGCGGCAAAGGAAGCGCGTTTGGCAAAAAAACTGCCCAACTGCAAGAGCAACTGGCTTATGTGGACTCAAGAATACTTATGTATGGTCCAGACTGAGCAATTGTAGGTGATAAAAACATATTTTTTAAATAATATTCAATAAGTAAATCGAAAAAAAACTTTAAACGCGTTTTTCTCGAAAAGACGTTTTTTCAAACTGCGGACACTTATTCTCCGGATTGGCCGAACCGATTTAAGTCAAATTTGGTGCACTATTTTATTCAAGTATCTTGTGTGGTAATCTACCACAATATAGGTCAAAAGTTAGCCCAACAAAATTTGGCAAGTGAAACAAAGTGAAAAAAAAGACGATTTTTCGAAAAATATTTTCAAACAGCCGCCATTTTTTGATCATTTTTTTAAAAATATTGTGGTAGATTACCACGTAAGAAACAATCCTCTTTAAAATGTGGTTTGGTTTTTTTGTTTCAGATTCTTTATTCCTGAGATTATCTGTCCGCAGTGTGACGAAGCATTTTTCGAGACGTCAACTTTGGCGCCCTCTAATAAGTAGAAAAATGAAAAAAAAAAAATTTTTTTTTTATTTGTTATCTTCAAAACGTGTTTTTTCCTATGCAAATTTTAAAATTTGTACAAAATAAAGGAGGTGAAACAAAATATTAAAAATTATACTTTTTTTTAGCATTCTAACCGGTAATACCCCCTTAAAGGAAATTCGTAAAGTAGGCTGACAATAATTTAACTTAGTAGTGGTAAACTTTTGGCTGCAAAATCAGCTATGATAGGACTATCAGGTATGATATTTGTCTTATTTTTTACTAAACGACGGTGCCGTTAAATTTTCAATTCATAATAATCTTAAATTGAAATTGAACAACAAATGTTTCACATACGAAAATTATGAAATTTGTGTGGGCGGCAACCCTTAAAACCTTCCTATCTTAAAACCTTGCCTCCGATGCAGTCATCGGTTAAAAATGAAATTCATAGCATGGGTTGGCCTCAGCATGAAGCAGCTTTGATATATTTTTGGTTTTCGTGCTAGCAAAGAGCTTCCAGTATCATCTTTTTTCGTAATCTTTGCACCAACGGATGCTGCCCATAAAGTTTAAAATGATAAACACCTTGCAATGAAAAAGTAATAAAGGTTTAAGTTTTGGAAATTTCACGGATGCCTGAAACATACGAAGCATTTATCGGATGCAAACGAAATTTACAGGGCGTATTGATCTTGTTGTGGTGTAGTTGGGGTGCTCAAAAAAGCCGCTAGCACTGAGTATTTTCATCATTTTAATGTTAGGAGATACTGACATCAAATTTTCATATGATAAGCATCTTGTAATAAAAATAAGTGGCAAGTGTTTTACTTTCCTAAATTTTAAAACTCTTGCGAGCGGCAACCCTGAAAATTTTTCTATCCTTTGGCCT
Source organism: Nemotelus pantherinus (assembly GCA_963978885.1). Taxonomy (NCBI): domain Eukaryota; kingdom Metazoa; phylum Arthropoda; class Insecta; order Diptera; family Stratiomyidae; genus Nemotelus; species Nemotelus pantherinus. The sequence continues at coordinate 60,015,528 of OZ022263.1, forward strand.
TCGATGTTCTATCCTTTGACTTTGAATAAGGAGTATCGCTAGAACATTCGTTCAAAATCTACATACTTTTTGAAGTTTTTTTAAAAAAAATCTTTCTAGTCATTCCAATGCGCTGGAGATTTTCGATAAATTTGTTGAAAATAATTTTTAAAAAACATTCATTTTCTAAAGGGGCTAAGTTAGATGTTTTTATATGATAAAAAATATATAAAAAATAGATATTAACACTAAACCTACCGACAGTTGTTGTATACCTATTCCTACCACGCTCGGTCAAATTGACCGGTAATGAAAGATTTTTCGATTTAGACATTTAACGCAGATAATGGTTGATTAATTACTGAATATAAACTAAAATAGAGAATTTTCATGAAATTTCGTTTAAATTTATTTTTATATAATTTCATTTCTAAACTTAAGAAACTAAAACTTCATTTTTCCATACAAGAAGCCAACCTAAAAATTATTCCTATCAAAAATGATATATGTAAAAAAAATAAAACTTTTATTCTTGTTGATAAACATTTATCTTATTCGGTTTCACTGTATTTAATACATATTATTTTATTATGAAATGTTCATTTGCCGCACACATATTTTTCACACTTTGAAAAGATTTTCGTAGTTTTATTATCTCTACAAAATTTGATTTGGCAAGTTTTGCGTCCGAAAGAATTTGAGTTTGTGGACGATGTTAGTGAAGTTTTTCCTTCCCGTGATTTTTCATGTGAAGCACCAAGCTCTGAAGCTAATTGGAATAAAAATGCCTGCCTCGAAATTTAGTTCCGTAGTTTTCTATACAAAACCCAGGCATTTGTTCCAGCTAGATCCAATATATTGAAAAAAACCTGAACTGGCCAGCTACAACTTTTCAACTTCACACTGTATTTCCTTGCCATCTGGTCCGCCACATCTACACCAAATTTTGTACCATTATAAAGCCTAATTGTTTCCAATATGCTTTTGTTACTTTTTTCGATTTCTATTGACTTATGCAAGGAACTTCAGGTAATAACTTTTTTTTGGTTTACTTTTATACACTGTAAGAGTAATGTCATTTGATTTATACAATTTGCTTGAAAACCGAGTCATTTTATCTTTTCGTTCTATGGCTAACTTTGGCAATTTTCTTTTATTTCCACGGATTGTCTCAACAATTGTGGTTTTTTGTAAGCAGCTTTTTAGCTAATGATACACTCGTGAAAAAATTATCTGTTGTTACGTTCCTTCAGAACAATGACCTCCCCAAGTGGAATTGAATAATCTCTTCTTTCATCCCTTCCCAAATAAGGAAAACCATTTGTTATATACTTGCTATTGACATCACACGCCAACCAGAATTTTATTCCAAATTTATCTGGCATGTTTGGCATGTTTGGCATATATTGGATAAATCTGCACCTAGTCTTTGACGGAACAACTGCTCATCAACTGTAATGCATCTACCAGGTTTATAACAGTTTTGTGAATTCTCAATAAATCGATCCCATATTGCAGATATCATAGCAAATTTATCAGTTTGTAAACGCTGGCTTCTTTCGCTTTTCTTATCAAATCGTAAGAATTTCATTATTTCAGTAATATAGCATATAGCACAGCAATAAATGCATTTAGTTTTGTTGCACTTAGCTTCCACTTTGTCCCCAACACCCTAAATGTTTCTTCTTCTGTACTTTTTATCATATGATGCATTATACGGTCATCTATGATAAGAGAAAATGCCGTCTTTAGTTTTCCTTTCATTATATGTCGTTTAGCATATCCTGTTGGACCTGACACATCCTTAAAAGTAGTATGCGCTGGTGTCCTTCCAGGTTTGATACTTCCGGCTATTTCTTCCCAAACAGTTCCATCGACCGCAGTTTCGATACATTGGTCTTCTATATCTGTCTCACTTTCGAATGTCGATAAAAATCTCGTTCTTTTCTGACCTGGACGCTTATTTATAATATTCTGCTCTTCATTTTTGCTGTTTGACTCCAATTCACTTGTTGTAAATAGCGCTTTATCTGTTTCCATGTATTGATCAGTTTCGGAAATTTCTTATTCATTATACACTGAACACGCTTCTTCTATGTCAGTTATTTTTTCTAAGTACTTTGTAACTTTGAAACGCTTCGACATTTTGACGGAAAATATTCACCACAAAATATTACACTATTATATATTATACCCAAGTTTGGATACTTTACTTTATCTTTTTCATACACGCAATCGTAACCAAATCACATAAAAACGCGTTAGAACTGCTCTAGTTGAGATTGTACTTGATACTAAAAGTATTTTCTCCAGCGGTCAAATTGACCGGCAGCGGTAGGTAGTGCACAAAACAAATTTTTCTTGGAAATAGGGAAATACAATTTAAAGCCAGTACTGCAGAATATATTGTATGCATATTTTAAGAAAAGTCATATAGTTTGATAACCATATTATAACGTTTTAAATATGCGTAAATTTTACTAAAGTTTGCTACCGGTCAAATTGACCGGTGCTGGTAGGTTTAGTGTTAAGATAAATTGCCAATAAATTTCAATTGCTCCTTTTTTTCTTTATTTGAATAAAAATAGATTTATTTGTTATCTATTTTATAATCAAAGCTATATATTTAAATAAAACTTAAATTTGTTTGCAGATTATAAACTTGGTACTGCTCAATATATTCTTTTCTGGATTTTGGGAAAAATTCGGACCAGCAATATCGTCAATTACGTACTTTGATTGGATGATCTGGAACAAAAAGAGCTCTGTGCTATTTCCCAAAATTGCCAAATGTGAATTCTTCAAATTTGGGACAGGCGGATCAGTGGAGAGCTATGATGCATTATGCGTACTACCGCTAAATATGTTGAACGATAAGATTTTCACAGTCCTAGCTCTCTGGTTGATTTTCCTAACAGCCGTTTCCGCAATGAATATCCTTTACAAAGTTTACGTATTTTCCTCACCAAAACATCGTGCGCGGCTAATTCGGGCTCAGTTAAATGGTATGCTACCGTATCATACGAATTTAATATGCAGTGGAATGCAAACTGGCGATTGGTTTATGCTCTATCAGCTTGGTCGCAATATAAATCCGACACGGTTCCGGGAACTGGCAGAGGCATTGTATGACAAAAAGAAGGAAAAGCTATCAAATGATGCCTGAGTAGTTGTAAGTATGTAAAAATTGTTACATAGTTGATTAAGTTGAACCTTGAAGGTTTATTTTTTTGTTGAAAGTGAATTGAAATTGATCTATTTTGATAAATAAAGAAATTTATTAACATCTTGAATATGATTGCTTATTGATTTTCTCAGACTAATTTGAATGGAGGTTGCTTAAAGTATACATTTGCATTCATGCTGTGTTCGGGATATTAACCTTACAATATTTAAAAATGCTGCACGCTGTGATAAAAGATAAACGGCTGCTGATTTTTCGGAAAGTAAGGTAAAATACTGCTAGTTTTTTCGTTTATTAATATTTATTTAATCTTAGAAATAATAGTAATTCCATATAATTGCATTTAAATCGTAGATTGTGTAGACTACTTACTTGCAAGAATCACCTAAAGTTATTATTTATGCGCTATGATTCTGTGCGTAGCATATTTTGTCTCATCAAACGACAGAAGGTTCGATTTTTAGAAAGTTTTAAGTGTTCATAACAACTGGTAAAGGTTGGCAACAACTGTTTTGTAGAAGTTGAAAAAAAATGTCCGCTTTTTATCAGAATATTCAGCGAAATTACATTCAAGCGATGACAGAGACTGGAAAGTAAATTCACTCATTCTTAAGGTATTTGTATCTATGATGTAGCAGGTGATATATCTTACATACATTTAATTTTCCAACCGATCTCTTCCAATCACACGGACTTGCGAAACTCTCATGGGAAGGCATCTTGGAAGTGGTCGACTTACTTGAACCCACCAGGTAACCGACGATAGTACTACGTAACAAGAGTCTCTGATATTGGCGTATAATTTTAACTGAGCAGTTGTGACTGCTTCTCTGGTGCTTTGATATTTCGGAGGAGCCATTCGCTTTCGAGTTCGCTTCTTCAGTTCGATCGTGTCGTCGCTTGTATGCTGTGGTATTCGTGAAAGGTTCGCCTACTTGGTGACTTAGTGCTCTCGTGTTCAAGTACCTGATTGGTAAATTTGATTGATCATACCGGATGTGAATGGAAATTCGACGTGAAATTTCTTTGCGACAACCAACAATGACCACGATCTAATTCCGAAGTGCCTTATTCTATCTAACTGTACTTTTTCAAGTGTCCAGTGTTCAGAATTTTTGCCGTGTTTAGCTTCTCATTGTTTTTATGATCGTACCAAATATTGTCTTGTGCCCATTTCCATTGTGTGGATGAAGAGAAGTAATTGATGCTATATTCCTTGTATTTTTTGCGGAAAATATCAAATATCAGTGTGCGATATTAAATTGCTTCTGGCATCGAACCAGTGATGTGATTTATGCTAAAGGTTTTGTTTAGCGTTGCCAAAAAATTCCAATCGGGAATTGTAAGAAAGCAGTTTTAAGTGGCAGTAGAAAAATTGTTTGATTACAAAACACAAGCAAGCTGCGAATTCAGCATATGAATAAGAAAAAGCTAGAAATGAAATCTGAATCATGCTGAGAAGGTGAAACTAGAATTGTGTGAGTTGCTCAGAAGTTGTTTTCCAAGTGCATGGTTATTGCAACATACTGTTGTCGTCGTCGTTGTGGTGCAAGGTGTTGTTGTTGTTGGTAGAAGAAAAAGCAATTGCAAGCAAACTGGAGAATACTTGTTTGCACATATCGGTGTCTTGCGTATGACATACAGCTACTGCTGGAGTATCAGTGCCGACGTCATTTAGTGCACGATTTTACATCCTATTGCTGGTATGACCTATTTGAATTGCATTTAATTCACCTTTTGTAGTTTAAGTATTGATTCAGTGTGATTGGCATTTTATGAAAGTACATATTTGTGGTGCCTAGACTAGGCTTCATGGCTTAGCAATGAAATATCATCATTGTAATTGGAATATTCTTTGATTAGAGATTTTTGATTTGACGAACTTTGACATTTCTCGTTTGATTATTGGTTTTAAGTTTGATGATTTTCGTTCGCGGTTGATTCAATTGGCTATGTAATTTCTACGGCTGCTGCTATATTTTTGGGCACCAAAGGCAAATATCCAAATACTATATTAGTATTTTGTTTTGGCTGTATACTTTAGAGCTGAATATAACTTTTTTTTTGAAAACGGATTCTATTCTAGTCTTCATTTTTCTGGTAGGTACATAAAAATTGTATGCCTTACTACCTTTTGAATACAGTTCAGTCGATTCCTTCTTTCCTTCGAAAAATACTCTGATTCGTAAAGTATTATACATGGTTTTTAGTTTCTGCGAGACTATTGCACATACATGCGAAAAATTAAAAAAATAATTTGCACATGTCATTGACAATGATTCCAATTCTGTCCGTAGATAGTTCTCATCACGTCTAGAGGAGAATAAAATACATTCATATTAGCTAAGATATTAGTAGTATTAGGGCATATTAAGTATTTTGTACATATATGATATGTTAAATTCGAATATGTGAATACTAGTTTTGCGGAAAAATAAAATATACTGAACATTTTTTCAGCATAAGTCAGTTCAAAGATAAAAGCAATATTATCATAGAATAAAAATGAAAAACCAAAGAAAGATCAAACAGCATAATATTATCACTTGCTAACATATGATATTCATATGCTAGTAGGCTGTAAATGGCAGGGTATTAGAAAAAGGGCATGTTTACTAATTAACACATTTTACACTTCAATCTATTTTTGAAGTTATAAATGCCATGACTCCTAACCAGCGACCAGAAGAAACAACGTCAAGCGACGAGAACAATCCAGCACTTCCTGTGTATCGTTGCCCGGCAGTAGGGAAAACCACACAGCGCTATTTCGATGAGCCCTGGCTGGTAGATCTCTTGCACGTGGCGGAGTAGAGGCTGAAAGACATAGAGGAAGGAGTTTGCAAAAAGGTCTGTGACCTTCGATGGTCAATTGGGCTGAACCTTTTTATCTCTAGGTCCTCTTATCTGGTATCACTATGGACCATTAGGTCTATTTGCTACCTTGTGTCAGCCAGTAAAACCTAACTTAGCTAGTGTTAAAACAGCTAGAAGTGAATGATTTGCAGTGAAAATAGTTCACAGAATGGTATTCGAATTGTTTAGCTACGCTTTATTTTTATTTTGCAATCAACGTACAGATAATTTCAATTATATGTTGATAATTTTGCCAATTAAAGCTAGTTTGAAAGTTGATACGAATGGACGCAGAGGACCTACATAGCTCCAGCGCATTGTGCGGCCTTAGTAGTCTCGGCCGCACAATGCAGCTCTCTCTTACAAATGGGACTCTAACTTTTGCAGTCCCATTTGTAAGCACGGTAAGATAACGAGTATGGCCTCAAAAGTAGGATATTTTTTTATGTTGGAGCATAATTTAAACAGGAAACACTTATCGAGGAAAATTTTGCGAGTAAACAACGGCTGAAACAAAGGTTAAGTGTAGACATTTCGAAATAACGAAACTTATGTTTATAAAGAAAGGCTCGTATAAACCTACGGTAGACTGATTCCATTGCTTTGCGATCACATTCATACTGTGGAGGTCATTTGCAGATGCGTATTCTGAGAGTGGTTTAAGAAGAAATTTGAACAAAAGAAAAAAGGGATGAAAGATGACGAATGATTGAGAGGATCTTAAAACAAATCCGGACGTTTTAGAGGCAAGATTGTCGTCATCAAAGATGAGTAAGTCAATTTCACTTTTTGGAAAAAGCCATTGTGTGGCATTTTTGAATATTTAGCAGGACCTTTTTTTGATAACACCAATTTTCAAGTATGTGCAGGCTAGATTGACTTAGCCCACAGTCCTCGATTTATCTCACTGTTGGAAAAAGTGTTAGTTAATCGACGTAAAAAATACATTCATATAAAACAAGAAAAGAAGAGGACCCAGAATAGATCCTTGTGGAATTTCAGCTATGGGTTTAAATGGAGTAGACAGGCAGGGCTTGTATCTTACATACCAAGATCGATCATAAAGATAAGACTCTAGCTATAGTATAATAGAAGAAGGAAAATCCAAGTTCCTGTTATTCCGACAGGAAAATGTTATGCTCCACATTGTCGAATATCTTTGAAAAGCCTGTATACATGGCCTATACTTCAAACCGTTCATCGAGGTATTTGTCAATGCAATTTGATAATTATATTAAATTTTTGGACGTTAAGTAATCTTTGCGGAATCCATGCTGCACACAGCAAATTAAGTAACCATATTTGTTGGCATTTATATCATGAATATGGCGCTCCAAGATTGGAGAAAGCTTGAACGATATTTGGCAGCACAAATAATTTTTTAAGATTTATAAAATGAGGTATATTAGAGTTGTTTCTTGTGTTATATTAGAGTTGTTTCTTGTGTTTTGGCGATTGTAGAATCGGCCGATTGAGTTTTATACATACAGTCAGATATTCGGAGTGAATATCTGCGATTTCAGTGATAGCCAAGCTCTTGCTGGAGTTTACACCATCTCGAAGCTTGTCCTCGTATACCGTACATCTCTTAACGAGATGTTGAGACATACGATGATGCAGCTATTTTGGCTGTCAGGACATAGAGACGCTAAGGGGATCTGCGAAGCGGAGGAAATAGTAAAAGCTGGCATGCTCTTGCTGAAGGTGTCCTGCAGTTTCCCGATTGGCCTTCCGATGGCTTCAGTTAAACTGTCCATCAGACAAAAACACAATGCTGCTGTTAAGTCTTAGGTGAAAAAACCTTTCTGTGCGATCGCAAGGGGAGTTTTTGATTTTGGTCGCACTAGAGTACTGTTCAGCTTGGGAAGGGAGTCCATACGCACGCGGGTGGCTGCTTTAACTGGACGTTGTTTGTGTGGTATGCAACGCGGCTGGGTGTCCCTTATAAGCTGTAGCTGCGAGGTGGAAGAGGAGATAGCTCTTCACATCCTGTGTGAATGTCCGGTCCTTTGCCAGAAGAGGAGAAGGAAGCAGCCTCTTGGCTCCTACTTCTTCATGCAGTATCGTCGGTAGATCTGAAGAGGATCACCAAGTTCATCAGGAACTCGGGGTGGCTCTCGACTTAATAAAGCTTGTGCACCATACGAATGTGATATCACAAAGGGCTCTTGTGTGCCTAAGTATGCCTTCGCTGGAGTCTAGCTGGAGAAGGTATCCGCGGCGCCTACGTACATGACATCTGTTTTCTAGGAAGCAGGAAAAACGTGGTCAGAAACACTTTTGTTGAATATGATTGATAGAGCTAGTAGGTTCAGAAACTTATTAGGGTTTTTCAAATAAATTGTTTGAAAACCACTCAAACCAACACTGGATGATGGTTTCAGTGTTCTCACAATTGTTTCACCAGCTGATGGAGCCAATAAAGCAATTAGAAGTGATCGTTTGTAATAATTTTAAAGGAATAAAGTTTTCCGGAAATAAGGCATAAATAGATGAGAAATGCAGGGCAAGAAGGTCGCAACATAGAGGAGTAATGGAAATTTGGTCACCGAATTTGATATTATGAGGTGAAATGGTCAAAATGGTTTAAAGCTTTCTGTCTGCAGAGAGTATTCTATTTGTATTAAATGAGAACTGTAAGCATTTTCAATTTACCATTTTGCAGCAGACCTCAGTTTATGGTAGACGTATAGGTCGAGCGAGGAATGACGGTGACGGGATATTGGCCCAATTGTAGAAGCTTAAAAGGGAGTTCAAGCCTTCATAGTAAATGCAAAAAAGTTGTATTTAGGACTTTGAAGTAAGGAATCTGAGTCTAAGAAGAAAATATGATAGTTAGGCACTAAATTCGCTTGTGATCTTTAAAATACTTTGAAACCTCGATTGAAACCAGTCTATAGTTTCTTTCTCGAAGGATAAAATGGCTATATACGAAAAGTTTTTCACATTAATTTGGAATTGAACTTGTGAACGTTTATTAAATTTGTGGCCTAAAGCAACTTTGCTGGTTGATTACTGTTTAACCTGAACCATCCTACATCAATAAATAAATTTACTATCAATAATTTGATTCTATTCTAAGAATGTGTAATTATACTCATATCTTTGTAAAATTACTGGCCTTACATTAGAAAACTATACTGCCCTACTACACAAAAACGTTCTATCTACATTTTAGTACTTTCGAGATACTCAATGATTTGTGTTTTGATTTGTACTGGAGAAATATGGATAGTGCATTCCTCTATCAATTTTAACACACTTCCAAAAAAGATAGGTTTTTCAAATTTTGTAGAATGATGTAATAGAGTGTGCAGTTTTCGAATCCGGTGTTAACTCAAAAATGAGAAAAATGCAGATAGAACGCTTATGCTTAGTAGGGTAGTATAGCACGTAAGTACTTCTTATACAAGCAAACAGCTATTTACGTGTTTATCAGGAAATTCGTAAACTTAAAGTTGGCTCTAGCATTGGGTATTACCCAATAGTTATTTGAAACTTGTTCTTTTAAGATTGGATTGCATACAATGTTCACAGCTCTTCTTTTGTTATTTCAAAATAATAGAAATCCAATAGAATAACAAAAGATTCGTAAATTGCGAAGAAGTCTTGTTCAAGGTGTAACTAGTGTCTGTTCTATGTAACATTTGTTTATTTGACTACGATTGTTCTCGAAGCAATACGTTCCCCGTTTTTACGGTATTATAGGTAAAAGCTGTTTAATGCCACGATGTGAGTTGTCTTTCTTTTTCAAGCAGTTTCTTGTGTCTGTTACCAGAAGACTTTGTGGCAGCCGACGTTACGGAGATTGTTTCCTTCTCAAACCCACGATCAAAAGCAGACGCTGTCTCCACAGAACCAGTCAGTCAGTCGGCCTTTCGATTATTTTGTTGTTAACCTTTCTGCATGGCCGGCTAGCAGTGGCTGGTCGTGGCCAGGCTAGTACCGACCACTGCGACCACGTTCTTTCATGCGAATACAAATTACAAGAGTTTGATATAAACACGGCAAGAGTTGCGGTTGTAGCAATGCACCAAGGCACAATGTATAAACTAAGAGTCACGGTTGTAGCGAACGAAAGAGAGATCTGTGCCCTGTGATTAATCTGGTTTTGGGTAGAAGCAAAACCTATTTTATTTTGCTTATTAAGCTGATTTGAAGAAATCACTGCAATGCCAGAATAATTTCAACCGTTGGTACCATCGGATACCCACTCTCCTGACTTGGTCGTGGTCGGATGCTATTGAGTTAGATAACCAAAGGTACTATATCCTATGGTATCGCATGCATTGTTGAACGACTGAATGAGAGGAGGTGGATTAATATTTTCTGAGCATGATAATGCCAATAATTTAATAGAAACTCCTATTCACGAATGAAGGGAACACACGATATGAGTAACTATTGTGTTTTGAGTTCATTTGAATAAATATGCATATCTCGAGCCCAGAAAAATATTCATATTAGTTCGAGCTGCCTCTTTAAGATGTATGCAGTGCTCCGCTTATAAATAAATGATGATCGTTTCACTCGGTTGCCAGTGAGTTTATTTGGACAATGGGATTCCTATTTCAGTCTATTGACTCAAATTAATGATGAGGCAAATATACTTATCTACAATATTCATCTAAATGACTTACTTTTCGCCTGCTAGATAATAAGTAACAGTTTCAGATGTTTTGTGATACGTAGTATTAAACATTGAAAATAAACAGGAATAGGTCTTTTGCGTCGGAGGACAAAAAGCACTAAATTTCAATTTAAATGAAAAATGATGAATATATGCGTTATCTGTTCAAGAGTTTTTCGTATTACAAACGATATATTTTGAATATGCTGGTGAGGATTAATAATCAAAACTGATTTACTTATTACCATAATTTTTGCAGCTTAATGATGGTGCTAAAAATATTTCAACAAAATCAAGCTATTGTTTGGAATTTAAATTTTTTCAAATATCTCTTTCTTAGAGATACAAACTGTGTTTTGCTATTACATAACTTTATTTTAAAAATTATTATACAGCAAAAAACAGCTACCTTTATTGTAAAAATGCACGAACTATTTCGTTTGCATCACAACTTTCGAACCATCATCTATACCAGTTTAGCAGTTTTGTTAAACGTGCAAATTTCATTCGCTGTCCACTACATTCACCAAGTACATGGCGACTGTTAAGATACTTTCTACTACCAATATGGGTTTGGTTATACGACGTGGTTTCCCGATTAATTGACTAAGGTCACAAAAGAGAATGTGAAAAATATGCGAGACACGTTTCGAAGTAGAGTGATTTTATTAATAATACAAAATGAATTCCGGCTTTGTATATGGTACTCGTGATATTTTGTAGTAAAGTTCTTTTTTCCACTGTTTGCATACCTAGTTTAAGTTGTGCATAAATATCTTCGGTTAGCGAGGCATTGTTGTACTATTTAAAATTTCTGCACGTAGAAACTCTGTATGCTGCATGTTCAGTGATAATAAGTTACATACCTATATAATATTCGTGTGACTTGAAAACTTGAATTTAAGGCTAACTGCTAATGAGACCACTCCGTATGGTGGTTGGTATGGCAAAAGTACAAATGAAAAATGGTACGTCAGGTAAATGCTAAGTAAGAATCTTTGCTTAATGATCATTGTTGAGTGAGATCGGGTCGGTTGCAATATAAATCCCTAGAATGGAAGGTTTCAAATAGGACTTAGCTTTCGATTTAGTAGGAAGAATATCTTCTGAAGCTAAATCATGAAACAACTTATATTAGCTTTTGATGCCAATAGAGGACGTTCGAAAATGGTAACAATATTCGAATAAACAATGGCAGGGAACCAATACAATAACGGCGTTTGTTTTCAGCTAGATTTGAGAGTTTCAATAGTATGTAACTAAATACAGTACGCCCTCGGTAAAAGCAACCCTCGATAAACGCAATACCTCGGTTAAAACAACACCCAAATTTATACCATAGTGACTCAGTAATTGCAACTTTTCAAAAAAATGTGACTCAGTAAACGCAACTTTCCATCTCTTATCTCGTTTTATCTTTGTTTTGTTTTTGTTTGGTTTTACTGTAACTGGCAGTTATTTTACAGCTACTTCTCTCAGAACTTTTAACACTCATGTATCGTGGGTGCATTGTATTTGCGTCATAAAGGAATAAGAAGAAACGAAGAGGAAAATATTTCGTATTTCTTCCAAAACCCATTTGTTATTTTTCTATTTCGTGTCCGTGAATAATCTTGTGAAAATCAAAAACAAAACAAAGGTGAGCATTAAAATTAGATGAAAGGGTTTGCGTGTGTTTTACCCACATTTTCCCACCTAACCCGAATTGTAGCTTGTGGGCAAAATGAAATTGTGTGACTACACTACACTCCTTCTTTTTCCTCTATGATTTGCTTTTTAATTTACCAGTCTTCAGCAAATATTCTCGCGCTCGGTAATTGCTTTGTTTTAATTTAGAAATCATGGCTATCGTTAAAAAAGTTCCCAAACTGTCAATAAAGCAGAAGGCAGAGATTTTAACCAAATTGAGTGACGGTGCATCAGTAAAATCGCTTTGTGAAACATACAAGTGCAACAAGTCAAGCATTAGCAGAATAAAAAAGAGAAAACAATTGCTTAATAAATTCGTATAAAATTCTGAGTCTGGACCGGGAAAACGCGTAACTTTAAAAGCCTGCGAGTATCCAAGGATGGAAAAAGCTTTGTACAATTGAATACAGAGGCAACGCAGGCAAAACGTACCCATTTCCGCACAAATCCTTAAGTCAAAAGCATGCACGCTTCACAAAAAACTTAAAGAAAAACCAGGTGCTTTTAATGCCAGCAATGGCTGGTTTTCAAATTTCCAAAAACGGAATGGAATACGAATGCTTAAAATTTGCGGAGAAAAGCTGTCAAATAAGCCAAAACTGGTAGAACCATTTTTGATTAAATTCGAAAATAAAATTAAAGAGCTTGACTTGTTACCAGATCAAATTTACAATGCGGACGAGTCTGGCCTATTTTTTAAGCTTTTGGCAAACAGAACGTTTGTGGGTGCCAAAGAAGCTACTGCTCCTGGTAGGAAAGTAAGCAAGGAGAGAATCACTTTTCTTGCTTGCACTAATGCGTCTGGTACGCACAAAGTCAAATTGTTCGTTATAGGAAAAGCTGTAAATCCTCGAGCATTCAAGCATTTCGAAAATAAGCCCGTCGTTTACAAGGCCAACAAAAATGCGTGGATGACACACGAATTTTTTAAAGATTGGTTTCATTCAACTTTCGTGCCAGAGGTAAAATTATTTTCGAATTGATTTCGTCGAATTTTAAAATTGTTTTCGTATTTTTTCCTTGGTTTAGGTAAGACAGTTTCTGGGATCAAAAAATTTGCCAAAAAAGGGTCTACTGCTATTGGACAACGCGACGTGTCATCCAAAGGACGGGGAGATGATAAGTGATGATGGAAAGATTGTTACCATGTGTTTACCAGCAAACTGCACCGCTATTCTCCAACCAATGGACCAAAATGTCATCAATTTGACAAAACTAACTACAAAAAAGGACTTTTGGCACATTTAGTCGAAAGCCGAGGTTCAGAGTTGGAGAATAAAATAAAAGCTTTTAATTTGAGGCATGCCATATGCCTCCTGGCTACTGCATGGGACAAGGTTAAGTCTTCGGCTATAAAAAAGTGCTGGAAGCGTTTGATGTCTCCTGATAGTGAGTGGGATGAGGAGGATGAGCTGCCGTTGAGGGTCATTAGCGATAAAATCATTAGTGACCGCGAAATGATGACATCCATTAATGACTTGCTTCAAGATTTATTTGCCACTGAAACTTTTGTCACAGAGGGATTAAGCAATTGGATTGCGGAAAACGATATCGAGCAGGTGCCTGTTTGCAACAATCTAGAAGCCGAAGAAATCGAGAGTGAAGAAAGCACAGATGCAAGTGTAAGTCCTCCACGGCCAAAAATCAAAACAGAACATGCTATCCAAGCATTTAGCATTTGTCTTCAATGGGCTGAAGAAAACTCGGTCTCACTAGAAGATACCTTGACTCTTCAAAAACTGCGAGAATTGGTCGTTGACATTAATGTATCCTCCAAAAAAAAGCAAACGAACATTTCCCAATTTTTTAAACCAATTTAACCAAATACTGTATTACATATGTAAATATTTTTTTTAATGAATTAAATTATATTACTTTTCTTTGACGACGAACAATATTCTTTTATTTTTCACACTTTAGTTTTCATGGTAAATTATAATTCAAGGCAAAACTTTTTTGAGACTCGGTTATTGCAATAACCTCAACTAACGCAACTGCTCGAATTTTCATCGGTTGCTTTTATCGAGGGCGTACTGTAGATAATTTTGGCATACAATATCATCTGGTCGAATGGTTTAAAGCTGTTTAAAATACACCGCTTATCTTTAGTAATCGCTCGGGATTAATATTTAGTTTAAATAACTGACACTAAAGCTGTCAGTATTTATTTAATAGTAACGTATTGCGATGTGCAATTATATAATTGGTCTTCTGAATGGTTGCTTTTTTGGACGGCCTTTAATACATTTTGTGTGCTGCAGGCCTAATTTTAGAATATAAAGGCGAAAAAATAAGGAAGCTAGTCTCCAAGGGTGGGGATTTCAACAAATAACTAATAACTTGTCATAAACATCATTTTCATGTGGGTCCTTGAAATGAAACGTTGCAACTTGGATTGGTGTGAATATTCTACCAGATAACAGCAATTGCAAGCTGAGAATGTTCGTAGAAAAAAATGCATAATGAAATAGTTCGAAGATAAGTACAATTCAAGAAAAATAAAGTATTAAAAGTGTCATAAAATTTTAAAAGTGTTTGGGTAACGGGAAACTGCTTGGAACTCGATGCATCACAAATAAGAAGATTTAATCAAATATTAGAATTCAATTGAATTCAAAGATTTTTTTAATTTGAAAGTCAATCGTATCAGTAGTCAACGTTTCTGTATATAGTTGATAGTTGTCAATCTGTGCTCGTGTAAATTTGGTTACAAGTTCTATGCGCCTCTGTTTCTAGGTTTAAATATGTTACGTAGTTTTTTTTGGCCTCAAATATCCTTTATATGCAGTCTTTTCGAAGAGTTGCCGACAATTTGAATGGTGAACTGATAAAAAAATTTCGTCGATATCAAATATTTAAATATAGTGTGAAAACCTACCTCGCTGTTAATAATTATAAGACAAAATATGAAAATTTTTTAAAGTGAATGAAAAAAGACAGCTTTGATGGCAAAATGGAGCCCAAACGGCTACGTATAATACCCTGGGCTATGTTTTTTAATTGATTCCAGAAATATTAAACGTAAACCGAAAATACCTAAATCAAATGAGGATAAGGCAAATGGGTGTCTATTAGCAAATAGTTTTTGCTTAAGTGATCATGTCCATCTTTTTGGCGAACAGATCTCCGACGCTCGGTAATGCTTACTTAGCGGCTTTGATTTTTCGCCGCACATAAGGAGTAAACCTGAAAAATTTATAAAAATCTAAACTGAGATACTTAAGCGATGAGCTAGAAGAAATCAGAAGCTCGGAATGAGACAGTGAATTTATTTTTCCTGTTACGAACAGTTTGAAAGAGTTGCGAAATGCACAAAGCTGCATCTTACTGCTATCTGGTTTGATCCATTTGTCAAAGCAAAGACTAAGTTCTGCTAAGTTCTATTCCAGACTCTTCACTACTTTGAGCGTGTGAGCTAAATAGGAGCATGGGAGGTACATATATATATATATATATATATATATATATATATATATATATATATATATATATATATATATATATATATACACATATCATCAAAAAATTTCAGTGAAAAATCTCAAGAACGCGCCATCCGATTGAACTGAAATTTTCAGGATGCATTGATGTATATGCAGAATAGTGCCAGGTCTCACAAAAAGCTAATGATTTTTAACCCTTTGGTGCCGGCGGCCATTTTAGTGATATTTTGAATATACCTATTTTTCTGTCAGCAAATAACTTTCGCAAAAATAAAGTTTATGGAATGAATTTCGAACGTGTTCCAAATGTGAATATGATAACTTTTTGACATTTTTAACCCTATGTGTGCGCTAGGCGCCTAAAATGAGATTGAGAAAATTTGAAAACTTTTGACCAGATTATCAGATCATTATGAAACTTATAGGACATGTTGTTGTTATTAAGTTGTAGACTCGTGTAGTTTTTTATGAATGTGCTGGCAACCCTGCAGCTATGGCAGGCATTGAAAGTGAAAACTTTTAAACCATCGCCTCTCCAGAAAAATTTTGGTCTTTTACAGTGAAAATCAATTCATATAGAAGTCTTATGCTTTTTCTATACAATCAAAGGAAAACTTTTAAAATTTTGCATCGGACAAGAACGGTAACCCTCCTCCAATTAACCTATATTTTAAGCATGAAAAACTTCGGTTCACGAGAACTCACGGCCCAATAATCGGATACAAATGAAATTCACAGAATGTATTGGTATTGAGTAGAACCAGGTCAAAGTGTATAGAAAAAAAACAGAAAAAAACACTTTGACCTTGAAATTGCGCATCCATTTACGCAATGCATTATCTTTCAAAGCAACCTGAGAGTGTGCTAGTATTTTTTGCGAGAGTGAGCCATATGTGAGCAACGAAAAATCTAGCCTGAGTATGTAGTTGTCGAATCTTACCTTGCACCTCTTTCTGTTCCATGCGATTTTTTCCAATTTGCTAGGCTGATCAACAATACAATCTCAGGCCAGTTCACTGGATTTGTGGTCCGTATACATATACGGAGTCCACACGCTGGTTAGGAACTAACTTCTTACGCTGTGACCAGGTCTGATAGAAGCGATTTGGAAATGCAGGCAACTCTGTGCCAGTGGTGCCATCTTGAAAAATTTTAAAGAAAAAAACCTGCTTTTTGTCCTATGAATTCTGATTCAGTTCATGAAATTTACACAGTAGCTGAATCTTATTTCAGGCCGTGTTCGATAAAAATTTGGTTGAAAAATTCGGTTGGTGCTGCCAGCTATGGTAATTTTGGTGTCTTGGGTTTCGAAAATTCGCTCAGGAGAATAAAGTTTTTGCCGTATAACTTCCAAAACGAATTTCTTATGATATATGGAACTTATTATAGGCATTATTCAGAAGGAATCTGGTAAAAAAAAATCATAATCGGGTTGGCAGCTATTGTTGGTTTTGTATTTATTTGCAATATCTTTATACAGCGATTGAATCGTAAAATTTCCAAACGGTAATGATTTTGTAGTGACAATAAACAACAAATATTAAGTTTTCGAAAATTTGAAAACTTTTGTGACTGGTAGCCTTAAATTTCTTTGTACTCTTATGACGTGCAATGCAGTCATGAGATCAAAACGAAATTCGCAGAGTAGGTTGATTTCAGTGTGAGGCAAGTCTGATATATTTTTGGGTTTGATGCTTGCAAAGGGCTGCCAGCGCGAGGTGTTTTTTTGCTATTTTCGATCAATAAATGCTTACATTAAATATTCATATCGCGAACATTAACAATTAATAACCAATGTTTAAATTTTCTAAGTTCTAAAAATTTTTCGGCTCCAAACATCTATCATTTTTTTGACCCTAAACATCTTTGTGTCCCTGTAACTTTCGACGAAATCATCGGATAAAATCGAAATCGATAGAGTTATTTGATTTTGACGTGAGGCAATTGTGGGAGACTTTTAGTTGCAGTGCTGGTAAAGTGTTGCTAGCACTAAATATTTTCTTTATTTATGTTGTGTTATGCTGCTTTCAAAGTTTTGCAGTGTTTGGCTTTCCTAAATCTTGAAATTCATGCAAGTGATAGTCCTGAAATCATTTCGACCCTATGAGTTTAAATGCATTTGTAAAGGTTGGTTATTGATTGTGATCATTCTTATCTATAAATCAGCATAGACAACGTATATCGTCGCTAAAGCTTATCAAAGCAGAGATTATTGATATGGGAAACTCGATCGTTTTTTTGCGGAATCAAATTGGAATTGTTTTTGCGGGATGATTAAAATTGAAAAACTTTTTATTTACATTGAAATTTTTTGTTTACATTGCAAATTTTATTTTGACAAAGTGGTTTCGAAAGTATGCACTGATTCTCATCAGACACCAGCTCACAGTGCATACTTGACTGATGTGACCACTTGCAGTTGGAAACCATGATCTTTTATTTACGCTAGTTGTGACAAATTTTAACATCTCCGACTTGTATCCATCGATATAATTTTTACTTGTAAAGGTTGGTTATTGATATGCACTGTGAGCTGGTGTCTGATGAGAATCAGTGCATACTTTCGAAACCACTTCGCCAAAATAAAATGTTCAATGTAAATAAAAATTTTCAATGTAAATAAAAAATTGTTCAATTTTAATCATCCCGCAAAAACAATTCCAATTTAAATGCATTGTTCAGATCAAAGTGATTTTGCACTCGAAACAGGTTAGAGCACGTGTGGTAGAATATGCACTCAAAATGTGCACGATTCTTCTAGTGTTCATCGAACATTAGTATTTCTAGCGATTCAGGTGCGCTAGAGTTTTTTTTATACAATTTTTTTTATATAATACAATTTTCATCAAATGTTTTAAACAGTTTTTGGTAAGTATAAAAATCATGGTAATTTTCTTCAGGTTCTTGTAGCCAATGCATCTCATTCAAAAATAATATATCTGTTCGCTAACTTCTAAACTTTTTGGGTAAAACTTATTTTTCTGGTGGAAAAAATTTACTGGAAATCATAGAAGTAAAGGAACAGTTTTTAGGTTTCTTTCATATATTTGTTCTCTCGGTAAGCGGCTATGATGCTGAGTATCGAGTAAAATGATTACATCAATTTTTCTGTTTTTGTCAGCTCTTAATTATATAAGGGCTCTGAACCCATTTGTTGATAGCCGCATCTTTATCAATATTTACCAAATCATACTTGTTCCTTGATTTTCAATTGTTTTCTGCAGAATTCGAGAAATTTGATCTTTGACTGTCAGCTAATTTCTAATTACACGAGATTTTTGAGATGTTCGAAGGAGATATTATGATATCACTGATTGCAATCCTTTATGACTTTCACACAACTTTTCACACTGGCTATTTAAGAGTTCTTCTGATATAATATGCTTTGAATAAGGTAGTAACTCCTTGATCGATCAGTTTCAGATGTTATCCGGTGTACAATGGATGGTAGATAATTTTATCGACGTGAAAAAAATTGATCTTGTGTCCGTGACGTATGTACATCATAAAAGAACTCTAGTCAGCTTGACTCCCCAACTAAAATATTTCTGTCTGATAAAATCATTTTTATGATCTAGCCATGGAATACAAGAAATAAACAAGAAAACAGAAAAACTAACATATGACAGAAAAATTAACATATGACAAAGAAAAAGTTGTGGACCAGTACGTACGACATTTTCGGAAGTTTTATTGTTCATGCGAAAGTGGTTTACTAGTCATAAAACTTATATGTAATTTAAGACTGCGACATACACTGCATCGGAAATGATACATTCAAGTACAAAATCTCAAACACTTCACAAATACCATAAAAACACGCTTTGTTACATAAGAAAAAAACTCAATTCGAATCAAAACCTACAATGTGAATTTGATGATGTATCAACATTTAACACTCTCGCTATCTATATTTGAATAAAGTTAATTTGGAATGCGATTGGTTTAATTCGCTAAACCTAACCCTAACTTCACTTTCGTGAAATTCACCTCAATTTACGAGCGTTGTACTATTCATAGGAGATGGACGTGTGTCGATAATATATATATACACACACATGTACCCTAAAAACTTTGAAGAAATATAAATCCCCCAGCTTACTTTCGTATGAGCATCGCTTATGCAATTCAATGGCTAACTCACCGAAAAGTATCAATTTTTTTGTAAATTAGATGAACCACGGCTGTTGTGCAACCATTGAAAATGTGACTCAATGGAAAGTCCCTGGTGTTGGTCAGATATTTTTCCTTCAGCTTTAATGTCATTTCCAATGCTGGGCTGTAGATGAAATTGTAATAATTAACAATTTGTTTCGGTCGATTTGTGTTTGATGTTTATTAAGTGCAATATTTTAAGTAGGTATAATATCTTAAAACGTTTTTTATTTCCATATATTCATGCAATACATATTTCAAGCACCCGAAATTTTCGAAATTTGCATTTTTCTATGCATGATCAAAAAATGTTCATCATGTTTGTGTCTAAGTTCACTCACCTTAATGAAATATGCCTAATTTATGGGTATGTTGATTTAAATTGATCGAGGAAAGCGCCAATATGATTGCAGTGAGATTGAGCCACGAATTGAAACTAGATAATAGTTGATGAAGAAGAAGAAACAGTTGTTGGTGAAAGAAAAATACTTTTTGATGAATACAAAGATCCAAACGGACAAAATAAAAGTTGATGTTGCCAATATTGCGAATGTCTAGAGTCAAATTAAACTATCAATGTTTCCTTGAAAAAATATAGAAGGAAAAATGCTTTTTAAAGTAAAAGAGCAATAATAGAAGGCAAAATAAAAAACATTGGTGACTATTTATTTTAATTACGACAACTATTGAACATTTTTATTGTGTTTTAAAGCATTAAGTAGTAGTTTTTATAAATGTAGTAAAGTCAGAACTTTTTTACTAACCTTTTATACCACAGTTACCCTAAGAATTTTGACCGTTATTCAATTCCTTGTACGTCAGGTTAGAGAAAGTTTACTGTGCACAACATATAAAGAAATTTTGTCCTGCAGTAGTTCCCGAAAATTAAATCTGATCGGGAATTAATTTTCAAGATATATTAGCGAAATTTTGGATAATGAGTCTGCTTAGTCCTTTAGTGCCTAGGAAGATGTATGTGAATTTTATACTAATAAATTTCTGGCAAAAATTCTTACTTGAAAATTTAGTTTCGAAGCACAGAACAAAGAACCAGATTAGAACGAGATCCGAAAAATCCCGCATTGCTATCTTGCTAAATAATTTGCGAATTAAAACAACTGACCTGGAAATTTTGGTTGCTAAAACCTAGTTAATTACTGCAGGTTATTATGGCTTGGCTAGCAGGGATAATTTAATGAATTTAAAGCTCTAAAAAATTTTCTGAACAAGATTCTGTGAAAGGTAATAACAACTACAACTTTATTTTTTCTCAAATTATGATCCTGTGACATTTTTTCAATAAAGTCTAAATTTGAAAAATGTAACAACAATTTTCTATGTTTCTCAGAAGAATCATTACTTTATCCACTTGGCTGGACGAGCTTATTTGATTGTTGTTCTTATAAAGCTTATGAGACGAATAGGTGCTAAGACTGGAATAGGTTAGGAATAGGTGCTAAGACTGTGTCCATGGGAGTGGAGACTATGTGTAGAGCAGAATGGGAAAATGGGTATTTTCGCTCTGAAGCAAAAACCAATTTTCTCACATGGCTCACGAAGCTATATTTTATAACTCAGGCTACTATACTAGAGAGCGGGTTACTATCTTTCTTAGTTTTAGGACTACTATCTTTCTTATTATAATTATCTTGGTACGTCCAGGCTGATCCTGTCACGCCTGAAAGTCTGGGAGCAAATATTCAGTATTGTTCCGAGCGCAGCTTCATGCAATAGAGACACGAGCGGATGCATATATTACTGCTGGCTATAAGAAATGGTCTAACTCACTTCGTCTTTTGTGCTGTTAAAGACAACGTTGAAGCCTGGACGGAAAGAAAACTAATTAAAATTGGTGCATGTCACTTGTTCTATAAAAGGAAAAATATTAATTCTTCACAAGAATGATGTCAGAGTAATATCAGTATTACTAAAAGCACACTTGCGGATGACTCAGAAAAAAGACGCATAGTAAAATCAAGAATTACCAATGTTAAAACAATGCTCATAATAAACATTCAGTCTTTTTGTATATTCATTGAAGTTTCTTTCATAAATACAAACAATTTTTCAGAATTAAAACGACTAATGTAAATTCAACACGAATGTAGTAAATATAACATGTTCCTATGCGGCTATTTGAGTTACATATACAAACCAACTAATCGATTTGTTGATTTAACAAGATGCGCTGTAATTTCTTATCTTTTGTTTTATCGTTTACGAGATCCCTTCAGCATTCATTCCGAGATTCATCAAATGCGCATAAAAGATCTGGTGCGTGCAGTGGAAGCAAATCATTCGGAGTGATGAATACAATAGTTTGGCTTTGTTTTTACTGGTTCATTCATTTAAATTGGTTATTACCGGTACGTGATAAATCGTTTATTAATTATAATTATCAAATAATAAGTGGGGGTAATACGTGATCACATTGATCCTGAAATAGTTACGGAAAGTGTAGTGATAGTAAAAGACATGAAAATCATTAGAAATTCGCATAAAAATCTATGAAATGCATTTTGAAAATGTATTATTATAATGAATAACAGGTTCATGTTGGTATAACACTAGTTTTGATAAGCATTTTTTCCATGTAAACACTAAAAATTAACATTAATTTATCCTGAATTAATCCTGAATCAATTTAAAAAAAATATTATTTATTGCTTTCCATAGCTTAAGGATCTGATATTTATTAAGCGAAACGAATGTGAACAATTTTTTTTGTAATTAGCTTTAAGTATGAATATGAAATAAAGTGGTAAATGCATCTTACCTTAATCATTTTTATTTTAATTAGCATGATTATTTAATGAGTGACAATGTAGCCGGAGTGCAGGTACGTTGAACAAATAAAACATGGGTTTTGAATTTAACTAATTCCTGAGTAATTTTGAGAGTGCCTTTGTTGTTTCAAGAATCTACATTGTACATTTATGACGTTGTACACGATGTAGCTACATTGTTCTTTAAGATGGCATGTTATAATGATACAAGCTAGCTGTTGGATGTCCTATTCGCGATTTGAAGATTACAAGCTTACCATGTTGATTCAATGGAGAAAATAGTTGATAATACAACTAAAGTACGTATTACTATATAGTAGTTAATTCATAGCGAAATCTCTATGGCGCCAATTCATAGTGAAAAATAGATTAAATAACTACGTTTTTTCCCAATTTTACTTATTTTTTTTTTTTTGCTGAGTGGATCACCACAACCAAACATTTAGGTCAGGCTATGTAAGAGAGTTGCCGCTTACACGACTTGCATTAAGCCGCCATTTTAGGCCCATTTGCAGCCTTCGCTTGCTAGTTAGAGCTGCCAAGTAACACTCCGCTGAAGTGTATCAACTGGCCCAGCGAAGTCGTACTAGCCAGTTTTGCTCACTCTTAGAAGCTGATGTACTCATGATAGTAAGTGACATCGGTACGGGAATACAGGGGCTGTTTGTGACTCCTAAAGGTTTCCTCACAACCTTATTAGATTTTGCGTTGCCGTTGTCTCGTTCACAGTGACTCGGTACGCGCTAACAACGACTGCCCTACTGTCTACGCAAATCGTCGTTGGTTTGTTGATGTTCCGCTAAAGGAGCTCAACTGGCATGCGTATGGCGCATACTTCAGACTGAAAACGGTAGTATGGCCTGACAGTCTATACCACAGATAATCCGTTGAATAAACGCCCGAGTATTGATTCATTCATGCAAACCCGGGTGCTACCGTCACCGGTGGCTAACTTGTTCCTTCAGTCTGTTCTTGTGGGTATCTTGTCCTGGAAATATCTATCAAGATATATTGTTTTGGTCATGTGGTCCGTACCCTCAGTGACAAAACCATACCTACTTCGTCATTCTGTAAGAATACTGGTGTGGCCCCGTTGATTTGTGTCGTACCACATACCGAAAATTTTTGACGCGTATTGCCGCTAAGCAAGCGCTTCTAAGTATGAACCGATCCAAGGGCATCAGTCCCAAAATAATTTCCAGCCCATCTATTAAGGTGGTTCTTAATGTACCCGTGGTACTTATGCAACCTAATCTTTACAATCTTGTTAGTGCCTTCATATTGGTCTTGCTCTCTGTTGCCTTCTACCACACGATTGTTCCATAAACTAAAATTGACCTCAAAACACATGTGAATCTATAGTAGGCCGTCTGATGTTTAAGGCCCCAGGTATTCGAGTAGGCAGATCGTCATGCACAAAAATGTTGTTCCGCTAAGTGTAGATATGGTGTTTTCTCGTGAAGATTACAACTTCGGTTTTTGTTGCGTCTGCCCTGTTAAATTTGAATCTGATCCAGTGCCGATTACATAAGGTCCCACACAATTTGTAGGAACGTCCCTCTCACAAGTACTACAACGTCGTCGGCATTGCCACTGGGCTTTAAATTCTCCAGAATCTTGTTGACTGTCAGTATTGAAACTGAAACGATGTTGTATAACCCCCTTCTGTGGTGTTCCCGTGCCAACTGTTCTCACTACTTTGACCCCTCAGGAAGGTCGCCTCCGTTTGACTGTTTTTGAACAAGTTCGATGCCCAAGTCATAAGGGTTTTATCCACTCCATATTGGACTAAGGCGTAGATCATACTTGCAACAAATACATAATTGAATGCCCCCTCAGCGTGAATTCCTTTTGGTGGAAGGATTTTTCCATTGTTCCGGTCACTTTTTTAGTACCGCTTCCACTGATTTACCCACCAAATACGCGTGTCAATTAATCCAGAATCCCGCAACATCAGTCGAACACTTGATGTACAAATCTACCAGTCTCTCTAGTATCTTGAGCGCAATGGATGTTAAGCTGATTGATTTAAAATCTTTCACTTTGTGGTGATTCAATCTGCCAGGTTTTGGAATAACGATCACTCTACCCTTTTTTCATTGCTCAGGTACTACCCCGAGGTGGAGATATGCGGCAAAAATACGCTGGAGTATGGGGATAATTATCCTATCTGCTTTTTGGAGTACGATAGGCAATATCTCATCCATCACTGTGACTTTGTAAGATCGGAATATTCTTATTGTCTACTCAATTTCGATTTCATCTGTTACATCCTTAATCGGCTGTTCGGAGGGCTGGTGGATTGTCCGCAATAGGTAGTTCCTTGATGCCGTATCAGCCGATTTTGGGAAGTGAGTTTCCAGTAACATGGCCAGACATTCTTTCGGGTTTCACCCAATCCTCGTTTTCCCTACGTAGAAACTTAGATACGCCGGAAGTTACAGCTATACTTCTATCAATTATCTTACAGAATTCCCTTCATGGTTCGCTTTTCGCTCGTTAAATCTTCTTTTTTATTCCCATATCGGTCCCAGTCTTATGCTTGTTTACGTAAAGATACAACAGATAACTGTACAACACTGCCATCGCAAAATACAAACACTTTGGATAGCCGTCTGTAGCAGACATAATGCCCATGATCAGCCTTCGATAGTTAATTGAATAGATTGGTTTTGTCGATTTTCAGTTTTACCAGCGAGTCCATTGAAGATTAGAGTAAAGAAAATCAGCGGTGTTTTTTTAAAGACCTGAGACACGCCGAATGGCAGAGCTCTTGCTAGTTTGTGCGACCAATGTTGACCAATAACGGTCTGTTGATTAGCAATTAATTTTCTAAGAATATTGAGGAGATTGGAAAGAAAATCTCGTGCCATATGGAATTGAAAGCTTTGAGAATGACCAGAACACCGACCACTTTTAGTTGTTTGTACTTTCCAGCGAAATCATTTGATCATGCAAATACGAGACAATCCTATGCCAAACTAATACAAATGAGGCAGGTAGATCATCGAGTGATTGACAATTATTTCCATTCAAATCCTGTCCAGAATACTCCTCCCATTAGACAAATTAAACATAAATTGCTTGGCTTCCATACTTTAAAACTTTTTATGAATAAGAAAACTCTTGACAAATACAAAGTATTATTGAAAATCATGAAAAATATTTTGATTTAAAATATTGAAGAATGAAACTAGACACTTTATTATACCAACAATATTCCTATTACATCACGCTCCAGGCAACATTTATTCACTTTCTGCAAAGAGAAATTGTTTACCTGTGTTCTGTGAATAATTTGACCGATTTTTACCAGAATATATTCCCAGAGGCATATTTTAATATTGAAGAAGGTGTTAATTTTTTTCTGTTATCGTTTAGCTCTTAGCAGTAGAGCAATTGGTCAAATCAACATTTTCTTGTGATTGAAATAGCACAGTGGTCAGGTTGAATTGTGTGCTTGAGTTATTTACTGCAATATTGTCAACCGATTTTAGTTGCAATGACGTGAAAGTTTACTATAAAACTTTACTACACCACCTGGCCTTAAGTAAGTCAGCCTCTGCAGAGTTCACCAATTTGCTAAGTCAATGCTCAAAATGAGTGACTTGCAAATCAGGTGATTGGCTGCTATGATGATGGAAGATCAATTCTAACCTGTAGTACCCTGAATGTGTCTCGCTTAACAATTTCCGGCGGTAGCACATTATTTTTACATTTACCCAGTGTGATCAATCATGCATTCTGGTAAATGGCAGCGCTAATAACATCGTTGATGGATTCAATTGGTTTATCGATCAGACGTTGCAAGTGATTTTCCATTGATGTTTTTTGCTTGAAATATTGATGAAAATTCACTTTTCATCAAATCTGTACTCGAATTTCAAAATAAGCTTTCGCCATAGGTGTCGATTGGGCGATTTCGAATTTTGTAAAAATAATCATCGTAAATCGTGCAATTATTTCAGATTTTTGCCAAATAGTTGTCCATTCATGTTTCCATTACCAAATCACCAAAAAGGTAGCAATATCTAATTAATGTTCAATCATTCGATTTCTGAATCGAAACAATTAATTTACGCAAGTGCTTTCGATGATCGGTGTATTTGATTCAATCATCCATTCATCGATTCGTTTTATTTATGTCCGCCCAGTCAGGTATCATGATCGCGACGCTTCAACATCTTCAGCTTCATGATTGACCCAGTCTGATGTCCAAGCATTGGAAAGTTTTCATGCTTGATAGAGTTTACATATCACGATTGCTTGCCAACTACTTAAGTAGGTTTGTATGTTAGTTGCCTCTGAGCGTATCACTGCTTCTTTTGTAATGACTTTAGATACTGGTCGATAATCGTTATCATCATCATCATCAGTTCGAAACCGGGCCGGGGTACATTCGATAAGTGATAAAGTTGTGTACATGTGTTCATGTAGGCTCTGCAACCGCAGCCACAAGACTTTTGTTTTTGATGTCTGGCTGCGTGATACGAAAGTATGCGAATGATTTGTGGCATTTTAGTTCCACAGCATGGAGTATCATAATTCCTACGATCCACACGTTGGTTTTCTGCGCACTGAGGAAAATCATAGCAGCCTTGACCTGTTTGGATCTACTCTGAAATTGTAAATGTTGTCTATGCACATACTTTTGCCGAATCATACATTATTTTAGTTAATTAATGTGGCTGTGATTGAGATCATCCGCAGCATTCATTTAAGATGATCTTCCAAGGTCAGATGCTATGGCAGTAGACCAATGTAATAATTTCTTGGTCAGTTGAGCTTCGAAATTGAATTTAATTTATGTAAATAATTACAGAATCATAGGCTCTCATCGTGGTTGTTGTGTCTGTTATATGGTCTGATGTGGTCAAGATAAAGTATAATTAAATGAAAAGTGAGTATACATAATATAGCTTATCTTGACCTTTACTAAAAACCTATTAATCACAATAATGTTACTTGAAATTTGAAATGTTGTTTCGAACATTGATTGCGTTGGTTAATCACACAATTGCTTCAGGTGTTTCAAAATATCCCAAATATTTTATACATAAGAATGTAGCTAATTCTTTTGTTGCGTTGGATGAAAGCTTCTGAGTTAATTAATCTGATAGAAAGTTCATGCAAGTGTTGGATGAATGATGATTGTTTATAAGTTTGGGATACGTGGGATAAAAGTAGATACGTAATGAGTTTACTGTGAGTAAATATGCGTTCAAAGTGCACGTAACGTTTGATTTACTTAATCAGTAATGTCTTCGCAATAGTCTACTATTAAAATATATACATAGAGGGTCTATCCTTCTAGTTCATTATTCATTATCATTTGCGTCGACCTATTATCTTTATCATTAGAAATGATTTTTTTGCTGGCCAGATGTAATTTAGTCAATTTTCTAGACATTTTCCAACAAAGTGGACCTATTATTTTTAGTTTTTGTAAGTTGAATATTTCTTATAATTAACTCTTCAATGAAAATTCTGTCTATATTTTGATTGAATTTTAATAGTGTTGAAAGTTTAAGATAAAAATTTATCTTTGACTCAATAAGACAACAATGCATTTAATCATGTAATCTAGTTCTACAATGGCGTTCGTATTCATCACAGGCTGTCAAAATACTTGTTGCTCTTCACAATGGCGTCCATCTTGTGATATGAAAGAGCTATGTTACCCAATGATCCTTCTTGGCTGGTTCGAATGTGGTAGGTCTAATTACATTGACTCCATTAGTGAGTCCGGCAGAACTTAAGGTCATCTTTTAGCTCTGATTCTCAAGTGACCTCGATAGAGAAAGCTTTAAACCAGTTACAGAAGGGTGTTTGATACTCCCAATCACTTCAGCTATAGCACCATCTTCGATAGCAGTGGATACTCTAGCGACATTTTGCCTTAGCATTCGATAGTGTTTGGTGCTACAGATGGATTTTTGACTCATTTTAGGGTTTGCTTGCCTTTTCTCCAGTCTGCTTGCTTGATTAGTTTATGGTATGATAACTGGGATTACTAACAATCTTCTACGTCTCAAATGACGTACTTATTGTTGCCTTATCGTTTGTGAATAACATGAAGGTCATGGAGTTTGGATATTAGGTTCCTGCAGTGAGGCCAACGTTCGTAAGAGCTACATAGTCCCCTGCCTGATAATCTGTGGCTGGTCTGCTATGATTGCCCTAGTGATTTGCATTATATGCTTGGGACTTTCGCAGTTTCCCGAATTTTCAGCATGTTTCTATCCTCTCTTTCCTTCTAGATATTCGTTGAATTCGCTTCTTATTTCATCACGTTACGTAAGGCAAAACAATAGTTTACTTGGCGTCTGGTTAGTAGCAGCTCTAACTGAGTCATTAATAGCGTATACTATATCAATTTATGATTAATCGTGAAAAATTTCTTTGTTAAGTGTTTCTAGTGTCTTCTTCAGTGGTTTGTTCAAGCATTTAAACGGCAGCAATTTTTTGGGCATACTATGTAGATTTGGTTCAGCAGCGCTAGCAGAGCTGGAATACATAATGCATGGGATGCAGTTTTGTATGACAATGTTTGACCCTTGCATTTTTTACAATTTGATGGTCAATTAGCCTATGTGCCATTCTGATTTCCATTTTCTGTTCTTAAGAGTAACTCATAAATCAGCCTAAATAGGTCTACAGAAGAGGTTTCAAGTTATTTTTTCAGTTGCTTGACGATTAGGGCTTAATACTGAACTATTTGTACGCGGTAGTTTATACTTTCCTAAGTGGCAGCAGCTATAATTAGAATTGGCTGAGCACTTATACGTGCAGCACCCCGGTACCTTTCCTATGCTAGACCATAAAGTGCGCAAAATAATTATATCGGACAAAGAGAATATCGGGGAAATTATTTGCTAGACACTGATTAGAAAAATAATAATTTAATTTTATATTTCATACAATGGTAACAAAAGCAACAGCGGCTTTACATTCAACTATTTAATTTTTCTTGTTACCGGGAAGATACAATATTTAAAATCAGTGAACGAAATAATTATAACGTACAAATCACAAAAAATTTTTATATGTATTTTATTTCAAAATTTGAAAACAATAATTAACACCAGAAGAAATCTTAATAATCTCTAGGGCTTCCCTTATTTTTTTTTATCACTTTGCATAAACTACAAGGTATGAAATTAACAAGGGATTGAAGAACAGATGCTCCAATTTGATTCGATTCCTTTATTATGGCCGTTTTTAGCTCAAATATGGTGTCAAACTGACGACTTTGTAAATAGACTTGTTGTGATTGTTGGTTTTCCATGGGGTTCAAATCAGGCCACTTCAATAGCGATATGTTCCTGGACTCAAAAAAAAGTTTCGTGGACGTGGAAGAGTGTATAGCTGCGTTATCTTGCTGAAATATCCAGGAGTCTCTCCATAAATCCTCTCCAAAACTGATAAGCACGTCGTCCAAGAGTTCAACATTCTTAGCTGAGTTGATTTTATGTGAAATGAAACAGATTTCAGACTTTCCGCGAGAGCTAAATGCAGCCCATATCATGAGGGAACCTCTTTGAAAGTTCCTTCTATGTCACGTTTCACGTTCTTTACGGACATCTCTCCAACATCCATCACAGCCATGGCAGAATCTGATTTATTTA
Organism: Nemotelus pantherinus; assembly: GCA_963978885.1. NCBI lineage: Eukaryota > Metazoa > Arthropoda > Insecta > Diptera > Stratiomyidae > Nemotelus > Nemotelus pantherinus. The sequence continues at coordinate 60,045,878 of OZ022263.1, forward strand.
TCGAAAATTTACACCATTCAGCAAATTCTCAGCAAGCAGATTTATGACTTGGCAGAACCCTTGGTATTCGCAAGCATTTTCCATATTTAATATTTTCATCATTCATTAAAATCTGCTGAACTCTTCGCGTAGTGATGGGAAGATTCAATTAAAATCGTATTTTTGAAGGGCTTAACTTTTTATTAACAGCCATACGTTTTATCTCTCTTTTAGACTTCTCACTAACTTGAGACAGACGACCTGACCTCTTGATTTTGGCGTAATTTTCGGGATTTTTCAAGAAATTATTCACTGTACTTTTGTCCCTGTTCAACTTTTCAGCTATTCTCCTCATAGATGTCCAACGATCCCGGTAAGCTAAAATGTTAGTCCGCTCTTCAGCTGTCAATGTTGTCCCCTTTAGTATTTTTATTGATTCGAACTGTAATTTTAAAAATTGCGAATTGAAAATTTCACGAGTAAATGCTAAACTTGATTAGTAGGCTGCGATATCTTGGTGAACTAACTAGTCTTATAAGTCTAGGCTAATAATCAATTTTGTACCTAGAAAATATACTTTACATACAACTGTCCACTGTAATTACTTCGCACTAACAATTTGGGCTTATGAACAAAATTAAACACCAGCTGACTACAACGAAAAAATAACAAGTAAACTAAAATGCCGATACATTTCGTTTGCTTGCAAAAATGGTATGACGACATCACAAATAAAGTGACACAATTCATTTTCTCAGAAATAATTATTATATATATTTATAATTATTTCGCGCACTGTATATTTGAAATTCTGGAGTTCCAACGCCCATCTGGCGATTCACAGACTGACTTGTTTTTGATTCGGAGCTACAGTAAGTGATTTACAATAATTATTCAGAAATATATTCTCTATATTCTCTAAGTAAACCTTAAATATCTTCAGTGCATAAACTATGACTAATGTCTCTGGTTCGAAGCTGTGATATTTTGATTCAGCTGTTGTAGTCGTTCTCGAGTAGTAAGATTTTGATGTACATCAAAAAGGGACGGTAAATTGATTATTGAGCTATTTAAAAAAACCCTACATAAAGAAAGGATTATTGAAGTCTGCTGAGCTGCTGTACAGACCCCAAAACGATATCTGGATTCTGCAAGACGACAATGATCTCTAGCCTCGGAGCCACCTTTGCACATCTTGGAAAGAAGAAAATGAGATAACAACCTTAGACAATATCGTAGAGTCTAGAGTCGAATCCTATTGAAAATGTTCGGTCGCTCATGAAGACGAAACTAAAAGGGAAAAATATCAATTATGCAGCAACTTATTCGAAATTTAAAACAAAGTTGGAGAGGTCAAAGTGTGGATTCCACTAAAATATTGAATCGAAGTCATAAAAAAAATGTCAGAAAATTATCGATAACAACGGAAGAGAGCTGTTAATTTGACAAATCAGTATAGTTTAAGAAATAAACATAAGTAAATTGAATTTCGTAACCTTAAGAATTTTGAAATTTAAGTCACTCTTCTAGAACACACTATACTTGGCCCAATCACATTTTCTTCAAGCAGTGCGTCAGTGATTTTGCTGACTTCTTATTTCGCCAAGACAGACAATCTTCTATCTCTTCCTCAATTTTCTTCTCCTGACAATAGAAGGGGACATTAGACTTCAGATGAATGTTCATTCCATAATTCAGCGGCTCTATAATGTACTTGACCTCGATGTGGTCATAAGTTATTTTCTACATTGGTAGTAGTCATTGGCTTGTCAGGCTCAATGTTGAAAATTTTAGACATCTGTGCACACATCTCAAATGCAGCAAACCAAAGCGACTTTGGAGTTGACTCAAGGACGACAGGCTGAGGCAGCAGCGCTTTGCCTTTGCTACCCATTCTGACTATACCAAATTAATTTAACTTATGTATAACACCCTTCTGAACACGAATATTACCTCAGGATTTAATTCTACCGCATTTTTAATTTCTTTTAATTTTCTTCGAATGTATCTACTTTGCTTGCATTTAATTAAGTATATTATTTTCAAAATAATCACGCCTAGGATCCTCAATTAAGATGCCTAATTCTTTGTTGGTTTATTTCACTGTTCATATATACTTACATATATACTTCTCAAAACTTTCCATGGCACATGCTTACCCTTCAACTTGAGTTTTCCGTCGTTGACTATTGCTTCGGGTGGCCTTACTGATTAGGCTAATTAGACAACCTGTATCGAATAAAGGGAAATATAATTTCTGGGTCCTTCCGTTTGAAAACATAACTTTCACCATATCAGAGGTTTTCAGGTAGCAAGCTTCCAATGGGAAAATTTATATGAGAAATGACAAATGGCTTTTCCAACGAGAACAGGAGCTTGTAAACATTCTCTGTTAAGTATCCACTACTTTTAAAATAAACGTTAAGGGGGTGTTCCCGGGTAGAAGTTTGAAAAAGTCGATTTTTTTTTTTTTGCGTTTTATTGTACCTTATACTATATACTATCACCCCCCAAAGTCGTTTTTCAATCCGCAAACTCAGTACCCACTTTTTTGCATGTTAATTGAAGTAATCTCACCTCGCCGAAAACTGACTTTCTGCGCGCGACTGCGTGGTTGGGTTTAATCGCAAATAGTCAAGTCCGAGAGTGCTATTTTGTTAGGCGAACAATAGCTAAGATAAGGAAGTGAAGCAAAAGAATTTTTGGTGGAAAAAAAAAGATAAGGGACGGGAATAGAATGCATCCCTGATTTTCAGGTTGTTCGGTTTCAAGTGAGACGCACTGTATACAAATCGAGTGATATTGGTCCTGCTGCGGAAAAAATTCATTGTGTTTAGTAATCTTGAACTTGTGTGTTTATAATTGAAATTAGTTCTCACGTAAGTTTTGTGCTGCGTAAGTATAATCTTACTCGCAAAAATGCCGAATTTGAAAGATAAAGGCCGAAAAGTGTCACCGGGTTATATGAGAAGCAAAAAAAGGCGGTTCAGGGGAAATCAGTACACCATAGGAAAAGATATCGCAGTAGTTAGCACTTTTTCGCGAGCTACGGATCAAGGCCTTGGATTTAAACTTGAGATTGGTTGTAAGTGCCCTTCGAGATTTGTGCATTCTTGTGCTCTAATTGACAAGGCGTACGAAGTTAATCGTCGCCTTATGTTCGTCATGCGTCTTCTCGGAGTTGGGCAGCGAGGAGTTAACCTGTTCTGCGGGCTGATGGACCTCTCAACGGGATTCGGCAAAACAACTTACTACACCTTTCTGGAGAAATTGTACGCCGCTTCGAAAGCTGTCTTTGATTGTGTTTGCAGCAAAGCTGTACGAGAAGAAATTTCGAAGAACGCAGAGCACGGTAACACACCAACTCATCTGTCCGTGTCAGGCGACGGCTCCTGGAAGAAGCGCGGTTTTTCATCGCTGTACGGGATAACGTCGCTCATTGGGACTTATTCCAAAAAAGTTCTCGATGTCATCGTCAAATCGTCCTTTTGTCAAGGATGCAATCTCAAGAAAGGTTGTATTGGTACCCCGGAGTACGATGAATGGTTGGAGGAGCATGCGGAGAAGTGTACCCGTAATCACGACGGAAGTGCAGGGAAAATGGAGGTCGACGCGGTTCAAGAGATGTTCGGCAGGTCTGAAGAACTCCATGGCGTGAAGTACAAGTACTACATCGGGGACGGCGATACAAAGGGGTTCAAACCCCCCTCAAAATTTCTGAAATTTCGAAATTTGAGAGTTTGATGACCTTTTTTTTTTAAAATCACATCATGAAAATTCTGAAAACCCTCCCCGAAATAATTTTCTAGATCCACCCCTGGATATTACAGTTGAAAAATTTGTAAGTAACTATGTGTTTGTTTATTTACAGAAGCGAATGGGTACGCGACTTCGCGCAGCCAAAAAAGAAAACAAAGGTATTGGTGGAAAGGGAGCTGGAAAGCTGACCGATAGTTTGATCAAGCAGTTGACAATTTACTACGGTTTGGCGATCCGACGAAATACTGAATCAGTTGAAGATATGAAAAAGGCGGTGTGGGCTACATTTCTGCATAAATCTTCTTCAGATGATAACCCGCAACACGACAATTGCCCGGCAGGATGCGACAGTTGGTGCAAGTGGCAAGCGGCAAAGGCTGCAGGGGAGCTGGAATCCTTCACACACGAACCACCTCTGACAGAAAAAGTTCAAACCGTGATTCGGCCTATTTATGAAGCTCTTTCCGATGACGACCTGATGAGTAGGTGCCTCGGAGGCAACACGCAGAACTCGAACGAGAGCTTCAATGCTTGCGTCTGGAAGCTGACGCCGAAACACATCAACTGCGGGGGAAAAACGGTCACCATCGCGACTCATCTGGCCACCAGTATCTTCAACAATGGCTTTTCAGCAGTATTAAAGACGATGGCCATACTAGGCATTCGCATCGGCCCGCAAGCCAAGGCTTTCCAAAGCAACGTCGACGCGGACCGAGAGCGGCGAGCGGAGCAGCGCCTGACTCCGGAGGTTCGAGAGGCCATACAGCGTAGCCGGCAGGACCAAAAGTCTCGTCAACAGTTTTTCGAAGAAGAGGAGGGATTACTGTATGGTGCTGGTATTGCTGACTAGAGGTTGGTATCGCTAAAAATTTCCGAAAATGATCAAAAGTCATGTCGAAACTTTAAACGCGTTTTTCTCGAAACCACATTTTTTGTACTGGCCGATAACTTTTCTCAGCAACTATGAGAGGTATCGACTTGAAATTTTGGGAAAATGTTCTAGATAGTTTTTATTGGATGCTAAACCAAAGTTTTTATCAAAAAATTATTGTTAAATATATTTTCAAGCACTCTAAAGGTAAAAAAAGGTGGCAAAACTGGACAATTTTTTTTCATATGGCCGCCATTTTGTTTCTAATCAACATTTTGACTAAAACTGCGGTTTAGCATCCGCGGAATTTATTGCAGATTAATAATTGCATACCCATTTCTGTTTCAGATTACTGGTTCCCGAAATTTCTTATCGGCCAGCAGTGAAAATCAGCGTGACAAGGTCACCTTGACCACTGAAAATTTGTACTTAGAAAATAAAACTTTTTGACACAAATATGAGTTTCTGTTCTCCAAACAATAAGGAACAACAAGCAAAAAACCAGAATATTGCATGTTGCCTTGTAGCTCCAAAATAATTTTTTGAAAAACAGCCTAAAATCGGCATTCTAGACGGGAACACTCCCTTAAAGATTTTCGTATTTCATATGTTATCATATTGTGTATTGCTTCATAACTCAGCGTGCCAAATTCGGAATTCAGAATTGATTACGACTAATCCGAAACTGAGCGAAAGAGATAGAAATATAAAAAGCTCTTGAAATAAATAAACCTTTTGACTGGGGTATTACTGTTCATTATTTTATGAGAAACATTTGTATATTTTTTAAGAATCCCTTCTGAAGTTTGGAAGAAACAAATTTAAAATCAATCGGAATTCGTTGCGAATATTTCATTGAGTTTAAACAAATTCCAAAATAAGTGTGATAGGAAAATTGTTAAGAGTTTGTTGTGAAATACGTTGCGATTTACAACAAATTCCGAACCTAATGCCGTTAATGTTTCCTTTATTAAATTATATATTAAACAGTACTCTAGTCGTATAACCGTTTTTCATGCATAAGTGCACGTACCTACAAAGTTTTTTGTGAAATTGTGTTTTTTGAGGTGTTAGCAGTGTCTATTTTAAAGGTTCGAAATGTTACTTAAATTTTTTTATTCTCTAGTAACTTCTCCCTTTGTATGCAGAAGTTCCCGTGCGAAGATTTTCTTCAAGAAGACGGGACGAACTCGAAGGTTTTTTTTAAAAACGGTTATAGTAGCAAAGAAAAGCTTAACAAACTGAAAAAAAAATTATTTAAAATTAATAATATGAAATGAAACAACAAATAAAAAAAAATAGCATTGGAATTAAAAATTATAAGTATTTTATTGAATATATGTTATTAGAATTTATTCAAAAAGTATTGGAAGCATTCTCAAAGAACTATTTGAAACCTGCAAAAAAAATTTCAAACAATTTACAAAAAATTCGTAAGGAATTCGCAAAGAATTCACAAAAAATTCACAAGGATTTCCCAAAGAATTCGCAATAAATCTTGAAAAAAATGAACCATTGTACAAAAGCTTTTCAAGAGCTAAAGAGGGGAAGTTTGAGCACTTTTGGCGTTTTTGTAACGTTTTCCATATACCGGTCTTAAAGAATTCGTAACGAATAAGTTTGAGAATCCGAAAGTTTTTTCTGAATTCGCTTCAATTTTTTGAAAGAATTCTCAACGAAATGCTGAATTTGGCACACTGGGCGTTTATGGACAAACTACTACAGTCAAAAGCTGTTTCGCTTAATGTGGAATATCATTTAGTAGCACTTGCAGTAAAAATAACAAACTTAAATTGTTATATACATCATGCAATTGCTAAGAAATATTCTCGACATAATTTTTAAAATATTAAGTAGAAACAGTGAATTAATTTTGAATTCTCGAAGCCGAAAAAGAAATCTCTTGAAATCTAACGAGCTTAATGATTCGATGCGCTATTTTTTTAATTTTGTTGAGTAATATTCTTTGACTTATAGTTGTCATCTAAAACAAACCCTTTTATCTCAATGAAAAGCGACACATGTATAATGTTAGCGTGAAAATGTTTCAAAGATTAAATACTATATTATGTCTGAGCTTATCTTTAAATTCCGAAATTCAAATTGAATGCTGTGTATGCAACTGTAAGTGCTGTTAATACGTTCAAACGATGTTTGAAGCTATTCGCATGATTAGTGTTGTAGCCAGAAAATCCGCGAATATTTTATACTGGTAATATGAAAATTAATATTTCAAAAACACTTTTTATTGCTGTAAAGTTAAAGCAGATTTCATGTGAATGAATTTAATGTGCTTAAAAATCAACAATGTGTAATTTGAGGCAAAATAAGTTGTAGCTAGTGTAAACATAGCGTGAGTTGAGTTTTTTCCCTTTGAATACATAAAAAAAAAATCTAATTTTCAATAAAATCGGGTTACTCGCCTAGCTCTTTTGTTTTGCATCAGCTACAAGATCGATATTTTCTATAAATTGTTTTCTGAAATTAAATTTTACTTGAAAATATGCAATTTGCTTTGGTCTTAGTCTACCTACGCTCATTTTGCAATCATATTATAAATCTCTGCAAAATGTATAGAATCCCTTCCACCTTTTTCTTATGCACTCAATGTATCATTAATTATATTTCAACGACAGTATATCTGACCATTTGTGTGTTTTACCTTTCCAGATAAATTGAAAGGCGGCTTAACGAAAGCAGGGATCGACAGTGCGACAGACAGTTGTGGGTAAGGCTGACTGAAGCCACTCGCGTACCGGTAGAAAATAAGTGACTTCTTGCGTAGACCGAAATGGGAACGAAGATAGAGTATGTTGATTCAACCCACATGTATGCAACCAACTACATAAGAAATTCCAAGGCAATTGCGGTACTGTGGGCCATCTTCACGATATGCTATGCCATCATTAGTGTTGTAGCGTTTGTAACACCAGGTAAGATTGCATGTGCGACATTTACTATGTCTGTGCGTATAAGTAAGTACAAAATAAAGAAATAAAAGTATTAATGGAGATGCCATTGGATATTGTTAGTGGATTGAAGAATATGAAAATTATTAGTGGTTAGAAACTATATGTAAATAGCAATAACAAAATTCAAAACTTTCAACCAAACTGCTTTCTCCGGATGAGTTCCAGTTCATATTGGAACACTTACCTTTAAAAAAGTTTTGCTTGAATATTCAAACGAAGAAGCAATTTTTTATGAATCATATATTAAAATCAAATTCATTGAGTCAAATTTACTGTATTTGCTTTTTTAAAACTATTGGTACTCCAGACATACTGGATATAAAAGCAGTTAGTTCGAAATCCATTGTTGAGTTAAAGGTATTTTCCACCAATTAATTTTCGATTTGCTAACAAGCGCTTTATTGATTGCAATTTGACTTGTTTTGGTCAAATATTAATAATTTCAAAACCACATTTCTTTGAATTTATGCTTCAAGCCAACTAAGTTGACAAGCTTTCTCATATTAGAATATTGTTTTTGTAACTTTTAATTCTGATAGGAAACATCGAAAATGCTGAAAATTTCAATATTCTCTGTCAATATGCAGAAAATAACAGAAAAAGAATAATATCCTCAGCAACAAAAATACTTTGATGATGGACTAAAGGAAGTTTGGTACATATTTGCTATGATATAAAAAAACTCTTGTTATTATTATTTTTACTACTTTTTTTCTTTCATTCTTCGGTCTAGTTGCGTATGAATTTTACAAACAAGCTGCAAAATTTTCGTTTATATTTTTATATTATCAGAATGTTCGTGGGCTTCGAGCTAAATTGGAAGAAATCAAACATTTCTTTGAAATGCCTTTTGATGACTTCATTAGGTCTACATAAATTTGTCTCTTTCCTCTAAACTCTATATAAACAATAATTTTAAAGTTAGGGAAAAATTAGCCTACGCTGCTTATTTATATTGTACAGTGCTGGTCATAGGAAAATTGATTAGTTGTATCTCTTGAAACAAAAATAATAAAAGTGAATTGAATTGGCAGCACTGCGGAGTACAAATTGTACTGAATTGGTGAAAAGTGTGACCTTGTGGTGATTGGAAGGGAGATAGTTATGTATTTTGATTCCCTTTAAGAAAGGATACCATAAATTTGGAGTGAGATTTGAAAAAATGAAAATTATTTAGTTGGACAATTTGTCCAGCATGCCAAACTTTGTTGAATGTTTTTGCAACATCAAACATGATGAGCCCTGTACAATTCCTCTTGTTTAGACAAGCTCTTATGTGCTGAACTACACGAGATAGTTGGAGCTCAGTAGAGTGCACCAAATATTTGGCTCTACTGAGCATAATATTTGGTTCAGTCTGCTCAATACCATCCTCTTCTTCAAGGTCGTCACCTGAGCAATTGTTTTCCTGAAATTCGAGCCAGACCTACAGCAAAAAAGGTCTGCTTCAAGAATGATAGGTCCATTGTGCCTGAAGATTTTGGGAAAGTCTTCCGCGAAGTTTTAGCATTTAGAGGTCTGTAAGCAGAGATTACTATAAAGTAGAGAAAGCTTTCATTCGCTTGAAGTTGGTTTCATGTTTAACGTGTCTCCTTACGAGAATAGCTTTGCCTCCCTCGCTTGCCAGTTATATCGTTTCTGTAAATATGATAGAGCGAGATACGGAGCTGACTATCCAGTTTCAAAAAGGTTTTCTGAATGAACATAATGTCAATTCTGCTATCGCTAAGAAAATACATAAGATTTTTCTTTCTTTTTTTTTGGGTAGGATGGAAATCTATGTAAAAAGGGGGATTTTTTTTGAAGGGTTAGAAATAATTTATATCCTTCATCGTTGAATGAAGTTGTTCTTACATGATAGCAAGATATTGTTCTACTTGATCGAAAGGAGCTGAGGTTTTTGTGTTGGGGCAGTTAGTGAGTTTGGGCGTATTCTTTGTGTTTGGGATGAAAGATTGAAATTAGAGCGAGCTACTTGAGCAAAGGACTTTTTAATATATTTGAAGATTTTTGCGCTTCTTCCGCAGCTTGCTAAATGCCTACCTCCGCAGTTGACGTACTTTGGCTTCTGCTCTGAAAATTTTCATTCATTCATTATTAAAAGATTGGTCAAATTGCTGGGAATCGTTGCATTCCCCATGGTCAGCTCTAGATTTTTGTGCCTCAGCCTGGGAAAAAGGTGGCAGGTGGCCTGGATGATTTTTTCATCTCTTCATGAGTTTTGATGGATCTTTTCTACTTTATAAGTAGAAAACTCTAACGGGTTGAAAGTTTATTTCTCGAGGTCCATTTTAACTTCCTCGTGAGTGATTGCATACAGTTCTCTAACAACAACGTTTTCCCTCTGGCAGATAATACGCTTGAGCCTAAGAACCTTAAACTCAAAGAATATTTTTGTGATCGACCTGTGATCGTTTGGAGAATTCGTCATAATTTAGATGCCAAGGTACACCCATTTAGCTGCGACAAAAAGTATGCATTTCTTAGCTTTAGAACACGAGTTAGTCTTGTCCACTGCTCAGGTTGGCAAAGAGCTATTGGAATTGCCTTTATAATGGTTTCGAAATTTTTTTTTCTTGAGAGAAAAAATGGGGTTTTAGGCTGTGGCCGTGTTTTTTTTGTAAAGAACCTGCAATTTGGGAAGTGTTATAATTTTTTTTAGGATAGAGATTTTGAGTTTCGGAGTGGGATTTTTACGCTTGACTATGACTTAGCTTTTAAAGCGAAGCAAGTCTCTTTTTTATTATTTTGTATTGTCTTTTTAGGTCTGTTTGTATTGTCTATTTAGGTCTACTGTCTATTTAGGTCTGTTTGTTCCACATCCGGTTCTTAGGTTTTTAACATAACCGAAATGTCTGACGAGCTGTCTTTGAAATTGGCTAATTTACCAGATGCTGAAGTGCTGGCTTTTTCAGTATTAGAGGTAAAGGCTGTCTTTAAAGACGAAGTTTGAAGCCTAATCCTCTTTTTTTTGTATTGTTGGTCTGTGTTGCACTATTTTCTTCTGAATTTTAGCACTTAATCTTCTAAGAGATTCATTATTGTTTCTGGTTAGTTTTTCATTCACATTGGGTTGCTCAGCCAATTCATTTTGAGACTTTTCAATCTGTTCTGAGACTTAGTTCAATTTTTCATTATTTTAACGATTCTTGCCTCTGGTCACGCAACGCTTCCGTAGGTATAACCTATTACAAGGTGGCTGTTTAAGCAATAAATTAGCAATGTTTTCAGAGCCTTGGGATTTTTGCGATTGTTTGTTAGCAAGTCTACTATTTTCTAGACAGAGGCTTAATATCTTGTTCTAGATACAATGCAAAAATCTATGGCTTTTCGTTTGTCAATCAGAGTCCAATTACCATCTGGTTTTTAATTAGATAATTTTCTTTCCTGACCCCTTAATTTTACGTATCTTTTATTTTAGATTTTGATTTTAATTTTTCATGGCTCTTCTATTTGATTTAATCCGTAGATTTTTTACGGATGTTTAACTATAAATCTTGGAGATAAGTTTGTGATTATTAATATTAATCCGATGAAAGTTGCCTTTATTTCTCTTGAAGCCTTGTTTGGAACTGCACTGCTCCATGCAGCTCTCGAAACTTTCTCAGTCGTTTGTTTCCTTCAGTATCTGTTAAATTTAGATGCAGTATTCATGGTTACTTCCGTAAGATGATGTGATGTGTCTGACAACGAAAACTATTTCCATATTGCCTGAAAATTTAAGTAAGGTAGACATAAAATAAATTGATGTTTTTATTTCTATTTTATCTGAAAGTGCGTCAATAAGTTTTTTCCCTTGCAAAGTTTCACTTGATTAGTCCAATTTGAACAATAAAAACTGTTCTTGCTCACCAAAATGGACATATCTTTTCAGATGCATAAAACTAACAGTGGTTGAATAATTCAAAATAGATCCAAATTTTTTTTTTCGCGTCCATTCCTTGAAAGTTTTATTTAAATTTTTGTGATAATGACTGGAACTACAATAATTTCAGGTCGTCTTCTAACCACTATATACGCGGTCGGGTTTGTTATTCACATAATTTGAACTATTTTAGCCTTTTGATTGAATCCTTTATGGTAAATGTGTGCGGTTTGACAATCTTGTTGGGTCTTATTTAGTCAATAAAATATCTTTTAATTTTTTTCCCCATGATGTGGTCACCTTGTTGTTGAAGCTCTTACTCTTTTGATCTTTCGAAAATATTTTACTGCACATGCTATTTTTGGCTGCTGAAGGATAGCAAAGCTAAAAACAAACTACAGAGATGAAAAATGGAGCGTATTGCATTCTGTAGATAGTCTGTTGCAATCATTTAGCATTTATCGCTTGGCCATTCGACTGCAAAATAACTAAAAGATTTATATTTTTCCCTCGTTTTGGAATTTATTATTTATACTAATCATGTTTTATTACCATGATTGTACTTTTTGTAGTAGTTAAGACCTAACAATAAGTAAATCATATAAAAACTTATATTTCAGAGCAAATAAATCAAAATGATTTTTTTTTTTTAAAATATTACTGTACATTTTTTACTAATGTTCGAAGAACATTAGTATTAAAATCGATTCGGCCAAAAATTCATATTTCCATATATATATATATATATATATATATATATATATATATATATATATATATATATATATATATATATATATATATATGTACAAAAAATTTCAGTGAGATAATCTCGGGAACGCGCCATCCGATTGAGCTGAAATTTTCAGGATACATTGGTGTATATGCAGAATAGGTCCAGGTCTCTTTAAATGTCAGTTATTGTTAACCTTTTGGCGCCGGCGGCCATTTAAGTGATATTTTTAATATACCTATTATTTCGTGCACAAATGATTTTCGCAAAAATAAAGTTAACGAAATAAATTTCTAACGTGTTTTACATATGAATCGGATAATGCTTTGGAATTTTTTAACCTTATGTGTGCGCTGGGTGCCTAAAAAGAGAACGGGAAAATTTGAAAATTTTTAAATTTCGATAACTTTTGACAGAGCTATTGAATCATTACGAAATTTTCAGGACATATTGATATTATTTAGTTATAGATTTGTGTAGCTTTTGATGAGCGTGCTGGTAACCCTGTAGCTAGGGCAGGCACTGAAAGTGAAAACCTCCAAATCATCGTCTCTCTTGAAAAAATGCCGTTTCTTCAAAAAACAGCCATTCATATGTAAATCTTGTGCTTTGTTTACATAGCCAAAAAAAAAAAAAATTTATGGTATAACGGGCACGCCTGGTAACCCTTGCCCAATTTACCTATATTTTTAGCATCAAAAACTTCTGTTCACGGAAACTCACGATCCGATGAGTAGAATTATTTGAAATTCACAGAATGTATTGGCCTTAAATAGGACCAGGTCTGATAGAAGTGATTTTGAAATGCGGGCGATTCTGTGCCAGTGGTGCCATCTTGAAAAACCACTAAAAAAGATAACTGTTTTTAGCCCTATAAATTCTGATTGAATCGTTCGATTTTGACGAAACTCACACAATTGCTGGACCTTACTTTAAGCCACGTTTGGTAGAAATTTGGTTGAAAAACTCGGTTGGAGCTGCCAGCTATGATAATTTTGGTGTCTTCATTTTAAAAAAAAAAAATTTGGAAGTGAAAACATTCAAACCATCGAATATTCAAAAAAATGTCCGTTTCTTACAATAAAACCAATCTGTATATAAATCTTATGTTTTATCTACACGTTCAAAATAAAACTAAATAAATTTCATGTCGGACAAGAACGGTAACCCTCTCCCAGTTAACCTATATTTTTAGCATCAAAAACTTCTGTTCACGGAAACTCACGAACCAATAATCAGATACAGCTAAAATTTACAGAATGCATTGGACTTAAGTAGGACCAGATTTGATAGAAGCGATTTTGAATTGTGGGCAAGTCTGTGCCAGTGGTGCCATCTTGAAAAATTACAAAGAAAAAAAAAGGCTTTTTGCCCTATGAAATGTGAATAAGTTACCAGATTTTCATGAAATTGACACAGTAGCTAAACCTAACTCTAATCTCTGTTTGATGGAAATTTGGTTGAAAAATTTGATTGGTGCTGCCAGCTATGGTAATTTATGTGTCTTTGATTTTGAAAATTCGCTCAGGAAAATAAAACTTTTTGCACTATAACTTCCAGTGCAGTCATGAAATCAATACGAATTTCATACAATTAATGAAACCTGTCATAAACATTATTCAGACCAAATTTGGTTGAAAAGCCACAATAGGGTTGCCAGCTATTGTTGGTTTTGTGTTTAATTGTAATATCTTTATTAAGCGGTTTTATCGTAGAATTTTCAAATGGTAATGATATTGTAGTGACAATAAACAGCAAATATTAAGCTTTCGATCATTTGAAAAAATTCGCTGCAAGTAACCCTAAATTTCTTTATACTCCTATAACTTCGAATGTAATTAAACAACGTGAAGCAGATTTGATATATTCTTGGCTTTGATACTGGCGAAAGGTTGCCAGCACGAGTCGGTTGTGCTACTTTTGTATCAATAAATGCTTACAGTTAGTATTCATACCGGAAACATTTACAATGAAAATAAATAACCGATGTTTCAATTCCCTAAGTTCTGCAAATTTTTCGGATCGCAGCCCCGAACACCAACTTCAGTTACAGTGCTGCAGACACTGAGCATTTTCTTCATTGATGTTATATGAGATGCTGCTTTCAAAGTTTGGTGAAATAAGCAACTGATAACGAATATAATTAACAAGTGTTTTTCTTTCATAAACTTTGAGACCCATGCCAGTGGTAATATCTGAAACCTTCTACCATATGAGTTACAATGCATTCTAGAGACCAAAGTAAAACGTGGCATTTGAAACAGTTTGGCCGTAATAAGCAGCACATGTGGTGGAATATGCACTGAAAACCTGCACGATTCTTCTACTGTTCTTCGAACATTAGTGTTTCTAGCGGTTCAGGTGCGCTAGAGTTTTTTTTTCATTGTATTTTTTTCTTGACTTTACAGAATGGATTGGCGATCCAGATACAGATAATGCCGGACGCCTTGGACTGTGGCAGGTTTGTCAAAAAGACGATGTCATCGATAATTGTCAGAGACGATGGGAGGATATTTTATCAGTGCCATCATTACCTTTTCAGGTGAGTTTTTCGTCTCTTTATTGTAGTAAAAAGTGAAAAAACAATGGAGTTAAGATATCGATTTGCCATATTTTAATAGTAAGAAATCTAACGCTGGTTGAATGTTTATTTATTTAAATTTCTTTTATCGTTACAGGTGGCAACGATTTTTATGGGAATATCTGTGATTACAGCCATCTTGACAATCGCCTCGCTTATTCTCATGCTGTTTATGAAATCAACAACTGTTTTTCATATTTGCGGGTGGATGCAGATCTTATCAGGTGAGTTTTGCATATTGTGAATGGTAGAGATTTTATTGTGTGTCCCATGTATACCTAGATAAAACTCACATGAAAAGTGTACTTCAATTGAAATGTAAATTAGGTAAAACTTAAAAAAAAATTGTTCATTGGACAAGTTCTTTCATAGATAGATTCAATCGAAAGACATTTTCTCAATCAGGCTTTTTGGTAAATAACATGAGTAAATTTTAATAAAATAAATCTATTGATTATTATGTAAATGCTAGTCATATGTAGACAAATTCAAAAATATCACAAATACTAAAATGTATTTTCAATCAGGTTTTAAATGTCTCTCAATATTTATTGTATTTCCATTTATTTATTGCCCGCTTTCAGCTACCGTCGGTTAAGCTACTTATGATGAAATCAAATTAGTCTTGGCAGTGTAGTTAGCTGCAAATCAATATAAAATCAGCACAATGCACTTCATGATTATATTTAATCACTCATTAAGCTATACGATACATTAAGAATGACTTAAGACTTTCAAAACATCACATTCTCTCATAACACGGGCCAAAATCACTTTTGAGCCAATCTTACGAAAATCAATTATAGACTTAAATTTTCACTCATAATCATCCAACGTTCGAACACAACAAAATATTAATGTTATGGCTTCTCTAAAATTGGCATTAACATTCCAAGGCCTTGTAGCTTTCTCAACCAAGGTAAGCGGTTCGTAGTAAGTATACTTTGAGTCGCAAAACAGCATACATACATCCAACTCACCTATCCAGATTTCCGGCATTTCTCAGCGAATTATATGCATTTGTTATGAGTTCCTGTTATTCGTTTCTAAAGCTTTTAGCCGAATCAAAATTGACTAATAGCTACAAATCGTCAACATCTCATGCAATCCATTCTAAATGCACGTATCAAATCAACGCTAATTTATAGTTCACCACGTTCTGTGCTATTTATAATTATACTAAATGGCGTATAGCCGACGGGGCTGGTATTTTTCGTTGTTTTGTTCGTTGCGAGACGGATTGAAAAATTTTTACTTTCAATTTTGTTTCAATAGACATAGTACGGTACATGAATTACTTGATCACACATTTTACGCGACTATGGATTTGAATGATAATTAAATGAAATTATGTTCGCTTCCAGCTGTAATATACTTTCATTTCGTTTCGAACCGAAGAGTATGTTTTCTGTTGTTGTTGAGCAAAAAATCAGTTTCTACATTAAACCACACCACAAAAACTATGGACATATTGAAACTGTAACATTTTCGTTTTTTTTGTCCTTTGTCGATAATTGATCAAAATTGACGCAAATTAATTCGACATTTTGAAAAAAAATATCGTATTGCTTCTATTCGAGGCTGATTGCATTACTTTGAAATATGACTTTGTTTCAAGGTATGAAAGGGTTTCGCTAATAAAATATTAATTTTTGAGCAGTATGGTTTCGTAGTTGATTAATTGAAGTGCCAGGCAACTTGGTCTGCAATTTAGCGCATTGAAAGAAGGCCGATGTGTTTCTAAGGTGAATTGTGCGGTGCGTTTTGATTTTTGGTTTAGAAGAAAAACTACGAAGTCATTATGATGCAGAGATTGAAGGATGAAATGATATTGCAGGCTTTATAATGAAATAAATGATAATTGCTATGGGTGAATGTAAATATATGGGCTGATGTAAGGTTGATTATTTTCCATTGAAGAAATTAATTGAGGTTAAATGTATCTACTTTGCTTTTATTCTTTCTTTATTCTTTTTTCTCTTTGATCAATATTTTTTTTTAAATAGTTTTATTGTGAAGTTGAATACTGTGATATGTTTATTTTTTCCTGTGCACGGGAGCAATTAGAAGTATAAGTTGTGGGGATCCTTGATTTGCACCAATCCTTCCATAGATATCCTTGTGTTCTGTGGATTTGTAATGAACTGTTTGATATAATTATGGGTTTTTATGATTTCTAATCCAGTAGGTTTTTTCCGGCAAGTATATTTTTAGTTACTTACTTTCTTCAAATTCGTTACGGATTAATAGAACCCCTCTTGTTAGCTTTAACATTGCTAATATAAAAACTTTTAGGAATTACGAACGTGGTCGTGAGAGTACATATCAGTATTATCAGTATTTAAATTCCCATGCTACTAATATATAATTATTTTCTCTTTAAATAGATAGTTGCAAAAATTATATGTTTGAAAACATATAGACTAGCGAAGCTGCAAGAGCAAGCTATGTAAATAAATATAGCTACTGCAACAATAACAACAACAGTCATTATGCAAATTAAATGTTTATAGTCCTTCACGCATAAATAATATTTTAATATTCTGGTACTTATAAAAAATAACTGTAAAATAATAACATTCCCATAACGAACAGCATATGTTTTTATATTTTTAAACTAACATTTAGTAAATATAAAATAGATGAAGTGATAGTTAAAAATAAATCTATTATAAATCGAATTTGATGAGAAAATTTGTGCACATTCTATTTAAAATTTAATGCAATTTGTCTTTCATATTTTGATTTTAAGAAAACCCTTTCAAACATGATTTTAAGAAAACATTTTCAATGCGCATTATTGCCAAGCCACTTAGTCACTGTTCACTTGTTCTATTCCTAAGTTTTCATCCTTTTTAAGCAGGAAAAACTGCGCTCTGCGGACGCTTTTGTTACACTCTCTCTTGCACTCGTCACTAGTAATGTTAAAACTAAACAAACTAATCTATGAATTTCTTTTAAACTATTTTCTGAGTTAGTGTTGGTAGAATATTCAAAAATATCTTGAAAATATTTTCCCTGTAAATGTTCATTAGAGTAAAGCACAATGAGTTCAGTTTTTTAATGAAATCGAGTCAAATAGATTTCGCAAGTAAAATGCCGAGTACTTAACTTCGTTACAGAGATAATTTATAAATTTGGTTTCGGTCGACCTTTTTCAATAATGTCCTTTTTGCCCGCAAAAGATCGAGATCCAAAAGGAAAATGAAAAAAAGTCACTAATTATTCAATTTGGATCCATGAATTCACCTATTTTAAGTATAAAATCGTGCGATTTCAGAAAGTAATTCTACGCACTCAATTGTAAACAATTCAAATCAATTTAATTTCAACAATACTGTAAACTCTTAGTGAAATAAATACTTTCACCAATTAAAAATACCTTCACCAAATTTATATATAAAATGAAGCACAAATTTCTCTACCGAACTACATTCAAGCAATTCACTACAGCGAAATGATGACAGCTCGTCGAATCAGCAGTCTCTGGCAGCCCTTGTCACATCTCGTAGTTTGAATTCATTCAAAAATTCACATAGTGTGTACGTACTACAGCAAACCTTCCCATTCAAAAACAAATTACAATGATTGGGCCTTTTTACACTTGTATTCTTGATGCACTCCTGAAACTGGTTTTACAACAATCAACATTTCCACACTTGTATTCTTCAGTAACGGAACCGTTCATATACCGATTATGCATATGAATGTGTGCGTGTTGTTGTTTTCTCATTTCGACTTGAGTGTTTCATGAAAAATTCCTGACCCGTGAACTATGTTTATAGTTGTGTTAGTGATTTGCATCAGTTTCAATCAGTTTCAGAAGTGATGAAAAATTCTCTCCAAGTGCATCACTTTTTGTAGAGATTTTCCCTCGATTCTTCTGCCTCTTGCCTAGAAAACCGGTTATAGGACTGCATCAAGAATACAAGTCTAAAAAGGCCCATTGTAATGATACGCGTCTGGGGAACGTGGCAAAAGGTTTCACTGTAATCATACGTACGCGGCTTCTCTCTCAGTTACTCTCTTGAGACGAGAATACCTCCTAAGAAGCAATGTCTCCATTGCTTTCAAATAGCTAGTACAAGCAGATTTTTTTGAATGACGTAACAATGTAGTCTGCATGGAGTGAAATTAACGCTCGTAGATGCAATTTTTTCGTTGCTTTCATGCATCTTGTTCTCTCATTATTTTCATTCAGCGGTTTTACCACCTTAGCCGCGTGAGATGCTCACTATTCGTTTTTGGGAAAATATATTCAGAAAATTCTTATACACGATTTTTTTTCGCGATTTTTAAATACATGCATAACTGGCATAACTGCCTTTGACAAAAGGGCACATTCTCATGTTTGCCCCCTCTATTTCAAAGTCCTGTGTACGCCTACGAGTGCTACCTCGATATAGAAATTGCATAGGTGTCACCTTGATATAGAAATATCGAAACATATCGAGCTAGAAAATGTTGTTCTGGTGGCGGCTGCTTACAGCTGTTTCAATGGCAGTATCTTGTCTCGTAGATCCGTCTGCCGCGCATCACCAACCATTCCTGGCCAATGCAATTTTCTGTACCTTAGTCTACTAACCAGGCTTTTGATTTCTTTAATGGTGGTTCGCATAATCCGAGAGTCTTCTGGCAGTGTGGAGTCAGGGTTGATTTCTTAATGACAAAAGTTTGATAAAAAACAGAATCATCTTCGGGGCTCCAATATTTTAGCAAAGTTTTCGGTTTTATCCATTCTGCCGTATTTCCGGCAATTCAGGCCATTAATTAGAGACACAGTGGTTAAATTTTTCAGCCTTAGACACTTCATCATGCGCCAGTGATCACAATTCCCAAGTTTATGCTGTGAACAAGGTCTCACCACTTTTTATTGCAAAGCTGCGTGACCAGCAATTGATGATTGCCTTCTCTTCTTAAGCTCTTTTTATTTATTTTATTTATTTATTTATTTGGTACGTATTCAATACAACAGGCAAAACTGCCCAATTACAGATTGGATACCACGAATAAAATAAAATAACAAGAGCTAAATGATAATATATAAATATAAGTATATAAAATAATTAAAGTTAAAATAAAATAAAGTAATAAAAAGTAAAACTAAAAAATTAAGTAAAGTAAAAAAGAAAGAGAAAAAAAAATCCATTACAAACACGAATGTCCAATTCTACAATAATCGACCTAATAAAAAATAGTAAGTAAATGAGTAAATATAAATATAAGTATGTAAAAAAAAAACAAATAATTAAAGTGGTAAATTAAATAAAGTCAAATTAAGTAGAAAAAAAAGAAGAAAATTAAGAAAATAGAAAATAAAACTAATTAGAAAAATATATAACTACATATATATAAAAATAAAAATATACAAAAAATTCAAGTAATAAATAAGAAAGTAAAGTTAAGTAGAGAAAAAAAAGAAAAGAAAGAATCCATTATAAACAAGAAAATTAGATTAATTAAATAGGATCAAAAATTTTACTACGAACCATATTTTTGAAAATGGCAATAGATTGTGGAAGAGGACCAAGTTGAAGACTATTGTGAGTGCGTAAGTGTCGCAAAACGGGAGAGTAGAAGAAAGTGTCAGTACGAGTATACGGCACTTCAAACAAAATAGAGGACCTGATTGGCCTTACGGAGTCCCACTCTATGAACAAAAATGCTAATGAGGAAGAAAGGTAGCCGCGACAGATTTTGAACAGGAAACGCTCATCCAAGTAAACTTTGCGCTGCTCAAGGAGAGGAATGTTGAGAAGAGATAGACGCTCACTATAAGGTAAATACGGCAGACTATATTTAAAAAGTAAAGTACGTGTAAACCTGCGCTGAACTGATTCAACCGCGTCAGCGAGGTATTTGAAACGAGGACACCACACTTGACTGCAGTATTCAAGTACAGAACGGACTAGGGTAATAAAAAGGTGGACACAGGTAGAAAGACTAAATGAATTGTGGCAGGAACGAACCACGAAACCAGCAATTTGAGAAGCTTTTCTAGTCATAGTAAGGACATGAACGTCGAATTTCAGTTTACGATCAAATGTGAAATGTGAAAGTACCATCAATAGCATAAGGAAAGACATGAGTGTGAAGCTTATGGGAGAAAGACATAGAAAAACATTTGGAAACATTAAGGGACAAACAGTTAATGTTACACCAACCAGAGAGAGCATGCAAATCATCATGAAGAAGGAGAGAGTCATCAGTATTTTTGATTACCCGGAAGATTTTTAAATCAAGACATGAAGACTTAAAAACCGTGGGAAGGTCATTGATGAATAGATTGAACAAAAGTGGTCCTAAGATGGAACCTTGAGGAACACCAGAAGAAGGGGAGAAAGGTGAGGACGAAAAGCCAAAGAGGGAGACAATACAAGTGCGATCAGTTAAAAATGAAGAGATCCAGGAAAGCAAAGGTTCACGAATGCCATAATGCTTCAGTTTGATAAGAAGCAGCTTATGATTGACAGTTTCAAAAGCTTTGGCAAAATCAGTATAAATGACATCAACTTGATTATTGCTGTCAATTGCAGAAGCGACTACATGAGTAAACTCAAGAAGGTTCGTAGAGGTGCTCCGGCCTTTTACAAAACCATGTTGTTCCGCTGCAAAGACACAAAAGAGGGAATCATAGGTACGATTGTAAACAAGGCGTTCCAAAATTTTGGAAAGGCAAGGAAGAATGGAGATAGGGCGATAGTTAGAGGCAAGGTTCCGATCACCCGATTTGAAAATGGGAAGAATGTTAGAGAGCTTCGAAGAGAATGGAAATTGACCAGCACAGAGACTGACATTGAATAAGATTGCTAAAGGGACGCAAAGTGAAGAAGCAAGATTTTTTTACAAAGAAATTGGGAATTCCATCCGGGCCCGGGGAACAGTTTGAGTCAAGAGAGGACAAAAGCAATTCAACCTCTACTGGGTTAGTTACGATTGAGGAGAGGCAAGCAGGGAAATCAAAGGAAAAGCAGTCAGTAGCAGGAATCAATGGAATAGTGTAAACAGAAGAAAAAAATAAAGCAAAGAGATTGCAAATGTCAGGAGGGTTGGAAGCAGTAAAGGCATTAAACACTAAGGAGTCAGAAAAAGAGGAGGAAGCTTTTAAGGAGCGTACAAAAGACCAGAAAAATTTAGGGTTGTTCGAGTTTAAAGAAGATTCAACAGACGAGGAATAGTTGAGTAGTGCTACTCTAATTTCTTTCTTGGCAGAGGAACGTAAACGGGAGAAGATAGCATAATATATAATGCTTTCACCAATCCGAGAAATCAAAAATTTCAAACGCGCTGAATTTTTATCTCTAAGAGCACACTTAACCCTCGCAGTAAACCAAGGGGGGTCACGGGAGCGACGAGAACTGAAGACAGGAGTATACGACGAGATCAAATCAGTAAGAATACCGTAAAATTTGGATACAGCAGTCAATATCGAGACCACGGAAGCAATCAAACCAATTAATTGAATTCAGATCATTAGACAAGCAGTCAAAATTAGTTTTTTTAAAGTTAAACCGGCGCGCAGTGGATGATTTAATACGATTCGAAAAGCTAACAGACAAATCAATTGAAACGGGAGGATGATGGGGATCTGGAGCAGAAGATAGAGAAATCGAAGAGGACTCAACATTAGAAAGGATGAGGTCAAGGATCTTGTTATTAGCATTAGGGAAACAGTTAAATTGAGAAAGAGAACAGGAAGAAAGAAAAGAAGATAAGGCAATAGAAAGGTTGTTGGTGGACATAATACGAAGGAAAGAAGAGTCCCATTGAACAGAAGGCATATTAAAGTCGCCACAGAGAATGATTGAGGACGAGGGATAGTTGCTATTAAGGTAAGTGGAAAGTTCAGAAAAGAGCTTATCATAAGTCGAGAAGGACAAGTTACAGGGAATATATAAGGACGCAACAAACAAAAAGGATTTAGGCGACAAAGAGATGGAAACAGCAACACATTCAACAGGTGGACTAGGGATAAAATCAGCGCAAAGTTTACTGTTGAGAGAACTAAGCACAGCAATAAGCACGCCACCACCATCAGCCTTATTAGATACCAAACGATTGCGATCACAACGGTAAACATTGTATGCAGGGAAGAACTCGGAGCTAAAAATGTCGTCAGTCAGCCAAGTTCCCGACAACCAAATCAGGTGATCATTTTCAAGAATAGCAGCAGTTTTAAAGTCAACAAGTTTGGTCCTCATATCATGAACATGTCTCAGCGCTTCTTTGAGCTTAATTTGCCCTCAGAGATTTATAGAAATTTGATTTGGGACGTCTTCTTAAGGCTCTTTTGATTTCTCGTGCTTATGGCTATGTTGGCACGTTTGAATTTTTCTTCACCCAACTCATTGCATGTTAAGGAGCGTAGGTCACCATCTCATCTAATGTGTTTTTCCTACGGATGAAAATTATTTCTGGTACGACATAACTGCTTGCCACGTGGCTTATCGACCTCTACTTTATGGGTACTTCGCCATTTTCTTCGGCAAAAGGACTTTAGATAGTTTCAAACTACTATTCTTAATTTGTGAAAAGAAAGCTTTTCTCGGATGGAAAAATTACGCCTGACGAACCTACTAGATTCCATAAGGCCACGTAGACTTCGAATTACCACGCTAAAAATTTTCTGCATCGGGGAATAATAGTCTGCCCAAATAATCTGGATTCATAGAATCAAATAACCTGGATTCCAAGGTAGACATACTTGACTAACTCATATTCTATACTTGGGTTCCGTAAGTTTCTATGTATTTAAAGAAGATAATTAAAGGAAAACAATATAAAAGTCGCCAAAGCTTACGTAAAACAAGAAAATAATTTTAATTTTCCGAAATACACATATTTTTAAGGAGCTCAAAAAATATTACTCGCACTACGTAATTGCCATTGCTGTATGTGTATCAAACGAATTTAACTTGACAGCTTTACACTCTTACGTTTAGTCAGTACAGCCCACTTCTTATAATAGTCTAAAGCTATTTGTGAACGGCGGAGCTATACTCTCAAAAGCATACCAGTGATTTCACATGAAAGATATACTTCAGCACATTGCAAAATCCCACATACATTTAAGCATTGACTCTTTTACTTATTCCAAATTCAAAAGCGAATTCAGACTCAGACTCAACAATGCAAATATTGTGAGCTTCATAGTTCATTTGTTACACTTTGCTTTAGCATTGCGAAATACATGCATTATTTTCACTTTTCTTTTCATGTTCGGGCTGAGAAAGTTTTCCACATGCTGGCTGTTGTTGTAGTGAAAACGAAACTGAACAAAACGAAACAATATCTACAAGCAAATTAGGTAGTATCGCATAAAAAAATATATCGAATTGCCCGTTGTTTGGAGATTAGGTCGCCCAGCCAGTCGTACGACCTAGTCTCCCTGGCAGTGGCACTATGTTGTACGAAAGAAAGCAATTATCATACAAATAGTGAAGGCTAATTTTCAGGTTCAGTCAAAAAGTATAATAATGATTGGAGTCGGAATATTTGTGGTTTTGCCACAATAGTACGAGTAATAATTCGAGTTTATTTTAATTTGTTAATTTGTTGTGGCCGTTAGTACGGACAAGTTGTTTGATTGTTAGAGCTTATTTGCAGAGTGGTAGTAGAGATGTCTTAATAGTTTCTGCTCGAGCGGTTTCGGTTTGCAGAGAGATTTCTTAATTAGCTCTGGTGTTAAGGTTTCGTCACTATAATAGTACCTTGTGTCATAGACTTTAATTAGTGTCTGATTTCCTCAACTTTCTTGGTAAACAATTTATATAGTGACCTCAAAAATGGAAGATGACTGTAATATTATACGTAGTTATAGGGTTGGAGCATTAAAAAAAAAATTAAATCAGTAATATATTAAAAGATACAGAATAAATAAACAATCATTTTCCTCGAAATATACAAATTTAGCAAAATATAAGCTACAAAGTATTATAGATGATAAAAATAGGCGACTAAAACGGTTGTGAAACGATTACCAAATAGTGAATTGTGTCAGACAACGCTCATGGACTATTTCAGAACTATCAAAATGACAATTTATGGCATAACAGAAATATTTTCGATTTGAAATTCAGTACCATTTTTGTATAAAGATGCCACTAACTGAATGGACTAGCATATCAATTTTAGCCTATCCAACATTTTGTTAGCTGCTTCATCTTTTTATTGACCTGGTTATGCGTGTTGCCTATGAAGAAATCTGCTGCTTTTGTAATATTGGCTTAATCGACCGTATTCATAGGATCAATACATACTAAAATTGGATTAAACTAGATTAATAAAAAATACGTAACGTAAGTTTGATTGATGGCGAGGCTATAAATGTTAGTTTTTGGAGACTGTTGTGGGGAATCTATTTTTACAAATGCTGAATAAGTTTTATATGGTAGACACACAGCGCAGTCTGAATGATCATTTGTCATGAATAATGATGTAAATGCAGTGTCTTACATGGTAATTTTAATTAACTATCGCTAAATGTACAATTATCAATCACTAGCTTATCGTTTAGAGATCATTTTTCTTTGGTAATTTATTCTTAAATGATCGAGCTCACATTACTTCTTCATCAAAAGTTCCTTGTGACATTGGAAAATAAGAAGAAACATTTTTGAAATGTCAAATTCAAATTAATTAAAGACTTTAAATGTAATTTTTATGAGATCTTCATGAACTTATATTTTTGCTCTCAACTTCAGATAATGACACATAAAAGAGACAAAATACGCTTTAAACACTTTGAGTGACAGTTAAAAGGTCTAAATATAAATGACATGTTCATCATATCAATAAGGGCTGTGTGTAAGCAACTTATAAGTTACTAATTTGGGTAAAAATTAACATTAGTATGTTCGTAATTTAAGTGCCATCTGACTAGACTTTTAAATTTAAACCTGTATTTCCTAAACTTATGCAGTCTTGTCATTTTCTTACTGAAATATTGTCTATTTATCAGGCATCAATTTCTCAACAATCAGTGCCATATACTCGTATGTATTTTGTACCGTTCCAAGTATAAAAGGTCTTCAATAGCAATTGAAAGATCAAACAAGCAAATACTGCAAAATTTTTAAAGTAAACGTAATTCTGTAGCACCTGTATCGAAAAGAAAATTTTGAAAGGAAACTTAACAATGCCCAAATTGTTTTGTACTCTTATGTACTCATATTATTAGCTATTGTGGTGTGTTCCGAAAATTGAAACTAATTGAAAACTACACACAATTATTGTATGTATGATGAAAGAAATAATCTGTGTAAATGGAATTGTTCAACATGGCTAGACTATAGGCAGAAAATATATATATTTTTTAACCACTAATAATATTAATGAGAGAAATTAATTAAATAACAGATCATAGGAGTTTTCGAAAAATTAACTCAGAAAACGTGGTGGTTGGGATTTTTTTTTTATCTTGTCGAATGAATCAAATATCCATTCTGTTGTCTGTGAAATAAGTTGATTGTGTGTTCGATAGTCTTCAAAGTAATAATGGTGTAAAGATAGTCGTAATTTCAATGATTATATGCAAATCACATACATATGGCATTGAATTTTCTCATAATTAAAATGTAAGACGTATGTATGCGAACATAACGGAGAACAATGATGGTTTAAAAAAAAATCACGTTCAGGTCATTACCATTTTGCAATGCACATCACTATATTTGCCACACTTTGAAGGTAGAACAGCGTTATCTGGTTTCGAGTCTTTATTAAAAATTAACAATAGCTTTATCATGCATATTTTTGTAGACTTTGCAAAAAAAAAATGATGGCTTTTTTTTTAAACATAGCTTCCATTACATAGTTAAACTGATCACTTTTGTCCTGCAATTTGTGGCCACTGATAAAATTACCTCTCCCTAAAGAGTGCACTAAGCTCATTAGCAAATCGAATTATCAAAATAAATTCTGAACTGTTTGTATGAAGAGCTAGAAAATTTTCACCTTTATGTCTGAAGCGATTGATAAGTTCTCATTGTTCAAATAGAGCTATTAGCCCTTTTTGCATCGGGCAATACTACACCCAATTTCCTCGTGAATCCTCACCATTAGGATTGAAATGAATACTACGAACAATTTCCTTAACACTTTATGTTAAATTCTGATAAATTGCATCGCCTTATGGATATATCTATTAATTTCAATTTGAATGTAATGCATTGCTAATGTTCGTCAAATTTTAAATTTACTCACACTTTTCAGTTCAAGGAGAACCGTATGTAACTCCACTCTGTGTTTAAAAAATACACAAAATTCATGAAATCAATTACTCAATCTTGTTATTCCACTCAATTTTCATCTATGTATTGATTCAGTCAAGTATACGTACGCACATACTAGTATTTCAGCGAACCTCAGCTTCCAATTGACGCATAAAAATTAATACATACACGTGCGTGCTCATATATATTTCATTATATGAACTATCACACACTATCATGCACATACGACATCCAGAAGGTAAAGAATACCACGTTGTTATGAACTACGGTATCACCTAATCCTAAATGCTATTGAATACCTTATCGAATATATTCATTAAGATATTACCTAATACCAAATATTCACCCCGATTGTGAATGTCACGTCACGTCACGCCGACGTCGATTTACTGTCGACACATGAAATAGCGATTGTGGATGTCGATCTACATCGACAGTTGTCACGTCGATCGACAGATTTCGTCGATCAATGCAGAGTCCGTGACACAAGGAGGAAAGCGAAAAATGTATGTCGGAGATTTGAAAAAAGAACGAACGAAGTTCTTTTAGAATCTTATATTTTGAAAGGTAATGGTACGGGTACGGGCCGTAGTAATTAACGTTAGTAGTATTTAATTGATTTGCAATTATCAATCGTCACAAAAGACGTTAAAAGAAAAGAAACTCTCGCGAAACGTTGCAAAGCGGCGACAATGTAAGTATGGATTTTAGTTAAATGTATCGAGGAGTAAATTGTCAGTAAAATCAACCGTGGGTGGACCACATATATTGCATTTATTCTCTGCTTTAGAAGACAGAGTGCTATCCATATTAAGTTTGGGCGCAACGTTTAATCCTCCTGGATGCAAATTTGGATTTAAGGACTCCATTTCGTCCAACCTGGAGTATCTGAAGGGCTTGCAAAATTCATCGTTCGGGAACTCGGTTTCAGCAATCGCCGAAACAGATTCTGAAGCGTCAACGTCGAAAGTGTCGGAACTCTCAAGCAATGGCGATAATGCAGGAATTCCTCGAAGATAACGTAAGGTTCGAATGAAAACAGGTTTGAGGGAATATAGGCGCATTCAACTCCTGGAAAGACATATTGCCTTACAGTAGCAAATAAATGCCAAAACAATAGAAACTGCACGGTATACCACAAACACTTAATTATTTAAAAATAACAACTGAAGATCAGCAGTGAAAATTTAAGATAAAAGCGAGAAAAATACGAATTTAAAAAAAAAACATTTATTGGAGAAGGAAAGTTTTGGTGGAAAAATTAAAACTGAAACGTGTGTTAGGAATAAAAAAAATGGTGTTCAAACTTAAGCTTGAGTCTACATAAGATCGATATCTTTTCGACTATCATTTATATGTTAAAATAAGTGCCTACTATTTTAGTGATTCATATTTTGTTACTTTCATTTTTTCAAAATTGATAAATCATACAATTACTTAAGACAGAAAGTCTGCTGCTATGTTCCTAAGGCAATACCTCACTGTTTATTTAAATTGGACAAAGAAATGAATGCACTGATTGTGCAGAGTCACACGAATATTTGTAACTTTTGATTAAAAATTGGGCAAATGATTTATTTTTCTTTACTTTTACTTATCTTACATCCCAAGAATCCGTTTTACAACTATTAAAAAAAAGTTAAACAGTGTTGCAATTTTTTATTACTCATTATAATGTTTGCGAAATTCTTTCTCTTATAGAAACGACATCTAAATTATCTTCCATATCAATGGCGTTATTAACCATTTATAATCACTACTCCTTCCTCACTTTCCTCCTCCGAATTAAAAAAATTGTCTAACAAACTCATTTCGTTTACTAAATAAAAAACGTCTTCCATTTCCTTAAGGATTTCACTACATCAATGTCGTGTTTGACAGGAAAAATACAGTCACAATTGTAAAATAACTCATTTACATGAGCATCAATTCACAATTTACTCCCCATTCACTGACATCAGTGTGGCAATCCTACTGAGTCACGTCGATGCAGTTACACAATCGGGATTCTCGATCGACGTGACGTGACGGTCGTCGACACGACGTTCGTCGACACGACATCCGCAATACGGGTGATTAGTGAATACTTTAACGGATATAATAGTATTAGATGATATCTTAGCGCATATCTTGGCATCGTATTTTTTTTACATAATTCAAAAGTACAAAACAGAAGGATAATTCATATTATTAGTGTGGAGTCGATGTCGATAATATCGACATCGACAGCCGATCGACAGATGTGTTATTGTGACTGTCGATATCGATTGCCGATTATCGATTTGATCGACAAGTTTTGTCGATTGCAATTTGTTTCGCGACATTATATCGACAGGTTGTTGGGCATACGCAAAATTTAAGTTGTTTTGTTGGAATATTTCTTAAATAAATAATTAAATAATTATTAAATTATGAAAATTATAAACGCCAAACAATTTGAACGTTTGGTATCTCTACTTGAGAAAAACGAAGAGCTTGCAAGATGATTCGTTAGGGCTTGTAGGCAAAATGGCGAAATGATGGATCGTTGGAATAGATTTGCAGAAGAGCTAAATAGCTTGCGTCCACCAGTAAGATATGGAGGTGGTTGACAGAAGGCTTGTTATATTAGATATACAAATTTAACATTTGCAAAAAGATCATAAGAGACAATAGTGAAAAACGCAAAACTGGTGGTGGACCGAATAAACAAGTTTTTTTCACCCCTCTTGAAGAGTGTGTCGTAAATCTACTTAATTTAAATTTTGTGATGATATGATTGCATCGTCGAATTTAAATTGTTCCATATGTAATCTCTTAACCACCAGCTCCCATAGATGCAACTTCTTCAACGGAAAGAACACATCAAAAAAGTAGATCTGAAACCGCCAACCAACAGAAAAGTAGACTCCGGTTACTCGAAAGCCAAACTGAACTGCAGAACAACATTAATAAAAATATCGAATATCTTGACCGAAAAATGTATTACCTTAAAAGGGACAAGCTAAAATTGCAAGAAAAGTCCTTACAAACGAAGCGAAAAAACCCTGCAGATCTATGAAAAAGATACGAGAGAAAAAAAAACGTGCGCAAAAATTAAAATTAAAAAAAGTATGAGCTGGAGCTACAACGTTTAAATTTATCTACAGATTTGTTACCGCTACCAAATACATAAAAACGTTAATTTAGTGTTAAGTAAAAATTAAAATATTTTCTAATTGTGTAGTAAAAATGAAAATGTTTATTTAGAAAAATGTTTGGAAAGTCTGAAATGCAGTATAAGTCTACTGTTGATTAAATAAATTCAGACTACTCTAATCGACAGTTATTACTCCACATTGTCCACATCCAAAGGATTTGTCGAGTCTCTAAACTACTTTCTCTTTCGTCTTAATTCTAGGAGGGTGGCATAATTATCTTTTTAAAATTGTTCACAATGGCAATTTAGCTCACAGTAGTACTCAATTCAAGTATTTTCCTCGATTTCAATATGGTAGTACTAACCTACTCGTAGGTTAGATCGACTCTCACAATACCAAAACGACGTCGACTCGACAGCATCGTCGACTATCGACTAGCGATCGACTCGACACTCACAATACGGGTGTATAATAATTTTATTTTAAGCTGTCAAGCATAATAAGAACATCTTCAAAATGCTATTAATAAAAGTAAATATTTTTATCTTCAGATATTTGTGAAATTTCTGAATATGAAGCTCAGGACATATTACATCATATCTAATATTAAGGCTACTCTCTTGCATATGAACCACTATGATGTAGCAAATACATATTGGCCACAGCCAGCCCAACTGCTTGTGAGCTTGTGAGCCAACATGTGGACGGCATTTGGCGGCTCGTCACGAAATCGTTTTGACTCGTGCCCAATACCCACTCCGAACGGAAGTCGCACAAGCGCCGGCGAGTACTGACAAAGTCGCTTGTCTGGACCGTCCACACGCTCGGGTTCGCCAGCTTTCCCCTGGGCTCGGCCAATATCTATTCGCTACTTAAAGATTGATTTGCACAGAAAGCAGACAAAATGAGTAGATTTGTGGTTTAAATGTTTATTATGTCAAGTTATTGTACTTGTGAAAATTATTTGAAAGTATTTCTCAGTGCACAAGTTGCCAAAATTTAGATGGTAATAACTGCATCGAAAGCTTTAGGAGCAGAAACCCATTGAATGTTATCGCACGCAAAAATTTCAATACCTAAGAAATTCAAACAGTTGCTGCTTGCTTTGATTGTAAGAGTCAAAATATGAAAATATAATAGTAGCATTTCTTGGTACAATTACAACAAAGTGACTCGTTCTAGCAGCCCTTTGCTAGCACCGACAGATGTAGATGACAAATGGACTTATTCAATAAATTTCGTTTTGATCTGATAACTGGATCGGAGTTAGAGACATAGTAAGCTACCGCACCAAAAAAGCTTCGAAATTCAAGAAAAATGAGTTAGTGTCGAAACTAAAAACTCATCTAATTTTTTCATGAGATTATATATATTTCTCTTAGCTGCCGTACCTAGAGGGTTATCCGGACGTTCATCGAAAATTACAGATGATCTAATGTTTCTGGCAGAAGTTATCACAGTTTGAAATCTATTTTGCTTTCTTTTAAAAACTCAAAATCATAAAGACCGATATTACAGCTATCCAAGCCACAGCAAAATATAACTGCGATCGAAATCTCAGATCACAGCGAACGAAATATCAGTGAACGAAATCATAGTTTCCGCTGGCTCTGTGACTCTCTATTACAGTCATTTTGGTCGTGGTGATTTTTGGCTGTGATTTTTTGTTGCGATTTCATTCTCGGTGATTTCCTTCGCTAATATTTTACCCGCTAGCATTTTGCTCGCTGTGATTTCATTAACTGTGATTTTTAATTTGAAGTCGCTGCTGCCATTCATTATGAAAAATAGCAATGATTAATATACCGCTCTAGAAGAACCTGTAAAAAAGTCAACAAAACTAAAATACATAAATCTAAAATACATAATATAGCATATGATGAAATTAGTAATGCCTAATATTAGTGATATCTTTATATTCGTTACGGTGTTATAGCTAATATATCTAATATCAAAAAATATAATAAGGTGCACAAGTTTTCTTGCGCCGGAAATTCGTTGGTTTTATTGTAAAACACTGGTAATAACATTTACAATTCAAAGTATTTTCTATCGCTGGCCACTGCTTTTTCCCACCTTTCGGGCAGCGTATGAGCTCCGCGCCAAAGAAAACTCGGTATCTTTTGAGGCGATCAAAGATTTAATGCAATTTTTGACTTTTTTATAAGAATGGAAGTGCTGGTCAGCCAAGTCGTGTGCCGTTTATCGAAATAAGTGATCGTCAGAGGGAGTAGCTTCTAAAGAAAATGACAATAGAGGTAGGAGCTGCTCCTTCAATATTTCCAAACATGTTTTGACCGGTTGTGCGACATGGAGTCGAGCATTGTCATGCTACAAAATCAATTTATCGTGCCTTTCGTTGTATTGCTGCCGTTGATGTTTCAGTGCGCAGCTCAAAGTATCAATTTATTTTTATGTCGATTTTTGTGATTTTTTCGTGAATGTTCGGTTTTGTCATCATGTGGAGCGCTTCATAATTTTGCGTGCTTGAGGTTATCGTACTAAACCCATTTTCGCATCCAGTTGCAATGCAATGCAGAATTCTAATCTATTTTTGCCTTTCAAGCAGCTGCTCGCAAGCAAATAAACGCCGTTCAAACTCTCTCAGCTGTAACTCGTACGGCACCCAACCTCCCTGTTTCTCAATCTATTTCAAAGCTTGACAAGTCAGTTCTTCTTGACAAGTAATGCTGCCCATTCTGCATCTGCATCATCCACAGCCATGCCGGCATTCGACATTAAAATCGCCGCTTTCGAAGCGTTGAAATCACTTAAATCACGTTTTTTCACTAAAACGGCCTCGCCATAAGTATTTGACAGCATTCAATGAGCTTTAGTCGCAGATTTCTTCATACTAAAGCTTAAAATTAAAACCTGCCGCATGTGACGATAATTTGGCTCGTAAATTGACATTTTCAAGGGAGAATAATTTTGTGAAGCAAACACAAATCTATTGGAAAACAGCGGAAGAGAAATTATACACCTAATACTATCAATCCATCTCTAGTGTCTTCTTTTCACTTCGAAAAAATACCAGCTGTCTGCTATGATCAAAAAAGGGTACTTAAAAAAATTACTGCCTGCTGTTTCCAAAAGTGCTTGTCCCATTTTCGATACCACCGGTCTACTCCACAACACTCCAAAATGGAAGACATTCTCACATTTCTGTATCTGAAATTGTAATCCACTCGACGACAAAAGAAATTAAACCGTTTCGCGTGCTGTTAATTCAATGTTATCGGAAACCATCTTTTCGCATCCGCACCATGTAACTTGACCCGAACTCTTTTGGTTAAGTCTGCAAAACGCATTCGACACCTATTTTCTCAGCACTACCATGTCGGCGGTAATTTGTTGTAAGCTGTGGAGTTAATAGACTTTTAATAGATTTCCGACCGACTTCTTTGACTATTTACTGGTGATATCTGTAAAAAATGCGAAACTCTTCCCGCTTTTAATGAACAACTGAAGGTGTAGAGTAGGAAGTACAGACTCGTGTATGAGAGCATGTGATTTAACGAATGAGAAAGTACCATTACTAAATTAGATTTTAGGAAATTGTTTAGAAGCTCGCTTAGAAGGGCAGCAATTTTGGGAATTTCTACGAAGGCACAATTGGCGTTATAGGGTGGTTATGAGAAGCGCTATTTTCGGTGTTAATTTGTAACATAGCTAGTTCTTGTATGTAGGCTTAACTAATAAAATGATTGGCATCTAAAAATAAATTTTAACAACAGATGAGTATATATTTTAGATTTTTTTGCGAATTTTTCTAGCATATTGGATTCACAAGTAATTTCAGTCATTAACACCTTTAACTTTTGCATTGAAGTCGGTTCGATTTTACTCTGAAAATGTTGGTAGCTTAAAAATTTATTTGTAGATATAGTACTATGAAAAACTCAGTTACTTGAGATATCGCTAATGAGTGTATAATACTTTTGATGCAAGAAAAGAAAAATGGTTCAGACATCATCGATCTATTATCTGAAATACCAATACTCCAAATCTGTGGTAAAGATTCAAGTATTTTGATTTGCATTCTTGGCGTGGTTGAGTTTTTGCGATGTATGATTATTTGACGGTGGCATTTTCAAGTAGCACATAACCTCATAGAAAAAGAAAATGTTGGCGCAAAAGTTTCTGGCCTAAGCATTTCTTGTATAAAATTTTAATGAAATGATATTGGTTTAATATTATAATTTTATCATAAAGTACACACATTAGGTAACAAAATATATAGTTAGTATGAAGTGTGTCTTTCTTCATTTTCTGTTCAGTCTAAAATCCGCTTTCTGAAGTTTTGACATCAATTTCTTAGATACTTTACTGAAATTGCGTCCCACTCAACTTGTATATGTCGAATCAGCCCCTGCCAATTTTTTGGTCTGGTATCTATGCAGACACTTTCCTTTAATCTGAACCACACATTTTCAATGGGGTTTAAATCACGAAAACTATCAGGTCAATCAATCCCCACATTAGGAAAGTGCTCATAAAGTGCTCATTCCAGTGGACAATTATTCTAGTTATTTAAGCCTGATGAGCGCTTTGCATATGAAATACAGATCAGGATACGCGCATTGAAGCTGGGAGAGACGTTGCATCAACTGGATCAGGACATCGAGCAGCTAATACTTCTATCCTACCCTGCTTCAGATCCAGAATATCGGGACGAGACCGCGAAAGATGCTTTTGTTTAAGGAGTACGGGACGAAGAACTTCAACAAGCACTTGGTTTGGCTGACAAACGATTACTGAAAAATTCTATGGCTTACATTCAGACCCACAAATCAGTAAAGCGGGCATCCCGCAGCCACGTTAGGGTCCGTGAAGTGCATGAGGAGTGCGTGTTCCAAAGAGCCGTGGTCGCTTGATTCGCTGGTGGCAGGCGTAGCTCCACAATGTTGGAACTGCGGACATAAAAGACACTTGCGGAAGGCAACGAAAGCCAAGGTTTTGTCAAGAATATGCAGCAAGAAGGTGCCAAAGGAACCAGGCTGGTTCAACGAACGTAGCCGTTTCTTCTTCATAGGAGGTGGGAAACAAGTAATGACAACCTTATGGGTTGGAGGTTGGCTCGCGAAATTGTCGATCCCAGCGACGAAGTCGATCTTGCAAATGGACTTGTTTGAAGCATGGAGACTTGATAACGTTGGGTGATACGTATTTCGGACGGCTAACAGGTGAATCTACACCAGTTCGCTGAGGAATCACCCGTCAAATATTGCTTGGCGGTGTAGTGTTCTAGCATCAGTTCTTTGTAGCGGAGATAAGTGACGAGTGCATGCTTGGGATGGACTTTTTGGACCTTACGGTTTCAGCCCGGATTTAAGAGAAAGGGTGATCAAGTGGAAAAACCTGGAAATACCTTTGGTAGAAAATAAGAGGAGAAACGTTTGGCTGAGAATCGTGGTTTGCGAAAACAACCACCAATTCTTCATCGTTGAGCTAACTCAAACCCCAACTCTTAGCAGCCTTATGGGGGCAAGAAATCTAGTCAGAGATACAGAGAGAATCTTAAAAGAGGAGAAGTAATTGTCTTCAATCATTTCTTTAGATGCTGCAGAAACACAATCTGGCAAAAATATACCCAGCAGCAAGGTAGATGACCTAGCAAAGAACATGCTAGATACCTCAGGTTTAGGCAACAAACAGTAGCAACAAGATGTTCAGCTAATTGTACGTTATGCTGATATTTTCGCGACTTGAGATGAAGATTACGGAAGGTCTAATATGGCTACGCATGGAAACGACACACGAAATTGATCACTGATTTGGGAGGCTCCCACCGTTTACCACTTGCCAAACACGCTGAGGTCGCTGTGCTAAGCCAGTGCCAATTTTTTTTTCGACGTTGGATTTGAAGAGTAGATAGTGCCAGGTTAATATCGAGAAAAGTGATTGTGTCTGTGTCTTTTTCTGTGGGAACTGGGCTCTAGCAATTTATTGTGATGCCATTCGGACTCTATAATGCTCCTGTAATTTTTAAACGACTCATGGAGCGCATACTCTATGCTTCAAACAAGTCCATTAAGCTGGAAGACGTGTTTGTTGTACCTGAATGACATTATTGTTATTGGCCAAACATTCAAAGCACACATGAGAAATCTGGTGGACGTATTTGAAAGGGTTCGAGCTGCTAACTTAAAGCTAAGTCCCAAAAAATGCAATCTTTCCTATAAAGAAGTGAAATAACCTGGTCATGTGGTTTCCATTGAAGGAGTAAAAACTGACCCTGCAAAAATAGAAGCTGTAAAAAATTGGCCAGTGTTCAATAATAAGCATCAACTTTGGAGTTTTGGCAACGTACTATCGTCAGTTTGTGAAGAATTTGGCTACCATCGCCAAAAGTTTACATAAGCTGACGGGGAAAAATTAGCCGTTTAACTGGAACTACCAGTGCCAATGAGCGTTTGAGGAGCCTAAACAGGAGTTATTTAAATCACCAATGTTGGCATATCCTGAGCCAAATTTTCATCGTGGGCACTGATGCGAGTAATACAGGTATAGGTGCGGTGTTATCACAGCAAATTGATGTTTAGAAATGGGTGATTGTTTCTTTTAGCCGGGTGGTCTCCAAGCCAGAGCAAAACTACTCTGTCACTCGAAGCGAACTGTTGCCAGTAGTCGAAGTTACCAAATATTTCCATAAATACTTGTACGACCAAAGCTTCAAAAGCACCGAAGGATAAGTGGTGCGATGAATTGAAATGCTGCAAACATACAACTTCAACATATTTCATCAAAAAGGTAGCATTCACGGAAATGGTGATGCCCCTCCAGACGGACATGTAAGCCAAGTTATTGGGCACAGTTGTTCTCCTTGCTACTAGATGCAGACATGCTAAAAAGAAAATGGGAAACTGTGGATGGATCAGCACATGGCATGCAGATAGTACTTTCTCGGAGCAAAGGCAAAGATGTTTTGCAAGAAATACACGAATGAACATCGGTGGCCGCCTGGGCATAAATAAGAGAACGGTTTTATTGGATACCTGAGCGGGAAGATGTAGAAGACTGGTGTAAGAAATGTGCAAATTGTGTATCTGTGAAGGGACCCAGGAGCAAGCCTAGAGGTGAGCTGAAGATCTATAATTTAGGAGCCCTATTCGAAAGAATTGCCATCGATGTAGCAGGAACGTTTCCGGTGTCACAGAAAGGAAACCGCTACGTGCTGGTAGTATCCGACTATTTGACCTAATGTCCACAAGTCTACGATATTTCAAATCAGTAGCGGGGCAAATCTTGATTAACTGGGTGAGTAGGTACGGAGTCCCAAACGAGCTGCATTCCGATCAAGGGTGAAACTTCGAATCACAAGTGTTTACGGATTTTTGCGATGCCTTGGTTATGAAGAAGACTACGCTCAGAAAAATTTCATTTAATAGAATCAAATTTGAATCAAAAGTTGAAACACTTTTAAATAAAAAACGAATCTTATTTGAATTCCACTTTATTATAAAAATGTTATTTTTATATCAAAATTTTCATCATTGAATGAAAAATAAAACATTAAAACAAACAAGACACACTTTGATGCAGCGTCATTGAAATGAGGTCAGATTATTTGATTAAAAAAAAAACGTTTATGGCGCCAAATCATATTTGAAAATTTTTGATTGGGCGTCATATACGTTTCTTTTTGATTCAAATAATCTGACCTCATTTGAATAAGGCTGTATCAAAATGTGTCTTGTTTGTTAAAATGTTTTGTTTTTTCATTCAATGATGAAAATTTTGATATGAAAATAACAATTTTATAGTAAAGTGGAATCGTTTTTACTGAATATGGGGGATTATTTAATTCAAATAAGATTTGTTTTTTGTTTAAAAGTGTTTCAACTTTTGATTTATATTTGATTCAAAAAAATTTTAAGTGGTGAAATTTTTGCCAACCAGTTTCTTCAATCATTTCTTTGGATGCTGCAGAAATACAATCTGAGCGCAAAAATGTACCCAGCAGCAATATAAAAAAAAACATGCTAGATACATCAGCACTAAGCAACGAACAGTGTCAACAAGGAGTTCAGCGTATTTAACGTTATGCTGATATCGTCTACGTATTTAACGTTATGCTGATATCGTCTACACGTTATGCTGATATCGTCTACACTAATTTGGCTACGCATCGAATCGATACACGAAGTCGATACGAAATTCAGGCTCTCCACCGCTTACCACTTGCTAAAAAAGCTGAGGTCGCTGATATGATACAGGACATGTAAGAAGAAAGAACCATCGAGCCTGGAGTTCGTCAGTAGTCTTGGTCAGCAAGAAGTGTGGCAGTACTCGGTTTTTTGTTGAGTATCGAGGGTTGAATGACGTAACGAAAAAGGATGGTCACCACTTGCTAAGAATGGACGACATTGTGGATACTCTAACCAGTGCGAAATGGCTTTCGACGTTGGATTTGAAGAGTAGATAGTGGCAGGTCGAAATCGATAAAAGTGATTGTGTCTGTTTTTTTGTGTCCCTATTTGGACTCAATAATGCTCCAGTAACTTTTGAACGACTCATGGAGTGTATACTGCGTGGATTAAGCTCGAAGATGTGTTTGGTATACCTGGATTACGTGATTGTTATTGGCCAAACATTCAAAGAACACCTGAGAAACCTGGCGGACGTATTCGAAGGGTTTCAAGCTGTCAGCTTAATGCTAAGTCCCAAAAAGTGCAATCTTTTCTATAAAGAAGTGAAATAACCTAGTCATGTGGTTTCCATTGGAGGAATAAAAACTGACCCTGCAAAAATCGAGACTGTGAAAAATGATGATGCGAGTAATAAAGGTATAGGTGTGGTGTTATCACAGCAAATTGATGGTTAGAAATGGGTGATTGCTTATTTTAGTCGGGTGGTCCCCAAGCCAGAGCAAAACTACTGTGTTACTCGAAGAGAACTGGTGGTAGTAGTCGAAGTTACCAAACATTTCCATGAATACTTGTACGACCAAAACTTCAAAAGCACCGAAGGACAAGTGGTACGATGAATTTAAATGCTGCAAACATACAACTCCAACATATTTAATCAAAAAGGTAGCATCGACAGAAATGCTGATGCCTTCTCCAGACGGACATGTAAGCCAAGTTACTGGGTACATTTGAACTCCATGCATCTAGATGGAGGCCTACTAAAAAAATGGGAAACTGCGGATGGATCAGCACATGGCATGCAGATTGTACTTTCTCGGAGCAAAGCCAAAGATGTTTTGTAAGAAATACATGAGTGAATATCGGGGTTCACCTGGGCATAAATAAGAAAACGGTTCTATTGGATACCTGTGATACCTAAACGAGCTGCATTCCGATCAAGGGTGAAACTTCGAAACACAAGTATTTACGAATTATTGCGATGTTTTTATAAGAAGACTAGAACCACTCCACTTCATCCACAGCCCGCCGATGGGTTGGTCGAAAGATTCAGCAAAACCTTGATCGAACATTTGGAAAAAGTGGTAGAAGACAATCAGCTTGGTTGGGATCGTCATATCCCACTCTTTTTGATGGCTTATCATACAACGACTGAAAAATCGCCGTCACGTATAGTATTTGGACGAAGCTGATGTTAAATGCGGAATATCACCAGAAGATCCAAAGGCACCAATAGAGTATGCTTCGGAACGATGGCAACAAATAGACTCCATTCACGATTCCGTTAGGAAGGAGCCACATAAACCTTAAACTTAACCGAATGAAAATGAGGTATGACTTGAAGGTGAATTCAACTGGGCATCAATATAACGAGTTAGTTTGGATCTACAACCCCCGTCGGTGGAAATTCCTAGTTCCTGATTTCCTATCATGTCGTGTAATCAAACGGCTCAACGATGTTGTCTACCGGATACAGCAGCATTGAAAACGTCGGTCAAAGATGAAGGTTTTGCACCTAAACCGGCTTAACCCGTACCATGGAAACAACAACATGGTTGACGACGAATGTGAACAGGTCTAAAGAAGAGATAGTGTTGCATGTACACCAAATAAATCATATTTTACGCTATCAGTGCCAGATATAACGGGAAACGTCAGAAATGTCTTATCAAACTAGCTCATACATCTCACATAACTCTTCTAGAAGCCAGGACATTAACATATTTTCATAGGACGAGACAAATCGAGAATAGACTAGAAGCATACAATAACAATCTACATTACCCAAACGAAGCATAAATATTGCCAGCGGGATGACTTATCTAAGTCAGTCTTGTACAGCGAGCCTTGCGCAACGAATCTGTCGAAAATCGAATTAAGGTTTCCTGGCGCGTTAGTTTAAAAGCGAGTAAGGCGACTGATATATTGTTAGTAGTGCGATAAATAAAGTGTGTACGCGATTTAATTACAACAGTTATTATTTCAATAAAATGGTGATTAGTTGTATAAAACGAACTGTTTAATTTCATAAACACGGAGAATATCGAATCCACAAAGCCTGTTTTCATTGGGGAAAACACAACAATATGTATTGTTAAAACCCCTGTAACTCGGAAAATATTGATAATAATAGAGTAATTTATTCGTTATTTATTATTTGATCGCGATACAGATATAATTCAATTACAGCGTCAACAAACGTAAATACATCATCATTTAAAATAAAAATATGTAAGAAGAAAAGTGAGAAAATGATGACAAAAATTAACTGGAATTAATGTTTTTTTGAATATAACTTTTTCTACTTGTTTAGCCATAATCTTATAAGATTAATAAAATGCCCATGTCGAAATAAATTGTATTACTAATCATAGCCGATGACTAGTAAATCCATTCGAATCGTACTTTCAATTTCTATTTCAGCTATTCTCAAAATAAACACGTAAATTGCCGATATCATTCTCAATCAAACCAAATACAGTGATTTTCATAATCAGCAATACCTGAAACGAGCAAGCAGCGTATTTTTCCGCTTCGATTCGGCCAGTGAATACAGAAGAATCGAATTACCTACCGGTAAGCAACTGAATTTCCGTCAAAAAGATCTGAATCAGCGAACAACCAATTTTCTAATTTAATGCCTGCTGAAAGCCAGCACAAATTTATTAACATAGCGGAAACGTTTGCTGCTATGGTTTTATGGAAACATCGCTAAATAATTGCTAACACTAAATCTACAACGATTTTATGCAGTCGAACTTGTACAATGGTAGCTTCCTACAGAACGAAGATGATTTCAGGCTTTCGAATTGAATGGCACTGCAAACATCTTTCGTTGCAATCGAACGAACTCTTGGCTCTTTGAAGTTAAATATAATAAAAGACTTTCGATTTCTACTCGAATTCGCGCAACTTTAATTCTTTAGAAACAGATTGCGCAACGGAGGCAGATTAGGTTTCGTAAGTATATGGCCGAGTAAGACGGTGGAAATTAGACTATTATCGGTGCTCTGATATGCACAAAGCCAATGTATCATTGTACGGCTACTCAAGAAATGGTATTGGTTCAATTGCAAGCAGCTTTGTTGTAACACATTGGTATTCCACAATTTCGTGCATTGATCTAGCTATTCGTAGTTAAAGCTGCCGATGGGAAAAATGTGTCTTTCATGGATTAGTAATTTTCAGAATGCATAACATACTCGTTTAGGAAGTATTGGAGTGAAATCAGTCGGACATTTCAAAAGTGTGAAGTTTTCATAATTAGGAATATGAAAAAAAGGTACGCAACGTGCAATGTTGCGACTGTTGTGCAAGCTACAGTTTGTATGCGTAATGCTCAGTTGAATAGATGCATCCAATGTACAACATATGATTATTCTGTTTATGGCTGGTGATAATTAGCAAAAACATTATGTGAGGAATATGGTTGCGTATGCATACACATTAAATTCACTTTTGAGTTGTCAGGAAATAAGTAATTGTGGAAAAGTTAATTGAAAGATATGGTATGCACAATGAATGATGTTTAACTATATACCATATCATTGGCTTCATGGCATACGTAATAGTGTTTGCGGAAGATAGCTATTCTTAGATAGGAAATACAGACAGGAAATCTCCCTACAGAAGAGAGAATAGTTGGTTGCATCCGAGTCACTTTGTAAAATTACAAGATATAGGATGGATTTGGAGCTATTGAAAAAAATGCAAATATTTTATTACTGTTTGTTCATCTTTCTGCCATGTCACTGATTAGAGAATTTGCGCCGAATGAAGATTTTGACTTTTTTCGTTCCAACTCTTTGCCCGATTATTGATATACTTCTGTTGATTCGAAAGTAGGCATTACTGTCTTGTTAAGTTACCCGTGCGTTTTACTTTTGATCATATGAACACACGGTTTTCAGGATGTCCGTTTTTCCGGTCCGGTTCTCCGTTTGTCCAGTTTTGGACAAACGGAGTTTGTCCAAAACTGGACAAACGGAGTTTTTTTTTCTTTGCAGTTGCGTGATGAAATTCAAGTCGTTTTGATCTATGCTCTATCCCCAAGATTGTATCGTAGAGAAGTTTACTACGTTTTTCGCATGACATGAATAAACTTCAAGGCTTGAGTCCAGTGATATATACACCGTCGTATAATGTTAGTCCTGATCACAATCATAGACAACATTTTTTTAGACCGAGTTCAGCAACCATTCGGTGTGCTTTCAACCTCGTTTCCCTAAAAATTGTAACTTCATATAAATCAAAATATGCCACTGAAAGAAAAACTCCTGGTTGGTTCAACTATTTTTAATAGTATTGCAACGATTCATTCAAAATCGTTAAACGAACTACGGAAAAAAGTTATTTTTACTATGTTAATATAGTTAATTTAACGATATAAAAGTAGTTGGCTCTGGTTATACAAAAAATATCGCAACGTTCATGAAATCAACTGTTTTAATTGTTTCATAAGCACGAAAAATAGTTGATCAATAGAAAAATATTCATCAATTCACTCAAAACTTCAACGTTTCGAATTATCAACAGTTTTTATGGTACTTAAACTACTTTGCAGTAGTTGATTTCACCAAACGTAATTCAGTGAGCAACGTCTTTGGAATTATTCTACGCAAAGTAGAATGGTTTCAACATTTGGACGTTTTTCATAGTCCGAATGAAATTATTTTTGTTTATCAACCACGCGTCATGGTGCATAAAAGTAATCAACAATTTTCTTATAGTTGTTTTAACTATAGCCCGTAGTTGACGCAAAAACAACTAAGGAAAATTGTTGATTTTACCAAGATTTTTCTTTCAGTGGTAACCGAGTCTTTTATGGTATTTTTCAGATGTGCGTCCTAAGCATTCAGAAATTTAACTCGAAATTTCTGCGCGCTAAATTTTGATGCGCACTGTAGAGTGTCTGGTTTGTTTGAGACTGCTGGATTGCGGTACTCGGCGAGTCTGTGAAAGAACGTGGAAGGGGGTTAACGTCGTTTGGCAGCTGGTGGCAATCGACAAGAAGATTTTCCTATTGGGTTGCAGTACCATCGGTGGTATATATATTGCCGCGCAATTTGTTGATCATAAATTCAAGGATTAGGATTGTCACGTTGACTAGAAATCAGTTTGTGTAAAAGGGAGTGACTTCGGCCAGTTTTTTTTCTTTTGTTCTGTTAGAGCCGAAGTCAGTGAACGAAGCGACCATAACATTTAGGGTCATGGCCCCAATAACATCAGGGGGTTGAGGCTGGCTGCCTCTCCTCAGGCCAGCTAAATGAAAACATATTTCCCCGTTTATGTATTTTCTTATAATTTCCAGCTTCCCTTTCAGATGCTAGCAACGTGCTTTGACACGTCTGCGCTGGGTCTGGTTTGCCAGTCCATGCCTGAGAGCTACGTCTGGTCCTTCACGGACAAAAAAACCCATCCTTTTCCCTTGTTATATTGAGGCTAGTATATTTTCATGATGGATGAAATATATGGAGCGTCCTTTTTTTGTGGGAGCCAA
The DNA here is from genome assembly GCA_963978885.1 of Nemotelus pantherinus. Classification (NCBI taxonomy): domain Eukaryota; kingdom Metazoa; phylum Arthropoda; class Insecta; order Diptera; family Stratiomyidae; genus Nemotelus; species Nemotelus pantherinus. The sequence continues at coordinate 60,089,859 of OZ022263.1, forward strand.
TCCACTTCATTTTCTATTGACCCACGCCAGTCGCGTAGAGCTAGCAAAGTAGCACTCCAGCACCCGTCGGGGTTGGATTAAAGGGTGTTCTGTCAATATGGACGCGGGGCCTTTACAGCCATTCCCAGGGTGCCCTGCTTCTGGAGCACTTCTTATTTTTTTTTATTTGCCTCTTGATGGCCCGCCATCACACACTCTGTGTGTCAGCTTTGACCGGAGCTAAGTCTGGTTGAGTTCTGGTATTGGCGTTTCCCATTCTACAGTCCATGAGGTTATGCATCGAAGTGTTTTGAATTTACATGAGTCAATTCAGCTCTAGATTTTCAAGATGGGAATGCAGTGGATATGGGCTGGTAAAGTTAAAAAAAACATATATTTGTTAATGGTAATCCTATGTATCTTCCCTCTCTCGAATCTCCATAAAAGAGGAGGAGAGAAGTACTGAAGGAGAAAACTTCAGCCAGTGAAGACAAGATGCTCGCATGAAATATTAGAAGAAAGAATGATCTGTCCTCAGAGCACAGAGCATTCTCTGGAAATTTGTAGCCTTCAGTTACAGGGAACGTGCGAAGCTGTGCAAAACGAAAAACCTGCTGCTGAGAAATCAATGTGATGAGAACTGCAAGAGTTTTTCGGGAAATTGAAATCCAGGCAGTGAAACCTCAAAGCCTACGTAGAGAAGCGAGAGAATTGTTGGCTGGTGACGCCGATGCTTTCAGTTTGGTTCAGAAATGTCTGAAGGGATCACTGAAAGCTAAAAAAAGGCCAACTGGACATCAACAACCATGCCGTAGATGGATCTCAACTGAGTTTTTTGCCTCTCTTTTCTCGTTCTGCCTACATACTTCAGCTTTAGTAAAGCTCAGCATGATTCAGGATTCAGGGATGACACTGAAGAGCAAAAAGCAGCATAGATACCCGATGTATCAGCTGAGAAGCGCAGAGGAAATGCAAGGTAGCAGTGAAAGTCAAAGCCGGTATCCGTGATCGAAGAGTGCCAAAAATTACCACGATTCGCGAGAGAGATGTTTTTGATGCTAAATTACATCCTGCATGCGGTTAAATTCAAGCGAATTCAGGGGATACGAAGCATCTTTCTTTTGACAGTCCATGAATATGTCTCAGACAAAAAAAACGAAAAGATCTTGTTGAGTTTTTGTCCTTGAGGTCTCATGGACATTCACCAAGGGCTCATGCATAGAGGTCTGCCGACATTAACTCTTCGGTTATCTTTACCTGAGAGTAAAAGGTTTGAGATCAACTTGCAGCATGCCAAGGTTTTGTCCTTTCCTCGAACCTTGCTAAAACTACAAGCGTTCCTTTACATTGTGATTGTACAGGACTTGTAGGCTCGCAACAGCAAAATAAAATCCGTGGACTCATTTCAATCATAGGCTCAAAAGTCTTTTGTGATGAAAAATCAACGAAAGCAAGGACTTGTGTTTTGGTTTCCAATCTGCTTGCCATCATTACTCTCAGAAATCTTATGGGGCCAGTCAGCGATCTAATTCTGTCGCTTCAGTCTATCTTATGTAGGCCGAATTTATAGGCCGTGGCTAGCCCTAGGGAATGTTCCGTCATCTTAGCGTCAGGCAAACGTTTAAATATTAAGATTTAACGTTTTTTAGGAATATACTTTACACAAAAATGCTTGGAGAGGCTTGTTGAACAACATTTACGCAATAGAAAGCTTTATTCTAATCCCTAAAATGATGAGCAACATGCGTACCAGAAAGGAAATCATGCGAGTCCGTCCTTCATTCTCTAGTTCTCAGCGCTGAGGGAGTGATTTCTAATGGTGCATGGGATATTTGTGGATATCATAGGTAGGCCCTTAGGAATTAAATTGAGATTAAAATATTCCTAAGCGGACGCCTTTATAGATATGCATACTGCGGAGACTAGAGACTAGAGGTCAAGGACAAATCAAACAGGTTATAGTGTCCCAATGGATACTTTCTGTATGCTCGCCTCAACGGCTGCACTAATTTAAAATACTCGTTTTTGGGAAATAAAATTTATAAATCGTTGGCGTTGTCCATGAAATAGCTGGATTAATGTCAACTGGTTCATTGAACTAAACATAAACCAATTCAATATATGCAGCAAATTTCCAATCAGCTTATTTCACACGCAGACAGGAAACATCCCAAAACTGGTAAAACTGCACAAGCGAATTTATAAAAATGACCGTTGAATAAATTATATAAAAGTACCTAGTATCGCAATTGGAACTGACCGAATTTACCGAGAGATAATATTTATAAATTTACCTAATTTAGCGCTTCTTGTACAAATTTCACACAACAATAACACAAAACCGTACTTGCTGCACTGTCAAAATTAGACAAAACAACGATTCCATAAACCGTTATAGTAGCTCAGCTACTCCGCTGACATCACATTTAATTATGCGAAGGTGAAGATAAAAGCTACAGATACAATACGGATTGAATTAATGATTGAGATCGAAACAGTGGAAAGTAAACGGGTTGTTTCGATTCCATTGTTTCAATCTCACTCCCGGTTTTAATCCTGATTGTATACTAAGCTACAGTCAAGTAACTCTTTTTTTAGCTAAGCATGACTTCATAATTGTTTTAAGCAAAGAAACACAAAGAAGAGAAAAAAGTCTAGCGAACTAGCAAACTGTTTCAAATGCCACGTTTTACTTTGGTCTCAAGAATGCATTATAACTCATATGGTAGAAGGTTTCAGATATAACCACTGGCATGGGTTTCAAAGTTTATGAAAGAAAAACACTTGTTAATTATATTCGTTATCAGTTGCTTATTTCACCAAACTTTAAAAGCAGCATCTCATATAACATCAATGAAGAAAATGGTCAGTGCCTGCAGCACTGTAACTGAAGTTGGTGTTTGGGGCTGCGATCCGAAAAATGTGCAGAACTTAGAGAATTGAAACATCGGTTATTTATTTTCATTGTAAATGTTTCCGGTATGAATACTAACTGTAAGCATTTATTGATACAAAAGTAGCACAACCGACTCGTGCTGGCAACCTTTCGCCAGTATCAAAGCCAAGAATATATCACATCTGCTTCACGTTGTTATATTCCGTTCGAAGTTATAGGAGTATAAAGAAATTTAGGGTTACCTGCAGCGAGTTTTTTCAAATAATCGAAAGCTTAATATTTGCTGTTTATTGTCACTACAATATCATTACCAATTGAAAATTCTACGATAAAACTGCTTAATAAAGATATTGCAAACAAACACAAAACCAACAATAGCTGGCAACCCTATCGAGGCTTTTCAACCAAATTTGGCCTGAATAATGTTTTTAATAGGTTCTATTAATTGTATGAAATTCGTATTGATTTCATGACTGCACTGGAAGTTATAGGGCAAAAAGTTTTATTTTCCTGAGCGAATTTTCAAAACCAAAGACACAAAAATTACCATAGCTGGCAGCACCAATCGAAATTTTCAACGAAATTTCTATCAAACAGAGTTTAGAGTAAGGTGCAGCTACTGTGTCAATTTCATGAAAATCTGGTTACTAATTCACATTTCATAGGGCAAAAAGCAGTTTTTTTTTCTTTGTAATTTTTCAAGATGGCACCACTGGCACAGAGTTGCCCACAATTCAAAATCGCTTCTATCAGACCTGGTTCTACTTAAGTCCAATGCATTATGTAAATTTCAATGGTATCTGATTATTGGTTCGTGAATTCCCGTGAACAGAAGTTTTTGATGCTAAAATTATAGGTTAACTGGGAAAGGGTTATCGTTCTTGTCCGACATGAAATTTCCAAAGTTTTACTTTGAACGTGTAGATAAAGCATAAGATTTGTATACAGATTGGTTTTATTGTAAGAAACGGACATTTTTAGGATATTCGATGATTTGATTGTTTTCACTTCCAAATTTTTATTTTTTCAAATTTAAGACACCAAAGCTATCATAGCTGGCAGCTCCAACCGAATTTTTCAACCAAATTTCTATCAAACGTGGTTTAAAATAAAGTCGTCAAAAATTTCGTCAAAATCGAACGATTCAATCAGAATTTATAGGGCTAAAAGCAGTTATCTTTTTTTAGTGATTTTTTAAGATGGCACCACTGGCACAGAATCGCCCGCATTTCAAAATTACTTCTATCAGACCTGGTTCTATTTGAGATCAATACAGTCTGCAAATTTCAATTAATTCTGCTCATTGGATCGTGAGTTTCCGTGAACAGAAGTTTTTGATGCTAAAAATATAGGTAAATTGGGCAAGGGTTACCAGGCGTGCCCGTTATACCATATCACATTTTTTTTTGGTCTATGTAAAAAAAGCACGAAATTTACATATGAGTGGCTTTTTTTGAAGAAGCGGCATTTTTTCAAGAGAGACGATAATTTGGAGGTTTTCACTTTCAGTGCCTACTCTAGCTTCAGGGTTGCCAGCACGCTCATCGAAAGCTTTAGGAATTTACAACTAAATAATACCAATATGTCCTGAAAATTTGGTAATGATTAAATAGCTCTGTCAAAAGTTATCGCAATTCAAAAATTTTCAATTTTTTCCGTTTTCTTTTTAGGCACTCAGCGCACACATGGGGTTAAAAAATTCCAAAACATTATCCGATTCACATGTAAAACACGTTCGAAATTTATGTTGTTACCTTTGTTTTTGCGAAACTTATTTGTGTACGGAATAATAGGTATATTAAAAATATCACTAAAATGGCCGCCGGCGCCAAAGGGTTAAAGATTTATAACTTTTTGTGAGACTTGGCACTATTCTGCATATACACCAATGTGTCCTAAAAATTTCAGTTCAATCGGATGGCGCGTTCCTGAGATTTTTTCACTGAAATTTTTTGATGATATATATATATATATATATATATATATATATATATATATATATATATATATTATATATATATATATATATATATATATATATATATATATATATATGTATATATATATATATATATATATATATATATATATATATATATATATATATGTATATATATATATATATATATATATATATATATATATATATATATATATATATATATATATATATATATATATATATATATATATATATATATATAGAAATATAAATTTTTGGCCAAAGTGATTTTAATACTAATGTTCTTCTTCGAACATTAGTAAAAACAAGTAAAGAAAGAAAACAAAGACTTCACATAAAAGTGTATTCATATCATTACCGTAGTGTATGTATTCCAGTTTGTTCAGCAAAATTGTGTTTCTGATTCATTCGTATCGACCTTGTTTATTGTATTGTTCATAAATGAATATATATCCGCGTCACCTATTTTTTCGCCCTCTATATTCGTTGTGTTATGTGCCAAGAGAAAGGTGAAAGAAAACCGAATTATCTAACCACATTTGAATTTGTGACTTTTTTATCGAAATTAAAAATTCAAATTAATGTCGCATTTTTACCATTCTCAAGACAGTTTGCATATGTAGTATGTCTAGTTGTTTTATAATAGAAAAATATTCGATGCACAGTATTAGTGCATATTTAAAACAATTCAAGTTGAAGAAATTAAACTGAAGATGTTTTATGCGAGCAGAGGTTGTGACGTATTCATGCATTGAAAAATGCTATTTTTATCTACACATAGCATTGTTTCGAAGTGATTTTCGTGAAAATGTCGGAATAAAAAATTTGCATGCCCATTCACAGTTGCCTATTCCAGAGGCGAATACGCCTCATGCCACGGCTAGGCAGGAAGTGTTTGTACGGAAGTTTATTTGAAATATGTAAAAAAAGTGTTGAAGCTTAAACTATTTTCTTATGTAACAGTCCACTGGGGGTAAAGTTGCATATCCATAATTCATATTGAAAACAGAAAACCGACTACATTTTTAGTAAATAGTAACGTGAGCATTCAATATATAAAGACATAAAAATGACATAAAAATTGCAAATGAAATAATGCTGGTTAAAATGTAGGGTGTCATACAGTCTGTTCAACAAGAGTGTTTTTTTTATGAGACGTTTTTATTCCGTAATTTTTTTTCACATGAAAGATATTGAAAAACAATATTTCTCTGTAACTTAGTACTCTGTGAAATCGCCATTGTTACCTGAAATTACTGTATACCTTTTTGGCACAATTTCAACGAGCTTTTCTGAGTATTCCACAGTCAACGATCCCCATGTTCCATGAATGGTCACTGCGAGCTCCTTAAAATTTTGCAGTTGTTTCCTTCAAGTTTGGACTTCAAATGGCCCCACACGATTTCGATCGGATTCGCATGCAGCGGTTATGATGGCCAATCTAATCTAATCTGATCTTCCACTCCATGCATAGTTGACAGTGGTACTTTGGATCGTTGTCCTCTTGCAAAATCCGATCATCATTTCCCGAACCAAACATCTTTTTCTCTGACTTCATAACCCTATGCCCGTAAATTTCCAACAGTTTTTGAGGATCGAATTTCTAGTAAATATGTTTAGGCAACCGAATCCATGTTCCAAAAAGCGTCCGCAAACATGAATTTGACAGGATGCTTAAGCGTCCGCTGAACCAAACGCATTCCACGGCAAGACCAAGCACGCCCTATAGAAACTCCAAAAATCTTCACTATCGCTTGATCCATCTTGCTCCAGGTTGCTCAAGATGTCCCACGATTCGGCAAGCCATCGTCGTGTCCGCAATCCGAATATCGTTTCACCAATTTTTTTTTTAAATTTGGAGGTTTTTTAAAACTACTTTTGCAGTATTGACAACCTTTAATTTAGGTCCTCTTGGATGCAAACACAAAAAGACTGCTTCTAGGCGCTTGGCTTGGTTGGAAATTTTTTTTTTCAAAGTGTGCTCTTCACCAAAGTTTGTCAACTACTGAAATGCAGGGCTGCTAGGCTATTCCCCCAAAATAATTTTAAAATACCCCAAAAGATTCTGCTTTGCTTGAAAAATTCCCCAATATTTTCTCTGCATCTGTTTCGCTGTATCAAAAATAATATCTTTAAACGTTTAACTTATTACTACTATTTCAATGCTGAACATTTTATTTTCATCTTCATCAATTTCAAAAGCTAGTCGGAGAAAGAGGAATATAAATAAAAAATCAATCAAATATGTAAATTTACTCCTGGAACTCAAAATGAAATCAGTAGTTTTAAATATCTCAGTGAATTCCTTCCTTTGGTTTCTGGAGTGTATATGGTTTTATTCAAATTTTTTTATGAATAGAGGCGATAAAATATTGTTTTTAAAGCCTATATGATACAAATTCTGGTTTGAATACCACAGTAACCAGCTTTACTATTCACTCATACATATCATTATGGCCATTTCCAGACAGAAATTTAGAAAAGAAAAATACCACTCTCATGAAATTCAAAACTTTAAGAAAGTGAAATACTTGTAATTTTTATTAATTATCGAATGTTGATCTTTTAAAATTTTGAAAGCGGCATCTCCTACAACATAAATGATGCAAACGCTCAATGCTTGCAACACTTTGCTACCACTGCAACTGAAAGTCTACCACAACTGCTTCATGTCCAAATCAGTCAACACTATGAATCTCGCTGTCCTCCGATGACTTCATCGAAAGTTACTAAGACAGAAAGATGTTTGGGGCTGCCATCCGAAAAAATACCAGAATTTGGGAAAATTAAACATTCGTTACTTATATTCTTTGTAGATGTTTGCCATATGAGAATGTCTAAGGGTAGCATCTGTTGATATGAAAATAACGAAAAAGTCTGGTGTTGGTAACCCTCTGCTAGCATCGAAACTAGTATCAAACATGCTTTCCGTTGTGGCCAATCCACGCTGTGAATCTCTTTTCGATCTGATGACTGCATTGGAAGTTAGTAAAAATAAATTTGGGATAACCATCTGTAAAAGTTTCAAAATTTTCGAAATATCAACATTTCTTGTTAATTGTCATTGCAGTATCATTGACATTTGAAAGTTTAATGGTAACATCGCTTAGTAAAGACATGACAAAAAATTACAGAAACTACCATAGCTAGCAATCCTATCACGATTTTTCAACCAAATTCCTATCAAGTTTGGTTTGTAGTAAGGTCCATTTACAGTATGAATTTTGTTTGGATTTTGTGACTGTATTGGAAGCTATAGGGTAAATAGTTTTATTTTGCTGAGGAAGTTTTTAAGATCCAAGAGACAAATATAACCAAACTTCTAGCAAACGTGGCCTAAAGTAAGGTCCAGCTACTGTGTGAATTTCTTTAAAATCTGGTGGCTGAAGGGCAAAAAAACATTTTTTTTTCTTAATGATTTTTGAAGATGGTACCACTACCATAGAGTTGCTCATGCTTCAAAATTACTTTAAACAGCCTTGCTTCTATGAAAAGCTAACACATCCTGTGAGTTTGATATTAATCTGATTATCCACTCGTGAGTTTTCGTGAGCAGAAGCTCCGAGTGCTGAAATTCAAAATAAATAATAAGAAATTAATCCAAAATTTCATGCATCTTTTTGTCTTATAAAAATGTACGAAAAATGTGGTAAAATATTTTATAAAAGTAAAGCGATGCCACGACAACCCTTGTACGGGTCTAGGGGTTGAAGCTGGTAGAGAGCTTCTTTACAATATTTTATACAGGTGGTCAATTCACTAAAAATTTAAATAAAGATTACTGAAAATTGTAACTGGTTGGTTTGAAATAAACCAATATCCCCCAAAATCTACCATATTTCGTCTCCCTACTTTTACTCCCAAACAGTAAAAATTAGCCCAATTTGGGGAAAATACCCCAAACTGCCAACCTTACTAAAACGAATCGAGGCTAGAGAAATAGTTCAGCGATAGGGGAATTCAACTGTAAAAGATGGCGGACTTGACTTTTACATTTTTCGAATATTCGAAGATACGCTCTTGTTGAACGGACTATAATCGGATGGATGTGTGACAAACTAAATAAATACTTGACTTAATAGTAGTAACTACATTCCTCGATAAATCTATTTGTGTCCAAGTAACAATCACATCAAAACTAATTTTTTTCACTTTTAATTTATGCTAATGCCTCACAATGTTACAGTAACACAATCAAACTTAAAATCTTAATGAGCCTTATACGTTCATCTTGCCCATCTAACTCAATTAACAACGATGAAAATAGATAAGATGTAACCATAACACACATGAACTGTTAACATCCTCCACAATGATTAATGCTTGACACGTTTGATGCAACACCTAACCTGTACGAGATTTTCATACCGATCATTTCACTGGTTGTCCGTCAAGAGACGGTCACCAAATTATGATTAGATCATCATCGTTCGTTAAATTGTCTCAGAGATAAGAGGATTCTGTTATTTGTTGCTGTTGTTTTTTGATACAGCCTCGAATATATTTACACTATACGTTTTAAATTGTTAACAAATATTTTGAAAGAAACACTCTCAGCGTGTCACATCTTTTGCAGATCGGATTGTTGTTTATGAATTTCTTTGATTGAATTTACGTATATATTTATATGTAACGTGTTTTATTCGATTTTCAGCGATTTGCATGATAATTGGATGTGTGGCTTTCCCCTTTGGCTGGAACTCGGACGAGTTTCGTAAGATTTGCGGACCCGAATCGAATCGTTTTGAATTGGGCTTGTGCGGTGTACGATGGGCATATCCGTTAGCGATAATTGGTAAGTGAATTATGTGAATTATGTGTTTGATTAGTTTCGGTTTTTTTAAAACACTTAATTGATTTTTTAAATATATAATTGGACTTGTGTTAATGGTAGATAAAAAATATTGTCATTTAGGAACATTTGTTAGGCTTCTAGCATGGAAGCCAGATAAATGAAATAAATGCCAATTAAGATTCCAATGAATAATTGCGTAAATTAAAGGTTAGTTTTTATAACTTTACCTACTAACAGAATGTCAATGATTTTGCGTCGTTGTAAGTGGAAAATTTTGCTCATTAGTATATTTTAATTACTGAAATGAGGTAACTAGTTTATAGTTAAAAGAATAATAACACAACAGTTTTATGGCGTACGGGATAAAAAATTTTTTTAGGCCTGAATCGGTGCTGTAATTTGATTGCTTTGGTATTCAGCATTTAGACTTAGACTTTTGAAATAATTAGGCAAAAGTAGCACGTAATTCGAAAAATAGTAGGCAAAAGTAGCATTTAATTCGAAAAAATTCGAAAAAAAATCGAAAAACAATGATGACGATGAAATTTAATTAAACTGTGCTGTTTTACAATGTCTTTCTAAAAAAAATTCTAATTTCAGTTTGACTTAAAATATATACAGTGGTGGACAAAAGTGGATACATAGATAATAATTTTTAGTAACTTCGATATAACTTTTCTTCTACTACAGATAATTCAGTAATTCATTTCGCACTGAATACTTAGAATACTATTCTTAAATTAATGGAGCAGACAAAAGCCGTTGCTATAAAAAAAATTCCAGGAAAAGTAAAAATTCTTCGGAAACACCATTTATCCAGTTTTGTCCACATTCATTTCCGTTGATTAGAAAATGATTCACCGTTGCAAATATCGTTTGCATCGTTTGCTTTGACATTTTCTGTGTTTCTATGCTATTTGTTAGTCCTATTCCAGCAGTCAAGCAAGAGTGAACCGTACAAAGTGAGTGAAATTTAAATACAAATTAAAATGAGAAAAATTTCACGTAACCTTGAAAATGAAATATTATCGTTGAGTCAAAATGGAAATTCTTGTCGAAAAATAGCGGCGAAATTAAACTTGTGTCACCGTACAGTAAGCTTGGTAAGAAAACGAAGAAATTTTAAGGCACCTAGCAATCCTGGCGGTCAGCCAAGGTTGTTGTCTGCTGGAGATGCTTGTATGGTGGAACGATTGCTGGTGACGAAGAAGGCAAGAAGCTTTGCATAGAATTGGACAAGTGTCTGCAGTTAAACAAAAAAAGCCTGTGCTATCTGAAAAGAATGTAAAAGCACGGCTTGAATTTTGTAAGGATCACAGAAAGTGGACCATTGAAGACTGGAAAAGAATTATATGGTCAGACGAGACCAAAATCAATCGGTTCCAGTCAGATGGCAAGGAGTATAACTGGCATCGACCCCATGAGACTATTCAAAGACATAATGTCAAACCAACAGTGAAGCACGGTGGTGGTCATTTAATGGCGTGGGGCTCCTTTACGTGGTGGAACCTTGGTCCATTGATTAAAATCGAAGGAATAATGAAAAAGGAAGACTATCTTAGCATCATACAAAATAATTTACCCGACTTCGTTGAAGAATGTGCGTATCCAGTGGACGAAATAGTTTTTCAACAAGATGGAGATCCCAAGCATACTGCCATAATTGTGAAAAAATGGCTTACTGAGCAACAATTTCACACTATGCAGTGGCCTGCACAAAGCCCGGACTTAAATCCGATCGAAAATTTGTGGGCAATCGTAAAAAGGATGCTTTCACACTAAGAACCTGCTCCAACTAATATGGCCGAACTTTGGGAAAGAGTACAGAATGAATGGAGAAAAATCCCACACCAAACGATTCAACACTTGGTAGAAAGCATGCCAAAACGAATTGAAAATGCTATGGCCAACAAAGGACTGTGGGCGAAGTACTAACTTTCTAAATAATTAAAATTGACAAAACTGGATAAATGGTGTTCACAATTAATTTTGAATTTTTATTTAGCTTTTAATTTATATTTATTTTTATCTTATAATAATAGACAACAGTTACAATTAATCAATGCAAAAAGAGTTACTTAATTATCTATAATACAAAACAAGTTACATCAAATTCACAAGAAATTTTTTTTTATGTATCCACTTTTGTCCACCACTGTATGTTGTTTATTCAGAAAATTTTCAATATTAAATCCTTATAGTAAATGTCTCACAGTAAATGAAAATATTTTTTTAATAATTTTTTAACACAAAATGGCCGCGATGCGAGCAAATGAAAAAAACACATCAAAACCTGCCTCGTACAACTTAACGCCTTTTTCGGGGGACTTGCAACGTTCAGAGAAAAAAAATTATGCTAATGAGACTTATAATTCATAGGTGAACCAATAAAATTTATTGAAAAAAAATTAAATTTTTACATTAATTTTAGATAAAAAAAAATCGATTATTTTTAAAAAAAATCACGTTTTAAACTTAAGGTTTAAAAAACAAATTATTATTCTGAAATTACAATAACATGTAGCTTCAACGATTAGATAATACTATTTTGTAGATGTGATATAAATTTGAGTCGGATCGGTTCAATATTTTTTGAGATATTTTGTACAGAAGTTGAAAAAGTACTACTTTGAGAAAAACGTGTTTAAAGTTTGCGTTAGATAAGAATCATTGATTTTTTACTATAATTTACTCGTTAGTCAGCGATTCCAGATCCATACAGCAGCCCTTCAGCCTCCTCATGCATATCATTTTGGTGCATTAGATTGTCACGGCAAGCATTTCGGGCTTCTTTTGAGCTGAAATGACTTCGATGGTTCTATCGTTCTATCTGTCGTTGGCAGCTCTCTTGGCATAATTAAATAAGCTGGGGCTTATTTCAATACTTAAATCATTCATTAGGTGCAAGAGGAATGTATGGTAGTGATGGGCGATTGCGAGATATTTTAAAAATCGAGATAATCGCAATCGGCGCCACAAAACAATCGAGATAATCGCAATCGAGAGAATCGCAATCGATGCGCCAAAACAATCGAGAGAATAATCGAGACAATCGAGATAATCGAGACAATCGGGATAATCGAGACAATCGAGCGATTCGAGATAATTGAGACAATCGAGCGATTCGATCTAATCGAGCGATTCGAGATAATCGAGACAATCGAGCGATTCGAGATAATCGGCCGATTCGAGATAATCGAGCGATTCGAGACAATCGAGGCAATCGAGACAATCGAACATCTCGCAATCGATCATTCGGTCGGTCAAGTCATCGACAATCGGTTGACGGCAATTGAGTGAGCCATAAAGCACGTTTCGTTGGCGCAGCCAATAAAAAAATGTTCAAATATTTCAGCAAAAATATTAAGTGTTATTATTTGATCAACCTGTAATTTTTTGGGAAATATTGATGTATAAAAGGATATGTTTATCTTAAGTTAAAATTAAGATATCTTTAACTCTTTGGTGGCGGTGGGCATGTTAGTGTTTAAGCACACCAGTATACACAGTACGCTTGTAGAACCGCTTGTGAAGAATAGATTTGAATGGATTGGATATACTATTTAGTAGATTTTTTTACGTGTGCATACATATGGAATGTAATGATCAGATATGCATGGAAATTTGTATGGCTAGCATTTATCATGTATAAATGGCTGGTAGTTTTGCTAAAACTATTAAGTCTGATCAAAGTGTATGATCAAATATTATATGAAGTTGAGTTTTGTCATGCTGTTAAGTATGTTAAAATAAAATCTGCTTTTAGATAATGCAGTTTGAAAGCATATCATTTATCCAGTATTTTCGTACTTGCGAGTATTTTATTCAAATATTCAAAAAGTTTTTAGGGCAAAAGTAGCTGAACTCGGACAAAATCGGCCAATTTTGGGTTAGAGTGGTTTCGCACATAACGGGCCAAGACCTATTGCTGTGATACAAAGATTTCGGTTTTGTATGGGAGTAAGGGGTTTTTTGGCCATAGTTTGGCAAAAACTGCCTTTACCGCGCTTTCAATGATTGAAAGTGGTCGGGGAGTACAATAGTGATATTTTAATGATGAAAAAATTTTTTATGGGGAAAATTGGGCAAAAACGTCGAAATTTTCCAAATTTTTTTTTTGCGTAGCTTGAATTCGGGGACATTTCTGAGCTGTTTCGGGCGAAATGTCCATACAAGTCTGTGAAAAAGTGGCCTAGTTTCGAAGATATGGCAAAATGAAATCCGCCGGAAAACCGACCGGAAAAACTGAAAGTAGCACTAAAAGTGCTAAATAAGAAAAGGTTGAGATCCTTTTTGGTTCGATGATTGGCTTCTCCGGCTGTGCATTATGCCGTATCTTCGAAACTAGGCCACTTTTTCCCAGACTTGTATGGACTTTCCCCCAAAACAGCTCAGAAATGTCCCGGAACATCTGTATCTATCTTAGAATCTCAGATTTATTAGAATGTGGGAGGAATACATAATTAGAAAACCGCCCATAGCACCGAAAAGAAAGTAGGCAAGGACGCCCGGCAGGTATGCCCAACCTGCTGGGGAACGCCGCGCTGCCTGTAACTGACTATAACTCGAGAACTAATACGAATATCGCTTCAAAACTTTTCTTGGCATATTTTAAGAGCATTTCGAACATTTTGATGCAATAAAAAATAAACGATTTTTTTTAGCAGTTACATGTATTTTCCCCCTTAACTTGCAAAAATTAGGAATTTGACTTGAAATAAATATTAATTGGATTCTAAAAACTTATGAATTGGTATGAATTGGTATCGAAAAACTTATGAATTGGTATTTAAAATTTACGACTTTGTCTTGTAAAGCTATGGATTAGTCTAGGTAATATTTTTAATTTGTACCAACAAACCATAAATTTGACTCGAAATAGTATATAAACCAAGTATAAATAGTACATCATCCAAACATAAAACCTTTCGGTTGTAACTAAGCAAAATTGATTCGTTTGTTTTTTGTGCACTATATAGTGTGTTATATGTTGAATTTATTTAATAAATAAATATTCTGCGCAGTGGGCTTACCGTTATTTTATGTTGAACGAGCTCACAAGGCCAACTTAGAATGAAAAAAAACTAGTAAATAAAAACAAATGAATGAATCATACTCAAAATGATAAAAAAGAGTAATATATAATCAATATTCACCTTACTGCTTCCGATAAGAAATAGACTTCCGTTCAAAAATGAGAAAAAACCCATCATTTGAGCATGTGTCGACATCGACTGCGAATTAAAATATCTAGAAACAAGAAAAAATCTCTAGAAACAAGTTGATTTGATTTTTTTATTAATATTAAAAATAGTACATAGCAAGGTTTTAATTTTCCCGGTTTTATGACCTAAGCAGATTAATATACATTGTAAAAATAAATGCAAGGATAAGCTGCATCGACCTTGGTATCAATCGTTTTTTCCTGAAACGGTAGCTAATTATTAGTAGAGGCCATATACCTCCAAATATAAGTATTTTAAAGCAAATTATTTGCAAATAAATTTAACATTTCCTGCACACATTTAAAGCATCTTTTCACAGACCTAAATGCTGCTAATTCAAACACTTTGTTTTATAAAAACAAAACAACATAGTCCTCTTACACGAAATAAATTCATACACAAATAAATTAGCATTTGGAATTCATTAACAATCTTATGGCTGAAACATATTTTTTCATCTTTTAGGTTGCATCGATGGCCTAATTTTAGCAACGCTTGCTTTCATTTTGGCTACACGACACGTCCGACTACAGCCCGAACCGATGTATCAAAGTTCCATGTACAAAGGTAATATCAAGGTTTCTTACGTTCATAATCAAGTCGTGCTTCTTTCAAGCTTCTTTCTGTTTCATACTCAATCTCATTCACCTTTCAGGTGAAGTCAACAACGCTTATATTACTGACGCTGTAAGCTTAGCTGGTTCGCGAAAATCGTTGAATCTTCAGCCTGTGTTGCTTGTGTCGCCACCACATCATATGCCGTCCGGTGACGATACTATATCGCAGTTTTCTAGCCGAACCGCAAACCAACGTTACAATCGACCCGATTACCACAACTCAATGCATCAGTTTCAGCTTTGAAAGTGAACCGTTTGCACCCATGTAGCTGAAGTCGATGATTGGTGTGTATGATAAATGTTTTAGTTGATATTAGGACCGTGTATGTATGGAATAAGGCTGCTTTTAAAATTGAATTGTTTTTATTAATTTTATTATTATTAGAATTTAGATCGTTTTGTAAATTATTGTGTAGTGAATATTATACAAATTAGAAAAATATTTAACTGTAATTAAAATTTAAATAAATAGTTTAAAGTGTTGACGATAGTTTGATAATTTCGATGTCATTCAAAATCACGGCGGAAAAAAATTGCATGGGAAACACAGAGTTTTGACGAGCATAAATTGAAGGTTCAGAATTTTTCGATAATCACAAAACTCAACCTCCGATAATACTGTGCATCCAGTTGGTTTTCTGAGGCTTTCGCAAAGCTATGCTCTTGGAACGATGATCATAAAGTCAGATGTAGATCAAGACAAGAAATGGCGGGGAGTTGTCAGCGCGAGATGACTCGTCTCACGTGACGCATGAGCTTTATCGGATCAAAAAAACTTGACATGGAGCAAATTGATTAATGTCATATTTTTAGATATCCTCGATCTTTTCCCCTTTTTGCTTTTACAGGACTTCAGGATGGGTTTGTCATTAGATTTTCTTGAATTAGATACTGTACTTCTTAGATTTTCTCTATGGCTTATCCCACTCATTAAGAATTTCGTAAATGAAAGCTTCACCACTTGACAACCTAACTGCAACTATAACTTACAAACACTTTACTTCTTTGCGTTTTTATTATATTTAATATATCCTATTTCAATATTTTTAGTATGTCGACCTGTATATATACCTATATGTTAAACTACTTAAATTCGCGTTTTCGTATATTTTACACAGTTACAGAATACAGAATTGACTAAGATTTTGGTTATTAATCGTTCAATATCTGCAGAAAGTCGAGCTGTTTCGACGTGACATTCCTTCTCCCGACCAACTCACGCCACGTTTTCGAACTGACTCTCCAGAGTACCGCAATCACAACACCCTCAAAAACAAGATCTGACGGTATCTTAATGTTTTCGACGCATATTTTTACAGTGCGCATCGAAATTTAGCGTCCAGAATTTTCGAATGAAATTTCTGAATGCTACAAGCAACAAAAGCATTTCGAGACGAATTTCCAATTGATTCTGTCAGTTTATCGACGTTTTGAAGCCATTATTTAGGGAATTGAAATTCTGACCTTTAATTCGGTATCATCGATCGAAAATGTCTTCTTACTTCACTTTTGTTCTCAAAAATCTGTCAATTGATTTTCGTTTACAACACTTTACTTCCTTAACAATTGAGTACTGGCTTCCAAAATCGATTGAAAATTTGATGTCCTCGCTACTGGTTTGAATATTTGGATGATATTCGTCCGATATACTTTAAGCCACATTCGTTAAGCTCTTTA
Source organism: Nemotelus pantherinus (assembly GCA_963978885.1). Lineage (NCBI taxonomy): Eukaryota > Metazoa > Arthropoda > Insecta > Diptera > Stratiomyidae > Nemotelus > Nemotelus pantherinus. Next base: position 60,107,011 of record OZ022263.1, read on the forward strand.
CAAACGTACACTACACAATTTACTGACAGAGAAATTCTTAATTTACAAAAGCCACAAAATAGCCGCCACGAAGGTTCGGTTTTAATTTGGTCTGTTTACTTTTATATAGTTTCCTCTCGCCATGGTACCCTCCACCACTAATAAATAGCTTTCTTGTCCCTCTTCAAGATTATCATGCATTTGTAATCGCTACTCCGTTCATCCAATCTTTTGATCCTCTTCAGTTTCGCGAAGAGATTGGTAATGTTTGTTAAGTTGGTAGCCATTACGGAGCGTTCAATTGCTGTACGGTATTCTAACAATATTATATTCACTGATCATTGAGTTACTCAACTCAATTTCTTTCCCCCACCATTTCCTGAAAAAACTATTTCTATGGTTTCATCGACCTTCTTTTTCTTCGACATGAGCTGTTTCAAAATCGTGGCATCATGATGCAAAACAGGAAAGCTTTGAATCGGTTCTCTATTGAAAACTTCTCATTTATTCTGCGAACGTTATTTTCCTTGGTACCATTTTTTCGCGACACTACCTAATTGAAGTGTCTGTGACTTTATTACGACACTTATACAACTACGCTTGATTTTCGATATCAGTAAACCAATTTCTTACACCTAAAGATTTGCTCGGATCTCAACTTTAACTCTGTTTATGTTCATCTTCAGCTCTTGGGTGGACGCAGGATTTTCCGGCACGATATCACTAGACTAAAGATGGGCGTTTGACTTTTTTTAAACATCGATGCACATCGTTATTTTTAATGTGGCATCCGGTGCCGACATCATTGCTGGCATCGTTGTTGGGAACATTGAATTCTGCCATTGTGAATTAAAAAAATAGCTCTTGAGAAAGTCCTCTCAAAAGCTACAGATATGATAACAACATTACACGTGGCCCGATATTTTTGTACCAGATTTGGAAACATTCTGCAATGATTTTTTAAACAAATCGTGAGATCACTTCACTTCCCAATTTCATTCTATTGAGGCAATACTTTATCCTCTAGATATAGCTCCGATTCCCGAATCAGCTCAGATAGAGTCGATCTGAGTGTCGTGGATTCCCTATTTGGAAGATTTATCTTACTCTAAATGCTAGGCTTGATGAATGTGACATTCTGTAAAGTTGCAGTAGCATTTGAATTTGGGATTTGGTCTATTCGGTTATCAGCTCAATTAGAAGTGTCTCATTAATAAGGTCATCGTTTTTCTCACTTAGCTCCCTCTTAGAGCTTTGCAACATACCAAATTCCAGCAATAGAATTCTGGACCTTGCTTTGTCCAATCTTCCTTAAGTGCTGCTTTCTTTTCGTATGTGCCTCCTGACTCCCATCATCCCCCTCTTGTCTTTAAAATATCTAATATTAATTCTATGAGGAATAAAATCCCTTCCTTAGTACGTTTTAACTATCACAAAGCTGATTTTACTGGCATGGCGATTGAGTTAAATAGAATTGACTGGCTCCCTTTCTTTCGTAGTTTTGACATTGATGATGCTTTGCGCAAATTGTGTATTTTCTTATCGAACATTATTTCCCAAGTCATACCAAGTCATCGTCTTAAAAAACGGAATGATGCTCCCTGGTTCAGTAATGATGTTTCAGTCGCACTCGAAGCCAAAAATGCAGTTGTAGTTTATAAAAAAGATCTGGTTCACCGGTTAACCTTCTTTTTTATAAAGAACTACGCTGTAAAGGGAAAGAAGCTGCCGGACACCTACATTGCTGGCACTGAAGCATCTACCAGAGCCAACCAACGGAGATCTTTTTGGTCATTCATCCGTTCCGTGAAAAGTTTTTGGATGATACAGCAGCTTCCACTCCTCTCGAGGTGTGTGAGCTTTTAGCTTCTAACTTTCCCTCTTTCTTCTTCTCAAAATTCTCCTCCTTCCCAAAATCTTATCGCTCTCGCTTCTCCTGAATTACATTCGATTCGGACAAACCCTTTAGAAATTGAACTTCTGTTGAACAATATCGACGGCAATACCGGTAGCGATTCCGACGTTATTGCATATATCCTGCCTAAATCTCTTTCATCATCTCTGTTTTTATCTAGTTCAATATTAGTTTATCTTCTGGCTCTTTCCCTTCTCTCTGAAAAATTGTCAATATCTTCCCTATACATAAAACTGATGATTGTAAAAGTGGTCTAAAAGCGAGTCTACTCCTTTATCCAGCTTACCCTAGCTCATGAGCAGCATGGCTTTGTCAAAGGTAAACTCACAATAACCAACCTCTTTTCCTTCACACATATGGTCGCATCCGTTCTTGACCATCAAAAGACTGACTTCTCCAAAGCCTTCTATTCTGTCAACCATAGCCTCCTTCTTCCTGGTTCTTTCCTAGTTTAACTCTTACAACTATGGTCGTACCTGTATTGTAATTGTTAATTCATGTTCTTCAATTGCGTTTTATCCTGTATCAGGTGTTTTGCAAGGATCTATTCTTGGTCTTCTTCTCTTTCTTTTGTCCATAAACGATATCTCTCCTGCAATCCGATCTTCTTGTCTTTTATATGCTAACGATTTCAAGATGTTTCGATTGATCGAGTCACAAAATGACTATATGCTTTTACAAAATTATCTTAATAGCTTACAGACTTGGTGCAATGCCAATGCTTTCACTTTGAACATCGCGAAATGTCACAAAATGTCTTTTACCTGTAAAACGTCTGGCTCTCCTCTTAATGTCGTTGATAATTTTAAAGATCTTGGTGTAGTATTTGATCCAAAGCTTAAATTTGAAAAGCATATTTCATATATTACTCCCAGGGCCTCTAAATTATCAGGTTTTATTATTAGATCCTCTAACCCTTCGTTAATATTTCCACCTGTGTACACCTTTTTTTTCTAATTTGTGCGTAGTGTCCTTGAATATTGCTGTCAAGTGTGGTGTCCTCAAAGTGTGGTGTCCTCATCATGTCTACTTAAATAAATTAACAAACGAGAGTTTGTTCTGATTAAAAAAAATTATTTTACTGTCAAAGCCTGGTTACTACAACGTATTATAAATAACTGAACTTTTTGCTTTTTTATATTAGGTGTAAACTGCTGACGATATGTCTAGCATTTTCGTGCGAGAGTTTGATGTGCGATGAATATTGTCAGCGAATTTCGTCTTGCGGCATTTTCCCATTCTGCACAGCTTTTCGGTGTTGTGCTGCATTTTACCTGGGCATTGTTCGTATACTCCTCCCTGTTTAAGAGGGTTGTCAGGGGTTTGACGATCTTAGCATAATCTTGTATGAATCGCCTGTAAAATCCTGACAGTCCGAGGAATGATCAAAGATCCTTCAGTGTTCTGGGAGGTGTAAAGTTTGCGATTGCTTCCATTTTCTTAGGGTTTGTTCGTATTCCTTCTATACATACGATAAACCCAACGAGTTCGACTTTTCTCTTAAAAAATGCACTCTTGTCTAGGTTGATTTTCATGTGCGCCCTTTTCAGTGTTTTAAATATGGTCTCTAGATTGTCAAAAAGTTATTTTTAATATTTTCCGAAAACTATTATGTCGTCAATGTAGACACGACAGCGTTTACCTATGTGTTCCTTTAGGATATCGTCTAGAGTTCTCTGAAAGATGGCTGGGCCATTCTGTAGGCCAAACGGTAGGCGAAGAAGCTCATATTTACCGTTGTTTATGACAAATGCGGTTTTTTCTACATTAGATTCTCTTAGGAGAATTTGGTGAAATCCGCTTTTTAAATCAATAATTGAAAAGAATTGATTTTCGCCTAAATTTGAGAGTACTTTGTTGATCTTTGTCTGGTATAGGGTATGCATCTGTAATTGTGATGGAGTTCAATTTCCTATAGTCAACGATCATTCGGAATTTCTTTTCTCCAGATGCATCATTTTTTTTTGGGTACAAACCAGACGGGGGCGTAATATGGCGACTTTGATGGTCTATAACTGTTGTCCCTTAATATTTTTTGGATTTCCTTTTCAACCTCATCTTTGAGGGCCATGTGAAAAGGGTAAGATTTAGCGTAGACAGGGTCATTTGAAGTAGTACAGATTTCTCCCCTGACGGAGGCGGTGTGTGCTAATTTTTCGTCTGATCCGATAATAAAGGTTTGTATTTCAATAAGATTAGCTTCAGGCGGGCTTCTTGTTCCTTATTCATGTGAGAGACTCTTAAATTCAGATGGTTAATAGACTCGGATGTGTGTTGTTTCAATGAAATATATATTTAGGGTTTGATTGACATTACGTTAGAGCTTGCGTGAATTACTGCTTGGAGCTCTGTTAAGGTATCATTTCCAAACAACCCTGCAAAGATTTTAAGGGATGGTATTAGATAATATTTTAATTTTCTTGTATTTGGTCCAAATATGTTGAAGAAAGAATGGTGAGTAATGTTTATTGGTCCACCCGCTGTGTTAATAGAAAGGGTTTTTCATTAGGAATGGGGTTACGCACAAAAAATGTTTGAATATAGTTGTTTTTTGACCCTGTACCGATTAAAAATTTAAGTTTTTCTCCGCTCTCCACTGCGTATTCAATGTACGGCAGTCACGTTTGGAACGTTTTCGTTAGATTCAACATTTGTAGCGTAATTACTATGTTCGTAGTATGAGTTCTCATTTGTTTCGTCTTAGTTTCAAATCAGCTTGATCTACGAGTAACTACCGTTTTTCTTGAGATAATGAGTCTGGTTTAATATTGTAGTTGTGGTTGTAGTAAGTGCGCTGCTGCTTGTTTCCAAATTGACCTTGTTCGGGTGCTAATTTTTTAGCGGGGTATGACCGATGCTGGGGTCTATTCTGGTAATTCACTGCATGAGTCCTTATGGATTGGTCTACTTCCATAGGCTCGTATCTTCGTTGTTTAGGAGGCAGTGGTTTGATATTGGGGAGATGATACTGTACTTGCCTATGGAATTGTGGAGGTGGAGGAATGCGAGGGTTATGGAGGAATTCGGGATTGAAATCCCGCCTTGTGATATACACATGCTGCAGTTGTTTTCTGAAATTATTTTTAGGAGGAATTGTAGGAGGTGTGTTTTGAGGTGGTTTTCTGTGAATAGCATGCGTGTTGTTTGCATGTTGTGCTCTGTAATCAACGTTTTGTAATTTAAGGCATAAATGTAGAGCTTGTGGTAGGTCAGCTGGCTCACGGATACTCATTAACCGTGGTAAGTCTCCTCTTAGATCGCGCACAAACGTATCGAGTACTTTATTCCTGTAACATTGGGTCATATTAGTTAATGAGTACTGTCCCATGTCCATTGATGACAGTTTATTTAATATCAGTGACAAATGGTGGTAGACCGTCTGATAGAATTCATTGATGCTTCCGGTGCCTTGAACAACAGTAGTCATCTGGTACTCAAGCGTACCAAGATCTCTCTTGTCGACATAGTGAAGCGTTAGGCACTTCGAAATTTAATTTAATCCAATTAAGGGGAGTGTTGTAGAACTCCAAGGCTATATCAACTTGGCCTACTATTTTGTTGCGAATCACTGAGAGGATACCATAATACTTCGGCGCTCCTTTCAGGTGGTAGTAGATCTTGACGCTCTTCCTCCATGAGGAATATTCGCTGGAGTCACCTGAAAATGTCCTCAAACTCTTAACGACACCAGGAATCTTATCCATGTCTGATAGACTTGCATCGACATTCCCAATTATTGGAACATAGCTGTCATCATTCGCATCAGAAGCTGGGGTCATGATGGAATGAAAAATATCTCTACCCTGAGTGTTGAGGGCTTGTGAGACTATTCTCGTTAAAAGTTAGACGAGGTCAACATTGTTGCTACCCTGAACGATTGGGGGATTGTTTTAAAGGGGATTGCGAGGAGGATTATTCTGGGCCTCCGTCTCGTTGAAATTTAGTCGCGGTGGGTGAATGAGATTCGATTGATTTGGCATCGCGAGATAAAGGGATTTTCCAAACAGTAGTAACCTGACCGATTTCAGGGAATTAATCACTTCAATGACCCCAGAATGAAATCATCCTTAAAGGACAATAAGATTACTTTCGATAACACAAACTATATTTCCTGAAAAATGGTTGCATCGCAAAGGTAAAAAGGTTGTATATTGGGATGACACAATGTAGATATTCATGATTTCCTTTATAAGGGATTATTGAGAATTCTTCATCTTATTCATTGAGAATTCAAAAAATCTGCTTCACAATATTTATAATCTTTCCAAATGCATTATGCAATAATTTTTCACGAAATTTTCGTTATATAAAGAAATAGTAGCTTTTTTGAATCCAATACACAAAATCGGAGATAGCAGGTTCAAGGTAAATTTACTTGTTTCATTTCACTTGAAGGTATTGATAGCATTTTCTTTACCAAATTGATTCTCCACTACTATTCCATTCTTTAATAAATGTTTACTTTCCTTCTTCAAATCAAATCAACATTTTTGCTATCTCACAAAATTAGTTCTTCACTTCTCTTTCACTTTTCTTCTTTAAATCATATCAATACTTTTAATTCTTCACTTCTTTTCTTTTCTTTAATAAGTTTCCACTCTTCTTCTTCTTCAAATTAAATCAAAATTTTTAATTCTTCACTGATTTTCTTTTTCTTTCAATCGAGGTCACTATTTGAATAACTTTTTTTCTCTCTAAATTTTTCAAAATACTTACAATTTGTTACACATGCTGAGATATCATAAAGAAATATTATTATTGAAAAACAATTATTTAACTTACAATGTTGCTACCAAGGTTCTCATGGCGAAGGTTATTTAAAAAGAAATCCTTTACTCCAAATATCCTCGATGGATTGATCGTCGACTGATAGGGTGGCTGTAAGTATCCTTACTCCTTTTTGCTACTCCTGTAGCTACTACGGGGCCTCGTTCCACTCTACAGGTACCACACTTCTTGAAAAGAAAAATCACTTCCGCAGTTTTTTTCAAACTTTAAACGTTTGGTACGTACTTGCGTAACCCACGTACTTTTTAATTCGATTTACTGTTGCGGTACTGCGACGATCGTCCCTATTCCTATGCTGCACAGCTTTCCGGTGTTGTGTTGCGTTTTATCTGTGGGATTTGTTCGTTGACTAATACTATGTTGGAGTCTGTTCAACGCAGATTTAGTCGTATCTTATTTTTTAAATTTCAGCTTCCCTACTGTCCTTACAGTGATCGTGTTTCCTTCCTAAATCTTCCTTCCATCGAATCACGGAAACTTTTCCTAGATGAGTGCCTACTCTTTAAATTATTTTATAGGATGGTTGTTTCTGACATTAGTACCCATATTTCTGTCCGTAAAGCAGTTCATTGCACGTGTTCTTCCGTTGTTGTTAGTCTGCCATTTGCGCGCACTGACATTTACTTTTATTCTCCACTGTAACACTCTACCGCTGACATTACATGGCGCTAACGATATTACATGGCTTCAAAGCTTTTTTGAAAAATCATGTTTTGAATATTGGTAACTTGTAGTAACTTTCTTCTCTCTATTTAATTTTTAATTTGTACTTTTTAACTTGATTTAATTTCTTTTTCTGTTCATATTCATCTTGATTTTGTTTTTTTATAATGGTGTCTTTAATATTCAGCTTACATACGTTTTCATGTCTTCAAACCTTCTCGGTTGCGCAAATTTTTTGTATTGCTTTCATTGTTACTCCCACACAAGAATTCAAAATAGCCAATATTAACCCAAATTACAAAAGTGGCGATTTCATAATTTTTGGGAGCTAAATAAAACAAAAGATTTGCCAAAAGGTTACAAATGATCCAAAATGGCACCACTGGCTATTATATAAGAGTAGATTTCTTAGTTTAAAGCATAAGTAATGAATATTCAAATACAATTTATTTAAATATTAACTATAACTTCCACCCATGTCCGTTCTTGCATCACCCAATCCAATCGATATCTACCTTCGCTAAAACTTTTCAAGCCCCTGCCAACTTTACGTTCATAAAACATCTCAATGAGCATTCAATAAAACTTTGTCAACTTCCAACTTGAACGACTTTTGTAATTATTTTCTAACTTTCGGATTTCGTTTATGGAATCATAAAATCAAATAAAACCCCTCATCGTAACACATCCACACACCATTCGCCATCCATCGGTGTCGGCAGCCTCTCGAACGTATCCTTATGAAATTAATTACGGTGCGGTGAAGCGAACTGAAGTGATAGCATGGTGAGAAGAGATGAGAAAAGATGGCGTATGGTATGCAGAAGCAGCCGACGACGAAGACAACGACCACGACGCAGTGAGTGAAGAAAGCTCCTTGCCCGAGTCGAGCGAAAGGTAGGAAGGAATACGTAATGACGAGCTAGCGTGTTAACCAAAGTGTGTAATAAATTATCTGCAAAGGGGAGGAAAAACGTTTTAAGATAATCCAATAAAGCGCGTCATCTGGTCACCCACTTAGGATCAATCCGGCAGACGCACACGTAGACTTTTGGGGAGAAGAGTGGTAGCTATGATTTTGGGCAAGAGTGTTGTCGAAAATAAATATTTTAGTATTGGGTCTTATTGGGCGCTAAAATGAGCTTCTCAAACTTTACTCGTTTTAAGTGACCGTAGCTTAGAATCTTCAGCGTGTATTTTTTATAACAAACCGTACATAATTAACGCAAGAATTAGCTTTAAGTGCCATTTTTCATAACCAAGCTGGAAAATCCTCCAAAAAAAGACCGCTTCTAAAACCAAAAACTCATTCTTATTCTTTCTCGTATGTTACTATAGGCCTAACAAACATCATTGCACCAATCCCGTAGTACTACCCCAATACTCAGTAACGATTTGTTTACAAAGACAACAAAGTCAAATCTTTTATATATCCTAACGATCCAACAGCACGTCGGCAGACGGTGGATGTCCTCGGAATCGAAATTAAGATGTTGCCAGCGCGAGCGAATAAAGTCTTGAACTTGGCCACTGCCGTACCGTCGCAGTTATTTAGGGATGAAACGTGAACAGTTAGATAGGAGAGGGTGATTTGCCAAATGAAATTGCTTGCCGTTAACAGATGTGATATGGCACCATATTACAAATTCAATATGTACGAGGATTGGGGAGTGTGAATTTGGTCACAGTTGTATTATGCTTTATGCGATATGCCATTGTGGGGAGAAATGTTTTCGTGATTGTTTCAGACAATTAGGGCTATTAGTAGAAATGTATATGATGAGAATAGAAAAAAAGGAATTATTTTATTAGAAATGATGAATGATGACAGTTGAGATTCAATTGAAAAATTTGGTGTTGATAATAAAAAAGTGTTTACTATGTTAAGCCCACACTGGGCGCTAAACTTTAGTTGTGGTCTGGCCAAGCTATTTGGTTGAATGATAGTTTTTGGTCACTAATGTTATTATGAAAATGCAATTTTTACACTCAAAATTAATTTTATAGAGCAATAAAGATATAAAATGGTCAATTATTTTAATAAAATAGGACTAGATCTTATTTCCACCATCAAAGAGCTTCGAAAGTCATAATTTCAGCTAACATCACAGCTCCAGCAGAGCTCCGTTATAAGTGAATTCAACACTATTCACTGCTCAGGTTCAGGTGGTTATATAACACTTGAAATCTTTTTTTGATCAGTTATATTTTCGTATTCTATATTGCGAATCACAGGTCCAATTAAGTTTAATTAAAATCAAATTAATATCGAACACTCCATTCAAGTTTCCAATGACAGTTTTTATTATTTCATAATAGATTTCTGCACTACTACTGTAATTTCGTCATTTATTGCCGATTCCGGGCTCCGCTCATAAGACCCACCCTCGTCATTTCTTTCTTACTTCATAAATGATAAAGCTTTTAATTCCTAATTGACATTCGCTACGAAATCGGCCATTATTCTCTCGTTTCAAGTAAATTATCGTTTAGCCAAGTGGCGGGGTGGCTCCAATATAGGTATGGACTGTTGACAACGATGGGGTGCCTATCGTCGTGATTTCTATTGGGTTTGCCGGCAGTGGATAAGAAGTGACGAGTGGGTGGACTACTTGCTGATGGTTTTCGAACGCGATGCTGCTGGGCTTGAGCTTTTGTTACGTCGGATTCGTTGTCGACGTTGTCGTCGATATGGACTCAGTGAAATGGAAGTCGTACCGTTATGATGAAAACGAATGCCACTGGCAATGGCGTTCCGGTGATGGCAATGACTTTATCGGGCTGGCGATGCAAGGGGACGAAAGAAAGACTCGAGTGCGGTACGTAAAATCACCGTGGCATAAGGCAAGCTAGCAGGCGATTTTTGAAAAGAATGGCGACATCCCATCAGCCACGGAGAAAAGAGAGTGTGGTACAATGTGAAAAAAGCACACAATCATTACTTCTTCTTTATGATTAAAATACGTCACGTCCAGATGTCGCCCTATATACTTTTTTTATTACGATTTTCCAACTGATTTAATGCTTTTTAAGGACCAACAATTTTCTACATGAAATCGTTCGAGAAAATGATCGTCAATTTTTTCCTAGTCCACGACATGGAACTGTTAGTTGCCATCAGCGGGCAAAAGAAAGGGTAGGAGACGACGATTTATTGTTTCATCTCTCCTCGTACCATATAGATGGTGGAGCGAAGCAGGAATGTAAGCAATTTATTGCATCCTGTTTTGTAATAAAGTTTAATTTGAGAGCATTTTATAAACATTATTATTTAGCACGACAATCGGGTGAAGTTATTGTCAATGAAAATTATTGTTGTTATGATAAACGTACGGCGTTAGTAAGGTAGAGAGCGTTTTATTGAGAGAAAATATTTTCGCAGAGTTTATTGAAAGATATTCGGATTTGAGTAACTTTCATTTTATTTGGGATATAAAAGGAACTAAAAATCAAATAAATTTTACTTCTGATTTGATTTTATATCATTCATATTATCTTTTAGTTATTTACTTGTTTTGACAATTTTTGCTCATTTGAAATCTCACCCCACAAAACAGTGAGAATGTTGTGCCTCTAGAATTTGCAGTGATTGTGGTATTTACGCATTCATATCAAAAATGCTTTCTTAAGTTAAAAAAAAATTACAGCTTTCAAACAATTTCCCGCTGTTCGGAAGCCTTAACAACGAAAATCAACTCCAGCAATGTAATTAATGGCATTTTTAAATAATGATTACAAAACAATTGCGTCCAGGTCAGCTGCATCCCTTAAATCAATTCACTACACTCACCGCCATAAAATCCACCCGAAAAAGAACTCCACTCGAACATGAAAAAAAATCCCAAGCCTTATCGCTTGACTCGTACAAATGAGGAAATGTCTGAAAACGTTTTCCCTTCTATATCCTGCCCATACAATGCCTACGAGACCCTAGAGCTGAACGTATAATCTAAACAAAGTCCTGCAAATATGGTTTGGAGAAAGAATGGAGTCTAGTAAGAAGTGCGAGTGCGAGTGACAGGTCTATCGCCTGAATAATCGTTTCATGGAATTTTTTCCCTATGCATGACGTAGGAACACAGAAACGTACCCTTTCTGTGGCGAACAAAAGAGTAAGAGCTCCGGATGCAAGCTCGTAGTCTGGATCACATAGCTAGAAGAACATCAAACACGAAACGATACGATAAATACCATAAATATGCGCCAAAAAGGCTTTACGACTGAGACGTTCCAGAACTCGATCATCGAAGCACTGGCAAAGTATTATATCAAAGCCTATGTAAAAGTTAACAGATTTATGAATATGATACTTAGCTGTGATTTATTCAAACAATATAACAAGCGCACACATGTTGCCTGCCCTGTTACTCGTCCCCCTGTCCTAATGACTACACGACTACCCACATCTCTTCGAATTTCTCTTAGCTGCCTTCTGAAAAATCCCAAGGACTTCTCCTGCTCGCTCGATAGAAAACCAACGAACGAAAAACAGAAAGCACCCGAAGCCATGATTTCAATCTACAAAACTATTTAAATAGCAAATTGAATGTTCATTTCGTAGAAAGTCGAAATAAATTCCATTCGGGAGATACATTTGCTCCCGACTCAATTTCTGTTCTTGACATAATAGTTAAATATACAAAAATACCGGAACGAATGTACATTTCGACAGAACATTTAAGGCGCTTTGCAACATATCCTGACAGCAATATGTTTCGCTCTCAGTTCTCTTTTTGCTTTTGTTGTAGATACGTGAAATATGTTGCATTACTAAATTGATTTCGAAACGATATTTTTGCAATCTTCGTGCCATGTTTCATTCGTGTCAGGCGTATGTTACATGAACTTAGGTATTTACTTTGAAAAACAATAAATAATAGCAGTAATCAAATGGTAGTAAGATATTTGAAAAAAAATTATTATGTATGAGTGTGTTAGTTTGGTTGAATTATCCGATTTATGCATATACAGTTTTGAGGAGTGGGATAAATTTACTTATTTATTAAACCCAAATGTACTAAACGAATTGATTGGAAAACGAGTAAGCGGAGTGTTTCAAGGATCAGTTTTGCCTCCAATGTTGGAGTACTTTAAGCTTGTATACATGTATATGCATACGTATCAGTGGGGAAGCGTCCAAATAACCCGATTCCTTCTGGCTTCCCTTTCGAAAATATCAGCCTACTTGAGACTTTTCAAAACATGTATGCATCTTGACATGTGAAGAAAATTTCAATTGACTAAAGATCAGACCATCTTCTGTATGATACGACAACGTGAAAATTCCCATTCATAAGCCAAAATTTGCCGGCTTGTAAAATTGTATTAGCGAGCCACTAGAGGCTTTCACCAAATGTGTATTGCTTTGAGTCTGTCTCTTTTCGTTCCTTGCTGAAATGCTAGCATCGTCTCGCTTTAACAGGTGAAAAATAAGCCGTGACGGATCGGCTTACGAATGGTTCGAGTATTTTCATGTGAATGTTACTTTCGATAATTATATTGTTCACATAAAAAGCAGATTATTTATTTGAGATATGACTATGGAGATAAAATTTTACTGGGTATCTAAAAGCTGAAATTTTTTCTTATGTTAATTTTTAGAAATACACTGAAAGAAAAACTCTTGGTTGGTTCAACTATTTTTAATAGTATTGCAACGATTCATTCAAAATCGTTAAACGAACTACGGAAAATAATTATTTTTACTATGTTAATATAGTTAATTTAACGATATAAAAGTAGTTGACTCTGGTTATACAAAAAATATCGCAAGGTTCATGAAATCAACTGTTTTAATTGTTTCATAACCACGAAAAATAGTTCAAACTTCAACGTTTCGAATTATCAACAGTTTTTATGGTACTTAAACTACTTTGCAATAGTTGATTTCAACAAACGTAATTCATTGAGCAACGTCTTTGGAACTATTCTACGCAAAGTAGAATGGTTTCAACATTTGGACGCTTTTCATGCTCCGAATGAAATTTTTTTTGTTTATCAACCACGCGTCATGGTGCATAAAAGTAATCAACAATTTTCTTATAGTTGTTTTAATTGTAGTCCTAGTTGATGCAAAAACAACTAAGGAAAACTGTTGATTTTTCATACTCCTCATACTCATGCTCCTATTCTATCATAGAAGTTTCATATGATACATGGCAAAATTGTGTTCGGTTTGCTGTTCGATATAATTCATATTCATGTTATGCTAGGAAGCCTTTATATTACGTTGTATGACGCTATTTTGTTCACAATATAGCGTTTTCCGCTGTGGCAAAGCAGTGGCTTGCGGCAAAGCGCAGTCAAAAAATTAGAATGCACTGTTTTGTATGGTAACGCGCACAATGGCTGCGGCCGAATTTGCGGCAGCGGCAGAATTTGTCAAATTTCAAATTTTGCCGCACCGCTAGCGGTGATACCTACCATAGGTTGGCATCACCACTAGGTTGAATTAAATCTGATTGAATTAGGTTGAATGGTCTGATGGAATAGACAAGCGATGGCTGATGTGTATTGTGATAAGCCAACCTAATCCTCGTACAACAGGATTTAGCAATACAAAAGAAAAAAAAATGAATTTGGTTGGTGCATTGGTTGCATTGACAGCGACATTGTCGCTGCATTGTGGTTCACCAAATTCAACTGCGGCATTCACGCCTCCCCTGCCTATATTTCGTACTATGTATATGGTTGGAATACCATTGTTTGTGGTTGCTTACTTTTTTTGCACCACGGACGTTGTTTATCAACCACGCGTCAAGGGGCGTAAAAGTAATCAACTATTTTTTTATGGTTGTTTTAACTATAGCCCGTAGTTGACGCAAAAACAACTTAGGAAAATTGTTGATTTTACTAATATTTTTCTTTCAGTGTAAGATCCTGTCTGACGTTAAACTCGTTTATGATACGTTTTCTGGCTATAACTATTTTTATTCTTTCAAATTAGATAATATTTCATACAAAGCAGGAATCGGTAAATAAGAAAATGTACATAAAACTTTTTGTCGTAGGAAATCTGAAACTTGATAATTTCAATATGTATGCCTAAAGTATATACGTTAACACTTAAAAATATTGTAATTGTAAATGGTTAATATCGCAAAACAGTTTGAAACTTTAGTACATGTAGAACTGTCTATATATCGCTAAGTTAAAGGTTGAATTTTTACATTTCAACTGTTTTATTTGCAAGATATTTTTTAATTTAATGGATGAAAAATAACTGCTTTCATTTTCTTTCCATTTAACGTTCTGCCGGTTCAGAGCGACGTTTTTTCAATGCTTCTTTTTTGTAAATATTATTTACATTATAGCAAATGATTTCATGCATATTGAAGGTGATCCTATAAAAACTGCTCCTAATTTGTTGATATATATATATATATATATATATATATATATATATATATATATATATATATATATATATATACCTATATATATATATATATATACCTATATATATATATATATATATACCTATATATATATATATATATATATATATATATATATATATATATATATATATATATATATATATACCTATATATATATATATATACCTATATATATATATATATATATATATATATATATATATATATATATATATATATATATATATATATATATATATATATATATATATATATATATATATATATATATATATATATATATATATATATATCGTACAAATAAAACCATCGAATCGAAGAATTTTCTGGTTTTTGACAATTTATGCTGGAAATCTTTTGATAAAAGAATGATACCAGTCGCTTTTGTTTGTATTTATTATTAGTTTAATATTTGTAATAGGCAGGCTATTTTCAGGTAAAGTTTTTTCAGGTACTGATGAAAAAATGGATCAGGTTTCAAAGATGGTACTATGTGGGTGTATGAAAAGAGTCATAAATTTATATGACACAGTTTGACTTAAGCTTGAGAAAAGTAAAAATTTTATGAATATTAAAAAGTATAAATTGTTTTTTTATGTTTGGAATATATTGTAAACATCAGATTATTTTAATAAAAAAAAAAACGATTTTTCCTTTCGAAGCTAGATATATTGTTTTTTGTGACAAATATCGATATTTCGAGGGTAATCTGCCCTCTTCTTCAGTGTCTATCGGTCTAATCTTAATCTAACTTATGTATGTTACTTATAGAGCTTACTTTTAAAGTATTGACTTATACTAATTACCAACTAAATGTCTATAAATTGACTTATACTAATTACCAACTAATTACCTATCAATTACTTTACTTTACTATTAATTAAATTTTCCTCCTCACTATCAAATGAATGTTCAAATTAGCCTGAACAATGATGATCCACAGTTTCCTTGGTCTGTGTTTCGTTTTCTATGCATAGGGGTTTTCCATATGTGCAGGCTTTCGTACGCATCCAGTTTTCGCACCTGCTGTACCTCCTTAATCACCTCCACGTTGTCTCAAGTTATGTTGTGATCCTCCTCCAATATGTGTTTTGCTACTGCTGAACGTACTAATGTTGTATTCCTTTTCCTCGCTGAAGCTGCTTCCCGTTTATGTTCCGTTAGTCTAACACCAACTAACCGTTTCGTTTGACCGATGTATATTTTGTCGCATTCTGGGCAGGTAATTTTATAAACTCCACATTTTTCCTTTTTATCCTTTTTGTCTTTCACGTGACATAGTATAGTACCTAATTTTTTTAGCTTTACTGGTTGGAACTGCTATAATATCAAAGCGTTCAAGAAGTTCCCGAACTTTTTTGAATACTGATGAATAAATAATTGGAACTCTTATGGTTGTTTCTTGTTTTTCCGGCGTAAAAAGCGTCGTTAAAAGATCACGCTGTATTCTATACTTTTTCTTTTTGACAAGATTTCCAATTATCCTTTCGTCAAATCCATTTTTTCTCGCCGTATCTTTTATATATTTAACTTCTGAGTTAAAACTATCCTGATCCATGGGCACTGTTAATAGCCGGTGAATCATCGAGTTAAACGGGGCCATTTTTTGGGAATGCCAATGATCAGACGTGGACGATATTGTCCTCTGGGTGTGTGTGGGCTTCCGGTAGATATTAAATCTAAGAAGACCTTCTTTTTTTATGCCTATTAAAGCTAACAAGGGTAATTTCTCATTTTTTTCGATTTCCATTAAAAATTTGATGTCCTTATGTGCTTGGTTCAACTTTTCCAACGTTTCTCCCAAAACATCTCTTTTAACTATAGCTAGAATATCGTCTACATATCTCAGCCAAACCCGAGGAAGCGAACCTTTTTCATAAAGTTTCTTCTCTAGTCTATCCATAAATATCTCACTCATAAGTGGGGATAAAGGATTTCCCATTGCAACATCTTTCATCGCTTTGAAGTATTTCCCCTGAAAGTAAAATAACTTTCATTCATGCAAACGAAAGCTAGTATAAGTCAATAGTATAAGTCAATACTTTAAAAGTAAGCTCTATAAGTAACATACATAAGTTAAATTAAGATTAGACCGATAGACACTGAAGAAGGGGGCAGATTACCCTCGAAATATCAATATTTGTCACAAAATTCAATATATATTTAGCTTCGAAAGGAAAAATCGGTTTTTTTATTAAAATATTTTTTTTTGAGCTAGGAAAAAATTGGTACACATTAAATACAATCAGATTATTGTTACATTTATTTTTATCTGTATTATTTTTATCTTTATTTCGCACCAGCATTTTGTGGCCCCACCTTTTCCGTTTATTACGGCATTTATACGTTCCGGCGTCGATTTATATAAATTATTTAGCATCTCTTGGTTAATTTGATTCTCCCATATATTTGAAATAATTTTTTTAAAATCAGTTATCGTCTTAGGCCCTTCTTTTCTTATTTTTTTCCCCATAATGGCCCAAAGGTTTTCAATGGGACTAAGATCAGGTCTATTTCCTGGCCATGTTATGGCCAGGAAATAGACAGTCCCAACTCTTCCTTGTAGATTTTTATCTGTGAAAAGAAAAAGCTTGGTTAAAATCAGAAATTAAAAAATTATAGCTTAAAGGCATTATATAAACTTATAGATCTAGCCCGATGGCAAGGCGCAGAATCATCCTGAAATAGTGGTTCTGATGTCTCTCCCGTAAGAGACATATTATAGTCGTAAGTTCTTCTATGGTGGGAATAACACCGTCATTTATAATTTGTTTATATTTTTGGGCATTTATAGTGCCTTCAGTAATAAAAATTTTGCCAGTACTGTAAGCAGTAATAGCACCCCAGACCATGACGTAAGGAGAATGTTTTACCGTTGATTGGATGCATTCCTGTTTATAACGTTCTCCTTTTCTACGCCTTACATTAACGGTACCGTCCGGTCCCAATACGTTGAATTTGGAATCATAGGAAAAGATGACTCTTTTCCAGTCATTCATTGTCCAATCTCGGTGTTCTTTACACCACCGAACTCTTTTCACCCGCATTGACTTCGTTAAAAGAGGTTTTTTTGCTGGTCTTCTGGAGTGTAAACCCATTTCCCGGAGCCGTCTTTGTACAGTTCTAGTACTGACACTTTTATTTCCAACATCTGCTAATTCATTACGAAGTTCACGAGCTGTAGCAAATCTGTTTTTTAAACATAGCCTTCTTAAATGTGAGTCTGCCCTAGAATTTGTGGCACGCGGTCTTCCGCTTCCTCGTTTTCTACATACACTACCGGTTTGTTCATAGTTTTTTAAAATACTCCTAACACTCCAATCACTACATTTTACTCTACGTGTAATTTCACAATTTGAATAATTTCCCGTGATAAACAAACTATAACTGCCTTTACATCAGAACTTAACTGCTTGTACTTTCCCATTTTTCAACACAGTTTTCTTCTCAATTTTGCTCTTCAACCGATTTACTCACTGGTAGCATTAAGAATGATAGATAATTTTAAAATAATATCCCTTTTATAACCTGTTGAAACAAGAGTCAACATATTTATCTACTTTTCTGTATTTTTATGACTCTATTTTTATTGCTTTTCTGGGAAAAACCACTGTTTAGTCCATTCGAGGGTTTGGGTGTAACATATATGGGGCATTTCACGGGAAGCGGACAACGAAAAAAAGTCGAGGTTCCGGATTTTGTTCATATTATGCATAATGGTACTTCTAGAGGATATGAACGTGGATGCACAATTTTTTCCTTCTATGAGGTTCAGTTGCCGAGTTATGGGCTTCTGAAGAATTGAAGAAGCTGATGAAGGGTTTTTTTGGAAGCCGATTTTGAGATTGAAAAAAAAATACTAAAGACATTAAACATATTGATTGGTATAGAAAATCAACTGTTCTTTTTAATTTTAAAATTAGATTTGTAATAAAAAAAAAATTTCCTGTTTAAAACCGGAAGTAACCATTTCAACTCGTTATTTGAGTAACTTGGACCAGGTTAATTTTCTTTATTTTTGTAATAAAACAAAGCTTAAACTATACTTGCTTTATCATAAAAATTTTAGAATGGGATGGCGAGTAGTTTGGGAGGTAGGTGAATTTTAGTACATACAAGTCGTATGAAGCGCGGCACCCGGAGCTTGATTAGGATAGCTAGTGAGTGTGAAAACAAAACATGTTCAGTAAAATTATTGCTATATCGTTAAAATATTATATATAGAATTAATATAGTTAAAATATAGCTATATAATTTCAATATTAAAAGTTGCTAATGCTAATTTATTTAATAAAAAAACAAACTCGTTTATGGAAAAATGAATTTATTTCACAGTTTTTACAATTACATATATAATTCACCTACATATAGAGGTTCACATTTGCGAAATCATAGAAACAAACTATATAAACGATTAAAGGAAAATATTGATGTTAATCCTACTATTCAGGAAGCTTATAATGAAGTAGTTAAGCAATTCTCGACAAAGTCTCGCGATGCTTATGCCAATTATATTAAGAAAACCGGTGAAAGTATAATCCACGACCCAAAAAAATTCTTTGATTTTGTAAATATGAAGCGGAAAGTCACCGGTTATCCATTGTCAATGTCCTATAATAATATCACCTCTGCTTCTCCTAAAGATATCTGCGATTTATTCGCAGATAATTTCCAGAGAATTTTCACTGTATCAGACCCATCTAACTCGAATGTTTCACCTTCTAATTCAGCACCAACCACTTTTCTCAGCCAAATTAAAATATCACGCGAAGAAATACGTAAAGCTATTTTGGAGCTCGATTGCAACAAAGGCCCTGGTCCTGATCTCCTTCCGCCGACCTTCCTGCGGAGGTGTGTAGAGCAGCTAATAACACCCCTGCATATATTCTTTGACAGATCACTTTCATGCGGTGTTTTCCCATCCTGCTGGAAACGTTCATATGTGACACCAATTTTCAAAAATGGCGATAGACGCTGCGTCGAAAATTACAGGGGCATTGCCATTTTATCTTCCATTCCAAAACTTTTTGAAAAAATTGTTTACATTAAACTTTCCCCACTAGTTGACTCCCGTCTGAATGAGCAACAGCATGGCTTTAGAAAAGGTCGCTCAACTATCACAAACTTGACAATCCTAGTTTCGGACGTTTTGTGTAAAATGGAAAAAGGCTATCAAATTGACGCAGTCTACACTGACTTTAGCAAAGCTTTTGACAGAGTTGACCATTCTATATTGATCCTTAAGCTGCACAAATTCGGACTTGCCGGATCTTTACTAAGCTGGCTCAGTTCCTACCTCCACAACCGAATACAACTCGTTAAATTTCAAGGAGTTTTATCAAAAAATATATTTGCTACCTCTGGTGTTCCACAAGGTAGTCATCTTGGCCCACTTCTCTTTAACATATTCATTTCGGATCTATCTGACGTCCTGTCAAACATTCCTCATCTACTTTATGCAGACGACCTCAAACTCTACCACACCATCTCTAATCTAAATCTGATGCACTTTTCCTTCAATCCAAGCTTAATTCTCTTGTTCAGTGGTGCAATATAAACAAGCTCTCGCTGAATATTGATAAGTGCCAAATCATAAGTTTTAGCCGTAAATGCATGGTTACGCATAATACCTACTTTCTCGGCAACAACTTATTAACTCGCGTTGATAGCGTTGTTGATCTCGGTGTTGTGATGGATGTGAAACTTTGTTTCACCTTGCACTACGACAAAATTCTTTCCCGTGCGAATAAGCAGCTCGGCTTTATTAAACGACGTGCCAAGGAGTTTAAAAACTTGTGGGCCACAAGATCATTATACACTGCACTTGTACGCCCTCTTCTCGAATACGCCTGTATTATTTGGAACCCAGCCTTTGAAATTCACAATAACAGATTCGAGTCCATTCAAAAACAATTTTTACTTTTCGCCCTAAGAGATCTGTACGATTTCGAAAATTTACCGTCATATGAGTTTAGACTGGGTCATTTAAACTTAACTTCACTTGCATCTAGAAGAATGATGATATCGGCCTGCTTCACATTTGACGTAATTAGAGGCGTTATTAGAGTTGAGTTCCTTAATAGTAAATTTGTGATAAATATCCCCTTAAGGAATACCAGGTCCAATCGTTTACTAAAGGAATATCCACATTCCACCATCTATGCAGCTAATGAGCCAGTGAATAGATGCTGCAGGGTCTTCAATGGCTTTTGCAACCTTTATTCCCCAACGATTTCCAAACTATCCTACAAATCTTCCCTTATCCAAACCATTTGTACACCATAACTTTTAAGCTCTTGTTTAATTATCGTTTTTAATTGTTATTCTTTTATTTCCTTGTTATTTTACTTATTGTCTATTTTAAACTTATTTGTTTACTCCATTAGTTATTTATTTATTTATGTGTTATTTATTTGTACCTTACACTTTTTTATTTCCTTTTTTATTTTACTTATTGTCTATTTTAAACTTATTTGTTTACTCCATTAGTTATTTATTTATTAATGTGTTATTTATTTGCACCTTACACTTTTTTTTTGTTTTTAAATAATTGGATATTTCATATTTTTTTATGTATGTATATGTATTTATGCCTTGTTTGGCTAATAAATAAATAAATAAATAAAAAGCCATGAAAGAGTTGGCAGCTATTGTTGGTTTTGTATTTATTTGCAATATCTTTATTAAGCGATTTTATCGTAAAACTTTTAAACGGTCATGTTCTTGTAGTGAAAATAAACAGTAAATATTAAGTTTTCGAAAATGTGAAAACTTTTGCGACTGGTAGCCCTAAATTTTTTTGCCCCCCTAAAACTTCCAATGCAGTCATCGGATGAAAACGAAATTTGCAGGGTAGGTTGATTTCAATATGAGGCAGGTGTGATATATTTTAAGCTTTGATGCTAGCGAAGGGTTGCCAGCGCGAGGCTTTTTTTCGCTATTTTCGTACCAAGAAATGCTTATTTTATCATTCATATCGCGAACATGTACAATGAAAATAAGTTACCAATGTTGAAATCTTCTAAGTTTCAGAAATCTTTCGGTCCCAAATATCTTTCGTTTTTTGATCCCAAACCTCTTTCTATCCCTGTAACTGTCGAAGATATTATCGGATAAAATTGTGATCGATAGAGTTCTTTAATTTGGACGTGAGGCAATTGTGGGGAACTTTTAGTTGCAGTGCTGGTAAAGTGTTGCAAACACTAAGCATTTTCTTTGTTTATGTTATGCTATCCTGCTTTCAAAGTTTTGCAGTGTTTGGCTTTCCTAAATCTTGAAATTCATACAAGTGTTAGTCCTGAGATCCTTTCCACCCTATGAGTTTAAATGCATTGTTAAGATCAAATTGGTTTCACACTCGAAACAGTTTGGAGCACGTGTGGTAGAATATGCACTCAAAATCTGCACGACTCTTCTATTGTTCATCGAACATTAGTATTTCTAGCGGTTTAGGTGCGATAAAGTTTAAAAAAAAAACCTTGACAGGAATTGAAATATTTATATTCTATTTAATGAAAACAATATATTTCTACAAAACATCATCGAAACTTTATTTTTAAATCCTCCGAATTAACACTCTACGACCAACAATAATTTCGTTGATTGTTAAAATTTTATCCTAAACATATTACACCCCATGAATAATAAATATCTTACAGTTCTAATTGCATCCCTAGAAATCAGGGATATTTAGAGTATAAATTCTTGCTAACTTTTATTTTTCGAATTAGCTTCATAAGTTCGGAACACTAATGCAATTGTTACATTCATATTGTGCACTGTTCCGACAATATTGGGTTCTAAAAATCGGAATGATTTGAACAGCCATTGAATGAACGATTCATGTAATTATTTTTGAACCGATGAAAAGAGAAATACATAATTAATGTTTTGATTTGACAGTGAATGTGCAATACTAGGATTACGCAAAAAATGAGTTGTCAGTTCTATATGTGAGACGTATAAACACGAAGTGATATTTACATTAAAGCTGAGTTTTATTATGACTTAATTGTAATGTCTTTTGTGGTTTTTATGACCGTTTTTTTTTGTATATTTTGAGAACTCGCTTTTTGTATGGTTTGATTGTTTGGTAACTTTTCGTAGAGTATGATATTTACGTTCATACTTTGTAGTCAGATTAGTATACATTAAGATAAACAATTGCATGTAAATACGAATACATTGCCATCTAAAATAGTCTTTTTTTTGGGTCCAAACATAATAAGAAAGCTCAAAGTCGAGTATTTTACTTTGACTCAAACGGCTTGTAACATTCTACACCTTCAGATAATTGCTAAAAATTTGGAATTACCCAAACTTAAAATCATACTTTAAAAAAACTCCGATTAAGCTAGTTCGCGCATATGGTTTGTTTTGATGAAATGAATTTGTTAAAGTTTTAAAGTTTATTAACATTTCAACGCAGAGATTGCTACATTCTTTGATGGCTCGGTCATATTCGTCTTTCTTTTCATTCATTAGCTTTTAAAGAGTGGAGATATGATTATCTTTCGAAATTTTCGTAATGACTTTGTTCTTGAATCATGATATTTACAAAGCATGGCACTGTCTCTTTTCAATTTCAACCCTTGAAGCGAATCGGTTTGAAGTAGGACCGAGCTCTGAAGCGACAGTAATCTCAAACGACTCTTTGAAATATTATAAAAATTAAAACATTCACCTTCATATTAAGCTACTGCAGTAAATAAAAATTCAAATGAAACACATGGTAAATCACGATTTGAAATGAGCTTATTACTAAATTTCATGGAAATTCTTAAACGCGTCCTGGAAACGAAACTAAGAGCCAAGAATGAAATGTGCAAGGTGTTAAGTCGGCAAGGGTATTGATTCGTCATTGGCACTGGTTGTACTAGCCGAGGGTTTTAACAGTGAGTAGTTTTCTTTGTGCATTAGGAGCTTGTGCTGGTGCTGGTGAATGTAACTGCTGCTTCGCCGAAGAGATTTTCTTCCCATTTCCACGATGTCCAGACTGGGGTCTGTCGAAAAGATGAATTTCTGATATACTCTAAAGAATACGAATACGATCATGAGAATGCCCATGACAATCATGGCGTATGTTGCGACTGGAGCGGCATTAGGCGCAAACACTGTTCCCAAATAAATCCAACGTCTGATCGATGGTGTCAGTTCACTGATGCCCTAAAATGAAATGATTTCGTATTGTTTTTCTTTTTGGAGTATTTTCTTTATTTTGAAGGTGTTAGCAATATTCATTGCATTGGAAAATTAGTTTTCAAATCCCATAATTTTTTCAAGGGTTTAGTAATTTTCTTTGCAAAGGTTAAGTATAGTAAGATGAATCTAAAATTAAAATAAAATGAAATGTAAAATATAAGTTCGGCTTTACATTTACATTTACATATATATATATATATATATATATATATATATATATATATATATATATATATATATATATATATATATATATATATATATATATATATATATATATATATATATATATATATACATATACATATATATATATATATATATATATATATATATATATATATATATATATATATATATATATATATATATATTCCCGCCACAGCTCTAAATAATGTGCTTATTATTTCAAACTTTATTTAATTAGTTTTGAGTCATTAAACAGCTTATAGCCTTTCAATTCCACAGTAGTTTCATTTAACTCGACAGAGAAAATTATTAATTTTCCCCGACTTTCATACCTCTTCCAACCACATAATCGGAAAAACAAAGTCTCGAAAATCCTTTACGGCACTAACATAGTGTGAACGATCCACTTTGAGATTTAATTGTATCCTAACTTTGCCTTCGAGCGGTACTCCGATTTTCTGCAATAGCGAAAAGAGAACGAGAAAATTACAAAATGTTACGGAGATCCTTTGAAGTTGTCGGTTGTTTTTTCTTTAGCGTTTTATTAGAAGTAAAGTTAATTAGTTTTTGCAACACGATACTTACAGGTTGGATTTTAAAATACGTAACGTGTTTCGATTTGTTCGGTTTGAGGCCTTCGACGGACTCAAGTAGACTAGGATCAGCTTGATAGAAGTGCGGGTTTGATATATAAACAGGTGCACCATACTGGCATGGACTGATGTTTTGTAAGCCTTTGAGCGGTTCGTAATCTGGCGGATCAAAGCATCGATTTTCTGTGTTATTGGCAGAGTCACCGTATGCATTCTCGGGAATTTCGTAGAGGTCAGCGTCGATACCTGAAAAGAAACATGTCCGATAAGAATAAGAGTAATTATTGATATTAATTGGGAACTTTGATTGAACATCAAGAGCAATGATTAATATAACTTAACAGCTTTCATTGAACAAAAAAAGTACAATGGTTGTATAGAGAGACTTTTAATTAACTTCAGAAGGAAAGTAACGACATTCTGCTAATTTTTCTCTAACTACGAACTAGGCTAAGTGCTTGAAGTTTATCAGCATGATAAGTTATTTCAATGAAATAAGTTTGTTAAGTTCGGGGGCCTGGCTACCGTGACACATTTTCACTTTCTTAATAGCTCGAGTAGATATAACAAAATATTATGGATGAGTACATAAAATATATTTGTGTTTGATAAAATCCACATGGACCGTGCGCATTGATTGAGTGGAAGGAAGGAGGTATAATAAAGTTAATAAAGACTAATAATAAAAAGAATCCATTCACGACTAGAATTACCTACTTTATCATAAATAACTGCATATAACTCTGCATGGCTCTTTGACGTTTGTCAGGATGTCCACTATTTGTTTCAAAGACAGCTAGAATAACGCGAATGATTGACAGCCCCTCCAGGCTAGTGATTTTCTTTTATTTCTGAAGTCACAGTCGATATAATGTTGCAGTTTTGCTATCGAAGTAAATTTTCTACTCGTAACTGGCAAATCGCGGGTGAACGCGTAATAAAATTGTCTATTTGATCGAATGATGATCGATACAGTAATAAGCACTAGTTACTAAAACTAAAATAAACTAAACTAAAAATATAACTAGCTGATGAGGCTCGCTTTTTCGCTGCCATATCAATTATGTAAAATTACTTCAAAAAGAAGAAGCTTACAAAAAAAAAACCGTTCCATTGTGACCTATTACGAGTCTTGAGTCTTAGTGGAAAATAGATGAAGCTCTGTTTTATGATTAATTTGTGAAATATTGCACTAATTTATTGATAAATAAATCGAGTTCCGCCCTTCTCTATTTCTCTCTGTTAGCATTTCTGCGACTTCAAGAGTGCTTGCTAGAATTCACTTTTGTTTCGAAGCCAAGGAAGCTTTTAGAGAAAAAATTAATCTTCAGTACGAATTGTTTTCTAATCTGCAATAAACATTGAGCAGTTACTAAAGCAAATCAACTTCTCTATCAAATTTTCTTATAGTCCAGCCTTTATGCACAAAAAAGACCAATTGCGAGAAAAATTCAAGTGAAGGTGTCTTGAAATAACTATATACATTTTGGTATTACAAACACTGCCTCCAGTGGCGGCTTGTCGGTGTACGCAAAAGAAGCAGTGCTTCCCATGCTAAACTACTTTGCATAAAAAAAAATTATTTTACAATTAATATTTAACACTCAAAAAATTTGATTTTTGAACATCCAAAAACTTAACATTTTTTCACAAGACAAAACTCCATTGCTACTTATAACAGCCCATTACAGAGCTTCGAAGGCAAATTTATAGTGACGCAACGAAATCTCAAACGTATTACTGAAAACCTCAAGCACTGTATACTAATCAATTCAGTACATACAGTTAGTTCACTGCAGCGCATTGAGATATCTAATCAGGACACTGAAGTGATTTTGCTTCAATGCTCGCATAGATCTACTAAGACCCTTCACCTAAATGATGCCCACAAAAACTCTGCAGTGAATGTACCGAAAAAGCGTCGTAGACGCTGCTCAGTTCACAGGGTCTTGGTGGATAGAGAAACTCATAAAACCCTTGCCCATCAACCCGCTAAACGACCCAGGAATGTTTGTGTATGAATGAAATTAAAATGCTGGAAAGCTATCAGCGTCTCTGTTATGTTTCTGTTTCACGTCATGATTTACGTTATAGAGTTTGCAGATTTTCTTCTGATTTGATACCTTTTATGCTTTGTTTACATGATGCATGTACGGTGCAAGTTATTGTGATGTTGATATGGAGAATAGAATATGTAGGAGTTAGATTGTTTCGTGTGCAATTTTCTTCAGATCGGTTTTTACTAATGTTCGAAGAACATTAGCATTAAAATCGATTTGGCCAAAAATACATATTTCCACATATATATGTCATCAAAAAAATTCAGTGGCTATCTCTCGGGAACGCGCTATCCGATTAACATTTGTGTAAATGCAGAATAGGTCCAAGTCTCACCAAATGTTAACTATCTTTAATCCTTTGGCAAGAGATAAAATATGCCTATTATTCTATCAAAAAATTGTTTGAAAAAAAAATATTTTGCGGTCATTTTTGAATGTGCTTTTAAAACAGATTTGATGAGGTTTTAGAAATTCTTAACCCTGTGTGTGCGCTAGGTGCCTAAAATGATGTTCGGAAAATTTAAAATTTTTTGCATTGCTATGACTTTTGACAAAGATTTAAACCTTTAGCAGATATGCCGTGATCAAATGTAAACAAAGCTTTAAATTGATAAAAGAATTAATGTGTAAAAATCATCACATTTGATAGAAAATGTTATGTAAACACACGAAAAATTGTGCCGTTTGCCTTTCTTTGAAATTTCAGAGCTTTTTTCAATTTTCAACATAGCCTATAAATAATCAAATACACATCTTGGCGGGAAAAAAAGGCGTAACTACTTATCATCTAGTCGGGAACGATAGCATGAGTAGTTGGTACCAGCTGGAAGTATTCGGAAGTACTAAATAGTCCGAATGGAATACGGGCATTGACAACAGACAGGCTTACCGACGGAAACGGAAAAACTTCGAGAAAAATTTGATAAGACAGTGCTGCTATCGGATTGTCGTTGGCGTGGTATCCAAAATATTAAACACGTAAAATTCATAAATGACATTTGCTATGCAAATGCTACTAACGACGGCAACCGCTGTGCCAACTTCGAAACGAAAACTATCGAATAGGGTCTCCAAACTAAGGAAAGATAAATATACACTTCGAAGTGAAAAAAGCTCCCCTAAGGCCGAATCCTAGATCCGCGCCTGCATTCAACTCAGTTGTTTGAAACCAGGAATTTGAGAGAGAAAGCTTGTCTGCTTATTTGTTGTCAAAATTTAAAATATTCAATTTTTTTTCTTGGTAAAATTACACTACGCAGTCGAAAAATAAAAACCAATATAATATATAACTCTTCCAAAATGAATGCAAAAGTATTTTAAAACGTTTTGAATTTCGGAGATATTAAGAAAAATATTTTAGAATACATTAATATTCACAGTACTTACCATCCTTTTCCACTGGATGCTTATACTCCAACGGTGTCATTCGACATAAATCCTTATCGTAGACATACACCATGTTATTGTGAGTAAAATCGCGTGGTGGAAAAAACGATCCCTCGGAACCGTCAAGACTATTGCATGGCTTTTCTTCCCAAAATGGCATATGATCTAGACCATTTAAACGATGCAAGTAACCAAATTTATCCATTCCTGTGTGTCCTGTATTAATTGTTGAAACTTCTGATAGTGTACCGTTGCGCTAAAATTGAGGTCACAAATGAACGTAATAATGAAACAAGAAAATAAGACAATGTAATTATACAAAGAATGAAGAATGAGATGTCAAACATGATCTTTTTCACTAATATTCTTCACAATCAGGAAAAGTTCAACGAAGACACGTGTAGCAAGGAAATCGCACATTTTGACTTTATAGTCTATGTATACGTATTGACAGCATATTTTTAAATAGCTATATTTCCGTCAGAGCTATACTATTTTGCAAACGTTAAATGACTGTATCTAATTTCTCGCATTAGCATCAATTCGCGACTGATAAAAATATAATCGTAGATGTTGTAAGAAGTAGACGTTGTCGTAGTCGTTGCGTCGTCGTGTGGATTATGAATATCGTCTGGGCCGGTTCCACCGGAATCGCCAGACTTAGACAAATCGACTAGGCAAGGTGAGTCCATGTTAACGTGCCGTAGACTGTTTAGACTGGACATACTACAGGTATCGTGCTTGTCTTGTAGAAAACATTCAACAGCTTTCAATAACTTTCCGTTTCAATCGCCACAGCCACCGCGGTCCGCTGCCACCAGTAAATATTGCCGTCGCAGTCGAGGAACAGATTCGCTTTTATTTGATCTTCTGCCTAATGCAATTACACTTGGCATAATCAACATTCTAGAACAAGTACAACGAGTGAACGGAATGGATAGCGAAAACGAAAATGCACTTTCGCAACAACTTTGTCAAATGTTTACGGAACGAAATCTGTGGCGGTGGTGGCCTACCCTGCCCACATTCGATTGCATTGCACTGTGCATGCAACAAGTACTTGTGTCGTATCTATTAGATGCGACTAACAGACGGCTAACGACTTACATCCAAGACTGCATTGTGCCGTGCGTGGCTATCTAGAGCGTGAAAGCATTGCAAGCGAACTATCCTAGCGGCGAATTTCAAGAAGCAAGAATGGTGTAATTGGCTATTGAATAATGGCATGGCATTGCAATCGCTTGATTGAGAACCGCAATAAGTCGTAGGTAGTGTCCATACGATTGTATTTATAAATAATGACTTTTAATGAAGATTAATGATAACGTCCAACCAGCACTCGTTCAATGAAGTATTATGATCCATATGAAATGTACAAAAAACTTGTTTTTTGAAATAATGTAAAACATAGTATGACACTTACCCCGATTAACAGTCCCATTTGTGACATCGGGCGCATATTTTTAGGATAAAATCTATGCGCCAGGCTCACCAAGGCGTCATCGTAGCCGAATACTAGTTGATCGGCAGTTAACGAAATAAACGGCTTAAATTTGGCAGCTGTTACAATTAGAGAAATAGTTTTCGCTATTAGAAATCCTAAACTGTTGCTTTGGCTTGTAAGTGTCTGAAATGGTTATAATTGAAAGGATATAGTAATTTCGGAATATTATTTAATACAAATTAATATGAATAAATTTGCAAAAGTGGATAAAACTACCCAAAACAGCTAATGTCTACTCTATTGAAGCGCATTTCCGTTTTCGCGGCTAATTGGAGCTTGTGAATTAATTGCCTGGTATTTTGCGTAGTAGAAATTGGTATCTATAAGTCAGTTTTTCTTCCTCAAAACTCTCTGGCAGATTGTTGACATAATTCTTTGCTATTTTTTCTATTACTTTTACAATTTTTTTTTTATAGACAAACTGATATCATCCTGCATTTTAGGCATTGGCGGGGTTTCAACGATATTTTTGACAATGACAAGTACTTCAATAAGTTTTCCTCTGTATAGTAAAGTAATCCCAAGAAAACCTTTGTCAGGTCTAGGGGTTAAAGCTGATAAAGAGTTTAATTCACAAATTTACAATCAATACGTGAAAACGAGTATGGAGTCATTTGTTCCGCGGCTCAGTTTACCACACCAAGCTCGGCACGCAGTTTCTCGTGCGAACCTGAATTCTAGCCAGGACCTGACGCACAATAAGATATTGCTCAGCCCACGATATACCCCGAGCTTTAAGTTTTCCTATGACCATCATTATTATCGCTTCCTTTCGTTTGGCAAGAGGCCATGATTCATCCAATTTCCAAATCAGAAGATATTACCCTTGCAAATAATTTTCGCCGAATTTCGATTCTTAAATCCTTTTCCGAAATCCTTGAACGATGCTTGCATGTCATTATAAGAATAAACACGAGCCTCTCACTATACATCAACAAATCTCATCTTTTTTCGAATTTCATTGCTAAATCTCTGCAGGTTCAATTTGGAGTTTACGTTGTATATAAAGCTTGTCCAAAGCTTTTCATCATGTTGATTAGAGCATTCTTCCTCCTGAATTGCATAAACTTGGTTTTTCTTCATACGTCATCAAATGCATAGAATCATACCTATGCGACCAATCTTGCTAGGTTCGTTACGATTCCTGCAAATACGATGATTTTGAACCCAGAACCGATGTTCAGCTAGGTTCTGTCCAGGGTCCTCACCTCTTCCTCCACCATGTGAATGACCTGTGTGTTTCTTTTTTATGCCAGTGCTCTCAAAGTTATTGTTAAGATAAAATCCATTGAAAAATGTAGGCTTCTTCAATCGATTCTTCGCGTTTTCAGAAACTGGTGTAAACCAAATATAAGCACCATTGAAACACTGTTTTTTCTCATTAAACTACCGTTAATGTCTTTAACTACGCCTTGAATGCCCATTTACTCTCGTATGTTGCCTATATCAAGGGCTCAGCTCGCTCTTATGGCTCTTTTACAGCAGTCAAGTGACCCAGAAGGGTATCATGAGCTTCCTGCTGTGATTTTGTTCCATAATAGCTTTGAGTCAATAATGAGTCCCAAATGTTGGAACCTTTAACTCAGTTCGGTGGAAACTTCGTTCCATTTAGGCAACTCGAATTGAATAAGTTTGTACTTTCTTATAAATATTGGAATTCACATTTATGTTGCGCTCCCAGCACCATAGTGAAAGTACATCACGAGAGCTATTTAAAGTCTTCAAAACAGTAGATAAATACTTTCCTGGCACTGCTATAGCTATGTGGGCCGCATAACTAATCACTTTCCAACCGACATCGTCTAGCTTCTGCAAAGAGTTATTTCCCATAATATTCTCAACAAGAAAGAAAGGACTCCGCATTGAGGTGTGTCTTCAGAAGAGAGAGATATAAAGAAATGAAAACAACAGTGAAAATTGAAGCAATTTGCCTGAATCTGAGCGTTAGTAGTAGTGAAGGAAAACTATAGGCACTGTGGGCAAATTTGACAGACATTTACTCCGCGAGCAGGAAGATAGAGATAGTAGGCTATTGGGCATGTTATAACCAAAAGCTCGTAGATCTTAGGTATCGGAAACACCAAAGGGAATATCTGAGGTAGTATTCTCTCGACTTGTTCTAATTATAGATTTTACCTTTGAGTAAAATTGCTTCACTAAATTTCGCATATGTTTTTTTTCTATGATAATACCAAAGCTCAGGGGATTGCCCTTTGAAGCGAATGCTTAACGATGGCGGTAGGGAGACATATATGGAAGACGCCAATGTCAATTATTCCATTATTTTTTAAGTGCCACATTTATTTCTTATTTTCTAAAGTGCTAGTGTTATGCTTAGTCGCTACTAAAGCTTTTAATAAACCATTACTTAATGGTGCCGCCGAAAGGATTTATACCATGATCGTGTATCATGTTGGATGAAACAAACCAGCAAACACCGCCAATAAATTTCTATAATAAATTTAATAAATTTATTTAAAATACGAAAATAGTGACGAACAGGCGGATTAATGATATTTATTAGCAAGAATACGGACTCGAGGTTTTCTAAGCCTTCGAGTGTCATAAGTCTGCGTTCAGTGGTGCATAGCCACCAACCTGGTCACTTGCTTCATGTACCAAAATGACTTGGATCAAAAGACGTAATAACTGCCTCATCTCCTCCCTCTGTTTCCAGTCCCAGCAGTCAATCACAGCTAAACAATCAGTCCCAGGACTAATCCGGATCCTTTACTGAAAGACTCCCGCTCCGGAATAACTCGTGTACAGGCGTGAGGCCGGTTTCTTGACTCCATATTTAATTTTTTTTGGAACCGCTAAGTCCACTACTGATTCTTCATTTAAAATAAAGAGAGCTTCCCGTCAAATCTCAACTCTCAAATTTTAGCAAACCTCCAATCATCTGTTAGGAAATCAGGATTATTGGGTCTGATGATTTTTAAAATTTCCTCTGGATAGAAATGAAAGTAGGGATTTCATTCTACGGCATCATCTATAATTTATCATTCACCGTTTTTGGAGACACGAGCTAGCTTTCTGTTTTTAGTAGCAGACCCTGAAAATAGTCTGCCTAATTTGCAGCCACTTTTCGGTCAAAATTATTCCATATCTTTTACTGGTATCTATTATAGCCCGATGAGGCATTCTTTGGCCGCCTCGTTCAAAGGTGGAATTAGTCCTGGAGAGGTCGTTACTAGTTTAAGCTTTTCTGCTCTGATTCTTTTGAACCTAAACATTTGCCGTTTTTTTGCGCAAAATCTACAAGGGTTTGAGAAAGCTGGTGTTCTGTAACAAAAAATTAGAAATTCATTTGCTTAAAAATGGAAAATAGTTAACAATTTTGGGACATAAGTGTAAGACATCAAGTATGAAAGTTTGTAAAAAACTAGTGTTATGAAGACGACATTAATTCCGATCGTAAAAATAAACAATCATAATTTTTATCGTTTCCAAATTTAACTGCTGAAAAGCAGTCTTAGAAAGAGGTTTTAGAAACTTTAATGCAATATTTGACTGTTTAAACCAAAATATAATTCAGTACACCTCCCCAATTCTGGCAAATTTAGCAGATGGTTTTCTCATTGAATTAAAGCACGTGGATTTTCCAGTAAAATTCGAACAAGGTTAGCGATTTAAAAAAAAATGGGGGAAAAGGAGAAGCTAAAGTTCAAGCATAATAACAAACTGAATAGATAGGGCCAAAAATTTCCACCAATAACTGGTCACCAGAATAACGATAATTAAGGAAAGTCTTCGTATAATATCAAAGAAATATAAAATAAATTGAATAAACAAATTGTTTTTAATGTGTACCAATTTTTTCCCAGCTTGTAAAAAAATATTTTAATAAGAAAACCGATTTTTCCTTTCGAAGCTAGGTATATTTTAGTTAGTGACAAATATCGATATTTCGAGGGTAATCTGCCCTCTTTTTCAGTGTCTATCGGTCTAATCTCAACCTTACTTAGGTATGTTATTTATAGAGCTTACTTTTAAAGTATTGACTTATACTAATTACCAAGTAATTGTTTATTAATT
The DNA here is from genome assembly GCA_963978885.1 of Nemotelus pantherinus. Taxonomy (NCBI): domain Eukaryota; kingdom Metazoa; phylum Arthropoda; class Insecta; order Diptera; family Stratiomyidae; genus Nemotelus; species Nemotelus pantherinus. The sequence goes on from OZ022263.1 coordinate 60,140,727, forward strand.
ACTTTACTTAAATACATTTAACGATCTATATTAATTCAGTTTTCCTCCTCACGATTGAATGAATGTTCAAATTAACCCGAACAATGGTGATGCACAGTTTCCTTGGTAGGTGTTTAGTTTCCTTGGTAGGTATTCATATGTTCAGGCTTTTGTACGCTTCCAGTTTTCGTACCTCCACGTTGTCCCATCTTATGCTGTGATCCTCCTCCAAGATGTGCTTCGCTACTGCTGATCGTACTAATGTTGTATTCCTTTTCCGCACTGAAGCTGCTTCCCGTTTATGTTCCGTTAGTCTAACACCAACTAACCGTTTTGTTTGACCGATGTATATTTTGTCGCATTCTGGTCAGGTAATTTTGTAAACTTCACATTTTTCCTTTTTATCCTTTTTGTCTTTCACGTGACATAGTATAGTACCTAATTTGTTAGCTTGGCTGGTTGGAACTGCTTTAATGTCAAAGCGTTCAAGAAGTTCCCGAACTTTTTTGAATAGTGACGAAAAAATAATTGGAACTCTTATGGTTGTTTTTGTTTTTCCTGCGTAAAGAGAGTCGTTAAAAGATCACGCTATATTCTATACTTTTTCTTTTTAAAAAGATTTTCAATTGTCCTCTCATCAAATCAATTTTTTCTCGCCGTATCTTGAAGATATATATAACTTCTGAGTTAAAACTTGGCTGATCCATGGGCACTGTTAATAGCCGGTGAATCATCGAATTAAAGGGCGCAATTTTTTGGGAATGCCAATGATCAGACGTGGATGGTGTAGTCCTCTGAGTGTGTTTGGGCTTCCGGTAGATATTAAATCTAAGAAGACCTTCTTTCCTTATGCCTATTAAATCCAAGAAGGGTAATTTCTCATTCTTTTCGATTTCCATTAAACATTGGATGTCCTTATGTGCTCGGTTCAACTTCTCCGAAGTTTCTCCTAAAGCATCTTTTTTAACGATAGCTAGAATGTTGTCTACATATCTCAGCCAAACCCAAGGAAGCGACCCAACCTCATAAAGTTTCTTCTCCAGTCTGTCCATAAATATCTCACTCATAAGTGGGGATAAAGGATTTCCCATGTCAACACCTTTCATAGCTTTAAAGTATTTCCCCCTGAAAGTAAAGTAATTTTCATTCATGCAGACTGAGGCAAGTTTCAAATAGTCTTTAGCCCTCCTCCTCCCCTCCGGTGAGCTATACCTCTCTAATAGCCAATTCTCAAAGAACGTGAGTGCTTGTTTTACCGGCACGCTTGGGAACAGGGCCTTGACATCAAATGATATAACTAGCTCATCTTCCCCTATTGTTGCCTCGTTTCGATTTTTTTTTACCGTTTTATCGGTAATCTTCCCGAAGGTCCTACACTCGTCTACAATCCACTTTGCGATTCTTCTTGTTGGAGGGTTTGTAGCGGTGACAATTTCCCTAAGTTCATTTTTTTCCTTATGTATCTTTGGAAGGCACTTAATTCTTGGCAATGACGGGTTTGAGACCCGCAGCTTGCTCACTTCTCCTATCGTCCCTTGCATTCTTTCAAGACTTTTTCAGCTCGTTTGATAGAGTCTGGTAAGGGATCTTTCCTAAGCTCATGGTAATCCCCGTTGTTGAGTTTTTCCATGACTAATCGGTCATATTCGTCTTCCTTTATCGGCTTTGGTATAAAACACCGGTTTAGCAGCCATCTCTTTGGGACTTCCCAGTGTTCCCCTTCTTACGATTTTCCTTCCTGATGAGTTTAGCCACATTGCCCTTTCCGTAATGCTGATTATGAAAGCATTAAACATGTTCTTGATACTACTGATTAGTCGACTACTCTTTCAACACAAGATCTCGAGACAGACATTTCGTCTTTTTACAATAAAATATTTGACGCCGTTGAAAGATATGTTCCAAAGATAAAAAAAGGATAAATTGTCTGAGCCATGGCTTGATAGGGACCTTAGGCATATGCAAAATCGTAGGAACAAACTTTATAAGCTTATTAAAGAAAATACCTATGTTAGTCCTGCTATTCAGGAAGAATATAATGAAGTTGCTAAGCAATTTTTAGCAAAGTCTCATGAGGCTTATGACACTTACATTAGAACAACCGGTTAAAATATAGTCCGCAACCCGAAAAAATTCTTTGATTTTGTTAATGTGAAGCGAAAAACTACTGGCTATCCATCGTCCATGTTTCTTAATAATATAACGTCTTCCTCTCCTAAAGAGATATGTGATCTATTCGCTGATAGTTTCCAAGAAATTTTCGATGCACCAGACCCATCAAACTCACACCTTTCTTCCGCTGATTCAGCTTCAACAGCTTTTGTGAACCATTTAGAAATTTCCGGTGATGAAATACGTAAAGCTATTTTGGATCTCGACTGCAACAAAGGTCCTGGGCCTGATCTTCTTCCTCCGATCTTCTTGCGCAAGTGTGTAGAGCAGCTTATAGATCCCTTGCATATTTTCTTTAATAGATCACTTTCGTCGGAAATTTTCCCATTCTGTTGGAAGCTTTCGTATGTCACACCCATATTCAAAAATGGTGATCGACGCTGTATCCAAAATTATAGGGGCATTGCCATTTTGTCTTCGATTCCGAAACTTTTCGAAAAGGTGGTATACGATAAACTTTCTCCGCTTGTTGATTCCCGTTTGAACGAGCAACAACATGGCTTTAGAAAAGGTCGCTCAACTACCACGAATTTGACAATCCTAATCTCTGACGTTCTATGCAAAATGGAAAAAGGATACCAAGTTGACGCAGTCTACACTGACTTCAGTAAGGCTTTTGACAGAGTTAACCATTCTACCTTGATTCTAAAGCTTCAGAAATTCGGTATTGCCGGGTTTTTACTCAGCTGGCTGACTTCCTACCTTCGCGATCGAACACAATGTGTAAGATTTCAAGGATTTTTATCGAAAAGTGTTAGTGCTTCCTCTGGGGTACCCCAAGGTAGCCATCTTGGCCCACTTCTTTTTAATATATTTATTTCCGACTTATCTGACGTCCTAGCAGGCATACCTCATTTACTCTATGCAGACGATCTCAAACTTTATCAGACATTGAATCGAAATCGGATGCCCCCTTTCTCCAATCCAAGCTTAATTCACTTGATCAGTGGTGCAATATAAACAAGCTCTCCCTCAATATCAACAAATGCCAAGTTATTAGTTTTTCCAGGAAATGCACGATCACACACAATACGTACTTCCTCGGCAATAATATGCTAACCCGAGTTGATAACATTGCTGACCTCGGTGTTATCTTAAGCCGGAATTACATGCTCGCCGAGTAATGCCAAATGAAGACAAGGTGAGTGTGTAAACGGTCTCCTTGTCTAGTCTCGGCTGTGTTTTTCATGGCAAGCACGCGTGTGTAAATGGTTTGCTCGTCGGCTCTTGTTTGTTTTACGAAGGGATAATGATCCTTTTACTGCTGTGTCTGAGTGTTTATGACCGTCTCGTCCGAGTTCGAAGCCGCTGGAAGCGAAGTCGGTTTTATGCATCAAGTCAAAGGGATTCGAGAGGGTAGCATGTGCTCATTTAAATTTTCGAATTTTTCGCCGGGACTTCAAACATGTGTTTGCGTGTCCCAGATTGAAATAACTCAACGCACACCAGGCAGTTGCAATAGCCACAGCCCGTACCTCAGTCATCGTTCACTGAACTGAACAAAACAGCTCACAACTGTCGAAAGATGCAAAGTGCAATATCCTAAGTAAACAATTCACCCTATGAAAGGTGCATGGTGTATGGTCCGTGTTGTACGGTGCAATATCTTAAGTAAACAATACACCCTATGTCTTGTTGAGTCTCGTCCAATGTCTTGTTGAGTCTTGTTTACTCTTGTACCCGAGACGCTCGTTCCAATGTATAAATCGGGCATTAGATGAAAAACTCCGCTTCAGCTTACACTTTGATAAAATGCTTTCTCGTGCGAACAAACAGCTAGGTTTCATCAAAAGACGTGCCAAAGAATTCCGTAGTCTGTGGGTCACAAGATCCTTATACACTTCACTTGTACGTCCTATTCTCGAATACGCTTGCATTAGCTGGAATCCCGCTTTTGAAACCCACAGTGACAGACTCGAGTCAATACAAAAACAATTTTTACTTTTCGCCTTGAGAGAACTGTACAACCCTTATGATTTTAATAGCCTACCTCCTTATGAGTTTCGACTGGGTCACTTGAATCTATCAACACTAGCCTCCAGAAGAATAATTATATCGGCCTGCTTCACATTCGACGTCATTAGAGGCGCTATTAATGTAGAATTCCTGAATAGTAAAATTTCGATAAATATCCCTGTGAGGAACACCAGGTCCAATCGTTTCCTAAAAGAATATTCACATTCGACGATATATGCAGCAAATGAGCCAATAAATAGATGCTGCAGAATATTCAACAGCATAAGTTTTTTATATTCCCCTACGATTTCCAAGTCATCCTTCAAATCCTCTCTTTTGCATGCCATCCATACCCCTAAACCTTAAGCCATAGCTTATATGTAAATGTTTTTATTTATTGATTGGTATTTATTAATCTATTTGTTACTTTTTTCATTTGTTTGTTACTTATTTAACTTGTTTGTTTTTACTTTTTACTTGACTTTACTTTTCCATTTTATTTTTTAATTTGTTATTTTATATCTGATTTTGTACCTTGTTTGGTGAATAAATAAAATAAAATAATCTGTGCTCCCTTAACGTTTATCGAATTTTAAGACGTTTTATTTACAGCCAGAAGTGTTAAAGATTATATTTTTTAGACCTCCTAGTTTTTTTTACTCGCTCTCGCTAGCTTAAAACTTGACAAATAAATAGTATAATTGCTTGACCCCATAGGCTTCATTTGACCCCATTCGTCCTTCAGGAGAATTTTCGAAGAATAATGCCAGCTTCATATTTAGATTTTAGTAGCCGTCTAATATGTACGTTGACAACAAGCAATACATGATCATTCAAATATTTACTGAAACCAACGGCCCATATAAATACATGAATATTTCACGCCTCAGCAATAGTAGGCCGATCTAAAATTTACTTAGGATACTCAGCTTTTACGCAACATCGATATGCTAATCGTTTGGCAAAAAACGAATTTTTCGCAAAATTTATTTTGCGTAGAGTAGCTGAAAATTAGGAAGACACAGCCTCTCGTCACTATGAACTCGACTACGCACGAAACAACAACACAAAGGTTAACGGCAAATCGAGCATCGTAATGTGTAAATTAGAGTTAATAATTTTCCAGTGTGAATAAAATTGGTAGGCTTAATTTATTTTGAGGTAGTTCACGGTTAGCCGCAAACGCATGTTAGTAAATACGATCGTCATAATTTTGATTATGTGATTAAATAATTTTCACGTTTTACGTTTGCATGCTTGTATTAACTAACATAAAATATTGTCCACGACAAAGGCATGCATCTTTGTATATTTCAGGCTGAAAATTCGGTTAGTTCTCTATGGAATTTCATAGTAGATTAGTATTAAATTCCCTGCATGATAAGTTAGCGCTGCTGTTGACTTTTTGGCAGATGACCTTAGTGGGTTTTTTGTTTTATTTGGTTTTCGTTGCATAAGGCTAACAGTGGTGTGGAGGTAAGAGTCGGTACTTACCAGCAATGGAATATTTGGTGTAATAATCTTGGTATTTTTGTCGATACTGAGTTCAGGAACAAATTGAAGAATTTTCTTGTGTTGATACGACACAGTGAAGTTATCGTGGAATCTGATGTTGACTTTTTCCATGTCTTCCCTAGAAATAGAGAGAACAAATTTTGAATTATTGTTTGAATTTCAAAAGACGCTAAGAGTTTTTGAAAGCTTTGATGTGGGCTATACATGCGTAGAGAATCTAATACTTTTCGTCTGCTTTTGTAATGTGGCGGATCATAAATAAATTGAGAACAATTAATAGCAGCACTTTTAAAATTCTAATGCATAAAAACAAATTGAAAACATTATCCTTTGAATTTCAACTCTATGGCTTGATCATAATATGGCATTGTTTTGGTGAAAGGAAAATTATTCCTTAGTTCACGCAATTACTTTTTATTAAATCTGCTTCCCGACCTTGAACGAATACAAAAGATCGGTCGTACAAGGTGTCTGATAACCATAACAAGCTCCTTTAATGGCTTGCTGTAGAGTTTTGGATACACGTTGCAACCATAATCAACAATAAGTACCTAGGTGGAATCATCATTGCAGATCAAAAATTACGCACGTTATTGCACTCATTATCGAAATGCGATGCTGATCAATGGCAACAGTTTGTAGCGAATCATTTTGAGCGTTGAGTATCTTAATGGCGTGTGCAATTGGTTTTGAAATGAAATTTCGATCGGAAATTCCCGATCGTCACTTGGCATGTCTGTCATATTAATAAAGACGTTGGATTTTTAGCCCCGAGTGATATATTGCTGCAATCATACTTGACGTGATTATGATCGGTAATTGGGGTAATATTTGTCTGAGAACGAATTGGTCGAGGAAATGCAATTCATGAAAATAACCAGTTTTGTTTTTATTATTGTCCAGACCAGTATGGATCAGTTTCGTAACGATGGTGGAGGTGATTGCAACAATCTGTCTGTATTTTGATAAGTGAAAGTGTCATTGAGGTTCGAGCCGAATCAATTGGCGTACATCGAAGATAAAGTGCCTGTGATAAGTCTCCGAACCGACGATGTGGCGTTGACAATAAAGAACACAATAATGTTTGAAAAAAGTCATAGAAAGTAAATTTATCGGACCGTAAAAGAGTATATATTTTTTTTTTTACTAATTATTGTAAAGGTAAAGTAAGTATTTAAAAATATATTGATTAAAAATAGATCTACTGAATAAGCAAAACATACAATAGTTTTTTTTATGTGCTATCGGTAAACGGCAAAACAATAGTTTTATTCAAGAAGTGTCTGCGGTAAAGAACCAAGATAAAGGATGTTGTGCAACCTATCCTAGTATGTGCAAAAACACTTGGTGAAATTCTAAGGGCGGGATTTTTAATGGGCTTAGACGTTCGCTACATGCAACATAGGGGAAATTATATTTGCAGAGCAGGGGACAAGTGAGCTAAAGTTGGATGGATTCTAAGGCATGAATAATATACCTGCAATAAGGATACCTGCAACTGCGACTCCGACCACTACCTAGTCAAGACTTGATATCGATGTCGAATATCACTGTCTTATGAAGCCAGAGCAAGTTCAAGACGCAAGTTCGATGTCGACAAGTTTCGAAACAAGACGATGGAAGCCGAGTATAGATCTGCTTAGGAAATGGAACTAGCTTCGACGCCTAACACCACGTCTATCAACGAAGTTTGGACTACCATCAAAAGCGCAGTGAATGCAGCAGCCGAAAAAGTAGTGGGATATACACCCGGGCAACGCAGAAATGAATGGTTCGACGAGGAATGTCAAGCCGCGTTGGACGAAAACAATGCGGCCTACAAAATCCACATTGAACGACCGACTAGAGCCAAGAAAGAAAAATATGACGATCTTTGGAGAGTAGCTAATAGAAAAATAAGACGTAAGAAACGAAAGCATTTTGACAGCATGCTGAATAACATGAATGACAACTTTATAGCTAACAGCACTCGACAAACGTACAAAGTAGTGAGGCACTTAAAACAAGGCTTTAAAACACGAACTAGCCTATGTAGGGCTGCCGATGGAAGCATCATAAGTGGCTCAGAACAGGTGAAGGAAAGATGGGTAATAGATAAGTAATTACTGAACGGAAATGTCCCCGCACCCGATAAATCGCCACCACTAATTGGTATTTGACCGTGCCTCATCTCACCCTCCTACACTAGATGAAGTCAGACAGGCCATGGACCGCTTGAAACCCAATAAAGCACCGGGCATCGATGGGATCCCCGCGGAGCTCCTGAAGACATTCGGGATTTCCGTTTTAAGGGCAATCCATGGATTGGTGAAAGGCATATGGCAACAAGAGACGATGCCAGATGAGTGCCGAAAAAGTGTTATATGTCCCATTCACAAGAAAGGAGATAAATTACTATGCGAAAACTACAGGGGCATATCACTACTATGTACGTCGCACAAGCTCTTGACAAAGATTTAAGAGTTAAGGATTTCCCATCACTCTGAGAAAATTCTTGGTGAATATCAAGGTGGTTTCAGACGTGGAAGATCGACAGCTGACTAAATATTTACTTCCAAACAAATTTTAGAAAAATGCTGGGAATTATTATTTATATTATGCTGGACAACATTGTTGTCCATCAAATATTCATCGATTTTAAACAAGCGTACGACACCTTCAACCAAACTGCATTATATAACATCATGCTGCAGTTCGGAATCCCAGTAAAGTTGGTACGACTGGTGAAAATGACCATGACCGACTCCACGTCACAATTGCTGATTCAGGATAATATGACCAACTCGTTTTCGACGAATACAGAGCTAAAACCAGGGGATGTATTAGCTCCGGTACTCTTTAACTTAGGGCTTGAGTATGTCATCAGAAAAATCCCCATTGACACGAGAGGAACTCTTTTACTAGTAGCTTACGCCGATGACATCAACACTATGTCACGTTCGTTCAACGACGCCAAGGAAGTATTCGTAACCCTAGACGAAACCGCCAAGGAAGTTGGTCTTCAAATTAACGAACAAAAAACAAAAGTAATGACTCAATCAAGGAAAAGGACGTCAATAAGGCAAAACATAACGATAGGGGACTATAATCTTGAAAACGTAGATAGCTTCGTGTACCTAGGGACGAACCTCTCGAAGGATGGGAATGAGCTTGACGAAATCAAACGACGGATTCAATTAGCCAATAAAACATTTTTTTCGGTGCTTCCAACTTTGAAATCATGATGCGTACACAGAAATACGAAGCTTCGCATCTATAAAAAAATTATCAGATCTGTGCTATGCTACGGAAGCGAAACCTGGACAATGAAAAGCCTTGAATACGTTCGAGAGAAGGGTATTGCGAAGGATTCTCGGTCCAATACGGGAAGAAGATACATGGCAAATTCGATACAACAACGAGCTGTATATCATATATGACGAGCCGAAAGTCTCTACCGTCAGACGACTACAAAAATTCCAATGGGCTGGCCACGTCGAACGAATGACCGACAATTGAATCCCCAAACGGTCTCTCAAGGGGCAAGCGAGCGGAATCAGGCCAGTCGGTAAGCCACGCAAGCGCTGGGAGGATTCGAAAGTTGTTGATAGCAGGTCACTTCTGGGAGTACCGAACTGGAGGACGCGGTCACTGAACCGAGACGAATGGAGGCGAAGAATTAAGGAGGCTAGGGCTCGATTCGGGCTGTAGTACCCCGATGATGATGATGAAGGATACCATACTTCAGAACACTATTCAAGGATATTACGAACAAAAGAAAGAAAACGATGAACTGATGCAGAAATATTATTAAAAATTTTTCAGGATCTGAGAACAAATTCCGATAAATCAGACACCGTGGTCAAAGTGAGCAAAATGTGCTTGTCAAATTTAACCTCAATGTTGAATACAACGTGAAGATCTTTGAATTATTTGACCATATCAAGAGGAGATCCAGAAATATGATAAGCAAAAGCAAAGAAGAATTTTCTATTGGCATAAGACATATGATGACATTTTGAGGCATTGAGAGCGAAAGAAGCGGTGGTACGCCAAATAATCAAAGTACTTAAATCACTTTACAGCTGATCGCAATCTTGCAGCGAGTTAAATAATTTAAAAATCTTAAAGTCAACAGCATACAACACTCCAACAGAATTAATAGAGGACAAAAAGTGGTCAATTAACAAAAAATAGAAACAGAAGCGGGTCAAGAATGTATCCTTGTGGAACTCCATAGGTTGCATGGGAGGGAGATAAAGAGCACGAATTGATAGTGACTACAAAGATGCGCATAGATGTGCAATGCAAATACTGTTATTAATACAAGAATGGAAACCATTTGAGGTAATGAAATGTTTGGAAATTTTCCTAAAAAAACCTTAACAAAGGTGCGGCAATTCATATTCTTGCTCAATATAGAGGTATAATCAAAAAAAGTGTAACTTAAAATTGGCATTGGAATGTATTAAAAAACGTCAAAAGATTTAAATATGAAGTGTATACAAATAAAATGATGACAATTAGACAGAGAGGATAGAGAAAATAATGCAAAAGAAGCTGTGCGACCAAAAACTAATACGAAGAATACATTTTTGTTGGTGTATACAGTAACTTAGCTCGTCAGCCCTTGAAAAGGCCTTAACCAAATTTTAAGAAAGTGTTTCTTAGAATTACGGAAGAAGCAAACAGGTTTCCTCTAAAAAATAATGAGTTCTGCTTATTTTTTTGTAGATCCTCATGTCAGCCCTTAAGACCGGTAGGATCAGGTAAATAAATAATCCATATCACGATGTTGTTTTTCAAGATCAGAGTCTGTACGAAAACGTCGGGAAGAAACTCCAAATTGTGATTGCTAAGAGCAGAAGGAACACTTTATGAATAAAGGATGTAATATCCTAATTAAGGAAACAGCTCTTTTCTATTCAATTGCTTAAAAAGTAAAATATTTGGGACTTATTCTGGATTAAAAGCTTATATGAAAGGGAAAAATAGCAGAAAGAGCTCTTAGGGTATTTTTTGTTCTATAATCCTGCAAAGAGCAATTGGAGCAACTTTTTAATCATTTCTAGGATTTACACTAGTATAGTGAAGCCAAATCAGCTTTAAGGAGGAGTAGTTTGAGTGTCAGCCTTACTGGGGGCTGTAAATCAGACAATTGTAGAAATGGTACGCATGTAGGTACGTATGGTACGTATGTCAGTAGCCTTATTTACAATGAGGGCATACCGTTCCACCCCAACAAAAGCAATAAAACTGCCTATCAATTAATTGCCTTGCAAGACGCAAAGCGCACATTGGCAATACTACATTATGTTGACCTGTGAACTGAATAGATCTGGGACATTGTAAGTACAAGGTATGACTATTAAAGTCAATATCGATTGTACAAGAGTGAGCGCGTTGGGAGGCTCGGGTGTTGCGCGTAGGAGGTGCTCTACAAGGGAGCAAACTTGATATATCATTAGAACAAAGACCATAGTAATAGCGATAAAGAAAAGAAAGGCAACCTACATTACGTCAGTGCTCAAAGGATTTAATACGTGAGGTAATATTTTCATCGCCAATAAGCTTGAAAGCTTTGCGTTGGACTTTGTCTAGTTCCGCTAAAGCAGTGCAGCCTACCCCAGTCCGCATATGGAAGTTAGACTCAAGTCTTGGTCTTACGAGAGTCTTGTAGATGTGCGCTATGTCTGATGGTTTAAAGTATTTCTTGCCTCTCTGAAGGAAACCTAGGTATTTCATGGCATTTTTCGCAATTTGAAAAATGTGGCCGGTGCAGCTTAGTTTGCTGGAGATTTAAAATCCTTATAGGTTTAGCGAAGGTGATTCAAAAATACAGTAATACACTATCAACGGAAATAGTGTGGCTAGTAAGGTTCGAGCGAGAGAGGATATCATTGGGCTTTAGACACATTAAACACAACATGGTTCGCTGAGCCCCAAGCGATAATGTTTAATAGGTCTCTGTTTAGCGATGCAAACATGCGATCTCTCAAAAAAATATACAAAGTCCAGGGTACTATGATCGGCAAAACTATGAATCGGATTGAAAGTGGAAGAAGGATTACTCAAGTCTTTTTGGTCTTCCTTCCTTCTTCCACTTTCAATCCGATTCATAGTTTTGCCGATCATAGTACCCTGGACTTTGCATATTTTTTTGAGAGATCGCATGTTTGCATCGGTCATTTATAAATAAAAGTAAGAGATTTGGTGAAAGAACAGTACCTTGAGAAACCTTGGTATTGATGGTGTGGACACATGATTTGAGTCCCAATTGAAAGGAATGATCTACGAGGAAACTTTCAATCCACTGGGCGAGGACGGAGTGAAGACCAAATGCACAAAGCATAATTAATTGGGCTGCGTATCAGACTCTGTCAAAGGCCTTCGAAATATCAAAAGAAACGACCATTGCTTCACCAAAATTATAGAGACAACGGTTCCATACCTCAGTGAAAAATGTAAGTAAATCTCCAGTGGAGCGCCCAGAACGGAAACCATACGGGCGGTCGTTGATTAGATGGTTCAACTCAAGATATTTCATTAATTTTGAGTTCACGAGTGATTCAAACACCTCAGACAGAACCGAAACGATTGCAATAGGTCGATAGTTAAAGGGATCACAAGCTCCTTCCTTCATATTTTTAGGTATGGGCTGAACGTGTGTAAGCGTCCATACTGAGGGAAATATTCCAGTCAAATATGACAGGTAAAAGAGTTTGCGCAGAGGTTCAGCTAAAGCGGAGGCGCAGCACTTTAGTCTGAGGGGCGAAATACCATCAGGTGCGGCAGCTTGGCGAGTATTTTCAACAGCTTTCTTGTGCGAAAAATAGAAACCCTTGTTTGGAAGTGCATATTGGAGGGCTAGGAAGACTCAGTGATGAAGGTGGCTGGTAAAAGATTGTAACGAAAATCTCAACAAAAAGATTAGCTTTATCCAATGGATCAGCATAAGTACGTTACCATCATGAAGAAGAGACCGCACAAAGAAACTGAAGAAATCGTTCTTAATTCTTTTAACAAGCGACCAAAAACCTTTGCTTCCTTTTTTGCTTGCAAGGACCTTCTGTGTAATATATTGGTGAAACTAGAATTTAACTCTTCTGATAGTGATTTTACAAGTAGTGCGAGCAGCTTTGTAAAGTTTTTTTGATCCCCCAGACGAAAAAAGCTAGTAAGTTCGGAATGGCGCTTGCTTAAAGGTGGCTTTAGATATGCGGTGTTTGTCAAATACCGAGCACCTAGTTTGGCAAACTTCGCATGTGTGGTTGGGTTGCTCGCCTAGTGCTTGCCCTAGGCCAAGCACAAACATTCGGGTGCTCGCTATTCCCGTAGTTTGTCGAACTTTCAACTCACATCAAAGTAGACGAGCACTATGTTAGATCCCCGCAGCTCGTTCATCTTCCAGTTTTGGCGAATATTCGGCAATGCCCGAATGTCTAATTCACTGTGCTTGTCATTCCGCAAGCACCAAGCCAAATTACTTGACTAGGTTTTCGGTATTTGGCGAATAGGAGGTGTTTGACAAACACCGCATATCTAAAGCCGCCTTAATGCGAATAGTCTCTTGACAATCGTAATTAAACCATGAGGTGGGGGTTGGCTTAGTGTTCTTGAAGGCATGCAGGATAAAAAAGTACATGCCACACCATATGATGTTCGTCAATTGCATAAGAAACTAAGTCAAAGTTGGAGCTTCTATTCTGTCGACAGCTTGAGTATTAGATTTTCATTGTATTTAATAAAAAAGTGGTATAGCAGGTCTTCGACTTTAGGAATTCTTTACTAAAACTGATGACAACAAAAAATACGTTAAAGAGCAAACAACAACAATAAAAATATTAAAAATGGAGCAATAGAAGTCAAATAGAATATAAATCCAGTTATTAAAAATTGTATTAACTGTTTAATGCAATTTACAGCTAATTTACTCTAGTGTGGTGGTATAGATTGTGTAAAGCACCAGATACGGTTAGAATCTAGATATAGTAAAAGAAAGTATGGGGAACCACGCATCGAACTTTGAATTAATTTTGCTTTCAATTAAACTATAAATTTCGTTTAAATGAGATTAAATAAATTAGTATAAATTTCAATTATGAAAATGAAGTTTCGAGCATCTTCAGTACCCAAGACTCCAAATGAGTTTTGGCAGGAAAACTTTGCTTTTTACATTATTTATTACGTTTCAGCATCTATGATATCTGATTTTTTGCTTATTGGAGGATTTATTAAGTTGATGTTTGAAATTTGCGTTGGATACTGAAAAGCATCTCCAGTTCCAAAGCATTAAGTGATTGGTTGACGTCTGGAAATGTTTTAATTTGCTAAAAATTTTCTATATCGCTTTTGTTTAAATTGTTTGGAAACCAAGAAGTATAATGGGTTCAAAGTATTCAAATTCAAATACAGTGCAGCTAAATTAACAGCAATTATATTGTAAGTCCCCGTAATTAATTACAATTCATGACGGTATCGAAAAATGTTTATGAAAAAAGAAATACTTTGTGTATCCTATTGTATTGTGCCTTCCATTAATCATTTCATGTAAATTTTACTCCATCACCTTATTCTGTTTTGCAAATAATAAAACTGTTTATTGCATTTTGACGACGAACCTTGAACAAAAACACATGAATCATAGCTATTTGGAAATCCTTAATGCGATACATTGTACATCGAGTTAAATATCTAACTATAGTAACGAAAAACATAACCTTTTTTTTTTGATAAACATAACCAACTAGTTAATGCAATCTCGTTTAAATCACATTCATGTGTGCTATCAAAAGTATCACGAATAAAAATAGTCAGCTTCTCAATTCCGACTGCCACAAAAATAACCAAACTTCGTTACAAAGTTCTAGAGTACACGCAAAAATACATAATAAAAAACATCAATACTTGAAATATTAACACTGGTCCAATAAGCAATTAAAGCACCGCCAAAAACATTGCGATACGTACGTACCTGTACACAAACGGACCAACTTCTTCCAACTTCGGTCTGTCGCCATTCAAAAATCCATCGGGGTTAGTTACGTTAAAAATATAAACTTTTGTCAGTCGTATAACTCCGGGTCTCTGCCAGTAATGAAAACTTAACGAGTTATTCCATAATCTCAAATTCTGTTGCGTTGATTAGGCAGTCACATGAAAAACAAATTGAAAATTAGATAAATCGTAAAGCAGTTGAAAAGACAATGAAAAAAAATGGACCTTCAAAATTTCAAATGTTGAACGCGTTGTTTCATACATACCTTTAATATAAAATAGTCTAGCCATGGTATGGATGATAAAATTATTCCTAAAATTAAAGTTGCTATTCCTAAGATTATCACAGCAAGTCGATCTGTAAAGAGTCATGAAAGAGGAGTCCTCATTAAAACCACATGAAGAATTATAATCGTAAAAGTGAAGTTGAGTGAATTTTTAATTATACGACCTATGACATAATTTTTGTATTAAACCTGTCTGAGAGTGAGACAAACAAAATGATTTTAATTGGACGATGTTGGACGTTTACAGGGCACGCACGTTTTTTTTGATTTGAACTTGAAATTGTTATTTTGTGTAATGTAGCATGCTTCACGTGCTGGCCTGGTTTGTGAAAAACATTCACCAAATTAGCAAGTTTTTAGTATGACTTTGGGACTGTTTACGTCTCATTACTTCTAGATTTTTCGCAATGCAGGAGTGTCAAGCTGTGGGTTTGAGTGGTTCACACAAATGTGATACAGCATGCATAAATTATGGAAAAAATAAGAATTTACTGGTTGTCAGGGTCAGTATTGTATTGATTTGCACAAATAAGTATTTCATTTCGAGACAATGCTTAGCAGTATATTGAAATCCAATACAACAATGTGGATGATGTCGCAAAATCTGTCATTATCTGCTGAAAACTCCTTTGTAATCATTGGAACGTGAGTCTCTGTTATAATAGTTTTTAGCTGATTTGCTCACTTTCATTAGCACATCCACAATAGATGTGCTCATCATTTCGTATAAAATGATGAGCGTACTACAAGAGCGCTTTGATATGCTAGTGAATTTGAAATGAAAAAGCAATTAGTTCCAAATATAATTTATTTTTTCACCAAATTCATTGACATTAAGACGTTTACAGGTTGATCCGGAAATATATCTGTATACAGAGTTGCGATAAGCTGAATCTCACAAATGATCTATCCTCGAACAATAATCAACTATAATCGGTACATGAATACACTTGATTTATTTAAAAAATCGGCTCATTAAGAAAATTACAAACATTTTTTCAGACAAAGCACAAATTCATTTTGTTGTTTTGTTTCGGACATTCTATTGCTACGCGCTTACGAAAAATTAATTTATTAATTTCAATTAATTCTGGGATGTCCGTTTCAACTTTTAAATATTTCCCCGAGTAGATTTGCAGTAAGAACATTGTGAAAATAATAAATATTGCGAAATTCATTTCTGTAACGTTGCACGTACTTAATAGTAGGGGAGCCCAAGCGGGGATTTCTCGCGTTACTCGAGCGCGTCAGAAAATCATATGGGGAGAAGCCCTGCACCCTGCAATGTACCCTACCATATATGAGCCCTTAATATAGTGGGGTGCGTTGAGGGAAGCCCGTCAGATTAGTAAAAAAAAAATGATCCTCAGAAAAACTCGAGCGCGTCAGATTAAGACAAGGTAAGTTAAGTACATCCAGAAAAGAGTATATTTCAATAATCTGACAATTTGAGCGTGGCTTAAGGAAATGGGCGAGTCACAAAGTTGTAAAAAAAAAACCTCACCTCGAAATACTCGAGCGCGATTAATTTTTTTTTTATTTTGAAGAAAATCCTATCAGGATTACGAAAAACATATAATCTGACGGTTTTCATGGGGCGATGTAGCTAAAATCATCAATAAATGAAAAAAATTGCAGGATAAAAACTGATCTTATTTTCTATGTATAAGAAGCGCAGAAAAAAAAACATGCAAACAAACTTTTCTACCACACTCCAGGGTAGATGGAAAAGCGTGCTCCGAAAAGTTATCCCCCCCTTTATAAATTCAGCTTTAACAGTGGGCCACAAGCAGGCAACGAGCTCATTTCTGAATATTTCAGATGGAAGCTGAGGGATACCATTTTATGGAAAGGGGGGGATAACTTTTCGGAGCACACTTTTCCATCTACCCTGGAGTGTGGTAGATAAGTTTGTTTGCATGTTTTTTTTCTGCGCTTCTTAAACATAGAAAAATAAACTCACAAACATTCCAAGTCGTAGTCAAAATCGGATATCAACATTCCGTTGAGAAAGAAGATGCTGTTAGTAGCAAATGTTTATATCAATATATCTCCAAAACGGTTATAGGTACAAGAAAAAGTTAGCAGATATTTTTTGTTGGAAATTTGTTAAGCTACAAATTCGTCATACTTTGTTTTCTGAAGACGTGACCGTTACTGTGATATTTAGGAAAGGTCACTTTTGGTGACCTTTGACCCCGTATAAAAAGTAACGTCGCACTCGGATCGATGGGCACTTTTGACATTTTGTTCAATATGCCAGTGCCAAGGTTCACACCAAAATTCAGCTTTGTCCTAATTTTTCCGAAGTTTCGCCTTTTTTATGTCGGATTTCACTGGACCAGACGCGTTGGTTTGTTTGTTGTGTTTTTTTTAAATAATTTTATAAATTAATAATGAGTGATGTAAGTGTGAATTGTGTATTTTGTGAAAAAGAAACTTGTGAAAAAACTAAAAAGTTTACACATGAAACATTAAAAAAATGTATGAATATCTTGCAATATCGTAGAGTGAAACGTGTTCGAAGAAAATCTAGCAACGCTTATGCTACGGTCGTAATTTCGAATGTAACATCTTTAAACGATATATATATATATATATATATATATATATATATATATATATATATATATATATATACATATATATATATATATATATATATATATATATATATACATATATATATATATATATATATATATATATATATATATATATATATATATATATATATATATATATATTTCATCCAGTTATTTCATCCAGTAATAAAAAGAAGAAACGAATTTTTTTTTTCAAATTGTCAGATTAACAATATCCCTCCATATAATTGTCAGATTATCATTTAGGACAACTAAGACATCAAGTTGAACCCTCTGTATAAAACTCTGACGCGCTCGAGTATTTCAAGGTAACATATTTTTTTACATTTTCAGAAATCAGTCATCTCTTTTGGTCACGTCCAAATCGTCAGTCATTTTAATAGGACACTTTTTTGAGTTCACTTAACATTCCCTCTGAATATCTGACACGCTCGAATAACTTTTTTTTTGTGTGTTTTTTTACCTCTTTTTACGGCCACCCCCCACCAGTTAATCGTCAGATAAATATCTATCGGCTATCAGAAAGACAAAGCGCGTATACACTATAAATGTCTGACGCGCTCGAGTATTTCCATGTAACTGTTTTTTTTACGTTTTTGAACATTTTTACTCGCTCTCCACCCCCACTAAAATGGAAAACTTGACATAAACTTTTTTTCATTTTAGAACCTAATCTTCACAATCCAATAGGTCCCCATGACGCTTTAGTAACTGCAAATTTAGCATCCCGGGCTCCCCTACTATAAGTATAAACTAATATTGCTGCTATTTTAATGAAAAATGAGCTTAGTTAGTTTTCTCAAAGAATGCATTTTTTCTCTCAACACTATGCAGGATTAAATACAGTTCATTCAAAAAGTTCCGGGACTAGTTTCTTTTATAAAAATTACAACTAGCGATATCTGTTATTTGATGTCATATCAGGTCTTAGTTATAGCCTGTACAGACGACGAACATGTTCGCCAACTAGGCGAGCGAACACGTGCAATTGTTGTTGTACGCAGGTAAACACTTACTCTTACCTCAGGTTCGTAAACATGTGCGCGAACATTGAAATTCAGTGCAAACTGATGCATAATGTACTGGTGTTCGGCATTTGGTGCGAACGTCTGTATCGAAGTTTTAAAACATGTTTTCGCACCAAGTTGACGAACATGTTCGTCGTCTGTAGAGGATATTACATACACTGGTGATAGGAGCGCTGTAGCCTCATTTATTTGCCAGCTGTGTTTGTTTACCTACACAGGTTTTTATCGGTACGTCACAATTTTAACAACATGCCGCGATCAAATTTTGTTTTAAATTGGGAAAAAGTGGTTCAAAAACATTTGAATTATTGAAAACTGCGTATGGTGAGAATTGTTTAAGCCGCAGCAAGGTTTTCGAGTTGTTTGCACGATTCAAGAGTGGGCGACAGTCGCTGGAAGATGGTCCACGAGAAGGGCGCCCTTCAATCTCGACTAACGATTCTCACGGAAGTATCCATAGCGAATTCGTCCCCCGGGTCAAACAGTGAATGCACAATTCTACAAAGGTGTCCTGGATCGACTTTTGAAGCGGTTTCGTCGTGTGAGACCGGAATTGTACTACGCCGGTGATTGGTTTTTGCTGTACGACAATGCGCCAGCCATTCTTGAATACTAGTCACACAATTTTTGGCCCAAAAATCTGTCTCCACGTCAGATTTTTTTTATTCCCTAAATTGAAGATGACCATGAAGGAAGAACGTTTTGAAAACGTTGAGACAATACATAGGAATGTAACCAATGCTTTGACAGGTATATAAGAGGACTTTTCCAGGTCGTTCCAGTAGCTGTATGAGCCCAGCAAAATTTGTATAGAACGAGAAGGGGATTATGTTGAAAACTAAATAAAATCTTTTTTTTGAATCTTTTCTTTTAATTCACAAAAAAAATAGTCCCGGATCTTTTTGAATGAATTGTGTATCCTGCACTGGGAAAATGTAAAATTGAAAAATGAGTAACAACAGTCTTTTGAAAATGCTGGCAACAACGACACGGTACTATTGCTTTAAAAGCCTTCAGTAATGTCAGAATTAAACACATCTTAGTTTAAATGTTGGAGCCATGACCATTAATAAGCTCTTGTTTCATTTGCTATGGCTTTCGATGATATATAGGAGCATTCTGAAAGAACGATATCAGCTATCTTAACTTGTGCTGTTAATAATCGTGTTTACGGCCGAAAACAAATAAAATGAAGTATCCACATAAAAATGACAAAGGCAGAGATTTTCCAAAATTTAGATGCTTTTAAATATATTTTCGAATGAGAACTTTTTTCTTCTAATTGATTCTTCCATTAAATTTGAAATTGAACATCATTGAGCAAACATTTTGAAGCCTAACGTGGTTTTAAACACATAAATTTGCGCACTTTATCGCGAAAGAGTTCTGGGTCAATGCGTTCATTTTTCGATTTTCAAGGTCACCAATTTGAAAAATTGAAGGAAGTCGTTAGATGAAGGTTTCTTTTTTCACAATGATTTTGGTCAGTTATAAATTAAGGGGTGCATAGAAATTCGCAAAATGACCGATTAGTCTCGTATAGCATTGAATAACACAAAGGGGTGCAAAAAGGCAGGGCAGGGCTAAAAAAGAGAAGAGGTAAAAAACAAATGTGGCAAGCGGTATGCGAACTGAGCAATATGTACCATCAACTAAATAATCAGCGCAGTAGTGTGCGCAAAGGCCACATGCTATCAGGCTGAACCCATTGTGCGCTTTTAAATCAGCAAAATGGACAGATATGTTAAAGGGTTTTGGATGAAATATCTAGATAGTCTTTACATTGTACGAGGGTGGTCTGAAAAGTTTCCGACTTTAGCGTGAAGATAGCAGCAATCGTCAATAAAAGCTTAGGAACGTGGTTGTGCATTTTTTGACAGGTGCTCACGAAAATTTCAGCCATGAGTCCGGGGAAATCTAACATGGTGCTTCGGAAAAATTAGGGGAAAGCTGAATTTTGGTGTGAACCTGGGTACTGGCGTGTTGAACAAAATGTCAAAAGTCCCCATGGATCCGAGTGCTGCGTCGCTTTTTATACGGGGTCAAAGGTCACCAAAAGTGACCTTTCCTACATATCTCAGTAACGGTCACGTCTTCAGAAAAACAATGTACAACGAATTTATAGCTTAGCAAATTTTGAACAAAAAAGATTATAGAGTTTTTTCCTGTAACCAAAACCGTTTTTGAGATATATTGATCTAAACATTTGTTACTAACAGCATCCTCTTTCTCACGGCATGTTAATATTATCCGATTTTGATTACGACTTGGCATGTTTGTGAGTTTGTTTTTCTATATTTAAGAGGCGCATGGAAAAAACATGTAAATAAACTTATCTACCAGACTCCAGGGTAGGTGGAAAAGTGTGCTTCGATAAGTTCCCCCCTCCCCCTTTGCCATAAAACGGTATCCCTGAGCATCCATCCCAAATCTTCAGAAATGAGCTCGTTGCCTATTCTTTGCCCACTGTTAAACAAGGTAGGATCACTTTTTATCCTATTAACTACCTTTGCTTGACATGGCACGACCAGCCCTACATCCACATCCTTCCCACACCCTACCCACCCCCGCAAACGAACCACCCCGAAATACCCGGTTTTTTAGTTTTTTTTCTATAGCGTCTTTTCCCATGAAAGATCAGGGCAAGGTCACGTAATTTCAGGTGCAAATTGGTTTCGAGACGTGTCATATCCCTTTGGCGTTATGCAGCCATAACAGGATTGGTAAAAAAAACTGATTATTCGGGGATAATCTGCATCGGATTGAGCTCCTATAATGTCAGTAATGAGCGTTTACAGAATTATGCCATGATATTATCGTGCTTTTTCATGCTCCTAGGCCCATGATATGTTACAAAACCTATTTCCACCTGCAATTTGGTTATTTTGTCCTGCTCTTTCATGGAATATCCCATAAATGATGCCGCAATACAGTTTTTTTTCGGAGAAGAGAGTAGCGAACAGGTGTCCCTACAAGTTTTATGGCAAAGGGGGACAGGGGGTGGTGGGAACTTTTCGGAGCACATATTTCCACCTACCCTGGAGTCTGGCAGATAAGTTTGTGTACATGTTTTTTTTATGCGCCTCTTAAACATAGAAAAACAAACTCACAAACATGCCAAGTCGTAATCAAAATCGGATAATATTAACATGCCGATGAGAATGAGGGTGCTGTTAGTAACAAATGTTTAGATCAATATATCTCAAAAACGGTTATGGTTACAGGAAAAAGCTATATAATCTTTTTTGTTTAAAATTTGCTAAGCTACAAATTTGTTGTACATTGTTTTTCTGAAGACGTGACCGTTACTGAGATATTTAGGAAAGGTCACTTTTGGTGACCTTTGACCCCGTATAAAAAGTGACGCAGCACTCGGATCCATGGGGGCTTTTGACATTTTGTTCAACACGCCAGTACCAAAGTTCACACCAAAATTCAGCTTTCCCCTAATTTTTCCGAAGTTTCGCCTTTTATATGTCGGATTTCACTGGGCTACATTGTGGACGCGCAGTTGTTGTTTGACAATCATTTGAGTCAGTCGATGTAAGTGTTTTTTTGAAAATGGAAAAAATCGAGTATCGAGCAGTCATTGAATATTTATTTTGAAAGGTAAGACGCATTCTCTGCACCATCATTTACCATAGTGAAATTTTGAACAGCTGAATTTAAACGTGGCCGTACCAGCTTGGGAGACGATGAACGTTTAGGACGTCCAAAAACTGCAACCACTGACGGTAGCATCGCTAAAGTTCACCAAATGGTGCTAAACGACCGTTGAATTAAAGTGAGAGAGATAACAGACGATGTGAATATGTCGAAAGAACGTTTTTGTCACATATTAAATGAAGATTTAGGCATGAGAAAGCTGTCCGCGCATTGGGTGCCGCGTTTGCTCATGTTAGACCAAAAACGTGTTCGAATGAACATTTCCAACGCTCTATTGGTGAAATTCAGGCGCGATAAATTGGAATTTCGGCGCCGATTAATTACTGTGGATGAAACTTGGATACACCACTATACGCCCGAAACAAAAATTCAGTCGAAACAGTGGAGTGTGAAGGGGGAATTGGCTCCAAAAAAGGCAAAAACCGTTTTTTCGGCTGGGAAGGTGATGACGACTGTTTTTTTGGGATAGTTAGGGAGTTATCTTAATTGATTATCTTCAAACAGGAATAACCATTACAAGAGCATACTGCGCATCATTACTTGACAAGCTGAAGGTGGAAATTTCGGGAAAACAGCCACATTTGCATAAAAAGGAAATCAATTTTGAAATGAAATGTGGTTGTTGTCTAGGCGTGCTCAATAGCTAATTGCATCATATTTGCCAGGTATGGGAATCAAGCACTCAAAATAGAAAAACCAATATAATTTTTATCTAAAGTGCATAAAAATAAACTGTACTTACGATCATTGAATTTAGCTTGCGTTTTTGGAACCCATAAAACTAGTTCTAATTGACTTTTAAAATAAATGGTATGTGCATTTGTGAAAAAAACCTAGCCAGACAAATTATTTATGAGATGGAACAGACCTGGTAGTTCAAGTCACTTGCAATGTTAGAGTTTCACACTCTAGTTGATGAATCGAATCGAAATTATAGTTTTCGATTATTATCAATATTTGGAGAGAGCTTGTCGACAATGCATCAATGATTTAGATTCGAGAAACCTTGATTGAAATTTATAGCCTCGAGCCTGCTTCAAAGAAACTCTATTTTCAAATAGCAAATCGCCCTTGGCAAGAGAAATTTGTTATTTGAAGTGGAAAAAAGTGTTATTTCCTATTAAATATACCAGGCGTAAATGGAAAATTATTTTCCAAAGGAAATGAATTAAACAACACTAATCTACAGAAGCTTACACAGCACTATTTATCCTGAGGATTACCTAGTCTAATAATATACAAGACGGATTTTGATTATCTGGGTGGCTTCTTGCATTTATTCATTAGAAAACAGGAGTGTTCATTCAAAATTGAGTGCAGTTTTGGGGATTTAGTGGGATTCTACCAACATTCTCTATGGACTTAATTTTTATTTAATCGAAACTCAGTTTCAAATAAAAAAGTGAGTAAGAACTAATTTTCAATCAAATTATCCATAATTCTCGGTTAAGAGCAAATGTTTTGAGAGATAGTAGACTCAATTGAAACTACAATGATTGAATGATTTGTTCTTAGGTCGGGTAAACAAGCAGCATCTATGTAAGGCACATATTCAGGCATAAGTTTCTGGCTTTACGATATATAGATGACCTGGAGATTTCCAAACGGTATCGCTAAAACTATGGATATCAGAATCTTCCTGATATCGATAGATTTGTTGACGATTCACTTAGTCAATGAAGCCAACAAACAAAAAGCTTCCAAATACTTCTTCAATAGTGGTTGTTATTTCGACTATAGTTCTCTGTTTTTCTTTATTTAGATTTTGCAATAACAGCTACTTTTGCATGAAAAATTCATGAAACGTGAAAAAATCATATCAACTAAATTTTTTGGTGGCTCGCCTGCAGATATTTTACTGCTCTGGATAATTTTTAGAAATTTTTCGTTGGCATTTTAGACCGTGAGAAATGTCTCTAAAGGAGAGTTGATTACATTCGCAATATCTATAGAGCTTCTAAGATCAAAATATGTCGATATAGAAAATATAGCTGTGAAAGCTGGAGAAAATTCAATTATATAAAGTAATTAATAGGCATTTATTCTTAACGTTCGAATTTTACACCTAGGAATTGTTTGATGAGTTAAACATGACAATTACAAGGTAATTTATTTATTTACGAAGTAAATTTATTTATTTATTTACGAAGTAAATTTATTTATTTATTTAAGATGCATCTTCAATACTGGGTGGAAATGACACGTTTCTCTCTACACTTTTCTCACCACTCTTTTTACTCACCACTTTGAAACACTTCAAAGAACGTTGAGTTCTTTTCGAAAGCTTTTTAATTAAAAACATATTTTTAAATTATAGCAAAAATTAGCAATATTACCCTTGAATAATTTCGTTAAAATCTTATTCGAACTAACAAAAAAAAGCACACTTGATTTTGAAATTCGATGCATTTTCATTATAAGCCACTATAACTACACTACTTTTCTAAGGGCACTTTCAATTTAAAATTGTTTTTAAGAAAAACCTGTGATCCGAATATGTCTCCAATATTTATTGGAGCTTCTATCACTTCAGAGGTTTAGGCGTTTATGTACGCAGACAATGCAGTGATTCAGTTTCAATGGTCAGTTGCGTTCGTATGCTGCATTGCTAGGTAATTAGAGTAAATGAGAATTCGATTAGGTGTGGTTCTTATCGGGCACCAAACTATCTTGTAATCATACAGCCAATGACCCTCAACAATTCAACAATTGGAGTAGTTTTGCTTCCGAATCTGAATTATGCTGTAATTGCGTTCGAATGTTGAACTGTATCTTTCGAGGTGCGGTATGAATAGAAAGAAGAAAATGAAACTTGTTAAGGTCATGGGTGCAGAATGCAGTTGCAGATACTAAGAACTATAGGTATACGTGCAGTTACCGGCATAGACTGCAGTAATGACATTGAAATCTGCAAAACGATGCGTAAATGGCCTGAAGTGATTCTTTGAAGGTGATTAATGAAATTGATTACAAAGTTGTAATGATGTGATTGAATATATATTTGATAGTAATATTTTTATGATTTTATAATTTATGATAGAATGTATATTGTTATTTGTGTGCTTCTTCAAGAGCATATTGCTATATGCTTTATAGAAAGATGTGAAAGGTCACTAGCTAGAAAGCTAATTTCAGAGTAATATAAATGGGATCCAGCTAAAATCCCGACTTTAAATAAATGCATAACCATAAAGTAAAAATTTAAATTTCGTGACGTGTAAGCAAAAGAGTCTGATAGGTACAGATCTAAATAAGAAACTTTAACGTAGTAATTGCCAACTGTTGTTTCCAGTGAACTAACCGATGTACCAGTGCACCAAGTTGATTGTTTTTGTCTTGATAATTTTCTGTTCAATTTTTGGATGTTTTAATTTTTTAGACCGATGTCGAAATGGAGTGTGAGAGTTGGATATTTCTGAAATTATCTTCTCTCCTACATCAAAGATTGACTTAATTTTTAAAAGGGCTCTTCTTCTTCTCCTTATTAGAACCGGTCGCGTCAAATATCACTCGGGTTATAGAAAAAAATTTAATTGTATTTCGGACCTAATCTTCTTCAATGTTTTCCCAGGTCATTTGTCATGTTTCTCTGCTTCACTTCCATAAGTCAATCCGGACTCCTGTAGTTTTAAAATTTTTTTTTTTTTTAATTTTGACTCTTTCAAAACTCATGACACTTCACATCTTAGGCTCAATTTTTCTATACGTATAAAGCAGCAAAATTTAACAGCATTAACTGGTTGTCTATTTTCGTAATCTTGAAATTAGTGAGGATCTTGCTGCTTTTCGTTTCTCATTATCTTTGTACCCACGTTTACTTCTCTGACTTACCCTCGGTGTAACCAGCTATCCTGACTTTCTCTTTCTATTTGCTACGCAATAACAGTAAAAAAGATAATTGCTGTAATTATTTCATAAATATCGATTTATCCTCTTTTTCCATTAATTCCCTAAAATTAGCAAAGCAATACCCCGAATCAGTTATGTCGGAAGGTTATGTTTGTTTTAGTCCTGATGTGTATGACATGTTTGTTGTTTTTTGGTCTCCATACTCATATCAGCAGCTAAAATCCAGGAGTACTTCTTTTATTTATTTATTTCTTTATTATTGTCTAAATCAACAGATACATATCCAACTAAAGACTAGGAAGGAATAATCTTAAAAAAAAACCAAAGGAGAATGAAAATATAAAGTACAAAATTTCAAAAACAGAACAGAAAAGAAATAAAAATAAAAGATTATAAATTCTAATTTATCAAAGTATACATAAGGTTGTGAATAAAATAGAATAATAATTTAACTCAGATATGAAATTGGATATTCACCAATTCGATTAATTCATTTCGTAAGATAAAATACTTGTCCTGATTTCTCTTTTTTAAAAGTATACTCATAGTGAGGAATATGAAACTTGAGGAATACCAAGCGAGTAAATCTGCGTTGTACAGACTCAACAGCATCAATTAGGAAACGATAATGAAGACACTAAATTTGACAGCAATACTCGAAGCCACTCCGCACGAAGGGAATGTACAGAGCTATACACGAGAAAATATCAGCAAAAGTCTGGACACTCGAAGAATGAAGCCGCACAAACGCGATGCCTTGGGTGTGATACGCAAGATGTGGACATCAAATTTTAATTTAGTGTCAAACACAACACCAAGGTCCATGAAATTATCAATAGGGCTGAGGAAAGAGCCGAGGATGGAATAGGAAAACATGATGTGGGATAGTTTACATGTAAAGGACATCTGGAAATATTTAGAAACATTATAGTTAATACAATTGACAGAGCACCAGTTGTCCAGTGCAGACAAGTCATCCTGCAGCTGGCAGTCACACATTGATTCAATAAACCCGAATATTTTCAGATCGCTAGCGTGCAAAAAAACGAATTAAAGAGGAAAGGAAGACCATTTATAAACAGGATAAAAAACAAAGGATCAAAAAGCAAGCCTTGAAACGGAACACTAGAAGTAGTATAGAAGAGACAAGAAGAAAAGGAGTGTACCGTAAAGAAACAAACACGATTACGAAGGCATGAAGAAAATCAGCAACGAAATTGACATGGAATACTAAAACTATCGAACTTTGAATGGAGGTCCTTTTAACAAATTTTGTGGCAGCAGCGGTCTAGATTATGTGCCAAATGAGTTCGTAAAATCTTTTTATTTTTAATTATATATTCTCTTGTTTATACTTTTCAACGGTAGTTTATTCCTTGCGTTGTATCTTCGTATTAAAAAATCCCAATGTTTTTTTGGGATTACTATTCCTCTCGAAGGATTGAAATCAAACGACGGATTCAATTAGCCAATAACACATTTTTTTCGGTGCTTCCCACTTTGAAATCTCGATGCGTACACAGTGATACGCAGCTCCACATCTATAAAAGAATTATCAGACCTGTGCTAAGCTACGGAAGCGAAACCTGGACACTGACCCAGGCGTCTGAAAAAGCCTTGAATACGTTCGAGAAAAGGGTATTGCGGTCCAATACGGGAAGAAGATGGTTGGCGAAACCGATACAACAACGAGCTGTATACCACATATGACGAGCCGGAAGTCTCTACCGCCATACGACTACAAAAACTACAATGGGCTGGCCACGTCGAACGAATCAGCGACAATCGAATCCCCAAACGGTCTTTCAAGGGGCGAACGAGTGGAGCCAGGCCAGTCGGTAAGCCACGCAAGCGCTGGGAGGATTCGATAGCTGCTGACAGCAGGTCACTTCTGGGAGCACCGAACTGGAGGACCTGGTCAGTGAACCGAGACGAATGGAGGCGAAGAATTAAGGAAGGTGAGGCTCGATTCGGGCTGTAGTGCCCCGATGAATGAAATGCAATAAACAACAACAACAACATCTTACAGTCAAATGCTATAAACTAAATAATTGCATTGCTGAATAATTAAGTGCGATAATAGAGTAACGTGTTGATTGATTGCATCGAGAGTAGAAAGTAAATTTAAAGTGAGTTAAACTACATTTTGAATACAACATTACGAGTTTTTACTTTCGTAAAATTTAAGTGGAAATTACGTTATATCATTTCAAGGGTGTCTGAGCTTGCTGTTTTTTTTCTACGTTACTCTCGTCACTGTTTGAGTATCTTTACATGTGTTGTCTTTACAGGTTAGTTTATTTGCTTCCCTAGTTCGTTGCTTTCTTAAATATTGCTCCCAAGCATCTGTTCCTCGTTTCGTGCACTTGTCGTAAGCAATTGAATCTGTCTACCGTAAATTTACTCAATTTATTGTAGAGATTTCACGACCCTTATTGTCCGTACCAAAAACCTATGAAAACCCTAAAAGTTCATATCCTTAACATCCTTAGCATCAAGGTACTATGATGAGTGTTTTTGTTGAACTATGCCCACTAAGTTCTCAGTTCCCTCTCTGCAAATTTTTCTGCCTTGCCAAGGCTGTGGTAGATAAAAGATTATTTTCAGAGCTTTGATATCCTTCCATAATTTTTTGTTTGCATCGACCATAATAATAGTATTTTTCCCTATAAATATATGACAATATCGTAGTTTATATTAATTTAAAAAAGTATTAACATATTTTGTATAAGATGTTTTTCATTTTTCAAATTTAAGAGAGTGTGGAGATTCAATGGAACCTAGTACTAAACCAAAACAGTTTCTTTTTGATTTGAATGAAAAAGCTACATTTCATCTTATCACAAATTTAGAGTTTACTAAATAATTTCAAAGGTTTAAAAAGCTGGGTCAAGATGCTCTTTTAAATAATCATCGATACACTTAATACAAACAAACTTTAACTTGAACTCTATTTCGTTTCACTTTTGCGAAATCATAAAGTACTTAAGCGTTAAAATTATTTATCATTTAAATAAAATACATAATTCTATTCTGAAGCACTGCAACATTTTACTATCGAACGTTTAAAATTAAAACTGAAAATATTTGTTTTTCCAAGCATGACTGGTATTTCGCTAATCTTCAGCAACCATTTTATAAATAACTTGATCTAACTGAGGGATTTCCAATTTCTACGGGTTTTTTTTTATATTTTTTGTCAACTCATTTCCGGAAGAATATAAACATCGAGAAATATAGTAGTGTTGTATGACATACCATGGAAAAGTGAATCATGATTGGACATCAAGATCTACTAAATAAATATCCAACCGACGAACATTGTATTATACTTTGGTACTCATCACCATATAAACCTACCAATGAAAGTTATGTTTGAAAGATATGTTATGAAAGAATGGAATTTAGAATAATAAGTTATTTTTACAAAAGCTCCGCAGTATGCCTGTACTCTCTTGTGTATAATGTAAACAAAAAAAAGTTACCTTAAGATGTAAAAATAGACACAATATTACAAACGATGACATGTATTTTTAACACTGCTAATTTTATGTTCGTTAAGTTCATGGGGAATCGGTTTCGTATCTCATTAATTTTTCAACCATTAGTGCTGACCTCAAAAATGACCATTTTTGGCATAATAACAAACAACACCAAACGTTCCATACTTTTCGAAATAAGAAATAATATTCCGAGCCCACAATTTGTCACAGTTACAAATCGATGAAAACAAATTTTCGATAAAGTAATTATTCTATTCATCAGTCTTCGATACATGTACGAAATATCAGAATTACAATATTACGCTGCTCTAAGCTATAAATTCCGTGCATTTATCATAAATCGATTTCAATCGAATTCGCCAGCTTTTCCTGCCCTTCGGACTGCTCTGACTACTCGACTTGAAATTTACCTCAAGTAGTCACGTCTCCGACATCTAGCAATTAACGAACATGTGTACTTGTTGTCTGATTAATCTGTCTTGAAATCAAAAGTCTTTCGTTCAACCGCAATGCATGCTGCGAAAATATGAGGGAGAGTAGATTAATCGCATACAACACCCATTAATTGATTGATCGATGTGGTTTGTTATTATAGTGGTGATGTTGCGAGATACGACTTAATATGCGAAAATATCAACGTGTTTTGAACGGTGAACTTTTGGGCAGCATGAGAATGGGCAATGAAGTTGAGATTTAGAATGGATGAAATATTGAAGAATGTATTGAAAATTCATAAAAATTATGCAAGGTGGAATTATGTACGCAACTAAGCTTTTTCGTCGGTCAGTCTCATAAATATTTAAACAAAATCAATGAAAGTTTAACTCGTAATTCGTAATCGCAGGTTGTAGTGAATGGTCAACGAACTGAAATCGACTTGGCAAAAGTAATATTTTAGGCAATAAATAAGTAATATTTAAGTGTAAAATCAGTATAGAAAGAACATTTACGTTAAGTGATACACTTTTCAGTATCAAGCCATAAACGAACAACCACAGTCAAACATATTGCAGTTTGGAAAATGTTGATATTTTTGCGGACGGTAGCCCTAAAAATATTTGTACCCTTATAACTTCCAACGCAGCTGTCGGACCAAAACTTGACAGGGTGTGCTGATCTTCACAAGGAGCAGTTATGACATTATTTTGATACACTATGCATTTTGTCATTTTTTTACTAGAAGATGCTACCATCACATTTTTATATAACGAGCATCTTTTAATAAAAATAAGTTGCAAGTTACAATAAAAATAGCAGTACGCGTCATAAAAATAATTATTCACACAGCTTCATATTGGTTTTACAATTTTGCTTTAAAAAAAATTATAAGTGATGGGAATTAGCTTTCAGTTTAAAAAAAAAATATTTTTATAGAGGCATCGCCATTTTGTTTTATTAATTATTGAGGCATATACCATAGCTTGAGGCTATACCATTTGTCTGCTATACCATAGCTGTTTGAAAAAATAGTTTGTGAAAAACTTACAATTGTTGTTGATCCTCTTCTAAACGGGGAACAACATGGCTTCAGAAAAGGTAGGTTACTTAAGAAATCGAACACAGCATGTAAAATTCCAAGGTTTATCTCCAAATAAATTAACGTTTCCTCTGGGGTACCGCTCCTGTTTAAAATTTTTATTTCGGATCTATCGGAGGTGCTATCAGACATTCAACATCTTTTTTATGCGGACGATCTCAAGATGTACCATACTATTCAATCGGAATCTGATTCAAAATTTCTTCAGTTAAAACTCTTATCGCTTGAGCAATGGTGTATACGAAATAAACTTCTTCTTAAGGGGGAAAATACATGTAACTGCTAAAATCAAAATGTTTGAAATGCTCTTAAAATAAACCAAAAAAAGTTTTGAAGCGATATTCGTATTAGTTCTCGAGTTATAGTCAGTTATATGCAGCGCGGCGTTCCCCAGGTCGGTGGAGCTTTAAAACTTTAAACGCGTTTTTCTCAAAGTAGTACTTTTTCAACTGCCGTACGAGATATCTAAAAAAATATTGAATCGATCCGGCTCAAATTTACACCACATCTACAAAAGAGTATTATATCCTCGTTGAACCTAAATTTTATTGTAATTTCAGAAAAATAATTTGTTTATTAATGTTTAAAGTGTGATTTTTTTGAAAAATAATCGATTTTTATGTTTAATCTAATTTTATTGGTTCACCTATGAATTACATGTTTCATTAACATATTTTTTTTTCTCTGAATGTTGCAAGTTCCCCGGAAAAGGCGTTAAGTTGTACGAGGCAGTTTCTGATGTGTTTTTTTCATTCGCTCGCATCGCCCCCATTTTGTGTTGAAAAATTATTAAAAAAAGATTTTCATTTACTGTGAGACATTTATTTTAAGGATTTAATATTAAACATTTTCTGAATGAACAATATATATATTTTAATTCAATTTGAAATTAGCAATTTTTTTTCGATTTTACATGTATTTCCCCCCCTTAATATTGACTAATGTCATTTCATAAGCTTTTCCCGTAAAACCTATACAGTAAATTTTGGTTACCACCTGCATAATCAGCTGCTGAAGAATGTAGATAGTGTTACAGATCTCGGTGTCGTTCTGTATAAGAAGCTTCGTTTTAATCTTCAAGACGACAAAATACTTGCAAAAGCCAGCAAGCAGCTGGGATTTATTAAGAGGCACGCAAAAGAATTTAAGAACATATGGGTCACAAAAACTCTGTACATATCTTTAGTTTATCCTTTACTCGAATATGGGTGCATCGTCTGGAATCCTACTTTCAATATTCATAGTGATAGACTGGAACCTATCCAAAACCAGTTTGTTCTTTTTGCTCTGAGAGATCTATACCGTCCACATGATTTTGAAAGCCTTCCATCTTATAGCTACAGGTTAAGTCTTTTAAATTAAAAAACACTTTCTCAAGGAGAACGTTATTGTGCTCATGTTTTATTTTTGATGTGATAAGGGGCTTGATTAACGTTGAATGCATTTGCAATAAAATAACTGTCAACAATTCTGTAAGACGGACTAGGCACACACGTCTCCTCAATAAACACCAGCAGTTTATGGTGACATAGAACCAATAAATAGATGTTGTAAAATATTCAACAAATTTTCCCACTACTATTCCCCGTCTATCTCTAAAGGTTCAAAAGCGCTTTAATTGAAGCGCTGAATTCTTAATGAAAACCTTATTTCCTTTCCTTGGAATTTCCGCCTCAAATTGACAACCAGACAAAAGTCTGAGAAATGTTACTTTGTTCATTTATGTGATTTTATTTTAGTTTAGCTTGAGAAAAATGTTAAAACGTAAATTGTTATTTTTTTATGTATACACCTTGTTTGATTTGAAATAAATAAATAAATAAAATAACAAAGTGACCTTGTTATTTATAAAAAAATTATTAGTTTTTTCATAGTAAACCATGAGAAGCTGCAACTTTATCCAACTTCTCCAAAAAATGTTGTTTGGCTCTGCTCTTACTCGATCTAGGATATTAAGAATATCCCGTCCGTCTGGGGGTATGTTTAAGTTCATAAGGAGTCTGGATATCCTGTGGAACATAGCGCTGAGGAGGCACAGTAGACCCCGGAGGTTGAAATGCTATGGGCCATCCGGGCCCACTACATGCATTCGTTCACTCTTTACTTATGCTCAAGTGTGGATTTATTTATAATTGTTTGATGAAAAATGGATGATTATTGTCCTTTGAATGCTCTATCAAATCTATTTGTTAATCAATAATATGCTTAGGTGAATGATGCTGAAATTTCCTAAAGAGATTTACATTGCATGTAATTGTCACCGTTCGAAAAAATTTCAATTCAAAGTTTCAATTACTGCGGCATTAACTGTGGCGAAAATTGAGCAGACGCTAATAAATGTTCTTTCAATTTATTTTTTATTATATATTATTAAAAATATATTATTCAAGTTGCACGATCTTTCACAAAATGATAGAAAGCGTTTTATTACTGCGATGTATCTTTAACTCATCAGCGTAGAATTTGGTGGCGTACTTCAACTTATGTCCGCGACGTATTGGAAATAGAAATACTAACAAGCAAGTGACCGAAATAGCTGTCTTGTGGTACTTCACAAAATGATAATATTTTTTATTTTTTTAAATTTCTTTTTGGAATTAATCATAAAAGAACATTGAGTCTAGAATACTAAAACAACTATGTAGGTTCAAAGTAAGGTAGAAATTTGTGCTGAAGCTCACACCACGACCGCGTCAGTTTTGTTACAACTCGGAGGGTGCGAAAAATTCAAATTGGAAGATTAGTGAAAATTTTGTTTTGTAGAAAAGAATACAGTTAGAAATGAGTTCATCAATGTCTAAATTGAGAAAAACTAAAAGAGCCAAAAAATCAATAACTCGTTGATCAGGCACAGCAGAGTGAACAGGCACAGCAGATCTTTGCATTGCAGAGCGATGCAAGAAAAAGTTAATTCAAGATTATATCTTTCATTTTTCAAGCAAACAAACATTTAATTGGGCTTAAATTAAACTATAAATTTGACTTATACCTAATATGTCTAAGATCAAACAGTTTTATAGCTATACCAAGAAATTAGCTTAATGCCAATGCTCACTAGAGTTGGGCGTTATTTAACGTAACACGTTAATTAACATAGTTCCAAATCTGTAACATGTTCCCAATGGAACATGTTACTGAAAACTACATGTTATTTTTGGAACGCTTTTTTCATATCAAAAACGAGTAACGCCTAACGAATCGCTTGAAAAATCATAAGCGGCCTCAAATGCATGCGACAATCGTTTCGGTAATTGGTCTCTTCTTTATTGTACTTGTTCGCCAGCTCACAAAAAATTAATATTTTTAGTTCTATGTGCTTTTAGCTTCACTGGCGATGATTTGCACAGGAACGCACAAATACACGACATTGAGAAAAAAAGCATAGTAAAACCCCTCAGAAACTACATTTTTGAAGCAACTCTAGGAGCGGATTAGTAAAGAGGAATGAAAGAAATTTTGATAGGAGCTAATGATAGGGAGGGAAAGACGGGTTGCTGTTACTTTTGTATGTCTGTGGAGGAAAGATTACGTCCAATTTCGTCAGGCCGTCAAAATAAATTGAGCCGTCGAGTATACCGTACTGGTCCTGCGTTTCGAATAAGGTTTATTATATAGCAGCATCTCACCTAGCGGTGTAAGCAGTGTTTGGGAATCATGCAAGGAAAGGCTGTGAGTTGGGCTAGCATGCTTGTGATTGACAGGACCATGGTATTGTGGAAGGCTTAGTACATTTCTGACTAAGCTGTAGAGATGGTCAGGACAAATGCATTGGCAAATGCTAAGGAATTTCAAAGCCAGATTTTTGAAGAACAATTCTTGTGATTTCGGCTGTGGTATAAAGGGTGAGGCTGCTATGGAATTTATAGGAGGTGAGTTTGCGGTGAAGATTGAGATAAAGCCGCAGTATTTCCTGCTCCGTTGTTCTCAGTCTCTTCATTTATTGTGAGGAAAAGATCAGACCAAACAGGAAAACAGTGGGGAATGATAAAACGAATTAGCTAACAAACTTGACGGATTTCTTAAGGTAAGTGGGGCAGTGTATGAGGGGTAATATACTGT
The DNA here is from genome assembly GCA_963978885.1 of Nemotelus pantherinus. Classification (NCBI taxonomy): domain Eukaryota; kingdom Metazoa; phylum Arthropoda; class Insecta; order Diptera; family Stratiomyidae; genus Nemotelus; species Nemotelus pantherinus. The sequence continues at coordinate 60,175,860 of OZ022263.1, forward strand.
GGTATGCATGCAGGACTTTATTGAGGATGTTGTTCACTTGGGATATTCAGGATAGTTTGGTGTTCAACACTACGCTCAGGTACGTAACGGTGTTATGTCTAGGGATGGGATTGTTTTTAATTTTTAGGATTATGGAGAGGACGAGAGGAGGAATGTCTGGTCGATCGGGGAAGATTAATGTGGCCTCGAATGATGGTAAATTCGGATTTGGACGAGCTGGGAATTAGGTGACACGAGAGGAAGTAGTTGTGAAGCGTGTTGTAGTACGTAGATATACGCTCCACGTTTATTTTCAGACTGCGAGCAAGGGTATCAACTATGAGGCCATCTACAAACAGTAAGATTTTGAGAGGTAGTTGGGGGCGTGGAATATCGGCTGTGTAGATGGCGGAGAGTATGCGAGAATGGACAGAGCCTTGAGAGATACCGGCTGTGTAAGCATAAAGATTTGATCGCATATTGTTTATTTTCACTACCGAGAACTATTAGAGTGGACTGTAAACAATTTTACACAAGTGCGGATGAAAGTCGAAGAAGGAGGACATTTTGTGTCTTAGCCATTCTTGCCAAACGGTGTCGAAGGTCTTTTGGATGTCAAGCTATGATAGGAGTACGATTGTTTAGGTGGACCGCCAGGTCAAATTTTAGGGTTAAGAGGTACTGATTGACGAACTGTTTGGGGAGGTTGATAAATTTGAAATTGTGGAAAGAGTTCAAATGTGCCACAATGGGACATTACCTGCATCTTGATGACACATTCAAATATTTTACTGGTAGTGGATAGGAGAGAAATGGGTCTATAGCTTTCAGGTAGAGTTAGGTTCTTATTATTCTTAAGATTTGGAATAATGTTGGCAGTTTCACAACTGCTGGGAAATTGTCCATGGATAATGCGATTATTAAAGAATATGGATAGGAAAGCAGAAGTATAATGTTTGCATCTCTTCAACATCACGTTTGGGATCATGTCGGGGTCAGTGGAGTTTTTATTATTGCACGAATCGATGATGGACGAGATTGTGTTTGGAGTAGTAAAAGGAGACCTTACGCATTCTTTGCTTAAATCTGGAGTAGGTGGAATGGGAAGACTAAAAAGGTATTCATTAGGACGCGACGGAACTTGATGTTGATTTATATGGAGGATGATGTTGGATAAAGGTTGCTCTATTATTGGGTTTGGTGTCAAATTGGAGACTGTATGTGCTGTTTGCAATCAATAAGCGTATTATCCTTGGATTCAGAAAAAAGTGATGGTGAAAAAATGAGCCGCATAGCAAGCGTGGACTTGACAAAGTTAGGTCTGATGCTTCATAGTTTGCCGAACGTGTTTAGATCGAGGAAGATGCTTGAAAGTTTGACTTTGAGGTGCTGAGTATAGAGCGTTTTGATTTATTTACAGATTATAATGTCTAACTGTTTTATGACGGTCCGGTTTGAAGGAGCGAAGGGGGAGAACAAATTATAAAACAGCTGGCGCTTAAGGTTTTTCTTGTGCTCGATGCAAATGATTGTGTTTAGTGGAAGAGTTAGAAGAGAGTTGCAACTGAGTGGGTGCTTGGGAATATTGCTACCGAAAAGTTGAATAGAATTGCTTTAATAAAGTTAGTGTCGAGTAATTCGGGATTAACATCGGTTTCTAGGTTTCCTCTTGACGGGTAGTATCATAATCAAACCATCATGGTCGGAAATAATTGGGATAGTTTCCAGAGCCCGTTGACGCTAATGATTGAAAGAGATTTAACAGTTGTTGGAAGTGAGAAACAGGTTGTCAGAGTGAATGTCGTTACGATGGTATGTTGTATAGGTAGTAATAAGGAGGGATATATCAAGGGATAGTTGGTTTACAGTGTCTCAGCCGTGTAGGACATTGCCATTGGGATTAGTAGGTAGATCCTTAAGCCAAAGTGGGTGCTTCGCATTGAAATCACACTCCACGAAAAAACGTGCAGTTTTGTTGCGTGAGCGCTCATCTCATATAAATTGTATTAAATCATTAAGATGGGAGTGTTGAAGGAATTGGTTTGGACAATAAGTAGATGGTATATAATAGGCATCTCGATCAAAGTCTATAGTAGCTATTGTAGTCTCCATATTACCCCTGATGTTGCGGTCAACGTATATCTGTCTAGTGTCAAACTGTCCTGTCTCCAGCATTCTGGTTCGTCCACTCAGATTGTCATTGCGGTCGATTCGAAAGAAATTATATTGAGGGAAGTGGGACTTTTAATATGATGATTGAATTTTTGTCTTGGAGAGGAGTACGATGTGAGAGTTTTCGAAGTTGGGGAAGGAGTGGAGTTTGTGTCGCTTTTTCCAAGTAAGGATAGAGTTAACATTCATTTGCACCAGTCTAATATGCATCGTTGGACATCGTGCTCATGAAAAATGAAATCATCCTCTTGTAAAGAGGGTCAGTATCCGACCGGTATTGAAGGAGGAATTATTTCAATTGCCTCGTGAGATCCATTATATTGCTTTTAAATACTGATTATATTTCATAATTAAGTTTAAATGATGGATTAGTAGAAGGATTGGCTTCCACTACATTAGCGTAAGAGATAAAGGATTTTTGATTGCTTCAAATAGCAGAATAAGAAGTATGGTGGCTGGGATAGAAGGTCTCATTCACGTTATTTTGGAGGAGTCTTTGACAACGCAACACGGGTACTGAGCTGGCTGAAGACGGGGCAATTAGGGTAACTAGCGGGGTGTTTCAGTGGCTCTGCAGTTTGCACAGGCAATCGTCGGTTTTCTAGCTGGGTGAGGTGTACGCCATCCTCAAACAGGCGGAATGAAGAATATTCTAACCAGAGCTAGTTGATGGCTTTGATCAAATATTCAAAAAACTGAGAGAAGAAGGGAATGAAAAGTTTAAGGAAACTTAAATTAAATATATTGAATCGATCGAATATACTGAATAAGGCTAGTACCGGATGAAGAAAAGATGGTTCACAAACGTACCAACGAGAATTTGTAATTTGATATTCAAAATATATTCATGAAAGAGATGACTTGACGTTACTTAACCAAAAGTGACCAAAAAGGGCACAATTCAGCTTAATAGTGTTTGAGTTTAATTCATCAAAACTATAAAACTGTCTATCCAGGGGTATAAAAAATTACGCAATAGTCGGTCAAACAGTATTTAGGTGTATTAAAAATTACGCATGAGGTTATAAAATAATTTGGCCCAAGCAGCTTAAAGTGGAGTACAAACTTCATAATTTAGGTAAGGAAAATTAACCACAGCTGCCGAGCTATAAATATTTTAATTGGAATAAATGCGCAATAACGTTCATAATTTCTTTTCGCGTTGTGTAAACATTACAGTATAAATTAGTCTAGAGACTAACACATACTTATTGCGTTTTTTTATCGCTCTGCCTATCGATATGTCTGGATGCATAAATCTAAAAATCTTTCATTACCTACCACAATCATTAAATTTTCATTTAAGGCTAGTTAAAATCAGCTCTTACGGCACTTGAATATATTTAATTAACTTGAAATGAAATAAGTACCAACGTCTTATGCAGTTACGTTGACCCTCCAATCATTTTGACGAATAGGTATTGAATTGTAATTTTACACAGTTTACGTATTTTTCCCTTGATTTAAAAACGTTGCTTTTATTTAAAATATATGAAAACTCAGTAGAGCACCCAAAGTCCAACCATGGCAATATATTTCGTAATAGGTATAGGGTAGTCATACTTAATGGCCACAAATCGTTAGCTGCATTCTCCAATTTATCTGCTTCTAAATTATGTACACAGCGCACAAAGATAATTTCTGATCGACGATCTCATCAAAGAAAATCATGAAAAAGTTCAATGTAGGCATGAACTGTCCGATAGAAGTACAACGACCGCAAGCTTGCATTCACCCTACAAATTCAATGGCATATGTACAAACTTGTTATGCATCAAATCATAATCAATCTAAGCCTGCATGACGATTAGATAGATACACAGGTTCAATTACAGTTTTCAAAACTCAACTATTCGTTGCATATTTGAGCGTACTGGGGCATCACCTCCATCAAGCTCGCCAGTTGTGCACCCCAGGAGCTGCTAGCAATTCGACTTAGTTCACACGATCGCAACTGTATCAACCCTGAAAGCAATCGGATAAATTACATCCATTAAAAGCAATCTTCAGATGCAAGGGCAAGTCGAGGTTTACTGGCGTTCTAGCATGGCACTGGTTTCTGTCTACATTGATATGCAAAATCTCAGCAGCAAGCATCGATTATTACAACGCATTTTCAGTCATCAAAACAACACTTTTTGTCAAAGATGTTTAAAGTTTTTTCATCAGAAAACAGCTTCATTTGACAATTGGCAAAGTAAACAGTAGCAGTCAGTAGCAATAAATGGTCGTAATGCAGACAAGGTTGGTTTTAATTACTAACGCTAGAAAACAAGTAACGCTCAAATGAACAACGACCGGGATTGCCCAAATGGCAGTTTGAAACTTCTTTGAAATTTTCCGTAAGTGGCGGGCTGCTTTTGTAAGCAAAACGATCTTGAAAACGTTTTTTTTATGAAATTGAAAGGGAGAGGGTGTATTCACAGATCACGGGCCAAAAGAACATCAAGAGTTTCACTGGACGATTTTTCGGTTTGCATTACTTTTAATTGTTGGATGAGACAACATGTGTAAAAGATAGCGTGCTTTTTAGCAGTAAACAAAACCGTTACGCATTCTAGCCATTTGGTACAGCTGCCAATTCGGTATTTAAGTAAAGAGTTATAGTTTTTTGAGTAATGCATTTAGTAAATGGCATACGATGTAACTGCGTAGTGTAGGTAATGAGTGTCTAAGTTACAAAACTTGGTCATATTTCTTAAGAGGACAGCTAAGATATTTTGTAATATCGATGCAGATGGCCGAAATGTGAAATACGATTGAGCAGACAGTCATTTTTAAAGCATGAAAATATTGCATTTAGGAGTTAATTCGACCATGTGATTTCGCTTTTTGATTTCTACTAGTTGAGTTTCTATTAAAGAAAATAAAGAGATTAGTTGCTGGATTAAAGATAACGATACTTTGATTATTCAATTTAAGCAGAAGAATATCTATACATGGGTCACGGTTAATTTTTAAAAGTTAAATCATTAACAATGATTATTGTTGAATAAAAGCGTTGCTCCAGTGTCGGACTAAAGGGCTCTACTCCCTAGCCCAGTTTTTGGGAGATTTGAGTATGCTGGAGATTTGAGTATTCCGGACATTCCAGATTTGTCCGATGAGGGTTCTTCAACTTTTTCGCGTTCGAAAAATGGTATCATTTTTCATTGATTTGAAAAATATTTTTGATGTGCTCACTTATGTCAGAATTTTCTACCAAGCTTTACTGAATTTTAAAATATTTCTAATTTGGCAACCAACAGTTGATGAAAATTACGTTATAATAAACTAATGCAATAAATTAGCAAAAACATGACGAGTCATTAGGACAAAACCGGAAAAACAAGAAGCGTTGGGTGTAATGTGCGCAATATGTAGATCGAACATAAATTACCAGTGAGAAATCACACCAAGGTCTTTGAAGTTATAAACAAATAGTGACAGGGGATACTGAAAGAGAGAAGAACAACAAACCAACATTTTAACAAACAAACATTTTATTGGGCTTAAATTAAATTATAAATATGACTTATACCTAATGTACTAGCTTAATGTGTCTTAGGTCTAACGGTTTTAAAACAATACCAAGATCTTCTCTAATATGTACGTATTATGTATCTGAAATTCTTAACCTAACTTATAATACAGAGGGGAAAGCCCAGTAAAATCCCTCAAAAACTTCATTTTAGGAGCAATACTAGGAGAGAATTGATAAAGTGGAGTGAAGGAAATTTGGAATAGGGGTGTGATGACAGGGAGGGAAAGTAAGGTTGCAGCTAGTTTCGTAAGTCTGTGGAGGAAAGATTACGTCCGATTTCGTCAGGCCGTCGGAATTTATTGGGCCGTCAAGTATACCGTACCGGTCCTGCGTCTCCAATATGGCCCATTATGTAGCAGCAACTTACCTTGTGGTGTAAGTAGTGTGTAGGATTCATTCAAGCAAAGAATGTGAGCTGGGCTAACATGCTTGTGAGTGAGAGGATCAAGGTATTGTGGAAGGCCTAGTACATTTCTTACAAGACTGTTGGGATGGTCAGGGCATTTGTCAAGGAATTTCAAACATAGATTTGAAAGTAACAAATCTATTCTTGGGATTTTGGCTGTGATATAAAGGGTGAGGTTATTATGGAATTTGTAGGAGTTGGGTTTGCGATGAAGATTGAGACAATGTCGCAGTATTTTCCGCTCCGTTGCTCTCAGCCTCTCCATTTGGTGTGAGGAAAGGTTAGACCAAACAGGAAAACCGTGAGGAATAATAGGAAGAATTAGTTGTTTATAGCAATTAAGCTTGACGGAATTTTTGAGGAATGTGGAGCAGTTTATGAGGAGTAACATACCGTGGTATGCATGCAGGACTTTAGTGAAGATGTTCTTCACATGGGGTATTGGGGATAGTTTGGTGTTCAGCACTACGCCCAGGTATGTAACGGTGTTATGTCTAGGGATGGGATTGTTGTTCATTTTTGGCGTTATGTAGGGAAGAAGTCGTCTCGTTAATCGGGGAAGCTTTACGTGGCCTCGAATTATGAATAAAAAAACAACACAAAAACTTCCCATTTACTCTGAATTTTGCATTTTCAAAGTTCAAGGTGTGACGTATAATGACAAATTGCACAAATCTATAATAACTGCGATTTTTTTTCGCCTGCATTTTGAAAGATATTCCTATCAAGCATGTGGTTTAAACCAGGCATTGCAATAAGCCCCAATGCAAATCAAAAATCAGATTTATTCAAAAACATTTTCAAAAATGCGTTTTGTATGCGCTCCTGCACGCTCCTGTTTTTTGTCACATGATTGATACAATGAGTACGCTTGAGGAACATTAATTGGGATGTGCTTACACATTTACATAGCTACACAATAGCATAATAGAGTAAGTACCATAACAAAAAGATATGGTCATTCTAAATTAAGTGAGTAATAATTATTAATATTAGTAATTTCAAATTTTGAGAAAGAAGATTGAACGCCCATAGATATCTTCTCTAAGCTACGTTTATGGAGAGACAACGGAGTCGTAGACTACTGTTGGTAGACTAATTTTTTGATGAAAATTGCTTACGAATGAAAAATGATTGGGATTCACTTTGATTGTGCTTTGGCTCACACGGATAAGGTTACAACGCGAACGATTAAATTCAGCGCCCAATGTGGTCGAGACTTATCTTCGCACCTACTAACAATACCATGTTGTTTGCAAAACGTAACAATATCGCAGTTTTGTAAATCCAGATTGAGTAAGGCTGTGGTTAAAGGCTGTGTGCTTTTATTTGCTGCGAAATTCTCGAGAAATAGCAAAAATCAATTGCATGTGCAAACAGTAAGGCAGTATTCTGGTCTAGATGCACGATTTTGAGGTGATTTTACGGACGCAATAAAAAAAAACCAGAAACATTTTTGGTATATATTTTTTTAACTGTCTTTTCTTAACATTTTAAAAGTACAAAAATGTATTCAAAAAATAAAAAAAAATTAAAAATTTATGTAGATACAGGCCGGCGAAGTGAAGGCTCAAAAAAAAAACTTGTCTCATGGTTGACATGATTCCAACCTTCCTGGTGGTTCTGAAACATACATTTTTGGTGAATTCTGTAATAAGAAGAATGTGTAGTTCGTCTGACGTAGGCGATTTGAAAAAACTTTTTTTTTTCACAAAATGGCGTCCATGTAAAAAAAATGTTGGGTTTTGCCTCATTTTTTTTAACTTTGGGGATTTTTAATAAATAGTAGTAGAAAAAAAATCCCTACGTCAGACGATAACCAATAGTGTTAAAAAGGTTTGTGCACAATTTCACGGTTCATTACAACTAGAGATATCATGTCAACCGTATCGAGAAAAGTAGTTCCGAGAAAAACGCGTTTAAAACTTGGAGTCTCGTTTCGGGCAGTTAGTTGGCGTGTCACAAAAATGGCTGTAACTCCAAAAACAATTCGAATTTCCGAAAATCCTTTTAAAATCTTATTCTTAAAGGTCTAAACTTTGAAAATATGCAAACGAAAAAAATCGATTTGATCAAATTTCTAGACCAGAATACCCCCTTAAGTGTCGCTGAAGACGAAAAATGCATTTGATTTATAGTCAAAGAAACATTTTGATGAGTTGAGAGAATTAAGCATTATTTTATATGGCGCCCTTAGAATTCGCAGTAAAACTGCTTGGATATGGAATGAAGTTGTTGCACATGGTACTTTTATGTATTTAATAAGATAGGTACTAGATGCATTTCATAAGATAGCGTTTTTCATGTTGATGAAAACAGTATGTTTATGGATTAAATAAGAATAAAAGTTAGAGTGTTTTTTTCAAAACTTAATAAAATGATTCTAGTTTTTGGCCAGTGTTTTGGCCATAATAGGCCAGCGGCTACATGCTCTTTTTACTAATTTTCGAACAAAATTAGTATTAAACTCACTTCGGCGAAAATTCATATTTCATTATCTATATACATATATATATATATATATATATATATATATATATATATATATATATATATATATATATATATATATATATGTATGAATACATACAGTCTGTCAAGTAAGAGCGTGGTCGACTTCACCGACAGGTTATGAAAGATTTCGCTCTAATTCCTTCGCGAGCCGATAGAAGGAAGCTTTGTCCTTGATGCATTGTCAACAAAGATTCAGTTGTCGTTGATCTTTTGAAAGAAAATCACGTTAAACGCCATGAGCGCTAAGTACGCGTCGCGCTACGAGGCTGTGTTCCTTTGCATCCACCCGAAAGGTCCCAAAATGTCGCAATCAGCGGCTGCTAAATAGATGAGAAAGTCGAAGGCATTTGTACAGAAGTGGATACAGCGATATAAAGTGGCTAAAAATGTCGATGATTTACCAGAACGTGGCTCGATAGGAAAAGTGAGCAAAAACGATGAAAAAAGAATAGTGAATCTGTTTTCGCGGAATCCTGCTTTAACACTGCGGTAAGGACAAGCAAAATTAATGGCAAAAGGTTTAGATATATCCTACGAAATTATCCGAACCCATCTTCGTACTCATGATCTGAAATGGCACAACACAATGAAGAAGCCTCTGTTGACTGAAAAACATGTGACAAAGCGACTCGCTTGGGCGCATGAGAATATTGATAGAGATTTTGAAAATGTCATTTTTACTGATGAATGTTCTATATGGGCACGTTCTGTCCTCACGCGAGCCTGGTCAACTTCCACCAATAGGCTTGTTCAGCGGACCGTAAAACATGGAATAAAGGTGCATCTTTGGGACTGCTTCTCGAAGCAGGGATTCGGCACTTTGCACCTCTTTACTGACAACCTAAATGCCGAGAAAATGATAAAAATCTCAAAAAGGCTTTACTGTCATCTGCCAAACGATGGTTCATCACAAAAAATGAAGATTGGAGTCTGCAGGAGGACAACGATCCTAAACACCGCAACAAGCTCTGTACTCAGTGGAAGACTCAATCTGGTATCGTTACATTGGATTAGCCGTCGCAGTCGCCCGATGCAAACCCTATTGAAAATGTGTGGGCATATATTAAACTGAAGCTTCGTGGAAGACGCACATACACTTTGAAGCAGTTGTCTTACGAAATTCAAGATGCCAGGCAATTATCGACGCCGGTGGTGACTGGACACATTATTGACCGAATTGCAATGTAATGTGTACAATGTATATATAAATATGAAAGTTTCATCAAATAAATTTTTTTATAAATTAACACGAGCACGCTCTTACTTGACAGACTGTATATATATATATATATATATATATATATATATATATATATATATATATATATATATATATATATATATATATATATATATATATATAATATATATATATATATATATATATATATATATATATATATATATATAATCTCTGGAGTGGCCGATCCGATTGAGCTGATGACTTGCTGGAATTCAGATATCTTTAACGTTTTGGCTGCGGCGGGTGTTTTGGTGAATTTTCAGGTACTCCTATATTTCCAAGCAGTGTAAATTTTTGTTAAAAAAGTATTGGAAATAAAAACTTATTATGTTTTGAGCTTGTTTGGGACAAAGAATTGGAAATGTTGAGCCTTGTGTAGGCGCTGAGTGCCTAAAAGTAGGCAAGGATTTTTTTTTCAAATTTCGATTTGTCATAGCTTCTAAGAAAAACAATGGATCATCGTGAAATTTGCAGAGCATATATATGTAGACTAAAATTTAACAGACATGGACTTTCAAGACTGTGCGGGCAACTCTGTAGCAACAGCTGGCTCCTGAAAAAAAATCCTTCAAATCATCGAGCCTCCGAAAAAATTTTTGATTTTTGAAAATGAATTCAAATTATTGATAAATCTTGACTTTTGTCCACCAAGTAAAATAAATATTTTCAAAATTTCGCAGTAAACGAGAACGGCAACCCATGATCAAATTATCTCTATTTGCAGCACTCAAAATTTCTGTTCACGAGAACAAAACGAAATTAACAAAACATGTTGAAATTATTTAGGACCAGATCTGATAGAAGTGACTTTGAAATACGGACAATACTGTGGCAGTGGTGCCATTTTGAAAAATCACCGAGAAAAAAAAACTAGTTTTTGGCGTATAGCTTCCGATTTAGCCAACAGATTTTAGCAAAATTCACGCAGTAGATGAACCTTAATCTAAGATAGATTTCATAGACATTTGGTTGAAAAATTAGAATAGGGTTGCCAGCTTTGGAAATTTTTGTCTCCTAAATATTGTAAATTTGCTCAGGAAAATAAATGTTTTTTCCCTATAACTTCCGATGCAATAACGAAATCAAAACGAAATTCATGTGATAAGTAGATCTTGCTGCATTTTTAATTTTATAGGAATTTCGTTGAAAAATCCTGAAATGGTTGCCAGCAATGATGAATTTGGTAATTTATTGACTTTTCATTATCGACCAATGTTGTCATAAAATTTCCAAATGAGAATGATTCTGTAATGACAGTTAGCAACAAATATTTAGGTTTCGAAAAATAAAATTCTATTTACTCCATAATATTCTATTCACTCCTATAACTTACAGCGCAGCCATCCAATCAAAAGGAAATTCACAGCGTGGATTGAACTCTACGTGAAGCAGCTATGGCGCAAACACATGATTGCCATCACGAGACAATTTCGTAAATATTGCACCAACAGATGCTTCCATTTTGTATTCATAAGCAAAGCATTTACAATGAAATAAGCAACCGATATTTAAATTTTCCGAGTTTTGGAAATTATTCGGATGGCAGTCCCACACATAGTTTAATCGCTGAAACTTACGATGATATCCTTGGATGAAAAACAAATTCAAAGGATAGGTTGATTAAGCACGAGCATGTTATGGTAGACTTAATGCTGCTGTGTTGGACAAATGTTGGCAGCACTGAACATTTTCATCATTTATGTTATAGGAAATGCTGTGAGAAAATGATATTTCGTCGGGTGTACGCCAAAACCATGAATGTGCTAAAATGCTATTTCGAGTAAAATCAATTTGAAAATTTGACGTAATATTATAAATCAGTTTTAAAATATAAGAAAATTTTTTTTTTAATTAAGGAAGATAATATTCTAATACTATTCCGTTACACTAAAACAATGAATCTGCACATTCATGATTTTGGTGTAACGCATTTGGCAAATACTTAGTTTTTAGGTAATTCATAAAATTGAAATTTTGACTTTGTGTAGGCATTAAATGGAATTTTACATTTCCGGTTTTGGCAAATTGTTTGTATAAGAATTCCGCGTACAGTGACATGAAAAACCGAAAATCACCAAAAAAGCACATTCATGGTTTTGGCGTACACCCGACGATTTGTTCCTTTCAGTAAGAAATGGTTGATATGATACTACAAAGAAGTGTATTACGTCTTCACACATTTTTAAGTCCCTCAAAGATAATTTCTTCGAAAATTAGTTTTCTAGCGGTTCTGATGCACTAGACTTTATTTACAATTACATTGGGTTGCTCGGAAATAAACTAAAATGTCCGCTGCTGTGCGAGAGAGTTACCTTACATTTTATACACATCAGTATCTTCTGAGACTTTCAAACGAAGTGCAAGGAAATTTGCGAAGATGTAAAAGAGAATTCAAAATAAAAAATAGCGTATTCTCTAAAGCTATCATTCGAAACTTATAGTGTATAATACCATAGCCTTGTAGGTACAAAGTTGTTTGTGTGCATGCTTTTTGGAAAAGTAATTTCGATGATAATTGTGCGGCAACATGGATTAAGTATCAACCAAGTGAGTTACGGTAACATAATAAATTTGATTTTCTTTTGAAGAGTTTACATTAACAGGTTTCTCTAAAGAAAACAAAATTTTTAACATTGAAACAATATGTTTTCAAAATTTAGTTTTTTTTTGGTATAATAGATCAATGTACTTTTTTTGATGCAAATAAAATATAAGATTTTAATGTTAGTAAGTTTATTTTTGGAATTTTTTTTTTTAAGTGTTTGAATTATAAAATAGAGGGTACTACATTGTAGCGTAACTGTGGTTGAGAGTGGGCCTTAGCACAACTTAGAACCAGACCGAAGTCCAGAACCAAGAGTGCTAAGGTCAGAAGTGGAGGGGCTAGTGCCATTCAAGAGGCAAAAAAAAAGAATTGCCCCGAGTGCACGGTGCCCTAGAAATGGCCCTCGTCCGCATTAGCGGAGCACCCTTTAACCAACCCCGACGGATGCTGGTTTGCCGCTTTGCTATCTCGCTGCGGCTGGAGTGGGTTCTTGAAAAATGGAGTTCGTTTGCTTCAAGAAATGTCAATAGAAGTTGGTGACTCGGATAATCGGACCCTCTGCAATGAAATTTCCAATTTATTAAATCATCCTTGAGAAGGATCATTAAATTGTGAGTTCATTTATAATTATTCGTTCGAAACGTAAAGATGACGACCTAAAATGCGAAGAATTGAAAAGGAATTATGTGATGTCCTTTGCATGGAAGACGTTCATGTCCTGCATTCGTTTTTTGATTGCATTTTGAAATCTATGGCCAGTATCAGAAGGTGGAGGACCCCAGACCATCGGGGTCAGGGATCCACTACCATCGGGGGCCCGGGACTGTCTGCCTCACCCGGGTTCCTCTGAAAAGAGAGGTAGCCTTTTCCCTTTCTTCCTTTTTCAGACTTTTCAATTTTCTGGCTACGTGCGTTGTCACGAGCACTGGGTCTGCTTAGTCAGCCCATGTTGCAGAGCCCTGGGTGGTTTCATTTACGGAACTATGCCCCCTTGTGTCCCTGGGTATTTTTATATACCAGTTTGCGGCTACATATTCATGACGGATGAATAATAAGTAGCATCACGTTTCTCTGGAGAGCAAACCAACTCCATTTTTCAAAAACCCACCCCAGCCGCAGCGAGCTAGCAAAGCGGCAAACCAGCATCCGTCGGGGTTGGTTAAAGGGTGCTCCGCTAATGCGGACGAGGGTCCTTCACGGCCATTTCTAGGGCACCCTGCTCTCGGGGCAATTCTTTTTTTTTGTTTTGCCTCTTGAATGGCACTAGCCATTCCACTTCTGACCTTAGCACTCTTGGTTCTGGACTTCGGTCTGGTTCGAAGTTGTGCTAAGGACATTTCTCATCCACACTTACGCTACAACATATTCCACATATGAGAGTCGTTTCGGTTAGCATCATATAAAATTGTAAATTCGTTTCATAGATCAGAAAAAAATTGGTAAATACTAAACTAACTCTTCAACTAAGAAATATCAGTACCGCACGAACCTTAATATCAGTACCATAACTACTCTTACCAAATCGGAAGTTGGTCGGATGTTTATTTTTCTTCATGAAATTGAAAAGCAGTTTTCCTTCAAAGGCCCTTATTTGTGGAAATTCCAATGCAGCAGTACGTACGAGTACTCTAGGATCACACAAGTCTTTGCATTCCAAATCAATAAGATATTCGGAAATAGTGATCGTAAACATGTTTCTGTGTCTCTTTCACATCTAACCTAGTTTCTGGTTGGGATTTTCGCAAGCTTTAAAATGTGCCGTCTAAATAGGAAAAAAATGCAACCAAATGGTTTAGTGTTTAAACTGCACTTCGTGGTGTTGTGGTACATTTATACATAAGTATATACGGACATATGTTTGAATGCTTGGTGTAAATTTTGCTTTGCTAGGTGGACACGTTGTTTTGGAAAGATTAGAAAAACGTCAGTGACTGGTTTTGAATCGTATCAGCATTGAAGTGAATTCCTGCAAGTTTACCGCTAGCAAGGTGGATGCATGCTGTACACATTTACACGATTACGAACAGGGTGGCAGGTGAAAGATGGAGTTCATTAGGAACTTATCTAATAGCTAGTAGATACAAAATTATAGTTTTTTATGGAAGGCTATAATGCTGTGAGAAATGAATAAATTCATAAAGAGTATCAGTGGAGCTTAAACAATATCTCCGGCGCTTTCTTGTCTAGATACGGTTACTAGCGTTAGACGTCGTAAAATGCAAAAAAATATAATAAATCCAATTCTATTACGTTTACTATCATAAAATATTTTAATTTTATCGTGCTCATTAAAAACAAATTGCAGACACATTTCGACGGAATCTTGCTCGTGTATCCAAGTATCATTTCACCCTATAACCGAGAAAAACTCACCTCGGCAGATAGTGCATGTGCATTTTTTCCGACATACAGAATAACTGTAGAGGTGCACATAAAGAGCGCCAACAAGATTGCCATTATGTGGTAAGTGAAATTATGTAACATGCAGCGAATGTATCACTGACAAACTGCACGCTGTGGAGCCGTACGTTATCTAAACAGTCGTAGATATACTGAGATTAAGAAGATTGAATGGGTGGACTGGCGGGCTCGGTAGTTAGTGTACGAGAGGAAAATTTGAAGACGATATGCAGCCAGCTGCAGTGGCTAGCAAAAACGTTTGATCTTTGTAAAATTGTAAACGGGGCTCGTTTCGAGCGCAGGTTAGAAGTTGATTGGTGTAATGTTACAACAGTAGCTATACACACTCGAAGATATGAGCAGTCGTGAACGTAGTTTGTAATGAATTTTACTTTTGGTGTGTGCTTCTAACCGAATGGAACTTGATGGATGGCCATTAATTTGCTTGGCATAGATACTATGATGCTAATACCTGTTGAGTCTGTCCATGATTGTGCATATATGATCGTCATAATGGATATTTTTTAATGAGAATTTCGTTGATATGGCTGAGCAGTTCGAAGATATGGAGTTTTGATTGAATCAATTGTGTGACATACAAGGTTTACGAAAGTAAAGTGATAAAATTTTGAAATTAATTCTTACGATTTTACGATTCTTCCCAACTTTTAGAGATAAATCATCAAAACATTCTTAATGAGGAATATTTCTGATGTAATTAAAATTTTGTGGCTTAAAAGAGAGACAATTTTACCATGTAGCATTTTCATAAGTTCGCAGTTGTCCTTCTTACCGATTATCCATTCGCACTTTACTGCTCATTTTATTGGACATGCGCAATTAATCAGTTATTTATTATGCCAGTAATCATTAAAATTGCGTCACATCAATAAACTTTGAGGTGCTTATTGACCGAAAATTAGCACATGGAATACACGAGGCCAATAAACGGGATATGCATGGCATGCATTCGCACGAGCTCAGATCGTATTGCAACGTAACGTTCACTCTGCAAATATTGCAAGTGTACAAATGAAAGTTTCGCAAACGTAAGAGAATAAAATCCATGGACATATTGTTGAATGGACATAATAAAACCAACTAGGACAATTGTCTTGGTATAATCAATTCTTCGTAATGTAATGTTAGCACAAAATAATTATTTTTACTATGCGTTTTATTATAGTAAGGTGCAGATAATGTCGGAAAATAGGTTTCAGCGAAATATTAGTGATTGACAGTTTTGTTAAGGTATTGAAACTCAGCAGTTTTTGTATTTGAGTACGATGAAGCTAGCTCCAATCACGCAGTTAATTTAATTGAATTTAGTTGAATTCCGCTATGATATAAATTCTTTTATTAATTCATGAAATAATAGGTCGTATTTACCCAACAGAAGCAGAAGAAAACTCGAGAGTCAGTTATATTGCAGTTTTATTGAATTTGTTTAAGAGTTTCTAGTCAGAGCCTAGTTCAAATAGTTTCTAGTTAAGTGTGAAAGGCAATAAAAAGTTTATATCCATGATTATATCAAAATCTAGTTTATTTATTTGCAATCCATAATATATTATCTTTCTCCCGAAATTGAAAATACATGGTCTTTTGAATTGCTCGGTATATTGCATTGGCTTTCTATCAGTTGACACCTTGTCCTTGGCCATTGTCTCCATTGTCTTCGTCGATAGAGTCTGACCAGCGTTTCCTATGTTTTCTCCACTGGCTTTTGACACTTAGCTTTTACATCGAATGTCTTTTAAGGTACTCGATGCCCATCCATTCGTAGCATGTAACCAACCCATTGCAGCTTCTGTAGTCTAATGACTGTGAAATGTGCTTTTAAAATTACTAAGGAGAGTGAAAATAGGCTTGGGTTGATGCAATGATTTCAAGAATATCTCAGATTATCGACTAATACCTCAGATTGAAAACAGGGAGTGGAGTAGATTAGATACACATATTCAAAAATAAATAAATGTACCAAAAAATCTTAGTAAACATGAAAATATAACTCAAAAGATGAAATGAAGCTCTAATTTCAGTTTGGTACCAAATATCGCCCCTAGATATATCAACATACTGAGAAATGCCAGAAAGTACTTAGAAAACTTTTTATTTGAAAGTTATTTTTATATTTGAATGGTATTTATATCTTCTAGTGACCTATGGTGGCAGTTCGTGATGTTTAAGGGAAGGTAATTTAATTGAAAGCAATGATTTTTAATTCTAAGTTTTCTGCATAAATATGACAAGAGGCTAAAGTACCAATGACAGAACCTTGACAAACTCCAGATGCAGGGAAAAAAGGAGAAGAGAAAAAGCTATTTTGGGTAAATCTACTAGTACGGCTATAAAATTAGAAAAAGAATCAAAAATTTCGAAATCTGCCGTTTTTTTTAGAACCAGGTTAGCGTTCACGGAGTCAAACACCTGCAAAAAGAACGTTTATATTGCATTAACTTAAAGCTGAAAATCGATAGCTCCGGAAACGTAGTTTGAAAACACCATTAGGTGTTGGATGGTAAAATATTTCGTACTGCTCGTGGTTGAACCATATTTAATATCGCTGGCTCTCCTGTTTTACTACAATTATATTCGCCTCAGGACTCGACATTTGAAGACGTTGTTGGAAAATAAATTAAAAAACGAAATAGTACAAAATTACAGAAAAAAATGTCCTTTGTTTTCATTTGCTAACATTCAATGATAAGTATTGGTGGTTGCATAAATTAAAAAAAAGCACTCAGATTATTTTAAAGAAGATCACAGTCGTTTGTTGACCTGTTAACTCGAAACAGTTTTAATCCGTCTGTATGCAATAGCAACAAGTAATCGATGATAAAACGATGGTAATCAACAAAAAAACCCTATTGCATCAGAACCGCTAGAAACACTAATGTCCGAAGAACAGTAGAGGATTTGTGCAGATTTTGAGTGTGTATTCTACCACTACTTACTTTTCCTACTTAAAACTAATACACCCTAAGTAATAATAGAATCTAAGCTTATTTTAACTTCGGTGACTTCATCGAAAGTAACAGCGATAGAAAGGTGTTAGGGGTTGTCATCCGAAAAATGTGCAGACCTTAGGAAATTCAAACATTGTTTACTTATTCTAATTGCAAATGTTTCCGATGAAAATACTTAATGCAATCATTTATTAGAACGAAAATAACAAAAAGGTCTAGTGCTGGCAGCCCTTTGCTAGCACCGAAGCAAAAAATATGTCGCATCTACCTTACGTTGAAGTCAACCTGCTCTGCGAATTTCGTATTGGAAGTTATAGGGATGCAAAGAGTTTCAGGGCTACCATTCGCAAAGTTTTCAAATTTTCTAAATCTTAATACTTTGTGTTTATTTTTACTATGAGATCACTACGATTTGAAAATTTTATGCTAAAATCGCTTATTAAAGGTATGCCAAAATAAAAAAATAAAAAAAATACCATAGCTGGCAACCCTATCATTGTTTTGAAATTAAATTTCTACTGAATATTGCCTATAATAAGTCTAATTTGCCATTTGCATTTCGTTATGATTCAATGAATGTACTGGAAGCTATAGGGCAAATAGCTTTATTTTACTCAGGAATTTTCAAAATTTAAAACACCAAAATTACCATAGCTGGCAGCTCCAACCGAATTTTTCTACCAAACGTGGTTCAAAGTAAGGTTCAGCTACTGTGTGAATTTCGTCAAAATCGAATGACTGATTCAGAATCTATAGGGCCAAAAGCAGCTATTTTTCTTAGTGATTTTTCAAAATGGCACCACTGGCACAAAATTGCCCGCAATTCAAAATTACTTCTATCAGACCAATACATTCTGTAAATTTCAATTCATTCTGATTATCGGATCGTGAGTTTCCATGAAAAGAAGTAAAAATATAGATAAATTGGGAGAGGGTTACCAGGCGTGCCCGTTATAAAATTTCAATTTTTTTATTTTGGCTATGTAGGCAAAGCATAAGATTTATATATGAGTGGCTTTTTTTCAAGAAGCGACATTTTTTTCAGGAAAGTCGATGATTTGAAGGTTTTCACTTTCACCACCTGCCCTTGCTACAGGGTTGCTAACATACAAATTTACAACTAACTAATACCAACATGTTCTGAAAGTTTCATAATGATTGAATAGCTCTGTGAAAAGTAATCGCAATTTTAAAATTTTCAAATTTTCCCGTTCTCTTTTTAGGCACCTAGCGCACACGTGGGGTAAAATTCCAAAACATTATCCAATTCACATTTAAAACACGTTCGAAATTCATTCTATTACCTTAATTTTTGCAAAAATTATTTGTGGACGGAATAATAGGTATATGAAAAATATCACTAACATGGCCGCCGGCGCCAAAGGGTTAAAGATAATTGACATTAAGTGAAACTTGGACCTATTTTGCATACACACCAATGTACCCTGAAAGTTGAAAGTTTCAGCTAAATCGGATGGCGCGTTCCCGAGAAATAGTCACTGACTTTTTTTGATGATATATATATATATATATATATATATATATATATATATATATATATATATATATATATATATATATATATATATATATATATATATATATATATATGTATATATATATATATATATATATATATATATATATATATATATATATATATATATATATATATATATATATATATATATATATATATATATATATATATATATATATATATGGAAATATGAATTTTTGGCTAAATCGATTTTAATACTAATGTTCTTCGAACATTAGTAAAATCAAGAATAGCAATGGACCAAGAATATACCCTTGTGGAATACCAGAAAGGGAGAAGAGGAAAAGTGGTTGATTGTCACTTTGTACATACTCGTACAATTACTGATATAAGAAGACATCTAAAAAAAAGCTGTGAAACGAAACAACCAAACTGTTTGACTTTATCCAGTAATGGTCTATGGGTGACAGTGTCAAAAGTTAACGATCTAAGTCAGAGGCAACTGCGTTTGTGGAGTGGATGATATTAATGAAAGCAGACTATGTTGCTCAAAACCATGCTTTTCAGGAGAATATATCCTAGAGTATTTTCTGCTCAATTAGCTTGCTAAAATAATTGAAAAGATATATAAGTCGATACTTGGAAATGGAGGATGCATCACTAGTTTTAAAAATTAGGTATATATTAGAAATTAATTTGTTACATTAATTCGAAACAGTGATGCATACTAAGGAAGACATAAAGCATGTCTAAAACGAAAATTTAATTGCGATCGCCATCGGTTCTACCAAAGAAGGTATTCGAAATAATATTGAATGGTGGAAACCGTTGAAAAAAGGTAGAAAACGATATCTAGAGAAAGCTAGGAGATTGAAACTTCTAGAGGTGAGACATTAAACTGGCTAAGGCCTAGAATGGAATTCAGCACCATGAAAATAATAGGAAGAGATCAGTTTCCAATATAAAAATGTTTATACATTTTCATTTTGTTTGATGGTAAGACCCAGACGTTATTTTGACACGTCTTTTTTAAGAGACTTTTGCATTTCAAGGATCAATTGTTCAATGATTTTATAAATCAGTGTTGATTATTGTTCTGAAGATATTTTATATTTTTTTTTACTGATTGCGGAAAATGTTGTTGTAACTTTTATACCAACAGCAGAATAAATGTTTTGTCTTTGTTTGAACTGATTCGTAAAAGCTCACATTGTATTAGTAAAGAATTATTCCGCGTTGCAAGTTTTTGTTGTATTTCACCGTAGAATTCTGACAAGCAAATGATTCTGAGCTATTCTGGGTAAATCGTTTTGTGAACTTTTGGTGGCAGGGATGTAACAACCCGAGTTTTTCCGAGAAGAAACTGACAACCATTTATTTCAAAGCACTTCTAACTAGAACTACTTTTGTTTGGTTTAGCTAATGTAAGATAGACTCATACAACCGATCTCTTTGTTTTTCGGCTTAAAAATTTAACCTGATTATTCATCTGTCGAAATTTCATAGACGTACTTTGAAGTCACGATAGTATTTTTTTTTAGCATTTTTGATACCGATTGATATACATAAGCCTTTAATTAACGACAGCCAAAATATACGGGATTAAAATATACGGGGGACATATATTTCTGACAGCTAACTAATCAGGCAATTTCGATATCAAGCCATTGGTCCAGAATGCCTCGGTCCCGCCAAATACATACTGCATTATCTGTTCACGCATAGCAGCGATATTTTCTGGAACAAAGACACGTTTTGTATAAGAGTGATTTTTCAGTGAGCTGTGGTGACCAGCTTTGCATTCATTTAACCATCAATGTACAGACTTCATAGAATTAACTTTACTGCCATGTGTAGAATCAAGTTCATGAATGAGCTGCGGTAGCAACAGCATACACCGAAAGTTGTGAAAAATAATGGTTCCAAGATAAGAACAAATTTTTCCGAGACGAAAATTTTCAAAATACTGTAAATAGCTCAAAATTTTTTTATATGGTTAGCCATTTCCTTAGTATTGGCCGTCAAAAACACCAATCTATACAAAAAAATACCCACTGAAGCAGTCAGTGATTGGTATCAAATTTGCGAGTCAAATTCATTAATATTTGGTGCTAATTAAAATTTTTTCAAGGTCAAATACATAGACTTTCGACACAAGTTAACGTGATTTTATAAGTTTTTGGAATTAAATTCACAATTTTTAGAGCCAAATCTGTAATATTTGTGTCCCGAATTCAAGTATTTTCTTGCTTTAAGAATGTGTAAATATTACTCGAAAAAATTATAAGTATGATTCAAGAGCTTATGAATTCGGCTCGAAAATCTACGATTTGAATTAGACTTCAAAAAATTATGACCTTGAATCCAAAATCTATGAATTTGATTGTACGCAACATGGATTCACGAGATGCAAATCAGCTGTTCACAATTCAATATCGTTCACTGATACTGTTGCTTTCATTATCGACTTGGAAGGCTCTTGGATGTAATACGTACAGACTTTGCCAAGACTTTTAATTTAATGAATTATAATGTTTTTGTTCTAAAAAGCAAATAGGTTTAGTGTCTGGAATCCTCTGAGCTCCTAATTTTCGTCCAACTATGTAACCCTCCACGCTTTGTAACTATTAGATCTCGTTCTTTATCTCCTTTTCACGCCACTTTTAGTGTTCCAAAAAGCCCGATTCGTGGCTCTTTGATTTTCCTATTGATTATACACAATCTTCCTTTTCTCTTTAGTTCCCCCTATCTTTCGCACAGTGACAACCTGAAAATACTCGTATTCAGGGTGGTCTGCTCTCAGTTGCAGAACAACTTGTGCGCATTGAGCAGCTCGTTCTCTAAATTATATTGCTTTAAATGCTTATATTCCTCGAAATGTCCTTTATAAGTTATCATGCTTCCTTTTCTATCCTTTGCTCGTCCCTCAGTACTGCTCTTAATCTGAGGGACTTTTAATCTTATATTTAATTTAGTATATGTAGTAGTATTTGATTGAAAACTTAAAATTGGTCTGAGATCCTGATCCTCAAAATCTCTTCCCTAAAGTCACAAAAAGTTCTCACTGACGAATTTCTACTTTTTTAAATGCATAACAGGTCTATGGTTATTATCCATAGTATTTAGTTTCCGTTCATGATTTGGAATTTCATTTAATTGTAGAATACAGTTTGCACGCACTGATTCTTTTTTTCATCCACTCTTTTTAGGGCTGCAAAGGCCACATAATAGTCTAAATATCCTTTAACCTTTATTGGATTCTTTTGAACACCATTCAAAAGAAAGTTTTTTGTGATACAAGGTGAATAACGAATTACTTCTTAACATTTGTCCAATTTCGTCTTATAATGAACTTTTTTTTATTATTATATACTACATGTTTTTAATTTGCAGCTTTTAGTTTTTTATTTGTTAATATTGAATTTATTTCTTGTTCTATCTTCAATCGGATATTGATCTGTTGATGAAGAAAATAATTAACGCGTCCATTTAGTCAAATTGGCGATAAAGAGCAAAATGGACAAACAAATCTATATAAATTAACATACTATAATACTTTCTTACTACAATGCTACTTTTATTACGAAGAAGTGAACACTGAGCCATCTTGAACACATTAAAATCCGTTCATTACAATGTCAAGCAATTTATTGCAGTTTCAAAATTAAATTTATTCAACACCGGAAAACTGAAACGACAGCACTGGATTAGGCTGTGGTTTTTATAAAAAACTATAAGCTAGAATTGAAAAATTAAAAAGTTTTAAAATATAATTATATTTAAAAAAAAAAGCTTGAAAAAGAATAAAAAGCCATATGCTAGATATGACTCACCGTAGACATTTCGAGCGTGACGCGAATCTTATCATTTTTACCCACTCAAAAAGTCCCTAACACGCCTGTTGACAGAACTGAACATGCAGCAAAGAACGAAGTAGGCGATGGGAAAAATCGTGTGACAGGAAGAAAATTAAAAAACAAATGAGTGACAGAGAAAAAGTAGTCGCATGAAAAAAGACAATAAAAATAGATTTTTGTAGTCTCTTCAAATGTCTTAAATTATCTTCAAACATCTTAAATCATCTAAAATAGTCATTAATTATCTTGAGTTATCTTAAATAGAGGTTACTACAAAATTGACCAAAGTCTTTCAGTTGTGTTAAGCACAACATTCTACAAAATTCTTAAAAGAATTAATTTGACGTTGCAAATGGCTGAAAACGAAGATTTTTTCACAAGCGAATTACGGCGATCAAAACGGATACGCTCTAAGGCTGCCAACAACATTGCAAGCTGTGCCGAAAATGAAGAAAGCTGTTCCGAAAACATCTTAAGTCATCTAAAATAATCATTAATTATCTTGAGTTATCTTAAATAAAGGTTACTACAAAATTGACCAAAGTCTCTAAGTTGTGTTAAGCACAACAACGCCTAAAGAAGATATCACTTCAAAAAAAAAAAAAAATACCAGCAATCAAACATTTATCGATCAAATCAACAGATAATCCATCATAATCATCAACAGTATCGAAATACGGATCATAAAATTTTTGTTCTAAGCATTTCCTGCAGGAGTGACTTCGCCTCTAAGAGTTACTTAAAAGCTTGGATGAAATACAGCCATTCACTGAAAATATAAAAATAGGCCAAAGCCCAATAAAAAAACGATTCCAAATTGAGTTCTTAATATTTTACTCAAAAGATGAGCAATTCCGCTCATAAATGTATTTATCATTGTTTAAAAATGTGGTATTTTTTAGTCCAGGAAGTAAGCAGCTAAAGTACTAACCCTTGAATTCAATGGGAGCAATGAAACCACTATCTTATTATGGTTGTAGAAGACTAAACGTGCTCACTGCTTTAGTAAGTTTTTAGTAAGTGTCTTGTCACCTAAACTCTTCACTTTAATTTCTTCCGTGTCAAAAAAAAACCTTGTTGACCATTATGAAACAGTATTTAAATGTTTATATTTGTTGTAATGTTTTTCTTTCTAATTTAGAGATAAATCCTTAATTCAACTTCTTCTATATTGGAATGCTTTATTTTCCTATATCGCTGAGCTCTTAAATCCATACTTGCGACGTTGCTTCAGTGACAATTCTTTGTTGCAGCTTATCCATGATTTCATACATTTGGTTTAATTATGACTTTCAGTACTCCATAGGTATGTGACAAACTTTCTTTTGTGTTTCCCAACAATAAGGGATAAATATATAGCCCACCTTAATAATTATGTAAATCAAACAAACAGTTCTTGCAATGTAAGTTGCTAAATTAATCAAATATCAAGCATAATTATGCTACGTAATATAATAATTATGCTACAATGAATTATAATAATGCTTAATTAATTGTTCGTCGGAATTATACAGTATTTTCAAAACCAAATTGGCGTTGCTTTTATCACAATTCACAATAATCGAATGTTGGAACGATCGAGGGACTACTATATTTAATGAAAATGTTGCTTATAAACCAACCAAATATTAATAAATCAAAATGTAAATAAATCACAACACCCTTAATAAACATCTTCACATTAATACACTTTCGTCAACAATAACTGAGCCCACATATCATTCCCTTCGCGATTATTTCAAAAGACCACTCGCGGTGACGCCAATTAACCTGTTGCAGTGTCCCTCTGTGCATCATGAAAGATATGCTTTATTATTGAGAAAGACTTTGGAAGTTGAGGTGGCCTTGCAGTTTTCCCTTTGGCGGTGCATCGAATATCTTATTGCATCTGATCTTAGTCATACTCAGTTGGCACTCATTCAGTCTGGTGCAGTGACTCGACAATTGCATTTTATTCGAACGAGACGTAAGACGAACTTTGACTGTACTGTTGACACTTCACACAAACGATGGCTTATTTGGTCAATATGGATAAGTTATGGAAATTTTTATTGCATCGTCATACTAGATAGGCATGTCGAATTGATTGTGGATATCAGAATGAGCTATCATAAATTGACCCTGATAAAAAATTGGCTGGTCAATCAACTGGTCTGCAGCTTCATTAAATATAAATGCGCCAGCTGAAGGAAAATTTTTAACAAACTATGTGCTTTTAGAGGCTCAAATATGATTTCCTTATATTTTCTAAACAAAGCAGCTACTGAAAGGCGGAATATGATCCAAATTCAAAAAATTACCATGGCATAAAAAGTCGTTAGTTGTTTATCATTTTACTTGTTGGAAGAGTATATTTAGCATGCATTTTCGATCGAAAGCTACCGCTTACATTGGTTTTCAGCAAAATGAATTCATTTTCATAATTATAGCTCGGTCGATCACGCAAAGTCCTGGTGCTAGCATCATTTCACAGCAGGAATATAATATATCACATCTGCTTCACGTTTTTATATTACATTCGAAGTTATAGGAGTATAAAGAAATTTAGGGTTACCTGCAGCGAGTTTTTTCAAATAATCGAAAACTCAATATTTGCTGTTTATTGTCACTACAATATCATTACCATCTGCAAATTCTACGGTAAAACCGCTTAATAAAGATATTGCAAATAAAAATAAAACCAACAATAGCTGGCAGCCCTATCGTGTCTTTTCAACCAGATTCTCCCTGAATAATGCCTATAATAAGTTCCACTAATTGCATGAAATTCGTGTTGAATTCATGACTGCATTGGAAGCTATAGGGCAAAAAGCTCTATTTTCCTGAGCGAATTTTCAAAACCAAAGACTCAAAAATTACCATAGCTGGCAGCACCAATCGAATTTTTCAACCAAATTTCTATCAAACAGAGTTTAGAGTAAGGTTCAGCTATTGTGTGAATTTCATGAAAATCTGGTAACTGAATCAGAATTCATAGGGCAAAAAGCAGTTTTTTTTCTTTGTAATTTTTCAAGATGGCACCAATGGCGCAGAGTTACCCACAATTGAAAATCGCTTCTATCAGACCTGGTCCTACTTAAGACCAATGTATTGTGTAAATGCCAACTGTATCTAATTATTGGTTCGTGAGTTCCCGTGAATAGTAGTTTTTGATGCAAAAATTAAAGGTAAATTGGGAAAGAGTTACCGTTCTTGTCCGACAAGAAAATTCCAAAGTTTTACTTTGACTGTGTAGATAAAGCATGAGATCTGTATGCAAGTTGGTTTTTATTGTAAGAAACGGACATTTTTTAGGAGATTGGATGGTTTGAATGTTTTCCCTTTCAGTGCCTGCCGTAGCTACAGGGTTGCCAGCACGTTCATAAGAAACTATACAAATATGCAGCTAAATAACATTAACATGTTCATCAAGTTTCATAATGATCTAATAATTAAGTAAAAAGTTATCGTAATTCAAAATTTTTCTAAATATCCCAATCTTATTTTAGGCACCTAGCGCACACATAGGGTTAAAAAATTCAAAAACATTACCTAATTCACATTTATAACAATGTCAGAATTGATTCCAGAAATTTTATTTTTGCCAAAGCTATATTTTGACAGAATAATAGGTATATTTAAAATATCAATAAAATGGCCGCCGGCGCCAAAGCGTTAAAGATTATAGACTTTTTGTGAGACCTGGCACTATTCTGCATATACACCAATGTATTCTGAAAATTTCAGTTCAATCGGATCGCGCGTTCCTGAGATTTTTCCACTGAAATTTTTTGATGATATATATATATATATATATATATATATATATATATATATATATATATATATATATATATATATATATATATATATATATATATATATATATATATATATATATATATATAGAAATATGAATTTTTGGCCAAAGTGATCTTAATACTAATGTTCTTCTTCGAACATTAGTAAAAAGTGTGATAATCGAAATCGGAACATTCTTACAAATTCAATGATAGGATATATTTGCGTATTGATTTTAAAAATAGTTGGAGTGACTTGACTTCCTTTGTTATTTATTTTATTTTACTTCATATTTAAGAAAAACAAACTATTAAGTACTTGACTCTGACAATCCGGTCATTTACGTGTTTTTTGAATATCGTTCAAAGCTCGTAAAAAAATAATATTAATAAAAATATTACACATCACAAATCTTTTTCCTACGTCAACTCAACTATGGGAAATCGAAAATCACATTAATAATTTCGTAAAAACATGCTTAGGTTGATTGAATGCCGATGGATTCGGATGAAAAATCGTTGGTTGAAGAGTTTTAGCTTTTGTTTACTCACTGTGATTTAATTTGGCTCCTTGTGATATGAGCATCGAAAGCGGGGTCGCGGCATGTCGACGTGTTTTGACGCCTTCGGCAATACCTTTTATACTAGTGACGCCTACACCACCAGTGCCGCCGAAAAGTTGGTCTTTTGCAGTTTGGCCATATTTCAGGTACTGTTTATGCAGTCCCATCGTTCAGTTCTGAAAAAATAAAATGCAAAATATGTTACATTGATGCTATGTGGCGATTTACTAAAAAACAAATCTAATTGTCAAAATAGTTATTACAAGGAGTATACAAAATAATTAATTAGAACAGACTCAATTTTCGCTAGCGTGTAAAACCAAATATTGTTTTTTTAAAGACCCGGTTTCTTGATACCCAGCTTTCCTTTTTCATTAAAATATTGAATCAGTTGATGTTGAGAAAAATCTGATAGTGAAGGCTTTCTTTGCTCAATATGTAGAAAATATTGGTAGTGGAGTTAGAATCTTATCTGTAGCTGTGTCTAGTGGGAATGTTATGCAGTTCGTTTTCCCTCTGATATTTTTCTTTTTAAATCGTAATCAAAAATATGTGTTTGGCATGATAATGGAATATTTTTCCATTTAAAGTTAGGAACTTTAGAATGACTATTTTTGGGATTGGCGGACGTCCGGTGGCAAAGAGAGATGTGCGAAGAAGCGGAGGAAACGTAGGTATTTTCATGCGTTCAAGAGTTTCGCATTTATAATAGTCAACTCAACCCTAATTTCTAGAAGTTGGGGATGCGTCCCCTTCGTTTATTTTCATTTGTGGATCATTTGTAGATGAAATAAATTTTTGGCTGATTTTCTAATTAAAAAAAAAATCAATATTTATATATATATTTTTTTTGGAAGAAGGTGAATTAAATGTATACGGAATTTTCGTTCCAGAGCAACTTAGGATGGCAGAATAGGATCTACCCGACTAGTCTGCTTGGGTGGGGCAAAAACTAGTGCGGGGGCAACGGCCATTTCATTCTTTCAGCTAATTCTTCATTGGTGCTCCCGATGCCACAGCAACAGGTACACTCCTCTGTTGCACAGGCCAGAATTATACAATTTCTTCTTTGTCAAGCGACAGAATTTTTTCGCAAATTGACTGCGCAATTCGGGGATCAAAAACTGTCAAGCACTCGTGTATTTACCGTCCTCGGACCAGCATCACAAGCGAAAAAATTCAAGCGGTTTGACACATTATGGAAGAGGTTAGACGAATCGGGATATCCGGAGTTGCAGAGAAGGTCAAAGCTATGGAAGCTGTTAAGTGGTCAAGTTTATTGCAGGAAGCTATATAGAAAAACAAATTAGATTTTTTTTTAAATTTTTGATAAGCAATTTTAAAATATAAAATAAATCCCGTTTATGTTTGATCCACCCTCGTATATACATGAATCAACGTATCCGCCCTCTACTGCTTCCCCCGCTTGAAAAAGCTAGGGCAAAGCTGGCTCGTATCAATGGCAAAATTGGGTTCTGGGACGCACGTATAATAACAACATTAATCCGGTTGCTTGCATTGAGTTATTTACCGACAAGTGGTAAAAAAAGCTACAGCCGCGATTGTTTTACGAGGGAATGGGGACAGGGCAAACGTCATTCGGTTCAAGTCGCGAATTCATGGCGGATTACAATTGTGTGACATCTAATACCGTAAAATAATGAAGAACTATCCTTCTGAGCTTTCACTAAAAAAAGCGTTCGGTGAAAACAAGGCATTGACATGAGGTGTATAATTAAATTTGCCACACTAGATGGTCGGCAATCGAAAGTCTTTTCATACATTTTTTTAAAAAATCCCAAAAATCAAGTCTGTTCCTAAATTCCAAGCAGCTATGCTCAATTTAAATAAGATACTTAATTTAAAAAAAATAATATGCGGGATAGAGGGGTTTATCGAAGAATCAGATGATTTCCTGACTTTAGTGATTAAGGGAGAGGGACACATTTTCGCATCACAACTGAAGTTTTTTGTGTCTGTCTGCGTCAGTTGGCATGGCTCTGTCGATCGATAGCTACTTGGGCCTACAGATCTATCTGTCTGCTTAATTGAGTTTTATTTCATCAATAAGCTGCCGAAGGTTTCTCCTTTGTAATTCAACACTAAATTTCAATTTGCATAATATTAAAAATAATATTAAAATAATATAATATTAAAAATAAATGAAATGAAATCCAATTTAAACAATTGAAACCACATACATAAATGAAAAATCATTGTTTGAATTCGAAATAAAAGAAAACATTGTTATTTGTATAAAATATAAACCAATCAGAAATAATATATATGCATAGGTATATACAAATTTCGAATCAAATTTATAGATTTTTGGTACAAATTCATTAGATTTTTGAATATAATTTATGCTTTTTCAAATCAAATGCGTAAATTTCCGATACTAATTTATGTTTTCGAGTCAAATTCATAATTTTTTTTAATCAAATTCAGAATTTTTGTAAGTCAATATTATAATTTTTATAAGTTTAATACATAGGTTTTTCGAGTTAAATTTGTAAATTCTTAGGATAAAATCATATGTTCCACCTCAAATTCATAAATAATAATCTTAACGATACACAAAAATTATGAATTCGTCTCGAAAAAACGACGAATTTTTTAATCAACCTCAAGAATTTGAAAATTAAAACGTGGAAAGTGTACAAAAAGTGTACGTCGTTACGTCTAAAAACGACTATGAAGCTAATGAAGAATTACGAAATTGATTCTTATCTCAAACCTCATTTGCCTACTCTAATGGAGGAGCTAAGGCAGTCTAAACGTTTTTGGAATTATCTAAATTCAAAAATGTATCATGGCGGATACCTTTGCTCTTTTGAGTCACTAGTCAATGTAAATGGCCCATTATGGGCCATTCAGACAAGCGTCCATGCGTCCACGCGTCCATGCGATCTAGCGTGTTTTGCTTACACGAGTCAATTTGATTTTGTTTATATAGGCGGACCTAAAGCGAAGGAGGTGGAGTATGCTGATTCATGTACAATAGATTTTATAATGATTTCTTTCGCTCAGCGGCATGTGTGGATGATTCGTTGATGATCATTTAAATATATATTTTGTGGATGATTATTTTATTATATGCTGATGTGGATAATATTTTTTTTTGCATCCTTACGTGCAGGACTATTACGAAAAAATTAGAATGCATACGAATATCCAGACACAAACAATTTTATATGAAGGTATATATAGTCATATGGATAAATATATACAATTGTCTGCTACCAATTTATTTGTTTGGAAGGAAGAGAAAGAATGGGGAAAAATTGAGAAATGGGAATTAGTAATGTTTCAAAATTGATAACGACGATGTTTTCAAATATTAATTATTATAATTATTATAATTCAAATAATATGAAAATAAAAAAAAACCATCGTTGCAAGCGTGTAATATCCATTTTCTTATCAATCCATCCATCCGCTTATCATCTCGAAATGACAAAGAGCGAAAGTAAAACCATTAAGTCAATGGTATGTCAATCACCGTATCCGACCACTTTCGCCTTTGCCCCGCCTTCAAAAAACTGGATTTGAGTTGACTTGACTCGTTTAATCTAAAAACGCATGGACGCGTGGACGCATGGACGCTTATCTAAATGGCCCATTAGAACATGCAAATCTAGTCATAGCTGCAATTGATGAAGGTAAACAAGTTGACTGCATTTACACCGACCTCACAAAGGCTTTCGATAAGCTGGATCATAATATTCTTATATATAAATTGCATATTTTTGAATTCCCTCATAAGTTTATGCACTGGATTAAATCTTATCTCACAGATCGCAAACAGAACGTTCGATTATGTGGTACTCTATCCACTGACATAATCTTCACATCAGGCGTGACACAAGGTAGCCATTTTGGTCCGATTCTATTTGCTATTTATATAAACGATCTTATCACTTTAGCTCTTGGATGATTTTTAATGTAATGTCATCATTTACTTTATATTGACCAGTGGGAGTCTATGTGAGTGGGGCTAGCCTGCAAGGACCAGTACTTGCTTTTCTTGGAAATATTTTTATACCAGCCAAACTCAGTAATAAATTCCTCTGGTAAAATTCCAGTAAATATTCGCTTCTGCTTATTGTTTACATAGGTATTCCATGTGCCTATTTTTCTGTTGAGTAAATAAAATGTTCAGCTTTCTTTTACTTATAGATAATACTGCTAATAAATTGAAACGATTTTGACTTGTTTATCTGAAAAATAAGTTTCAAAAGTTCCAATATTTTTTAGACTGCTAAATCATCTTTCTGAACCTACAGTTATAACTGGAGTGACAACGAGTATTTTAATTAAATTATTTGTTTGTTATACGATAGAAAACATCTTATTATCTTAAAAAAAAGCTATACAGTTCAGTAGCAGATGACATATTTTAGAACACTTTGTCAATATATATTAATTTTGACTGGTTTAAACTGAATTATAATTATAACCTAAACTTATCTATCTTATAACGTGAAGATCATAGTTGGAAGCTTTTTTCACCATTCATTCCTGATGATTAGGCTTTCTTAATTTCAAACTATTTCTAATTGAATTAATAAATCAAGGTGCCATTTATACTGCGTGAATGTAAAACATTATAAAGAATATTCGCCTGACAGAATATTTTATTAAAAAGACTAGACACTAGAAAAAATTAAAATTATGATAATTCAAATAACTAAACAGTTCGGTTGCTTCTCTAATCGTAACAACGTCCCAAGTATCCCATTGAAGTAAATCAAAGTGATAAATTAGATGCCCAAGGTTTTCAAAAAATAGATTGTATAATTCGAGGATAGAAAATTCCAGCAAATAACCATCGATTTTGGGGTACTTCTTTGACTTTGGTAAATTTTAAATAATACATTTTTATGCTTTGAAGAGCACGAAGATTAAAAATTGTCACTGTTTGCAATTGACTTAAGTGAAAGTGTCTTCAAAGATCAATTATATTGAAAACAGTATATATAGAATAAGCTCAGACGTCTTTAATGCAATCAACATATTGCATAAAATATCGTACGTACAGATCTGTAGATATCATATCAAACCATGTTTAAGCTAAGTATACAATTTTTCTATCACGATAATATCACCTCAACGATAATATCAACAAGCACTGTAGACCCAAAACTATCGTTTACTCTTCATTTGCAAAAATTAATTAGCTCAATTTAACCCACTGATACTACCCACACTTCATTCAGTTAGCGAACGACGAAAAAGCGATATACCAACAAAAGCTTATATTTAGGACTTAGCCCATTGATTACTCTTTTAGTCATTGCGTATGACATGCACACACTTTGCGCTCATTGATTTTTTTCATTAATTTCCTCTCTTTTTTGGGACTAGTTTGACTTAGCCTGGCGCGCGTTGCTTGCATGTGAAACAGAATATGGAAAAAGAATATAAATATCGCTAAAATAAAATGTTATAATTGTTTGTATTATAATAATTGAGACACAAATAGATTTCTTTAACTTTTGGAATGAAAAAAGATGGTGGAGCTAAGCCCCACTAGCCCCATAGGTAGAGCCGCCGCTGATATTGACTCAAAAATAATAAAGGCGGACTGTGCACTTGGCTTCTTTAAAAGACCATCTAAAAAATTTAATGACATTCGTATGACAAAAACCCTATGTATCCTGCTCTCTGGTTTACCCGATCTTAGAATGTGGGTGCTTGATGTGGTCTTCATATTATAAGGAGCATATAGATCGCATAGAGTCTGTTCAAAAGAGATTCTTAATTTTTGCTCTTAGTTCCTTCCGTTTTCGCTTACCTCCTCATGAAAACCGCTTGCAATTGTAGACCATGGACACTTTTGAAACACGACGTCAAAATTTCAAAGCTCTATTACTCTACAAAGCCTTGACTCACCGGAAACGGGAGCTCTGAATTTTCACTATCAAAACTGAATTCGTGTTTGCCACGGTGAGCGCAGGCATCATAGTAGCTTTTTCGGCCGATAATTGTTTCTAATAATTTCATTAATGTATTTTGTGTAGTAATCGTTTCTTTGGTGAAACTGTTAATGAATAAATAAAAATAAATACATAAAATAAATTTTGGGATTTAATGATTTTTGATTAACTATTGTAGGCTATTGGATTTAATCAGTAGCCCACGTATTTCTGGTTTTCAGCTGCCCAAGGTAGTTAAAGGACTGTATAGACTCAAATTCATGCTCCTGTAACTTGATTGTTTCACCAACTCTAGGTGTATTAATGATGAATATATGAAATTCAAAAATCAAAAATTCTTTAATTTACGTTTAATTCATTTCACAATATTTTGATCTCAATAGCCAACATTAGACATGATAATAACCGTATTTACACAAAATTGAAACCACATAATTCATTTTCAAGTACTCAAACGCATTTTTGGTGAGAACACGATATAAAAGTTTGACGAGCAATCAACAACTCAATCATATTTTGAAACCGTTTAATCATTTTTATTACTTCGTTATTACGCTATTGCATTACATGTACTTATTACATTTGTAGGTTACAACTTGAAAACGAATAAGAGTTTAATATCACGATCATTATTTGTTGATATGTTCGATAATGTTTTTCTTAGCAGCAAACGTTTTACACTTGTAACTTTCAAAAAAAAAACAAAGCAAAAAAACAAAATAGTGGCATGTTGAATTCTCATAGGCATTTAAGCAACTATCAACAACATTCCAAATCTCCACTTAAAAATATCCAAATGCATTTTTAAGAGCTCAGTAAGTGTCAATCATTCAATGAAGAGTTTCATCGTACCAAACTACCACCGACTTGCAATTCCTACTTCACACAACAACGACAACTGGTCTTA
Source organism: Nemotelus pantherinus (assembly GCA_963978885.1). NCBI lineage: Eukaryota > Metazoa > Arthropoda > Insecta > Diptera > Stratiomyidae > Nemotelus > Nemotelus pantherinus. The sequence continues at coordinate 60,210,154 of OZ022263.1, forward strand.
TAACATTTTTTTCATGCCAAAACGTACATTTTTACTGCTTTTCGAATCAAACCAGCTAAGGCAGACACGATGGGACTATTTTGCAAGCGCACCCCAACACCTCAAACAGTTTATGGTCATATCAATATTGCGTCATTTTCAAGTCCAAAAGTAATTACTCTTACGTACAAGACGCGTTTATTCCTTTCGAAGCCGCAAAATAATGTTATAGTTCAAGTGAAATGGAAAATAACACGAACGATGCGTTTTGTATGGCTTGTCGGTTCGCACCAAGCTGGTCGCTGAGTGACTTTGGCTGGTGTCTTAATTGGGTGTTTAATGAAGGCTATGCAATTTCATGAAATCAGAGTGGATTTTTCTGCTGAGTCGACAGACATGTCTAGTTGTTATTTGTGTTAAGACAGTCGAAAAAGGATGAATAACGGTTATAAAGAATAACTGTGAAAATTATAGGGTCATGATAGGAATTACCACAATGCCTTGATGGCACGTAAATAGAAATCTTTCAATCCATTGACACTTTTTTTTTTTTTTTGCTTTTTAGAATTCTAGGACAGTATCGCTAAACTAAAAAATATTACATTGTTTTGTGGTAAGTTAAATTACTAGCACTTCGGTTTCTCTACTCCTGGAACCATATGAATACTGAATATATTTCATGAGAGTTCCGTTCATCCGCAAGAGCTTACTTCAGGATATACATATAATTCATCACACGCAGTTTCAAAATACCATTGAAATTTATTCCAAACTACGTGCATTTCCAGACTGCATCGATTACAGTGCTTCATGACTTTGATTTCGACAACTATCCGTTAAACAGCAATATAACACCACTTCAGTAACCTGCTGAAATGCTTACATACGTAATAATTAGCTGATATGCGATAGCATAATTCAACATTTCTCAAAATTGCCAGCGAAATCATGTACCATACATAATATGTTAATTAATGAAGCGTAACGTCAACTTTGCAGTCCAAGTAGCTTGTTACGCTGCTCCGTACCCTGTACTTACACACCGATCACACTTACCAGTCAACATGTATAAAAAAGTGAAGCATAATTTCGTGCATAATTTCCATCGAGTCCAGGCTCAACATTCGCGAAAGTGGTTTCATATCCAAAATATTTTTGGCGAGGCGCGATCGTCTTGGGTTCGAAAATGTGACGATGATTTAATTAATTAAACATTTTACGAGCACTTTATCTGGTCAATGGCGATTTTCTTAAGGTGATATGCGCATTCATTCATAAGTAGATAGCAATGCAATAGCAAGATGTTTCGAGTTGAAAAATAAATAAATGAACATTGTAGTACCTACGCTATGCCCTTGAGAGATTTTTCATCGCACGAAACCCCTTGAAAGAGGAAAAACCGAAATGCTCATTGCGGTTGCTTAAAAGCTGTTACTTTCCATAAAAAGTTGAAATGGTGGTTTGTACTTTCTGAATGACGCACGGGAAATGAAGTGAAAGAAATCGAATTCGATTTTCTTGCAAAACTTCCTGCAAACGCACTTTTATATGACTAATCGATTCATTAATGACAATCGAAGATATATTTCAATGCCATAGGTAATAAAACTAAACAAAGAAACGGTTGTTTTGAATTCTCTTTGTCTGACATTAGTTCAGTTAGATATTTATCCAAGCTCTTCCTAAATTTGAAAATGCCGTTGTAACCAAAATAGGAAAACTAGGGATGAAAGGCATTGATCTTTAAAAATTTGACTAGAATTCAACTAAAATTTTTATATTTAAAAATTTAACTAAAATTTTCTATATTGTTTTTTACTAATGTTCGAAGAACATTAGTATTAAAATCGATTCGGCCAAAAATTCATATTTCCATATCATTTCCATCAAAAAATTTCAGTGAGATAATCTCGGGAACGCGCCATCCGATTGAGCTGAAACTTTCAGGATACATTGGTGTATATGCAGAATAGGTCCAGGTCTCACTAAATCTCAGTTATTGTTAACCTTTTGGCGCCGGCGGCCATTTAAGTGATATTTTTAATATACCTATTATTTCGCACACAAATAATTTTCGCAAAAACAAAGTTGACGAAATAAATTTCGAACGGGTTTTACATGTGAATCGGATAATGCTTTGGAATTTTTTAACCCTATGTGTGCGCTGGGTGTCTAAAAAGAGAACGGGAAAATTTAAAAATTTTTAAATTGCGATAACTTTTGACAGAGCTATTGAATCATTACGAAATTTTCAGGACATATTGATATTATTTAGTTGTAGATTTGTGTAGCTTTTAATGAGTGTGATGGTAACCCTGTAGCTAGAGAAGGCACTGAAAGTGAAAACCTCCAAATCATCGTCTCTCTTGAAAAAATGCCGTTTCTTCAAAAAAAAGCCACTCATATGTAAATCTTGTGCTTTGTTTACATAACCAAAAAAAAAAAAAGATATAGTATAACGGGCGCGCCTAGTAACCCTTGCCCAATTTGCCTATATTTTTAGCATCAAAAACTTCTGTTCACGGAAACTCACGATCCGATGAGCAGAATTATTTGAAATTCACAGAATGTATTAATCTTAAATAGGACCAGGTCTGATAGAAGTGATTTTGAAATGCGGGCGATTCTGTGCCAGTGGTGCCATCTTGAAAAATCACTAAAAAAGATAGCTACTTTTAGCCCTATAAATTCTGATTGAATCGTTCAATTTTGACGAAATTTACACAGTAGCTGGACCTTACTTTAAGCCACGTTTGGTAGAAGTTTGGTCGAAAAGTTCGGTTGGAGCTGCCAGCAATGATAATTTTGGTGTCTCAAATTTGAAAAAAAAAATTTGGTAGTGAAAATATTCAAACCATCCAATATTAAAAAACATGTCCGTTTCTTATAATAAAACCAATCTGTATACAAATTTTATGCTTTATCAACACGTTCAAAGTAAAACTTTGGAAATTTCATGTCGGACAAGAACGGTAACCCTCTCCCAGTTAACCTATATTTTTAGCATCAAAAACTTCTGTTCACGGGAACTTACGAACCAATAATCAGATACAGCTGAAATTTACAGAATGCATTGGACTTAAGTAGGACCAGGTCTGATAGAAGCGATTTTGAATTGTGGGCAACTCTGTGCCAGTGGTGCCATCTTGAAAAATTATAAAGAAAAAAAACTGCTTTTTGCCCTATGAAATGTGAGTTAGTTACCAGATTTTCATGAAATTGACACAGTAGCTGAACCTGTTTCTAATCTCTGTTTATTGGAAATTGGGTTGAGAAATTTGATTGGTGCTGCCAGCTATGGTAATTTTTGTGTCTTTGGTTTTGAAAATTCGCTCAGGAAAATAAAACTTTTTGCACTATAACTTCCAGTGCAGTCATGAAATCAATACGAATTTCATACAATTAATGAAACCTATCATAAACATTATTCAAGCCAAATTTGGTTGAAAAGCTATGATAGGGTTGCCAGCTATTGTTGGTTTTGTGTTTAATTCCAATATCTTTATTAAGCGGTTTTATCGTAGAATTTTCAAATGGTAATGATATTGTAGTGACAATAAACAGCAAATATTAAGTTTTCGATTATTTGAAAAAAATCGCTGCAGGTAACCCTAAATTTCTTTATCCTCCTATAACTTCGAATGTAATATAACAACGTGAAGCAGATGTGATATATTCTTGGCTTTGATACTGGCAGAAGGTTGCCAGCACGAGTTGGTTGTGCTACTTTTGTATCAATAAATGCTTACAGTTAGTATTCATACCGGAAACAAATAAATAACCAATGTTTCAATTCCCAAAGTTCTGCAATTTTTTCGGATCGCAGCCCCAAACACCAACTTCAGTTACAGTGCTGCAGGCACTGAGCATTTTCTTCAGTGATGTTATATGAGATGCTGCTTTCAAAATTTTGTGAAATAAGCAACTGATAACGAATATAATTAACCCGTGTTTTGCTCTCATAAACGTTGAAATTCATGCCAGTGGTAATATCTGAAACCTTCCACCATATGAGTTATAATGCATTCTTGAGACCAAAGTAAAACGTGGCATTTGAAACAGTTTGGCCGTAATAAGCAGCACATGTGGTGGAATATGCACTGAAAACCTGCACGATTCTTCTAGTGTTCTTCGAACATTAGTGTTTCTAGCGGTTCAGGTGCGCTAGAGTTTTTTGGAAATCGATTCGTTTTAATTTTTTCCGAACCAAAACTCTGTAAACTTCGTAACGAATCAAATCATAAGTTATTCTGAACTCCAAATTACAGGCCATTGTTGGATGGTTTTGTTCATTTTACTGTAATAAAATTTTATTTTAGAATGGACCAAGGGACTGATTTCTTCTTCTAGCAAAACGAGCTTCCATCTAAGCAAAGCAATCCCACGACAACCCTCGTACGGGTCTTGGGGTTGAAGCTGGTAGAGAGCTTCATTACACTTATTTTAATCATTGTGGATACGAGTGTGGAGTGATTAGTTCCACGACTCACGTTACCCCTGATTTAAATCAGGTACCTAATCAGAGCTAGGTGAACTCAAAGCTTGGTGCGCGGACCCTCGTCCGAACCTGGATTCGAACCAGGGACCCCACACGCAAGAAGCCAGTGCTCTACCCATTAGGCTACTCAAGCAACTAATAAGTGTTCATCTAATAAGTGAAGAAATATTTCCTCTTTTTTCTCGCATCTATAGCTCTAGTAAAAATAGTTGAATCCGTAGCGCATACATGTCAAGTAGACGATGTCTAATTGAGGCAGTCACTGCTACAAGAAGGGATTGCTTTTTAAGCTCAAGTAGCTCCACAGTGTGGTCAATATAAAAAGTTTTCCGCAATTGCCTTGCGATCGCACTGGTTGATTCTTCAATTTAGAACTCCAGAACGTCCGAAAAGGGCTTTTTTTATTTAAAATATTTGATTATATAAAAACCAATTGGTCGTTCTTCCAATACTTCCAATCGTGAATAATTCTATCTGAAAGACATGGAATGTAAGCAGAAAGTAAGCTTTAAATTCAGATCAGTGGAAAATATACCACACACTACTCTGTCATTCAATTTGGATCCATCCGAAAAATGGACTATGGAGGAGTTCTGGATTATGGCGGGGATAAAGTTTTTGATCTGGCACCCTGTTGAATATGTTACCGTTCATGTACTCGTATCCCTATCTATAACTTATTCCTTACTGCTTGCATTAGCCTATGTATCGAGTAATGCATCAATATCTGCATATAAGTGCTTTTTTCATATATATTTTTCGTGTATTGCCTCGACTGAAGCGCTCTTTATATCTCTCCCCTCTTTTTTTTTCTTGTTGCTTTTTCCAGTTTAATGTCATTTCCAAACTAATCGTCCCGTTCTGAACCTTATCATTTCGTATATGCCTTCTAGTCGATTTTTCACTTTCCTTTTCCTAACACGCTTATATTTATTCTGACTCTCATCACTCTCCCGTTTCCAATAATATAAGCGTTAGTCTTTTGCTCCCTTAGATTAGGTTAGTAAAGCCGATTGTCGCGTACGCGGCTAGCATTAGGCCGCCAGTTTGGCGCCATTTGCTACTCTCCTTTGGCTTGTTAGAGCTGCCAAGTGACCGCTTTTTCAAACTGAATCAGCTGACTCAACGTGACGGCATTAGCCACCTCTGCTAACTCTTTAAAGTGGTAAGAACCAAAAATCTTGAAGCGTTTATTATTTAGGGCCGGACAATCGCAGAGAGTGTGCTCAACGGTGTCTTCTTCCATCTCGCAACTCTTGCATAAACTGCTGGATGTCAGTCCCATTTTGTTCGCATGAGCAAGCCGACCGTCGCTCTCACGCAGTTTTTGCTGCTCTTGAGCAGTTCCCTGCTTTTGCTTGGATCAGATGATGGCCATAATATCCTGCAGTCTATCCTGTTTTCCCATTCGGACTTTAGTTTGGCTCATACGGCGGCTCTTCTTCCGTCTCTTCTTTCCCATTTCTAGCTTAATGGCATAAGTAATCCCGATTGTATACTCAAAATCTCTTTCTTCCTCGTTATGTATACTTCTGTGCATACTTTTTGACCTAAGCCTTTTTCTCTATGCTCTCTTTCATGCCGAAAATTGACCAAAGCTTTCTCGATACTAAATACTGGTGATATTGAATACGTTTCCAACTATCACGCCATACAACCTCTTGTATGTTTTTCTAAACTGTTAGAAAAAATTGTACACGATGAATTATATCGTGCTTTTTCAAGTTATATTTCAAGTGTACAATACGGTTTTATCAAGGGCTCCTCTACTATCACAAACTTAGCGGAAGTTGTAGATTTTGTGTCCTCTGTTATTGATAATGGGCATCAAATTTATCTACTATATACTGATTTTTGAAAGCTGTATCCCTACATTTTGCTTGATAAGGTTATTTGATTGGATACATACGGTCCTCTTTTTTTCTGTTTTACCAATTTTACCTCAATTTTACCAGCAAAGTTGTGCTTGTTTTTCCCCTTCTTCTCATCTCTCCAACAAGGCTCCACTCTCAGCCCTCAATTCTTTTCTTCTTTCTGTTCCTGTTCATCTAAGTGCTTCTTTTATTCGGCCAATTTTAAGTTGCTTTGACAGTTTTTGTGTAAAAAAAAAATATCGGTGCACAGCCTTTTACATGGTGTTCCAGGAACTAGCCCCCTTCTAATGTATACAAATGTCTATTAATGTCTTTTTCTATCAAACCTATATTCAACTAACGAAGCTGTAATGACGCACGCAGCTATCGACCTATTGCAAAAATGCTATGCGCCGTTAAACTTTTTGAAGCCATAGTCACGGATATTGTAGCATTTCATTGCAAATCTATCAGCACGATTTTATGAAAAATCATTCAAACTCAACCAACCTGCTTGAATTTTTTCACCAAGTAACCAAGTCAATCGAAGCTGGCCTTCAAACTGACTGTGCCTACACACACTTGTCGAAAGCCTTTGATATGCTTGATAACTCTGTACTTTTAGCTAAGCTTCATTCCTTTCAATACTCTAATCAAATTGTCTTACTGGACGAATCCATCCTAACTTGTATCCTTTCGCGGTGCCTTGCTATCCGAAATTAAAACCACGTCTGGTATTCCACAAGGTAGTCGTTTAGGTCCTTTATCGTTCAATTTATTTATTAATTATGTAGGTTCCGTTCTGCAGTCATCTTCTGTTCTGCTTTATGCCGATAACGCTAACATTTTCAAAGTTGTGAGAAACCTTAATAATTGCAATGATTTGCAGCAGGATCTAAACAGATTTTCCAGCTGGTGTTCCGATTATTTTATACACGCAAAAATAATCCTGTAATCTTAGAATACTCACTTTTGAGTAAAGCTTTAAATAGATCAGCAAAAGTACTCAATTTAGTAGTACTGCTGAATCAATCATTCAAATTTGACGATCACATCAGCTTAATCGTTGTGAAAATTAGAAAATGCTCAGATTTTGTCAGAAGACGTTCGAGGGAATTCAACGAAATGGTTCTAACTAAGACCCCCTCTTTCAGATTAGTTAGATATATAAAGATAATTGACCAAATTGAGTCAATCTAAAAGAAGTTCTTACGTGTCTTCCTCTGTGGTTGTTCGTGGTATGATTCGCTAGATCTTCCTCCTTTTCAAGACCGCTTAAATATTTCACGAATGCATTCCTTGAACTCTCGACGTCAAAATTCTAAAATATTTTTTGCGGCAAAAATTTCTGAAGGCACCATTGTTTCAAACTACTTTTTAATCCAACTTAATTTTGACATTAATAACAATCGCGTCAGGCGGGTGAACTTTTTGTCGATCCCTCAACATCAGACCAATTATGGTTGCAATGAACCAGTCACTGCAATAAGCACATGCTTTAACGAAGCTTACTATATGTTTGATTTTCATTTGTCTACAGCATCACTTAAACGAATTCTTTATAAGAATGACTAATTTCTATTATATGTGTATAGTGTGGATTAGACGAATTTAATCAAATAAATTAAAAAAAGCTGAGCTTGTTCTTTTCCTCCTTCTCGTCTCTTGATGGCGTTCCACGAGGCTTTATTCTCGGCTCTTTACTCTTTGTTCTCTTCCTCTTTCCGTAATTTCATCTAGTGCGCCTTTTATGCGGACACTTTTAATGTACCTCGTCAATTTTTGTCTATCAGTGATCGGTTTTTATTGGTGCACAGCTTGAAATACATGAATTTCCAGGATCTAGCCGCCTTTTGATGTATCCGAATGTCTAGTAATGTCCTTTTCTATCAAACCAAATATTTTGGCAGGTAATATTTCGCTTCCTCTTAAATATCTGGATATTGTTCTTGTTGGTCCTAAAAAGAGCGTGTCCTGCCTCAATTTCGCGCTTGATCATGTTTTTTTTTCTTCCAGTATATATGTATTTATCTCAGTTGTTACGTTTCACTGTCCGTTTTGCCTGTACAGAGGCTGCTTTCACTCCCCATTTTACGTGTATTTCGCAGTTATGATGAACTCCAGTTTGGATCTCTTCTTTCTTCTTTAAAAAAACAAACTTAAAGTCAAACTCTAGTTTAATAAGACACTTATCAGCTTCATTTAATTTTTCGATATATTTACTTTACTAAATTTTGTAAGCGTACTTTTTTATTGGTGATGACTCATCATCTCGTTAGTGATAACACTAATTCTGTGACTCATTTTTAGTATAAATACCACGTCTTTTTTCATTTTGTTGATCAACGCTACATACCTGGAACAAGAAAAACAGAAATTGGAAATTTTCTTAGATCGGTGCACAGTGCCGTTATTAAATTTCTTGTTAAAAAAAGGAAATACGCCGAAGGAAATTATTAAAGACATGTCAATAGGCTCGGCTATTTCAACAAGGAAGAGAAACATGTGAAGACGACCCTCGCCCGGGTTGTCATGTTTCCGAAGGAAATATCCAAAAATGCAAAAATATGTATTGGCTGAACGAAGTAAATTCAACTGTGGCAGATAGCAGAAGAACTATAGATTAGCAAAGAACGAGTTCGATAGATTTTAGACAAACATTTCCACCCGATAAAAATTTGTTTGCGTTGGTTACCGCGAATGCTCAAACAGTTCGACAAGCAGCAACAATTAGGGAGTTGTAAAGATTTTTTGACGATGTGTCAGGGTGATTTGGATGAAATTTGTAACCACATTGTGACCGTTGATGGAATTTGGATTTGTCAGTATGATTCCGAGTCCAAACAAGAGTCGAAGCAGTGGAAAAAAAAGGGAAAAGGCCACCAAAGAAATTCAAAGTGGAAAAGTCAGCGTCGAAGATTATCGCTACCATTTTCTGGGATAGCGAGGAATTGTACTAATTCATTACTTGTCTAAAGTGTCTACAATGAACGGCCAGTTTTGAAGAGTGATCGATTTTTTTTCAGTGACATGAAGGCATTATATTCACGATGTGAAAAATGTATTTCACTTGAAAGGGATTTTATTAAAAAATAAAAAAAGATAAAACTATACTTTTCATTCATCAAGTACCTTAAGCCGCGAACTTATCAGCCGCCCCTCGTAAATCCTCAGCAACTGTTCTTATGAGTATTCTTCTATGCCATTCATCTTTGCTTGGGTTCTGTATTCTAAACATTTGAATCAGAGTTGGTTGAACAAGGGTTATATAAGCGATTTCCGCTTGAACCAATATTCTCTGCACTGAGATTTGAGTATGGTCTAGGTCTGTTCTGCCCTGTTTTGCATATCAACAGTTTAGCACTTTCGAGATATTCAATAATTTGTGTTTTGATGTGTACTAGAGATATATGGAGAGTGCATTTTTCAATATTGATTTTAACATACTTCCGCAAAAGATAGATTTATCAATTTTTGCAGAATGATGTAATAGAGTAGGTAGTTTTCGATTTCGGTGTTAACTCGAAAATGACAAAAAAGTAGATAGAACGTTTATGCTAAGCAGGGCAGTATTCTTGTTGAAGAGTAAACACAATCACAGCCTAGTCTAACCGCAGTATTCTTCGCATGTTTCATTACGGTTCGGCAGGCTGAGGAACGTCAGCTCCATTTTGGTAGTGTTACCATGCTCTCAGTACTATTACGAGAGAATTTGTAAAGAGTGATTTAATCTCTCCGATTTGACCTTGATAACTTTCACTGGTTCGGCAATAACAATGTCATGTCCATACATTATCAGTTTGATTAAGCTTCATTAAAAGCTCATTATCTGTAGATTCTACCGCCCTGGGGAGTACCCGTATTTACAATGCTATCACTACACGAACGGCTCCAAGGGGACCCAGCTATGAGTAATGAGTCATGCCACTAACACATTAACAAATCGATTAAGGAATGAAGTATCAGCTAATTTCAACGCCCAACCCTCTAAATTTTTCAAGCAAGAATCAGAACTTTATATTCAGTGCTTTCATTGTTAACATGTGCGCAAAGCATACGCACAAGAAATACAATTGTATGGGCTATGCAATGCCGCACCAGACAAAGAATTATCTTTCTAAAACCGTTTTGATGTAAATATTAATGCAAATATTAAATTAAGCATAGCACTACTACTATTATGCTGTTATTGTGTTACAGCACTGCTTAAGTTGCAACACTTTGCATGAGAGTAAACTTTGCTCCACAGTGTATGATCAATATCAACAATCAGGAATTGATGATACAAACACATTTTCTGATTCTAAATAGATGCACATGTGGCTACATAGAATTTAAGATATTTGTTGCCTAGCTGCAAAATTAATATTTGCACTATGAGCTGGTGAATTTATTGTGTTCGTCAGCATTTCTAGATAACTTAATGCTTTGAGTACACATCGAGGTGCGAGAGATTGTTTAAAGTAGATTCCAAGTTTGCATTCACTTGTTGATTTTTCTATGATGCTATGTATCAATCATAGAGATCCGCATTTAAACTGATGATCGCAATATGTCACAGGTTAACGCAATTTCAATACTTTGTACAAATATTTGTAACGTGTTCATTTCGAACGAAACTAATTTTAGTTGAATAATTCAACATCTAATATAATCACACTTGAAGTAAGTTCTTATGTAATCTTGAGTATGCAGCTTCCTTTAAATTTTCGTCAATAATTTCTGTTAAGTTTGCTTAGTTTTTAACAAGGAAAAAAATTCAAACATATTTTATTTTAATATTTTCCAGTGAGAATCATCTCCAAAATCGATTCAATGGCGCACTATGAAATATTCGTATTAATAGTACTTGTGCTCATGCGCATTATTGGTTAGAAAACCGAAGTGGGTGAAAACGTTATTTAAGTGCGGAAAACACTGTTTTTTTTTCAAATTAAATTTAAAATTCTATTTTAAATGCAATTTCTTCTCTTAAAAGTGTTACAAGAAATTCATTTTCAATCCGAAAGCTATTGAGGCCTCATTTTTTATGTTTGCAAAGATGATAATGTAAGTTTGGTTATCTATTTCATGCTTGAAAAAATAAACTTGAAAAATACTCACAAAATATTCTTAAAGTGATGTAATTTTTATTTCATTGTAAAGATTGATATTTGCCATTATATGTGAAATTCAATATGACATACAATGTCTTTCACGGGATTTCTTGCAGGACCCAATTCTTTTGAGGTAATTTTCAATGACTTTCCGGCACATTGCGGGCAATATCCCGGTCATGACTTCACGATTATTGGTTTTCAGTTTGTCCAGAGTTTGGGGATTGTTCGCATAAACACGATCTTTCGTATGCCCCCATAAAGAGAAATCCAGAGGCGTTAAGTGGCAGGATATTGGAGGACGACTCACGTCAGCCAATCGCGAAATTTCACATCCTGAAAATTTTTTTTGCAAAAGAGCTCGATTTGCCTGTGTAACGTGACTTGTTGCCCATCCTGCTGAAACCACATATTGTTAAGATCATGGTTTTCGATTTCCGTTTAAAAATAATCGGTCACTTAAAAAATCTGCCGGCTCCCGGAATGCAGTTAAATTCTCCCGGAAATTCAACAAAAATTACCTTCACGGTATTTTTATATTTGTATTTATATTTTATACTCGCTTTTATATGCTTGTAAATAGTACAATATCAATGATTAAAAATCGTAAATTGCACTAGATTTGTACAATTGATTAAATAAAAGATCTGAGTGCTTCTCTAAACGTGCCAATAAATGAGGATAAATTGTACGACGATAACTGTTTGCTGTGAGAAGTACGTGATCTTCTGGCAAGTGGAACAAAGAGGGTAGCCTTGCGTTGGGCTAATTTTTTTGAAAAATGTAAAGAAGAATCGGGCAAAGAAATAAAAAACTTGTTACATTCGCTCTATAGATCCCTATCGCAAATGTTGCCGCTTGTCGTGTTTTCAGCGTAGTAAACGAACTGTGGTCAGTAGATATATAATAGTAGATATATAATACCTGGCGCACTTAAGGTGGTCGTCTAGTGTGAAGACCATTTTTTAATGCTTTTTTGGGGAATTTTTTTTTTGGCAAACTATTAAAACAAAATAATTTATAAATTGTATACCATTTTTATTAACATTTAAGCAAACTTTGTGCATTTTTTAAAGTCATCATACTCAAAATAGTCGGAGATACACCGCCCAACAGGAACACATATATAAAAAGAGATGCTCCACTGCTGCCATGATTCCGGCCGTTCTGTTTATCTGAAATTGAAAAACCTAACGCAGTTTTGATCGTGAGACTTGAGACTTTAGATGGAAGCAAAATTAATTAGAATTCCAAAAAATTATTTTTTTACGCTTTAGAAAAAATAATCAATTTTTAGTGTTTTTTTTTTTGGGTTTGTATAGCTTGTAAAATAAAAAGTAATGAAACAATCTTGCGCCAAATCAATCAAATAGTTTTTGAAATATCATCGCAGCAGTTTGAAAAAATCGTGTTTTGAGAAAAACGCGTTTGAAAGTTGTTGTCTATAATTCATAATAAAAAAATGGTCTTACCATCAATTTGCTATGGCTGGACCATAGAGTACACCTTCCTCTTCTTCAAAGAAGTCATGCAAGGCCACTCTCTTTTCTCTGTTTGATATCCGGGCTTGTTTGGCAAAATCGCTGAAGCATCTCTCTGAACGGTCGATGCGAGAATCATTACGTTGATGAACGAACGCTTGGGCATTTAGGCCAATATTTACTCCCATGACTTCCATCACCTTTAGGATAGGTTCAAATCCTTTTTCGACGACTTTTGATGTTTCGGAGCGAAAGTCCAGATTATTGAGCTTGTGAACAGTTCTGGGTACCCGTTAGTTCGCAATTAGACTGTGTACAGTTAGTACAATTTAGTTACACAAAAGAGCCAGGTAAGGAGCTGGGCTCGAGAATATTCGATGCGAAAGTCAGCGTATACCTCCTACGGTTTACGGCTGTAAATTTTCAACGGCTTCAAATTTCGAAAATCCTTTTACCCACGTCTTCTATACATGATTTAGATGTTATTTGTGAAAAATAAAAAAAAATCGATTTTAATTTTCTGACATACTAGACGACCGCCTTAAGAGGAGTAAAAGAGGAGCAAATAAAAGGAGCAAAGAGGAGCAATAAGGACATGGTGCCTTCGATTATAGGCCAGCGAATGGCATAAACGATGATCTTTGAACTGATAAACAGCCCAACTGGGCTGTCAGCTCAACAGGGCTGTTAGCTTAACAGGGCTGTTTATCAGTTCAACTACCCTGTTTATCAGCCCAGCTGTGCTGTCAGCTCAACAGGGTTCTTTATTAGCTCAACAGGGTTGTTTATCAGTTCAGTTAGCCTGCTTACCAGCTCAACTAGGCTGTTTCAATTGGGCTGTATCGCAGGCACCATGTCCTTATTGCTCCTCTTCGCTACTCTTATTTACTCCTCTTTTGCTCCTCTTAAGTGCGCCAGCACTGGTATCATACATCGCCTGTGGTGAAAAAATCGCAATCGGCTTAATGGAACACATGTAAAATCAGAAATACAGGTATGCAACCATTTTAATTACACATGTAAAGAATTCTATAACTTTATCTTTGCAAATCAAAAGGCATTACAAGCAACTCGTAGTGTAAAGAAATATCATTTTAAATAAATAAAATTGGGTTTTACTTAGTTTTTTATTTTGCTCCCGGACCATGATGGTTCGTATTTGATCTTTCTCGAAAACATACGGCCCATACATGACACCATAATGCGCACCACACAGTGACTTTTTCCGAATGTAATGGCCTCTTTACGATCACTTGTGGATTTTTTGAACCCCACATTCTACGGTTTTGCTTACTAAAGTATCCACAAAGCGAGAAATGGTTCTCATTACTGACAATTTTTTTTTTTTTTTTTTTGAAAAATTGTTGTTTTCCGTTGTTTTTCGAAAACGCGTTGTTCGACTGCTAAATGATCCATGCTATAAAATGGCAAATCTTCAACTTAATAAATGACAGCGTGTTTGACATGTATCTTTAACAAATGTCGGTTAACTTTCTCAAGCACGAAGTGGATAACCCTCTATATATTTTTTTATATTTCCCGCAAACTCTTGAAATATTCAAACTATTTATGCAAAATAAACATACACAGACAAATTTTCGACAATAATTTTGTGCGAACTCACATACAATCTTCATCTGGGTACTCACTTGAGATTTTACGGTTCAGAACTGAAGGATTATTCAATATTGATAGTTGATGTGGCTAGAAGTATAAGCAAGCAAGTATCTGGCATATTGAAGCCATGATCGCGTTCATGATTACTGGCGTTGGGTGAAAGCGGTGATTTTTTTTTACTTTTAGCTATGCATTATACTTACGCTTGACTGAAGAATGGTATTTTAGTGGCAATTAAGTTACGCCTGATTTGATGTTTGAGATTGATTTCGGTGACATATAGCCGTGGTGGGTGTTAGTATAAAGGCCAAAGTGTAGTCATGTTAAAGTTTTTTTTTTAGAGTTTTTTTTACCTAACCCCAATACGATGGTACAATGGGTATGAAACACAAATACAAACAAACTATGGAACGGGGTTACGTGGTCTAAGATGCTTTTAAGAAGTAAAAAAATTGGCTCTATTAGCACATAATGACCATCAGGATTAAAAAATGAAAATTTGAACGAATGAAAACGAATGAATTGAACAAATGAACAATGAAAATTTAGCTTAAAGTAATCTTAGACTCATACATTTTATTCAATTGATAGCTTCTAAGAGGAAAAAGACATTACTTGACTGATTGAGTTTAAATCATGCTGTGTTCATTCAAGATTGGTGTGCTTTGGAGGACCTACCTCTTGATTGTGCCATTAACTATTTTTATAATACAGTTAAAAGCCTTATTAAATAAAGTGTACCAAGTATTTGATAAAAAGTAATAGCTACCCAAAGTGCCTATCTCTGAACCTGAAGAATTTAGTTCGAGAGAAAAAACTATCTTATTTGAAATTTGAAAGTTCTGGCTGTTTAGAATATTATGCTACGTTTTCCTATTTAAGGTCTGAATGTAAAGTGCAATCAAAAATTGACTATCAATGAAATATACAACGCATTGAATCCCATGTTCCCACAAATATTAAATACTTTTGGAATTTTGGAAAACATGTTTGCAAATAGTTTTTCAAAACATTACAGCATTGAGACTTATGAACTTGACCTCTTGTTGTAGAGCCCAGCAGTCAACGTGTCATGTTTCTCTTTCGATTAGCACTCTTTACTGAAAAACTTTTATCTCTAGATGTCTCTAAAATTCCAGGATCAGCTGGTATTCCACCGACTTTTATTTAAAAACTGTGCTCACAATTTAGCAACACTACTTCTTAACTTATATAACATGTCTTTGTCGACTGGAAAATTCCCTTTAAAGTGGAAAGCTAGCTACGTTATACCCATTTTTAAAACCAATGACAAAGCGCATATAAACAATTATCGTCCAATATGTATCCTGTTGGCAATCTCGAATGCTTTTGAAGACTTACTAACGGAAGTCAGTTGTGTTTCTCTTCTTTATCGATATTTCTGTGGTCTTTATTCTAATGAAATATCAAGTCTGCTCCCTTGTAGAGCACCTCCTACGCGCAAGACTCGAGCCTTCCAACGCGCTCACTCTCATACCCTTTCGATCAGTGCCAGTCGTATCGTCAAATTTCACGATTTTTTCTTATCTAGGTCAATAGGGTTATGAAACAGCTTACCATCTACTTTTTCCCCCGCCGACTATGAATCACAGTTGTTCAAATGAATCGTGCATCGCTATCTCCTGCAAACAGAACCCTTCTTTTCCATAAATTTCATTCAGCCGAGGCTGTGCTATAGCATAAATTCCCAGAGTCTTGTCCTCCTCATAGAAAAAAAAATTGTACATCATAAATATCTCCCGGCACGTCCATGTAATATATACTGATTTTAGCAAGGCTTTTAACAAAATCTATCTAAATTTTCGTGTTAAAACCTGTCGTGCATAAGATTCCATGGATCAATTCTCAGTTGGCTAGATGATTATCAATCATTTTTTCTATTGCACTTTTTTCAACGTCAGGAGTGCCTCAAGGTTCACATTTAGACCCACTTCTTTTCCTGATTTTTGTAAACGGCAATCACATTCTTTTTCAAAATGTTCAATTTTTGCTCTTCACGGACGTTTGTAAAATATTTAAAAAGGTTTTGTCTTATGATGCTATTAGAATTTTGCAATCTAACTTGAATAGCCTCCATATTTACTCTGCGCGAAACATTTTAGATTTGAACATTGACAAATGTCAATACATAATCTTCAGTAGTCCAAAAAACACACTTTCAGTTCACTTACTACATTAATAACACGACACTTGTTTAATTTTCTTTGAGCTTATTAGATATATTTCTGAGAAATCACACAGATTACTAATTAGAATTACAAAATGTTTTAACAACATTCAGGCACTGAAATCTTTATATACTACACTAGAATATGCTTCTGTTTTATGAAACCCCTACTACAGATCCCATAATGACTTATTGGAAGAGTTCAACACACATTTTTGCGTTATATTGTCTTCAAACTTCATATTTCGTCTGGTGACATTAGTTATCCCTACTTGCTCTCGATTCTGAGTTTCAATACACTTAAAGGCTGTAAAGCATGTCTCGATGCGATATTTTTATTTAAAATGTTAAGTGGACATTTTCATGAACCAGAAATTTTTGAATAAATTTTTATCGCAGTTCCTGCTAGACATACTAGATCTTATCATCTTTTCTATCTACAATTATGTAAAACCAACAACAATCAAAACGCTCCAATTGGAAGGCTAACAACTACTGGTGGTAGGATATCTAACGCCAATCATTTAGTTTTGTTAACTCTTAAACATTTTTTACTTAATTTTTTATTTATTTTTATTCATATTAATGTAATATGTTTTCACTATTATTATGCTTCGATCATAATTATTTCTCGCTCTATATTATCTAAGTTTATTTAAAATACTTCGTTTGAAATATGTACCAATTCTTTTCATAGCCTGTAAAAAAATTTAAATTTAAACCAAAAGCTAAATTTATTTTAAATACATATTAAAATAAATCTAGCTTCAAAAGGGAAAAAATGGTTTAAATTTAAATAAGGAAAAAAATTGTTTAAATTTAGTTTGTTAAATAAATAAAAAAAATTCGTTGTTTGATAAATAAATAAATATATAAATAAACGAGAAATTGTCATTGTTTTTAACAAATTTCGATATTTTGATAGTTGTGTGTTTTGGCACTTTCTATTTACATTACTGATATTTTGTTTAACTTTGAATTTCTGACAGATAAATCGTGCTCGAATCTGGGTTCAAAATCGTGACACTATTCTTGTATAAAGAATTATGAATTTCTTAGTAAAGTAGTTACAATACTAGTTTTCTTCGAAAATCAGAAAAAAAATAGAATAATATATGAAAACTCTAGCGCATTTGAACCGCAGAAATACTAATGTTCGATTAACAATAGAAGAATCGTGCAGATTTTGAGTGCAAATTCTACCAAACGTGCTCCAACTTATTTCGAGTGCAAAATCACTTTGATCTTAGCACTGCATTTAAACTCATAGGGTGGGAAGGATTTCAGGAATTTCAAGGTTTCGGAAAGTCAAATACTGCAAAACTTTGAAAGCAGCATAACATAGCAGTGCTTGCAACACTTTACCAGCACTGGAACTAAAAGTTTCCCACAATTGCCTCACGTCAAAATCAAAAAAACTCTATCGATTTCGATTTTATCCGATGATTTCGTAGAAAGTTACAGGGAAAGAAAGATGTTTAGGATCGAAAAACGAAAAATCCAAAAAATTTCATCAAAACCGAAAAATTTCTAGAACTTAGAAAATGTTCATCATCAAAATATTTTCATTGTAAATAAGTTCATTGTAAGCATTTATTGATACGAAAATAGCAAAAAACGCTTCGCGCTGGCAACCCTTTGATAGAATCAAAGCCAAAAATATATCACACCTGCTTCACATTGAAATCAACCTATTCTGCGAACTTCGTTCGATGAGAATACAAAGAAATTTAGGGCTACCAGTCGCAAGATTTCAAATTTCCAAGAACTTAATAATTGTTGTTTATTGTCACTACAAGATCATTACCGTTTAAAAATTTTACTATAAAATCGCTTAATGAAAATTTTGCAAAAAAAAAAAAAATACAAAACCAACAATAGCTGACAGCCCTATAATGGTTTTTTTAAAGATTCTTTTGAATAATTCCTATGTTAAGCTCCATATATCATGTGAAATTCGTTTTCATTTCATGACTGCACTGGAAGTTTTAAAGCAAAAAGCTTTATTTTCCTGAGCGAATCAGAATTCATAGCGCAAAATGCACTTTTTTTGCTTTGTAATTTTTCAAGATGGCACCATTGATACAGAGTTCATCGTATTCTCAAATGTTCACCGTATGGTCCTACTTAATACCAATACATTCTGTGAATTTCGACTATATTTGATAATTGAGTTGTGAGTTCTCGTGAAGGGAAGTTTTTGATGCTTAAAATATAGGTAAATTGGAGGAGAGCTACCGTTCTTGCCGGACGAGAATTTTAAAAGTTGTGTTTTGGTTGTATAGACAAAGCATAAGATTTTTATTTGAGTTGGGTATCACTGTAAAAGACGAAAAATTTTCATCAGAATCAATGGTTAGAAGGTTTTCACTTTCAATGCCGGCCATAGCTGCAGGGTTACCAGCACGTTCATAAAAAGCTTCACGAGTCTACAGCTTAGTAGCACCAATATGCCCTTTAAGTTTCATAATGATTTGATAATCTGGTCAAAAGTTATCGCAATTCAAAAGTTTTGAAATTTTCCCAATCTTATTTTAGGCGCCTAGCGCAAACATAGGGTCAAAAATTTCAAAAAATTACCGTATTCACATTGAAAACACGTTCAAAATTTATTTGATAAACTTTATTTTTGCGAAAGTTATTTGTTGACAGAAAAATAGGTATATTTAATATCACTAAAATCGTTTTAGTTTTATGTGAGACGTGGTACTATTCCTTGATTCGAATTTTACAACAAGGTCCAAGGAACCAAGGAGCTAAGGAGCCAAGGATAGACTAAACAAATGTGCTAGGAGATAGCTTATCTGCATGGAACATTTCGCAAGATTTAAAGTAGTAGAATTAACAATCAACATTTGGTTAACCAGCGCCTACAAGACATCTTGAAACTGAGAGCAATGATATCTAACTCGATCTCCCTAAATATTTGCAGGGTTCCAGTTTACAAAAGACAAAGGGAAATCAGTGAGAGAAGGAAGATTTTTTACGATAAAGAGGAAAAACGAAGTGAAATAATAGAAGTGGGATAAAAAAGATGGGAAGAACAAGAGTTCAAGGACGGCTACCTAAGTAAGAGGAAAACCAGTAGTGACATGACCCTTGACACCAAGCTGATCTAATACTGAGAGGATAATACACTACTTTAATCAAAAATAAGGTGACATTTGAATTTAAACTTCGCGCGCAAATGAACTTGATAAAATCTTTTTATTTTTAAATTGGTAATACTGTGTTTGACATCTTTGTCAAACTTTATGTCAATATTTGTGTTTGTTTAATATTTACGCACGTGTTTGTAGGCAGCAATTTAGCGGTTTTTAAAATGTGTGATTTTGTTGGACAAAGAATTTCAGTTAAATAATGTTTCCGGAATGAAGTTTCAGCTACAAAAAACGTTGAAAACGTTGCGAAAGGCCTTTGGTGAGCATGCTATGTCAAAAAATTATGTATAAGTGGTACAATGAATTCAAAGAAAGCAGAGAAAGCGTTTCAGGCAAAAATCGGCCTGGACGATCATCAAAATCAACTGATGAACAACACTTCAGGGAAATCAAAGATTTGGTGCACAAAAATCGTCGACTGACAATTAGAGACCTTGCTGATGCTGTTAACATTTCATTTAGATCAAAGCGGATTGTATTGGTAGAAGTTTTGGGCCTGAAAAGAGTGAAATTTCGTTTGGTGTCATATCGTTCTGCAGCCACCGTATTTGCCTGATTTTGCTCCGTGTGACTTCTGGCTATTCCCGAAGCTCAAGAGACTGCTCCTGGGGTACGATTGAAGATATCACAACCGAATCGCCAATCGTTTTGAAGGCCATTTCGGAAATCGACTTCAACAATTGTTTCGAGGATTGGAAAAGTCGTTGGCATAAGTGTATTGGATCGGGAGGAGAATACTTTGAAGGCGATAAAATATATTTAGAAGAATAAATAAAGAATTTAAATATTATAACCGTGATCACCTTATTTTTTGATCACAGTAGCATATTGCTCCGAATCAAAAAGCCTTAGCCCTTATGTAAACAACACTTTTGAAAAACTTACTAAAACAAGCTAAGAGAGATATAGAGCGATAATTAGAAATGCTAGTTGCATTTCTCAGTATAAGAATAGGAAAAATATTAGCAGATTTGCAAAAAGAAGGACACATACTGAACGAAGTACTAAGATTCAAAAATAGTGCAATAATAATCATATTATTTCTACTTAGGACAAATCTACTTCTAAGGGATCATATGAAACAAGGGTACAATGCCAACGTCAGAAAAGGACATATCATAATAAATTGAGGTACTATGATTGGAAGTGGTAGAAATTGTACATAAGGCCAGAAGGGTTTTGATTATAATTTTCTTCACGATGGCGGTGGTATCCGCTCATCGCGTCATTGGTCACATGTTTGGCACAAGAACGTGCTCTATTCAACTCCACAGGTCACGAAAATCAGCATTTTTTCGTGAATTCTTCTCTTTCATTTACCAGAAAAGTCTGCATATACAATAGTTCTCGATAAATGCGCATAATCCATTAGTGATATATGCAGATGATAAATGCGTGAAAACGTTTAAATTATCTCTGGCTTATAGTTTTCATGCCTTTGTGCAAACTTTTTTGGTGAACAAATTCAATTTACAATAATTCTTGTTAAACCAACAGATATTTCAGGAAAAAAGTGTTTGCGTGACTTGTGACCTCATGTGAATCCGAATAATGGTGAGTCCGTTGGAAGAAGTTTACTTGGAATTTTTTCGCAAGTCGGCTTTTTTCATCTACAATGACACGACTGCTCCAAAAAAGGTTTAGTCCGAGTTGAGTTGTGACCTAATTCAAAAGGCTTAAGTCAATGGTTGGTATAATGTGTGACAAATATATTAATCTCAGAAAGTGTGAGCCTGTGCGCAATTTTTTAACTCACTTGTTGAAGCTAATCAGCTTTTAAAATACTTCAGTGGTCAAAATAAAACAGCTTATAATTGATTTATGAATTATTTTTGTTCCAGTCTTCAGAGACGATAATTATGTTTAACTAAATGGTTCTATTCCCTAGATTTCCCCGTTTAAAAGATATATCGGTGCTGCTTAGGAAAAGTGGCAGAAGTCAAAAATATTGACTTTTCATAAAAAGGAAACAACGAACTCAAGTATTGGCAGGAACCTCCTTCTCTTTGGATATCCTTAATCCTTGCAACAGTTTGCTGCAGAAGTGCGTGCATCGTAAAGTAAGCTATTTTCACTTGTTTTGTCATACAAATCAATATCATTCAATCAATTACCTCATATTTGCAAAATAGATAAAAATATCAAATATTCAATTTCTTTCTATTTTAACTCGATAGCATTTGGCGACGGCTTTCAATATATGTATGAGCAAACCCGATTTTTCCATTTCACTTATCGAATTTTCGCTTGACACCACAGAACTAAAGTCTTCAAATTTATCATTCAAAATAAATTTGTTGAATCTTTCGAAATTTCTTTACGTTCATTTTTCTGCGAAGAGTTGAACTCCGTATTCATGTTTTGAAATGTCTGTTACCAGTCATACATGAATTAGTTCTGAAGGTTTAGCTATGAACAATGCTAATGGTTTAAATCAATGTTAATTCAGTGTAGTGCTAACGCATTATCATTCATACTAAAATTTGAAGTTTTTTTTTGTCTTGTGTTAGAAGAAATAGCATTAAGCTAAGTGAAAACAAAAGTGAAATACGATCACGAATTTAAAAAAAAAAACTAAAAATAAAAATAATAAAAATACAAATGAAATCAATATTTCAAAATAGAAGAAAAAATATTATTCTACTTCTGATTTTGGCAATGTAGCAGCCTATGCTTGTGACGGTTAAGATTTCATACAAAAATTGTTGACCCGAGCGACTTGAATATGTTGCTGCTTACATACACAAAACTCTTATAAAATGCAATTGTTCAAACCTTCATGCGACGTATCTGTGTACGTATTCGCTAGTCTTCTAGTATAAGCATCTTTCACATCAACGCATCTAAGCTGTTTTTTTGCGGAGGTAGGTCAATTTATGTCGCCCAAGTGCATATCAATGTTTCCACTTGTGGTTTTACCTCTTTAAAATACGCGACCACTAACTGCACACATAAATTCGCTATTAAAGCTAAGTGCGCTTAACTCATGCTTATCATATTTAATTAATATGTCTGAGAATGCACTTGTTGTGGCAAATAAATCATAAATTCATACAATTTTTCATAGTCTAGCGAATATATAACTGCCGAATAATTTACTATATTTTAATATTTAAATGTTACTGTCTTACTTTTAAAATTATGCTGAAAAAATGAATAGTTTAGCTCGTCATACTGTGTAAAAATAAAATCAGTAATTGGCTACTTTAAGCGAAGAGAAATTTCAAATGCACTACTCAAACCACCAAATAGAAAACAACAGCAAAGATATGGAGGTGTATATCTAATTGGTTTCGAAAATAGCTAAACACTGTTTGTGAATTTCGAATTTGCAAAATCACGATATTTTCTCGTAGAGTACACCGCGATAGAGAAGAAGCGGATGCTGATACTTTTCGTGTAGAAGAGTAAGAATGGTAAATTAGAATGGTAAATGGCAAACATACACTTTCGAGTCTTCACTCACCTTTAACGTTTATGTAAACAGTCAGTTCCAGGTACTTGGTTCAGTGCTTGAACTTTCAGTTGAAAAATCAAAGCGATAGAACCATATATGGCCTTTGAAGAGGAAGTTTGTCTAAGTTGCACTTTATAAGTTTAGTTAGTATGAGACTTGCGAAAACGATATTCAATTAGACGACAAAAAAGTTTGCACAATCTTTTAGATCAATGTGCTTATTTTTGTTTATGGTGATGATATGAAGCAAATGTGCTGATCCAAGCTTGGCTGATAGTGTACGTTAGAGTAAAATTATAGCAGTCAAAATATACATTTTTGTGTAAATCGAAGATGGTTTTCTAGCCAACTCATAAAATAAAATATGTGTACGAATTAAATATAATTTAATTAACATTTAATAATTTCGAGAAATATTATTCCTTGTCTATTTCAAAATATATGACTAAACTTTTCAAAGCATTTATATCCTAAATTTTTTTATTCCAAATTATATCCTCAGCTCTACTTCCTCAATTGACCAACAGACAGAAGTTTGGTGGTGTTCGTGATTTTTTTTCAAATGTAACTTGAGTAGCATGTCATTCATTTGATTAAGGGAGGGATAAGGGTTTCAACGTGACAAAAACACTTTTTTTTATGATTTTTTCTTCTTTTTTTTATGATTTTTTATGGATAGAGCAAATTTATTTAAACCTTTTGTACAATATAAATTATCATTTCAATAACATTGTGTAATTGTTTTATGCGAAAATATCGACAAAAACCGGTGAAAAAGGTTTTTCAAGAACGTCTTTGGAAAAATACAATTTGCGGTGTTTATTGTATCTCAGCTGAAAATTGTCGGAAATCAAAGAACATTAAAATTTAGTCAAAGTATCACTAAATCCTCCTCCAACGTTCTCTGATTTCTACTTTTTTCATTATTAAATTGTTGGTGGTTATTTGAAGTGAAAATTGCTATTTTTCTCGAAAAATTTGGCCATTTTATAGGTGGAAAACCCCCTTAATGTATAAATAAATTCTAAAACTTATCGTCGGGGGAAGTATTTTACATGTAAAAAGTGTGTGTCAAAATAAATCGGTAACGGGGTTTTTAAATGGCAGTGAATACGGACTTTTAAAAAGTGGATTTGAGAAAATGACTACTATACTCCGAGCTCTCGGAGCTACAATGATAGAGGAGATGGGACTAAGTATTCAATAACTTCGAAAATTTCGCTCTGATTGACTTCAAATTTTGGGACTATATTTTTGAAACGTTTAACTATAAGAAAAAACTTTTTCACAAGTGCTAGTCCTTACCTCCCCTTTAGCTTATGGCGATGTTATATATTAATACGCCTTATTTTGGCTTCAAATATACTTTTACAAATCCACCACCATCATTAATATAATTTCTCTTCACTCGTCAACGAATCGAAAATATCTTGCGATTATACTAAAACAGAATATTGTACGAAAACGACAAATAAAGTTGCTGCAGGTTGGCTAACAATCTTTTCCAATCAAAAAACTTTTTTCGTTTCATGGTTTTTGGAATCTTCTGTGGAAGGAAAAGATGACAAAGAAAATTTGAGCGAAAATATAATTGTAGTGATGATTTAGTTTATTACAATATTTGTCACGGTAGCAATCAACTAGCCAATCTATCACGTGCTCTTCAATGGAGCATGATTTAGATAAAAGGTACATCCGCTTTGCCAAAAAATTGTTTTTCAGCTGGCTTGTTTAACTGTAACAGCCATGGGTATATGATAATATGAAAATAAATTTGTCAATGTGTGGACAATTAGAAATGGGCTGTCCATCGCGCCAGTAGGATTCGGCATTACTTAATGAACAAACAAAAATTGATCAGCTAAATAAATTTTCTGTCGGCTTATCCTGTAAAAAAGAACAACCTAATGGCTAGTGTTAATCATCTCTTGAATGAGTTGTGTCGATCGTCTCAATCTTGTTGCAAGTTGATCAATTTTTTTTTAATAAACACTCTTCAATTCTGCGCATGGCAGAAAACGCTTAAGATGCAGGGCAACCAATGCAAAACCCGACACTAATATGCAAGTTTTTTCTATGAAATATAGTACAAGGAGTAAAAATTGCAGTTGAACTGTAGGCAAAAAGGAGTAAATTCAGATGAAAAAGAATGCTTAACAGTGCTAGCAACAGCAAATGCTGTAGGTGCTGTGGTACCTTTTTGATAGTTTTTAAATGTGAAGGGATTCATATATAAATAATAACATTATTCCAATTGATTGGTGAGAACTGGGAATTGGTTCAGAAAATGGATACAATTGTTCTTTTAAGTATTTATGATGACCATATTCTACTCAGAGGTGATTGAAAGAAACATTGAACTTTCCGTGATTTTTTCACATTTGTGAAATGCATAGATTTGATCATATTGAAAATAAATGATATTTCCACTAAATATTGTTCTAACAGCAATTACGCTGTAGCTATTAGAAGGGATGTGGAAAAAGTGGCTTACTTCCATGAAAAACAGCTGCGGTAAAAATGAGGTAACTTCATCAAATGAAAACATTCAAAAAAACTGTGGAATTGATACTGCGATTGCATTATGAGTTTGGGAAAAAACAATTTCAAAAGAAAATTTGATGATTTTGTCAAATATAGCTACTTTATATAGAAATATAGAAGAGGCATCATTGAAAGAGCAACAAAAACAATAGTTAACGAGAAAATTGTGACATACCTAATATAACTATAGATTGTTGACTAACGCAAAGGAATTGAGCCTGAATGCGAGAAGAACCAACCCGGCACTTTCCTTTACTTTTGGGGCAATAACGATGGTTTCTTCAAAGAAAAGCGACTCCCCAAAGTTGAAAAGAAAACAAATGCTACCACTTATTATAAAGCCAGCAAATTGGAGCAAGTCAATAAATTGAAATCCATTGAAAGACAAAAGAAAGAACATGTGGCACTTATATTAAAAATGGACCGTTGAAAGCTACAAAAGAAATAAAGGAGAGAATTCTAGCGCACCTGAACCGCTAAAAATACTCATACGATTCGTACAGATTTTGAGTGCATGTTCTGCCAGTCTTATTACAGCCAGCCAGCCTATGTAACGCTTTCATCATAAGAATGCATTGAAACCCATAGGGTGGAAAGGCCACCATCTGCACAAATTTACAAATTTAGGAAAGTCAAACATTTCTACTTATATTCAATGTCGGTTGCTTATGTTACAAAACTTTTAAAACTGCATATCCTGTAATATAAATGAAGAAAATGCTCAGTGCCTGCAATACTTTGCTAGCATTGCAACTCAAAATCTACCACAACTGCTTCCTGTCAAAGTTAACCTACCCTATGAATCTCGTTTTCATCCGGTGACTTCATCGAAAGAATGAAGTTTGGCGTAGTCATTCGAAATTTTCCAGAACTTGGAAAATTAAAGCATAGGTTACTTATTTTCATTGTAGAAATATTGAAGTTTTCGAAATCTTTATTATCAGTGCAAGATAATTACCATTTGAAAATTTTATGATAGAATAACCCATTATAGATATGGTAAAAAATACAAAAACCCCATAGTTGGCAACATGATTTTTCAACCAGATTCCTGTTGAATATTGTCTACAACAACATCTATTTACCACATGAATTTTGCTTTGATTTCATGACAACAGTGGAAGTTATAGCGCAAAAAGCTTAATTTTGCTGATCAAATTTCTAAAATTCAAGGGACCAAAATTAGCATAGCCGACAACTCCAGCCTAATTTTTCAATAAAATTGTGATCAAATTTGTCTTAAAACTAGGTTCAGCTGCTGTGTAAATTTCATTAAAATCTGGTGACTGAATTAGAATTTATAGGGCAAAAAGTAGTTTTTTTCTATTTGATTCTCAGGATGGCACCACTGACACAGATTTGGCCATATTTCAAATCGCTTCCTACTCAAAGCCAAAAGATTCTGTGAATGTCATTTGTATCTGACTATCGGGTCGTGAGTTTTCATGAACAGAAGTTTCTGATGCTTAAAATATAGCTAAAGTGGAGGAGAGTTACCGTTTTTGCCTGATATGTAATTTCAAATGTCTTACTTTGTCTGTGTAGACAAAGCGTAGGATTTACACATTAGGTACTTTTTTTCTCTAAAAAACGAAATTTTTCAAGGCATCAAAAAACCACTACGGCAAGTGAGTAGCACTCTTTTTGAATGAAATGGGGGAATCCCCGCAATAAAAATACTTCTTGGAAAATATTGCGGGTTGTTTCTTTGTTCGGTATTCAAAATTGAGCTGGGCAATTTAACAGGTGTGTGCTGATAAAAATTTAAAGTGAATAAATTTAAATAGTTATATAGATGCAGAAGGTGAGATTTTGAGGATATTAAACTAAATGAAGGTACAATTATAACATTGTAATAATAGTAGATGGCTCGTGGAACTCACTGGAGTGTAGAGGAGAGAAGACTTGTTTGTCAGCTCCGAGATGAGGGGAAAACCTACAAATTCATTGCTACATCAATTGGACGATCTAAAAATTTTGTTACGAATGCTCTGAAATAGGAAAAATCCATCGAAACCCGTGGAGCACTTAAAAAAACTTCACCAGTGACCGACAATCGTATAGTTACATTAGCTAAACGCGACCCATTCAAATCATCCAGGACGATTGCCAGTGAAATTGGCAATTGGCTATCATCACGAACTGTTCGGCGGCGATTAGTAAGTCCAAAAATACCCAGAAGGATTACCCGGAAAGTTCCTCTGCTTAGAATTGCAAATTTGAAGACGAGGAAAAACCTTGCGTTGATTCATTAAACCTAGTGCGGATCGCAGGGTGAAAAAAATGGCGCGATATCCTCTGGAGCGATGAAACAAAGATACAATTGTTTAGTTATGATGAGGCAAAAAACGTTCGTCGACCGGAAGACAAACAATTTAATATTAGGTTTATAAAATATAACGGTGAAGCACGGAGGTGCCGAGGATAATATGCCGCTGTTGTGGACATTTCAGCAAGACCATGATCCTTAACACTAAAGCATGGTTCCAAGAGCATATGGAGGACGTCGTTGAATGGCCAAGTCAATCCCCAGACCTCAATCCTATCGAGAACTTCTGGGATGAAATTAAACGAGAAGTTTCATAGACGGTTTGCCAAAACAAAGCGCAGTTATGAGCGAATATTCAAAAAGTTTGGTACAATACTTCTGCAAAAACTTGTCGGAAGTTGATATCGTCTATGCCCGGAAGAATTGAAAAAGTCATCAAGAATAATGGCGGATATTCAGGGTATTAGATGCGTCCTAACAAATTCAGTATAAAGCCCTAACGAATTCAGTATAAAAAGGGACCCTAACTATCGAAATTTTAATGCTAATTACTAAGTTCGTAGGGCACACCTATTATTCTGGCCATATGAAAATTGGCGTATTTTATGAGTTAACTAAATGTTTTTTTTTTAAAGAGTTTGTGAAGCCTTTTGTATTTTGTCATGTCGATGTTGAAAACTAACTGAATTTTAGAGGGATAGTAAAGATATTAGATTCGATAAAAAAACCAAGCTTGTTTTAAAAATATTGTTCACACTAGAGATGGGCAAAATGACATATGACATATCACTGATTGCTCTTTTTTAGAGTATTTTACAGTATTGCGCCGTACTCTCAGTACACTGTTCGCTTCGCATTTCATTAAGTTTATTCAAACGAAAGCTTTCGCTCACAGACTATGCTGTGCTTTTTTCAGGCGCTGCACTGTAAGAAAGAGCAATGCGTCATGAGCTATGACATTTTGCCCATCTCTAGTTCACACCTATTATTTTGTCCAGGTGTATATGTATGTATGTATGTATGTATGTATGTAGATGTATATATATATATATATATATATATATATATATATATATATATATATATATATATATTGGTGGGCAACTAAGTTCTCGCTGTTTGTCAGTAGATGGCTCTAGCAGTAAGAGTTGGTCGATTTTGACATATCCAAAACGTCACGAACCAAGCTTAGACATATGGTAAACAAACTGCTGCGACACATGAGTGATTTCGTTTTCGCATTATATACTTCTGGTTAAGTAAAAATGTCTAATTTTGTGCCAAACAATCGTCATTTGCGGGAAGTGTTGATTTTCTTCTTCCATTCGAAAAAAACGGCAGCTCAAGCGCATCGAGAGCTCCAAAAAGTGTACGGAAATGCTGCTCTGAGCGAAACAACATGCCGTGATTGGTTTCGTCGCTTCAAAGACGGTGATTTTGATGTTGACGACCGTCCTCGTGAAGGAAGGCCCAAAACCTTCGAAGACGCTAAATTGGAGGCCTTGCTCGAAGAGGATTCGTGCCAAACTCAAGAAGAGCTTGCTTCAGAATTAGGAGTTACCCGTCAAGCCGTTTCCAAGCGATTGCATGCGTTGGGGATGATTCAGAAGCAAGGAACTTGGGTTCCTTATGAGTTGAAGCCAAGAGACGTTGAGCGTCGTTTTTTCGCCTGTCAACAACTGCTCCAGCGGCAAGAAAGGAAGGGTTTTCTTCATCGCATCGTGACAGGTGATGAAAAATGGATACATTACAGCAATCCAAAGAGGAGAAAATCTTGGGGACTACCCGGTCATGCTTCTACGTCGTATATTCACGCAGCGAAGGTTATGCTCTGCATTTGGTGGGACCAGGTCGGTGTTATTTATTATGAGCTGTTGAAACCGAGCGAAACCATCACTGGGGAACGGTATCGAACTCAATTGATGCGATTGAGCCGAGCACTGCGCGAAAAACGGCCACAATACGAGCAGAGGCACGAAAAAGTGATTTTACTGCATGACAACGCTCGGCCTCACGTTGCCAAGCCTGTTAAAACCTACTTGGGCACGCTCAAATGGCAAGTCCTACCCCACCCGCCATATTCCCCAGATATTGCGCCGTCCGATTTTTACTTGTTCCGTTCGATGGCACATGGCCTGGCTGATCAGCAGTTCAACTCATATGAAGACATCAGAAAATGGCTTGATTCGTGGATAGCCTCAAAAGACGAACACTTCTGGCGTCAAGGTATTCGAGCTCTGCTAGAAACATGGGAAAAAGTTGTGTCTAGCGATGGGCAATACTTTGAATGTAAGAGTTTTTTTTATAATAAAGTTACATTTTTATCGAAAAAACAGCGAGAACTTAGTTGCGCACCTAATATATATATATATATATATATATATATATATATATATATATATATATATATATATATGTATATATATATATATATATATATATATATATATATATATATATATATATATATATATATATATATATATGTATATATATATATATATATATATATATATATATATATATATAAATATATATATATATATATATATATATATATATATATATATATATATATATATACATGGAAATATGAATTTTTGGCGAAAATGATTTTAATACTAATGTTTATTCTTCGAACATTAGTAAAAATTAGTTTTGCAGCTATATTATAGTTCCGTATTTAGCTTAGTCTTAAGAGCTGATCTTTACCAAGTAATGGAACTTTTACATTTATTTCTAACAGAAATTTGCTTGAGTTTTTTTTATTATTTTCTGGTAGAAATAAAACCCATTTGAAAAATCTAGTTTCCATGAATTACAAAAATTATTTGTATTCTAATATAAACGTGCACAGTAGCTTCCTAGCGAAATCCCCTAAAACACTCGTGTAACCAAACCAAATATAATAATATCTTGTACCATATCCTACTAGTACTAAAACAATCTTCTTCATCTCCATTATTGTTTGGCTTAGCCCATGCAAGACATTTATTATTATTTTCATTTTTGTTTCGTTTTCTGTTTCTTTTTCTAAAAAAATTACTCAATCGAAATACAGGTACATGGGTACATTAAATTCGCACAGCCGCACAGTTCAATGTTAAAGATAAGCAGAGAAATGTGCCGCCACCGCAATTTTATTGCACGGTCGGTGACATTGAAACGTAAATTACCCGAGTTACGTACATATCATCGAGAGTTGTTGGGGGGTTTGGCTGGCTTGGAAGTGTCGCGTCTTTCGAATGAACGATATTTAGGCCAAACTTTATCTTTTACGTTGGTGACAAATACCTGAACGACCTTTTTGATGAATTACTGTCTCCGTGTCCGTAAGTCACTGACATCTTAAATGGACGACAATGACGATGGATAGGCATGAGTTTTAGGCTGAGCTTTGATTGAATGGTCAATATGGATGGTTTGATTGTTTGCTGCAGGCAAAGTATCATATTTGGTGCAAAGAGATATTGTTTTAGAGGACGTTGGGTAATTTGTAGCATTTCATTGTTTGATGTCTTTCTCGTCTAAATAAAAGACGTCTTGTAAATTGGGAGGATTAGACGTGTGAAAGGTAATGTGATTTGGCATGCGACAATATTAGCGCCAGACTGAACTTGACACAATTGGATAGGCGGTACGGCAGGTATGAAGTAATGGAAAGTGGTATTTATGAGTTTAGATAGAATTGAAGCTTCGTGAAACTGTTGACAGGTAGTGAGCCTTGTTATTATTATTGATCGCGTAGTACAATTGATAATGAGTTTGGGTTTTAAATGAGAAAAAACCTGATTTAGAGACTTTTTGGCTCCAGGAAATGTGTGTCATTCATAGAGCATAATTCATGTATTTCAAATATGATAGTTTCAAGCAAACAGCCAAACCACCTTAACTAGTGTTTGCGAAAATTGAATTCAACAACGAATTAATTACTCTAAACCCTCAATACAATTTCGCATATTCGAATTGATTATTTTGATGTTTCTATTTCCAGGTGTAACGTCACATTGCAAATCAAAGAACAATAGTTTAACTCAACACATAGTATATAGCTTCAGTTTGTTCGTTGTAGGTACTTTCAAGATGGAAGCTTTTTTCTATCTATTAAAAAAAAATTAGTATAGCCCTAATGCAGTATGCGGCAGTTAAATATTTAGACCCGGTAAGAATATAATGAATATTTTATTTGTAAAAATTAATATTAAATAAGAACAGAATAGAAATCAACTGTCCATTTAAAACAGCTATTTTATTGCTTATCTATTTTTTTAGCGTTCTTAATTGTGCAGTGATATCAGCTTGACTATTTTCCGTCATTTCCTCATCCAAACATACATTCTCTTGTAATTTCAAGTAATTTTCATCACACTTCAGTTTCGTTGCATATGTATACATTTTTAAATTTTTATATATATTGTCGAGAGCCCTGATTTGGCCGATTCGTTAGCACTGTGATATTTTTATTAAAGTCAGGCCTTGATATTTCCTGCCAGCTAGGTGTGCCCAGTATAGATTTTGAGATGTTCTTAAAAACGGTCAACACACATTTATCAAGGAAAGATGGGAAGCGTTGCCCCTATGGCGCTTCAATCGAGATGGTTTCAAACAAACAAAGGAGAAACAAACAATCTAAGATAGCTTAGTATTTCAAAATAATTTAATAATATAATGAGATCAAACTCAATTATTTTAAACAAAAGAAAGATAAATAGATAGTAAAATACACAAACCTTCTAATAGTGAGTTATGCAACGAAATTCGCAAGAGGACTGACGATCGAAAATCGCCCAGAATTCAACACTGGAACGACGTCATCAAGGAGTCAAAAAAGGACAAAACATTTCCTTGCATTAGTACGGGACATGTACTACTTTAAGCACGGGACATGTGCTACTTTGAACCGATAACTGAATCGGAAGCCACAGGGTAGAAAGATTTTCAGGGCTACCATTCGCAAGCCTTTCAAAATTTGTGTATACAAAATTACTGGTAGTATTTCCGTACTTTCGTTTCGTTTTTTTTGGTGTGCAATAAATCAAATTTCGAAATTGCAAAATATTGCTTTAAATTGCAATAAATGGTACAGCATTCACTTTTCTTAATGGAAGTAGTAGATTATTGGCAGTAGATTATTATTCTATTATTATTATATCTTATTATTATTAGAATATTATAGAAGTAGTAGATTATTATTCATATATACTTACTTGTCTATTTTGTTTTAACGCCAATTTCACTAAGTTAGCCCGTTATTTGTTTATTGTATTATTTATTGTCTCCATCAACAAATTAACACTTTCTTCCAAACAGTTTCAAAAAAATGCAAAAACAATGTTTAGATTATTCAGTTATCTTGGCAGGCGTAAAAAGGACGAACGAAATATCAGTTTGCACAAACGGTATGCTCGAATCTCGATCGAATCTCAAAAAAATCTCGATCTGAGTGTTGAATACTGCAAATGGTAGCTAAAGAGCCGTTCGCAATTGTAAAAAGAAAATAGTAAGCAAGGAGCATGCTTCGTAAAACGAGGGAATTTTTGGGATGGAAATGGAAACATAGTAGGGAATTTTAAATTCAAGTAATAGCGAACCAGTGAATCTATGTAGCTAACACGCGATCGCTTCGGTTAATTATCGATCATGATGACTTCAATTTTAAAAAAAAGTAATCGAGGATACCAAGCACGAAGAAGATCTACAGGTGTACACAGGGGAAATGAAGCCTCGCAATCAAAAGGCCTTCGATGTATACGTAATACATGCATATAAAACTTATGTGTTGAGTCAAGTACTGCATCAAGGTCCTTTACATTATCAACGGGGCTGAGAGATGGACCAAAGATAGACTAAGAAAACATAACAAGAGATAGTTTATATGTATAGGAGATTTGAAAGCATTTGGCAACTTAGAAAGTTATTGCAAGAATTAGTTGCCAAACGCGCACAAGTCATCATGTTAATGGATGCAATAATGCGCTGATCCTGATCACCTTATATACTTTCAGGCTGTCCGCGTGCAAAAAACAGGGGCACTTAAACAATAGGAGCAGCAGGTGGCTAAGAATTGAGCCTTGCGAATTACTAGAAGTAAGATACTGGAAGTAAGAAGTAAGATAAAGAGTTTTGAAGAGCTTTTTGAAACAAACTAAGGGAGATTCAGGTGACAATTGGAGACGGGTGACATATCTCCCTCTTTAAATCTAGGAAAAATCGTGGCAGGTTTCCTTCAATACGGCGAAAAATGAATAATGCCTTGAGATTAAAAAGAGATTATTCATTTTTCGCCGGGCAAGGCATTATTCATTTTTCGCCGGGCAAGAGATTATTCATTTTTCGCCGGGCAAGGCATTATTAATTTTTCGCCGGGCAAGAGATTATTCATTTTTCGCCGAGCAAGGCATTTTTCATTTTTCGCCGGGCAAGAGATTATTCATTTTTCGCCGGGCAAGACATTATTCATTTTTCGCCGGGCAAGAAATTATTGATTTTTCGCCGGGCAAGAGATTATTCATTTTTCGCCGGGCAAGGCATTATTCATTTTTCGCCGGGCAAGACATTATTCATTTTTCGCCGGGCAAGAAATTATTCATTTTTCGCCGGGCAAGAGATTATTCATTTTTCGCCGGGCAAGGCATTATTCATTTTTCGCCGGGCAAGAGATTATTCATTTTTCGCCGGGCAAGAGATTATTCATTTTTCGCCGGGCAAGGCATTATTCATTTTCCGCCGGGTAAGAGACTATTCATTTTTCGCCGGGCAAGAGATTATTCATTTTTCGCCGGGCAAGACATTATTCATTTTTCGCCGGGCAAGAGATTATTCATTTTTCGCCGGGCAAGACATTATTCATTTATCGCCGGGCAAGAAATTATTGATTTTTCACCGGGCAAGAGATTATTCATTTTTCGCCGGGCAAGGCATTATTCATTTTTCGCCGGGCAAGAGATTATTCATTTTTCGCCGGGCAAGACATTATTCATTTATCGCCGGGCAAGGCATTTTTCATTTTTCGCCGGGCAAGACATTATTCATTTTTCGCCGGGCAAGAAATTATTGATTTTTCGCCGGGCAAGAAATTATTGATTTTTCGCCGGGCAAGAGATTATTCATTTTTCGCCGGGCAAGGCATTATTCATTTTTCGCCGGGCAAGAGATTATTCATTTTTCGCCGGGCAAGGCATTATTCATTTTTCGCCGGGCAAGGCATTTTTCATTTTTCGCCGGGCAAGACATTATTCATTTTTCGCCGGGCAAGAAATTATTGATTTTTCGCCGGGCAAGAAATTATTGATTTTTCGCCGGGCAAGAGATTATTCATTTTTCGCCGGGCAAGGCATTATTCATTTTTCGCCGGGCAAGACATTATTCATTTTTCGCCGGGCAAGGCATTATTCATTTTTCGCCGGGCAAGAGATTATTCATTTTTCGCCGGGCAAGAGATTATTCATTTTTCGCCGGGCAAGGCATTATTCATTTTTCGCCGGGCAAGGCATTATTGATTTTTCGCCGGGCAAGAGATTATTCATTTTTCGCCGGGCAAGCGATTATTCATTTTTCGCCGGGCAAGGCATTATTCATTTTTCGCCGGGCAAGAGATTATTCATTTTTCGCCGAGCAAGGCATTATTCATTTTTCGCCGGGCAAGGGATTATTCATTTTTCGCCGGGCAGGGAATTATTCATTTTTCGCCGGGAAAAATTATCGCTGCAGAGGAGAAAATAATATCACTAAAAAATATCGCTAGAGGGGAAATATTGCTAGAACGGGGAAATTAATCAAGGGACTATATGCAATCAGTATGTTTTTAGAATTTATTCAAAAAATATGGGAAGATTCTCAAAAATTTATTTGAAACCTGAAAAAATCTTCAAAAAATTCACAAAAAAAATTCGTAAAGAATTCGCAAAGATTTCACAAAAAATTCACAAGGAATTCCCAAAGAATTCGCAATGAATCTTGAAAAAAATGAACCATTGTACGAAAGCATTTCAAGAGCTAAAGAGGGGAAGTTTGAGCACTTTGGCGTTTTTGTAACGTTTTCCATATACCGGTCTTAAAGAATTCGTAACGATTAAGTTTGAGAATCCGAAAGTTTTTTCTGAATTCACTTAAATTTTCTGAAAGAATTCTCCTTTAGAAGCAACACATATTTCAAGGATAACCTGTCTCGTTTTTTATTATATTATTGTCCTGTCTCGTGTCTCGTTTTTACTAATGTTCGAAGAAGAACATTAGTATTAAAATCACTTTGGCCAAAAATTCATATTTCTATATATATATATATATATATATATATATATATATATATATATATATATATATATATATATATATATATATATATATCATCAAAAAATTTCAGTGAAAAAATGTCAGGAACGCGCCAACCGATTGAGCTGAAATTTTCAGGACGCATTGATGTATATGCAGAATAGTGCCAGGTCTCAAAAAAAGTTAATAATCTTTAACCCTTTGGCGCCGGCGACCATTTTAGTGATATTTTTAATATACCTATTATTCCGAACACAAATAAGTTTTGCAAAAATAAAGTTAACGAAATAAATTTCGAACGTGTTTTACATGTGAATCGGATAATGTTTTGGAATTTTTTAACCCCATGTGTGCGCTGGGTGCCTAAAAACAGAACGGGAAAACTTGAAAATTTTTAAATTGCGATTACTTTTGACAAAGCTATTCAATCATTACGAAATTTTTAGGACATATTGGTATTATTTAGTTGTAGATTTGTGTAGGTTTTAATGAGCGTGCTGGCAACCCTGTAGCTAGAGAAGGCACTGAAAGTGAAAACCTCCAAATCATCGTCTCTCTTGAAAACCTGCCGCTTCTTCAAAAAAAAAGCCACTCATATGTAAATCTTGTGCTTTGTTTACATAAACCAAAAAAAAAATTTGATATGGTATAACGGGCACGCCTGGTAACCCTTGCCCAATTTACCTATATTTTTAGCATCAAAAACTTCTGTTCACGGAAACTCACGATCCGATGAGCAGAATTAATTGAAATTTGCAGAATGTATTGTTCCTATATAGGACCAGGTCTGATAGAAGCGATTTTGAAATGCGGGTGATTCTGTGCCAGTGGTGCCATCTTGAAAAATCACTAAAAAAGGTAACTGCTTTTAGCCCTATAAATTCTGATTGAATCGTTCGATTTTGACGAAATTCACACAGTAGCTGAACCTTATTTAAAACCACGTTTGGTAGAAATTTGGTCGAAAAATTCGGTTGGAGCTGCCAGCTATGATAATTTTGGTGTCTTAAATTGGAAAAAATAAAAATTTGGAAGTGAAAACATTAAACCATCGAATTTCCAAAAACTGTCCGTTTCTTACAATAAAACCAATCTGTATACAAATCTTATGCTTTATCTACACGTTCTAAGAAAAACTTTGGAAATTTCATGTCGGACAAGAACGGTAACCCTTTCCCAGTCAACCTATATTTTTAGCATCAAAAACTTCTGTTCACGGGAACTCACGAATCAATAATCAGATACCATTGAAATTTACAGAATGCATTGGACTTAAGTAGGACCAGGTCTGATAGAAGCGATTTTGAATTGTGGGCAACTCTGTGCCAGTGGTGCCATCTTGAAAAATTACAAAGAAAAAAAACTGCTTTTTGCCCTATGAAATTTGAATAAGTATCCAGATTTTCATGAAATTGACACAGTAGCTGAACCTTATTCTAAACTCTGTTTGATAGAAATTTGATTGAAAAATTCGATTCGTGCTGCCAGCTATGGTAATTTTTGTATCTTTGGATTTGAAAATTCGCTCAGGAAAATAAAACTTTTTGCCCTATAACTTCCAGTGCAGTCATGAAATCAATACAAATTTCATACAATTAATGGAACCTACTATAAACATTATTCAGGCCAAATTTGGTTGAAAAGCCATGATAGGGTTGCCAGCTATTGTTGGTCTTGTGTTTGTTTGCCATATCTTTATTAAGCGGTTTTATCGTAGAATTTTCAATTGGTAATGATATTGTAGTGACAATAAATAGCAAATATTAAGCTTTCCATTATTTGAAAAAACTCGCTGCAGGTAATCCTAAATTTCTTTATACTCCTATAACTTCGAATGTAATTAAACAACGTGAAGCAGATGCGATATATTTTTGGCTTTGATACTGGCGAAAGGTTGCCAGCACGAGTCGGTTGTGCTACTTTTGTATCAATAAATGCTTACAGTTAGTATTCATACCGGAAACATTTACAATGAAAATAAATAACCGATGTTTCAATTCCCAAAGTTCTGCAAATTTTTCGGATCGCAGCCCCAAACACCAACTTCAGTTACAGTGCTGCATGCACTGAGCATTTTCTTCATTGATATATGAGATGCTGCTTTCGAAATTTTGTGAAATAAGCAACTGATAACGAATATAATTAACCCGTGGTTTGCTCTCATAAACGTTGAAATTCATGCCAGTGGTAATATCTGAAACCTTCCACCATATGAGTTATAATGCATTCTTGAGACCAAAGTAGAACGTGGCGTTTGAAACAGTTTGGCCGTAATAAGCAGCTCATGTGGTGGAATATGCAGTCAAAACCTGCACGATTCTTCTACTGTTCTTCGAACATTAGTATTTCTAGCGGTTCAGGTGCGCTAGAGTTTTTTTATTATTATATTAGTCTCAGTCTCTCACAAAAAGGGAAGACTATCCTTTAAATATTGATATTCGAAATTAAAATATATCTACTTTCTAGGCGGTAAGTTAGTTTTTGAACAAAAATAATTAGTTTTTAGACCTAGAAAAAAATTTATTTGAATATTTTAATGAACTTAACATTAACAGCTTCATTCCTATAAAAAGCATCAGAGATCACATAATTAATTCTATACATAAATCTAGTAAAGCACACAGAACATTTGGAAAAAAATATCAAATTTAATACCTGTAATAGGCCAAAGTTGTCGCAAAATATTACATTGAAGGTACTCGTATGTTATATTGTTTCCAAAAAGTCTGAGAATCTTCTGTCTATTTAAAAGCGCGTTAATTTTATAAATTTCATATAAATTTACGATAGAGCAGTAATATGTAAATAATACCAATCAGAAACAAAACAAATAAATACTCAACTCTAATTTGAATATGGCTATAAAATTTACCTAATATAAACATTCATGCGAAGGGATTAATCGAGTCCATAATAAATTGACGTTATTTTATTTGAACATTCGTGCATCTATCATTTGACTTATCTTAACAAACTTATCGCACAAAATAAAAAATGGCGCTAAGTTACAATTGATTCCTAGTCATTACAATGTCTCATTAATAATTGGCAAGGTTCACATTACTACCGCATTCGAAATGCAAATGTTGCATGTCACAGTAGACAATGCATTAATTCTTCACGAGATTTGCATTCTTGTTGCATTCCGAATCATCTCTAATAAAACTAGATAAGTACACTTGACATTTATTTTATTGTTTTTTCCATGCGTCTTTTGAATCATGTAAGCAACAATGTGTCTAAGGAGACAAACGAGTGCTCATCAGCTCGAAGACAGCAGCAATAGACTTCTTCCGTGTAATTATGCTTTTTAGGATTTTCAACAGATTTCTTGAACTGTTTTGTTGCATGAATATGAATAGATGTGAATATCTAGTGCGTGTGGATGCACGCACAATGGAAAAGATATGTCTTGTTCGAGCTCAGTTCCGTAGTTCGTGACTGAGATGCTCAAGGTATTTTTGCATTGTTTAGATGATTTTGTGCTATTTTTTGGCTTGAGAATATTAATTATGTGCAATGGTGTTGATTAATTGCAAATCACTTTCTTTGTCAACGAGAAAACGAGAGAGCATTTTATTCTAGTTGGCGAGCTAGTTCAATGAAAACAACTAGAGAGAGAGACAGAGAAAGAGTTTGTAACAAATATATATTAGAATACCTTTTTATTTGAATTCGAGGACCAATTTTAAACCGTTAGAATTAAGCGCTAATATAAGGTTGAATACTTTCTTTCTTTGGACTTCAAATTTGAAAAAAATCAGTAGTTGCTATACGAATAAAAATTGATTATGAAATGGTGTCTAAACGAATTTTAATTTCGAGCACCAAAATAGATTTGATTCAATTTGATAAAATAAAATGTATTTGGTAGGACATTTACCCGTCTTAGAGCCAGTTAGTAAAGATATGCATAAAGGAATTGTTTGAAATATCACAATCAAAACGGTTAATAATTTATGTGAATGATTTGATTTATTGAGCTTGTAATAATAAGAGTTATAGCATGAAAACAGCTTAGAAGGACTTCTTTATAAAGTGTTGAAAATAACAAATAAAAATGTGCTTTTGCTGCATTTGCAAATAAAAAACTGAAACAACATACATAAACAAGCATGCAACTGCCATATTGTACGAAATTGAATTGAATTCAATTTAACAGCTAAAGAAGATTTAAGTTCAAAGCTTTCATAAAATGAAGTAGTTGAGTACGATGAATCAAATTTTCTGGACCAACACAAAATTAAGTTTTTTTTTTATATATATAGTACCCATGTATGACCATATTGAGATTAATTATCAAACGTGACGGAAATCATTTTTATGGTGTTGTTTGCGTACCAACGTGATTGATGAAAGCAAAGACATTTCTGCATTGAGTTGGCTAAGTTTCATTAATAACACGTTGGGTTTCTGTTTTGGTACTCAAAATCAATAAAAGTTTGTTTGTTTCAAAATCAATAATAGTTTTGTATTTTAGAAAGTTTGTGAAAAATACGAAGCCAATGGCGAAGATCAAGGTAGTTTAGTGCATATCAATATATCCGGAAATCACATGACCAAGAAAACGTTGTCTAAAAAAATTTGATCATAATGGAATAATTGATATTGGCTTCCCCCATTTGTGTCTCCTTACCGCATTTACTTCAAAAGGTTATCTCTTGAGCTTTGACATTGTCATAGAAAAAGAACCCTTATTGTTTCTGATTCATTTAATGGCTCCAATGCGGTTAGCATGAATTGTAAACTTTTGGTTACTGTGCTAACAAAGGGCTCATAGCACCGATTAAGTTTGTACTCATTGAAAAATAACCAGGAAGTGATCTAATTCCTAAAATTCTAAAATCTTTGGATTGGGATCAAAACGCAAATCTTTGGGTAAGATGATTTCAGCGCGAGGAAAGTTTTGTAAGACTTTTGGGTGCGATGCTATTGAAGAGTTGCCAGTACTGATCGTTTTTCCTTTTTTGCACCAACATATGCTACCATCAAATATTCATATGAAAAATATTCTTCATTCGAAATAAACAAAAAATATACCGTTTGCCAAAATTTTGAAACATTTTGAAATTCACGGAACAAGCTCCAAACTGTAGTGATCCCCACTCATCACTACATTTTAAAACTTGCAACATTTGGTCTGAAAATTGTAAGCATCAAAAGCCAATTGACCTTTTTATCTTAAGCCTACTAGTGTTTTGAATTTTGAAAATAAGGTGTGTACAATGTTTGTGGAGAGCTGTGTTATTTGTATTAGATGTGGTATATTTGTGTAATACGCACAATAGAACTCTGCCAGTATAATGCGACTTACCTTAAGGTAAATAAAAGCGGCATCCTTCTGCTTCGACCAGCCAGAGAGACGTATGGTAAAAAAGTAACCTTTTTACTTCACTCTTCTCCGGAGACGAAGATGTAATGGTGTGGTTGATGTTTTGCGCATATTTGTATGCTGCTTTTTAATAGAGTCATCGACAGGTTCTGCTGAAAATGATGGATGACAGGGCTTGGCATGGAAATTGGATTTACTGAACTAAGTGTAATTTTCATGAAAAAATTGAAATTGTAGGTTCTCTCTGTTGAAGAGTTGGGCTGATGATACTGATTAATCCAGTAAAAACTGTGAGTAGTCTTTTGGTTCAGGACGCATCATTGTGAGCTATGATAGCCAATTTAGAATACGATACTATATTCCTTTAAATTTTTTCGGTCTAAAAATCTGTTTACTTTTAGTTTTTGGGAAGAGTCTAT
Organism: Nemotelus pantherinus; assembly: GCA_963978885.1. NCBI lineage: Eukaryota > Metazoa > Arthropoda > Insecta > Diptera > Stratiomyidae > Nemotelus > Nemotelus pantherinus. Next base: position 60,252,319 of record OZ022263.1, read on the forward strand.
TCCGACAAAGTCAAGAGTACTGGCAAACATGATTTCTTTGAGACGAGAGAGTCTCTTTGAAACTACACGCTGTTTTTTTAGCAACCACCCTTCTTTAAATTCCGCTCTTCAGCAGTCGATGTTTTACTGTTGTCAGAAGCTCCAGCAGTGCATTTAGTTCTCCACAAATTTCTGGTTCTATTTTGACGGTAGTGAAATTGTTTCATTGCGACAAAGCTTCCGGAGAAACTTTAATTTAGATATATATATATATATATATATATATATATATATATATATATATATATATATATATATATATATATATATATATATATATATATATATATATATATATATATATATATAATGTGTGTCCATCACACCTTCAGTATCTATGAAGAAAACTTCCCCATCAGTTAGTCTTGATGTGGCAAGACAGTTGCTTGGTGGAACTGGGAACTACAGAAGTTCAGTAAAAGTACCAGGAAACTTCTCAATCGACCTTGTAAGGATAGCCCTGAAGATGACTGGACTACCTACAGACCCTCGCAGTAGACATATAAGAATATGGTAAAGAAGGAATTATTTAGATTGTTCTGTGAGGCACTGAAAAGTGCGTGGGCGACGTCTATATCACAGAAAGCATCTGCGCGTCTGATCAAATATCTTGCTCTTTGCAGCAGTATTAAATGCGAGCACACAATGAAATCTGTGATCCCTAGTGTGTCATGCAATCAAGTTTTATTGAAAATTTCAAATCTCCGGGCCTAGATGACATCTATTCATATGCGAAGGGGGAACTGACCCCCTAGAGGTAGACTTGAGAGAAATCCTTTGAGTATGTCTAGCCTTATGATATGTTTCATAACCTTGGCGACAGGTTAAGGTAGTTTTTACACCCGAACCGGGGAGAGATGACTATTTGGGTCCAAGGAACTCTAGGCCGATCAGCTTAGTTTTGTTTATGTAGAAATGCTTGAAGAGACTTGTTGAATGACACATACGTACTGGAGCACTTAAGTCTAACCCCTTGAATGGTGAGCAAGTTACAGCGTGCAAAATGATTTGAATCGGATCTTCATTCTCTGCTTTCCAGAGTTGCGGGAGTGATCGACAAATGGATGCTTTCTTGAGAACATCCACTTGTCGCTTCCGTTCTCAAGTGGCAGTCGGATCCAGTTGGCACCAGCAACAATCTCTGCGTCAGCATGGCATGTATCCATTTTGCTCCATAAAGGACTGTGTGAATGGGTGTCTGTGGTGCCATGAGAACTACTCCAGGTGCGGCCCTTGATGCGCTTTTCAATTTTCTCCCTCGACATACAAATTCAGATTGTGGTGATGAGTTCTGCCCACAGACTAACTCAGCTTAGCTTACGGATAGGAAACGACGATGTGGGACACTGCTCTATTAGCGGTTCAATGAGTGAGATGTACCCCATTCTAACTTTTGCTTCGGACACTCGAGTGCCCTTCCTTGACTTCCGAAGAAAGTACGAAAAAATCTTCTTGAACATCTTCTTCACGGACGGCTCGAAGTGTTTACCTGCTTTCATCGAATGACAGGTTGGCCTCTGTTTCTGTTTTTTAAATATTGTTACCCCATCAATTGAGGCAAAATTTCAGGTAGACTGTATGTACACTGACTGTACGAAGGCTTTTGATAACCTGGATCATTCCATTTTATTGTGTAAATTGTCATCGTCTAACTTTCCTCAGTTATTTATTTCCTGGATAGCATTTTATTTGGAATGTTGTACCCAAACCGTATCCTTTCGTGGCACCCTTTCTTCAGAAATTGCTGTCATATCTGGTGTTCCTCAAGGTAGTCACTTAGCACCTCTACTTTTTCTTTTATATATAAATGACCTACCATCTGTCCTGAAACATTCATCAATTTTACTATATGCTGATGACGCAAAATTTTTTAAAAAGGTATCTAATATTCACGACTACTTGGAACTTCAAGCTGACCTAAATAACCTCACAACTTGGTGTGACCATAACAAATTAGTCAGTAATATTGACAAATGTACCGTTGTTTCGTACACGCGTAAAATTAATCCGTTAAGCTTTGAATACTCTTTGAATAGTATTTTCTTAAGCTATTCTGATAAAGTACTCGATTTAGGAGTACTTTTAAACAATTCTTTTACTTTTGACGATCATATTAACGCCATCTTATTAAAAGCTTTATCTACCTTGGGATTTGTGAGGAGGCAATCCAAAGAGTTTCATGACATACATCTTACTAAGATTCTTTTTTGTGCGTTAGTAAGACCAATCCTTGAATATGCGTGTATAGTTTGGGCGCCTTATCAGCAGGTGTATGTGGACCGTATCGAGTCCATTCAGAAAAAAATTCTTCTGTTTTGTTTGCGTGAATTTGCTTGGTCAGATCCTCTTCGCTTGCCACCTTACATCGATCGACTTAACATACTGGCGATGAATACACTTAAAAACAGACGTGAAAATTTCAAAACGATCTTTGCTGCTAAGCTCCTCATGGGTAATATTTCATTTGAACACCTTTTAGGTTTATTTGGCCTCAATACCAAGGGTCACAGAGTGAGATGCCTATCAGACCAACTACGCCTTCAATGAGCCCGTTTCGTCCATCAAAAGAAATTTTAACGATGATTACCATCAATTTGACCTTAATTTATGCTTACCGTCTTTGAAAAAGAGCTTCGCTAAAAATAGCCCACTTTGACTGATTTGTTTGTTAGTTTTTAATCTTTGATGTAAATGCTACTAGTCTGTATTAGACAAACTTTTTTTAAAATAAATAAAGACAAATAAATAAAATATTCGCTACAACCCAGCTCCTTGCTGGGTTGTTCAAAAAAGTGGTGGGGAAAGCGTATTGCTATTTGCAGTGACAGTCAAGCTACGCCGATGGCGCTGCATAGGCTCCTGACGACTTTGAAAATTGCCCAGGATTAAAAAGAACCGTTTGAACTCTGTCGCCGGACTCAATAGAGTGCATCTGCTCTGGGCACCGGGGCACTGTAGTTTTGAGGGATATGAAGTTGTTCACACCATTGCGAAACAAGGTTCCAGGTTTCCACTACAGGGACCTGAATCCGCCGTGGCCGTGTTGACCTCATCTGCATATGCCAATTTTCGGAAGTGAGTAGTTGATGCTCACAAAGGGAAATAGATGTCTTCTGATGTAGCCAGGCAGAAGAAGGTCTATGTGCAAAAGGGCCCATTTTTTATTATTGGATGAAATGATGCTGTTTTCTTCTTGAAAACCAACTGTATCAGCTCGGCTTTAGATTCTGCCCCGTTCAATCATTGTTAGCAGTTTAAACTAAAAGTTGTTCAGGAAGAAATGATTTAAACATGTCATACATAAATTAACAGCTATCATAATTATATAAGAAATACCATAGGTAGCAGCAAAAACCAAAAAATACTTTAGTGCGGCGTAAGTAAAAAAGTCTGATTCGCGTTTTATGAGCTGACATAAAATCAAATACTGATAGGTTTACATTCGATGGGGCGCCAGCATAATTATTTCCAATAAATAAGAAATACATTGAAATTTCCATACAACCATATGTTTCTGACATCATAAATCAGTAATTATTTTCAAAAATTCGCCTTGTGAAATTTAAATAATTACTTAATTTATGTAATTTAAAATCAATTACTAAGATTTATCTGCAATGTGTATAAGTATTATTTTCCCATCCAACTTTTTTCACTTAAACGTTTTATTTCAAACGATTTCTTAGCACTTGGCAATCTATGCTATCCGCTTAAGTGTTGCAGCGCGTATTATGGCTAATTTATTGGCCAATATCCTTATTTCATAACGAAATGATCTTTAACAATTCGATTAGAAATCTCTTCAACTGCATTGAAATGCAATCGGCTAAGTATCTAACAAATAGCGCTTGTAAATCATTCCATCATTTCCTAATTCCAGTTTCAGCAACGATTAGCAAAATGGGAATAAAATAGCAGTTACGGTTCTTAATGAGGATTTGAATGAAACTGGTGTGAAGAAATGATGAAATGCATTTTCGCAATTGTTGCATTGAGATTTTTCACCATTCGGATTAGTGGGGCAGGCGTACAGATTTTACTGTTTCTAATCACAATTTCTGGCCGATTTCTCCTGTTGCACATGGAGCCAAACGATTCACACCATCACGCTTTCTCTCCCATCACCCCAAGTCTAATCACCCCAATCAACATCATTAACAATAAGAGCAAACAGTCCAAACATCTCTTTTCGACTTGAACTTGCCTAACCTTGTCGACGAACGTCTTGCCTAATCAGAATCGTCCGAAAAAACTTAAATAATAGCTTACAATCTTTTACCTATTTATTTGCTTAGACCGCTCGGCAGGCGTCTCACTTTCGCCAAGCTACTTCTCACAACAGTAATTTTCGGCAAAGTATTTCCCATTCATACGAAAAAACGACGACCGTGACTTTGACAATGCATGCATGCGCCTCCGGAGGAGCCCGTGCTAGCTAGATACTCAGCTAGGTCTTAGACTCTGCGGCTGCGGCGGTGTCTTTTCGCGGCGCTCTGGCTAAGACAAACTTCACATTTAACTCACAGTTGGAGCTCGCTTTCGGTCGACCAAATTTACCTTTGCCTTGGAACCTGACGCATGCATTTTGAACGAATGGATGAAAAATGGTTAGCACTGAATAGCTGTAGGTAACCATGTAACTGGTGGACAATGTTCGGTTATTAGCAACGATATTGATGTGATCTCGTTAGTATGTGAACGATTTTTTAAGGTTTCAGTGACGCATCCGATTTGTCGGTAACAAGTGTCTAGAATCATTCGACATACTCTTATAAGTGACTTTGAGCATCACTTAGCGCAAATTTGTCTCTCACCGAAATTGGTGAACTTGGGGCTTGTGCATGTGTCACGGCGAGCCCCGAAATCGAAAACAGATTCACTTTCAATGGAATGATTTATGTATCTAGATCGCGGCTGCTTGTTCGCACATGATAAAATCAATTAGTACGTGCTAAGGTTGTGGATACAGCGGAAACGAATGATTTCCCTCAATTTTCGTTAACACTTCGTTATTTAGGGGTAGAATTGATTTTGTCAATATTGTTGGATGAAAAACGATTAACTTGGATTCTGGACTACCTTGAAAGAAATGTAAATGAAATATAGTGACGCAGTTAGAATGTGTATAAGTATCTAAATGACTAGGGTTGAGACAAAATAATTGTATGATGATTCGGAAGCCGATTATTTGATTAGAATTCAAACTTATTATTTGCTACATATTAGACAATGCCGGTTCAAAGAAAGTGGATTCGAGTAATAGTCTCCTTTAAGCCACTAAGTATGTATGGATTTAGTGTCGAATTTTCGAAGAAAATCTTCAAGAAAATATTCGCATATTTTTTTTTTAAGAATCTATCGATACATATTAAAGAACATGGGTTCGCTCCTAGTGCAAGCTAGAAACCTGTATTTTCGAGCCTATTCCGTCTCAAATTAAATTTAAACTTTTGATAAAAAATGAATTAGATCGGGCCTATTGAAAGTGAAATTTGACGAAAGTGCAGTCATTATATTCTTTTTCTTGGTCGTCGTGAGGTTAGTCGATTAACCTTCTTCTATATCGGGACTTGGAACTAAAGCCAATTGGGGACCAGTTTGTGAAATTATCGAATAAATTCTATGGACATATAGATGGAGATGAGAATAGACTAATTTGACCAGATAAGCGTACAGGTTGCTCCAGTGCTCATGGATTCATTATTTTATTATGTTGGTCTTCCAACGATCAAGAGGGGCTCGAACTAAGATAATATGTAGGCCAAATTACGTAAAGTTAATTGTAATTAGGTTTGAATAAGATCTATTTCGTGGTGTATGGTAAGGTTTTAAGAAGCTACTGTTAAGATGATTCCAATCGCTGCGGAGACTGGCTACGCCCATTTTTATAAGATAAAAAAAAATTGTAAAGCAAAATATTATAAAATTAATAAATCGATGATAGTTAGAAGGTCAAGAATAGTATAGCCGCTAGATTTTAAGTATTTGTTCTTGGTAGAACTGCAAGCTAGTTTCAAATTGTTCAGTTTAAACATAATAAATATATTTTTAATTCAATGCACGCGAATTGTTTTTTTTTACAGTAGTATTCAAATTTGATTGAGTATTACTATTTGTCCGCGCCAGTGCTTTCTTAATGCATCTTACAAGACAGTAAAATAATACAAAACCTAGTACTGGTATTTTTGTGGTTGCCTGTTGTTTTAATAAAAACTGAAGAAATTATAGTAAATCTATTTTAGATTGGAATATATTTATCAGGTGAAATATTCAAAAAATTATAATGTGTGCCTGACTTTTATGTGGCGTAATATTAAAGTATTTGGGCAGATAAGTTGTTAAAATGTAGTTTCAGGAAAAACAGTTTTTTTCACAATTGTTTATTTATTTCTCAAATCGTGCAAAGGCCAATTAATACTTTGTTCAAGAAAAACATTTGTGAATTTAGCTATTCATGTGGAGCATGAAAAGGATATGTGTATTATATGTGTGTGGGAAATATTCGGATCAAAAGGGAAAGAAGAAAAACGCACACAAGCAAAGTCAGTAGCTTGATTTCGATCACCTCTTTGCGCTGCAGAAACAAAAATGTTATTATGTGGTTTGTATAATAAGTTAAATTTTGTTATTAGGAAGAAAAAAATTGTTTTCGTTTGAACATATAGCATATTCAGCAATACTTGTGTCAAAAAGAGTAGTCACAACCATAGATTTAAGAAAGAAGCGATTAGAAATCGAAGCTGAGAAATGTTCCAATTTTCGACATTCTGCTTATTAGTGTAAAAATGCGATTAGAATGTATGTGCATGTAAATGTACATTTAATGCAAGACTATTTTTATCACAAATGAATCATCTTTAAATGTTTAAACTTGCTTATGCGATAATTGATCTCAGATACCTGTGAACAATCTAATAAACATTTGGTTACAAATGGAATAATCAAATTGCTGCAATATTTAAATGAAAATATATGTAATACAACATATTAACGCAATATTAACATGAATTCGACACTTTTTTGTGTGTGAATACAAAATTAAAAAAAAACTCTAGCGTATCAGAACCACTAGAAAACTGATATTCAAATAAATTGTTTCTGAATGACCAAAAAATGTGGAATAGCATCCATTTCTTACCGAAAGCAATAAAAATAATTTCTCGATTATAACATAAATGGTGAAAATGTTCAGTGCCTGAATCACTTTCCAACGAAGCAGCAATAAGTCTACAATAACAAACTCATGCTAAAATCAACCTATCTAACCTATCCATCCGAAAAAATTAAAAAACTCTTAAAATTTAAACATTGACTCCTTATTTTTATTGTAGGTGCTTTGCATGTGAATATATAATGGAAACATCTGTTGGTGCATTATTTACGAAAATGTCTGGTACTGGCAACCCTGTGTTAGCAGCATAGCCAACAATACACTTAATTTGCTTCACGTTCAGTTGAACCTACCCTGTGATTTTCGTTTCAATTGAATGACTGCGCTGCAAGTTATAGGGGTGAAAAGAATTATAGGGTTTCGCCCTCAAAACTTTTCAAATTTTCGAAACGATAATATTTGTTGTTAATTGTCATTCCATTATCATTCCCATTTGCAAATTTAGTGACAGCATCGCTTGGTAAAGAAATGCCAAAAATTTACAAAAATGGTCATAGTTGGCAGCCCTTTCATGATTTTTTTACGAAATTCCTACGACATATGGTTTACAATAAGGTCCGTTTACAGCATGAGTTTCGTTTTGATTTCATGGCTCGATCGGAAGTTATAGGAAGAAAAGATTTATTTTTCTGATAAAATTGACAAGATTTAGATAGCTGGCAACTCTATTGTAATTTTTCAAGCAAATTTTTACCAAATGTGGCTTGGATTAAGGTTCAGATAGTGTATGAATTTCGTGAAAATTTAGTGGTTAAATCGAAAGTTATAGGTCAAAAAGCAGTTTTTTGCAGTGACCTTTCTATATTGCGCGACTGTAAAAGGGTTGCCTGCATTTTAAAATGACTTCTATCAGACCTGGTAAATATTTTCTGTAAATTTCATAGCGATCGGGTTATTCAATCGTCAGTTTTCATACACAAAAGTTTCGAGTGCTGAATATAGAGGTAATTTGTGCAAATCGGAATTTGGAAAATTCAAATTGACATGGCGGAAAAAGGTTAACATTTATTAATAATTTGTATTTTTTATCAAAAAGGACAAATTTTTAAGGAAACTCTTGTTTCCACGTAGCTACAGGATGAGAGAGAACCGTTGTGCATGTGTTGAAAAAGGCTAACTCACATATGGGTACGCGGATAGCAATTTCGTATCCATTTTCTTATATATCTGTGGTCACAGCACAGCGGTTATTAAGTATCCGAATTTTTCCTGGAACAAATATTTCTTAAAATTAGGTCGCAGTGCTCAGCAGGTTCTGCATGCGTTCAAATTTCAGCTATACAGGGAAGTAATTCAAGTAAATTTCAGTCATTTTTTCAGCTATGGTGAAAATGGAACAGGGAGGTGAGAAATTTTGAAAAACAAAGAAATAAAATGTTTGTGAGATTATGAATAAAAACAAAAGTACTTTAGGTGATATCGTGAAGAGCGATAAAAACGAAGAGGAGCTGTGTCAAAAATTAAAATCGAAAACCGAAACGCTTAGAAGTAAGCAAAAAAACAACAAATCCATGCTTTATTACGGGTAGAATTTCATCCTACATTTTAAAAGAGCTCGGGTAGCAAGCTCACCTCTAAAGTATCCATAGAACTCTTTGAAAGTGATGAGTAGCAAGTAAGCATGAAATTCGTGAGCGAAAAAAATGGACAAAAAAGGGATCAGTCTGCCAAAGGGTACAGCAAGAACGTAATATTCACGTATAAAAGTAAACTCAATTTGCTTGGAGCGTCGAAGCGAGCAATGGTGTGGCGTAAGCCCAACGAGGAACTCAGATGCCCCAATGTGAAGCCAAAGATAAAACATGGAGGTGAGCATGTGATAGCGTGGGAGTTTATCAATTGGTAGAGTTGGTGATCTGATACTTATAGAAACCTATCTTAGTATTTCCAGGCAGAAGTTGAAGAAAAGTCCTCAAAAATTAGGTATATTATCAACATTCAAGTTCTATTATGAAAATGATCCCAAACACAAGTCACTGCTTGTCCACTAATGCATGATGCATATATATGTATATGATCGAAGGTAATTGAAACTTTATCTCAATCATCAGATTTAAATCGCAAAAAGATGAACTTGATTAGCGGTTACGCATGACACCCACCCGTTCTAAAGGCTGAGTTGAAATACAGAATGGCCTCAAATTGACGAAGAATAAACAAAAAATATAATTTCTGCAACAGATAGAAGAGTAAAATATTTTTAACTCTTTGGCGGCAGCGGGTATTTTGGTGAATTTCAAGGAGCCCCTATATTTATGTGGAAACGAAATATTTGAAAAAGTCAATTGCAGATAGTGAAATTTAATGTTTATAAGTAGCTTGAATATGATCTAGAAATTTTAGACCCTATGCCTAAAATTAGAATTTATAGAATTTTCAAATGCAATAACTTCCGAGAATCAGATCATCACGAAATGTATTAAAAGACTCATTAAATACGTGTGTGTGAATAATTAATGTTCAAGCAATCCTATAGCTATGGCTGGTACCTAAACAGAAAACCTTCAAATAAACGAACCACTAGATTTTTTTTTTATTTTTAGAAAAAGATGCATTTTTTTTATAAACTTCAAGTTTTGCCTATAGAATTAAACTGAAATTTTTGAATTTTTCTTATCACTAGAATGGTAGCCCTTCACCAAATTATATCTATTTTTAGCACCCGAAATTTTGTGAGAATTGACGAACCAATAATAAGATTCAGTTAAAATTCGCAGATTTTATTAGCCATATGTAGAAGTGATTGGAAATGTAAAGGACCCTGTTGCAGGGGTGCCAACTTGAGAAATCACTTAAAAAAATAAAAGCTTTTTGCCATATAGCTTCCGACATAGTAATCAGATTTTAATGAAATTCAGTCTATGGTAACAATAAATGGACCTTATTTTCAGGCTACCAGTTATGTATATTTTTTCCATTAAAGAAATTTTCAAATTATAATGAGCGTGTAGATGATTATAGTGATTTTGAATGACGCTAGTCCACCAAATGTTTCAATATCGAAAATTTTCGAAGGCAGTAGCCTTAAAATTCTGTTGGTCCCTATGTCGAATTCAACCCAAATTTGCAGGGTGGGTTAACCTTAACGCAAAATATATTGGTTATCCTTATTGCTAGGGTGCTAGCAAATGGTTTCTAGCTCCAGGCAGATGTTTTTTTGGTCACACAAAGCCAAAATCATCGAAAATCAGGATCCTTAGCGGTTCTCATGAGCAAGATTTTTATGAGTGTTTAATTTATTTATACGGAAAAGAACTGTGTTAATTTTATCGCATAATATTCAATCCGTAATTTTATTCTCTTCTCTTTTTGTTGTTGTTTTGTTCAATCTGTAATTTGTTTTGAAATTGACAGAAGATGTGTTGACCGAATATTAAAGTTACTTCCTGCATCTCTAACATACATTTCCAAGAAACTATCTCATAGCGCATAGCATTCAGTTCCGTAAAATATGTCTTACATAATATATCAGACCAACTGGGATTGACTTCCAGTAAAAGAAGCTTCACGGAAGAGTGGACCTCCGAAAATTTCCAAGGGATCATGAGAAGCACCAGCTCGAACTTGACCATTGCTGTTTATCGCAAATAAAAATTGTGCGGCTCAAGAAATCTTGATAATATTATCATGTCCTTAAATATAAGAAGCATAAGTGTTATTCAGTAAAAAATTTCAGACAATCGTTATAAGTGCTTCTAATCGGCAAAACCAGAAATATTGGTTCAAAAATTAAGGCAGGTAAAGTTTTAAATTATTAATGTGCACTATATATCAAATCAGCCACGAATGGAATCCAAAATGACTTTTATGATTATGAAAAACTGGAGTTTCTTTTGAAAAAAAATATGAATTCGGAAATATTTGAGTTTATCAGAAACGCTTTTCTTTACTGATTTCTGAAAAACTTGCACCATTATTTACTTCACTTCTATGCATCCAGGCAGAAAATTTTCAAAGCTTCTGGCTTAAGTCTTTTAAATTACCTTGAATTGGTTGAAGTAGTTTTCAAGAATTTACAAAAATGATTCTAGATGCCAATAGATTTGCAAAATTATCAAAGGACGAGATAAAATCGTATTGAACATTATTGCCAGATAAAACATTAATCCTCAGTGTTAAAAATATCCTCCAGGCAGAAAACTGAGTTTATTGTACTTGAAGTTTTTCGCTGCAACGCTAATGGATACCATAAATGTTGCCTTCTGGAATAAAAAAGGTCAAATCAAAAAATCTGGGCATACACTGTGATAATAGTAGAAGTGATATCACTTGGATGAGATCATCACGGTTTTATCAGAAGGTAAAAATTGAATCCATTTTCCCCAGCCGGAAACGAAGTTTATAATTTTAAGAGGCAAAAGATGGATTGGTGGCAAAAAAGTAGTTTGACTTTAAGCTTGTAACTATAAAGTGTAATTCTCATTGTAAACTTAATTCCTATCTCTAAAGTTTATTATGTGTAGCATTTATTCTAAGCCCGTGTTAAAATGAAATAAGAAAGATTTTTTCTTCAATTTGTTGTTGAATTTGTGTGCCTCTAAAAACTATAGCTTTTTATAAGAAAAAAACTTAAACTTGATGATTCGTTAAATTTACATCAAAACTTTATAGGCATGAAATAGCCATACCCAACTATCAGTAAGCAAATCGAAAAGCTGTTTGCGTTTTTTATTTTCCTAGAATAAATGATATTTGCATTACTTTTTCACACACAACGTTGGAATTCAATTTATTTATATTTGGCTCTTGCATTGATGAGAATTAGATTGAGATTTGCTTGCCTGTTGCAAAGTAGGTTTCAAAATGATAATCATTTATTGTATTTTTTTGGATTGTTGATAAGAAATTTTTTTTCAGTCGATAGTACTTGAAAATTAGTGTTATTAGATGCATTAACATCTTTGCTTTAAAGATGTTTGACTGTAGGTCTTAAATCTTGTTGAAACAAACTTTAAAAATGTTTTTTTGGGGGGTTTGAGAGCTTAGAAAACTATAGTTTGTCTTACTATCTTACCAATATGGATGGCTTTTGAATTTTTATTGTTGTAGACTGGCATGACAATATGACTTACCTGAAATAAAAAAAAAAATATTTGATAAGCTTGGAATCGAAATATGCATGGGATATTAGTACAAACAAATACACGCAAATTGTAAATCAAAATTCACTTCATCATAAAACAAGATTTAGTGTAAATCAAGAAGATTATATAATGCAATAAAGTGGTACAGTGGCCTTTGCGTCTTGTAAGCACGATGGAACTAACTATAATCGATAGAAATAAGTAAATTATAACGTTCAGCGGAAAAGACGAAACACTTTTATGCATTTCGAATGAGCTTGCTTAGAGTTTCCCAATCTTGATGATAGTCAGTGCTGCCACTTTGGATATCTTCATATCATTTTGGATACGAATCGAATTTGAAAAATCTGGATGATACTATGATACGTTGTCCCCACAATGAATACTTTTCTCATCAATTTTAATTTACCTGTGCGAAAACGTGTGTTCATAACAATCACTTTTTTCAATTTCTATTACATTATATTTCAAATAGAAAAGTTTGATTCCACAATTTTATCATACTGTTATATAAATGGAAGTAGCAGCATTTCTTTTCGAAAAAGTTTGGCGTTCTATTCAAAATGGGTACAAGTATAATGTGAAAAGCTTGAGTAACCTAGTGGGTAGAGCACTGGCTTCTTGCGTGTGGGGTCCCTGGTTCGAATCCAGGTTCGCACGGGGGTCCGCGCACCAAGCTTTGAGTTCACCTAGCTCTGATTAGGTTCCTGATTTAAATCAGGGGTAAAGTGAGTCATGGAACTAATCACTCCACACTCGTATTCACAATGATTAAAAAAAAATTGTAATGAAGCTCTCTACCAGCTTCAACCCCTAGACCCGTACGAGGGTTGTCGTGGGATTACTTTACTTTATAATGTGACTCAAGAAACGGACAAGAAAGAAAATAGCTCAGGAACTATCAAAAATGTACAATGATTTATAATATATAATAATTTATATAGAGCTGAGTAGGCGAATTCTTCTAACCCTCAAAACACATAGGCCGCTGCTGAAACATATTTTATTTTAATATTGAATGCATTTCTCATCTTACCTAAGAGTTATGCAGCATTCTTTGAGGAATTTCGAATGATTTCGTTGCAAAATTGCAAAATCCTTTCCAAAATCTTAAGCAGGACAAAGTTAAGACTTATTGGACGATAGTCCTTTGGCTTAACAATAAAAATTTTCCCTGCTTTATGGATAAACAAAACTCTAGTTTCTTGCCAGCCGGTGGGAACATACGATAAGCGCACGCAAGCGTTATAAATCTCTCTGAGCCATAGTAGCGATACTTCCATGGTCTGCTGGATATCAGCAGCAAGGACGCCATCAGAGGCCGGGGATTTAAACGGATCAAATGAGTTAATAGACCTCCTCAGTTGAGAATTAGATATTCTGAATGACGGTGTTGAGCTCATAGCTTGCTCCATTTGTGCGTCCAAAAGAACGTTTAGAGTACCTGCGCTCGAACTAGTTTAAATGCCCACAGGGTTCATGATGCACCACATAGCCCTGGGTGTCGTGCTTGAAACCTCACGAAGGTGATTTGTCTTGCTGATACTCTCCACGTTTTCGCAGAAAGATTTCCATGAGGCCCTCTTTGCCTTGTGTACGGCATATTTAAAAGCCCTCAACTTCGTTTTATACAGCGACCAGTCATTAGACTTTTCAAGCTATTGAAGTCCTTCCTACACTCTCTTTGCTGGGCGCTGATCTCCATGATCTCCGGCCAGCCACGTGGAACGATATGAACCTATTATTGGAGAATAAACACTCTTGGAAAACCCTCCAGTCACCGAGAAGATGCAAGTGCCGCCCACTTCCCAAGGTAACGTCAAGAACCTCTTTACGGTTTGAGTAAAAGAAGGTTGGTTCGCTGCTAGTATTGGCGATGAAAAGGTGGTGGGCAATGACGAAATCAAAAAGTTCCCCACCTCGGCCATTTGAGTAAGAGCTGCCCTCTACTTCATTATGAGCATTAGAGTCAGCTCTCAGAAAAAGAGGTCCACCAATTTTCATGGCTTTAGCCACAACACCCTTGACAATGTCGCATAGATGGCTAGTGACATGATCATATGCCATGTAGCAGGAAACAAACCAGCGTTATCTTTGATTGATTTCCACTGCAACAGCCATGTTATCCTTGTAACAGAAATTGTGTAGTAAAAGGACGTTAGTGGTTTTCTTGACAACAATACAGACACGTGGCTTGTGTAAACCGTCGGATACTATCAGTCTGCATCCATTGGTACGTAATCCTAAAACCGGTTGTTGGCAACCCATGGTTCTTGGATTAGAATCAGCTCTTTATCTGTCCTAGACAAGCGGAGAAGCAAGGCAGCTGATGCTGCTATGGTATGGTGTGGAGATCATTCATTGTTGATAAGGGTTAGGTCCACGTCCTCCCTCTCGGACATAAAAGCTGCCTAAGCCCATTCCTCTGCATCCAGAGTCATGAGGTCTAAGCAGCTACGCAACTCGGAGGTAGTCCCGACGCTGACCCCATCGACATAGAGGATTCCGCATCCGATTCTTCCTCAAACGTCGCACTCAGTCAGTTCTCTTCAAGTAGTTCCCCGGCAATTTGAGCCACCTATTTTGAGTCAGGCTTTATATTTATCGGATCTTCTGAAACAGAGCTCTTTGGCCTGTCTCTTCAACAGCTCTATAGAACCAATTTCCCGACTTCGTATCTCATAACGCCCTTACAGGGCATCTAAAACTGACAGTGCTTCTTCATTTATACTGAAAAGGGGCTTCCGTCGATTATCTACTATTAGCAGAAAATTTGAAACAAAAATATTTTTAGCTTCTGCCGAGTTTTATGCATTTGATTTGTTAAAAGCTGAATGTGATTTTTTATTAATATTTTGATATTTTTGAAAAATATACGTTCGATTTTACTATATGCTGTGGCATGAATCGCCGATTTATGTTAAATGTCGAAAATGACATTTTATATTTCTGACAAAAATGGCTGTACAGAGCCATGTAGAGCTATTATACCAAGGTATCAATTTGATACGCATTGCTGAAATTGTTGATACGATGGATCCGTTTTTCTGATTAATTTTGTAGAATTTGGATACGATATGAAAGTTCTGAAGCGGCAGCACTGATGATAGCTATAATTGGTCAACAACATTAGTCGCGATCGTTATAAGCGGAGACTTCTATTGTCACTTATCACTGGATTTTTTGACGAAATCATCAAGCGCATGCAATACAAAAAATTTATAATTGATGAAAATTCGACTTCAGTACAGTGCAGTAGTTTTGTTAAATAATAACTTGCCGCTCATGCAACAACAACTTGCACTTTTCCCGGAAGTTTCCTTCTCAAACTTTCCGAAAACTTGCATCAAAATAATTCAATACATTCCAAAAACTTCACTTCCTGATTAACTTAAATAAAAAAAAACTTTGACTTGTACAGATGCGTGTTCAAAACACAAATCGATCAATTATTATAGCTATTAAGTCGTTAATCAATTCAAAAACGATTCCAACCAAAACTCAATAAAGGGCCTTTTATCTAACCTTCACATCAAACACGGTAGCCATTCGGCCATAAATCATTCAAAAGTGACCAAAAAAATCTTTACAGCCTGATCGGAACGAAAAGCTCTGTATCTGAAAGATTTCCCTCAGAAATCAGCTGATACGTTTCTATCGAGTAATTAAAATAAACCGGTTATCGGTTTTCTTTTCACTCTTTTACTTTTACTGCAGCCATAATCTTAATCGACTGCAATCTTCTCACCGGCTAGCAATTACAATTGTGCTATCAAAAAATTGTTAAGATTTTTTTTTCGGAAGTTAACGCCACCGCTGCAGGCGCCACAATCAGGGCACTATGCAAGCATGTTGCGATAGAGTGGCGCAACACAGCGGCGACGTTACATAGAAATTCTCAAATCATTTCGTAGATACAGATGTATCAGGTTGTTATTCGAGGGAATGTTTTGTGGGCAATAAAAACTTGCTTGAACATTTTTTTTCGCATCGAATGAGCGATGAATCGATTGGTGTGCTGGACTTGAACACGTTGAAAGTTTGGAAATGTGAGTTGTGGTCGAACGAAAACATCATATGAAGAAATGATATATTATTTTGAAGGTGAAAGTATTACGAAAAACGAGGTGAGTGCACTAGCTGCACGTCATTCATAAAAAAAGTTTGAAATTTAAAAATAGTTCGCTTGTGCTGGAGCTAATTGGTATTAACTGCGCCAGCCTGATCGGATTGCATGGAATTTATTTCAAAGGTTTCATCGTGGAAATAGCTACGAACTGCGGCTTTTTTTGTTTGAAATGCAATGAAAGATACTGCACCCGGATGTTACAATGCGCAATATCTCATAATGTATAACATGTGATGACCAAAATTGTGAATTTGGAATAAGCAGTGAGTAATTATTGATTGTGCTAGTTTTCCAGATACTAATGATATTCAATATGACCATATTTTCCAAATAATTGATTGCCAAAGGTCTTTCAACTAATAGAAGATAAATTTAGCATATGAATGTCTTCGGACATAAACAAAGCTTATTTGATAGCTTATGAGCACATATCAAGTGACCAGTAATTTCAAAATACTCATATATGGTTTCATCAACGTGAGAAACTTGTTTGACTTTTTGTCCTGAGACCGTGAAAAGAAAGCAATCATAGGTTGCAGAAATCAGTGTTTTCTACCCACATACATAAATTATATTGCATTATTTTTTGAATTGACCTTGAGGGGCCAGTCTCTGGATATGAACGTTAGCTGCAAGCAGATTGCAAAGCGTATAAAGTGCAACTCTAGGAGACGCGTCGATGACAAACCAAGACTATTGAAAATGTAAATTCGCTTTTTGTTGAACGAAATGAAATTCGTCGTTAGCTAACACCTTACAGATAGCAAATGAACTGAGTAACTTCAGACCCAATGCAATGTTGGAATTTGTTTCGAACTTTTCCGCTCGGGTATTCCAGAGGAATTTCTCACTGAAGGCTGTTATGGTTGTTTCTTAAGCACCTAGCTTGAGTTTATTTTATTCTAAGTAGATCTTATTCGCTTCATTCTGCAGTAAATAGGAAACTTTTTATGATGTGGATGTTGTAAAAACAACAAAAGCTACACCGACCAGGAGTCGAACTGTTACCACGGATTGTTTGTCACCGTGCCAAACATTTAATTTTCGAACATATTAATGGAACATATACTTTTTGTATAAAGTTGGTTTGACTGGTGTATTAAAATTATATTATACAAAAGATAAAAGGATCGATGGAAATATATATTGAGTTTTAAATTTTATTTCGAAAAATTATGCGAAAAAAAAACCACTAATGTTCGAAGAACAGTAGAGGATTTATGCCGCTTTTGAGTGTATATTCTACCAATAGCTAATTAAGGACACCCTAAGTAATAATAGACCCTAGGCCAATATAATTTCGATGACTTCATTGAAAGTTACAGCGATAGAAAGGTGCTTGGAGCTGCCATCCAAAAAATGTCCAGACTTTAGAAAATTTAAACATTGGCAGGGTTTACAGCCGTTGGACCAAATGTGACCTGATCTATAGCGTGGACTAAGTGAATGTAGTCCTAAGGTGTTTATATCGACCTGACCTAAAATTTGGTCAGGTCGAATTTAGTCCTTGTTTGTATACACATGAGAGTTGGCATTTAGTTCAATTTTAGTACACACACTGTAAATATCTTTTCATTTGTCTCTCAAACATGATTATTTAAATGATTTTGAGGTATCGAGAGGGTTGCGAGCTTAAATTCTACGTACATATATTACTAATAGTCTTGCAAAAATCAATGCTTAGGTCGGGTGTGTTTACATTAATATAGTCCACGACCTATTTTAGGCCAGATCGCTTGAAATTGTTTACCGACCTATCGCTTGGGCCGGGTACTGAGTGTTTACAGCAGTTGGACTAAATAATTTAGGTGTAATTTGGTGTATAGTCCGCGAACTAGACGTCACGCATTTTCTTTACTTACTTTTAAATGTTGATGTAAGCATTTATTGGTACGGATATAGTAAAACCCTTCGTGTTGGCAATCCTTTGATTGCACTGAAACCAAAAATATACCACATATACTCCACGTTAAAGTCAACCTACTCTGCGAATTTCGTATTGATCCGATGACTGCATTGGCAGTTATAGGGAAACAGAAATATTTAGAGTTTCCACCTATAAAAGTTTTTAAATTTTCTATATCGTAATATTCGTTGTTTATTTTCACTATAAGATACTTATGGTTTCAAAATTTTATGATAAAATTGCTTACTAAAGAAATGCAAAAAAAATACAAAAGCAATAATGGCTGGCAACCCTATGATTTTTTTCCAATTAGATTTCTGCTGAGTGTTTGCTATAATAAGCTCAATTTGCCATATTAATTTCGTTCTGATTCTATGACGGCACTGGAAGCTATAAGGAAAAGAAATTTATTTTCTTGAGCGAATTTTCAAAATTTTAAACACTAAAACTACCATGGCTGGCAGCTCCAACCGAGTTTTTCAACCAAATTTTTATCAAAGGTGACTTGAAGTAAAATTCAGCTACTGTGTGAATTTCGTCAAAATCTGGTGACTGAATCAGAATTTATAAGGCTTAAAGCAGTTATATTTCTTAGTGATTTTTCAAGATGGTACCACTGGTACAGAATTGTCCAAATTTTAAAATCGCATCTATCAGACCTGGTTCTATTTAAGGCCAATACATTCTTTAAATTTCAATTGTATTTGATAAACTGGTCGTGAGTTCTCGTGAACAGAAGTTTTTGATGCTAAAAATAAAGGTAAATTGGAGAAGGGTTACCGTTCTTGCCCGTTGTCAAATTTCAACTGTGTTACTTTGGCTATGTAGACAAAGCATAATATGCATAAATGAGTTGGTTTTGTTCCAAAAAGCGACAATTTTTCAGGAGATTCGATGATTTGAAGGTTTTGATTTTTAGCGCCTGCCCTTGCTACAGGGTTGCCAACACGCTCATTGAAAGCAACACAAATTTATTATTATTATTTATTCATTTACCGAAACAAGGTACAAAATCACATATAAAAAAAAGACAACTATTTGAATGTTTATATTTTATGTTTATTGTTGAATGTTTATTTTTTTTTAGAGTGCAACGTCGAAAATTGATGATTCAAACTATAAAAACTTGACTCTAGTTTAACAATCGCTCAATATTGTACCCCAGACTACTAAATTATTAAAATATCTTTTATTTTGAGCCCAAATCTGTACAACATGTGTTCTTTTGCTTATGATGTCATTCACAGTTGTTGCTGATACCGCAATTGGCAGCGTAAACTTTTGGATGTCTTTTGTGTTAGCTAATTTTTTTTAAAAAAACGTAATCGCTGACCGAATATTCATCCAAGCTCAGCTCTTTTTCAAGCCTACTAAACCGTGTTCTACTTATAATTGGCCTTGATAATTTCTGTCTATACAATTAGAATAAGCATGGGCTTTGAATCAAATTAGAGTGAAATTAAAATAAAATGGAAAAGTTAAGTAAAGTAAAGGAAAAAGTAAAAACAAGCAAGTTAAATAAGTAAAAACAAATGAAAAAAGTAACAAATAAGTTAATAAATAGCAATCAATAAATAAAACATTGACATATATAGCTATAGCTTAAGATTAAGGGTACGGGTAGCATGGAAAAGAGAGGACTTGAAGGATGGTTTGGAAATCGTAGGGGAATATAAATTGCTTATTCTGTTGAATACTCTGCAGCATCTATTTACTGGCTCATTAGCTCCATATGTGGTCGAATGAGATATTCTTTTAGGAAACGATTGGACCTGGTGTTCCTCACAGGGATATTTATCAAAATTTTACTATTCAGGAATTCTACATGAATAGCGCCTCTAATGACGTCGAATGTGAAGCAGGCCGATATCACCATTCTTCTGGAGGCTAGTGTCGATAAGTTTAAATGGCCCAGTCGAAACTCATAAGGGGGTAGGCTATTAAAATCATAAGAGTTGTACAGTTCTCTCAAGGCGAAAAGTGAAAATTGCTTTTGTATTGACTCGAGTCTGTTACTGTGGGTTTCAAAAGCAGGATTCCAGATAATGCAAGTGTATTCGAGAATAGGACGTACAAGTGAAGTGTATAATGATCTGGTGACCCACAGGCAACGAAATTCTTTGGCTCGTCTTTTGATGAAGCCAAGTTGTTTGTTTGCACGAGAAAGTATTTTATCGTAGTGTAAAGTGAAGCGGAGTTTTTCATCTAAGATAACACCGAGGTCAGCAATGTTGTCAACTCGAGTTAGCACATTATTACCGAGGAAGAACGTATTGTGTGTGACCGTGCATTTTCTGGAAAAACGAATAACCTGGCATTTAATAATGTTGAGATAGAGCTTGTTTACATTGCACCAATGATCAAGCGAATCAAGTTTGGATTGGAGAAAGAGGGCATCCGATTTCGATTCAATGGTCAGATAAAGTTTGAGGTCGTCTGCATAAAGTAAATGAGTAATAATAAATATATTAAATTCAATTTGTTCAACCATTAATACCAAACACCAGCAAACGCATTAATTCAGTGAAAAAAAATTATAATAAAACTGCCTGAGGGCAAAGGACAATGCGACCAAAACTTCCGAACTCAGAAGAAACATTTGACGAAGATTTTTCACCAGAGGCCAAAAGGTTTTTTATCAGAGAAACTCGCCTTCTGAAATCCATGTTCATTTTCACATTTTCGAAGAAAATATTTTTTGAGGTTGCAGTCCCATCATCGAACAAACAATTCCAGCAAATTGCATATGATCATTACAACGTATTCGTTTCTCTCAAAATATGACTTTGATGCATCCAACTGTGCACTGGGTCATTAGAAAGCGTCCAAACACTGCAATATTTTACGGTTTCCCCCCAAAAAAATGTCGTAAGTTTTTGCCTTTTTTCACTTTCGAGTGATTGTCTAACCATAGCTGTGGTCCAAACCACACTAGCCCACTTAATAATGTCTTACTTTTCAAAATTCGAAAAACAGTCATGGTTGATCAGCTGTTGAGAAACGCATTTGGAAGCCCGTTCTCGCGATGAGCTGATGGGATTAATCATTGCAATCGAGCTAGCTGAAAAACATTACGAGTAATTCCATTGGTCAGATTCGGTTATTCTCTAATCGAAAATTCATAATGTAATGATAAATTGCGAAATGGCGAGGAAACTTTCATAGCATCTTGCGGAAGTCGAAGACTGCGAAGCTGGTTACATCCGAGAATTCGATCATTGCCCGAAACTTTCAAAGTATATACGTACTCGGATTTGTTCATTCAACTACTTTCACACTAATTACACTACTGCTGACCATTCCCGAGGCTTTCAATTTCTTCAAACGCATAGGTTTGGGCATTGTGTCGAAACAGACGAAGTGCAAATACTATAAACAAGCTCGCAATGACCAACTCGCAGAAAGAAATAGTAACTGGGCACGTCAAGTATTTTCGGCACTGACAAACCATACAGGAAACGAAGATGAACAATCGAAGCCGCGGCGAAATGAAACTGTTGCAGGTTGGATAATAAATAGACAAGACGAGGCCTACTTCGCACATGCACTATTTTTATATTTATGATCCTCATAACGATATGTTGTTTTCGCGTAGCGCAATAGATCTTACCACTGGCTGTGAGTCATTTAACTAGCCTATTAAAATCATTTTAATGTACTGAGCATATTGCAACACACTTGGATTTTGATATGTTGCGAAAACTGCGCTAAAGACGTAAGTTCGACTATCATCAATTGAAATATGTAATGCGGAGTCAATGAAATTGTTACTCGCATGTGAAACGAGTTTGTCCAGCTTTTAAGTTAAATTTGATAAATAGCACTATTCAACTATTTCCTTTTGAAATTCAAATGAATCTTAGTCGTGGATAGTCTATTATTTAATAGTTGGTCGGAAACCAGTTTTCCCTATAGGGCATCAAACTGATATATCAAAATAATTGCTTTTATTGCGGTTGCGTGCATTATGATGTTTTTTTCTTATTATTTATTATTACATGCATTGATTTGTACAACTATGAGCTCAAATTAATCGGAAGTATACGATAATTTAGACTACTGTAGCTTAGGGGCTTGCAGGATGAATAATCATCTCAACTATGCCACTATGCCAATATGGCATGAGCCAGTGGAATGCGTTGCTCATTTGTTGTTTGTTTATCATCAGTGCTGTATAAATTGGAAATAATGAAAACGTCTGATATTTATCAGATGCCAGCTTTCTCTGATCACAGCGATCTTAATTAAAACACCGTTTTAGGCTTACGTTGTCATGTATTGTTCATAACAAAAACCCTATACTTTTGATGTGACATTCTTTCAATTGCACTTGATAAACGAGACACAATGCACACACGTGTACAATTTCAAAAGCAACATGTGACAGATCCAGTTGACAACAATCCGAATCAAACCAGTTAAATTCAAATTTTAGTCGATTTAAATATTAATCCATTCAACAGCTAACCACAAGCTAGGCTTCGTCATGCGGCGTGGTAAACCAGTGCCCGAATTGCGAATTTCGTGTCCCAAAACTTGCAGACCAAGTTCTGCACGAGAGCAGTTTAATATGAATAAACACCAATTAATATTTTCAAACCGATAATCACCTGAGAACCATACGAACCAGGATATTTTATATACAATATTTTGTTAAAATTTAATTCGGTTTGGAGGAGCATAAATTAATGTGTTTTGATACGAAGAGCATTGAAAGGTTATAGAATTCGGACTTCGACATCATTTCGGCTGCGCGTGTCGTCAACAACTTGTTTACTTTTTAGTCAAGTCGAGGAAGAGGTGGAATAAGTGGTAAACATTTTTAATTGTCCTCTAAACGAATCATTTTTATCATCAAACACTGAATGCAACACGTTTTGGTAGTCTGCGACTCATTAAGACAAAGAAATATTTTGGGTTTTTCCACTTGAAGAATATTTTTTTATTAATTTCTAAAGAATATAATAGAAACACTGACTTAAGTTAAAAAATTTTCCACGGAGTACAGAGTTCAAAATATTGTGAACTTTGGCTTCTCATTGTTACTACTGTGGAACTACCGAGCTATTCAGAGCTAACTAGTTAAAGAATGTGCATTGCACTTCGGTCTCTGTTGAAATCGGCGATTTTCATTTAGCAAATTTTTGACGTGGATGTGATGAAAAATTAGTGAAAGAATCCCGGAAAAATGTTCAAAAGAACAGTGACCTTTAATTAACAAATTAATTGTTTGCAATGAAGTATTAATGTAAGTACATGTGCGAAATACTCGAACTAAGATAGCGAAGTTCAGTCCAGAATAATTTATTTTGCATTCTCTACAAGCATATCATTACTAAAGATTTCACAGAAAAAGGACGACACAGTAATTTATAAACAACGTTTTCTTCCTGAATATTCAATTATACTTTTGTTCATATTTGCAAGACGAATAATGGAAATCTGGATGTTGTTCCTTGTCTTTTATTTGCTCATAATAAACAAAAGCAGATATTGTTCGAATTAAGTTGCCTTTTCTGTTTGGAAGAAATAAGCAGCAAAATTATATTGTTAAATAAAATATGTTAAATGGTGCAAATTTAAGAAGAAACGAAAATTCGTGCTTTGCACGCTTGTTTAGCCAAATAGGTAGTGCATTAACCGCAATGTGTCATTGTTGTTTCGAAACCTGTCAAAATTGCAGATACATTGCCGGATTGATATAGGATTGAGCTTGAAAAAGTGTAAATAAAACGAGTTGTTTAAAGGTTTCCATTTCACTCTTTCAATCTCAAACCCACTTGAATCCGGTATTGTATACTAAACTATAGATGATCAATCAAAATATAATACCAGGTTTTCTGCTAACCTGGCAGTAAGCAGGTACCTGAGTAGAACCAGTGATAGAATCAGTCAAGGAATTAGTTAATCTTACATATGCATGATGATCTCTCGCGAATTCGGCTAAGAGAAACAACAGGTTTTTAATAAGGTATTTTTTATTTAGTTCAATCTAAATATACATCCTATTTTAATGCATTCACTCTTTACGAAAGAGCAAATCAGCTAAACATGTGTTAGGTTTAATTTGAAATAAAGTAAATTTAAATTTTCTTAAATAATGCATTTTTGGGTGAATTCAAGCTACAGTTCATAAACGTTAAAAATTGATACTCTATTCACGCAGATACATACGTTTCCCGATTGATTGAACCCTCTGTTAATCCTAACTTAAAAAGTCTAGCGCATCAGAACCGCTAGAAAACTAATTTTCGAAGAAATTGTCTTTGAATGATAAAAAAATGTGGAAAGACGTAATACACTTTTTTGTAGAATCATATCAATCACTCCTTATCCAAAGCAACAAAACTCAGCTATAACATAAATGAAGAAAATGTTCAGTGCTGGCAACACTTTCCCAACGAAACAGCAATAAGTCTACCATAACAAGCTCATACTTAAATCAACTTATCCTTTGAATTTCGTTCTCATCGGAGGATTTCATCGAAAGTTTCAGCGGTTAAACGTTGTTTGAGGCTGCCATCCGAAAAATGTTCAAAACTCGGAAAATTTAAAAATTGGTTTATTATTTTTATCGCAAACGCTTTGCATATGAGTACGTAATTTGAAGCATATGTTGGTGCAATATTTACGAACATGGCTAATGCTGATTACCCTGTGTCAGCAGCAAAGCAAAATATATACCAAATCTGCTTCACGTTAAGTTAAACCCAACCAGTAAATGTCGTTTCGATTGAATCACTGCGCTGGAAGTCATACGGGTCAAAAGAATTTTAGAGTTACCACCCTCAAAACTTTTCAAATTTTTAAATTGTTAATATTTGTTGTTAATTTTCATTGCAGGATCGTTCCCATTTGCAAATCTAATGACAAATCACTCAGTAAAGAAATTCCACAAAATTACAAAAATGGTCATAGCTGGCAGCTCTTTCATGATTTCCTTACGAAATTCCAACGACATTTGGCTTTCATTAAGGTCCGTTTACGGCATGAAGTTCGGTTTGATTTCATGACTGGACCGGAAGTTATAAAGCTTTATTTTGCTGAGCAAATTTGCAAGATTTAGGAGACAAAAATGACCATAGCTGGCAGCTCTATTCTAATTTTTCAGTCAAATTTTCAACAAATGTTATCTAAAGTAAGATCCAAGTACTGTGTGAGTTTCGTTAAAATTTGATGGCTGAACCGGAAGGTATAGGCCAAAAACCGGTTTTTTTTTCTCAGTGATTTTTCAAGATGGTACCACTGCCACAGGGTTGCCCACATTTCCAAATCACTTCTATCAGACCTGGTGCTAGCTGATACCAACATGTTCTGTAAATTTCATCATGATAGGGTAATCCGGTCGTCAGTTCTCGTGAACAGAACTTTCGAGTGCTGAAAATAGAGGTAATTTGATGATGGGTTGCCGTTCTTGTGCAAATCGAAATTTTAAAAATTTCAATTTGACATGATGGACAAAGGTCAAAGTTTATCAATGATGTGAAATTTTTGTTAAAAATCAAAAAATTTTCAGGAGGGTTATTGATTTGGAGGATTTTTTTTCAGGAGCCTGCCGTAGCTACAGAGTTACCCGCACAACCTTGAAAACCCATATGTGCTAAGTCCTAATCAACATCAATACGCTCTGCAATTTTCACGATGATCCACTGTTTTTGTCAGAAGTAATGACAAATTAAAATTTGAAAAAAAATCCTTGTCTACTTTTAGGCATGCTGCACCCACACACGGCTCAAAATTTCCAATTTTTTATCATAAACAAGCTTAAAACATAATAAGTTTTCATTTTTCATACATTTTTTTAACAAAAATTTACACTGCTTGGAAATTTTCTTTGAAAATTAGTAAAAATATTATTTCTTCAAACCAATAATAATATTTGTTTGACATAATCTTTTTATTTTCAGACATTTTTCTATTAATTACTTTCATGATTCATTAATAAAATCATTAAAATGTCTTTCATATATATTTTGATTTTGATGTTTTTATACTGTTTTAATTTATTTACTTTATCTATTTATATTTTAATTTATTAATATATTTTTTTAACTTTATTAACTTAAGCTAAATTTCTGTTGTTTCCATATTTACATTTATGGGTTGAAATATATGTTTGACAATTTTTACTTAGCATCAATATTTTGGAGGCCCCTCAATTAATTAATAAAAAGTAATTGCTAAACCAATCACCGCTGGTATGACTTCAATGTACTGTTGTATTATTTCTTAAATTACTTAATCGGATTCCGATATCTTTACAGCTAATCTTTAAACTCACTTGAAAAAATGCAGAGCCAACATGAACATATTTTATATCATAAGTTATCGAAATAATAATAACAAATATTTTATTCATAAATTTATTTATTAACCCTTTTCACAGAATATTCCCAAAGCTAAGACTAAAAATAAATCAGAAATGAAAAAATACATGAAAAATAAAGAATATTTAAATAAATGAAAAACATGGACATAGAATCAAACTGGTGCTCGTCAGAGCTTCAAAGCATTCTGAGTACAAGATAATGAAGAAAAGTCTAGCCCATAGTAGCGGATAAGCGGCATTTAGAAATAGTAAGGCAGGTGAATTTATTATCATTATTGTCTCTTTTCAAAGAAGCTAGTAACGCTTTGGGAGGACGCAATGATGGCTCCACGTTAAGGAGTAGGATTGTCTCTTTCCAAAGTTGTTTTAATCAGGCAACTTTGTTGAGACACAACAAATAGCTTATTGTGAGATAAGTTTAGCTTTAAGAATAAGTATTTTCTGACAAAGTTTATGGTTTAATTTTGCAAGAATATAACAATTAGTATTAGATTTTATATCAAACTAGCTTTGATATTAGCTTTGATGAGATGTAATGATATGTTTGCTATTTTATTACGATAACTGTAGGAATTATTATCTCCTCTAAAGGTCGGCGGTGCGTTGGCCTTAAGAGGATGTAATGATTAGTTTAGGATTTAGCAGTAGATTTATTTGCAATTATATTAGATTAAATTTAGATTAGGTTTATATTAGGCTAGATTTAAAGTAAATTCATAAATGTATTGTCTCCTTTCAAAGTAAGGATTCATTTTGAGAGGATACAGTGCTTACTAAATTAGTTGTATTTATTAGAATCATAGCTACCTTCCAAAGCTTTACAGTTCTTTAACTTTGAGAGGATATAATGGTTAGGCCAGTGTTTTTTTTTCATTATTATCTCAACTCAAAGAGCGTGGGCTTTGAGATGACTTAATGACTAACTTTAAGGTTAGGCTAAGGTTTACAAGTAGGTTAAAATTTATTTGCAGGAGCCATCACCTCTTTTCAAATAAATAGACAGCTTTGAAAAGACGAAATCACATTTGGGTAAGGTGTAGTTAATAGTTTCATTTATTGTGTTTTTTTTTCCATATTATTTTTTTTTATATCTTTTCATATAGTTTGCTCGGTCGGATGAAATCTCAGATTCTGGGTCGTCCCCACAATTCTTGCAAAATGGTCTCATCGCTAACTATCAAACTCACACATAGCAAATGCAATGCGGCATGCAGCGATTGAATGCATTACAGTGTCATCCGAAAACAGGCGGCTTTGTGGTGCATTTATTTGTAGCATTTTTCATTGCATTGCGGTGGTTTCACTGCCCTGAGCGTAGCTGATTTGCCACAATATTTGCATGAGCTGCCTTATCAGGCCAGCAAAACAAAAAAAAACTCTAGCGCACCTGAACCGCTAGAAATACTAATGTTCGAAGAACAGTAGAAGAATCGTGCAGGTTTTGAGTACATATTCCACCACATGAGCTGCTTATTACGGCCAAACTGTTGCAAACGCCACGTTTTACTTTGGTCTCAAGAATGCATTATAACTCATATGGTGGAAGGTTTCAGATATTACCACTGGCATGAATTTCAACGTTTATTAGAGCAAAACACGGGTTAATTATATTCGTTATCAGTTGCTTATTTCACAAAATATTGAAAGCAGCATCTCATATAACATCAATGAAGAAAATGCTCAGTGCCTGCAGCACTGTAACTGAAGTTGGTGTTTGGGGATGCGATCCGAAAAATTTGCAGAACTTTGGGAATTGAAACATTGGTTATTTATTTTCATTGTAAATGTTTCCGGTATGAATACTAACTGTAAGCATTTATTGATACAAAAGTAGCACAACCGACTCGTGCTGGCAACCTTTCGCCAGTATCAAAGCCAAGAATATATCACATCTGCTTCACGTTGTTATATTACATTCGAAGTTATATGAGTATAAAGAAATTTAGGGTTACCTGCAGCAAGTTTTTTCAAATAATCGAAAACTTAATATTTGCTGTTTATTGTCACTACAATATCATTACCAATTGAAAATTCTACGATAAAACCGCTTAATAAAGATATTGCAAACAAACACAACCAACAATAGCTGGCAACCCTATCGTGGCTTTTCAACCAAATTTGGCCTGAATAATGTCTATAATAGGATCCATGAATTGTATGAAATTCGTATTGATTGCATGACTGCACTGGAAGTTATAGGGCAAAAAGTTTTATTTTCCTGAGCGAATTTTCAAAATTAAAGACACAAAAATTACCATAGCTGGCAGCACCAATCGAATTTTTCAACCAAATTTCAATCAAACAGAGTTTAAAGTAAGGTTCAGCTACTGTGTCAATTTCATGAAAATCTGGTAACTAATTCACATTTCATAGGGCAAAAAGTAATTTTTTTTCTTTGTAATTTTTCAAGATGGCACCACTGGCACAGAGTTGCCTACAATTCAAAATCGCTTCTATCAGACCTGGTCCTACTTAAGTCCAATGCATTCTGTAAATTTCAATTGTATCTGATTATTGATTCGTGAGTTCCCGTGAACAGAAATTTTTGATGCTAAAAATATAGGTTAACTGGGAAAGGGTTACCGTTCTTGTCCGACATGAAATTTCCAAAGTTTTACTTTGAACGTGTAGATAAAGCATAAGATTTGTATAAAGATTGGTTTTATTGCAAGAAACGGAAATTTTTTTAGGATATTCGATGGTTTGAATGTTTTCACTTCCTTATTTTTATTTTTCAAATTTAAGACACCAAAATTATCATAGCTGGCAGCTCCGACCGAATTTTTCAACCAAATTTCTATTGAACGTGGTTTTAAGTAAGGTTCAGCTACTCTGTGAATTTCGTCAAAATCGAACGATTCAATCAGAATTTATAGGGCTAAAAGTAGTTATCTTTTTTAGTGATTTTTCAAGATGGCACCACTGGCACAGAATCGCCCGCATTTCAAAATCACTTCTATCAGACATGGTCCTACTTAAGGCCAATACATTCTGCAAATTTCAATTAATTCTGCTTATTGAATCGTGAGTTTCCGTGAACAGAAGTTTTTGATGCTAAAAATATAGGTAAATTGGGTAAGGGTTACCAGGCGTGCCCGTTATACCATATCAAATTTTATTTTTTGTCTATGTAAACAAAGCACAAAATTTATATATGAGTGGCTTTTTTTTGAAGAAGCGGCATTTTTTCAAGAGAGATGATGATTTGTAGGTTTTCACTTTCAGTGCCTGCCCTAGCTTCAGGGTTGCCAGCACGCTCATCAAAAGCTACACAAATCTATTTATCTTAATAATATAAATATGTCCTGAAAATTTCGTAATGATTAAATAGCTCTGTCAAAAGTTATCGCAATTTAAAAATTTTCAAGTTTTTCCGTTCTCTTTTTAGGCACCCAGCGCACACATGGGGTTAAAAAATTCCAAAACATTATCCGATTCACATGTAAAGCACGTTTGATATGTATTTTGTCAACTTTATTTTTGCAAAAATTATTTGTGTACGGAATAATAGGTATATTAAAAATATCACTAAAATGGCCGCCGGCGCCAAAGGGTTAAAGATTATTAACTTTTTGTGAGACCTGGCACTATTCTGCATATACACCAATTGTCCTGAAAATTTCAATTCAATCGGATGGCGCGTTCCTGAGATTTTTTCACTGAAATTTTTTGATGATATATATATATATATATATACCTATAGAAATATGAATTTTTGGCCAAAGTGATTTTAATACTAATGTTCTTCTTCGAACATTAGTAAAAAGTGTTGGCATTTTTCGACCATTTTTCAGGTTGCATCAGTTTTCCCTTTACACTTCTTTTTTCAATAAAGCATTGCGCTGGATATAGAATCGATTTTGATCATTTTTTGATCTTTTGCATACAGGCAGCGTTTTAATGTTAGTTTTCAATGTATGCATAATGCAAAGATACATATAGAAAACTCGGGAGGACCTGTGAGCAATATTATATTTCTATACCGAGGGCGTATGTCTCTGAGAAATATCTATTAAGTCAATTTCTTGTAGACGTAGCCGGATCATCTCATCAAAGCATATCAACATTAAATGATTGAATTCTCAAGTGCATTTTCCCTTTTGGTGTCTATAGCTGCCTCGGATGCTTTAGGGACAGAAAGACTTAGAAGCTTAAAAAATTCCAATGCTTCAAAAATTCAAACAGTTGTTGCTAGTTTTCATTGTAAGGTGTTTATCATACAAATGTTTAGTTTAGTAAAATAATCGGTACTGGCAGCCCTTTTGCAAGCATCGAAACCAAAATAATTTTAGCTCTGCTCTACACTGAGAATAACTGTCTATGTGAATTAAGCTTTGACCTGAAGACTTGGTTAGATGTTAAAGGCATGAAAAGACTACGGGTTGTCACCCCTTTAAATTTAAAAATTTACGAAAAATGAGCCTTTGTTGCTTCTTCAAGGTGCTTTCTTCTTTAAGGTGTAAGGTGCTTGTTGTATGAATCTTTGCTAAGTGGATGTTGATTGTGCATTATCCAAGTACTACCCTTTCTGTTCTAATCTTATTTTTCGCTTTACTCCCATGAAACGTCTTCTCAAACCTAATGATGTTCTTTGGTTCACATTGAAAGTCTCTGGTATTCTTAAAGCTAAGAAAAAAGCTCGTGAAAAGCTGAAAAAGACGGCCACTCATCTTCAGGAATCCCATAGTTTGCGTGCTGATGCTAAAAGAGTGATCAAGCAGGCAATACGTTATTATCTCTCGGGCATCAAGTGTTCGATCGGTTCTAATCAACCAAAATAATTTTGGTCCTATATCCGTTCCTTGAAGTAAAATTCCACAGTCTCGATTCTAAATACCTTGATGATATTGCTGTTACTAACCCTCGGACTATTTGCGATTTATTTGTCCACCAATCTTTGTCCACCTTTAGGGACCTTGCACCCGCTCATTTCCAAAACGTTTCCAAAGCTAGTAGCAGTGGTCGTTTGTTTTTTCCAAGTTTTTTTCTTTTCATAAAAATATAGTTTTGCTGTCGTCAAATGGTTAAATATGACTTCATTTCAGGTTAACAGTGAATTCACATCAATATTTTCTGAAAATCTCAGCTCGATTAGAGCAATCACTCCTGAGCTAATCTCATTAAATCATTTCGCTCATATATATTTATATATGAACGTAAGTATGTTTGTCCTTTTATCTACATATAGATGTTTATAAATCTGTATACATACAAATGCATAGTAAATTTATAAACTTATTTTCTACAGCTTTGCCCGATCGTGTTAAATAGAATTTTGCGTAGTTAAAAATGCTTTAACATTATCTCAAATTTTCAAATACATAGATATTCTCTCCAAAAAATTTTCGCATGTGTTAAAACCAGTCAAAAACTAAACCAAATGGCAAAAAAATTAAAAAGCCGGTGCAAATCAATAATTCGACTAACCAGGCTCCCATGAAAACTTGGTCAATCGAAACATGTTTTTCTTCACGGGACATCAATCTGTATTCAATTTTTTTTGAAAAAAATTCATATATATACTAATTAATTTTTATCGATAAGAGCTGATTTTATGATGCTACGATGAACATTTAATCTAAAACAAGTCTAAATGCTCGTCGTGATTTATAGTGATAAATGCTTACAGCTAAATTTCTATCTTCTCTAGCTTTAGTCGTCATAGCTGCGTAGTCAAAGTTTTTGAATTTAATAAGAATAGTTCTTAGCCGAGATCCGGCAAAAATCAAAAAACAAGACTACATATATGTGAAAAAATGTTTATATTATCAAGGAACTTTGTCAACAGTTGGTAAACAAATTATTATAATTATTTTTTTGGCATACATCTTTGATGCATAAAATTCACTTTTGTTTTGAAAAATTTTCTCTAATACTGTTTTTTATGAATAAAAAAGCAAATTTGTCTTTTTAAATACACAGAAATTTGCTTTCTTTTGAATTGGATGTGTGTAGTTTCAAATGAAAATGTTTCCTTGATTTCGCTAGCATTTTTAAAGTTGATTACGAACCAGAAAGATAGTGACTCATTGTTCGAAATACTTTTGCAGTGGCAGCACTAACAATACTGTCGTTTTGGAAGGAAGTATCAGCATACTCTTCTGGGCTGAAAGTTTCCATCTACGTTTTCGTTTTTTCAGCATAATTTCCTCATAATTCGCGCTAAAATCGGTGCTAGCCTGGTCTTATTGCAACCCGTAGCTTTGTCTAATCATGCTGTTGTAAAGAGTTCCAAATGTGCCATTTTTACGATGCCGTTGTGGTTTTCGTTTTTGTCATTTCCGTATTCGGTAGCTAGGTCACTCTGCTGGTCACTGTGTGTTCCCTTGTCCTTCATTTTCAACCCAAGTTTTAGTTCTGGATCATTTTCCGTCTGATGCAGGCTGCATTTTTAGCTAACGGCCAATATCCATTCGTTCCTGATTTGGTAAAATGTTCGAGAGAGCTGTTTACAATAAGCTTATTCCTGTCTTCCTTTCATTATTCGCTCCTGAGCAGCATGAGCTCATCAAGGGCAGATCTTTCGTATCTTACTTCATATCTTTCTCAAATTCGGTTGCTTCAGCTTCGGATCAACAAAAATTAATTGATGTTGCTTACACCGATTTTTCAAAAGCATTAGATTTTGCTAACCACAAGTTTCTTCTCTCGAAGCTTGAATGTATTTCTGATTCAATTCTTGTTTAGTTTTCTTCCTATGTTTCAGGTGGAACTTGAACTGGAAATGAACTTTCCTCTTCCTCACCTTATTCCGTATTCTATTCTCGATCCAGTGCTTCGTAGGGCTCCATGCGTGGTCCTCTGTTTTTCCTTGTCTTTATCAACGACCCTCCCTCTGTTATTCATTCTAATGATTTCATAGTGTTCAGGGTAATCGAGTCTCCCAAAGATTGCCTGCAGCTGCCAAACTAATTTCGCGTTTTAAAAGATTAGTGCCTGAGGAATCCCCTTGTTCTGCAAGTATCGAAATGTATGCAAAAACCTATTCTACAAGTTTTCGCACCCTTTACCACTACTGTAAAAAACTTCGCAGATCTTTGTGTGATTTTTGAATCGAAACTTGAGTACGATCTGTATGTTGCAAATATAAAATCCCAGGCTTCTCGATCGTCCAGTTTTTTTCTGAAGACCTGTCAACCGCTTGCCAACCTGTTCACTTGAGTGTATCGATTTTATTCCCCAGTTTGTAATACTCTCAAGTACTGTTGTCAAGTCTTGTATGCTCCCATGAACATATGATTGATACGGTGGAATACGAACAAGTAGGCTCACGAGCTTTTTATTTTTTGAATTCCATATCTCTTAGCTCGGTTGCAAGGTGAGACGCATGTGGCACGTGCAGTGTGTCTTGACACAGCGCGAGTTTTTTCAAAATCTGAATCATCAAATATGACAACACAAATTGATGGTGTAGCACGAGGCGCACAGCTCTGTATTTGAGTTATAGTTTCTCGCGTCACACGCGACTCGTCTGCAGCTGGGTTCATAGTGGTTATATTGATCGTTTACCCTTGTTGTGAATCCATTCTTTGGAATTCTGCAGAGTGTTCTTAGATGAGTGTTTTTTGTTTAAATTTCTTCGTTGCTCTAAGCTGTCTTAGAGCAACGTTGCTCTAAGCTGTCTCCAAAATTGTTGCTTCAAAACGTCAGCCATTCTGATAGGTTTTCGAAGTTTTTTTCTCTCAAAATCAATAACCAAATTGAAAAACAAAACAGTTATTTCTTAATTTTTTTTAGTGTACTAAATTCTGTTTTACGAGGGTTGGATTGGCTTATCGCGAAACGTATCAGACATCGATTTTCGATGATACCCGTATGGTGGGTTTGACCTTAAATTTCGCTCGATAACACAAACACAAAAACATATATTTTGTTTTCTTAAGCCTACTATACAATTCATAAATATACCTGACGTCCTAGCAAATATACCTCATCTACTTCATGCCGACGATCTCAAAGTCTATCATATCATTAAATCCAAATCCGATGCACTCTTTCTCCAATCCAAACTTGATTCACTTGATCATTGGTGCAATGAAAACAAGCTCTCTCTCAACATTGCTAAGTGCCAAGTTATAAGTTTCTCCCGAAAATGCACCGTCTCACATAACACATACTTCATCGGGAATAATTTGTTAGCTCGAGTTGATAACGTTGTCAACCTTGATGTTGTCTTGGATGAGCGACTCCGTTTCACCTTGCATTATGATAAAATACCTATACTTTCCCGTGCAAACAAACAGCTAGGCTTCATCAAAAGACGTGCCAAGAAATTTCGTAACATGTGGGTCACAAGATTCTTATACATCTCACTTGTACGCCCCATTCTCGAATATGCTTCCATTTGCTGGAATCCGGCTTTTGAAACGCACAGTAGCAGATTCGAGTCCATACAAAAGCAATTCTTACTTTTCGCATTGAGAGAACTATACAACCCTAACGATTTTAATACCCTTCCTCCTTATGAGTTTCGACTGAGTCATCTAAACTTATTAACACTTGCATCTTAGAGGCGTCATCAAAGTTATATCAAAGTATCAAAGACCAACAGTCTCAAAATTATCCTACAAATCCTTCCTTTTGCAAGCCATCCGCAACCCTTTATCCTAAGCTATATGTTAATATTTTATTTATTTGTTATCTATCAATTTATTATTGATTTATTTTGTTAATTATTTTATTTAATTTTTCGTTTTATTTCTTGGAAATTACAATGTCCAATTTTAATTACTTTTACTGTTTATGTTACTTGTAATAAATAAAATAATAATTAATAAATAAAATAAAATAAGACAGTATTTAGTAAACCTTTTGCGTGAACTATGTATATTTTTATTCTCTTTAATGTCGCACTTCTAGACGAAACAACGAGCTCAAGTTTGGTCCTCTACCACAAACGCTCTCACAAGTTAAATGCCAAATCAGAAGATCATGTTTCACTCCTAGCTTTTCGTAAAAATTATGTTAGTTCTTGTCCCAAGCTTTTTCCCCTAGTGTAGATGGCCCAAAAAAAAATCTGCTTACCGCGGAGTATATGAGGCTAGACTCAATACAAAAATATCATCAACAGACCGCGGAGTATATGAGGTTAGACTCACTACAAAAATATCATCTACAAGCTCACAAAGCTCTGAGTCCAGCTCCGGCTAAAAATCGTTTCCATCTGGTCGTGCTGACTCACCTATCGGTAACTATGGACATCAAAAACTACCAAACCTCATGGGTTGGCAAGGCAACCTTCCTCCTGCTTGATGCGCAGTACTTTTTCAATGTATGTTGATACTGCGCGCCCGTCTGAGCACCTGAATGCCACAGACGTCACAGGCTTGACTAATTAATGAAACTGAAACTGAAAAAAACTTACGAAGTGACTGCACATAAAGAGTGTGGCCACCTTACGCATATTGTTCAGGTTTTTGGTAAAGGTAAAAGTTTACCTCTCCCTGGTTACTTCTATTTTTATTAACATTATTTTCATTTCTATTGTATATGTGTATTACTATTGTTTTCCTATTACCTGTTTGGATTTAGCTTGTTTCTTTTATTTTCTTCAAATTTTTACATTTCAATTGCTGCAATTGGGCTCTGGCTCATAAAAGTAGATTGTAAACAAATAAATAAATAAATAAACAAAAAAACTTATATTTCTGTGCAGTTAGTCGTACTTTATCTCTGCAATGGGATCAAACTTTACTATCGGATCCTTTTGGGGTCATTTCGCGCCTCTTATAATTTGTTTTAGGTTTATGTCAGTTTGATGCCAAGCTCATCTTTTTTTTTATTTTTATGAGAGTTGACTGGATCATGGTTTGGTAGTAAATTACCGAAGAATCCTTGGATAAATTTAGGCAGAATAGTTTTGATAGCCTAAAAGGGTCTTTTTTTGCTCACAATAGCCATGCTTGCATTTCTTCGGCGTAGTTGTTGTTGGCTGTGATT
The DNA here is from genome assembly GCA_963978885.1 of Nemotelus pantherinus. Classification (NCBI taxonomy): domain Eukaryota; kingdom Metazoa; phylum Arthropoda; class Insecta; order Diptera; family Stratiomyidae; genus Nemotelus; species Nemotelus pantherinus. The sequence continues at coordinate 60,288,916 of OZ022263.1, forward strand.
GTTGAGCACAATTCAATTTACAAAATCCTTTTACAAATAATATCGCACTCAAGGACGCCTTCGCTTTCATTCCTTTGTGTGTCTTTTGTGTTATTGCAGATTGCAATCGTTCTAGCAGGGGTTGTTTAATATGTACTTCGAATAAGTTTTTGACTCATATTTCACCGCAGCTTTTACTGAAGATGCTAGATGCGTCCATATCTGTTGTCATTGTTTATTTAATTCAGACTATTGGATGCGCAATTGTGAACCAATAGCTTTGCATTCCAGCAGTAAAGTTTTAAGGATACGTCGGAATTACTTGATTTGAGATAAAAAAATTTTTTAAGGAAAGTATGAATACATTATACAGGGTGTTTGGTACTAAATGAACACTATTTTAAGGAGGCGTTCTTTGACATATTTTGAGTAAAAAATCGTTCTACAGGATGGTCCGGATTTCAAAACCTACGGAGTTACAGGGTGTTCAAAAAAACTTGTTTGGACCGGTACCCTGACTCACTTGAATCGTTATATCTTGAAAACTAATTATCACAACTCAAAGTTTTATACCGCGTTTATTAGACAATTAAATTAGCTTTTATTAAATGTATTGCACTTGATTGCAGTTGTACCGAGTTTTGAGATATTTTCTTCGAAACACAAAATTTTTTAATTTTAACCCCGAAAATTCTGTGTTCCAGGTCGTTTTCCTTAGAAAACCTCATTATAATGTGCCACTTTCATTTGAATATTTTGATAAGCCATATTACTGGCTACAAAAGTTGCATCCATTTCAATGACTTAGATTCTACCATTTCACAAGTATTAAGCGAAAATGAATATTGCTGAAAAACTAAATATGTCATAAAACGGTCCTCCTTGAAAAAACAAAGTTTAATATGCTAGTCGTACTAAAGTAATTTAGAACCACTTTCAAATTCTTGTAAGTTTCAGTGCATTACTCGAACAACAAGATCTAAATAAAATTTACGAAAATACATGGAAAATGCCTCGCTACACTAACGAAGAATATGGAGATATTTTGTACGTCTATGGGGAGTGCCGGGGAAATTCAGCAGCGGCGCAATCTTTGTATCATCAGAGATACCCCCATCGACGGATTCCTGGAAGGAGAGTGTTTCAACAACTTTACGCAAGGATTCGGGAAACGGGTAACGTCAGAACGAGCCGAGTAAACGCAAATCCTACAACTGCAACCGCTGTACGGACCGAAGAAGAAATATTGCATGCAGTGGAATCTGACCCATCAACCAGTATTCGACGCTTAGCGTTACGGTTTAACGTGTCTAGCTGTAAAGTTTGGAGTATTTTGAAAGCAGCCCGTCTACATCCTTACCATCACACACCAGTTCAGGAGCTCCTACCCATCGATTTGCCCAAAAGGATGGAATTCTGCAATTGGCTCCTTGAGAGACAATTAGACGACGAACATTTTGTCAACAGCATTCTTTGGACGGATGAGTCTTTATTTACGAAGGACGGTATCACAAACTTCCACAATTTACACACGTGGGCTGAGAACAATCCAAACACTGCAAGAACGTCATCATTTCAGCATAGATTCAGCGTAAATTTATGGGCAGGAGTGATTGGCAATAATTTGATTGGGCCTTTTAGGCTCCCGCCTACCCTAAATAGTACCAGCTACTTGCATTTTTTAACACATGATCTGCAGGACTTATTGGAAGATATTCCTCTGCAACGATTGGTTTCCATGTTTTACCAACACGATGGTGCTCCAGCTCATTACGGCCGACCAGTCATAGATTGGTTGAATTCCAACTATCCCAATCGCTGGATCGGTAGAAATGGACCAGTACACTGGCCTGCGAGATCTCCTGATCTGACTGTAATGGATTTTTTTGTATGGGGACGGATGAAAGACCTTGTGTACGCAATGGAAGTATCCACTTTAGAAGAACTAAATACCAGGATCGATGATGCTGCAACAGAACTGAGGCAACAGCTGAGAGACATGAATATGAAAAGAACGCTTCCCAAACGAGCTTTGGCATGTATTCAAAATGAAGGTGGCAATTTTGAACACTTACTGTAGATTGAAAATTTTGAAATAAAGCATAAAAACCATTATTAGATACTTTCAGTTCAAGAAAAAAGTGTAGATCGACAACGACGGCCACTTTATGGCATATTTAGTTTTTCAGCAATATTCATTTTCGCTTAATACTTGTGAAATGGTAGAATCTAAGTCATTGAAATGGATGCAACTTTTGTAGCCAGTAATATGGCTTATCAAAATATTTAAATGAAAGTGGCACATTATAATGAGGTTTTCTAAGGAAAACGACCTGGAACACAGAATTTTCGGGGTTAAAATTAAAAAATTTTGTGTTTCGAAGAAAATATCTCAAAACTCGGTACAACTGCAATCAAGTGCAATACATTTAATAAAAGCTAATTTAATTGTCTAATAAACGCGGTGTAAAACTTTGAGTTGTGATAATTAGTTTTCAAGATATAACGATTCAAGTGAGTCAGGGTACTGGTCGGAACAAGTTTTTTTGAACAGCCTGTAACTCCGTAGGTTTTGAAATCCGGACCATCCTGTAGAACGATTTTTTACTCAAAATATGTCAAAGAACGCCTCCTTAAAATAGTGTTCATTTAGTACCAAACACCCTGTATATATGTAAGTATGCGCCCTTATTTATTTTCCATTTCTGGACTTTTTGAAGAAATTCCATTAATTATTTTTGTCCTAAAATGCGAAAATGTGTTGTTTGAGGGTAAATTCAAAATATTTCAACCAGAGGTCCAAACAATTTCTGGAGGAACTATTTCTATGTTATGAAATAAATTTTAAGAGATTGAAGAGAAAACTTTCTTATAATTTTGAATTTTAAGTATTATTAGCTATTTCTCATTGCGTGGTCATTATACTTTTGAACTACTTGGCCACTTGTTACATTATAACAAATCGTATTTGTGATTGTAGCAAGGTGTTACATTCACAAAAACATCTCACTCATCATAATCACAATCTATTTCCGAATCGTTAGCCCTTTTTCGACAACAACTCGACAAATCGCTGTGAAAATAAAGCTTGTCATTACATCTTACTTACGAAAGCGATAAATAGTTTAATGGCACTAGAGATCATGTCTTTGATCAAACACCACTTGAAAGGTGTGCAGTAAAAGTAATTCGAACCCTCATTCAATCCGATTCAATGCAGGAACGTGCAACACTTGAGCAAGCTATTGCCTCCGTAATTGAATGATCTTCTCAAGTGCCCTCCAACTACAATACGCAGCCAAGAAAAGCCTTTGAGCTTGTTTCTGTTGGAAAGGCTGCCGCTAGTAGGCAACTCGAAGAACATGAGACCCTCTTCAGGCTCAGCTGAATCGAAAACACCAACAAAATATGTGGTGTCATTACTAAAATATTAAATACCAATCCGATATTGCACAATACCAAATACTTTGCCGATCATATCGATCGCAGCGAGAAGCATAATAGCCAATAGTCAGATGCGATCATGAAAGAATTCGCAGGAAATTTCTTCAATTGGACCATAGTCATCACAACACTTTACCTACAGGTGAAGTGTCTGGTGCTTTGCATGTCTTTACATAACAATTATCATCGCAAAAGCCATTTATCCAAACTGATCATCCATAGCAGTGCACATTCCACGATCAGATGACGACGCGATTCGCAACAGCAACATCAGCCTAAGACACGGCTAACACAGTGACACACTGGTCTCTTGCATAACCACCGCTCCAAACTCGTTACAAGCTTACTTTCTTCATTCGGAATCTTTCTCCTTTCCAGCATCGCAGCATCTCGTCGCGATCGCAGCATTGTATACAAATGCGAAATCTGCATAGTTATGTATTTGCCGGTTCACGAGCTTTGTTTTTGCTTCGCCACAAGATGGTAGGTACAAGTTCCTCGCGATCTGACGCGTTGCGATGAATGTTGGCTGCGAAGACAAGGTGCGAGAAAAGAAATGTGATGATCAACATACGGACGAAGGTCAGGCGCAGCGAGCTGGTCGCGATGAATTATCGCCGGAAGAAGAATAAATTAAAGCGATGGGACGCATCTTCATCGAAACGGCACTCTTTATTTGCACGAGTTTTCTGATTATTTGATTTGCATATAATGGACTATGTAATAACATGCTGCTACGTAAGAGAAAGGAAACGTGGATTTTTCTTTTTTTTTCTTTTTTTTTCCTTCGTGCATGAATTAAAATATTTTGGAAAGCTTGTCAAACATATTTTTCTTTAGTATTTTTAAATAACGTTTTCGAGATTGTGATCGCGATAGTGTATCATAATATGAGAGATGAAACTCAAAGAGCGCTGGTACATATGTTTATTTGAGCCTGCTGTGCCTTAACTGCAGCACGAACATTATTTCAATCTAACGCTTGAGACATCGACATAAAACCCCTTGGTCATTAGGTCCGGTTTAATAGCTTATTAATTTCGTTTTCATTGAGCTCTTGCTCCAGCCACAACCGATTTGTATCTCGCAATATAGCCAGACCAGAATCATATGAGTACGACCATAAGTCTATTTACAGTATGACTGGACAACGGTACTGTTGTGCAAAACACCAGATTTTCCAAGATGACCAACGTCGACGATTAGCTTTACGACGCGCCCGGTGCTACCACTAAGCAGGCAATCAATTGTCAATAGGTTGCGAAAATTTTGCACACAAGATTTATCTACGATCGTAAAATGCGTTTAGCGGATGTTTTATGGATATGACAGTGACGAATTTGCTGAAATGTAAGTGTGGATATGAGTAGATTTAAGATAGGCTACATAAAGGCACTTAAAGTTTGCAGCTGCATGTGTTTACATTGGAAGTAGTCCTGGGTGTTTATGTGAAGAAATAGGGAAATGGATGGGCTTGCACTTTTCTGTGAAAAGTAAGCGGTAAGAATTTTCAAAATATTAGCGCGTATTTCAACAAAAATGGTAAAATGCGAGGGTGGCTCATTAAGCTAGGTAAGTAAGGTACTTTATTCATGAGGGTAGTTTAATGAAACGCAATGAGATCAAAAACTCATTATAAATATAGGTAGCCAGTTTTATTTTAATCGATTTCAATATGAAGAAAATCGAGGCTAGTGCTGTTATAAAGTTCCTCACCAAACAAGGAAAGTCGGTTCAAACCATAAAGGAAGAGAAAGCGTCCGTTTACGGCGGCCGTTTTCCGGAGATCAGAAGGGATTCTGTTGATCGATTTTCAAAACAAAGGCGTATATTTATAACCGGGGAATTCTAGGCTTCGATTCTGAGCTGAAAGAAACTATCGAAGAAAAGAAGTTGATAAATTAATTAAAGGTGTCCTCCTTCTGCACCACAATGCGCCTGTTGAGGAGAGTTTTGTTCCTTTGGCTACTCTGAATAAAGTGTTTTTCGATATTTTATTTTACCCTTCAGGCTTGACGTGGCTTTACCTGAGTTGAAAAAAGAGCTTCGGGGGAAGAGGTTCTAAAGCGATGAAAAAATGAAAGACACAGTTTCGGGCTGGTTTTCCGGCAAAGTCAAAACAGTTTTTTTTTTAGAAAGCATAAGTAATGAAAGCGTAGTAATGATTAAATGAATAATCCCAAAAGTTTATTAGAGTAGCAGGCAAATATATTGAAAAGATAAATAAATTTGCTTTTCTTGCCACCCTCGTAAGTTGACTTTTGGACTGTGTCTAAATTTTCTTTCTTCACCAGTTTACTAACATTGAACCATTGTAACTGATAATGATAAACAAGTAGAGTTATTGGCTTATGCTAACCAATTGTATTGTTTTGAAATCTTGTGGGCTGAAAGTATCTCACATAAATTTAGTGCATTTCTATAATGACTTTTTTCGAACCAACCTATAAAGTTCGGATTCGAATACTATGCAGTTCAGGGCTATTTACCTAATGCTTTTGATATGTGCTTGAGTAACACCTTTTTCGGAGCTAACATGATATATTTTTCCATTAATTTTGTTTCGAAATAATTCTTAATATATTTTATAATTATTTTATAAAGCATTTTAGTTTGGGGCCCAAAATTATAATTTCGCGGTATAAATATGATGAATGATTGTTTACATAAACTTCAAGTGAATTGAAAAAGAAACCTAAAGACTGGTTGTTACTTTAAGAAGAAAAAAATTGCATGGTCTTTTGCATTTTCTGATTTCAAATTAAACATCTGCATGAATTTTAATGCTGCATATTGGGACTTGCATTTACTAGCAATACATATTTCTAATGAATTATCGGTTGTCTGGAAACCAAAAACTTTTTATGATTCTACTTCATAGTTGATGATGTAATGTAGGCTTTGGCGACATAATTTATATTTTAAATCATTACATATATAGACGGATACAAATTCATCGTTGGGAAAATTAGGTAGTTGGGAGATGCCAGGGTTGGCAAGGAACTACGTAAGACCTTACCCCTACAACGGCTCCCTGATCAAATTCAGGCTACTTTAGTGTGTAAAGACACTGCCATCTCCCATCAGTTAGCTGATAGAGTATATGAAGCAACTGATTTATCTAGTTCCAGCTGTGTTGCAAACAACAGATATCAGCAAATCGATAGTTTGGCTAAAACGATTAGGTCTATGCGTCAAGAGAAACAATTTTGAGCGTGGCCTCAGTCACGGATTAGGTCTGGTCACCACAAAAAAAAAAACATACGAAAGGAAACCCACTTTACTACGCTGGAATTATGCGAGAGGTAAGATAGCTTGTTGCTTTAAGGAGTAAAAAAAAACTTTTTTCCTATGATTGTTTTTGATGTTCGACAAGAATACTAAAATTATCATATCAACATAGACACAATCATCTCGGTATTACTCTCCCCAAAGTTGGAAACTAAACCTCCATCTTGACTCAAGCTGGCTGCAGCTCACCACACATTATTAAAAATTACGGATGAAAACCTTTTATATTAAAATTAGGGAATCTTCGAGAGTTCACATGAAAATTTATCATTGCAGATGCACTCCCTTCTATTTCGGCTTAAAAAAAACAGCAAGTGTTTGCCTTATTTTCGAGCATAAGTGTGGAACGTCAATATTCATAAGATTCATCGATAGATTCTCTGATGATATCATATCCCCATTCAATCATGATTTCAGGCATCAACTTATAACGACAGACCTTTCAATTGTCACGCAATACCGCGGGGAACGCTCGAAGATTTGCCCGACCACAGCCGCAGACGGTCGTGGGAAAAACAGCGCCACTCGTTCGATTTCTATGCGTTCCCTCGGCTACGGAACGAGACGTAGCCTCACGGATAAGCGAGGGAAAAATGTATATATATATATATATATATATATATATATATATATATATATATATATATATACATATATATATATATATATATATATATATATATATATATATATATATATACTTATATATATATATATATATATATATATATATATATATATATATATATATATATATATATTTTTTTTTTTTTTAAAGAAAAACAAATACTCTACACTAGGGAGAGTCACTTTTCTTTCACTTTCTAGAGAGTCACTTTTCTTTCCCCTTTCTAATCAATAAAGTCACCAACGATTCGTTTTTACATACATAATATTAGGTTAGGTTAGGTTGAACTGGCTGGCACGTGGCCACACATAGACCTATTGGTCCGTAGCGATACCAGATATATGGACCTAGAGAAAGGAATTCAGTCCAGGCAGCCATCAAAGGCCCCGGACTTTTTCACGAACTGAAGGATGTCCTTCAGCTTTTGCTCTGCCACGTGTGAGAGATCCACCAGCCAGGGCTCACCGAAGTATCGCAGCCTGGTTCTCCCCAGTGCCGGGCAGTGACACAGGAGATGCTGGACAGTTTCTGAGACCCCCGGCTCTTGACACCTTCTACAGGTGTCGCTCGTTAAGAGTCCCATTTTCATAGCATGCGCTGCCACAAGACAATGACCAGTGATGATACCAACGAGTCGTTTGCAGTCAATCCGCGTTAACTCGAGGAGGTATTTGGTCGATGCGAGATTGTACGACCCCCACATGATTTTGGTTACCTTGCAGGTCTGAGTTGCACCCCATCTGCGCGCCGCACCCTGCATCATTTGGGAGTCGATTGAGAACTTAATCGTCTGGATAGGAGTAAGGATGTTAACCGCTCCCAGAAGGGGAAGACTAGCCCCATACTTGGCTAACGCATCCGCCTTCTCATTTCCATCAATGCCCTTATGACCGGGAACCCAGAAGATTCTGACTCTTCTTCTGTTACCCAGTCTGTTCAGGGCCTGAATGCAATCGAATACACACTTCGATTTGTATGTATGAGACATCAGTGCTCTAACCGCCGCCTGACTGTCCGTAAAGATATTTAAAACTTTGCCAGTAGTATCTTTGGCGTATATCAGGTCTGCGGCTTTACGTATCGCAAACACCTCCGCCTGGAAAATACTACTGTTATTCGGAAGCCTGAAAGCTGCTTCCATAGCCGCATCTGTAGAATATACTGCAGCCCCCACACCCGCAACTGTCTTCGAGCCGTCAGTGTAGATGCTAAGAGCTGCAGGACACATTTGTTGATTCCATTCCTGCCCATCCCCCACAATCGCTCGATATCCCCGCTCAAAGCACAGAGTAGGAACCAGGTAGTCAGTGTTCCGTTGATGAACCTTGAAGCTTCTGTGATACTGCCAGCAAGTTCGTTGAATCCGACAGTTTACCAAACCAAAACTCGCACTTCGGAACGGCTGGCCTCGAGATGCTTGCTTATTCTTTTTTTCGTTCCTCTTCAATATCCTTTACCAAATCCTCCAATTGCCTGAATTCATCTGGTAGCCGTTTGTTTTCTTCTGTAAGACGTTTCTGTTCAGCCAAGCATTTATTCAATTCTTGGTTACCCGGAACGGTCGGCTTTGACACATTAGCTGACACCAATTGAGCTTGCAGCTGATTGATTTCGTTTTTGAGAGCCTCATTAGCGGCATCTTTGTCAGCTTTCACTTTACAAAACTCAGTTTCCAAATTCAATTTAGCTACCTTCACTGCATCCACTTCCTTCCTCAAACTGTTCCTCGAACGTATTCTTCTGTAATACTGCCAGCAAGTTCGTTGAATCTGACAGTTTGCCCAACCAAAACTCGCACTTTGGAACGGCTGGCTTCACTGAATTCACACTAATCAAACGCACGAAACTTGGGTTATTTCGCAAAAGTCGACACTTGAAAATTATGCTTATAGCTCGAAAGTTTTCACAAGCTTCCTATTTGATTGAGTGATTCCGCTTGAGATAGATTCGAAACTCCTCTACGATTACTTTCCAACTCGAATTCTCTCACTCAACTAACTCAAAAACTACATTTTTTTTTCTAATTCAATTTTTCAACAACTGTCTTCTTTTTTTTAGCTTACTGAATTTGCAATCTATACAAACATCAAAGTATTAAAATGAATTTGGCAGCAACATTATTAATGAACATTTATTTTTAGCTGTCAAACAAACCGTTGGGCAAACCACGTAGTGATTATAGACGCTTAGTGTAGTTACTATAACATTTTGGACCGCTATCCAATGCAAACCATTCAAGATTTATTCTGTTAGCGGCATAGCGAATCAATATTTTTGTCTATTAACCCTACTAATGCTTACCACCAAATTTTTAAACCGCAATATGCACACCGTTCGGACTCTTTCATTTCACTCACATGAACGCATCATAGTCGTTCCAAAAGTTGATTCATTTTGCCTTTCACGGTCTTCAATTTCGCTTTGTCTACTTCCATCCTAATGATTTCTTCTTCAGAAGCTGATCACAGCTTCATAATCATCTTGGAGAAGTGCTCTCAAGCTGTCTCCGGTTAGATTTGAGTGAATATCAAATTTCAAACTGAAAATATTGGTGAAAAATTTAAGAAGATTTCTACGCACGGCTAATTTTTACCACCACTTTCTTCCACAGACAGTGAAATGCCAATGGCTTCTAAACTTTTTCTTTGTAGATCGGAAAAAAGATTGGACTCCCGAATCAACTTTCAGCTTTCAATGTTGTTTAAATTGGCGCAACTGAAGAAGCTGCCCTCCTGTTTTTTTTTGCTAGTCCAAATGCAAAGCTTGCATTGTTCAATGATCCCTTTAATATTATTATTCAAGCTGACTTGCAGTAAATAGTTAGTAGCAACTGAAAGCCTTCTGGATTGTTCTCGGCGAACCTTAATAGCTGCGAACTTCTCACGGATTATCAGAGATTACGTTACTTTTGCAACAAAATGCCACCACATGTCAGTTTAGATATCTATAATTTATCAGTGAGTTTTGATATGTCTCTTGGTCGTGATAACATAGTTGCTGACATGTCGTCACGTTTTGTAGAGATTGTTATTTTTAGTTCTTTACACTATATCACAGTAGCATAGTCTCAACCATCGAACCCAGAGTCTGAAGGGCTTTTGAGAAACGCAAAATAAAAATTTAATAGACGTTCAACTTTTTATTTGGATATTGCATTTTTTTTGGAGAGTGTGATCCGAATTTTCGGTCTATTATTCCTGTTCAGTTTCGGAAGCAGGTCTTCATAAGTTTTCATGATTTCGATCAGCCTGATATTATTTTCAATTAAATACTTTTGACTTAGCATGTACAGGGATATCAACGTTTATGCATACTAAACCATGTTTTTAGGCATAGTAACGTTCAGGTTAGAATCTTTCGTAAAGTTTTCGAACGTTTTTGACTATTTTTGGATCATTATTTACTTCATAAGGTGACACATACAGCTTAACCATTTCATTTCTTGGCTGAAAGCCATTCATCCTTTAGGATTACCGTCAAATTAAGCGCTATTCCTTTAATGGGGCCAGGCTTGCACGTTTTGGTGTATCTTAAAACATAACCACCGACCAAGACGAAAAATTCAAGTTATCTCTATTTGCTGAACTCGTGGAAATGGTTAATGGACTTTGCAAGCCATCAAACTACGTCTTACCATCCTAAACCTAATGATTTTTTTGAGAAATGAGTCCACACACTCAAGTCAACTATCATAGCTCATATCAACAAAAGCTAGACGCGAACACTTTCCCTAACTTTTTAGTCCAAAAATAAATTTTCTGCGTCATTGATTGAATTCGTCCAGGAGAAAATTTTGGACTACGTAGTGACTTGATTCAGCCGAGTTTTAGGAAGATAACCCAAACAGTGTTCACCATGAAACTCTCAAATCCAAAGGCGAAACTTTACACAGCTGCCACCATCATCATCATCGGAGTACTACAATCCGAATTGAGCCTTAGCCTCCATAATTCTTCGCCTTCATTTGTCTCGGTTCAGTGACCGCATCCTCCAGTTTGGTACTTCCAGAAGTGACCTATTGTTAGCAGCTATCGAATCCTCCCAGAGCTTGCGTGGCTTACCGACTGGCCTGGCTCCGCTCACTCGCCCCTTGAGAGACCGTTTGGGGACTCGATTGTCGCTCATTCGTTCGACGTGGCCAGCCCATTGTAATTTTTGTAGTCGAATGTCGGTAGAGACTTCCGGCTCGTCATATATGGTGCACCATACTCTATTCAAAACAAAAAGTGTTTGTATTCAAGCATCTGATTTATGTTCACACATCTTTGTTTGATTTTGTTCGTTCTCCACTCTGCTCATCTTAGAATGGTCCTTATTAAGCTTTCACCCAAATTCTTAGTTCTTCAATATTAATATTAACGATGAACATTCCAACGTGATGCTTAACAGACTTAACCCTTTTACTTCCCATATTTTTTTTCAGAGGGCTACCCTAAATCAGTCACATGATCAAACTACCCTACCCAAACTAAAACTCAATAGAATCTCCCCACACAGACTCAGCTACACAACAACAAATATGTGCGATTCAAAGACTTTGGCTCCGGGCCTGGACGAGCCATCACTGTACCGTTATTGTTTAGTTAATAGTTGTTGATTACTGTAAACCATTTTATTTATAACTTATTTAATTAATTGTATTTATTGTATTTAATTGGATTTAATGTGTACCAATTTTTTCCTAGCTCAAAAAAATATTTTAATAAAAAAACCAATTTTTCCTTTCGAAGCTAGATATATTGAATTTTGTGATAAATATCGATATTTCGAGGGTAATCTGCCCTCTTCTTCAGTGTCTATCAGTCTAATCTTAATCTAACTTATGTATGTTACTTATAGAGCTTACTTTTAAAGTATTGACTTATACTAATTACCAACTAATTGTCTATTAATTGACTTATACTAATTACCAACTAATTGCCTATTAATTACTTCACTATCCATATTAATTAAATTATCCTCCTCATTATCAAATGAATGTTCAAATTAGCCTGAACAATGGTGATGCACAGTTTCCTTGGTCTGTGTTTAGTCTTCTATGCATAGGGGTTTTCCATATGTGCCGGCTTTCGTACGCATCCAGTTTTCGCACCTGCTGTACCTCCTTGATCACCTCCACGTTGTCCCAAGTTATGTTGTGATCCTCCTCCAATATGTGCTTTGCTACTGCTGAACGTACTAATGTTGTATTCTTTTTCCTCGCTGAAGCTGCTTCCCGTTTATGTTCCGTTAGTCTAACACCAACTAACCGTTTCGTTTGCCCGATGCATATTTTGTCGCATTCTGGGCAGGTAATTTTATAAACTCCACATTTTTCCTTTTTATCCTTTTTGTCTTTGACGTGACATAGTATAGTACCTAATTTTTTAGTTTTACTGGTTGGAACTGCTTTAATATCAAAGCGTTCAAGAAGTACCCGAACTTTTTTGAATACTGATGAATAAATAATTAAACATGCAGTTTTTTCAACAAATATTTTAAATTTAAGAACAATTTTGCTTTTAGAAGCTAGATATCTAGTATGCCTTCTATTTCCGTGTCTGCTCGACTGAACTGATTTCTTTATATCTGACTGACTGTTTATCTTACTCTGCGAGTTGCTCTCAAAATGTCGACTTCAAAAAAAAAAGATCTTTAAATTTGAAATATTTGATTTTAAAAGCTGAATCAGATCAAATTGATTTCTTTTATTTTAATGAAGAAAGAAGTAATGTTTTGGGGTACCCTTCTTAATTGGAGAAATTGTTGCATGTTTTGATCATTAAATATTTTCACAAGCCACAAAAGAGCAATTGTTGCGACTCAATTATTTTTTCACAGTAGTAAACACAGTACAGCTTGTTGCAAACGAATGAAAAATAAGTTCTGGTTTTATCGATCTCAAAGCTATATCTGATATATTTTGGTAGCAGTGATTCTGCTGTTATTTAATGTGTTTTTACACAAAGAGTGGAATTCTTCTTCTACTTTTAGTCCTTCTTGAGAATATTGGTAACATGTCAACTATAGTTTCGTCTACATAAGTGCCCAAGGCTTTTAGCTGATAGTAGAAGATTAAGAAAAGCATTATAAAAACCATTTATATTAGATCTGGTTTTTTTTGCATGCACGTTTAACTAACTTGATGAATTAGGATTGAAATTCCGATACATGAATATCTTTCGCATTAGTATTAATTGTCGTTTTTGGATAAATCATGAGTGTTTTCAAAATTGATCTGTTTGTTTCGCATATTAATGGTTTCATTTTAACATTTCGTCAAGAACAACATCTCTCTGATGGGTTCAAGAACTATCAAAACTACTTTTGTAAATTGCATTACTGGAATTTCATTGAACATCAATAAAGTTCATCTATATCTACAAAATTGCTGGAATATAAATTTGATAAAACAAAAAAAAATAGATTAATGCTTCATAGCTCAATAAACAACCCAAAAACATGCGCCACATTTTGCACAGTCTCAAAAATCAAAGCTTAAATGTGTGAACTTTAATTTGTAAACACTTAAACAGCCTTGAGCACTTTCACGGATTGACTTCTTTGACAAAAACGATGATATTTGATATTGCATGAATATTATTGCAATTCATAAATTGCATCAATCGTTTGAAGATAAAAAGTCTTGATTCGATTGAAATCATTTATGTTAAATCATTTTCCCATACCCTTTTCGAATTCGATTATATCTGATTTCAAGACTGTTTGGTATGTGGGAAACTTCAATTTGACTTTTCAACCGAAAACAGGTAAATATGTCAAATAGATTGAAGCTATCAATTTTTCGATTTTCATGAGTGTTAGCATAAATTATGATTTGGGCACTTTGCAAGAGTTGTTTTTACACTTATCCATTATTCAGTTTCTTGCAAAGATCTTACAATCATTAAATTACGTCTTCACTCTTACATAGCAAACGGAAATTCGCAGATGAACAGTGAATGTAGCAATTACAGTCAGTGCAACGTACATAATTTTTGAGTGAACTTTTAACAAAAAAGTAACTGCAGTTCATACGTGTTTTTGAAGTGCTAAAACAGTTACATGATTAAAAATAAGTTTGCATACCAAAAACACATGTATTTTTTTTGTTGCAGATTTTGTGTTTTCTCCTTCGGTTGATTGTTTTCACAGTTTATTTAACACACTTGTTCAGCCGATTTTGCACAATACTAGCTCGAAAGTGTGTTGATCATCTGATCGAATCCAATCAGATCTATGTTTATTAATCAATGATCGACTCTATCATTTGTTTGTCTCGCACACGAATCAATAAACACGTTTCTGAACAAGCAGGAAAACATCATTGCTCAAGTCGACACGCAATTAGTGCGCAACTGTTTCGTCACAACCGCACCGGCTAGTCAGCCTCGTATTCATTGATGCATTTCAGATGCGGATTGCAACGAGATCAGCTGGTCGCCAACACAGTCGTCATCGATTCCCTTTCGCCCTTAATTATAAAAATTATGAAAACGGTGCTTCTGTGTTTTGTTCAGCTATTGCACGGTTTCGATTTGATAACTCTCCATAGTAGAAATTATCGAAACTTTTCGGGTTACTCGCTTAAGTCTTTCGTTTTATAAATAGAGATCGCATTGCATAATCGACATGTTATCTCGTGGTAGATGTTGAATAGCATTTATTTAAAAATATTGTATGCTTTTGAGGTTTTTCAGTGTCTATTTTGAGTTCAGCGACTTTGTTGTATTGGTTGGCTGGTAGCAATGGCAATCATATGCGATTAGCACCATTAACAATTTCGATTGTGTGGCGTCAATGAGAAGAGGAACTGGAAACGTGCGTGTACGTGCATGGGCTGATGCAGTTGATACTTGCGTTGCGGGTGATTATACGAGTATGTGAAACAAATATGCTAATTTGATTTTCGAGAGGTTGTTTTTCGACTTTAACTAGGTGAACCTTAACAGTGACTAAGCAAGAATTTGATATGCTTCGAGGTATTAAGTTGCACAGTTTTAACTGGGCTATTGAAATTTTGTTGCAGATGAGATAATTAAGAGACAAATGGAAATGAATGCTCATTATCGAGAAATAAATTTTAATTAATCCATAATGATAATACGATGTTTACATAATTTTCATATGGAAATTTAATTAGTATCGACAGTTTATCATTTTGAAATAATGTCTGGTAGTGAGACGTACACAATAATGGTTACATGCCATCGAAAAACTGTAAAACATTATTAATGTAAGATAAAATAAATAATGAGCACAGACATTTTGAAATCGAAGTGCATAACGAAAAAAAATACTACGGTTAGTAAAAAACATGAAATCAAGCTGATATGCCTATAAAGTAAATAATTTTATTGAAATTATTCAAGGATCCTTCAAATAATTTATATCATTGATATATCAAAAACTATCCTGGTTCAATATATCTTGTTTACTGTAATATTGCGATTATTAAATAACAAAATAACTGATTTCCACGCATTTTCAAAACAAAATCAATAAAGACCTGAATTTTGGTAAAATGTTAAGGTGAGTAAATTTCATTTCACTGTTTTCACCTTCTTATCTTTTGTCAACACTTCATCATCACTGTTGTTCATTTGCATTGACTTTTCTATCCAAATATTTTTGCTCACAATAGGGAGTGTTGAGCTTCATTTTCTTTTGATTTTATCCTTGACGTCGGAAATTGTTTTTCAATTAAATTTATTATTCAAAGTTCAAGGAATTATTTTGTTTGCTGAAGTAAACGAATGTAAATTATATTTCACTGTCAAAACAAAATTTATCTAAAAAGAATATGGCAATTTTATAATTTTTATTTCAATTTTAACTTTCAGTAAATATTTCTTAATATTTTGTGAAAAAAATTGATGAAATTTTTGAACAGAAACATGAAAGAAAGTGCTGGTTAAATTGATAGTCGTATAGTGATCAAATTTGAGTCGTTAATTAGTTTCTATTTTCTTTTTTCACCTTGCCAGCATTTTTCTGCAATCATATTCCTCTAAGTATCCAAATAATTGGCTCTTAGCAAGTGATATACTTTTTGTGGGTTCATTGTCATATTTCGGGCAAAGTTGACAAGTCCATCGACCTAGAACATACTGATTCAATGTTTGGAGCACAGCAAAAGTTACTATTTCTTTAGTTTTCAGCAAATTGTTTGTTTATAGGCTAAGAACAATGATTAATATAAATAAGTTAATTCGATAAAAAAAAAAACAATGCACGGAGAGAACCAAATCGCTAGAAGTGGAAAATTAAGTAAGCAGTCTTCGACCAACAACCGACATTATGGCAACAAATTTGAGCTAGGTTGTAGAATTTTTCAATCTGTGTAGAATATTGCTCACATTTTGAAAAAGTGAAACTGTTATTGGACTGGTGAGACAAGGTGAAATAATTGGCGAAAAAAAGTGACCTTCAGATATGTTTTGCATTATATGACATACCTAATCGTATATCATGAAGCCGAAACATCATATTTTTCACATCAAGCCACTTAAAAACTCTGCAAATAAAACAGCATCAATGTTAACTTTTTTAAATCTTTGCAGCATTATTCGAATTATGGCAACGAATAAATTTCCTGCTCTTGATATTATCAGTGCTTAGTTACCGAAAAACATTATTTTATGTCTGCAAATCCTCACACCTGCTTTGTTGTTGCTTTATGTCACATAATGTGTTAGCTGATAAAGAACGGAAAAATTAGAAATGTTAATATGAATCGAGAAACCAAATATGGGTAGATTTAATATAAGCAAACATATGTTTAGTAGACTTATAGCTGGTAATGAGTGAAGTGATTTTGTTCAGCTAAGCGTCCTTCCATTATAGTAAGCTGGTTTTTCAGAACCATTTAAATGGGCAATTATCAGAAAGCCCTTGCAGCAGAGCTTCTGTGCCACATTCTGCAGTTTTTAGTGTTCTGATTGCATATAGCTGCTTTAAATATTTCAAATTAATCTCACAAAATACACACAAACAAAATTGTATGAGTACAGTCTTTCAATGACTGATGTGCAAACCCACCTGATTTGAGCTAGCTAAGTCATGTCACTTCTGGCGCAAAACATTTGCACCCAATCTCGATCAAATTTTCTGCTGTTCTCTGTCCGGAAACACACAGTCAAAAACACTCTTTACACCGCAAATGGACTCTTGTGTATATGTGTAGAGTATAATCAACTCAATTTTATGTTGTCATGCTGTGCCATGTAAAATATAACTGCACCGACAAGCCTGTATAGGCTAATCAAACGCAACAACGGTATTATTCCGGTATTATTATCGTCAACCAGGCGGATGTTCTTCCTTTTATGGACAATGAGCTCAATAGTGCTGTATCCAGGATGGAGAACCGGAAGGCTCTATGGGGTACCGGTCGAGGCACTTAAAGTTGTAGCGCAGTGACAACCGCATCTATTGTTGGATTTGTATAATTCATATTTAGTCGCGAAGGTCTGCTCGTCGCGGTAGAAAGTAGCTCGACTAATACTTGTAGAAAAAAAGAAGAGTAATCTGTGCAATCCATCAGTATACTGTCCGCTGTGCATGCTGGACACAGCGGAGAAGCTTCTCGAAGTGAGGTCTGCTGGCAATCTTTTTTGTATGGGAAGGGCATTCAACAATCGATGCCATCTCAAAGGTTGTAAAGGCTGCAGCAAGAGCAAAAGAGGCATGTCATCAAGCCAGACCGGTCGTCCTGCTGGTAATATTGGACGTACAAAACGTTTTCAACTCGGTAAGGTAGACGGAAATCTTCCAGGCCCTTTGGCAGAGGCTCCGTATTTCTGACTACTTGCTAGTCATGATGCGGGATTACCTCAGTGACCAATGGTTTCTCTATAATACCGACGAAAAAATCAAAAGAAGGCCTGTCACCTCAGGTCCAGCACAGAGGTCGATCTTAGGACCGGACTTCTGGAACATCATGTACGATGATTTGCTGCACCTGAAAATAACTGCGAATGTGTTCCTGATCTGCTGAATTTGCTCAACTCAGAGTTACCCTCAAATCTTGACAACAACGTTGGAGTGAAAGTGATAAAGGATGCTGGATGGCTAAGTCAATTAGTCTTACTGAGCCTTGGCTTAACCGCAGTCACGGAGAGCTAAAAATTTACTTTTGTCAATTTTTAACAGAGCCCAGTTACTTCAGGAAATGCATGAACAGAATGAGTAAGGTGGTCCCATAGCTTTGTCCGTACTGTGTGACTGAGCTCAATGATGTTCAGCACACATTCTGTATGTGCAGTTGCTTCGTAAGTTTGAGGCGCACGGTTAAGTCCAATATTGTCCTGGTAACGCCTGAGATGATCGTGGATGCAATGCTGCGAAACTGGTATGCGGGAGGCGAGTTGCCTTACCTACCCATGAGCTGTGGTAGTTTCTAAAGTTGGTAAATACCGATAAGTGAATCAGCACGATCGGGTTGAAGCAGTGCCATAGCATAAACACTATAGATAGTGCGGAAAGAACGGCATTGTATGATATTTGCCTGATGGCAGAGAAGGGCAGGGAGTGAAGGATTTACCATCATCTAAGAAGAAGCAAAACCAAACAAATTCACTTTATCATATGCAAAATTAGAGAAAAGCATACTCTCAAATGACAGGTGAGAATGTATATATCCACGTAGTTGATAGGTGAGAGTGTGTTGGCGTGCGTATAATCCCATCAAGAAACAGTAGGCGCAGCGAACATTCGCTGACAACAAACGAAATTCTTTGTAGTGGATTGCATAAAAGTGTCGGATATATTTCTTTTACTCACCATCTCTCCTTTCTAAATGAAAAAATACGCAGTGCTGACGACACTGCTGGTACTATAATCAAAAATCTACCACACTTCACGTTGAAACTAACACATCTTGTGAATTTCGTTTTCGTAAATCAATTGCATCGTAAGTTATAGGTATGGAAAGATTTTGGGGGATTGCCATCCGAAAATAATTAAAAATGATAGTGAATTTTAATGTTTCCTAGCTATTTTCTTTGTAAAATGTATATTCTAAAAAAAATTTCATAATAGGATATGTTAGTACGAAATTAACAAAAATACCTAGCTTTATTCACCTAATCGGAAAATACAGTGGCTCACAGCTTATTTGATACAGTGATGCAAATCACTGTAACTTTGAAATAAAGAACCCTATCCAAAAAATTTAAACGTATTTGACTAGATGCATGTTCAACGAATACAATGCAAACAAAAAATGTTCCAGCAATATTCCTCGGCGTCCGGTAAAAAAGAAATACCACTGGCGCAGAAAAATTGCAGCTCACAGCTTATTTGATACAGACACTTCAATGCGAATAAACTTCTATTTGTCGCGCCGTTAAACTGTCTTGTTTTTGTTTCTTGAATTTTTGATTGTGTTTAGACATTGGCTTAGGTAATTTTTAGCAAGATCTTGTAAACCGAAGTGCCAAAATGAGCCGAAATTGTAAGGTGGGTCATCGCACCACAATTGAACAGCGCGAATTGGTATTAAACCACTTTAAAAAAGGCCAAAGTGTTGGAAAAATTGCTGAAAGTGTGAATTTGAGTGTCTCTACAGTGCAGCACATATTTGAGCGCTTCGAACACGAAAATCGAGTAGAAAATAAGAGAAGAAATGCGCCAAGCAATATTTTCACCGTATCCGACGAACGATACATTGTAAGGAAATTGAAAGCAAACACGAAGATTTCCGCTCCAAAATTGGTTACTCAGGTTCATCGTGAATTAAGAACGTCATGTAGTGCAGGAACCGTCCGACGAGTGCTTCGCGACCATGATTTCAACGGGCGAGTAACTCGTAGGAAGTCATTCATTTCCAAAAAAAATACAAAAAGCCGATTTGCCTTTGCCAAAGAGCATGTGGGAAAGCCATCCGCGTTCTGGAATACGGTTATTTTTGCGGACGAGTCCAAGTTTAACATTTTTGGCTCCGACAGAATGTCATATGTCTGGCGCAAGGCAAACACTGAGCTAAACAAGGAGAAACTCAAAGCTACTGTGAAGCATGGTGGTGGCAATGTGACAGTTTGGGCCTGCATGTCCGCAGCCGGAGTCAGAAATTTAAAGTTTATTGAGGAAACAATGGACCAAACATCGTACCTTGATGTACTCAAAAACAATTTGCTACAAAGCACTGAAAAACTGGGTGTTAGCAACCAATTTCGGTCGTACGAAGACAATGATCCAAAGCACAAGTCGGGAATTGTGCAGTCCTGGCCAATTTGGGATTGTCCTCATTTGATGTCTCCGCCGGCAAAGTCACCAGATATGAACGTCATTGAGAATCTGTGGACTTTGTTGGATAACAACATTAGAAAACACAAGATTTCTAATAAACAAGACCTGAAGAAAGAACTGCTAGAGGAATGGCAAAAAATTACTCCTGACATCACAAAAAACTTAATTTTTTAAAGAAGCACTGTATCAAATAAGCTGTGAGCCACTGTATATTATTTAAGTTGATGACATTCTTTTGTTGTTTTCTGCCAACGCGGCTGAGCTTCTGAACAGGCTGACAATCAGCGCCTGTAAAACTAGTTTCATGATATTCAAGCAGATTAATGAAAACCGAATCCATCTTAACATTAGAATACATGCAAACGAGATTCAAAGAGTAGCCAGATAAAAATATTTAGGTTTAATTATTGATGTATTTTGGTTCCCTCATATAAGTAATACGAAATCTAAAAAAGTTTTCGAGGTAAGGCTGTTTAGAATAAAATATTAATTAGATATAGACTTGAAAAATATAAGTTATGCACTGCTGTTTGTTAATAAATACCAAAATTAAACTTATTAAAAAAAACCCTAGCGCATCAGAACTGCTAGAAACACTAATGTTCGAAGAGCAGTAGAGGATTTGTGTAGATTTTGAGTGTTTATTCTACCACTATTTACTTTTCCTACTTGAAACTAATACACCCTTAGTAATAATAGAATCTAAGCTAATTTTAATTTCGGTGACTTTATCGAAAGTTACTGCGGTAGAAAGGTGTTTGGGGTTGCCATCCGAAAAATGTCGAGAGTTTAGAAAATTCAAACAATGTTTACTTATTTTCATTGCAAATGTTTGCGATGAAAATACTTAATGCACGCATTTATTGGAACGAAAATAACAAAAAGGTCTAGTGCTAGCAGTCCTTTGCTAGCACCGAAGCCAAAAATATGTCGCATCTGCCTTACGTTGAAGTCAATCTGCTCTGCGAATTTTGTATTGATCCGATGACTGCATTGGAAGTTATAGGGATGCAAAGAAATTTAGGGCTACCATTCGGAAAAGTTTTCAAATTTTCTTTATCTTAATATTTGGTATTTATTTTCACTATAAGATCAGTACGATTTGAAAATTCTATGCTAAAATCACTTACTAATGGTATGCCAAAAAATACAAAAACAACCATAGCTGGCAACCCTGTCATTGTGTTGAACTTAAATTTCTACTGAATATTACCTACAATAAGTTTAATTTGCCATTTGAATTTCGTTATGATTCAACTACTGTACTAGAAACTATAGGGCAAAGAGCTTTATTTTCCTCAGGGATTTTCCAAATTTAAGACAATAAAATTACCATAGCTGGCAGCTCCAACCGAGTTTTTCAACGAAATTTCCATCAAACGTGGCTTAAAGCAAGGTTCACCTACTGTGTGAATTTCTTTAAAATTGAATGACTGAATCAGAATTTATGGGGCCAAAAACAGTTATTTTCTTAGTGATTTTTCAAAATGGCACCACTGGCACAAAATTTTCCGCATTTCAAAATCACTTCAATCAGACCTGGTTCTACTTAAGACCAATATATTCCGTAAATTTTAATTAATTCTGATTATCAAATCGTAAGTTTCCGAGAACAGAAATTGTTGATGCTAAAAATATAGGTAAATAGGGAAAGGGTTACCAGGCGTGCCCGTTGTGAAATTTCAAATTTTTTACTTTGACTATAAACACAAAGCATAAGACTTGTTTATGAGTGGCTTTTTTTTTCCAAAAAGCGATAATTTTTCAGGAGATTCGATGATTTAAAGGTTTCACTTTCAGCGCCTGCTATAGCTACAGGGTTGCCAACGTGCGCATTAAAAGCTTCACAAATTCACAACTAAATATTATCAATATGTTCTGAAAGTTTCATAATACTTTAATAGCTCTATCAAAAGTTATCTTAATTTAAAAATTTTCAAATTTTCCCGCTCTCTTTTTAGGCACCTAGCGCACACATGGGGTTAAAAAATTCCAAAACATTATCCGATTCACATGTAAAACACGTTCAAAATTTATTTTATTAACGTAATTTTTACAAAAATTATTTGTGGACGGAAAAATAGGCATATTAAAAATATCACTAAAATGGCCACCGGTGCCAAAGGGTTAAAAATAATTGACACTTAGTGAAATTTGGACCTATTCTGCATCTACACCAATGTATCCTAAAAGTTTCAGCTGAATCGGATGGCGCGTTCCCGAGAAATAGTCACTGAATTTTTTTGATGATATGATGATATAAATATATATATATATATATATATATATATATATATATATATATATATATATATATATATATATATATATATATATATATATATATATATATATATATATATATGCCAAATCGATTTTAATACTAATGTTCTTTGAACATTAGTAATAAAAACTTATGCTTCCATCATACCAGCACCCTGTTGCTTCCTGGGAAGCACTTTGTTGGGTTTGGTTGGATACTTCAATTGATGATTAACAATATAAATGTGCTTCTACTTCTTCCTTGCATGCTTTTTTATTTCTACTAAATGGGAAGTAGCTCTATTTTACCGTTTTTATTCTCCAGTTATGTTTCCTATTTAGCATGGATTTTGCTTTTACTAAAATGCATTGAGAGTGTGGTTTGGGATTACTTTTCTTTCCTATTTCCTTTCGGGGAATGATAATAACTTAAAAGCTTGTTTTTTGTCTTAACAGCTAACAACTACAAAGAATCAGGCTCTGCAATGAAAGTTTCCTATTTGTTGTTGTTTTTTTTAAGTATAATAAAACTGTATCAATCCAAATCAGTGTCGCAACAAATTCACTGAGGTCAAATGTTAATTTCGTTTCGATTCGGTAGCAGCGTTGGAGGTTAAAGGAATTGAAAAATGTTTAAAGTTATTCTCCGCGAAAATTTTTAATGAGACCATTTCTTACTAAAATGATATACTTAGCTTACAATAAGGTCCACCTAATTTATGAATTTCGTTTTAATTTAATGACTACAGTGGAATTGTAGAGCAAACAACTATTATTTTGATTTTTCAAATGGGCACACACTATAAAGTAGATTTAGAATCTAGTTGAATAAATGAAAGCGATTGTAACGAGCCACTCTTAATTCAGACTTTAAAAACAAACGTCATGAGAAATCGATAAGTTGACAGCAACAACATTAGTTAGAAATGGACGTGCTTTTTTGATTAACTGATGCCTTTGCATGTTTCTCTCACACCTGATTTTCACCTGCTTCTTGATGCACATGGAAAGTTTCTTAGAAGCCCACACTTTCCGCACTTTTCGAAGAAAAGGGTAGTATCCTCGCTACCCTCGTTATTTGTTTGTTGGCACTATCTTGGGTGGTGTGTATCACTCGCAAGGTCTTGTGCACACAATTTCTCGAAGATTACTTCCCAATATAAAAGTCCTGGTTTAGTTCACCGTCTGGTAACTCACTACTGGGACTTCATTTTGCCCAGACTCTGAAATTTCAAGCCCATTCAAGTCTGTGTTATTTCACGGGATATCTTGATTTCATCCCCTAAAAACGACTAAAGAATTTGGCTATTTTAGACTTTTCGTCTCGTAAAATGTAAGTCAATCATGCCTACCTTTTTTTTCAGCAGTTCGAAAAACTTTTTGGGACTTTTTCTCACGTTGAGCATTTTCTTCTTCTTCCTGAGTGGCCTTAACTTCTCGATGCTCTAGTTTCCTCTCATGTGTCACTTTTTTGCTTTTTGTTTTTTCTTCGTGCACTAACAGGACCTCAAACCGATTTCACGTACTAGAAGATACTATACTTTAAGCTCCAGATATGGTAGGCCAGAAAATCACTGATTTTCAAGTTTCTGGTAAAATCCAAGTCCAAAAAAACGTCAATAGAGTCTATAATTCTGACAAAATAGGAGTTGCTAATATCATATGGCAGAAAAATATTCATTTTTCGGTAAAATAAAGTGATCGTTTATCTCCTTGAGATCAAAAAGGTAAAATCCAATCGTTCCTCGGTAGCATAGTGCTCAGGTTTCGTCTGACAGATTCTAATACTTTTTCGAAAACGATTGTATTTTAGAGAACGATATTCCTGGAATTGTAATTCTGCCACGCACACAGACACCTCTGTTTACTCATCTTGTTGAATTCAAGATAGTTCCGGCGATACATTTGAAATATAGTCAATTTATATTTGTGGCAATACTTTCCACATTAAAATAATATGCACCTGTAGAAAGTAATCGCTTCAATCAGCTAGAGAGACCGTTTCTCTTTTAATGCAAAGGTGAAACTTTTGTCTAAAATGTTTTTGAATCTGATCCTTTTACATGAGTTCTTATTTCAGTTGTTATTAAGTGCACTCAGAAAATTACATCAATTTTTTGAGGAAAAATGAACACATTATCAAAGAAAATTGGTAATGATTCTGCGCCAAAGAAATATTTACTCAATCCAAAGAAAGGAATTTATTCATTTAAAAAAAATGACATTGAACTTGCCCTGAGTAAAATTTGGTATAGTTTCAAGGAAATGTTGCTATAAATCTGGCAACAATCGGTTCTCCTACGATCAGCGAAGTTAAGCACTGTTGGGTGCGGTTACTACTTAGATGGGGGACCGCTTGAGATCATTGCATGTCGCTGGCACGCAAAAACTTTGCTAACCTTCATTTCAAAAGCGCGGCTTACTTCGAAGGGAGTGAGAAAATAAAAACAAGTAAAAAAAAGTCTAGCGCATCAGAACCGCTAGAAAACTGAATTTCGAAGAAATTGTCTTTGAGTGAAAAAAAAATGTGGAAAGTCGTTATACACTTTTTTGTAGTATCATATCAACCATTCCTTATCCAAAGCAACAAAACCCAAATATAATATATATGATGAAAATGTTCAGTGCTGGCAGCCCTTTTCTAACGAAGCAGCAATCAATTTTTCCAAAAAATTTCAAAAATGGTCATAGCTGGCAGCTTTTCCATGATTTTCTTACGAAATTCCACCGACATTTGGTTTACATTAAGGTACATTTGATTTCATGACTGGACCGGAAGTTATAGGGAAAAAAAGCTTTATTTTGCTGAACAATTTTGCAAGATTTAGGAGACAAAAATCACGATAGCTGGCGACTCTATTCTAATATAAAAAAAAAACATTACGTGAGGTGAGGTCCAAACATCGTGTGAATTTTGTTGAAATGTGATGGCTGAATCTGAAGTTATAGGCCAAAAAGCGGTTCTTTTTCTCAGTGATATTTCAAGATGGTACCACAGCCACAGTGTTGGTGGTATTTCAAAATCACTTCTATCATACTTGGTCCTAGTTAATACCAATATGTCTTGTGAATATCACTATGATTGGATAAGCCGGTCTTCAGTTCTCGTGAACAGAAGTTTCGAGTACTGAAAATAGAGGTAATTTGGTGATGGGTTGCCGTTCTTGTGCATATCGGAATTTCGAAAATTTCTATTTGGCATGATGGACAAAGGTTAAAATTTATGAATGATTTGAAGTTTTTGTCAAAAAGCAAAAAATTTCAGGTGGGTCGTTGATTTGAAGGATTTTTTTTTTCAGGAGCCTGCCGTAGCTACAGGGTTACTTGCACTGTCTTGGAAATCCATATGTGTAAAATTTTAGTCAACATCAATACGTTTTGCAGTTTTCACGATGATTTAACGTTTTTGTCAGAAGTTATGACAAATCAAAATTTGAAAAAAAAATCCTCACCTACTTTTAGGCGCTCAGCACCCACACACAGCTCAAAATTTTCAATTTTTTATCATAAGCAAGCTTAGAACATAATAAGTTTTTATTTCCAATACTATTTTTTTACGAAAATTCACACTGTTTGGAAATATAGGAGTACTTGAAAATTCACTAAAATGCTCGCCACCACCAAGAGGTTAAAGATATCTGAATTGTAGCAAGTCATGGACCTACCTACTATATACATCTATTTCAATCGGATCGGCCACTCCGGAGATTATCTCCCTTGATCATTTTGCTGATACATGTATATATATATATATATATATATATATATATATATATATATATATATATATATATATATATATATATATATATATATATATATATATATATATATATATATATATATATATATATATGTATATATACGCTCAGAGTGATAAGTCTACAAGCAACCAATAAAAAAGGGTTCGTTAGAATGTATTTGAAATATCAATCAATTTATTTAATTCAATTTTTATTTTTCTTAAACAATAATAAAAGTTACATGTTGACGCCAAATTTCTTTCAACATGTTAGCAAAACAGCCGAGATAACGGTACTTTTGTTCTTCTGGGTAGCAAAACAAAGAGTCAAAAGTCTACTAGCAATAATTATAAAGAAGTTTTAGAATGTTAAAATTACATTTTTCATATAATTTACTAGCTAGTTGGATATCCGCGACGCTTAAGAACTTCCAATAAACGGTTTTTCATCGAAGCTACAAGTTTACTGGCCTCCTGAATTGTTATTTCCGCCCATTCCTTTAATATTATGTCTTTGAGCTGTTGTTTTGTTGAAATAGTATGTTTGCGTATTTTTCTTTCCAATTGCGCCCGAAAATGCTCAATGGGGTTTATATCTGGTGATTTTGGAAGCGTGTGTAATTGTTAAGGGGCCTTGTACAGTAACCAAGTTCGCACAATTTCCGCAGTGTGCTTGTGGTCGTTATCGTGTTGAAAATAAAAAATTCTTTGTAGTCCCAAACTTTCAGCACTGGATTGCATATTACGTTTTAAAATATTTAAATATATATGTTTATCTATCGTTATCTCCACAAACTCCAGGTTGCCCGTACCATTGGCTGCCATACAGCCCCAAACCATCACTACACCACCTCCATGTTTTACCGTTGGGTAAATATTGCTCTTATTGTATGCTTCTCCTCGCTTACGCGATATTAATTTGCGTCCCTTTATACCGAAAATACAGAGCTTCGATTCATCAGAGAAAAGCACGTTGTTCCAGAACCTTCAGGCATATTTAAGTATTTCTTTGCGACAGCTATGCGCTTTTTTCGATTGATTACAGAAATAAGCGATTTTTTTCGTGCTATTCTAGCATGAAAACCAGACCGTCTCAAAATTCGTCGTGCAGTAACAACAGAAATCCTTTTGTCAAATCTTTCCTGAACATCATTTGCAATTTGCAATGCAGTCCAGGGTGAATTATTCTTCACTGTATTCAATATTGAGCGGTTTTCACGGGTCGTCAGCTTCGGCGGGCGACCAGAACGAGTTCTTGACGTGATAATTCCGGTAGTTTTACAATTTTTTATTACGATATACACTGAGCAGTGCGATCTTCCAACCAATTGTCCAATTTCTCGGTTTGTCTTCCCTTCCTTCCAGAGCTTAATGATGATTTCCCTCTCGCCGACATTTATTTCTTTCTTTTTAGACTCCATAGTAAAATTTTTAGCTTTTTTTACAAAAAAAAAAAAAAGAGACTTTAGTCTAGCTATCTAATCAATTAATATATCAATAAAATGCAATCAAAATTGTAAGCAAATTACCTTCTGCACGCTCGCAAGATCGCAACAATAATAACCGCTTGTAGACTTTTGATCGTTTGTTGTCTTACGCTGAAGAACAAAAGTACGGTTATCTCGGCTCTTTTTCGAACACGTGCAAAGAAATTTGGCGTCGACACTGTGCGTTGGATATTTCATCAGAAAAATAAAAACTGAGTTTGCTAATTTTTTGAATTTTAGAAAAATATTCTAAATAATATTTTTAATTGGTTGCTTGTGGACTTATGACTCTGAGTGTATATATATATATATATATATATATATATATATATATATATATATATATATACATAAATCTATATAAAGAAATATGAATTTTCGAAAATACAGCAAAAAAAAATATTTTCATGTGCCAAAGCAATATGGTTTAACTCCTTTTGAAGAGAATGCTTAGCTATGACGGTAAGGAGACACATATGGGAGAAGGCGATATCAATTATTCCATTATTCTTTATTTTAAGTGCCACATTGATTTGTGGAAGATTTCACATCTCATAAACAAGTAAATATTTTCTTTGATTCTCGGAAACATATATTTCTGAGTGACAGAAGGATGAAGGTTCTCACGAAGCTTACATTTCGTAAACTTTGCACATTTATGCAATACAAAAATAGAATAGCAAAAGTCGCTATAAACATTTGATGGAATATTTTATGTTCCCTAAATTATACTACAGTATTTTTTGAATAAAGACACAAAACTGAGTTTGTCTTATTTTTTTATTACTGACGCATAATTACATTTGAAAACTCGAATGTTTTTTTAAATTTGCAAATCATCAGTCACACTTAGACCAACTAACTGTATTGATAATAGCCTATCACGCAAACCGTTAACGAACTTAGTATGTTTCTTGTCAATTACAATTTAAGTCCCAGTTTAATTGCTCCCACGTTTTCACTTTCAACGAATGGTTAAGCTATGAATTTGTTAAATCTCTTAGTCTTTCTCAGTCTTTACAAAAAATACGAAGCCGCATGTCCCCTATTGCAAATAATTAGCTACTTGACATGTTGCTTTGCATATTTTTTATTCATTTTCGAAGTAAAAATGCCAGTCAGAGCTTGACTACTAACAAAATGGTAACGTCAATGCTCTAAAACTACACGTGCATGTAAGAGTTTAAGTATAAGTAACTTAAGTATGGACTGCAAAAATTATTCTTCGAAAAAAGAACGACGTTCATTCCGCAGAAAAAAATATTTTGATTGCATAGGAAAACGTTATTATTGCAAAATAAACATTTTCTGGAAACTTCAAGCCAGGAAGTTTAACGTGAAAAAAATTCTTAGTAACGCTTGAATGCGCACAAAATGTTTTTGATTTTTGGAATCAGGCACATAGTACATCCATTTGTTTTCAGAGATTAAATGTTATATGCAATTTGAAGTATTTGCAGCGTCTTAACTTTTCAACTGTCCATTTAAATCCATAATGACGCCTGGACAATAGAAAAACATGAATGGCTCATTGTTGACTTCCAAATTGAAATGAAAGGCACCATAGTATTTTACTATGTCTTCCTCAATCTATTATGTTCGTTTAGCACTCTCTCCGGATGTGTCCGATGCATTGAATAAGTATATGTAAGTAAATGTACGTCTATTTACAGCGCCAGCCTTTTGCAACTCAATGTTTTTTGGGGAAAAATATGTGCCGCTCGCAATAACTAAACATACTACGCTTTGGAGCTTCGATTTAATTTACTAAATGTATCGATAGATTTTTAGTAGACATTTAATTTTATCCCTCGTGTCTAATCCATTTTTCGAAACATTTGAAATTCCAACGAACATTTGTTGTTCTTCGTGAATGTAATTGCACAGTAAGGCACTGTAATTTTAGCACTATCTAAGTGTTTTTAATTGTAGTTATTTTTCTTCAGCTGAAACACTTATTAGCAGCTTTCAATGTCTCATTAACATTTTACTCACGGAAATGAAAAAAAAAATTACCCGAAGGTGTAAATTACTAATAGCCAAATGAACTGTTAATTTAATTAACTACAAACAAGAGTTATTAGTGCTTACTTAAAAAACCGGTTGACTTATTATTTTGAAATTATGACTTATTTGGTTGAGTAAGGTGCGATGCTGGAATATTTAATGAATAACAAGTAAATTATTTTCAATGTCAGAAATTGAAAAGTAAAGTTCAATGTTGTAAATTTGTTCTGGAGATACAAATTTTTAAAATAAGGTATATATGCAAAGTTTTGAGCTGCCAGGATTGGCCTTTTTCAAAAAAGTGCTGTTGAAAAAAAACAGTAATAACATACAAATAAAACGGTAAAAATGACTTTGCGATCACAAACTTTGAACTTATTTTTTTTTAGCTAGATTGTCTCAAAAATAGCTAAAAATTTAAGAATATTTGAATGAAAATTTATAACATGCTTTTAAATGCATGTTTAGCAGTCACTGTAGTCTTTATACCTCTAATTAATTTTGTTTAAGTTTTGATAAAACAATGATCCAGAATACTTTGACGGCGCTTAAAATATCTACATATATTGTGGCTTATTTAATTTTTTTCCAAACTGCTTCATATATCTTTTGGCTATTTCATTCAATTAAAAAAACAAATACATAAAAATTGATGATAATTTCATATCGAAAAAACTACCATCTAATGTGTCCGAAATTTTCTTGAGCAGATTCAAAAAAATTAACGTCTTTGCTGTAAAAAAACCTTATCATATATGTACCTCTTGATGTTTGATTTTTAGACCTCTCATCGTACAATTGAGCACTTAAAATACCAACATTTGATTTCAGAGTCAATTCGATAGCTTTCATAACACTGTATTTGTCCTCTTTTTATTACTTAAAAAAGTTCAGCTGATATGAACAAATATATAACATAAAAGCTACAAAAAGACGAAAGAAAAATTGTATCTTTAAACGAAGATGACTCCAGCACTTAAAACAATAAAGCTCAATGCAATTTTTTGATTTTTGAATTTGATACCAATTCAAACAAAATAGTGTGTTTCAAATCTTAGCTTTGTATCTTTAATTAAAAATTAAAATTACATCATCAGATCAAGGAAAAGCTACATCATTAGCTGGTTTACAGCGCAATTCTAAAATATTTTTTAAGGGTTAATTACTGGTCCTTTCGAGATTTTATACTAAATTGAACTAAAAACTGTATAATTGTAACCTAGGCCCCCATTCACGAGCAGTCCATCAGTTCAAATGTCACCGTGTGTGAGAGAACTCAGAAGGACTCATGGACTGAAGGAAATAAATTGGATTTCCAGTTAATCGAAAGTCCATGGACTCAGTCCATCGGTCCATTTTTTGGCTCGAATGTTTGTGAGGCCGAGTTTTGACAATCCATAAAATGGACTGGTCGTGTGTGCCAAAGTCTCAGTCCGAACAACGTGGCAGTCTTGCTTCACACGCTGTCCTGTGATAAGCTTATTGACTGTTTTTGTGATTATTTTATTTAATTGAAAAATTTGACATAATGAGTAGTGGTGACCATGATTTGAGGTGAACTTACTGCACAAAATTTGAGCTCTTCATAGTTGCAACAGCTTGCTAAGTTCCGCAAATTAGAGGTCAATCTTTCGTGAGGAGTGATGGCTTGCCTCATATTCGTATCCTTTCGTTTGATTAATGGGGTGACAAACTGAAGCAACGTGTTATATGTCGTTTCATCCATTTTCAAATAATTTTGCCAATCAGAAGGCTCAAGTGTGAGTTCTTTTGCCAAATTTACGTGACTCATTTGTTTCCGTTTGGCATGCCATCCTTTTTGCTACTTCCTTTTTGATTTCCGTTTGTTTATGTAGATGCAAGCTGCAATTGCAAACAACTCGTCCATATGCTTCGGGTCCACTAATAAATTAAAAATAATTTTTTCTTCGTGTTTTTCTTTATTTTTTATCTAAATTGATGATAAAAAATGGAATGGACAAACTGGACCGAGGCTCTATCGTGAGTGGTGAGCTAAATTGGACTTAAACCAAACGGACTCAAGCCAAATGGACTCAGGCCATTTGGACTGCTTGTGAATCCTTCCTTATAAGAACAGTGTTTTTAGGGTAAGGTCACATTGTCATGCCGTTAGAATTTTCATGTTAGAATATAAAGTTTTTTTTATTATATTCTATTTTTATATTTATGTATGTCCATTTCAACATTTCTATTTATGTATTTTTATTTTTTCTGTATTTTTGTCATTGTCAAAGTCATCGTTTTTTACTAGCTTATAAAATAATTTAAGAAATTTAATTTAGATTTATTTTATTTTTTCATGTTAGTATTTTACTAAAAATATTACCTTCAAATGTACAACCTTCAACACCAAGCATTCCTATTAATTTTTTTTAGACTATCTGGTATCCACTGCACTTTTTGAGCTAAGAAATTCAGTCTTATGTTGGCTTTTTGGAGCTAGGTTGGATCTTCGACCAACTTTAAGTTAAATCGATTCAATGAGGGTTCACTGATTAATTCAGGTCCAGTGTAGAGAGTTAAGTGAACTCAAAGCTCAGTCCGCGTTTGCTCGCTTGAATCTGGATACGAGCCAGGAATCCCACAAAACAGGAGCTAGTGCTCTGACCACAAGACTAACGAGCTTTCAGGCCTGATTTCCTTATGCCTGATTCGATGATTTCCCAATCATAAAACCATTCCTTTGTATATAATTTTCGAAATGCTGACTATGAGAGCATTAGACACCATTTAAACAGTATTGTCTGCAAAAGTACTCTTTTAACGTTAGAATTGGATGATGCAGTGTCTTTATTTTACCAGTTGGTTTTCGTTGCGCTTGAGAAAGATACAGAAAATAGACAAATTGTGTAAGCCATGGCTGGATAGAGATCTGAGGTGTTTACGAAATCAGAGAAACAAGCTTTATATGATAATAAAAACTAATATCAATGTTGGCAATGATATCGAGCAAAAATATAAAGACATAGCTCAAAAATTTCAAAGCAAGCATATGAAAGTTATGTAAATATAGTTGGCATAAATAAAATTCATGACCCCAAACAATTTTTCGATTTCGTGAGCACCAAGCGAAAAGCTTCTGGTTATCCCACGCACATGTACAAATGCAACTCAGTTTCTGCTGATTTACAACACAATATGCGATTTGTTTGCCGATTATTTTCAAGATGCCAGTTGCCCATCGCTGATTAACTCTATTTAACCAGAGAAGACATTTCAAAAGCCATAAGAGAACTTGACATGAAAAAAGGCCCTGGACCTGACGTACTACTGCTAAGTCTGCAGAAACGATCATATCACCTCTGCATACAATTTTCTATAAATCGCTGTTTTGGGGTACATTTCTGCGTTTCTGGAAATCAGCCCACATCAAGTCAATCTTTAAAAGCTATGATAAACGCTCTGTAGAAAATTACAGGGGCATCGCCATTTTGTTAGCTATACCAAAGCTGTTTCAAAAACCGTTTGTGACCAACTTTCAGTCATTATTGATCCACTCCTAAACGAACAACAACAACATAAGTCTTCAGAAAAGGCCAGTCTACTACCTCCAACCTAATGATAATAGTCTCGAATGTGTTTTGCAGTATGAAAAAGGGCGTCGAATCTTCTATCTACTTTATACTATATACTGTATACTGAATACTAGATACTAACATCATCAAAGCTTTTGACCACGTTGACTATGTTATTTTGAAACACAAGCTCGACAAATTCGGCATTTCAGGAAGAATTTAAAACTGGTTAAATTGTTACCCTCCAAATTGAATGCAACATGTTTAATTTCAAGGCCGTCTTTCCAAAAAAAAAAAATTTGATCGCATCTGGAGTACCTCAAGACAGCCATCTTGGACCACGTTTGTTCAATATTTTTGTTTCTGATCTCTCAGAGGTGCTATCCGACATTTCGCACCATTTTCATGTAGATGATTTGAAAATAGACCACCCGATTCAGTCAGAATTACATCCAAATTTTCTTTTGTCACTGGTGCAATGGTGTGACCAAAATAAATTATCCTTAACGTTGAAAAATGCCATGCCATAAGTTTTTCCCGCAAAACCTCAGCTCTTCATTTTGATTACCACCTGAATAACCAGCTCCTGAAAAACTTTGTGAGTGTCGTAGGTCTCGGTGTCGTCCTAGATAAAAAGCCGCGTTTTAATCTTCAGCATTAAAGAGTTCTTTCAAGAGCTAGCAAGCGGCTAGGATTCATTAAAAGACGTGCAAAAGAATTTAAGAACGTATGGATTACAAGGTCTCTGTTTATGTCTTTAGTTCGCTCATTACTTGAATACGCTTGCATCGTCTGGAATCCTATTTTCGATGTTCATAGCAATAAACTAGAATCTGTCCAAAAGTAGTTCATGCTTTTTGCCTTGTGTGACCCCTACAATCAACACGATTTTTGAAACTCATTCAACTTACAGTTACAGACTTAACCTCTTAAAGTTCCTTAATGAGGAAAATGCCTTTTAGAGTTTTGTTTAAAGTAGGATATCTTTGTAATAAAATCACTCTCAATAATCCTGTAAGACAAAATAGGCACACACGTCTCCTCAATGAGCATTAACATCACACTGTCTATGGAAACAGGGAGCCAATAAATAGATGCTACAAAATATTTATCAATTTTTCAAACTACTATTCCTCATCTATCTCTAAGCCATTATTCAAAAAATTATTTACTTTTTTAAATTCTTAAACCAAATTATTTTACTTTCCTCATAACTTCCATATTGAATTACAACCAGAAAAAATAGTCTGCTGACATGTAGAAACGTAATTGTAATTAAGTTTAAGGAAAACAATTTAAATTTGCTATGGGTATGTTATAAATAAACATATACAATTAATTTCAGTATCACCACTAAAAAAAAGCTATCGAAAATTCCGAAAGTGAAACATTTACTGTTTATTACTATAGTACTACAATACCGTCATCATTTGAAAATGCGAAAATTATCATGGCTGACAACCTTATACCAATTTTCAATCAAAATTCTACCGAATTTGCTTTTTAGTTAGGCCCATCTATTGTCTAAATTTTATTTAAAGTTGATGATTGCGTCAGAAGTTATAAGTGATGGCAAGATGGCACCACTACTAATTCTTCGTATAAATATCAGTTACTTCGAATAATAGGGGGCCCGGTAGTTCTGCTCGCTAAGGCGTCAGGCCGAAAAGCGGCCTGCTACGGGGCCTGCGGGTTTGAATCCCGCCAGTGTCGTGGCTGTAAGTGTGAATGCGTGTGAATGTCTATGAGGGTGGTAAATGGGCCCAAACTGGTGGCCTAATGCTGGCCGCGTTCCCGGCAGCCATCTTCACTAACCTAACCTAACCTAGTTCGAATGATCCAATTGTCAGTTTTCGTGAAAAGAAACTTTGAGTGCTTAAAAACAGAGGTAATTTAATGAAGGGTTGAAGCTCTTTCGCGACACAAAATTTGAAAAAAACTTCCTGGCAGAGTGAGCTTGATGGTTTGAAAATTCATTCTCTTTTTTTTCTGAAAAACGAAAAATTCCCACGACACTCGATGATTTCTCTCAACTATACTATATTGTCGAAATTTGATATTAATTTAATGTTTTTGTTAGCAGACCTTACCAATTGAATTTCGCAAAAGTAAAGTCTTTGTCTACGACAAGAAAAAAATATCAAATGCGTTATTATTACAAAGCATAAAACATTACCAGTTTTTAAATTCCATGCTCGTTTTCCATATATTTCACCAAAATGCTCGTAATAAAAAGTATTAAGTAAAGAGTTACAAGTATCTTAATTTTAGCATAACTTTAGACCAACTCTTTTTGTCTATCCATATTTTCCACCAAATATTTCAGATTGGTAGGGCTTACGCGCTCCAGAGATAAGTTCAGTGAATGATTAGGCTGTAAAAAATAAATTGTGGCTATCTTAAGGACTTTAAATGAAAGTTTGATACTAACATTAACGCAGATGATTCTCTCAGACCGTCTTATTTTCAATACGCTGCGAACTAGTTTTGAAAAGAAATAACTCAACTTCACACTACTATCGATTGTCAGGTCATTGGGTATCGGCCTTCTTTTGTACCATTCACATCTGAGGCTCATAAAGTCATATATGCCTGTAACTGTGAATTCCTCAACATTTTCAACATTTTTCTCTCCATCAGAATTTCTTCAGATTCCCAAACTTGGTCCATTGTTATTCGTAATATTTACCAATGACCTTCTTTTCATGATTCGTTTTCTTTGCCTTCCGTTGACTGATAACTTAAGGGTGATCAGAAAACTTGAATCACTCGATAGTTGTCTCTATTTGATGAGTGTTTGTTAACAAGAGTGTTTACTATTCAAGCTAGTTGTCAGGCTATGCTCTCTGACCTCGGTTTGATGTTGTCCTTACGTGATGTTAGTCATCGCAGCATTCTTTAGTACAGATTTCATGCAGACTGAATTTTTGTACACTCATCTTTATTGCGTATTTCCGAGGGAAGCAGTAAACTCCAGTCTGGTCCTATACCTTAAACATTCTGTCAATGTAAATGTCAAATTATAGTCCTGATTCTTCAGGCTTGCCATCATTTTGGACTGTTTGCTGTTAAGCTCACTCCTGTTCTTATATATACAATGATATATTATTTTGTTTTATTGCATAATTAACTTTTAAATTATTTTGACGCTTTAATTGAACGCTAGCCTACTAA
The DNA here is from genome assembly GCA_963978885.1 of Nemotelus pantherinus. Classification (NCBI taxonomy): domain Eukaryota; kingdom Metazoa; phylum Arthropoda; class Insecta; order Diptera; family Stratiomyidae; genus Nemotelus; species Nemotelus pantherinus. The sequence goes on from OZ022263.1 coordinate 60,325,696, forward strand.
AATGGATTTAAGCAAAAAACGTTTGATATATGAGATGTAGTTCGTTCGTGTAGAGTGTTTTTTGCCAGAATGACTTTTTTTTAAAAAAATAAGAATATGCTGCGTTATGCGTTATATACAAACTTTGTACCAGATGAAAGAGACAATTGTGAAAAACTGTAAATTTGCTGAATTCTTGTTTTAGGCATACATTCAGAAATTTAACGATAATTAGAAAAACTCAAGAATCGAAATGACAAACATATTCATACGGCACAAGGCACTAAAACTGTTTGCCAGAATAGATACATGCTTTAATAGTTTCCTGGAACATCTGAAATGGCCACTATAACGATAGTCCAAGTTACAAAACAAACTTTGTAACAGAGTGCAATTGTTTCATCTTGGTAAACAAATGCTATAGTTTGGTGGGATGTAAACTAATCACCATTCATAACGAAGGAATAATACAAAGTGCAATCACTATAAGCACCAGAGAGTCACTGGTCTCGTAAAAGATTCATACTGTAGCTTTGTCATGCAAAATTTAAATTTAAATAGTCCCAAAACTATAGGCATTGCTTTTTAGCTTACCAATTGCTATTAACTTGGAACCTTTTCGAATCAAAATTGACAACCACAAATTGTTGGAATATATGCATTTGCTTTGAAAATAAACAAAAAGCATGAATATTTTAACAAATTTTTCACACTTATTTACTTTCATCGCGAATTGCATTTCAAATTTATTCATTTAGTCTGAGATTTAAAGCAGTTTCAACGCATCATGACCGTCAATTTAGATTTTTAATTGTTGTTTTTCATTTTGGTTTCAAATTGTTGTTTTCTCCATGAGTAAAAAATTATCTAATAAAGAGCAAGAAGCATTTATACACGTAGACCTTTGTATTGTAACAAGCCCGTAAATTCACAGATCAGCCGATTCTCATAACCTTTCGACTTGTAATTGCAAACAATGCATGCATGCTACATAATAATATCTTGTTACTTTAAGATCATCGTAAAACTGACAGAAAACTCTTACTGCAAACGCAATTGAAGATACATGAATTCTTCTCAGCAAAAAAAAAAAAACGGCGCATCAATTTACAATTCGCAATCTGCTAAATGAGCATCTTATGCGTCTGCTCGATGAGCTTACGCTAAAGTTATAAATGGACGCACGAGATGTTAATGAAGCGAGAAAAGTGATTGAAAAAATACACAATGTTTTTTTTCTTACTGATTTTTTGATAATTTGAAGCAATCGGCACTTGATCATGATGTCGAGCTGAGGATACTGACTGAGTAGTGAAGGCGAATGCGTCGAGACTCTGATTTGGTATTATGTAAGATTGAATGAGCAGCGTTGTAAGATTTGAGTTGAATATCCGCGATATTAGTCATAATAAATTTGAATTGGAAATGGAACTAATGATACATGGTAAAAGCGCGGAAGAAAGTATTGGGATTTTTTTTTTGTTTCGTAGGTATTAGTTGTAACACAGGATTTTTTTTGGAGTGTGTTTTTAAATAGATATTGATTAGTTTATACTTTTGGGGAAATTATTTTGATGCAATTTCAGATTTTTTCAGAATTTCATAATTTATATGGAGTTTTGGGATTTGACGGTTACCATGGTGAATTTGAACAATATCTGAGATCCGAAAGACTACGTTTAAATACTGTAGATGCCACTTGAGCATTACACTAGTATTGTAAAACTTGAGGTTCCAAACAGTTTGCATAAATAACTAGCGTAAATAAAAAATTAATGATTTCCAACTGCAAGCGGTCACATCAGTCAAGTATGCACTGTGTGCTGGTGTCTGAAGAGAATCAGTGCATACTTTCGAAACCACTTTGTCAAATAAAATTTTCTTTGTAAATAAAATTTTTTCGAATTTTAATCATCCCGCAAAAACAATTCCAATTTGATTCGGATTCGGAGGCTTATTCAGCAAAACGATCGAGCATCCCGTATCAATTATTCTCTGCTTTGATAAGCTTTAGAGTCGATATACGTTGTCTATGCTGATTTATAGACAAGAAGGGAACCATGATCACAATTAAATAACCTTTACAAGTTAGTTCTATTTAAATATAGTTCTTCTATGAGACCTGACATATTATAGAAACTACAAAAACTTCTACAAAGTAAATTCATCCTTGGTTAAAATTTGAAATCATTTGATATATGGTGTGGTTGATATATCATGGAGGACAAATTGATGCTAACCACTTTATAAACTTTAAATGATAAACACCTTCAACCTGACTCACCTGGTTGAAGGATTAGTCTATCTTGTGTATATTGTTATGGATAAAGTTGATCGTGAAGACATAAAATATGAAAATAAATGTCGAAAAATCTACACATGCAAAAAGAAAGCGTGAAACATTGACATTTTGACGTTGACGGGTCGAAAGAAAAACATAAACAGATGAGACAAAACGGAAATAGATTTATTGTTTGTACCAAAAACACCTTCCGAAAATGTGTAAACAGAGAACAGGCTTTATTATATGTTCAGTATGCAAAATCCGTATTCGTACCCCAACAATTTTATGTGAAAAACCTCTATATTCTGAAACAAGTTGCTACCAGTTGAAAAGATATGCAATAAAATCATTGATAATATGTATATCAAACAAAATAAAACAAAATAAAAAGTGTATATATCACAAGTTTGGAAAAAGTAACAATATTTCGGTTATAACTAAACAAAATTCGTATTCGTACGCTTTAAGAACCTAAATATAAAACGCGTATTCTTCTTAATATTTGGTTGCATAACTTTTTTGTTTTAATATAGCTTTTAGCCGTGTTGGTATCGATTCCACGAGTTTGGTAGTTAAATCCTTTTGAATATTGTCCCGTTCTGTCCGTAGAGCATGTTCTAACCCTTGAATGCTCCGAAGGTCGTGTTTGCGCAAATTCCTCTTAACAATTGACCACAAATTTTCGATCGAATTGATGTCAGGGCTTTGGGGTGGAGTTTTTAAACATTTGCGGCAGTTATATAAAATCCAGAGACGAATATTAAAAGCTGTGTGTTTGGGATCGTTGCCGTGTTGGAAGATGTAGTTCCGTTCACAACCTAATTTCCTTGCGCTTTGGACCAAATATCTCTTTAAAATGTTAATATACATGTGCAAGCTCATAATACCGTTGATAAGGTGCAAATTTCCAACACTTTCAGCACCAAAAAAGCTCCAAATCATTACCGAACCGCCTCCGTGTTTGAATGTCGGCAAGAGGTTACACTTAACCAGTCTTGTATTTCGCTCACACCAAATTTGTATGCATCCGTCGGACGCTTTAACGTTAAATTTACATTTGTCAGAAAAGATGACACGTTTCCAGAACGAAAAGTCCTTGCTAAGGTATTGTTTTGCGAAAATTACGCGTTTTTTTCTATTGAATGCACTTACAAATGGTTTCCTTACTGTGATTCGGCTTTGAAATCCAAGTTTCTTAATGTGATCTATAACCGTTTGTGGAGTTACTTTGATGTCATGGTATTTCTCGAGCAATGCTGCAAGTTTTACACCTCTTACTCTTGGATCCTGCCGAATATGTCGTCGTAAGAAGGACCGATGCATTCTTATGAGGACTGACCGGATTTGGTTTCGCTGTTTTCGAGTGGTTTGGCCACACTTCTTTTAGTTATTTACGATGTATTGCACAGTTTACTTACTTCTTAAAACAATATCACCAATTTTCTTCAATGATTTGCTCTTTTTATGCAAATCTACTATTAATTTTCTTAAATCGTTTGAAACTTCACTTGTCTTTCGTCCCATTTTAGATTTAATTCCTTTACGACTCGAAACGATGTATAAAACTAAAAACAAACTACTTTTCTAAAACTCAGCTGTCAACTCTAACGATTCGCAGAACAACAACACGTGCATTATAGCCACGATGATGAAATTATCATGGGTACGAATACGGATTTTGCTGCTATTGGAAATCATTTTTTTTTATTTTCATTGAATGGCAAGAAGATTTAAGTTAATTCTGCATGGTTTGCTAAAATTTAAGTATTGTGAAGGAAGATAATAAATTCTGAATGGACATTATTCTTGTTTTAATGATATAATGCAATTTACCCATAAAAAATTGGCCGTACGAATACGAATTTTGCATACTGTATGTTTTTTTCTAACTCTGTCAACAAGGAGAAGGGACAATTAAATGTATAATTGACGTTTTCGAAGAAAGAAAAAAAGTAGGAACAAAAAGCAGAAGTTGCTGAAACTTTCAACTGGAAAATTGAAATAAAAACATATGCAACAACTTCAAAAATAGGGTGAAACAATTCCTGAAAGAAATATATTAACACGAAAAAGGGGTTTTACATGTGTTGTTTTGAAGCGAAGAGCACATATCAGAAATTTATCAACAGGAGTCTACTGGAATCAATAACGCTGGAATCTGTCATAGATTATTCGAAAACCTTGTTAGAGCTATTCACAAAGATGTGTGATGCGCTCAATGCTGTAAAAAGTTTCATGAAAACTTTATAACGTGAACAATTATTTTTAACGTCCCGCAGTTTTGATCAGGTACATTTTTTTACTTTTGAATAATGTCCATGTCTTCCGGTAAAATCATTCTAATTCAGCAAGATGTTTGGGAGTTTCACACGGATGTTGGTCGAATTCTAATGCAGACATTTTTGGCCTTTATTCAAACATTTTTGGTTTTTATTCACCTTTTTGTCGCTTGTGTTAAAATCAGCACTTTTGAATCGCCTAAACCAGTACTCAGAAGTTGAAGTTTATAGAGCATGTTTGCTCGCTATGAAACACGATTCACACAAATGATTGCTGTAGCCGTAAGCTAGATTTGATAAAGTTTTGGCAACGAAATTGATGAAAGGTGCCAGCAGCAGCAATTTTTTTTGTTATGTGCTAAGAGGTTCTACCGCTAAATTTTCAAAATATAAATTACCCTGCGATGAAAATAGGTGGCAAATATTTAAATTTCTCAAAACTTCTCAATTGTAGATGGCTAAACGATAAATATTTCTTCCCTTATAGCTTCTGTTGTAAGCATTAGATTCAAAAAAAATCACAAGGTTGGGTGACCTTAACATGCCATCAAAAATTTGGTAGTACGGAGACTTTTATTTTAATTGTCTTTAATAGTTGTTATATCAAGTAACGCTTCCATCAAATTTTTATGTAAAAAAAATATACTATGCAATAGAAATAAACAATCAATGTTTCTATTTCTAAACTAGAGGCGGGCACCCCAAAGTCTTTCCACCCCCTTTGACTGCTGACCGCTCGGAATGAAATTCACAGACTTTGTTGATCTCATTGTGAAACAAATCTGATAGACTTTTACTGTCGGTGCTAGTGACACTAGGTAGATTGGTATAACGGTAATGCCTAGTAGTTGCTATGTTCAAGATTTTATGAGTAGTAATGCATTTTTGAAAAACCTTTATATCTATTTTATCTTTATTTTCTTATTTTATTTATTTATAATTTTTTTACGATTAGTTCAGAAATTGTTTGAAAATATCTCAAATGTTTTAGGGGGTACTATCTCGGGATCATTTCCGACACACCTTATTTATATCACTTTGGTGAATTGTGAAGATGATTGATCGAATCATGCAAATTACGTATTGTTGCCGCCATTTTTCAGCGCAAATCTGAAAGTTGACATTCTACCTACTCTTCTAATATGTAGGGTCATTGACCCTATGCTATTTCTCCAGGTTCAACTTTTCATGGCTCGATTCTTTTACTATCGGATTCAAAATAGTCAAAAGTATAACTATTTAAAAAAAAATATTTGCTGACCAAGGACGGAAAGCAATAGGCTTGTTTTTTTTGCTTCCCCTATCCATAACATAACAATGCTACCCAGGACAGCAACAGCTCCTGCCCCAGTGAATTTACTAGGACAGGAGTTGTTGGCTCCAATGCTTCTGTTCTGAATAGCATTGTTTTGTCAAGGATAGGGAGTGCAAAAAAAAACACGCCTAATATAAATATTAACAAAATTTTTTAAGGCCACTTTTTCACAAAAAAAAATAAATTCAGATTAATTCAAAACAATTTTTCATAATTTGGTAATTGTTTGGTTTTTGTTTATTTATATTTCTTAGAATAGGAAAAAACTAAAAAAAAAAAATTCGTTTGTTTGAATGTTCTCCAAATTTTTATTTTAAGAAAACTAAAAAGATTGAAGTGAGTCTGAACGTAAATTCAAGGAAATATCGCCCGTTAAATAGTTAAAAAGCTGTACCAACTTTAAGTGAAATTGGACTTTTTTTGCTGCATTGTAGTGTACCTTGCAGATCATTCTCATAATATCATCCTGAGCTTTGTTCACTGTTTTCCAATCCATGCTTTTATGATGAAAATTTAGTCAGGAATCACATCGACTGACAATCTTTCTCACAGAAAACACGACTTTCGGAAAGGCCAACCAGCAACTGTTGCCATCTCAGAGGTTGCTGTGGTAGTGGTAAGAGCGGAGGAGTCATGCCGTTTCGTCAGGCTGGTCGTCGTGCTGGTTACGCTGGATGTACAGCTCGGCAAGGTGGACAGACATTCTTCGTGCCCTTGAATAAAGATTTCGCATCACTGGTTGGCTGCTAGCCATGATAAGAGAATATCTCAGGGACCAACGGTTGCTCTATGCCACCGAAAAGGGAGTCAATAGGAGGGCTGCTGCATCAAGTGCCGCACAGGAAACGATTTTAAGTCCAGAAGTATGGATCATCTTGCACGATGATCTACTGCGCCTGGGAATGCCTTCCGATGCATTCCTAGTTGGTTATGCTAATGAGCTGTTATCACTTTCACATCCACTGATTTCGCCCAACTCAGACTTAACGAAGTTTTGAGGAGAGTGAGACGGTTAATGATCGAAAACGACCTCCAGCTGGTGATTTTAAAGACAAAAATTGTCATGTTGATGAAGTGGAGGATACCAACTGTAATATACGATCGAATTTCAGATCAATAAGTCAGCTAGGTACCTAGAAGCAGCCCCAAAATGTTCAAAGCGAATGTGATAACATTTTATGAATTTCTGTCTGCCCTAGATGCCTAAAAAGAAATCGGGCACAAAATTTTCAAAATTTGTGAGTTGCGATAACTTTTGACAGAACTATCAAATCGTTATATAACTTATAGTGCAAGTTAGTATTACAAAGTTATATATTTAACCTGTTTTTTTATGAGCATGCTGGCACCTTTTTAGCTACGGCATGCACTGAAAGTGAAAGCCTTCGAATCGTTGACTCTCCTGACAAATTGTCGCTTTTTTGAACTCATATATAAATGTTATGCTTTGTCTGCATAGCCAAAGTAAAACTTTTGAAATTCTATTGTATATCAGGCAAGAACGGTAGCACTTCCCCAATTCACCTATATTTTTTAGCATCAAAAACTTATGTTTACGAGAACTAACGACCCGATAATCAGATACAACTTAAATTAACAGAATGTGTTGGTTTTAGATACAATCAGGTCTGATAGAAGCAATTTTTAAACGTGAGGAATTCGGCGCCAGTAGTGCCATCTTGAAAAATCACTAAGAAAAAAAACACAGTTTTTTGCCCTATGAATTCTGATTCAGTCACCAGATTTTAATGAAATTCACACAGTAGCTGTAGCTTTGAGCCACGTTTGGTAGAAATTTAGTTGACAAACTAGGCTGGAGCTGCCGGCTATGGTAATTTTTGGTGTCGAGAATTTTGAAATTTCGCTTAGGAAAATAAAGCTTTTTGCCCTATAACTTTCAGTGCAGTGATGAAATCTAAATGAAATTCATTTGGCAAATGGAACTTATTGTTCAATAGGAATCTGATTGAAAAACTATGATAGGGTTAATATGATTGCTTTTGTATTTTCTGCCATATTTTTGGTAAGCAATTTTATCACAAAACTTTTAAAATGGTACTGATTTTGTAGAAACAATAAACAACATATATCAGGATTTGTAAAACTTTTGCGAGTGGTAGCCCTAAATTTATTTGTTTCTTCATAACTTCCAATGCAGTTATCGGATCGAAACGAAATTCGAAGGGTTAAGTGACTTCAACGTGGGGCAGGTGTGATATATTTTTGGCATTAATGCTGGCAAAGGGTTGCCAGAACGAGTCAGTTTCGCTATTTTTTTATTTAAGGTAAGAAATGCTTACATTGGGCGTTCATATCGCAACATTTACGATGAAAATAAGAAACCATTGTTTAAATTTTCTAAGTTCTTTAAATTTTTCGGTTGTTAGCCCCAAACACCTTTCTATCCCTGTAACTTTCGATGCAGTCATCGAATGAAAACGAGATTCATAGGTAGCTTGATTTTGACAAGAAGTAGTTGTGGTATAAAACTACCTTTGCTATCATGGCGAAGAGAGTTCAGCGGTTTCCGGCCCTCTGCACTGCAGGTACCTTAGTCTCGACTTCTTCGTCTGCTCTGAACGTCCAGCTTCATCTCCCTCCGCTTGATCTCTTTGTTAGAGGCACTGCCGCAAAAGCTGCTTTCAGGCTTAGGGAATCAGGATCCTTCGTCCACATCAGTATTGAACGGGGATACGCAAGAAGCACTGACTACCTGGTTCCCACTCTGTGCTTCGAGCGGGGATATCGAGCGACTGTAGGAAATGGACAGGAATGGAATCAGCAAATGTTCCCAGCAGCTCTTAACATCTACACTGACGGCTTGAAAACAGCTGCAGGAGCTTTAGCTGCAGCATATTTTGCAGATGCAGCTATGGAAGCAGCTTTCAGGCTTTTGAGTCACAATAGTATTTGCCAGGCGGTGGTTTTCGCAATACGTAAAGGCGCAGATCTGGTATATGCCAAAGATACTACAAGTGAGGAAATAAATATCTAAAAGCACTGATGTCTCATATATACAAATCGAAGTGTGTACTCGATTGCGTTCAGGGCCTCAATAGACTGGGTAACAGCAGAAGAGTAAGAGTCTTCTGAGTTTCCGATCCCAAGGGCATTGATGGAAATGAGAGGGCGGATGCGTTAGCCAAGTGTGGAGCTAGTTTTCTCCTTTCGGGATTGGTACACGTTCTTAATCCTATCCAAACGATTGAGTATTCAGTCGACTCCAAAATAATGCAGGGTGCAACGCGCAGATGGGGTGTAACTCAGACCTGCAGGGTAACCAAAATCATGTGGTGGTCATACAATCTCGCATCGACTAAATACCTCCTCGAGTTAACGCGGGCTGACTGCAAACGACTGGTTTGCATCATTACTGGCCATTGTCTTGTAGCAGCACATGCTATGTAAAAGAGGCTCCTAACCAGCGACACCTGTAGGATGTGTCAAGATCCGGGGGTCTCAGAAACAATCCAGCGTCTCCGGTGTCACTGCCCGGCACTGGGGAAAACCAGACTGCAATTCATCGGTGAACCCTCGCTGGAACATCGCTCGCACGTGACGGAGCAAAAGCTGAGGGACATCCTTCAGTTCGTGAAAAAGTCCGGGGCCTTTGATGGCCGCTTGAACTGAACTTTCTTTCTCGGGGTTCATTTATCTAATATCACTATGGACCAGTAGGTCTATGCGTGGTCTTGTGCCAGCCAGTACAACCTAATCTAACCTAACCATATGAAGTAAACAAAAGAGGTATTGAACGTCGAAAACCCATTTGGAACAAACTGGAAAGACGAAAATAAGAGTTTTTTTTTCGCATCGGACTGTTGTGCAAATTCTGACTACGAGAATTCCGAACACAAAAATTATTGGGTGAAGTCAATTAAAGCAAGTACATCATAGTAAAAGTGAGACATTCATTATGCCAAGATTATAGTCTATTTTTGATAGGATCAGAAAAATGCGTCTTATTACAAGTTGCTGAAACTATTTAAGTTACATATTACTGATGAAGCTCCCTGATGACAATCAATGCATTTTTGGTGAAATCTGCAGCAAAAGCGACCATAATTTGGCAAAGGATGCAACAAAGAAATTTACCCCCATGACAATGCTTGACCACATTTTGATCAGCCTGTAAAAATTATTTAGTATACAACAACTAGGAAATTTATGCAGTATTTGCCATTCATTACGTAAAATTATTTCTCTTCTCTGGTCGACTCTTTCTGACGCATGTTTCACTTCTTCTGAAGGTATTGATATTTTATTAAGTAATTCGATGACATCCAAAGAACTAAAACTTTACGAAAGAATAATCCGTAAATTAATGAATAGATGGTCTGAGATCTGTAGTTTTAGAACAAAGATAATTTTAAAAAATTTCTATTTCATTTATAGGTGTAAACACGTCTTTCATTTATTGAAAATAGGAGAAATCATACTTGTTGATCCAATAATATAAAAATCCAGTCAACGTCATTCTCTAAAAAAACCTATCACAAATAATTTTAATGATTGTTTGGAGATCACGTAAAGCTATTTGTCTCCCCATTTGTGACATCTCTGTTGTATGCCTAAATACACAAGAATTAACATATGCATCATCAATTCATCACTCATATAGTAAACATGAAATAAAAATTACTCCATTTCTGGCGTTTTAAATAGTTGTCGGAATTTAATTCATGCATAAATCAAATTTCGGAATATTTTAGCGCAATTTAAGTGTTGTTGCCCGCCTATTTTGTTTTGGACCTTTGTGGTCACATTTAAGAAATTCACGATTTTTATTGAGCGTGATCTATTCGCACACGATTAGGCTTTGGAATATCAAATTTTCATATTCTCCAAGTTTACGTGTTTAGATAGCACTTTACTTATTGTAGTACCTGCGTTTTTGTACTAATTTTCGTAAAATGATGACCGCTGATAAGTTATTTGAATAAACAGTTTTCCCTGCTATGCCGTTTGATTCCGGGATACTTCATATTAGCTGGATTTGAAACTAAAAAACTATCTGAAACTACAATAGTTTTTCATGGCTGACTGTAATTTTTTTTTTAAGCTTTTTGAAAGGATATTTTTTGAATGCAATCATAGAGGATATGATTGTAAAAGCGACATATGTAAAAATAAAAAGCAAACGTTCGGTGCTGGAGAAAAAATTGAACACTAGATATGAAATGTTATTGCATTTTCAAAGCATTAATCAGGTTTAAATCAATGGTTTAAGAAAAGGTTTTATGATTTATAAAAAAAAAATTAAATAAAAAACAAGTTAATTTAGATAAATCGACGAAGTAAAATCTATTTTCTCCCAAAACAATATGTTGCGGTTTTGGGTGTTGAAGTTGTTAAAGATGTCGATTATAATTAAACGGGCACCAGTGTAAGGTAATTACTTCTCTGGCTCAATTCATTCGAGTTGAATTGTTGTGTGTGGTCATGGTTGATCGTTTATGGCTAGATTCGAAATTGGGACAACAGTCGCTAGCAGCCGGCACTCTACCAACTCGACTTCAAAGCTACACTTTTAAAACTTCAAAGGAGAGAATATATGCCTTTGACTGAAGCTGTGAGATATTAAGGCTGGCGCAGGAGAAAGATCGTTTAAATGAGTCATGTCCTTAAGAAGTCATAGATCGTTTTCTTATGTGATCCAAACTAATTTTTTTCTTATCATGAAAACGTTTTTTAGAAAGATAATAAGATAGCAATAAAAAAATATGAGAATATAACAAGAAAACTTAAATCACCTCCTTTATAGACATAAAATCTGTTTCCTAACTGAGTTTCGGAGAAATTAAGTAAATTTCCGTAAAATTGCCCTCTTGCAAGATCTCACCCGAACTTTTCCTGCTGGCAATTTTTGGCTACGTGATCCTGGCTGTCAAGTAGTCCTACAACTAATTAATATAATGAAATTTGTGAGAGAATGAACGAAACGGAATTATGAAAGGAGACGTCACGTTTGGCTTTTCTTCTTTTTTTGGAAGCTTTTACCCTGATTTTGGGTAAAAGCTTCTTGCCATAGAAGTAACATCCAACCCAACATTTTTTAACTGGAGAAGTAAAGGAACATACCTATAGTTAATTTCCTGAGCAGCGCCAAATGAAAGAAAAACGCTAAATGCGTTGCACTTGATTTAAATCCTATGTTTATTCTCAGTAAGATGGGCTTCAAATAATGATTTGGATTATTTGAATAAGAATTACACTTGCTAGCGACCAGTGGCTAACCATCACACACCCACACAAGGTAATCGAAACATTGGAACGAATTATTTGCATTTAAACAATATCTACTATCTTGGCCTTTCATACACGCTCAGCTTAGTTGCAATATCTTTGTAAGGGAAAATTAAATCATCCCGTAAACAAACCTTGTCAAATTTTTGAATGGATATTCAAATGATATATGATTTATTGAATGCACTGATTATTATTCTTTTGAATTAGATGCAATTGAATCAAAAACAGAAACTAGCATCTATCAATAATTCCGAAATGGAAATAAATTTCATTCTGATGGAAATTCAGTAGCCATGATATCGTGATCAATGATTGAAATCTAAATGTGGGTATAACTGGACAATGAATCTTGAATGAAACGTGTGGCTTTGAGAAAAACTTTGTTCAAATACATCTAATCAAATGTAAATAAAGATTTTATCAGATTCAAATATGAATTCATTTTTTATGATTTATTTGTCATTGAGGAAAATTATGAAAAAAAAAAATATAAAATTTACCCGCAATATTTTTTTAACTTCATACGTTATGCGAATTACAATTATTACAAAACACTAAATATGTCAAAATTTACGAAAAAAAATTTGACTTTATTCATTTGATGAAAAATCCAAATATTTCGTAGCGTTCGAATACGATAGCCCTAGGTGGAAGGATGTGGTGATTTAGCTCCGCGTTGCTTTTGTTTTTCCAGTGAAAAGGTTTTTTAGTGGAAATTTTTAGAAGTGCTGGTTACGTGGCAGTTTCTACAAATATAAGTAAATGTGGTGTGCTCTTTGTACCTATAGAGAAAATTTTTATTGGTTTTTGTTGCAATTAAATTTTTGCTGGAACTTCTGATTTCTGGTGTTGATGTTTTATGTTTTTCATATGTAGTTAAATGGAAGAGGAGTTTGGAGAAGGAGATGTGATGCCCAGGCCCAAAAGGAAGAAAAAAGATGAGAGTCTTGGGTTTAGGACAAAGGCAACCATGAAACAGGCTTATCCTGGGGAATGCGGTCTAAATATTTCTATGGTGGTTGAAGATAGTGTGTTAGAAATGCAAACAAAGAGTGATAACAAGAGTTTGGAGGTAGATGGTGTGGAGAGTATGGATACGCTCCAAGGGGGTGTAGGTGAAATAAGTTTGATAAGAACAATAATAGATGCCTAGCAGAAACAAAGAAAACCTACCCTGTGATGGTGAAATAAGTGAATGGAGAGGGAGAGAGAGGTAGATTGGATGATTTAACATTCTATGCAAGTATTAAAAAAGAAAAGAGTAACAATATTGATAAAATAGAGAGCAATGGGTTTGGGAAAATAAATATTTTATTCTAGAAGGCAAAAAATAGCAAACGCTATGTTGTATGGGAGTTTGCTTTAAAAATATAATTTGGTGGGATACATCCCAAATAACCTCATTTACCGGTTTGACATACTTAGGAAAATTCCTTTAGAATTTCAGACAGACGATATATCGAATGAAGGAATCCCATGGAACAGTTTCGGAAACAGGTTAAAGAATGACTCAATTAAGAACGAAAAAAGGTTTTCTATGAGAAGCAGAGATAGCCCAAATATATTTGTTCCATCCCGTACAGTTAAGTGTATCTTTGAAGGAGATGAATTCTCCGAATATATTAAAGTAGATTATGTCAGGACTAAGGTGGAATAATACATTTCTAAACCAAGACAAAGTCTAAAGTGCGGAAGGCTGGGGCATGCAGCCAAACTCTGCAACTGTCCAGAGATGAAATGTCTAAAATGCGGAACAGTAGGCTGTGAAGGGAACTACTCAAAGACTGTATGCATTCTTTGTGCTTCGCTGAATTCGTATTAAATAACGACAATTTTAATATAGCAATCTCGTCAGGTAAATTCATTAAAAAATGATCAAATGATAAATAATCTGTTAAGAGGTTACAACAAAATTGCGTAAAACAGGTTAGATATTAGAGGGGGAGATGTTTGCATATTATGTTTGCATTAAGACCCAAAGAGTCCGTTCTGTGAAACAGTTAATGATATAGATCATCATACTTTTCACTGTGCGGAATTTATTAATATAAGAAGCAGATATCAGATCTTTCAGCATTTTAATTCAGTAGATGCACTACTTACAACTCATAGCAAAACATACATCAAGGAATTAAGAAGTTTCCTAGAGGCAGCAAAAATCTATTTTTAAGAAATCGGGTTTAAGATGTGACTTGTAACCGTACGTTTAAGGATTAAGATTAGTAGAATAGGAGATATTACTCAGAAAATTATATAGTATAATCTGTCCTATTGGCAAATAACTGTTAATTTGTTGAGCGCTGCTATCCTCTATTAATAAACATAGGTATAAGTCGCTAAGTTAAATGGAATTAATTTTTTTTGCTGGAGGTTGTTTCATGTTTTCAAATTATGATTGCAATAAGTATTTGTGTCATATTAAAGTTTTCATCCCCAATAGGACACTAAAGATACACTACTGCCATAGGATATATTATTTTAAAGTAATAATTTTACAGCTTCACATTTTTCAAATCAGTAGATTAGATTTTAAGTTAGTCATGACCAAGCAAATTATTGTGAGAGCTCGTAAGCAATGTAACCTAGAAGGCACTCGAATAAGTTAATGGTCAAACCTACAATATGGTGCTATCGATAAACGATGACTGATACGCATCGTGATAAGCCAACCTAATGCTCGCAGAACAGGATTCAGTATAAAAAAAATATTCTCTAAGGTCTCGGGAGCAAAAATAAATTTATGTTTCGGTCACTTTAAGACGCAGTCTGAAGGAAAATGCAATGACAAACTCATACAAGTGTTTTCCGATTCGCCACACGTATACATTTCACTAATCTGAGAATTTGAAAACAAACCTGCCAAAATATTTATGCATACATGTGTAGCACAAGTTATCACAATATTATTCAAAAATAATCACATCTCCGACAACTTATTTAATATGCTTGAGATCGCGATCAAGAACCAGATCACAAAAACAACGCGCCAAAACGACTTTTATTCATCAAATTATGCAAATACCGATGAGCTACTGCGTTAATTTGTTGTCGTCCTGATGAATGAAAATTGAAATATTTACAAAATATCGAGAATTTATTAGTGACACACGAGTATACTGGATAGTGGTAAACACATTTTTTTTTGTAGCCGGCGCGCAAATCAACCCAAACGAATGAATCAAACACATTTTCTTTGACCCAGAATAATTCGTTATATAATTTGAATGCACATAACGACAAGCCTAGTTTACTTCAAATTTAGTCTATTGTTGCATTTATTGCCAAACAACTAGGAACGACCTGCACAAATTCAGTGCTCCAACGCTTTATAGCTCATTAAACATTAATCGATATTTCTTGTCTTATGAGCCTGGGGGGATTAACTAGCCAGCGGAATACTTCTCAACTTAAACATTTGACTAAAATATTATGCACGAAAACTTCATCAAAAAAACTCAAACTGCTTTCACTACTTGTTTCTTATGCAAACGATGCACAAATTAATCTCCTCGAATCGCATTTGTGAGGGTACAAACGCACTGCCACTATCAATGCTACTCTATTCAGATACCTAATCAAAAAAGTCAGTTCGAATGATATTCGTGTTACTGATCCTCGCTCATGGCAAAACAAATAGGCCTACTTACATTTTGCTAAGAACTTGTTGAGTTGACAATCCAATCTAAACGGCCAACAGGTTACCATTCCTTGCTTAATCCAAAATCACGGAAATCTTTTACACATGTAACACAGTAATGCACTCTCGCTATCACAACAATTTTGCGAAAATTAATAAATTGATTTTCGGGTTCAGGTGAGCTTGTTGGAATCGCACAGAAAACGAAACGAATTGACACAGATTTAACAAACTATTTTTATAAAATCACTTTTCGGCGTCATTTTCAGGAGATATTTTCGAAACGTGACTCTTGAATTAACACTATTTTTCTTGTTAAGATAACTTGCGGTGCACTTATCTTTGAACTGAATTAATTTCACAAAACGCTGTACTGTGCACGGAGGATTTCACACGGACTCTAATAAACGCAGACTAGAATCGCTGCCGGGTCTCCCTGCTTTATTGAAATCAAACCGATTGTTCGAAAAGTGCGGGCCGGAAACAGGTTGAAATAGCATTTAATGATGTATCTTCAGATGAAACCGGTGAAAGATATTCGGATGCTGATCGTAGCACACTAGATCGCAACCCCGGCAGACGATAGAATTTATTCTTGATAAGATATCGCTAGGAACTGAGTTCGAGACGATACTAACATCACTCAGGATGATCCCGGCCCGAATATACTGCGATGGGCTCTCAACCCTTCTGATACTTCCGTGAAGTGCTATGTGATTGCCTTGCCGCGGACACTGTGTATCACTGACGCAGACCCCTTCGATTAGCTTTCGTTTGCATTGGATACGTGCGACGGCCTAAAGTTACCGCGATGAAATGAAAAGTTTAGCGGAATGGACCCGTGCTGTGCTTTTCCACCACCGACGACGGTTTCTTCTTTTTCCCTGCTGCATGAATGGATCTTGAGCAGCAGCGGCAGCATTAACGGCAGCACAACAGCAGAAGCAAAGGTAGCGCTATGGTATCAATGCGGTGTTGACGACGTTGCGCCAAGCGACTTAGCGTACAACGGATTGACTTTTCGCTTACTTTGCACGACGACGACGTCAAGCAATTACCTCGCCAAAGTACACGCGAAAAATCACTTGCACTAGGCAGCCAGCTAGCTAGCTAGCTGGCAGCATTATAATCAGGTGAATCGAGCATCGCACTGGCCCCATAAGCGATGCGCGATTAGGTTATTGTGTAATTTAATGTTTCATATTATAAAAAAAAACTTTGCGTTATATTTGGAGTTCCTCTACTAGAGAACCATATTAAAACTAACTTATTCTTGAGAAGCAAGCTGCAAACCTCCTTATCGGCTTGAAGAATGCTGAACATATAAAATCGAAAATTTTAATTGATATCGCTTTAATGATGTGTGGTCCAAACCACAATCCATCCGAAACATAAACAAAAGAATTGAATGGATTATGTTTCAGATGTGAGCCAAACAATGACAGTTACTGCTAAGTAAGCATATTTGATCTGATTTGAATTAAATATTTTGAATTTAAAATGAAGAATTGTTGCAGTAAGCAATCAATCGGTTACGCCGAACGATAGCGTGACTAGGTGCTGCAGTAGGTTATCTCGCGGTATCTTTATTTCGGTTGAAGATCACAGATCGCCGTAAAGGCTTGAACGGATGAATGATTTTGGATTTGTGGGTCGCAATCGAACTGCTTGATCGTCTATTAGTTTCGGTCATTAGTTGCAACGGCAGGTGCGGTCTTTGCACAAAATTACATTGTTCTGATTTTCGGTGAAGTTAGATTTTCTTGAGAGATATTTCGATTTCGGTGTTATGCCTCAGTAGTGCAAGCGTAGTTAGAAGAAAAAGTGCTGAAGAGCGATTTTTTCGCCGTTGATTTTTTAACTGAATGAAAATGTTTCGATATATAGTGTCAAAGTCAAAAAAGCTATAGTCAGTCGAAGAAGCAATATGGATTTATCAGCAAGTATTGGAATTCACAGAAAATGACAGACAATTTTTGATATTTATTTACTTAGCGAATATTGCAAATGAAGTCAATAAATTAATAAATAGCGCAATAAAGATTACCATAAACTGGATTGAGCGAGAGCTTAGGGGCACAAAATATTTTAAAATACTCTAGCGCACCTGAACCGCTAGAAATACTAATGCTGGATGAACAATAGAAGAATCGGGCAGATTTATTTATTCTACGACAAGTGCTCCAACCTGTTTTGGATGCAAAACCGTTTTGATCTTAACAATGCATTTAAACTCTTAGGTTAGAAAGGATTTCAGGTCTACCATTTTCATGAATTTCAAGATTTAGGAAAGCCAAACACTGCAAAACGTTCAAAGCAGCATAACATAACATTAACAAAGAAAATTCGCAGTGCTTGCAACACATTACCAGCACTGCAACTAAGAAACTCTATCGATCTCGATTTCATCCGATAATTTCGTTGAAAGTTACAGGGATTGAAAGATGATCAAAAAACGAAAGATGTTTGGGACCGAAAAATTTCTAGAACTTAGAGAATTTAAACTTTGGTAACTTATTTTCATTGTAAATGTTCGCGATATGAATGCTTAGTGTAAGCATTTATTAACACCAAAATAGAAAAAAACGCTTCGCGCTGGCAACCCTTCGCTATATCACATCTCTCTCACATTGAAATCAACCTATCCTATTCATATTTCTTGATATATATATATATATATATATATATATATATATATATATATATATATATATATATATATATATATATATATATATATATATATATATATATATATATATATATATATATATCAATATATCAGCAAAATGATTAGGAGAGATAATCTCTGGAGTGGCTGATCCGATTGAGCTGAAATTTTCGGAGAACGTAGATATACATAGTAGGTAGGTCCATGATTGATTTGATACACTCAAATTCAGATATCCTAAACCTTTTGGCGGCGGCGAGCGTTTTAGTGAATTTTGAGGTACTTCTATATTTCCATGCAGTGTAAATTTTTGTTAAAAACAAGTATTGGGAATGAAAACTTATTATGTTCTAAGCTTGTCTACGATAAAGCCGTGTGTGAGCCGTGTGTGGGTGGTAAGTGCCTAAAAGTAGGCAAGGATTTTTTTTCAAATTTTGATTTGTCATTACTTCTGACACAAACATTAGATCATCGTGAAATTCGCAGAGCGTATTGATGTTGGCTAAGATTTAACAAACATGGATTTTCAAGATGGTGCAGGTAACCCTGTAGTTACGGCTGGCTCCTGAAAAAAATCCTTCAAATCATTGACCCACCTCAAAAATTTTTGATTTTTGACAAAAAATTCAAATCATTCATAACTTTTGACTTTTGTCCATCATATCAAATTGAAATTTTTAAAATTCCCATTTTCACAAGAACGGCAACCCATCACCAAATTACCTCTACTTTCAGCACTCGAAAGTTCTGTTCACGAGAGGTGCTGACCGGATTATCCGATCATAGTGAAATTTACAGGTCATGTTGATATTAGCTAGGACCAGGTTTGCTGGAAGTGATTTTGAAATGCGGGCAACGTTTTGCCAGTGGTACCATCTTGAAAAATCACTGAGAAAAAAAAACAGCTTTTTGGCCTATAGCTTCCGATTCAGCCATCAGATTCAGCATCTCTTTTGGTGTTCCACAAGGGTCTCTCCTTGGTCCTTTACGTTTTTTAATTTTTATTCATGACCTTCCTTCCATTATCGATTCCCCTAGTCTGCTGTCTGCTGACGATCTGAAATTGTTCCGAGTCATCAGGTCAGCTAATGACTGTAATATTCTCCAGAATGATATGTGTGCTTTTCTCAATTGGTGCAACCGCAACTCCTTGTCCTTAAATGTTAGCAAATGTAAACATATGATCCTTTCCCTCAATTCATCTCCTATTTCATTTTCTTATTCGGTTTCCACTAACTATCTGTCGTTCCTTAATCAATTTACAGACTTGGGAGTGACTTTTGATCCTAAATTGAAATTCAAGTTCCGTGTTGCTGAAGTCACCGCTAAAGCCTCCCGAGTCTCTGCCCAGCAAACACAGCACTACTTCTAAAGTGCTGCAGAAGGCGTGAATAAACCTGTGAATGCTTTTAATGCTAGAGATAGCATTTTACCCCAAAATTTACCTATTTCCCAGCAAACACAGCACTACTTCTAAAGTGCTGCAGAAGTCGTGAGTAAACCCATGAATGCTTTTAATGCTAGAGATAGCATTTTACCCCAAAATTCACCTATTTACTTCATATTAGCCGCGTACGTGTAATATGTTTTGTTTCGTGGTTGGTCGTTTCCATCCCACAAATAGGAAAAGGACAAACGATAGGAATAGAAGGAGTGCAAAAGCACTGCTATACTACTGCTGAAGTGGTGAAACAGCAGCAGGCAAAATGTACTGTTGTACTACTGCCTTAGAAGCAGTATAGCAGGACATTGATATGGCTGCCCAGCTATAATGTCACTAATAGTATATTCGCATTACTTTGCATTCATGTCATCACATTTGCATTACTTTGTATTCATGTCATCTTTAATTGGAGCAAAGAAAACCTGTTTTAATTATAAATTTCAAAATATTTCACGTATCACTTGCGAAGTATGACTGACGCTAGACGTATGGGCAAATCGATTTGATTTTTGGGAAACGATTTGAATTGCACCCCCTGGTCACCAGTTTGGCAGTAGTGCAGCAGTACTTTATATTCATAGTAAATAGGGAACCGTAAATATATAAGAGATTTATCAACGTGTCGGAAAACCACAACAACTAAACAGTCTGCTCAGGAGTTTAGCAGTAGTACAGCAGGATGTATAATCATTGAGAAATAGAAAAGATAAACACTCATTAGAAAATGTATCAGCACATGGAAAAGTTTTTACAATTGTATGCGAAAGTGCTGAACGCACGTTTGCTGGGTGGATTGGTACTTCGCTCTGCCTCTAAATTCGTGGACATGTTTTTGTCTTTTTTACTACCCAGCAAACATGCGTTCAGCACTTTCGTATTTCCTATACATATTGCTGGCTACAAAAGTTGCATACAAATTTATGACTTAGATTTTACCATTTCGCAATTAATAAGTGAAAATACATATCGCTTAAAAACTGAATATGACTTAAAGTGGCCCTCGTTTTCGATCTACACTCTTTGCTTGCACTGAAAGAATTTATTAAAGGTTTTTACGCTTTATTTCAAAATTTTTGAGCTACAGTAAATGTTCAAAATGGCCACCTTCATTTTGAATACACGCTAAAACTCGTTTCGCAAGCGTTCTTTTCATATTGATACTTCTCAGCTGCTGCCTCACTTCTGTTGCAGCCGCATCGATCCTGGTATTTAGGTCTTCAAATGTTGATACTTCCGTTGTGTCGACAAAGGCCTTCATCCGTCCCTATACAAAAAAATCCATAATTGTTACATCAGGAGATCTCGCAGGCCAGTGTATTGGTCCATTTCTACCGATCCAGCGATTGGTATAATTGGAATTCAACCAATCTCTGACTGGTCGGCCATAGTGAGCTGGAGCACCATCGTGTTGCTAAAATATGGAAGCCAATCGTTGCAGCGGAATACCCTCCAATAAGTCCTGCAGATCATGTCTTAAAAAATGTAAGTAATTGGTACTATTTAAAGTAGGCGGGACTCTAATAGGTCCAATTAAATCGTTACCAATCACTCCTGCCCATCAGTTTACGCTGAACCTATGCTGAAACGATGAAGTCCTTCTCGTGTGTGGATTGCTCTCAGCCCACGTATGTAAATTGTGGAAGTTTGTGATACCGTCCCTGGTAAATAAGGACTCATCCGTTCAGAGAATGGTGTTCAAAAAATTTTCGTTGTCTAATTGTTTATCAAGGAGCCAATTGCAGAATTCCATCCTTTTGGGCAAATCAATCGGTAGCAGCTCCTACACAAATGGACTGCTTTTAAAATACTCCAAACTTTCCACGTAGACACGTTAAACTGCAACGACAATCGTCGAATACTGATTAATGGGTCAGTTTTCACTGCAAGCAGTGTTTCTTCATCGGTCCGTACAGCAATTGCAGGCGCAGGATTTGCGTTTACTTGGCTTGTCTTAACGCTGCCAGTTTCCGAAATCCTTGTGTATAGTTGTTGAAACACTCTCCGTCCAGGAATCCGTCAATGGGGATATCTCTGTTGATACAAAGATTGCGCCGCTTATAAACTTCCCCGGCACTCTCCATATACGTACATAATATCTGCATATTCTTCATTAGTGTAGTGAGACATTTTGAATTTATTTTTGAAATTTTAGTAATATCTTGTAGTTCGATTAATGTACCGAAACTGACGAAAATTTGAAAGAGGTTCTGATTTTATAGGGTCTTAATTTTTTTACGTATTCCATTAATGAAGGCGAAGAACTGTACCCAATTTTACCTTTAACATCTTGGTAGGTGTTTAAATTTTGTTGAAACTAATTTTAATTTAGTTTATTTTATTGATAGTTTAAAAAGTAATTGATGGGCAGTAAAAATACTTAAGTACAAATAACAATTTAAACTTTTCTTTTCAACGAGAGCCACTTTACGGCATATTTACTTTTTAAGCGATGTGTATTTTCGCTTACTACTTGCGAAATGGTAAAATCTAAGTCATAAGTATGTACGCAACTTTTGTAACCAACAATATGGCCTATAATAATATAAAATTAAAATGGCTTAATTTAATTAGGTTTTCTGAGAAAAACGACATTAAACACAGAATTTGCGGGGTAGAAGTGCCAAAATTTTGTGTTTTCAAGTACATATCTCAAAATCAGGTACAGTTACAATTAAGGATGTTACATCAAATTAAAGATAATCTGATTTCATAAAAAACAAGCTATAAAACTATGCGTTATGATGATTAGTTTTCAAGATATAATGATTTAAGTGAGTCAGAGTACAGGTCCGAAACAGTTTTATTGGCCACCCTGTAACTCCGTAGATTTTGAAAACCGGACCACCCTGTAGAACGATTTTTTGCTCAAAATATATCAAGGAAGGCCTCCTTACAATAGTGTCCACCGACTACCAAACACCCTATATATATATATATATATATATATATATATATATATATATATATATATATATATATATATATATATATATATATATATATATATATATATATATATATATATATATATATATATATATATATATATATATATATATATATATATATATATATATATATATATATATATATATACCTAGTCTAGCCATAAATACAGTTACAAACTTTTTGAAGCACTGTTCAATAAAAGAGGTGTTTATGTTAAGAAATCATTGTTTATTTATTAAATGCATTGTCAACAACGGAAATTGCAACAAGTTATACGAAGTGATTGCCTTTTGCCTTTACACAAGCCTTTAATCGAGCTGGCCACTTATCTATGGAAGCACGCACGACTTTAATCGGAAAGTTGGCGACTGCATGTGTAAGAGACTTCTTTAAGGATTCGATATTAGAATATCTTTTAGGGCACGTCATTTGCTCTAAGACATACCATAATTCTTAGTCCAGCGGATTCAGGTCTGGGCTAGAGGAAGGCCAATCAAAGCTTTATTAAAATCTGGAACATTTGCTTCAAGCCATTTTTGGGTTGACTTCGCCTTATGACCTGGAGCAGAATCTTGCTGGAAACTCCAAGGCTGATTTTTGAATAATGATATGTTGAGAGATTTCACTACACTTTCAAGGACACTTTCTTCATAAATTTTGGCAGACGTTTTGACGCCCTTCTCACAAAAATGCAACTTTGTCACCCCGTTGTAGCTAACACCCCACCAAACCATTACTGAGGCTGGATGATGACCTCTTTGAACCTTTTGGGCAACTTGAGAAGCTTCTCTGGCACTGCGAGCATAAACCCTATCATTTTGTTCATTAAATGTTTCTTCGACAGTAAAATTGTTTTCGTCCGTAAACAAAATTTTACGGTGTTCTTGGTTTGCGTACCGACAAAGTAATCGTTTTGATTTTTCCACTCTATTTTTTTTAACGAATCTGTTAGTAAATGCCCGGTAGATCTACGATAAGCACCCAACCCCAAGTCACTTTTGATGATACGTGAAATTGTTCTTTGGGTTATTTTCATCTCACGCGATAAAATTTTTTGTTTCCGAAGAGGATTACGGCGAATTCTCTCACGCACGGCTTTAACCACATGAGGTGTTCGATTAGTTCGCAGACGGCCACTTCTTTCACGGTCACTTACTCCAGACGTATCATTTAATCTTTCAATAGCTCGATATACAAACATTCGGCTTATACCAAGGGTATGCAGAGTCTTAAAAATATCACTTGGTTGCATTCCTACTTTATGAAGTGCAATCATAGCAATTCTATTTTCTTTGTCGCCCGAATCCATGTTCACTGCACTAAAAAAAATTAAATTAAAAATTAAAAAAAAAATAAATAAAAATAAAAAAAAATAAATAAATTAAAAATTAAACTCAAATGATGACAAATGCATCAAGCACAAGCGTACTACAGCGATTAGCTCAATTTTTAAGAAATGCAATATAACGGTTCCTTTCTGCAGGGTTGCCAAACCTTCTAACAATATTTATGGCTAGACTAGGTATTTAGTTATTTATTCATTTATTAAATCCATTTTAACAGGCTTCTGTCCAATTACAAAAATAGAAATATGAAATAAACCCAAAAGAAGAAAATAGAAAAATTAACAAATAAATGAAAATATATATTAGAACTACAACAATCTAAAGCTAATATACAATGTAACATTTAAGAAAATGGTAAGGAAGAGATATATATATATATATATATATATATATATATATATATATATATATATATATACTCGTATATATATATCATCAAAAAATTTCAGTGAGATAATCCGATTGAGCTGAAACTTTCAGGATACACTGGTGTATATGCAGAATAGGTCCAGGTCTCATTTAATGTCAATTATTTTTTAACATTTTGGGCCCGGCGGCATAGGCGGGCCGTGGCCTAAAATCTGGCAGGGGCCAGGGACCGAAAGGTTCAAAACATGCGATGATTTTGTCTTCCGTAAGGTACACGTACTGTTCATACAACTTATATAATTTACTAATACATTATATATTTGTTGATTTATTTTTTGTTATTTGCTAATGCATAATGCATTATCAAATAAACTTCTTGTCTGTGAATACGTATGAGCTACTACCAAATGCATATAATGTGAATGGTAGGTATGAACTACACATGAATTATCTATGACCGCTAAGAAAGAAAGCTTGTATGAATTATATGGGAATAGAATGGGAATAATTAGAAATATAAGAATATTTTTTCGTTTAGAAGCTAAATATATTTCAACTTATACTTGAAGAACAGGATAGCTTAGCTTCAAAATATCTTTGAAGAAATTGGAATATATTAAGCTAAGAAGGAAGGAATTGATCTCTTAGTTCAAAAAAATAAGCTAGAAAACCTAGAAAAAGCAAAAATAATTTGGCAAGATGAAAAGTGCTGTAACTTACTCTTTTCGAGCCATTTTTCGAGCCAAAATTATTCAAACTCCCTGATCTGTAAAGCATACTGCGAAAACTATATGTACTGTAATGTTTCCATGTTGATTGACGTGGGTATGAACTATCAGAAAACAAACTAATTTTTTTCTCTTCCTTAATAAATGTGCCACAAAAATTACAAAACCACAAATTTGAGATTATAGACATATTTTCATAAAAATATTTTGACAACTACCTAACACAAATATAGTAATCAACAATTTTTCCCACCCACTACTTTTTACGAACAAAATGAAACCATCTCCTGCCAGCTGAAACAGTTTTTTTTTCAAATCTTTCTGCGAAATTAAATGGCATTTCTTAACTAAGTTACTGCGCTACAAAACCTATTGCGAACAATATCCAATCGTGAAATCTACTTATTTTCACATGAAAACCAATAATCCCTATTTTCTTTCAAACCAACCGCCACTGTAAATTTTTTTACCCAAGACCCAACTTACTATTATATGACATACATGATGTCAAAGATATAGAATGATGTACATTTTCTTTTCGTGCAATTGGCCATTCCGACAATTCGTGCGACTATTTTGCTCTTTGCTCAAACTAGTCGCATTCGCAAGTTCGTGCGAATTCGCATTCGTCGTGAATGATTCTATTCGCATAGTCCCACAGCTATCGACCACATATTTGCGATTGCGAAATCTCATTGACTAACGAGTCGAGCTTAAACTTCTCATTCCACGCCTTGTATTTAGACGAACTGCCTCTTCAAGCTGCTTCAACAATTTGTGTTGTGATGGCTTCGAAAAGTGTAGGTAAAGGGATTCGATGGCATTGAAAAAGGATGTACACGTTTCGATTGTGAAAAATGTGTCCATCACAGCAAGGATAATTTTATGAATTAGACAGTGTACAAATGTGTCTACAGGGTTTTTCATCTAAACTAAGATTTGTACACCACTTTTTTGTCCTGATATGACACTAACACCATCATAAGACTTTCCAACAATAGGCAATTCGCTAATTCCGTAGCTGTCTAACAGGATCAAAATTATATCTGCTAAATACGAGGCATTTCTAGCTCCTAAACAGTCTACAAAGCTTGAGAAACTTTCTTCGACAGCTAGCTCTTTAGCAAATCTTACAACCACGGAGAGTTGTTCCTTTTGTGGACCCTTGCTTCGTCTGCCAAAATGGATATCAGTCCGCACTCTTTTATTTCAGCTGTATTGTCCTCACGAACGATTTCAGCAATTATTTTGATTAATTTATTGTGTGTTTTGCCACTACAGTAGTTTGTAGCCTTGTTTTTAAAATGTTTTTCAAAAGTTGAATCATGCATCGCAAATAATTCACAACATTCCAAAAAGATATCACGGTTATCACTGGTACCACTTTCATCATGTCCTCTGAAAGCACGTCTTTGGCGACTGAGACATGTCGTAAGGTCGATAGCCTTTTGCAAATAATTTCGGTTCATCTTGACAATATTCCAAGACTGTTCAAGCACCATATCATTTACTGTCTTCCAAGCACTAGTAGAATTTTCATATCCGGATCGCAAAGTTTGATCGAGCTGAAATGTTGGTGTATTTTCGGCGGCAATCGAAATTCTATGGAAAATTTCGCATTGTGATAACTTCATACCCAAGTCATCAGATCATCACAAAATTTACAAGACTCATCAATGGGCATAAAAAATAAGTTTCTGACGTTTTTAAATAATGTCTGGGCTGTTAGAATAACATGCAAATGATTGATGAGTTTGATACTATATTTATGCACTCAAATATAAACTTGTAAGATTCCCAATCGCACAAAAATCGCACCGAATTATTTATATTTTTAGCACCTGGCACTGGCGTTTACGGTGTCTCGCGACCGGATAAAAAGAAAAAGGTCTGATAAAAATTCAATGAATATGATAAGAACCATGTGGCAGCTGTGTCACTATGAAAAAACGCTCGGTGAAATTGAAGTGCTATGTCTTCTAACTTCCGATGAAGCTATCAAATTATAATAAAATTCACACACATTTAACCTGAATGTAAACTAAGTAGGCATAAGTATCAGAAAAGTGGCAGGGATGCCATTTCTATTCTCCAAATGACTTCGAAAATTGTATCCTACGTTAATTACCTTATTGCCTACCATTTTAATACTTAGAGTATGTTTTGTGAAAAACGTAATTGCATAAAACGCCAGTTTATAAAAGTGTTCTTATCTAAATACCTGTATATTGCCTAGTAAGAATGAACAGATAATCTTAATAAAAAAAGGATGATTGGCGAGGAACTTTTTGAAATTAAATATTGGCGTTCATTTCTCAAAATGAGTCTCATAACATCGTAATTAATACCGCAAATAACACAGTCTCTATGTTATAAGTAGTGTGTACGCTTTGGTATAGGTCTGCTGTTAGAAATATTTATTTTTCTGGGAGGGGCCAACCTAGGGTCTGGGGGGGTCCCGGCCCCCCCTGGCCCCCCCTACGGCGCGCCTATGCCCGGCGGCCATTTTAGTGATATTTTTAATATACCTATTATTCCGTACACAAATAATTTTCGCAAAAATTAAGTTGACGGAATAAATTTCGAACGTGTTTTACATGTGAATCGGATTATGTTTTGGAATTTTTTAACCCCATGTGTGCGCTGGGTGCCTAAAAAGAGAACGGCAAATTTGAAAATTTTTAAATTGTGATAACTTTTGACAGAGCTATTCAATCATTACGAAATTTTCAGGACATATTGATATTATTTAGTTGTAGATTTGTGTAGCTATAATAAGCGCGCTGGCAATTATGTAGCTAGGGCAGGCACTGAAAGTGAAAACCTCCAAAAAAAAAGCCACTCATATGTAAATCTTGTGCTTTGTTTACATTAAATTTGATATGGTATAACGGGCACGCCTGGTAACCCTTGCCCAATTTACCTATATTTTTAGCATCAAAAACTTCTGTTCACGGAAACTCACGATCCGATAAGCAGAATGAATTCAAATTTACAGAGTGTATTGGACTTAAGTAGGACCATATCTGATAGAAGCAATTTTGAATTGTGGGCAACTCTGTGCCAGTGGTGCCATCTTGAAAAATTACAAAGCAAAAAAAACTGCTTTTTTCCCTATGAATTCTGATTGAGTGACGAGATTTTCATGAAATTGACACAGTAGCTGAACCTTACTCTAATATCTGTTTGGTAGAAATTTGGTTGAAAAATTTGATTGGTGCTGCCAGCTATGGTAATTATTGTGTCTTTGGTTTTGAAAATTCCCTCAGGAAAATAAAACTTTTTGCCCTATAACTTCCAGTGCAGTCATGAAATCAATACGAATTTCATACAATTAATGAAACCTATTATAAACATTATTCATGCCAAGTTTGGTGTAAAAGCCACGATAGGGTTGCCAGCTATTGTTGGTTTTGTGTTTAATTGCAATATCTCTATAAAGCGGTTTTATCGTAGAATTTTCAAATGGTAATGATATTGTAGTGACAATAAACAGCACATATTAAGTTTTCGATTATTTGAAAAAACTCGCTGCAGGTAACCCTAAATTTCTTTATACTCCTATAACTTCGAATGTAATTAAACAACGGGAAGCAGATGTGATATATTCTTGGCTTTGATACTGGCAGAAGGTTGCCAGCACGAGTCGGGTGTACTACTTTTGTATCAATAAATGCTTACAGTTAGTATTCATACCGGAAACATTTACAATGAAAATAAATAACCAATGTTTCAATTCCCAAAGTTCTGCAAATTTTTCGGATCCCAGCCCCAAACACCAACTTCAGTTGCAGTGCTGCAGGCACTGAGCATTTTCTTCATTGATGTTATATGAGATGCTGCTTTCAAAATTTGGTGAAATAAGCAACTGATAACGAATATAATTAACCCGTGTTTTACGCTCATAAACGTTGAAATTCAATATCTGAAACCTTTCCACCATATGAGTTATAATGCATTCTTGAGACCAAAGTAAAACGTGGCGTTTGAAACAGTTTGGCCGTAATAAGCAGCTCATGTGGTGGAATATGCACTCAAAACCTGCACGATTCTTCTACTGTTCTTCGAACATTAGTGTTTCTAGCGGTTCAGGTGCGCTAGAGTTTTTGAATGTTAGTTTGTTGTGGCCCCGAATATGCTTGTTAAGTGTGGTCTTCATGTTTCTTATACCTTTATGAGGCCATCGAGTGTGTGCAGCGTAGGTTCACACGCTCTTTATTTTTTAAATGTAATATCTCTTACTCCTTAATGTTTCCCGCTTGTCTTTTCTTCAAATTCCTTCCTTGGAGTCATGACGACTATTGCTTGACGAGTGCTTCCTGTTCAAATTGCAGCGATGCATTATATCTGGCTTTACCGATTCATTCTGACCTCGCAGCTCGTTACGGGCAACAGGTCTCAGAATGTTTTCACTCTTCGGTTCGCGCGTACAAATGTATACATACTTCCCTTCTCCTTTCGTCAGAATCCCTAGAAGTCATAATGAATTGGGGCTTCGAACTCAGCCACAATTGTTCTATACCTTTAAAAAACATTTGAAAGTATTTATTCTCGACCTGAGCGTTGGAGCATTAGATTATTGAATTGTATTTTCTTTTTGGAAACATTAATCTTTAGTTTTTTTTTATTTCATTGCCATAATTGGAATTTGTATTCTGTTGTGATGAATTTTGTAAATAAATAAATAAATAAATAAATTCGAGGACCCTAGAGCCAGTGATTTCTAAATTCTCCTATGATCTATGTAGCTACCTAAGGGACCTCATCGTTAATTATCATTTGTTTTTTTATTATTCCGAAATCAAAACGCTCAGTCGCATTTGAACTTCGTGACGTTTCCCATTTTCTGTCACGATATTTTAGATACCCTTTTCACTTGTTACTATTTAAGAGAGAGCAAGTCTTTCATTGAATTTATTTTTGTTGACGGGTCTGTTCCGGATGGTTTCATTCATTTTCCAAGTATAGATATTGAGGTTTTTTTGGTATTTTTACTCACATAATGCACGTTTTATTTAATATCTTACTCATTTTTTTCAAGGTCATTTCTGATTCACAAAATTCACTTGCAATCTTCTAGGTTAGTGTCAGTGTATCTTTCAAATAAATTACTGAAATGATTTATTCGTCAAATGCGATACTCATCTATTCTGATAGAAACGAGCAGAAATTGGGATTTTTCACCGAAAGTGTTAGTTATAGCACGTTCGTTTTCAAAGTTTGTCCTTTGACTAAGCGGTATCAAGCTCCAATGCGAAGCGAAGCAATGTCGGCTTGGCACGTTTGCTTAACAATTATCACGAGTCGTGCGTGTAGGTACTTACTCGTATTTGCTTGAGGAATTTATGCTTGTAATTATTAAGGTGTAAAATTCAGTTTGAAAACAGACGACGATGACAGATTCTTTCGCATTGGATGGAATTGAAGTTTAAATGGGATGCGGTTGGCCTTGCCCCGTTGATGTTTGCCACAATAATTGAATCAAACTTGGTCTTAGCAGCTGCTGTTTGTTGCTGCGTTTATGCGATTTCCTTCGGACAAATGCGAGTTAATTTCAGAAGGTCCAATCTTGGCGCTTGAGTCAAATCATATGATAAGCTATGTGCATATATGACTCCGCACAACGCCTGGGACCTTGCACAATTATTCCAGCTGCTATATGTTAAACGTTGTTACTTCAAACGAAACGTGCTTGTGATTATGACATTAATTAGGCAAGTAAAGCGTTTTGAAATGGAACATTTAAGCATTCAATGGTTGCGAATTCAGTGCAGCAGTTTTCTTAAAACGAGCGAATTCGTTTGTAATTGTACTTACGAGCAATTTTGATAGTGTTTAACTGAGGTTACAGCTAGTACTTGTTGCGCAAATATGGTGCTAAAGATGTTCGGTGTGGTCACTGTGAATAATGTCGTTTCTGGAAATCTACTCGGTAAATATTATGATACACAGAGAGGTTATTTATATATATCATTTCTCGGGGGAAACCCGCAGTGTTTCCGCTACGTGCCTTGAAGTCTCAGTGCTTTGTTATTCTGTATATTTCTCAAGAAGGTTAACAATTTAGGTACGCGTTTAAGTTTCATACTTTATTACACTTTATTCGGATACTTAACAGATATTAAATGAAACTAGTCATAACAGGGGCTACTGATGAGACTTGTAACGGATCTTTTTATGTGAAACCTCTCTTGAGTGGACAATGATGAGGCTCAGTGGTTTTCTTCATTGCCTCCTAAGGAAAACGATTTTGGAAAACTACACTTAATTTCAGAAATTCCCACTAGTCGGGGAAAGTGGTCACCATTCGTACACTTTTTAGATTTTATTTTTCTACTTTATGATTAATTGTCGAATTTATCTTGTTTGTGTACCTAAGTGTAACAAATATATTGTAGTTTGTTCCAAAAAAGTTCGAAACTTTTATGTCAAAAGGTTAAAGAGTTATAGCCATTTTTCTAGGGTAAAAAATTTTTACGAACGTACCCCACGTACGGGGTAGGTGGGGTACTTTTTTACGCCATGGGGTAGATTCATACAGGGTAATTAAAAAGCCAATTAAAGTCGTTAAATTTTCATTTATTATTATAAAAATATTTATTTATTAAAGAACTAACTTAATAATATGTTATTGACTCATAGTCGATAAATCTTTCTTCAGAAAAAAAAAAACAAAAAATAAAATCGTTCATCCTTAGTTTACTTATTGAGAATTATAAGCTTTACCTACAATCAGTCTAAATAAGATCTTTACAATCATTTTGTATGATATCGTTGTACAGTTTTTGACAATTTAAACTTAAAGTAGGTAATTATACTTTTGGTTATCACTTTGGAAGTTATTGTACATTATAATTATTTAAATTAACTGCAAAAGTAAAAATGTTAGTCATTCTAGCTGTAGAGCCCGTTCGTGCTTGAGGATCAGGGAGGATCATGGCGACATCGCTGATATACAGAGTGTGTAT
Organism: Nemotelus pantherinus; assembly: GCA_963978885.1. Classification (NCBI taxonomy): domain Eukaryota; kingdom Metazoa; phylum Arthropoda; class Insecta; order Diptera; family Stratiomyidae; genus Nemotelus; species Nemotelus pantherinus. The sequence continues at coordinate 60,357,914 of OZ022263.1, forward strand.
GTCTTCTACACCAGGGAAAAAAGAATGAACATGATAATCCCGGTTTCTTCCGAAGATAAGATATTTTCACCTCTGTAGCCGAATAATGACTGAGAACTTTTCCGACGTAATAAACAACAGAAGTCTTTTTTTTTTAACTCTACCAAAACAGAATAATTATCTTTGATTTGTTCTGGTCAGGGCCGGGGCGAATGATTTCTGCGCCCGGTGCAAAAGCCAGATTTTGCGCCTATGCAATACCTAACCTTTACACCAATGCAATATCTAAACCTTTCAGAAAATGATTGTATTGCCTAGTCCAGTATTTTAAAATAGAAATCAATTTTGAACTTTTCCTGAGGATCCAAAACCGCTACATATTCACATTGATCTTATTGCAGATGAACTTTGAAATTCATAAGGAATATCCAAGTCACACGCAATTGATTTTGCATTACCTAAAAATTTTACAAATTCATTCTCTGAACGTAACTGCTTTAAAAACATCTTTGTAGAGCTTAATATTTCAACAGCTCTCTCCAAGCAAATTTCAGGACTCTGCAAACATTTACTTGCAATATTTATTTTGTTTAAAATGTCTACCAGATCAAAATGCAACACAAACATTGGAATTCTATAATTTTATTGCCTGAGCATTTAGCGGTGTGATTGAATTTTGCCTAAATCAAAATCCAAAGGTCTAAGTGCATTTATTCTACTTTCCTACCTCGTTTCACACAACGGTTTAAAGGCCAGCGACACTATATACTTTTTCGAAACCTGCCATAGTACTGTAGAGTTTAAAAAAAGACGTGAAAAAACAAAAAAACGAATTTGCAATTGTAAAGCAAAGTGCAGCATCTGAAACTACCAAATTCATAGAGTGTGATGCGCAAGGAACAAAAAATGCTCTGATTTCTACTTATGTAATTTAAGTTTGCATTCCTCAGTGCTTGCCTTTCATATGGGTCTATTGTAATATCCTTCGCCTCTGCAACCAAACAAAGGTATATCTAATTTTTCTAGGTCATTTAAAATTAATTCTGTCAACCTAATTCCACTGGACTTTTCAGTGTTTCTGCGTTCGAAAGAAGCTCGATTAGCTCATTTTGAATATCTGTGCTGAGATATTGACTTTGAGTTCCATTATTATGACTTCGCCGCAAATGCTCTGCGCGTACTAAGTCAAACTTCCCACTCGATTCTACAAGCTGCTAAAAGTTTGCATTAGCTTTGCTATATAAACTGTCAGACTCTTAGTGCCAAAGGTTGTGAAGCTATAAATTTAACAACAATTATGAGACGTTTGAGCACATTTCGCTAAAGTTCCATTCTTTTTTATATTTGATTTTGCAATCCCCTATCCACAGTAGTACACACTTTAAGAACTTTTTCAATATCTTTCCAGTTTTTAAAATGTTGCACAAGCAGGCGACTACTTTCATGGTCTTTGACCAATCTATTCAAATGACCCCTGTCTCAAAATCCGGGCCTTGTCGAAGTATTAGAAAAATTGTTCGTCGAAACATGCAGCAAAAACAAAAAACAGCATCCGCTGACTTCGAATATACAAGCCACTGACGAGACACAGATTTCTCGTTTTTTGAAGATCTTTTGGTAAAAGTGTACGACCAACTTCCTTTTGTTAGTTGAGGGAAAATTATAATTTTTTAATTTAATGGAACGTTTTTCATCTATAATTTGTACAACTTTACCGTCTAGTTCTGGTCACTTACAAGGATCTTCAAAGTCAAGCTGTGATGCAGTCAGCCCTCTGTGACTTATATCAGGGGCACTGCTAGCATTTTCATTCGAGGTAGAAACTGCCCCAATTTCAACGTTGTTGAACTTGATCAGCAGATGCACTTACCGATTCGTCTGCTCTAATAAACTTACAGATTGATCCTTTATCTCGCACTATCGCTTGCTCTAAGAGCCGGTTTCCTATTTGCACTACCCGACAATTTTCTGTTAACAATTGATGACATTCTAGTAGATAATCAATCTTTCATAAATATAAAATACAACAACAAAACAACACAGCCACAAAGACAGTAATTTACCAATAAATGTTGTTCAGAAAAATCAGCTAATGCAAGCACTACTCTTAGCATTGTACTAATAGCACTATACTCTTGGCATTGCAAAATACCGTTACTTAACATCAGGAAAATGAAAAGCAAATTTATTACACAATTGTTGCCAGTACATACAGAAAACTTTTATAAATTTACTGTTCTAGTTAAACTAAATATCTCCACATAGATATTTTATTTTGATCTTAATCATTGAAAAACATGCATCCATATTCAACCCCAAAATTCATTACTAAACTTACAAATCAATGTGCATTTCTAAAATTTGCATTAACATTTAGCGAAACAACTCTTCATCACAAAATAATTGCTCGCCATACCACAGTAAATGGAGCAATATTGGGATCTTGCGCCATGCCCACGTATACTATCTTCATGATAATTTCTCACCATGTAGAAAACTTCATATAAAAAAAAACTTCTGTGGCGCAAACTTCGTCCAGTGCACCATTCGCTGCTGATCGATCGATCGATACATATTTTTGTAGGCATAGTTCTTGTATGGAAAATGTATGGAGCAAAATGTTCTGGTGCTACTTTTAAATAGTGCACCATTGCGTGCAGGTATTAATGATTAAGTCAAATCCAAACGAGAAAAGTAATGTTCAAGAATATTTTATGTAAATTTTCAATTTAGGATGGAAATATTACAGCAATATTATTAGTTAAATCTTTTTTATCGAGGGATCTCATCGGCTGGTAAGGGAAATGATTTTTGTGGGAAAATTAATAGTGTTTTCTTGCATTGTCTGTAAGGTGTAGGCATTTCTTAATCTTGCATGTGAAGGCAGTGTTTGCTGCAAATAATTTACATTCATATGTATATCATGAACTTTAAGCAAAACAACTTTTTACCATTATACGACTTCATTGCAGGTAATGACTGTATCGTGTATGGTGATTTCATATATTGCTTTGCTTCCTGATGAGATTGTCGGGTAGAAGAGTTGATTTATTAAATTGAAATAGAAATTCGAACACATTTTTTTTAAAACGGAAAAAGTTAATAAGCATGACTAAGTGACTGTTAACTTAAGATCAAATTTTTGAAGGTGAGAGGGTAAATCTTTACGTTTGATTAGTTGCGCCCCCTTTTCGCCAGCGCCCGGTGTGACTGCTCCATACGCGCCTATGGAAGCCCCGGCCCTGGTTCTGGTGTTACATTTTAATTATTATTGATACTACGATCATCAGTCTCTTCGTCCATTTCTAAATCAACTGGAGATGTTGAACTTTCCCGCAAGCTAAATTGCGATACTTCAGATTCCTCTGAATCTTCATCGCTTTCTATTTTCTTAGCATTGAATTAAGTTCCTTCAAACTACGTTTCACTGCTCTAGCTCTGGCTTTCCTTTCCTGTTCTACTTGTTTCAATTCTTTCTGTTTATGTCTCTCTTCTAGTTCAGTTTTTTCAAGTGCATCTGTATATATGCGGGATTTACCCGGTTTTCTTCCTTTATTGGTTTTTTTGTTTCGAACAGCTCTAGGATAAGATCTAAGGACGTCTGGTGTTATGGGAAGATTAGAACTCGGTTCAGATTGTGCCTCAGCCGCAGAGGTGGAAGGTTCGCCAGTTCCGGTAACAATGTCTTGAGGATTTTGGAGCAAAGAAGGTGACTGCTCTCGAATATCTGACTCATTCATATCAGTCGATGGCACGCTAGTGGAAGATTGTGGTTCCAGAGCGACATTATTTGTCTCCGGATGAGGTGACACATCTACCGAGTTATTTGCAGCATACACATCAATGAGAGCGAAATCTTCATCGCTGAAGGCCATTTCATTGAACGGCCATATACCTGGTTTTTCAAATCCACTTGTAATATTTTTTGCGGTAAAAGATTCGAAATATGCAAGTTTTACTAGTTTAGAAATATTGTAAATATTGATTGTTTTGCCAGGATTCGACATATGCCAATTGTTGAACGCTATTTTCAACTTTGCCTTGAATGGGCCGAACACTTCAACGTCTAAAGGTTGCAATGGATGACTTGTGTGTGGCGGGAAAGACACAAAAATGATGCCTTTATCTCGAGCATATGTTATAGCCTGTAAGCTGATGTGGCTTTCGTGATTATCACATAGCAGTAAAATCGGATGCTCTTTAAAGCTCAGTGTGTGTTTCTGAATGTGTCTTAATACTAACACAAATATGTCAGCATTTATTTATCCACCCACTTCTATTAGCAGCTCCGAGGCTTCCTTCAGGCGCACCTTTAAGAAAATGGTCTTTGTAGTGCACCCGTGGAAATACAAATAGCGGAGGGATAGTATTTCCACTTGCAGAAATAATACCACCAAATATTATCAATTCGCCTCTTTCCGCTGACACGATTTGTCCCACTTGTTTCTGTGATTTAGGAGCCAAAATTTTAGGAGTTTCTAAAACAGTAGACACGTCAGACTCGTCAAAGTTAAATATCCTGTCGGAAGCAAAATTATGTCGCTTTAACACATCAGCTAAATGATTATAGAACTCTTGGACTGCATTCTTATTAAACGCGAATGATCGAGCAGCGCTAGTGTTTTCTGGCTTTCGCAGACTGAGGTTGGCGTTTCGTTCCCTGTATTTACGCATCCACTCTAAGCCAGCTATTTGATTTTCGTCCCATTTCGCTGGATATTTTAAATTCAACGCTTTCGCGTATTCGTAAGCAAGTTTCCGAATTTGTACTATCGTTAGCCCATAATGCATTTTGCAGCAATTAGTAATATAGTCATTCCAAGGAGAAGGCTTGTAGACTCGTGAATTTTGAATGAAAAGTTCGTGAGGGTCCATCGGCGTCAGAGTCATCTTTAAATTTCTTGACTCTGCTTTCCAACGTTGATTTTTTGATGTATTTTAACGCGGCTTTCCTATATGACAACCGTCCTTGTATTACATCATCATTTGCTAAATTCATGGACTCTTCCTCCACTTCTTGAGTACGCGTACCCTTTTTTTTATATTTTCGCACCATGATTCTGCAATAAAATTATAAAAGGTTGACTTAATAAAAATATTTCATTTTGTTAGTAGAATACTTCATAAAAGGAAAAATATGTTATTGTGCTATCTGCACGATAATTTTAAAAGGTAATCCTATATTTTATTTTTACGTTACGTCTTGTCAGTTCATACACCGCGGTGCGACTGGAGCGACGCTCCGCTAGCAACATGGCGGCCGGTTTGTCTATGCACAAAAGCAAAGGCGTGTTTGTGTGCTGTTTAATTTTTCTGTTATACTAACCGTACGAATGTGCCCCGCGTGCGAATGGTGACCACTTTCCCCTAAGCAGTAAAAACTAATTATTAAAGGTGATCGCGCTTTTTCAAGGTTGATCTGTGGCTGGCTGATTCCAATGCAATATAATTTTCAAAGTGTACTGTTTTCACTATTTTTTTTTAAATAAAATCAATTGCATTGTTTTGAGTATGACGTAACTGTATCTACCGCTGTCTTAACCCACATAGAAGTCATTGTAGAGTTTGGACTATCCAGCTGCTGTGGTGCGATCTTGAAATACAGTTAATATTCAAATAAAATACTTTCCTTGGTTTCAGTGGTGTATAAGGTTTAATTAAAATCATTTAACATCTTTTTCTCTGTTGAAATTAAATTTCTACAGCCTCTATTGGCCATCAAAATGATAATCAAGTGCTGCGAAGATTGGCGAGCCGGTGCACAATCCGCAGGAGGCTCTCTTCATTATAAATGAAGAGGCACTGCCGGTTTTGAATGCCCGAATCAGGTACGGGGTCGAGAAATTCGCTCTACGGATTTACCTAAGCGACAGGCCAAAGAACTCTGTTTCGGGAGATCCGGTACCGGTGCAGCTTGACCCAAAAAAGATGGCTGAAACGGCAGGGGAGCCACTTAAAAAGGGGTATGTCTCCTGTTTGAGGGTGATATCTAAAAAGGAATCGGATGTGGAATCCTTCTATGCCGATAGAGTAAGTGTCAGGACTACCTACGAGTCCCGTGGCTTGCTGGACCTAATGACTCTGGAAGGAGAGGAAGGGGCTGGGACAGCTTATATATCCGAGGAGGAAGTCATCGATCTAACCTTTATCAACAATGAATGATGGTGAAGGGACTGCAGATTAATTTACTTCATTTCAAAGCAGTATCAGCTGGCCTGCTGCTCCGCTTGTCTAGGATAGAGGAGGAGCTAATTTTAATTATCGTGAAAATATACACAGTGATGTTTTAGTGAGGTTACCTTCAGTAACTACACAACTAGCCTTTGGAGGGGCTATACCACTGAAGAACAAACAGAAGAAGAAATCTAGAAGTATCAGTAATAAAATGGCAGTCATATCTCAAGTACAAAAGAATATTTACCTGTAATAGAACCCAGCATAAGGATGATTGGAGACTTGTACGCCAAATCAGAAAATTGACTGGCTGTGGGTACTGAGGATGTTGGCAAATTGCTAGGACGTCAAGGAATTCGGTGACGCTATTCGATCTTTACGCCAAGATTAAATAGCTCGTCTCCAAAGCCGAAATTGTAGTACTCGAGTTCAAAAACAAAGCAATTAGTGGCAGCAGTGATTCGGCAAAAACAGATTTAGAACGTTAAAAATACCTTATTCCCCGCGAATGCAAGAAAAATTGCACCACTTACTGTGATTGTAAAAGAGAGCCAGATCTTAGCAAATCATGGTACAAAACTACTTAAAATATTGTCATTTGACGAACGAGAGGAGCCAGAAAACTGCGCACAAAATTAATACATAAATATTTTCATATCTGATTTTTCTTAGGTTTTATCAGACATTTCTCACCTTTTCTATGCAGATGATCTGAAAATGTACCTCACAATTAAATCAAAAGCAGACTCAGTTTTCCTTAAACTATTTTTTTTTTATCTCTTGACCCGGGATGCAAATAAAAAAAAAACTTGATATTAACGTCAGTAAATGTCAAGTCATGAGTTTTTACCGCATAACCACTGATTCGAATTTTGATTACCTCCTCAATAATATTTCGCTAAATAATGTTGAGTTGACTGTGTCTTGGACCTTGGGGTTGCTTGAGCTAAAAAGCCGCGTTTTCATTTACTATAAGAAAAAGTGCTAAGCAAAGCTAATGCGCAGCTAAGATGCATTATAAGACGTGCAAAGGAATTGAAAAACCTATGGAATATGAAGTCTTTGTGCATATATAGCTCCAGTTTGCCTATTACTCAAATATACGTGCATTGTCTGGCACCCAACTTTTGATGTCCATATCGATAGGCTCGAAACAGTGCAGAAGCAAGTCTTGCTCTTTAACTTGAGAGATCTGTATAATCCATATGAATTTGATAGGTCACTATCGTACAGATATCTCACTATCGTACAGATAAACTCGGAAAATATTAAACCCCAACCATTTCTAGACCTAGGTTTAGACAAGCTCTGACGAAAGTGCTCACTCTATTAACGCCCCAATCCAATTGCCTCCCAAAAATTATTATACGTTTAAATTTTGGTTATGTATTTTTATTATGTTAGTTTGAAAGGTATTTAAATTGTTAAGGCTGGTATTGAGTTAACCGTGAAGCTAAATTTTGACAAGTCTCCATTATCTGGTCATTCTTTCGAGTGAAAATTTTGGTAAAGGAGAGAAGCGGAGATACTGCTCATTTTTGACGGGGGAAATGTCTAGAATTTCAATTGTCGATCGGATTTGTTACTGAAAAGACATTTACACAGCTCCATTTTCAAATTCAAACACCAAATATGACTTTTTAGCTCGAAAGAATGAACTGCACAGACTAAATTGGCGTGAAACGAATGGAGAATTCTGCGTTTCTGTACTGGCAGGTTTTTAGGTAACTAAAAAGTGGCCAAGGAACTCTCCCCTATATCAGGAGACAGGTCTTGAACCGCTTAGGGACCGGGTTGTAGAACTGACGACAAGGTTTTACGCACAGACAGACAGACATGAAAACGGACAGATCGGGGTATCGGACGTATGAGTGGGTCTAATGAGCCACTTATGCGTCCAGCGGAAATAGCAAGACAGCGGCGGCTCACGGACATGCTGTTCCGAAGAATCGGAGAGGATAGTTAAGACCTAGGTTAAGTTTAGGTCTAAGATTTAAGCTAGATTTAGTTTAGTAAATTAAGTTAATATTTAAGTACTATATAGCTAAATCAACCCCAGGTACTGTACTACGTGTAATTCGAAAAATAAATGAATGATAAAAAATAAAAATAAAAATCCAATAAGAGCCAGCAGGCCAAAATAGGATAGCCGCTGAGTATAAGTTATTTTATGTTAATTACCCCTTTAGTTAAGTTATCTATCTACTGCAAACTTTCTCCACTGGTCGACGCTCGACTGAACGAGCAGCAGCATGGATTTAGAAAAGGTCGTTCTACTACAACTAATATTATGGTGGATGTTTTGTTCAAAATGGAGAAAGGTGATCAAATTGACGCAGTCTATACAGACTTCAGCAAAGCATTCGACCGAGTTGATCACTCCATTTTGATCCCCAAGCTAAGACGATTCGGAATTGCAGGATCTTTACTAAAATGGCTTGGATCCTACCTCCACGACCGCTTGCAATTCGTGAAATTCCAAGGTCTTATTTCTAAGAAAGTTGACGTGAAATCCCGTGTACCTCAAGGAAGTCATCTTGGCCATCTTCTTTTTAATATTTTTATATCTGACATGTCGGAGGTTTCATCTGACATTCCCCATTTACTATATGCGGATGATCTTAAAATCTACCATGTCATCAGGACACCATCTGACGCTACCTTTTTTCAGTCTAAGCTGAACTCTCTAGACCATTGGTGTTCCACGAACAACATTGCCAAATGCCGCGCAATTAGCTTCTCTCGCAAAACTGCACGCGTTCATTACACGCACCGCCTCAGCAACACGTCACTCAGCAGGGTTGATAGCATATTAGATCTCGGTGTCACCCTGGATGAAAAGCTCCGCTTCAATCTACATTACGATAGAGTGCTTTCCCTAGCAAGTAAACAATTTGGTTTCATTAAGCGACGGGCCAGAGTTTAAGAATCTTTGGGCTACTAAATCCTTATATATTTCACTCGAGCGTCCTCTTCTCGAATATGCGTGCACTATCTGGAACCCGGCTTTCGAAATTCACAGCCAAAGATTTGAGTCTGTTCAGAAGCAGTTTTTACTTTTCGCTTTGAGGGATCTTTTTAACCCTTATGATTTCACTAATCTACCTTCATACGAATATCGCCTTAAATGTATTAATTTGTTACCCCTTGCGTCGAGAAGATTAGTGTTATCTGCCTGCTTCAGCTTCGATGTCATCAGAGACGTGGTTAATGTCGTTTACTTGAAAGAAAAGTTTGTACTCAGTCAGCCCTTGAGATTCACTAGATCCCGACGATTGCTTATTGAATACCAACACAACACAACTTATGCAGCAAACGAGCCAATAAATAGGTGCTGCAGGCTATTCAATAGCATGAGCGAGAACTTTTCCCCTACGATCTCCAAATCAACGTTTAAAAATAATATCATCAAGGCTCTCTCTTTATAATCTCCCCCACCCCCACCATACTAACACATATGCAATGTATATTCAATTTAAATTTAAATTTGGTATTTAATTTGTTAGCCATTTATTTGTAATTTGTCATTTATTTATTACTTTATTTGTTGTCTGTTTATTAATCATTTTATTTATGCACTATTTATTAGTCTTGTATTTATTTATAGTTTGTTTTATTTTTATTTTGTTTCGTAATTTTATGCATGTACTATTTTATTTTATTCTTTTTTTATACATGTAGGCCTTGATTGGTAAATAAATAAATAAATCTATGTACAATGTAATGAATAAAATTTTATTATTATTTTTAATATTATTGGCGTGAAAAGCAATTCCAAAGCAACTTCTGATGGAAAAAGCAACCTTTCACGCTAAGAACTGAGTACAACTCTTGCTTATTTTCAAGCTCAATTTTCGCCGAAACAAATTTCACGTGAAATTTTGTATGACATTTTCACGTGAAATCGAACACAATACTAAGCTTTAAGCATTAATTGTGTGTTTTTTAATTTATTGGTTAGTTTGTTTTTGGTTGAAATAAATAAATAAATAAAACATCTCAGCTGGAGCAACACAACGGTGTATTCTTGAGCTAGGCCTGTGTGATCTTGCTGTCTTTTGCGCCTTCATATGGAAGATATGCTTTAAGTAGGCTACACCGATGACGCAGCAGCTGTCATCACATCTAGAAATTCTCACTTCATCGAAATCAAATGCAGTCAAGTAGTTGACTGAGTTTGAATTGAATGGAAATGATTTTCGGTTGGCGATCACAAAAACAGATATTGTCATGCTGACGAAGAGGAGGATAGCAACTGTTCTACGCAGGACGGTTTAAACCAGCCATTTTTTGCCTCACCAAAAATAGGCACCACCTTATAGTTATCAAGAGTATCTTTGGCGTCCAGTAATTGAACCAGTCGAATTCTACTTGATGTTTGGCCAAAGAGCTGTGAATTGATTAAAACACACGAAATTGGCAAAACAGTCTAAATTTTAACTATTCGAGCCATTATGAAAGTACTTTTTGCGACTACAACGAAAAAAACTTCAGAACATCAACAATCATTTGTCAACAAGCACTCAAAAGAGCTTTCTCTCCAGCTCGAAATAATGAATATTGTCATCAAATTTGAACTCAAGTTTCTTGCCGAGGTCAGCATTTCGACTAACCTTTGCTGTTAATTTGTTTGGCTACCAGATGTTTGTCTCGGAATTCTCGGAGACATTTCGTCAGTTATAAATTATGTATTAGTGCTTGCTCAGATACACTTGTATCTTAGCATAACCGAATGTGTATGCAAATTCCAAAAAATCTCACAAGTCAACGTAATTTTGCCGTCAAAACAAGAAGAAATTTTGTTTCTACAAATCAACGGTTCAAGACACAACCCCATGATACGTTATTTCTTATGTCATTTACATTTTACAATACCCTTGTTAATTGCATTTATTTTGCAAAGCGACTTGTATTCGACGTGGAGCGACGACTCGTAATTAACTCTCTTAGCTTCACGTTTCGTGCAATCGCTTGGTGCAATGAGCACGACCGCAACTTGGGATCAGTCACTTTGAAATGCAAAATGCGACTTGAAGCTTGGCTGAGACTTGACACTATGCTGCAGCTAAACTGCACAAGTCCGCGCATCAAAAGTCGATGATTCTGAGCCGCAAAACTACAATGATCGCACTCAACGCTCTGATGCGTGCGTGCACATGCGATGTTCCTACAACTGCGATCCATACCTGCCCTGATAAGATCGACACACAAAGTCAGACAGGTGGATTAGTCAAAATATGACCATGAATATTTTTGGTTGGTGGAGGAAAAGCTTGAACGTGTGTGACACCAACACCGGAAAACCTTAAACCGTTTTATCTAGTTTTAATGTTCCTAAGACAATAGAAGCTCCATTGCATGGACAACAATTATGACTTGTTCGCTCATTTCCGAAATTAACGAATCCGCAAAAGTGCTTGGTTTGTTTCTGCGTGCTACGTAAGTGACAGAAGACGAATAATTTTTATAGTCGGCGAAGATGTTGCCATTAACTGTTTGCAGTTGTACACTTACGTGACAAAACAATTTCATTTCATTTCGTTTTTCTTATCGAGGAGATGAGACGCGACGAGTCAAGACAAGGCTGAATATTGGCAAACACTAAGCAGTAGGTCAATTCGTAACCTCTGGCAGGTTTCGTTTTGGAGGCTGAAATGGTTTATTAATCAGACGAAAGGTCGGTTGCCTCCCGGATTTGTATCTGCGATAGTTCAGAAATTGTTGGGAAACCGGAGCGTAGAATGTTTTTGATTTGGATGAGATAGGACAATGTATGTGTGGTGAACTAGTTGATTAAAGTCGGCAAGCATTTTAAACATACTCGTATTTGAAGAACTTCAGCTTTTATCTTAATCCTGTTTCTGGTTCTTGATAAACGATGAAGCTGTTGAGTACGGGCATAGGCGTGCCATGGCCTAAAATCTGGCAGGGGCCAGGGATCGAAAGGTTCAAAACATGCGATGATTTTGTCTTCTGTAAGGTACACGCACTGTTCATACAACTTATATAATTTTCTAAAATATCATATGCTTGTTAATTTATTCTTTGTTATTTGCTAATGCATAATGGATTATCAAATAAACTTCGTGTCTGTGAGTACATATGACCACTAAGAAATGAACGCTTGTATGAATTATACGGTGAATAGAATGGAAATAATTAAAAATATAAGACAATTTTTTCGTTTAGAAGCTAAATATATTTCAATTTATACTTGAAGAAGAGGATAGCTTACTTTCAAAATATCCTTGAAGAAATAGGAATATATTAAGCTTTCAAGGAAGAAATTGATATCTTGCTTAAAATTTTTGTTACATAGAAAACCTAGAAAAAGCACAAATAATTTGCCAAGATGAAGAGTGCTGTAACTTACTTTTCTCGAGCCATTTGGTTTGCAGGGATATATTTGTAGCCCTAACTGCGTGTCCGAGGCTAGATGAAATATCAAAACCTTTCAACCTAGTGCTTTATACTATTTCCCGTTTTCGTGATCCTCTGGGAAATGTGAGATCCAGACTTCTCTGCGAATGATTTAATTTTTTCCCAAACTACATAAAAGTTTTCTCGCTCAATTAGTAATGTTCCATTCACAGGATCCATCCCATCCCAAGGAGTTGCATTTTTAGTTTGAAAATATGTGCTTAATATGTTCGTTATAGAAAGGACATAGTGAAAGGTGAAAAGATTCACTACAAACTTAGGATTACTGACTGATACTGACTGATCTAAAGATAACCAATGCATTCATTTTTTCCTAAAGCCTCTTTTATAGTCCCATAGCTATCGATCACATATTTGCACTTGTGAAATCTCATTGACAAACAAGTCGAGCTTAAACTTCTCATTTCACGCCTTGTATTTAGACCAACTGCCACTTCAAGCTGTTTCAACAATTAGAAGGATGTATACGTTTCGATTGTGAAAAATTTGTCCACCACAACAAGGATAATTCTATGAGCTTGACAGTGTACAAATGTGGCTGCTGGGTGTTTTATCTTAATTTTGGTTTGTACACCACCTTTTTGTCTTGACATGACACTAGCACCATCATAAGATTGTCCAACGACAAGCAATCCGCTAAGTCCGTAGCTGTCTAACAGGCTCAAAATTATTTCTGCTAAATACGAGCCATTTCTAGCTCCTGAACAGTCTACAAAGCTTAAGAACCTTTCTTTGACTGCTAGCTTTTTAGCAAATCTGACAACCACGGAGAGTTGTTCCTTTTGTGGACCCTTGCTTCGTCTGCCATAATGGATTTCAGTTCGCACTCTTTTATTTCAGCTGTCATGTCCTCGCGAATGATTTCAGCAATTGTTTTTATTAATTCATTTTGGGTTTTGCCACTACAGTAGCTCGCAACCTTGTTTTTGAAACATTTTTCAAAAGTTGAATCATACTTCGCGAATAATTAACAAAATTAAAAAAAAAATTCACAGTTATCAAGGGCGCCACTTTCATCATGTCCTCTGAAATCAAGTCCTTGGCGACTGAGACACGTCGTAGGGTCGAAAACCTTTTCCAAATAATTACGGTTCATCTTGACAATATTTCAAGACTGTTCAAGCACCATATCACTTACTGTCTTCCAAGCACTGTTAGAATTTTATTATTGCAGAGTTTTTATTATTTTATGCAATAAGTCCTTACATACATAAATTTTCCTATCGGGATAATTTATCCGGACCGCGAAGTTTGGTCGAGCTGAAATTTTGGTGTATTTTTGGCAACAATGCAAATTCTATGAAAAATTTCGCATTGTGATAACTTCACACCGAGTCATTAGATCAGCACGAAATTTGCAAGACTCATTAATGGGAATAAAAAATAAGTTTCTGTCGTTTTTGAATAATGTCTGGGCAACCTTTTATCTACCATACGTACGTAAACACAAATCTTTCACGCCATTGACTCTCTGGTATTTTTTCGGTTTTTAGAATAAAATGCGAATGATTGATGACTTTATACAGTCAAATACAGTCAAATCTAAACTTATACAGTCAAACCTAAACTTATACAGTCAAATCTAAACTTGTAAAATTCCCATCGCACAAAAATCGTAACCTTGCACCGATTTATTTATATTTTTAGCACTTCGAACTTGCGTTTACGGTATCTCGAGACCGGATAAAATTCATAGGATTTATTGGTCTTGAGTAGATATAGGTCTGACAAAAGTTTAATGAATATGATAGGAACCATGTGGTGGTTGTGTCACCATGAAAAAACGCTCCGTGAAATTGAAGTGAAGAGCTATGCTTTTTAACTTTTTTAACAGCTATCAAACTATAATGAAATTCACACACACTTAACATGAGTGTAAACCAAGTAGGTCAGAGTTTTGGTTGTAATGTTAGGTCCGCGCTGTCAGCATCAACGATTTGATTCGTATTTTTCCTGGAAATCGGTACTATTAAATTTTTAAATAATAATGATTTCGTAGTGAAAATAAGCCGAAAATATTTCAATTTCAAAATATTTAACACATTCGTGGAAGGTAACTCCAAACACCTTTTTTGTCTTATAACTTCCAACGCTTTCAATGGGCCTATACCAAAGTTATGGAGTAAGTTATTTTAACGGGAGGCAAATTTGGTATAGTCTTTGTTGTGGTGGTACCAAAAGGTTTACAGCAGCAATATTGGACCTTCCGAGCTATTCAGTATGGGCTTTTTGACTCAAAGTTAATAAGTACACTTTATCATACGTAAAAGTCAAAGAAACATGCTCTCAAATATGGAATGAGACTGTGTTTGTTTTGCTTAATGTTAGGTATGAATATGCTAATTGTATATGATCCCATCAAGAAAGAGTAAGCGCAGCGAAAGTTGCTCGCAATAAACAACATTGTCTTGATTAGATATCATAAAAGTGGCAGGGATGCCATTTTTATTCTCCAAATGACTTCGAAAATTGTATTCTACGTTAATTACCTTATTACCTACCATTTTAATACTCAGACTATGTTTTGTCAAAAACATAATTGCATAAAACGCCAGTTTATAAAAGTTTTCTTATCTAAATACATTGCCTAGTAGGAATTAACAGATAGTTTTAATAAAAAAAGGATGATTGGCGAGGCACTTTTCGTCTTTTTCTTAACGTACAACTTGTCGAAATTAAATATTGCCGTGATAATTTTTTTGATTCTCGAGATAAGTCCCATAAAATCGTAATTAATACCGCAAATAGCACAGTCTTTATGTTATAAGTAGTGTGTATGCTTTGGTATAGGCTTACACTACTGCACTATACAACTCTTGATGTGACAAAAAAAAACCAATGAGGCGGAAACTTAAGTGTTTGCTGTTGGAAATATTTATTTTTCTGGGAGGGGCAAACCTAGAGTCGATTTATAATTCAAACTCAAGAATAGACAGAAAGCCAAAATGTTATTGCCAATGAGTTTACAATTTTTTATTTTGGATATTCTTTAAGTTAAGTAACCTATGTACGGTCTGAACAAAATAATATAATATTAGTGTTACTTATTATGATTAATCGAATTTTTGCCGTTTTTACACTTGTCCTTAGCCCTTAATGCATTCTGAAAATTTACTTAAAACAATTTCAATGCATTGCAAGCACGAAAGCGTCAGAAGCAGAATAATTTTAAGCCACCTATAAAACAAATTTTCCCGTGCTTCGGTCTTCATGATGGGTAATAAGAAAAAAACATGTTTCACGATTGAAGAACCTTTGAAAAATTTAAATTAAATAGAAAAAACAATGAGTACCCATGAGGTGTTATCCGATCAATCTGATTGAAAAATTTAATTGTTGTACCATTTGCCCTTAAAAGTCACTCTAAAAGTTGCTTAAAGTATCACCTTTCTCTTAGTCAAATTGACATCTTTTGCCAATCTGATATTTTCTGACATCTAAATGGTAATCTATTTTATATTAATGTTACTCATATAGTTAACTTTTTTAAAATCTATGAACAAAATATTTACAATTTAACTACAATTTCCTGGAGACTGACAGTTTACGCAATTTTATAATTGCTGTTGCACTGTGGGACTAACCCATAAGAGATTTAGTGTTGCTCACTTTATGAGCTACAGCCACGGATTCATGCAAATTTTCTTTCATCAGATATCTTTAGGAGCTGCCAGCTTGTTTCCACGGTAACATCTCTGGAAATATATAACGATTAACATGTCAAAAAGAAGCAGGAGCTGAGCAAAACCTGTACGGAAGTGTTTGCAGTCTTGGAACCAAACCAGCTATAGCCGAAGCTATACAGAAAAGTCTCTGACTTGGTCACTAAATGTAGCGAAGTTTTCTCCGCAGTTCAGGATGATCATCGCAGAGCCAACATGATGACTCACGTCATAAACACAAAAGACGCCAAGCCCTTCCGACAGGCTTCGAGACGGCTTTCCTTGGTCAAACAAGGGGAAGTGAGCAGAATGATTGAGCCGTCCGTCAGTCCATAGACATCATCAGTCGTCCTCGTGAAGAAAAAAGATGGTAGATCTCGCTTCTGTGTCGACTATAGACAACTCAATGACGTCACCACGAAAGATAGGTATCCGCATCCCCGGATCAATGACATAATATACACCTTGGTTGACGCGAAGTCATTTCAGGTGGAAATTGATTTGAAGGACCAAGAGAAAAAAATCTTCTCGGTCGGTACTGGGCTATGGCAGTTCTTGGAAATGTATTTTGGACTTTGCAACGCTCCAGCAGCTTTTGAGCGCCTAATGGAATGTATCCTACGTGGTTTGAGGTGGGAGACATGCCTGGTATACTTGGACTGAAGTAAAATACTTGGGACACGTCATATCCGCAGACGGTGTCAAAATTGATTCAGAAAATATACAAGCTATCAAAGATTGGCCAGCACCGAATAACAAACGCAGCTACCAAGCTTTCTGCTGGCTATAATGGAGACAACAAAGCAATTTCACAGGTACTTTTATCGGCAAAAAGTCGTTCTTCAAACTCATCGTGCTTTGCTGAGATGGTTGCTACACACCAAAAATCCCGAAGGACAAGTCACCAGTTGGACCAAAAAACTGCAATCGTACGACTATGAGATAGTCTATACTAGAGGACGGATGTATGGAAATGCTGATTCGTTGTCTTGTCGTCCCTGTCCAACCAACTGTAGACATTGCCATCATCTGGAAGTAATTGAGCCAAGCATGATGATATGGTTACTGACGGGGGAAAGCAACGAAGGATGGTCATCAGAGGAGATCAGAAACGCTTAGTTAGCCGATGATGAATTTGGGATATTGTTGGTATGAATGGAGTCCACGTTACGTCCGGAATGGAAGGAGATGTCAGAACATGGGACTGTCGTGAAAAGCTATTGGACCCCATGGAACTCTCTGCAGATTGAGAATGGTATGTTGAAGCGGAAGTGGAAAGCAGTAAACGGTACATCATGCAGGATGCAAATTGTTCTTCCTGAAGACCGAGTAAAAGTGGTACTACAGGAGATGCACGAAGGAAAGTCGCGAGGCCACCAAGTAGTAAACAAAGAAGTTTACCCCATTCCAAAAAAAGATGCGTTTGGAGTAGCGTTTCTACATTGGGTCAGCAGATATGGCGTACTCCGTGAACTGCATTCTGATCAGGGTCGAATCCGAGTCGCGAGTCTTGAGCGATGTGTGCGAGCTGTTGGAGATGCGAAAGATAAGAACAACGCCTCTTCACTTTCAGTCGAATGGAATGGAAAACGGTTTAACGACACGTTGAATAAGCATTTGTGGTGTTACAAGAGAAGCAGAGAGACTGGGACCGACACATTCCACTTTTCTTGATGTCACAAGGCAGTAGAAAACGCGTTAACGGGCGAAGCACCAGCCAGAGTCATATTTTTTGGAACACCCTCTGTCTGCCAACTGATGTCAAGCTCGGAGCTCCTCCCGAGCGATCTCAAACCGTACGGCAAGCGAACTAAGGCAACGATTGGACCAAAAACATCGATTTGTGCGGGAAAACATCAACGGTACCACCGAAAACATGAAAACCAGCTATGACTTCAAGGCGAATTCATCGAGATTCCAGCAGGACGCGCTGGTTTGATTATACAACCCACGATGTCAGAAAGGCCGATCTCCGAAGCTGCAGCACACTTGTGAAGGGCCCTATAGAGTACTCACCCGGATGAACGATGAAGTCTACCGCGTACAGAAGCACTGAAAGCCAAGGACCAAAATGAAGATCATGCACTTGGATCGTCTCACCCCATACTACGACCCCGACGCCACGAGACCGGCTTGTGCAATATGTATACGGGACGAAAAGATTTTTTTCTGGGTATTCAAACCACCTTTTTGTCTTGACATGACACTAGCACCATCATAAGATTGTCCAACGACAAGCAATCCGCTAAGTCCGTAGCTGTCTAACAGGCTCAAAATTATTTCTGCTAAATACGAGCCATTTCTAGCTCCTGAACAGTCTACAAAGCTTAAGAACCTTTCTTTGACTGCTAGCTTTTTAGCAAATCTGACAACCACGGAGAGTTGTTCCTTTTGTGGACCCTTGCTTCGTCTGCCATAATGGATTTCAGTTCGCACTCTTTTATTTCAGCTGTCATGTCCTCGCGAATGATTTCAGCAATTGTTTTTATTAATTCATTTTGGGTTTTGCCACTACAGTAGCTCGCAACCTTGTTTTTGAAACATTTTTCAAAAGTTGAATCATACTTCGCGAATAATTAACAAAATTAAAAAAAAAATTCACAGTTATCAAGGGCGCCACTTTCATCATGTCCTCTGAAATCAAGTCCTTGGCGACTGAGACACGTCGTAGGGTCGAAAACCTTTTCCAAATAATTACGGTTCATCTTGACAATATTTCAAGACTGTTCAAGCACCATATCACTTACTGTCTTCCAAGCACTGTTAGAATTTTATTATTGCAGAGTTTTTATTATTTTATGCAATAAGTCCTTACATACATAAATTTTCCTATCGGGATAATTTATCCGGACCGCGAAGTTTGGTCGAGCTGAAATTTTGGTGTATTTTTGGCAACAATGCAAATTCTATGAAAAATTTCGCATTGTGATAACTTCACACCGAGTCATTAGATCAGCACGAAATTTGCAAGACTCATTAATGGGAATAAAAAATAAGTTTCTGTCGTTTTTGAATAATGTCTGGGCAACCTTTTATCTACCATACGTACGTAAACACAAATCTTTCACGCCATTGACTCTCTGGTATTTTTTCGGTTTTTAGAATAAAATGCGAATGATTGATGACTTTATACAGTCAAATACAGTCAAATCTAAACTTATACAGTCAAACCTAAACTTATACAGTCAAATCTAAACTTGTAAAATTCCCATCGCACAAAAATCGTAACCTTGCACCGATTTATTTATATTTTTAGCACTTCGAACTTGCGTTTACGGTATCTCGAGACCGGATAAAATTCATAGGATTTATTGGTCTTGAGTAGATATAGGTCTGACAAAAGTTTAATGAATATGATAGGAACCATGTGGTGGTTGTGTCACCATGAAAAAACGCTCCGTGAAATTGAAGTGAAGAGCTATGCTTTTTAACTTTTTTAACAGCTATCAAACTATAATGAAATTCACACACACTTAACATGAGTGTAAACCAAGTAGGTCAGAGTTTTGGTTGTAATGTTAGGTCCGCGCTGTCAGCATCAACGATTTGATTCGTATTTTTCCTGGAAATCGGTACTATTAAATTTTTAAATAATAATGATTTCGTAGTGAAAATAAGCCGAAAATATTTCAATTTCAAAATATTTAACACATTCGTGGAAGGTAACTCCAAACACCTTTTTTGTCTTATAACTTCCAACGCTTTCAATGGGCCTATACCAAAGTTATGGAGTAAGTTATTTTAACGGGAGGCAAATTTGGTATAGTCTTTGTTGTGGTGGTACCAAAAGGTTTACAGCAGCAATATTGGACCTTCCGAGCTATTCAGTATGGGCTTTTTGACTCAAAGTTAATAAGTACACTTTATCATACGTAAAAGTCAAAGAAACATGCTCTCAAATATGGAATGAGACTGTGTTTGTTTTGCTTAATGTTAGGTATGAATATGCTAATTGTATATGATCCCATCAAGAAAGAGTAAGCGCAGCGAAAGTTGCTCGCAATAAACAACATTGTCTTGATTAGATATCATAAAAGTGGCAGGGATGCCATTTTTATTCTCCAAATGACTTCGAAAATTGTATTCTACGTTAATTACCTTATTACCTACCATTTTAATACTCAGACTATGTTTTGTCAAAAACATAATTGCATAAAACGCCAGTTTATAAAAGTTTTCTTATCTAAATACATTGCCTAGTAGGAATTAACAGATAGTTTTAATAAAAAAAGGATGATTGGCGAGGCACTTTTCGTCTTTTTCTTAACGTACAACTTGTCGAAATTAAATATTGCCGTGATAATTTTTTTGATTCTCGAGATAAGTCCCATAAAATCGTAATTAATACCGCAAATAGCACAGTCTTTATGTTATAAGTAGTGTGTATGCTTTGGTATAGGCTTACACTACTGCACTATACAACTCTTGATGTGACAAAAAAAAACCAATGAGGCGGAAACTTAAGTGTTTGCTGTTGGAAATATTTATTTTTCTGGGAGGGGCAAACCTAGAGTCGATTTATAATTCAAACTCAAGAATAGACAGAAAGCCAAAATGTTATTGCCAATGAGTTTACAATTTTTTATTTTGGATATTCTTTAAGTTAAGTAACCTATGTACGGTCTGAACAAAATAATATAATATTAGTGTTACTTATTATGATTAATCGAATTTTTGCCGTTTTTACACTTGTCCTTAGCCCTTAATGCATTCTGAAAATTTACTTAAAACAATTTCAATGCATTGCAAGCACGAAAGCGTCAGAAGCAGAATAATTTTAAGCCACCTATAAAACAAATTTTCCCGTGCTTCGGTCTTCATGATGGGTAATAAGAAAAAAACATGTTTCACGATTGAAGAACCTTTGAAAAATTTAAATTAAATAGAAAAAACAATGAGTACCCATGAGGTGTTATCCGATCAATCTGATTGAAAAATTTAATTGTTGTACCATTTGCCCTTAAAAGTCACTCTAAAAGTTGCTTAAAGTATCACCTTTCTCTTAGTCAAATTGACATCTTTTGCCAATCTGATATTTTCTGACATCTAAATGGTAATCTATTTTATATTAATGTTACTCATATAGTTAACTTTTTTAAAATCTATGAACAAAATATTTACAATTTAACTACAATTTCCTGGAGACTGACAGTTTACGCAATTTTATAATTGCTGTTGCACTGTGGGACTAACCCATAAGAGATTTAGTGTTGCTCACTTTATGAGCTACAGCCACGGATTCATGCAAATTTTCTTTCATCAGATATCTTTAGGAGCTGCCAGCTTGTTTCCACGGTAACATCTCTGGAAATATATAACGATTAACATGTCAAAAAGAAGCAGGAGCTGAGCAAAACCTGTACGGAAGTGTTTGCAGTCTTGGAACCAAACCAGCTATAGCCGAAGCTATACAGAAAAGTCTCTGACTTGGTCACTAAATGTAGCGAAGTTTTCTCCGCAGTTCAGGATGATCATCGCAGAGCCAACATGATGACTCACGTCATAAACACAAAAGACGCCAAGCCCTTCCGACAGGCTTCGAGACGGCTTTCCTTGGTCAAACAAGGGGAAGTGAGCAGAATGATTGAGCCGTCCGTCAGTCCATAGACATCATCAGTCGTCCTCGTGAAGAAAAAAGATGGTAGATCTCGCTTCTGTGTCGACTATAGACAACTCAATGACGTCACCACGAAAGATAGGTATCCGCATCCCCGGATCAATGACATAATATACACCTTGGTTGACGCGAAGTCATTTCAGGTGGAAATTGATTTGAAGGACCAAGAGAAAAAAATCTTCTCGGTCGGTACTGGGCTATGGCAGTTCTTGGAAATGTATTTTGGACTTTGCAACGCTCCAGCAGCTTTTGAGCGCCTAATGGAATGTATCCTACGTGGTTTGAGGTGGGAGACATGCCTGGTATACTTGGACTGAAGTAAAATACTTGGGACACGTCATATCCGCAGACGGTGTCAAAATTGATTCAGAAAATATACAAGCTATCAAAGATTGGCCAGCACCGAATAACAAACGCAGCTACCAAGCTTTCTGCTGGCTATAATGGAGACAACAAAGCAATTTCACAGGTACTTTTATCGGCAAAAAGTCGTTCTTCAAACTCATCGTGCTTTGCTGAGATGGTTGCTACACACCAAAAATCCCGAAGGACAAGTCACCAGTTGGACCAAAAAACTGCAATCGTACGACTATGAGATAGTCTATACTAGAGGACGGATGTATGGAAATGCTGATTCGTTGTCTTGTCGTCCCTGTCCAACCAACTGTAGACATTGCCATCATCTGGAAGTAATTGAGCCAAGCATGATGATATGGTTACTGACGGGGGAAAGCAACGAAGGATGGTCATCAGAGGAGATCAGAAACGCTTAGTTAGCCGATGATGAATTTGGGATATTGTTGGTATGAATGGAGTCCACGTTACGTCCGGAATGGAAGGAGATGTCAGAACATGGGACTGTCGTGAAAAGCTATTGGACCCCATGGAACTCTCTGCAGATTGAGAATGGTATGTTGAAGCGGAAGTGGAAAGCAGTAAACGGTACATCATGCAGGATGCAAATTGTTCTTCCTGAAGACCGAGTAAAAGTGGTACTACAGGAGATGCACGAAGGAAAGTCGCGAGGCCACCAAGTAGTAAACAAAGAAGTTTACCCCATTCCAAAAAAAGATGCGTTTGGAGTAGCGTTTCTACATTGGGTCAGCAGATATGGCGTACTCCGTGAACTGCATTCTGATCAGGGTCGAATCCGAGTCGCGAGTCTTGAGCGATGTGTGCGAGCTGTTGGAGATGCGAAAGATAAGAACAACGCCTCTTCACTTTCAGTCGAATGGAATGGAAAACGGTTTAACGACACGTTGAATAAGCATTTGTGGTGTTACAAGAGAAGCAGAGAGACTGGGACCGACACATTCCACTTTTCTTGATGTCACAAGGCAGTAGAAAACGCGTTAACGGGCGAAGCACCAGCCAGAGTCATATTTTTTGGAACACCCTCTGTCTGCCAACTGATGTCAAGCTCGGAGCTCCTCCCGAGCGATCTCAAACCGTACGGCAAGCGAACTAAGGCAACGATTGGACCAAAAACATCGATTTGTGCGGGAAAACATCAACGGTACCACCGAAAACATGAAAACCAGCTATGACTTCAAGGCGAATTCATCGAGATTCCAGCAGGACGCGCTGGTTTGATTATACAACCCACGATGTCAGAAAGGCCGATCTCCGAAGCTGCAGCACACTTGTGAAGGGCCCTATAGAGTACTCACCCGGATGAACGATGAAGTCTACCGCGTACAGAAGCACTGAAAGCCAAGGACCAAAATGAAGATCATGCACTTGGATCGTCTCACCCCATACTACGACCCCGACGCCACGAGACCGGCTTGTGCAATATGTATACGGGACGAAAAGATTTAAGGCGAGGGTAGTGTAACATCATTTGTACGACCATTGTGCCAAATCAGTCGACAAAACAACGAAAATTGCAGCAATATTATAAGAAGGCCGAAAAAAAACAAGATGGAGAACTTAGAACTTGACAGGGTAGATCGAATCAATAAAAATAAATAATTATTTATCTCTATATAAATAAAATAAATAATTATTTATCTCCATTATAATCATTAAAAATAAATAGTTATTTTATTCTATTCATAAGTTTCTTTCGGAAAGATATAAAGCCAGAGGCCACAAACCTTATACGCAACAATATCATAGCAATATTTTAAGATTCCATAACGTTGATAATTTATGTTAACGCTTCTGGTTTAAATGCCTAAAAATAACTTTTGAAACACCGGTCAGCAATGGTTTATCCCAATAATTGAGAAACTATCAAAAGATGATGATGATATATCATGGAAATGTCTTTTATCTCCATGCAATCGAATAAATCGAGTGCTTTTACCGCTTATTGCTTCCATCGAAATTTCCCGCAATCGGTTCACAAAACTATCATTCGAAACATATTAAGTGTGTTAATACTGCAACTCTTTGAACCAAATAAAACTATTTAATAGCAAAAGAGTATAGCGTTTTGCAAATCTAGCTCATCAAAAGCCACAAAAAGCATAACGCACGTTAGTAAACCTACTCATCTCCGGAACAATTTTCAAGGTCTGTGATTGCCACTATAATTACTTCTCGTATTAAGTAATTTATGCTGCAATGATGAACTTGCTTCGTTTTAATTTTTCCATATCGTTCCCTTCTTACTTGCTTGCTGCCTCCTCCTACGTATTGCAGCACAATTTCATGCATCGCAGGTTTTCGATGTTAGTCAACGATTGGCTAATCATTCACTTGACTGACGTCTGTTAGCCAAACATGAATTTCAATAGTAATTTCCTAAACATAGTCTTGTCTAACTCGAATGTTGTGTTGTGTCTTTACTAAATGTTTCTGCAGCGTACCAGATGATAGCTCGTTTGATGCAGGGAAATTATATTGTTTTGAGCAACAAGTGCAGTTTTGTTTTCAAACTACCCATAAACAAGAAATAAGAAACAATTAGTTGCATTTGTGGTTGCATTTTTTTAGTTGCAAACATCGAAAGAGAGATTTCACTGAAAATCACAATGAAAACGTACAATTTTCGAGAAATTTCAGATTTCGACGGTGTAATGAAATTTTGATTTCCGAAACTACTGTTTTCCATTGCGAATACTAGTTTTATAAATTATCTTATAGTGGGACTCTGGACAGTTTGATATATGTAAGTTTACCTGAAATTGTGAGCATAGCAAATTCATATAGACAGAATAAAATTTTATGCTGTCAATACATTTCTGTCTCATTATCCATACTGAAATTTGTTTTCGAAGCAATGGATTAAAATACCATTTTGAATTTCGTAGCTACCTTTAATGTATTCAAAACTATGCATATTCCATAAAAAATGGAAGTTCGCTTCCAAGGAAGATGTATTTTGATGATAAGTGTAGGGGCTGCACGGGAAAAATTAAATAATGTTGGATGCGAAAAAATTTACAGTTATTTCTACTATAATAAAGATTACAGTATATAAATTATATTTATGAGCTATATATTTTTCATATTTACTCAGCCTTTGCGTCGTGCCATGTTACTAAACATGGTGAAAATAAAGAAACCCGAATGTTTACTAAAAAAATTTCATACCAAGATAAAGACATCCTGTGAATTTCGTGCGAAAAGTTGCATTTATATAATAATTTTAGCGGTTCCCTTCCGTGATATTCTCAAAATATGGAAAATTGAAACATTTGTCTATGTTTATCATATGAAAATCAAATAGTAGCATCTGTTGGTATAAAAATAAAAAAAACACCTTGTGTTTGAGACTCTTTGTGAGCACCAAAAGCATATCGCATCTGCTTCACTTTGAGATAAGCACTAGAGATGAGGCGTATATACTGGAACAGGTATATGGATCAGGTATTTTTTTGGAACAGCCAGTACCTAGTACGAAATTCAAAAATACTAGGTACGAGTATTTTGTGGACTATACATGTAATCAAGAATTTACATAATAAATTTCGTCCATTTAATTCATTTCAATCAAACAGTGACGTAATAGTATCCTAATATTAATATAAACTCGTATTTCATACTTGAAAGTGCTTTCATACTCACGAGTATCTCGTACGCGAGACGAAAATACTTGCAAGTACGAAAATACTCGATACGAGTATATACTCGTATCGTTTCAAAATATTTTACTAATAGGCTCGTATCGTTTCAAAATATTCGAATACGAATATACTCGTATCGTTCCAAAATATTCGATACGAGTATACTCGTATCGTTCCAAAATACTTGCAAGTATTTTGGAACTATACGAGTACATACTCGTATCGAGTATTTTGGAACTTGTAAGTATTATAGTATCGCATATTTTTGAATAAAGTATTTTCGTGCTTGCGCGTATTTTGGGACTTTAGGTTTAGGTTTTTAGGGCAAAAGTAGCTGAAATCGGACAAAATCGGCCAAGTTTGGGTTAGAGTTATTTGGGGCATAACGGGCCAAGACCTATTGCTGTGATACAAAAATTTAGATTTTGTAAGGGAGGAAGGGTTTTTTTTGGCCATAGTTTGTCAAAAACTGCCTTTACATCGCTTTCGATGATTGAAAGTGGTCGGGGAGTATATTAGTGATATTTTAAGGGCGAAAAAATGTTGATCGGAGAAATTGGGCAAGTATTTTATTCAATTATTCAAAAAGGTTTTAGGGCAAAAGTAGCTGAAATCGGACAAAATTCGTGTTTTACAAATAATTTTTTTGATTGTTTTGGGTGAAATTTCCATAGAAATCTGGGAAAAAGCGGCCTAGTTTTTAAGATACGGCAAAATGAAATCCGCCAGAAAAAACTAAAAGTAGCACTAAAAATGTTGAGATCCTTTTTGGTTCGCCAGTTTCCTTCTCAGGCTGTGCTGAAGCCCTCCTCGTGACTACACTCCAACCCTACCGGGTTTGTGACTCATGTCCAGCCTTATTGAAGAGGCTGGCCCCCAGTGGGTGCATGTTTAATAAACGTAACATTTTTTTTATAATATCTTTCTTTAAAATTTTCGACCAACTTCATGCTTCAGTGAGGCGAAGTGAAAAACCGACTGTTTTATATTAGCCAGGAAAAGTTTGGTATCAGAGATCGTTCGAAGAAAAGTTTTTCGATTTCGAATACATTAGGTGTTTTATGCATATATTAAAATGAAAATCAAATTATATTTATTGAATTTGATTGTTTTCCTTTAAATGGCTCCTAGATTGGAGAAAGACTTACCAAATAAACGGCCGACCATTGGAAAGTTACGGACAAGCTGCACGGATTAATGACTCAGTATCCTTTCACGGTCATCTGCACCATCACCATTTTAGCCTGGGAACTTTGTGTCTGGTGGGTGGGGGAGGGCATCTCATACCGTTTCATTATATCACTGTAAATCGCATGTACAAATAATACTAGCTAGTATTTTTGGAACAGGTATTTGGAACAGGTATTTTTTTGTACTCGTACTAGGAATACCTAGTATGTGAAAATGCGAGTACGACCCAACTGTAATCAGCACACCTTTTTAAATTTCATTTCAATCTGATGAATGCGTTGGAAGTTGTAGAGGAAGAAGGATTTTTAGGGTTATAAAATTAAAAAAAAACTCTAGCGCACCTGAACCGCTAGAAACACTAATGTTCGAAGAACAGTAGAATAATCGTGCAGGTTTTTAGGCATATTCTACCACACGAGCTGCTTACTATGGCCAAACTGTCTCAAACGCCACGTTTTACTTTGATCTCAAGAATGCGTTATAGCTCATATGGTAGGAGGTTTCAGATATTACCACTGGCATGGGTTTCAAAGTTTATGAAAGAAAAACACTTGTTAATTATATTCGTTATCAGTTGCTTATTTCACCAAACTTTGAAAGTAGCATCTCATATAACATCAATGAAGAAAATGCTCAGTGCCTGCAGCACTGTAACTGAAGTTGGTGTTTGGGGCTGCGATCATAGGCGCGCCGTAGGGGGGGCCAGGGGGGGCCGGGACCCCCCCAGACCCTAGGCTGGCCCCTCCCAGAAAAATAAATATTTCTAACAGCAGACACTTAAGTTTTCGCCTGTTTGGTTTTTGTTGTTACAGTAGTAAGCCTATACCAAACCGTACACACTACTTATAACATAGAAACTGTGTTATTTGTTGTGTTAATTACGGTGTTATGGGACTTATCTCGAGAAAATATTTAATTTCGACAAGTTATACGTTAAGAAAAAGACGAAAAGCGCCTCGCCAATCATCCTTTTTTAATTAAGATTATCTGTTCATTTCTACTAGGCAATATACAGGTATTTATATAAGAATACTTTTATAAACTGGTGTTTGGTGCAATTATGTTTTTCACAAAACATAGTCTGGGTATTCAAATGGTTGGCAACAATGTAATTAACATACATAGAATACAATTTTCGAAGTCATTTGGAGAATAAAAATTGCATCCCTGCTACTTTTATGCTATCTATTCAAGACAATGTTGTTTATATTGAGCAATTTTTGCTGCGCTTACTCTTTCTTGATGGGATCATGTACAATTACCATATTCATACCTAACATTAATCAAAACAAACACAGTCTCATTCCATATTTGAGAGCATGTTTCTTTAACTTTTGCGTATGATAAAGTGTACTTATTAAGTTTAAGTCAAAAAGTCCATACTGAATAGCTCGGAAAGCCCAATATTGCTGCTGTAAACCTTTTGATACCACCACAACAAAGACTATACCGAATTCGCATCCCGTTCAAATAACTTACCCTATAACTTTTGATCCATTGAAAGCGTTGGAAGTTATACGAAAAAAAGGTGTTTGAGTTACCTTCCGCGAATGTGTTAAATTTTTTGAAATTGAAATATTTTCGGCTTATTTGCACTACGAAATCATAATTTTTTGAAAATTTAATAGTACCGATTTCCGGGACAAAAATGTTGATGCTGGCATCGCGAGATACCGTAAACGGAAGTTCCAGGTGCTAAAAATATAAATAATTCGGTGAAGGATTACGATTTTTTTGCGATTGGGAATTTTAGAAGTTTAGATTAGACTGTATAAATATAGTATCAAATTCATCAATCATTTGCATTTTATTCTAAATGCCGATAAAAATACCAGAGAGTCAATGGTGTGGAAGATTTGTGTTTACGTACTTATGATAGCTACACGGTTGTCCAGACATTTCAAAATGACAGAAGCTTATTTTTTATACCCATTAATGCGTCTTGTAAATTTCGTGATGATCTGATGACTCGGTGGATCACAATGCGAAATTTTCCATCGAATTTGCATTGTCGCCAAAAATACACCAGAATTTCAGCTCAACCAAACTTCGCGATCCGGATAAATTATCCGGATAGTAAAATTCATCCACAATATCTTCAAGGACATATTGCATACAATCACCAAAACTCTACAATAATCACACTCTACACTCAGAAAAATGTCATTTAATAGAATCAAATTGAAATCAAAAATTCAATGATGAAAAATTTTGATTTGAAAAGAACATTTTTATAATAAAGTGGAATTCAAATAAGATTCGCTTTTTATTTCAAAGTGATTTCAACTTTTGATTTAAAGTGATTCTAAAAAAGTGGTAAGGGGTGAAATTTTTCTAAGTGTAATAGTGCTTGGAAGACAGTAAGTGATATGGTGCTTGAACAGTCTTGGAATATTGTCAAGATGAACCGAAATTATTTGGAAAAGGCTATCGACCTTACGACGTGTCTCAGTCGCCAAGGACTTGCTTTCAGAGGACATGATGGAAGTGGTCCCAGTGATAACCGTGCATTGTTTTTTTGGAATTTTGTGAATTATTCCCGAAGCATGATTTAACTTTTGAAAAACATTTTAAAAACAAGGTTGCGGACTACTGTAGTGGCAAAACACAAAATGAGTTAATAAAAACAATTGCTGAAATCGTTCGCGAGGACATGACAGCTGAAATAAAAGAGTGCGGACTGATATCCATTATGGCAGACGAAGCAAGGGTCCACAAAAAGGAACAGATAATTCATGTGTAATTCATACTTACCATTCACATTATATGTATATAGTAGTAGCTCATACGTAATCACAGACACGAAGTTTATTTGATAATGCATTATTCATTACCAAATAACAAACAATAAATTAATAAACATATAATGTATTAGTAAATTATATAAGTTGTATGAACAGTACGTGTACCTTACGGAAGACAAAGTTATCGCTTGTTTTGAGCCTTTCGGTCCCTGGCCCCAGCCAGATTTTAGACCACGGCACGCCTATGGCTGCGATCCGAAAAATTTGCAGAACTTTGGGAATTGAAACATCGGTTATTTATTTTCATTCCAAATTTTTCCGGTATGAATACTAACTGTAAGCATTTATTGATACAAAAGTAACACAACCGACTCGTGCTGGCAACCTTTCGCCAGTATCAAAGCCAAGAATATATCACATCTGCTCCACGTTGTTATATTACATTCGAAGTTACAGGAGTATAAAGAAATTTAGGGTTACCTGCAGCGAGTTTTTTCAAATAATCGAAAGCTTAATATTTGCCGTTTATTGTCACTACAATATCATTACCAATTGAAAATTCTACGATAAAACCACTTAATAAAAAGATTGCAAACAAACACAAAACCAACAATAGCCGGCAACCCTATAGTGGCTTTTCCACCAAATTTGGCCTGAATAATGTCTATAATAGGTTCCATTAATTGTATGAAATTCGTATTGATTTCATGACTACACTCGAAGTTATAGGGCAAAAAGTTTTATTTTCCTGAGCGAATTTTCAAAACCAAAGACACAAAAATTACCATAGCTGGCAGCACCAATCGAATTTTTCAACCGAATTTCTATCAAACAGAGTTTAGAGTAAGGTTCAGCTACTGTGTCAATTTCATGAAAATCTGGTAACTTATTCACATTTCATAGGGCAAAAAGCAGTTTTTTTTCTTTGTAATTTTTCAAGATGGCCCAACTGGCACAGAGTTGCCTACAATTCAAAATCGCTTCTATCAGATCTGGTCCTACTTAAGTCCAATGCATTCTGTAAGTTTCAATTGTATCTGATTATTGATTCGTGAGTTCCCGTGAACAGAAGTTTTTGATGCTAAAAATATAGGTTAACTGGGAAAGAGCTACCGTTCTTGACCGACATGAAATTTCCAAAGTTTTACTTTGAACGTCTAGATAAAGCATAGGATTTGTATACAGATTGGTTTTATTATAAGAAACGGAATTTTTTTTAGAATATTCGATGGTTTGAATTTTTCACTTCCAAATTTTTATTTTTTCAAATTAAAGACACCAAAATTATCATAGCTGGCAGTTCCAGCCGTATTTTTCAACCAAATTTCTACCAAACGTGGTTTAAAATAAGATCCAGCTACTGTATGAATATCGTCGAAATCGAACGATTCAATCAGAATTTATAGGGCTAAAAGCAGTTACCTTTTTAGTGATTTTTCAAGATGGCACCACTGGCACAGAATCGCCCGCATTTCAAAAGCACTTCTATCAAACCTTAAGACCAATACATTCTGCTAATTTCAATCAATTCTGATAATGGGATCGTGAGTTTCCGTGAACAGAAGTTTTTGATGCTAAAAATATAAGTAAATTGGGCAAGGGTTACCAGGCGTGCCCGTAATACCATATCAAATTTTTTTTTTGTCTATGTAAACAAAGCACAGTATATACATATGAGTGGCTTTTTTTTTTGAAGAAACGGCATAATTTCAAGAGAGACGATGATTTGAAGGTTTTCACTTTCAGTGCCTGCCCTAGCTACAGGGTTGCCAGCATTAAAAGCTACATAAATCTACAACTAACTAATATCAATATGTCCCGAAAATTTCGTAATGATTGAATAGCTTTGTCAAAAGTGATCGCAATTTAAAAATTTTCAAGTTTTCCCGTTCTCTTTTTAGGCACCCAGCGCACACATGAGGTTAAAAACTTCCAAAACATTATTCGATTCACATGTAAAATACGTTCGAAATTTATTTCGTTAACTTTATTTTTACAAAAATTATTTGTGTGCGGAATAATAGGTATATTAAAAATATCACTAAAATGGCCGCCGGCGCCAAAGGGTAAAAGATTGCTAACTTTTTGTGAGACCTGGCACTATTTTGCTTATACACCAATGTAACCTGAAAATTTCAGTTCAATCGGATGGCGCGTTCCCGAGATTTTTTCACTGAAATTTTTTGATGATATATATATATATATATATATATATATATATATATATATTTATATATATATATATATATATATATATATATATATATATATATATATATATATATATATATATATATATATATATATATATATATATATATATATTTATATATATATATAAAGAAATATGAATTTTTGGCCAAAGTGATTTGAATACTAATGTTCTTCTTCGAACATTAGTAAAAAGTTTTTTTCACAACAAGACCATTAGCATTTGAAAATTTAATGATGGTACTTCTTGGTAAAATAAATGACAAAAATTACCACATCTGGCAGCACTATGATTTGTTTTCTTCTAAATTTGGCTTGAATTTTTATTCATCTACAATGTGAATTATGTTATATTTCGCATCGGAAGTTATAGGGCTAAAAAAATTCATTTTACGGAGCGATTTTGAAAGATGTCTCAGAGTTGTCAGCATATTCATTCAATTTCCAATAGATCTAGTTCTTATTAAGCGTTATACATCCTGCGAATTTCAATTGAATCTGATTATTGAATCGTGAGCTCTTTTTTTATTTATCTGCTTAATCATTAACAGTTTCATGATTAGACAGAAAATACATTTATGAAATTATTAAAAACAATTAATCGGTCGGATAAGTCGGCGCTTGAAAATTTCAAACATATGATTAAAGTCGAACATGTTATACGCTGGTTTTAAACTTCGGGCTATTGCGCAGGTTGATTCATTTAATCCATAATTGGTTTTATGAAACGGAATGTATAATTTGCTTCTACGCTCATCGTGGTCAACGCGAATGTTCAGTAATGCTAACAAAAACTCAGAGCTCACGTTTTTAGTGAGTAACTTCGCAGCAAATAGAGCTTTGAAATTTTGACGTCGGGTTTCTAGAGGGTCCATGGTTAATAATTGCAAGCGGCTTTCATAAGAAGGTAAGCGAAAAGGATCAGATCAGCAGAAAGAGCAAAAAAAAATTTAACGCATGAGAACCTCTAGAAAACTAATTTTCGAAGAAATTGTCTTTGAGTGACAGCAAATGTGGAAAGATGTTATTCACTTTTTTTGTAGTATCATATCAACCATTCCTTATCCAAAGCAACAAAATCCAACTATAACATTGATGAAGAAAATGTTCAGTGCTGCCAACACTTTTCCAACGAAGCAGCAATAAGTTTACCATAACAAGCTTATACTTCAATCAATTTATTCTTTGAATTTCGTTCTCATCGCAGGATTTCATCGAAAGTTTCAGCGGTTAACGATTGTTTGAGGCTGCCATCCGAAAAATGTTCTAAACTCGGAAAATTTAAAAATTGGTTCCTTATTCTTATTGCAAATGCTTTGCATATGAGTATGTAATTGAAGCATCTGTTGGTGCAATATCTACGAAAATGTCTGATGCTGGTTACCCTGTGTCAGCAGCAAAACAAAAAATACACCAAATCTGCTTCACGTTAAGTTAAACCCAACCAGTAAATTTCGTTACGATTGAATCACTGCGCTGGAAGGAATACAGGTGAAAAGAATTTTAGGGTTACCACCCTCAAAACTTTTCAAATTTTTAAAACGTTAATATTTGTTGTTAATTTTCATTGCAAGATCATTCTCAATTGCAAATCTAATGACATAATCGCTCAGTAAAGAAATTTCACAAAATAACAAAAATGGTAATAGCTGGCAGCCCTTTCATGATTTTCGTACGAAATTCCTACGACATTTACTTCACATTAAGGTCCATTTACCGCATGAACTTCGTCTTGATTTCTACACTGGACCGGAAGTTATAAGGAAAAAAGCTTTATTTTGTTGAGCAAATTTGCAAGATTTATGAGACAAAAATCACCACAGCTGCCAGCCCTATGCTAATTTTTCAACCAAATTTTCACCAAATGTTACATAGAGGAACATCCAAGTACTGTGTATTAAAATCTGATGGCTGAATCGGAAGTTATAGGCCAAAAAGCTGTTTTTTTCTCAGTTTTTTTTTCAAGATGGTACCACTGCCACAGGGTTACCCGCATTTCAAAATCACTTCTATCAGACCTGGTCCTAGCTAACACCAACATGTCCTGTGAATTTCATTATGATCGAATAATCCGGTCATCAGTTCTCGTGAACAGAACTTTCGAGTGCTGAAAATAGAGGTAATTTGGTGATAGGTTGCCGTTCTTGTGCAAATCGGAATTTTGAAAATTGTATCTTGACATGAAGGACAAAGGATAAAATTTATCAAAATTTTGAATTTTTTGTCAAAAATCAAAAACTTTTCAGGAAGGTCAATGATTTGAAGGATTTTTTTTCAGCTGCCTGCCACAGCTACAGGATTACCCGCTTTATGTTGAAAATCTATATGTTCTAAACTTTAGTCAACATCAACACGCTCTGTAATTTTCACGATGATCCATTGTTTTTCTTACAAGTAATGACAAATCAAAATTTGAAAAAAAATCCTTGCCTACTTTTAGGCACCCTGCACCCACACATGGCTCAATATTTTCCAATTTTTTATCATAAACAAGAGGTAAACATAGAGGTAATATCGTATACCATCAAATGTTTTCTAAAGAACACCATGGATGCATTAAGCTTTATGTTGAAAATCTATATGTTCTAAACTTTAGTCAACATCAACACGCTCTGTAATTTTCACGATGATCCATTGTTTTTCTTACAAGTAATGACAAATCAAAATTTGAAAAAAAATCCTTGCCTACTTTTAGGCACCCTGCACCCACACATGGCTCAATATTTTCCAATTTTTTATCATAAACAAGCTTAAAACATAGTTAGTTCTCATTCCCAATATTTTTCTTTAACAAAAATTTACACTGCTTGGAAATTTAGGAGTACCTCAAAATTCACTAAAACGCTCGCCGCCGCCAAAAGGTTTAGGATATCTGAATTTGAGAAAACCATGGACCTACCTAGTATATACAGTGGCTCACAGCTTATTTGATACAGTGCTTCTTTAAAAAATTAAGTTGCAATAACTCAAAAAATAATAACAATATCAAAAAAATTTGAATACCATTTTGAAGGCAATTGTTTGTTGTTTATTAAACAAGTTTATATTTGTTACAAAGTTGCTGTTTTACATCTTAAAAAACAAAAAAACTAAAAATAATAACAAATTTCATGTCACAGCTTATTTGATACAGTTTGATTAAACATTAAAATTGTTGTAAATTATGAGGTTTCCAGTTGATTTCAATACTTTGTATGATAGTCCTTAGACTTAAGCAGAGCCTGGAGCCTATTCGGCATTGAATCAACGAGTTTTTTGTGATGTCAGGAGTAATTTTGGATCAAATTTGGATCATTTTTCCTTGGATCATTGTCTTGGTACAACCGAAATTGGTTGCTAACACCCAGTTTTTCAGTGCTTTTCTGCAAATTGTTTTTGAGTACATCAAGGTACTTTGTTTGGTCCATTGTTTCCTCAATAAACTTTAAATTTCTGACTCCGGCTGCAGACATGCAGGCCCAAACTATCACATTACCACCACCATGCTTCACAGTAACTCTGAGGTTCTCCTTGTTTTGCTCAGTGGTTGCCTTGCACCAGACATATGACATTCCGTCGGAGCCAAAAATGTTAAACTTGGACTCGTCCGCAAAAATAACCGTATTCCAGAACGCGGATGGCTTTCCCACATGCTCTTTGGCAAAGGCAAATCGGCTTATTGTATTTTTTTTGGAAATGAAAGGCTTCCTACGAGCTACTCGGACCCTGAAATCATGGTCGCGAAGCACTTGTCGGACGGATTCAGCACTACATGACTTCCTTAATTCACGATGAACCTCAGTAACCAATTTTGGAGCGTAAATCTTTGTGTTTGCTTTCACTTTCCTTACAATGTATCGTTGGTCGGATACGGTGAAAATATTGTTTGGCGCATTTCTCCTCTTATTTTCTACCCGATTTTCGTGTAGGAAGCGCTCAATTATGTGCTGCACTGTAGAGACACTCAAATTCACACTTTCAGCAATTTTCCGAACACTTTGTCCTTTTTTAAAGTGGTTTAATACCGATTCGCGCTGTTCAATTGTGGTGCGATGACCCATTTTACAATTTTGACTCATTTTGGCACTTCAGCTAACAAGATCTTGCTAAAAATTACCTAAGCCAATGTCTAACACAATCAAAAATTCAAGAAACAAAAACAAGACAGATTAACGGCACGACAAATAGAAGTTTATTCGCATTGAAGTGTCTGTATCAAATAAGCTGTGAGCTGCAATTTTTCTGCGCCAGTGGTATTTCTCTTTTATCGGACGCCGAAGAATATTGCTGGAACCTTTTTTGTTTGCATTGTATTCGCTGAACATGCATCTAGTCAAATACGTTTAAATTTTTTGGATAGGGTTCTTTATTTCAAAGTTACAGTGATTTGCATTTTTAAATAGTCACTGTATCAAATAAGCTGTGAGCCACTGTATATATATAAATATATATATATATATATATATATATATATATATATATATATATATATATATATATATATATATATATATATATATATATATATATATAGATATATATATATATATATATATATATATATATATATATATATATATATATATATATATATATATATATATATATATATATATATATATATATATATATATAAACAAATATGAATTTTCTGCGAAACGAGTTTAATACTAATGTTCTTCGAACATTAGTAAAAAAAAACTTTATTTTGCTGAGCAAATTTGCAAGATTTAGGAGACGAAAAGCACCATAGCTGGCAGCGCTATTCTAATTTTGTCTAATGTTGTCTAAAGAAAGGTTCAAACATTGTGAGAAATTCGTTAAAATGTGGTGGCTGAATCGGAAGTTATAGGCCAAAAAGCAGTTTTTTTCATTTATTTTTCAAGACGGTACCACTGCAACAGGGTTGCCTGCAGTTTAAAATCACTTCTATCAGACCTGGTCTTAGTTAATGCAAACATGTTCTGTAAATTTCATGTTGATCGGATTGTCCGGTCGTCAGTTCTCGTGAACAGAACTTTCAAGTGCTGAAAATAGAAGTAATATGCTGATGGGTTGCCGTTCTTGTTTAAATCGAAATTTTGAAAATTTCAATTTGACATGATGGACAAAGGTTAAAATTTATCAATGATTTGCACCCGCGTGTTGGCTCTTGTGATGGAAGGTTGTAGCCGGAGAATTGCTGAGAGATTTGCTTTTCTCCAAAAGATGGTATTTCTCTGGAATTGACAATACGTGTATCAACGTGTCTTAAACTGCGGTTTCGTGTTCGTTGCGTTGTTTGAGTCACTTGTGTGTTTGTGTTGTCAAGAGTAAAAATTTTAGGTCGAACCCACCATAAACGGGTGTTATCGTAAACCGATGGCTGATGCGCTATCGTTATAAGCCAACCTAATCCTCGTAAAAGAGGACACTGTACTACTAAAAAAAAATCAATGATTTGAAGTTTTTGTCAAAAAGCAAAAATTTTCAAGAGGGCCGATGATTTGAAGGAGCCTGCCGTATTTACAGGGCTACCCGCACTGCTATTAAAATCCATGTGTGTTAAATTTTAGTCAACACCAATACGCTCTGCAATTTGCACGTTGATCCAATGTTTCTGTCAGATGTTATGACAAATCAAAATTTGAAGAAAAATCTACTCTTACTATTAGACACTCAGCACCCACACACGGTTCAAAATTTCCAATTCTTTTTCATACACAAGCTTAAAACATAAATATGTTTCATTCCCAATACCTTTTTTAACAAAAATTTACACTGCGTGGAAATATAGGAGTACTTCGAAATTCACTAAAATGCCCGCCGCCACCAAAAGGATAAAGATATCTGAATCTTGGCAAGTCATAGACCTACCCAATATATGCATCTATGTTCTTCGAAACTTTCAGCTCAATCGGATCGGTTACTTCAGAGATTATCTCCCTTAATCCCTATTGTATAAAAAATATTCGCGTTGTCAGCGTCGAGTAAAATGGAAGATCCAGGAGCAAAAGTGATCTGGTCATTGATATAAATAGCAAAAAGAATGGGACCAAGATTGCTTCCTTATAGAACACCTGATGTGTCAATTATGTCAGTGGATAGAATGCCACTAAATTGCACCTTCTATTTGCGGTTCGAGAGATAAGATTTAATTCAGTCAGTTAACTTATTAGAGAATTATTTTCAGAAGAACTAATTTTGAAAATAAAGTGGGATGGGCGGCATAACAGGGTTGCTGTGAATAAGTACAAACTTTTCAAGGAGTTTGTCTATCGTAAGTGCTGACTTTACTTTTGGCTATGGTAACCGTGTTAATAAAAACACGTTCTTTTCATTTCAGTTGCTGTAAAGCAAGATAATTTTAGCCACGCTGACTTCGAGGTGGAAATGAAAGGTGGTTTTCGAAAGGCGAAAAACAAATTTGACCGCCGTACCTTCAGTTCAAAATGCTCTAAAAAATAAATCAAATTGGAGCAATGTTTATATCCTTAGCTTTAAGACCATATGTTAAATGTTTTTTTCTTTGTACACTGGACACATTTTTACGTTTAATAAATTTTCCTTTATGCAATATGAGTATGTTTTATTTTATGTATTTATATACGCTCTCGTCGCTCCGACTTGGCCGTACTCTTAAGCTAGAACTACACTGGTCTCACGTAACGTGAGCTCACGTGTCGTCACATCAGCTGACCACACGTGTGATAGATCTGCAGTTCCATTTTGTATGGTTAGAGCTACACTGGCGACACGTCACATGGCTCATGTGAGCTCACGTGAGCTCACGTTTTTGATAATCTGCAAATTCAGATTTTTGAGCTCACGTGAGAGCACGTTTAGCCAATATTTTTACCGCATGGTATTTGATTTGATTGAAATGAATAAGGTAAGTGATTTGTTGCAAATGTATAAGCATGAATACTTGTGAAATGGCGAAATACATTGATGCTGGTAAATTGTGGGAAAAAATTGTAACAGAATTTTTATGTGCGCAGCGAAATTTAGTTAAACCTCAAACCGTCGATATGCAATTGCAACACACGTGAGCTGCTAGCATGAGACTAGTGTATTTCCAAGCGTGAGCTCATGCCTCCACACGCATAACGTGACGACACGTGAGCTCACGTTACGTGATACCAGTGTAGTTCTAGCTTTACTTGCATTTCATGTGTTTCAAAAGAAAGATAGCTTTTAAAAGCTTTCTCTCTTTTGTAAATCTCAATGTACTCTTTTCTGACCTGGAGAAAATTTTGGGAAGCACTGTAACGTGTGCCTGAGCAATCAGCTGCTTCCTATCTGATTTAACCAAAGTGCTTTAGAAGCAATTTTAACGAAGCTACATGGAAGCGCTTCCTGCTACGGACATGCTGTGTTAAAATTTATATGAAGCTGAAGCAAAAGCGGAGCGATTGTAAGCGATTGCATGCTTCGATGCAAGCGCTTCGAAAACCTTTTTGAAGTGCTTCTTTTCCCGCTGGGCTGCTAATCGGATCAAAAACGATTTTAAGACCAGCATGAAAAATTGTGCAAAAATGAGTTTTCCAAAAACAATATTATCTGTTCAAGGTCAACATAATTTTTCGTATAATTTCTTCATAATTTTCTGCTGAAAAATTATTTAATGTATAAAATTCGGCACGTTATAGATAGCTTGAATTTTATTGGTATTCTGACAATAATAAAATATTGATTTATTTTGTTGTATGTTTTCCCTTTAAGCAATTATGAATGCAATTGAATTGATAATTATGATGTAAATATTTGAACGTTTCTTCAGGAAACGTCAAAAATTTGCCAATATCCTTTCAGATACTTCACAGTAAAGCCCGTCACTACAAAATTAAAACAGAAAGCATCAAACAGAAAGCTAAAATCCGTTAAAAAGAAATACAATATTCACTGCGGCACGCTTTGTGGCGAAGAATCTGGTGTTGATTTAGACTCAGTTCAGGAATTTCAGCCACAGTTAAGAATGTCATGTAATGGCTATAATGCTTGAAATATCTATAATCTTGATAAGACAGGAGTATTTTTTAGAGGAGCATCTTAAAAACCACTACGTCTTATGTAGGAAAAATGTACATATGGAAAACCTTGAAAAAAATGCGTGACAGTTGCAATGGAAGCTGCATAGGAAAAACCGAAAAACCAATAACGTTGGGAAGAATTGACATTAAGCGAAGTTTGGGCAAAACTCGGCGAACAAACACAAAATCTTAAAGAGCGGGTGCTATTTTTAAAGAATGAAT
Organism: Nemotelus pantherinus; assembly: GCA_963978885.1. Classification (NCBI taxonomy): domain Eukaryota; kingdom Metazoa; phylum Arthropoda; class Insecta; order Diptera; family Stratiomyidae; genus Nemotelus; species Nemotelus pantherinus. The sequence continues at coordinate 60,398,162 of OZ022263.1, forward strand.
GCACACTTGATATTGAAATGCAAACAAAAAACCGAAACATCACCATCTTTTTTGATGGCGGGCCGGGCCCACCCTGAAGAGTCGCCACTGGTTATACCAACTGCGCTTATATGATGAACCTCATATTGTGAGCTATGGAAAATACTGTTAGTTACGATCTGCTTGGAATAAAGTGTTTCCACTTACAATTACACACTGAAAAAAATCCACATAGCGCCCAGAGCCATGTAACATAGCGCATTATTTATGGTCCCATACGCCATGTACATAGTACTCTGAGCCATGCAATATGGCTCCCAGCGCCATAATCTCAGAATCTACATAGCGCGTGGTCCCATGTTACATGGCGCAGCATTTATGGTGCCACACGCTATGCACATAGTGGCCTGAGCCATGCAGTATAGCTCCCAGCGCCATAATTACATGGCGCAGAAATTATGGCCCCACACGCCATATTACATAGTGCCATGAGCCATGTAATATGGCTCATGGCACTCCAATTATAGCTCGCAGCCATAGTGTGTCAGGGGATTTATAAATGTCAGCAAGTGATACTTGAGTGTGATACTCAATCGGCTAAGGGCGCATATTATTGAATGGCTCCTTCGGCGACTCTAAATGCAGCCAGCGCCTGTTTGTTGCAAGCAAATGACTTCTCCGTGTGCTCATTTATGGTAAGTAGCACTGTTTTGACTGATTTGCTTCTTCAATGTACTATAGTCTTCCACGCCATGTACTATAGTCCTTCACGCCATGTACTATAGTCCTTCACGCCATGTACTATAGTCCTTCACGCCATGCACTATAGTCCTTCACGCCATGTACTATAGTCCTTCACGCCATGTACTATAGTCCTTCACGCCATGTACTATAGTCCTCCACGCCATGTACTATAGTCCTCCACGCCATGTACTATAGTCCTCTACGCCATGTACTCTAGTCCTCTACGCCATACAGTATAGTCCTCCACGCCATACAGTATAGTCCTCCACGCCATGTGTTATAGCTCTCCACGCCATGCACTATAGTTCTCCACGCTATGTAATATAGTCCGCCACGCCATATACATCGCGTGGAAGACTATAGTACATGGCGTGGAGGCCTATGTACTTTTCGCCATGTATTATGGCGTGTGGCGCTATATTTTATCACAATCCCTAAATCGACTATGTACATGGCGCCAGAAGTCTATAAATTATGGCGTCTGGCGCCATGTGTTTTCTCAGTGTAGGTTCCGTCGAAATCTGAGAGTCGAAAGCGTTCAGATTCAAAGTGATGAGAATTAAAATTCAAAGTGATTAGAATTCAAATATTCCAGCAGACATTCAAAATTTACCTTTTTTAAAAGATGATGATGTCTTTTTTAATCTTAAACCAAAGAAGCCATAGCAGCATTTATTGATTCCGATAGTGAATTCAAATCGCAGTCATTCAAAATTCGATGACTTAGTTTAAGCGAGATTTACGCCAGCTGACTATGTGTGAGTGTGCATATGAAATGTGTAAACGAAAGTGATTTTTCAACATGACGACTTTTGGTAAACGCTGTGCACTTGGTTTGTTATCCATTACCCTCTTTGTGGAAATCATTCTTGTTTTGAAAAAAACAAAAAAGAGTTAATAAAATGTTCAGCTATCGCTAAATGTTTCTCTATATTGATTCTTGCCTTCTTCGTACGTTACCTGAAATGTTCAACGTAACCTAAACTTCCTATCTTGCCACATTTATACAGTACAGTTTCTATTTGCGTGTAAGCTATTGCTCAAAACAAGTTTCTATATATACACGCAATTCGAATTTCGCCCGTTTATTCGACGCACGGGGTTAAATTGGGCTCTCGCATAAACTAAGTCAATGTTTAAAAACCTCAGAAGAGAGAGATATAAGGAAATGAAAATGGCAGTGAGAAGTGAAGCAATTTGCCTAGGCTGAGCGTTAGTAGTAGTAAGCGAATTTGACATTCACTTACTGTGCCGAACAGAAAGATAGAGTGAGATAGATAGAGAAAAATAGTTGGCCATGTGCACGCGAATTTGACAATTACTAACTCAGCAACAACAAAAGCTAAGGTATCGGGGAAACCAAGGGGAATATCTGAGGTAGCAATTCTCTCGATTTGTTCTATTTATAGATTTTACCTTTGTAGTAAAATTGCTTCACTAAATTTCGTATATGTATACGCTTGTTTCATTTCCTTAGATCTCTATGCTCTGAGTTAAAAACTATTCATTTTATTTCAAAGCACACTTCAATTTTTTCGCGAAACATCGCTTGGAGACCCACAAGTGAAATTGTTTGACGTATATCTCCTTTTGAAAGTATTTAAACGTCTAAACTTAATTTTAACAGCTGATCGTCTAATCGAATAAATAATTTATTTCAAAACTTGCGTTCATAGTTTTGAATGAATCAGATAAAATATTTACATTTTAAATAAAATATTCAGCCTTTCTAGTCATTAAGATTGTTTCTTATATTAGTTTCATATTTGTGCCACCCAAATTTGCAAGTTGTTTTTCTAAGCTTTTATTTTCTGTGTGAACATTCTAGGAAAGTCCTTGAAAAAATAATTGGTCTTCTACACTTATTTTTTAAAGGACTTTTTTAAAATTTCCACACAGTTCCTGTAATTTTTTCACATTTTTCCCTTTTCAAATACGTCGTGAATAAAATTTTATCTGTATATGGTATCGAAAATTTTTACTGTTTCAAGCGACTTTTGTGCTACAATTAGAGCATTTATGATACTTCGTACGAGTTTTACGGATTTAAATATTATAGTTTAATCAGCTTAAATTAATTAATTTAGTTATAAATTTTGGGTGCCGGATTTTGGGCTAGAAATAAGAAATTTTGGCTATTTTGAGCTATGAAATTGGGCTATATTTTCTCGCAATATCTGGCCACACTGCTGGGGTGTGACAAAATATTCACTCAAAATCTGCTCGATTAATTTACTGTTCATCAAACAGTAGTGTTTCTAGGGGTTCTGTTGCGATAGAGTAGACAGATATGGTATTAGAAACTATTGTCTAGGAAAAACACTTTCAACTACTCGGAAAGTTTTACACTGCTTGTTAGCAATTTATTTTCCTTGTACTTTTGTGCTACAGAGTCAAATCGTTTTAAGGCTTCGTGTAAACCTCACCTGTGGCCATACTAGTGTAAACTGGGCTGATGACAATTAATCTTTTAAAATGCAATGATGTTGTATTAGTTGGTTTTGCATCGATCATTAATATTATATGTAGTACCCAATAGATCCAAAATATTTTAATAGTGTAGCTTTCAACTTTATTATTTAAACTTTTGTTATAAACTATTGTTTTATTTTCAAGAAAATAAATCAGGAAGCACCACGTACACCTTGAATAGCTTCCTTATTTATACATTTTTAAAGTCTCATATGATGTCATCAACATCGGTTATAGTTTTTTGAGCTGATTCTAATGGTAATGTTCAGTTATTAACCTTGTTTTCTACGAGGGGTTGGGCTTGGCTTTTTTATGTTGCAAACAATGGAAGATTTTTGAAATCAAAATAATATTTATTTACGTAATGGTAAATTTTCTATTTTCTATTTAAAATTGAAAATTCCTTACTGCCTTTAGTATTTGGCAATTACTGTAAATACATTCAGCTGTATCGTAAATTATTTGAGGTGCCCCAAAAAAATGATTGGCTGAGATCTGCTGAATAGAAACAATCGCAAAATATAACGCAGTAATGAAATCACGTTTTGAGTAACATACAACTTAAAAAAAAATGGGACGATACCATCACCTTTCAAGCAGTTCAACTACCTTGTCTCGGGTCGCTCTAATTTTTTATTCATTGAAATTCGCTTACTATCCAAAAACATATTCCATACATAATGAATACTGGCTGAATACTATGAAACTTACGAAAGTCATTTTGCTATAATAATGCCGATGACCTAGGTGAAATGAAATTTTGCTGAGTGACAATTGTCATTTCATTCATACGCCGAAGTGTTAAGTGTAAAGTCCAAATATTTTTCGTACTATATGAAAATATAATGAGTATGCTGATCAAGTTGGGCCGAGTCCGATTTCATCACATTTGCTAATACACGAAGTACATATGCATACCTAATTTGCAACTGATATTCGCTCATGAGAGTTCATGTTGCCCTGCGAAAATATTTCATCTATTTACGTACCGACCTTTTGTTATGAACTGGAAAAGTTGAAGGCCGGTCCAAGACATTGAATCGGGATCCGATTACTTAGAAAAGAAATGTTTGCTTTCCGGTACGTTGATATGATTTTTATAACTTAATGTTTATGAATCGTTTTGATATCATTCTGTGAGTAGTCTGTGACGATTGAATACGTAAGATAATTTAAATTGCATCTAAGTTTTAAAAATATTTTTTTAGCTTCGCTATCAAATTAACAATTATTTTTTGAAAGTTTGTTAGAATTACGGAAGCGATTATAGCAAAAGTGGTAGTTATTTGTTGAAGCCACATCTTTTTCAAGTCATTTTATACAAAACTTGCAGTACGTATAACAGATGGTTCGGTAGAATTGACGTAGCCGAAATACACTGTTACTTTAAAATTAACGGGTTGTTGATTTCTGGGATATTTTTTTCGCAGCAAATAAGTCAAAATATATATGGTGAAGGTGATAAGTACCTTAATACGCTGCCTTAATCGGTCATTTTTCGAAATCGTTTTCGATTGAATGTTACTTTGATCGAATATTCAAACCAATGTATATCAAATCTTTATAGCTCAATGTGGATGTCACAAGCAACTTGCTTGAGACAGATCAACACAATTACCTGATCCCGTATAAAAAATAGCCTCAATATATAGCCAAAATATTTATCTTGATTGTAAATTTACTAACTGATAAAAGTCACTTTAGAGCAGGGTGGCCAAATAATGGCGCATGCGCCAAACGTGGCGCATTAGACGATTACAAGTAGGGGTGGGCAAATCTGCAATAATTGAAGAACTGGTTCCAGTCGTTTCGTTCCGCTTCTGGAACCAGTTCCGATATCCGTTCCAGTTTAACATCTTTTGTAATATTACCATTATTAAGTGAATATGCATTTATGTGAACAAAACTTTTCTTTATTAATTTTATAAAGATGAAAAAACACTCAACATTAATTTAAACACTACAATATAGATTAAAAGGGATCAGATACGAAAAATTAAGAGAGAAAAAAAACAAATATTTGACTTTTAATTACATAATTACAATATAAAAAGAAGAGCATTATAACTTTCATCGTTCAACGCTCATTTGTTATGAGTCTTGCTTTGGAGATAAAACGCTCGCATAGCATTGAAGTAGCAACTAAATTCAACATGCCTCCTTTTCACTGAGTTTTCATTTCAATCTTACAGGCAATCTTATAAACATTTGTTTATTTTAAGTACTGCGAAATTTTCAATTATCGCTAGAAAATAACATACGAATTAAGTTCCAAGACAATGTCTCAAAATCTCACCATATGACGTCCTGTCACTCATAGCTTTATTAAATTAACCCTAAAAATCGAATTACCCAATGGTTCTAGAACAATGCAACAGATCTCGTGCAATTTGCCATTCTTCAGTGGTAAATATTGGTCTTTTTTCAATTATCGCCAGAGCTCTTTTTATTAGAACTTTAAGATCCACAAGCCTTTGGAGCATGTAGTACGTGGAGTTCCATCTGGTAGCCACTAAACACGCAACAAAAACATTGCAAGCACCTATTCAAGAGCAAGTTTAAATACCCACATATATGTAGCTCAAATAGCATCTTTAAAGGTAAACAGACATTTTATTAAACACTAATGTGCAAAGAAATGAAAAAAAACAGCCGATAATTGTACAAATAAATCGCTTCTATAATTGATAACACAATGATCGCATTCCACCCCAGTTCCATACAAACGAACAAAATGTTGGCATAAATACATATATGCATGCCAATCTTCACTAATTACTTCAACGACATCGCCCTATACAAAATAATCATGCCATGTCTCAATTCACATCAATGTACAAACAATCAATCATTCTAATCGATGCGGACTCAAACCTTGTAGGAACGATTATTAACAGCTCCAAATCCAGTTCCAGTTCCAGCTACATGATGCACCGGAACTGAATTGCTAGCGATTTCATATCGGTTCCGTGTTCAATATGTATCATAGTATAACTTGAATGTTCACTAGCGCTTGAAGTTTGATCGGAACTGGAACTGTTAAGAACTATTGATTGGAACTGGAACTGTTAAGAACTATTGATTGGAACCGTTCCGACCAGTTCCGAATTATTATTAGGTTTTCTTAACAGTTCCGGTCGGAACGGTCCATCCCTAATTACAAGTAGTGCATTGCGTTCTTGCGCCTATGTTTTTTTTTCATAGTAGGCACTCTAACAGAATGCATCTTTATATTTCCAATACCAGAGTGCTCTCAATTCAATTAGTGTAGTCTTCTAATTCATCAGCTTACAATTACTAGATGCTTTCAAACTGAGGCAAAATCAAGTGATTTTGATTAACGGGTCCATTTGAGGCTACAGAGACCAGACTTCCCAAACATTTGTCTTAAAATTAAATGGTGTTATTAAATTGTACATAGTTGCAAAAAATAATCACATAAAATTTGTTTAAAATATTATAGTAGGGTTTATGTATAATAATAATAATAATAATAATAATAATAATAATAGCTTTATTGATGCATTTGGTAATTTAGTGCTAACAATATCTTAAGTTTAGAGTTTAGACAAAGTCTTTACATGTAAGTTGTGATAACTAACATACATATACTATAAGATTGTATTATATATATACGGTAAGCTTAGTATCGTATTTTAGGGAAAAATAGCTTAAAACCTAATGTAGCCGTAAAACTAACCTCGATTTTATTGAATCGATTTTATTGATTCTGTGTATTGGATAAACGAGAGTCTATAGTCAATGTGAACACCTTAGATACTAAATATCTTTTGCCCATGATACAAGGGAGTCAAACATTTGTATATGTGGATTAGGTGAGTTTCTCGTGGCTCGTTGTTTTGTAAAAAATATCGCTCGAGTTTTCTCAGCATTGATTTGGATCTTTCATTTGCTGCAAAAAACGTTGATGAAGGGGTTACACCACAGTAGAAACATCAAAAAAATTGATTTTCTTTTAATTAGGTTAAAAAATCCTTTGAAACCTCTAGAATAACAGGCAAACGGTTTCATACCTGCTACAAATCGTTTTGAAAGAAATTTCGAGCACTTTTTCGACTCTTCCCGACTGCTCGAAAATGACTACCTGCGGTAGATGCGACACCTGCTCATTGGGTACAGCATTATGTCTTATCATACGATTTCCAACTTCTCTAATACACTAATATAAGTCATTAGAAACATTTTCAAGCATGTTGAACACAAAGTACAGCAGTACAGTGTCCTTTGATGTTGAGAGAAGACGTAAATTTTGCGTGGAAATTATTCGAAATTATGATTTTTTTTGCAGTGCTAATTTTTCACACGTTATTTATAGCCTTGACATTTATGTGAGTTACAATGAGTGAAAAGAAAGTGTATGCAAGCTATAAAGGCTCAAAAATATCGTATAAGACGCGGCGAAGGACCAACGTGACGAAACGACGCCCGTTGAACCATGTTCTCATTGTATCATGCGTTGAACAGATATGAAGCGGAGGAAGATACGGCCGGTGTCAGCGCTTCGGCAAAGAAATAAGTAGTGGATTCTGACGTTATCGATGCATAAAAGGAATTTGGTTACTTTTTTTTCTTTACGGTGCTGGAATAGCAGATTAAAGGTAAAAAAAAATTGCATGATCAAAATTTTTTATTTTATCATGCTTGAAACACAAGTCAAAACTTTAAACGCATTTTTCTCGATACACGTTTTTTTCAAATCGGCACGCAGCACAACTCAAACAATTTTCTATTTTTTCACTCCAAATTAATATCACATCTTTAAAACAACATTCTGCATAGAATTACTTAGCCGACTTTCGATAAGTTAATATCTCGATTTTTGAGCTACAAATAAGTGCCGGTTTTTTTGAAGTAAAATGCACTTTTTTTCAAATGCTCGCCAATTTTACAAAAATAAATATTTTCAAATCCCCTACGTATTTCTCCAGCTATACTAATGTTCCAGATTAATTTTTGGTGCACTTCTACTGCGTGCCGCGGAGCCCCTCCAAAAAAACCGTTCCGCACAAACGGCTGTTGGGCAGCCATTTTGTAATATTTTTTAATTAACCAATTTTTTTTTAAAACTTCAAAACATGCTTAACCAACATCCTTAAAGAGAATTACAATTTTACTTTTCCTTCCACTTAAAAAAAAATCGCAGAAAAATGATAAATTTTCGCTCTCTACTGTGGTGTAACCCCTAAAACGCAATTGTTTAAGGTTATTGACAATACTTTCAAGGTTATTATAACTAGAGAATAGTGCAGTGTTATCAGCATACATTGCGTTGCTGCAATCCTGGAATTGAGATATGTCTGACATGAAAATATTATACAAAGTCGGGATGAGGACAGAGCCTTCCGGTATGCCCGCGGGGATGTTATGTTTTTTAGAAAGACACTGTGCTTCAACAAGATAGAAAAGAAGAAGAAGAAAGATAGAAAAGAACGTATAACTGTGTATAAGTGAATGGGAAAGGAGAAACGAATTAATTTATAAATGAGACCCTCAGGCCAGACAGTGTCAAAGGCCTTTTCAATGTCTAAAGCTATCAGACCAGTGGAATTTTTCGAAGAAAATTGATCCTCAATATGATGGACGACTCTAGTTAGCTGGTGAGTTGTAGAAACCAAACGGAAAGTCCGGAATAGCTGAACATTCTTCCAGTTTACAGCGTATGCGAGATAGAATATCGCGTTCAAAAACCTTGCTCATTGTCGATAACAAACTAATTGGTCGATAGCTACTAGGGAGTTTTGGGTTTTTGCCTGGCTTTAGAATCGGAATGACAACTGCGTACCTTAAGATAGCAGTTGAAAATATAAGAAAGAACAACAATTGCCTTCCTTGGAATATTTTTCAAAAGAATATTTGCGATACCATCATCTCCCGTACAACACTTTCTTTTCAGTCTTTTGAGTAGTGCTCTCAACTCCATCGGAGAGCAAATGCAGTAATCTGAGGAGTAGTCTGATAGCTTTGAGGTTTCACGTTGCACAACGGCATTAGTTTCAGGATCGTTAATCCGGAGAGTTAGTGTGAGGTGCTTGTAGAAGTTAGCTGCCAATATATTTACTTTATCATTTGCAGAAGCTGCAGCAGAGCCATCAGCAAGTTCTAATGGGGGAATGAACTTAGATTGGCTATTTAAAACTTGTTGTATTTTCTATAACTTTTTAGAGCCAGTTTCCTGTACTGATAGTGTGTCATTCCAGCGTTTGTTGCGTATTTTCGGAAACACTAACCGAATTTGCATATTTACTTCGTTCAGGTAGGTTTTAAGGTGAGGATTGCGGGATCTTTGCCATTGTCTGCGAATGTTGTAGCGGTGTTTTATTAACGCAGCGGGGGTGTGGTCGATTTCGAATGCTACAGGTTTCCGAGTCAGTCCGGTAATGGCCAGGTCCCGAGCTCTGAGGATATTATTTGTGAAATCTTAGAAAAGTTTGTCAATTTGACGAGGGTTTGTAATTTTGGAAAGATCAGTGCCACGAAGCTCGATATTGTCGTTAAGGAATTCACGGTATTTGACCCAATCTGTTTTGCCATAAAAGAAAAACTGAAGCTTCTCTACATTGATGTATTCATCGTATATAAAAGATACTGCCAAATGAATAGAAGAAAGATCATTCAACACTGTAGGTTGCTGTAGGGTCTGCATTGTTTAAAAAAACCGGAGCTGGCTTCCCTTTTATCATTTGAAGAGCGTGGAGAATCGCTAGAAATTGTTTTGGCATCACTTTTTGCGCATAGCCTAAATCCAAAAGATAACGATAGCAATGTAACACCAAGAGGACCTTGGACTTCAGCTAAATTAAGAGAAGTCATAATTAACCTTTCCAAGTCAGTAAAATTGTGCGTAAAATCGCAGAAATAGTTGATCGAGCTCCCACAATAGTATTTAACATAATAAAACGTCATTATATTACCAAAAAAATCTAAACCAAGATCTCCAAAAATTTTTCACTTCGTTAGATGAACGATGGCTAGTGCGAGAAATAAAAAAAAGCCTTTTTAAGTGCTTTTAAAACTGCCATTTAAGCTAGAAAAAAACTTTAGCGCACCTGAACCGCTAGAAACACTAATGCTTGAAGAACAGTAGAAGAATCGTGCAGGTTTTGAGTGCATATTCCACCACATGAGCTGCTTATTACGGCCAAACTGTTTCAAATGCCACGTTTGACTTTGGTGTCAAGAATGCATTATAACTCCTATGGTAGAAGGTTTCAGATATTACCACTGGCATGAATTTCAACGTTTATGAGAGCAAAACACGGGTTAATTATATTCGTTATCAGTTGCTTATTTCACAAAATTTTGAAAGCAGCATCTCATATAACATCAATGAAGAAAATGTTCAGTGCCTGCAGCACTGTAACTGAAGTTGGTGTTTGGGGCTGCGATCCGAAAAATTTGCAGAGCTTTGGGAATTGAAACATCGGTTATTTATTTTCATTGTAAATGTTTCCGGTACTAATACTAACTGTAAGCATTTATTGACACAAAAGTAGCACAACCGACTCGTGCTGGCAACCTTTCGCCAGTATCAAAGCCAAGAATATATCACATCTGCTTCACGTTGTTTTATTACATTCGAAGTTATAAGAGTATAAAAAAATTTAGGGTTACCTGCAGCGAGTTTTTTCAAATAATCGAAAGCTTAATATTTGCTGTTTATTGTCTCTACAATATCATTACCAATTGAAAATTCTACGATAAAACCGCTAATAAAGATATTGCAAACAAACACAAAACCAACAATAGCTGGCAATCCTATCGTGGCTTTTCAACCAAATTTGGCCTGAATAATGCCTATAATAAGTTCCATTAATTGCACGAAATTCGTATTGATTTCATGACTGCACTGGAAGCTATAGGGCAAAAAGTTTTATTTTCCTAAGCAAATTTTCAAAACCAAAAGACACAAAAATTACCATTGCTGGCAGCACTAATCGAATTTTCAAACCAAATTTCTATCAAACAGAGTTTAGAGCAAGGTTCAGCTACTCTGTCAATTTCATGAGAATCTGGTTACTAATTCACATTTCATAGGGCAAAAAGCAGTTTTTTTCTTTGTAATTTTTCAAGATGGCACCACTGGCAAAGAGTTGCCTACAATTCCAAACCGCTTCTATAAAACCTGGTCCTACTTAAGTCCAATGCATTCTGTAAATTTCAATTGTTTCTGATTATTGATTCGTGAGTTCCCGTGAACAGAAGTTTTTGATGCTAAAAATATAGGTCAACTGGGAAAGGGTTACCGTTCTTGTCCGACATGAAATTTCCAAAGTTTTACTTTGAACGTGTAGATAAAGCATAAGATTTGTATACAGATTGGTTTTATTGTAAGAAACGGACATTTTTTTAGGATATTCTATGGTTTGAATGTTTTCACTTCCAAATTTTTATTTTTTCAAATTTAAGTCACAAAACTTATCATAGCTGGCAGCTCCAACCGAATTTTTCAACCAAATTTCTACCAAACGTGTTTTAAAATAAGGTCCAGCAACTGTGTGAATTTTGATAAAATCGAACGATTCAATCAGAATTTATAGGGCTAAAAGCAGTTACCTTTTTTTAGTGATTTTTCAAGATGGCACCACTGGCACAGAATCGCCCGCATTTCAAAATCACTTCTATCAGACCTGGTTCTACTAAAGATCAATACATTCTGCAAATTTCAATTAATTCTGCTTGTTGGATCGTGAGTTTCCGTGAACAGAAGTTTTTGATGCTAAAAATATAGGTTAATTGGACATGGGTTACCAGGCGTGCCCGTTATACCATATCAAATTTTATTTTTTGTTTATGTAAACAAAGCACAAGATTTACATGTAAGTGGCTTTTTTTTGAAGAAACGGCATTTTTTCAAGAGAGACGATGATTTGGAGGTTTTCACTTTCAGTGCCTGCCCTAGCTACAGGGTTGCCAGCACGCTCAAATCTACACAAATCTACAACTTAATAATACCAATATGTCCTGAAAATTTCGTAATGAGTGAATAGCTCTGTCAAAAAATATCGCAATTTAAAAATTTTCAAATTTTCCCGTTCTCATTTTAGGCACCCAGCGCACACATGGGGTTAAAAAATTCCAAAACATTATCCGATTCACATGTAAAACACGTTCAAAATTTATTTCGTCAACATAATTTTTGTGAAAATTATTTGTGTACGGAATAATAGGTGTATTAAAAATATCACTAAAATGGCCGCCGGCGCCAAAGGGTTAAAGATAAATGACATTTAGTGGACCTATTCTGCATATACACCAATGTATCCTGAAAGTTTCAGCTCAATCGGATGGCGCGTTCTCGAGACTATCTCACTGAAATTTTTTGATGATATATATACATATATATATATATATATATATATATATATATATATATATATATATATATATATATATATATATATATATATATATATATATATATATATATATATATATATATATATATATATATATATATATATATATATATATATATATATATATATATATATATATATATATATATGGAAATATGAATTTTTGGCCGAATCGATTTTAATAGTAATGTTCTTCGAACATTAGTAAAAAGAACATATTGGGAGAAAACTAGTCTTGGAAACAATAAGGACAACTTTGCGGGGCATCGTTTACTGGTAGGATGGCGAGAAGAATGCCTTTAGTCAGTCAAGTGGATTTTGCTTAAAACTAGGGCGAAACGGACTTTTCGTTTTGGCAAGTTTTATTCACCAACGAAGGCAAATACAGCGTTATTAGATCGGATGGCAGATCGTATGTATGGAGAAGAATCAATTAAGAACTCAAAGAAAATAATCTACGGCCAAGCGTTAAACACAGTGAAGGACCTGGGAATATTCATATAATTAAAGAAATAATGGGCCAGGCAATGAATTTGAATGATAGTGGTTGAAAATTGGGGATTGAAATTTTTTTTTATCAAGGTTATGATCACAAGCCTATAATTTAGGGAATTGGTTCCATTATAGCTGTTCCCCAGTATCTGTCACCTGATCTAAATGCTAGCTTATATCTATGGCGAAAAGAAAAATTAAAAAAAAAAACATTCTATAACTATTAGAAATGTATTAAAAACTTAATTTCTAGAAGAATTCAATCTTTTTTTTGTAAGTTGAGGGTGTCAATGAGTTGGTGGAGCCAATACAAAATCAGCAATGGAGTTAAGAACCAAAAATAATGCCAACTTAGCTCTAATAAATAAACAAAAGTTTTAAATTTTTTTCATTAATTCAATTTTTTTGCATGAATTCAATTTATTCTTTAACTTGTTCCGTTTTGATTTTATGACACTACATATGATTTTTAATAAATGAACCAACTTTCAAACAAATTTACGTTCACATTAATTTGAATAGCACCTGCTGCTCAAACTCTAAGTCAGCTCGGCCAGTTCGAACGGTTCATCTGACTTCGTTGGAAAGTTTCGGCGGTAAGAGAATCCAGGAGAAATTTTCGTATTGAGTTAACGAGTGTTAAAGTTAACTCAGTACAAACATTTATTCTTTCAACACTCGCATTTGTGTGCTCGGTCACGCGGTTTTATCATTGGTTCGGACATTTTATGAAATTTCAGAACTTTAGCAGTGAATCAGCAAACTAGTGTAACTAGAAAAACAGTAAAAAAAATAAATGGTACACGCATCATGGGCACTTGACTCCTGTCTCTACCTTCTCCAGTAAAAACGGCGAGAAATATGGCAGCAACCACCTTCTCGTCCAGGAGATCACTTCTGATCTGACTATTGCAGATTGGCACTCAGATATACGTGTGTCTTTTGAATTAGCGTAAATTAATTGATTGAATTGCGTGATTGAGTTATTTTCCTCCCCTAAGTGAAACACATCTTACCACGTTCCCTATTTTCTATCCCCAACCGGGAGCTTAAGTAGGTAGAAAAATTAGTCGAGTTATATGGCGCATTTGAACTCGTCTGCGAAATAATTGGCGCGTGAACGTACTTGTGTTGTTACTGTGATCTCCTGTTCTTCTACTCCCTTCTATCCCTCCTCAGGTGTTCCACAAGGTTCGATCCTTGGCCCCTTATTATTCTAAATTTTCATTAATGGTCTCCCGGGTCTGCTAAACTCTTTTTCTCTTCTAGATGCAGACGATCTAAAAATATTCGGTGTAATCGATACAATCGAAGACTGCTTACAGCTTCAGAATGACCTGCTTAGTCTTATCTACTGGTGTAATGCAAACAATCTTACTTTGAATCTTTTAAAATGTCTCCATATGTCATTCACGCGTAAAACTTACCCACTAGTATTTTCTTATTACGTTTCCGGAGCCTATCTCGACGTCGTTTTTAATTTTAAAAACCTCGGATTAATTTTTGACTCTAAACTTTTATTTGATCAACATATGTTGCACATAACCGCCAAAGGGTCCATACTTTCGGGTTTTATACTGAGATCTTCTTAATATTTTACAGATGTCTCCACTTGTGTACACTTATTTGTCTCGTCTGTCCACAGTATCGTCGAATACTGTTGTCAAATTTGGTGCCTACATTTTCAATATTTGATTGATGCGGTTGAATCTGTACAACGCAGGTTCACTCGTTCTTTTCTTTACAAATACAATTTTACTTACTGTATGTATAGTGCGAGACTTACAAATCTACAAATTCCATCCCTGAAATCTTGCAGACTTTTTCTCTATGAATGCCTTCTGTTCAACATGCACCGTCAGCTTGTCCCATCTGACCTCTCCAACCAGGTTTCCGTTCGTGTTACGGATCGGTCAAAGAGATCCATGTTAACGTTTAATGTTCCTTTTGCGCGGACTGATACGTAGGTGCTACTTTTCACCGTTGTTACATATACCTAGGCAACATAATGCACTCAGACTAGGTTCCCTGCCACCGACCTTGTCACGTTTTAAAAGATAAAGTCGTTACATTTTCTATTTAATACATTTTTATCTTTTTTGCATTGCTCATATGATTTATGAATTTTTATTTTTATTTATTAATTGGATTTTGATATTCTGTTTGTTCTATATACATATATATGCTTACATTTTTTTTTCATTGTCTATTTCATAATTGGATTTGTTCTGTTGTTTTAGACATTAATAAATAAATAAATATAAGGCTGGCCACCCCTGCTTTAAAGACACAAAATTGTTCTCATTTATTTTGAATTATTTTAGTCAAAACACAAGAAAGGGATCTGTCTCGCTTAATCTATAAGTAATCCTCTTCATGTAGCAAAGTATTTAGGTTTTACTTAGAGTCATTATTCCTCAAAAATAAGCTATGTAGATCAAATATGCAAACTTTGTGACAAGAGTTTATATTACTGACTCAGAAGATGACGTTTCGGAAATTTCATACAGTGAATTTTCCTATCGTTTTGACAAATATATATCGTGATTTACGGGGTAATAAACAGTAATCCAATCTAGGCCTCCCGGGGCATAAATTAAACGTTTAAATGCCACTTGCCATAAAACGTAAAAACTAGCACTAGCGTTTCTCCAATTGAAGTTAATTAAACCAAATGCTTTTGGAAAGCAATATCTTATAAGATCTCATTGTCGATTTGCGTGACCTAGCACATCAGTATCAACAGCCCTCGAATTTCCTTGAACTCGCATCCGCACCAAGCATCACCACCTTGGGTCCTCTGCAACTTCTTTTACGACGCACAAGTTTATATTCCTGGCCCCGGTTCACATAATGATATAATTTTGCAATAATTCGCGATATTACTGCTATTAAACTTAGTCCGGTGACTACGCACGATTCAATCGCATCGCAAGAAAGTAAAGCGATTCGGCCAGAGGAGCTCAGTTCACTTACATAATGCACGAGAAGATTGTATACGGCTTGATGAAGAGCGGAGTATGGTCCGGTTCGGGTCATCATTGTAATGGCTTAGTATAAAATGTTAATATTTTTCCGTATATTGCACATAATGCACATTGTACACACGGAGGAATGCCAAGTAAGAGATAATTTAAATAAGACATGCATGTTTCGCTGCGGTTTTGAATCGCTTAGATGTTCACTCGTGAGCTTAGGTTGACACGATTATTCAAATTACGTTGGATTTATGTAAAAATTGCAAAAAATAAAACTCGATTATTTTTTGGGAATTTGCGGAAGTAAAGTACTACGAGTAATAGTACTATTGAAATATCAGCCACTTTTAATTTTTATATTCGGTTTCATGGAATGCGCTGTTGCTTACTAGCTTACACATGAAAAATAACCGGAATCAGTTTTCAACTAACTTCACCGTAAATGTTTTTATTGCAGATTATGATACTCGTACTTACCAAAAAGATATAATGATGAGCTCAGTAGGTGGATGTATCACATATTAGATGCTCAACACGCCGCATAACTCAGTCGGTTCATAGAAATAAGTAACACTCCATCAAAGGACACATAATTAAAACACCATAATTATAATTTATTTCAAAAATTTTCTCAGAAGATACTAGTGTGTCATTCACCCATATCTTCCACGACTTGTGATAATATTCTGCTGACAGTTCGGTACATGCACTGAGCTCGTCAATTATTTTTTGTTAAGTGAGCCAGTGCGAATTTGGTTTACAGTGATGATAATGCAAATTACCATATTCAGCGTTATAAATTTAATTTCTCAACTTTTTTTTTGTCTATCAATTGATCTAAATTGATCTTATCAGGCCGAGTACGGCGCGTTTTCGCAGCCATTGATATTGGCCTTTTGTTCCGTGGACATCAAGACGATTTCATTCATTGGGAGACTAAATGATAAATCTGGGATGGGAGCAGAGTACATATTATTGGAATGTGGTTCATCATTGATCGTGCAGAGTATTTTTTTTTTTAGATACCTGTGTAAAGTAATATTCTTCAAACTACTGTTTCCGTTTATGTTCTCTACGCTCATAATTAACGAGTGTTTTCTTCGGCTCAATGCAGAGCTTTTAAGGGGTTATACGCAGCTAGAAGGCCGAAAAAAGACGTTTTTTTATAAATTTTTTGTGAAAAGGTATATTATTTACAAAAAGAAAAAGTATATATGCATTTAGTGGCAACATCTAAGTTTATAATGGCTTTAATGATTTGTAAAAATATTGATCTGGTGCTCTCTTCCAGACGATCTCCTCAAGGTCTTCCAAAAAAAAGGTGTTCGGCGGTGACCACGATTTCTCCGGTATAGTTCATCTGAAATCAACAAACCAAAAAGATTCTTTTAGTGGATAGATAAAACTAAGTATTGATCAAATGAATTATTGAAATTTAGATTTTTGCCAAAATGTCAGCTTCGTGAAAAAGAAAATCGAATTTTTGATCAAAATTGCCATTTAAAACTGTTTAAAAAAATAGAAATAATTATCTGAAATCTTATTCCTTCGATAAATACCTGAGAAATATATCTGAAAAATTTGTGTTAGAATTTCAAACCGTTCGGTTGAACCGGTTTTTAGAAATCTTGGTTGGAAAACATAGTTTTCAGAAAAACGCGTTTAAAGTTTCGGAACACATAGATTTTTTTTTTACTTACATGGAATCATCTATTCTAGAGCCATAAAGTATCTCCTCTGTAGCATCAGCAGCTTCTAATACTTCAATTTGATGTTGTCTACGAGCCATTTTTCCCTCTCGCGTCCTCCCATTTGCTCTCGAGTCAGATATCGTGATGCGCTCTGCATCCTCTTTCTCGAGATAGGCATGGGTATTGGGCCCAATTGATAGTCCCATTGCATTCATGTAATATAAAATTGACGTTGCACCTTCATTGAAGATTTTGGCAGCGAAGTAAGCTGATATTTCAACAATTTTTGAGCCACACGGAACGATTTTCGGAGTTATTTTCCATATCCACTGATTGGAGCTCTGATCGTGGTTTTGCGTAAAACCACTAACACATCTTTCCAATAATTTTTTATCACTGAGGTCTGTATAAATTGGAAATATAGCTTCAGCAACATCAGGTCGTAAAGACAGATAATCATGTTTATACCTAGGAATACAAAGAAAGAAAAGAGTAGCTGCTACTTCCGTCTGTACTCCGCCTACTTTCGAACAGTCCGAGACGTGATTATAAATGTGCGTATATCGAAAATCGATTTTATGAAAATTCTAGCTGCGTATAACCCCTTAAAGTAGTAGAGAATCTACTAAATCAACGTATTTATAAATGTTTGGGCAGCTTGTTTGATCATATTAACGACTTGGAGCAGCTGATTGTTTGTATCAAAACTAATTCTGCGTGTACACTCGTATCAAGTGTTTACTTGCCACCTGATATAACTGCTGAGTGCTAGCAGTTTTCTCGATGCCAACATTATCTTTACTGGTGAGTATATTTTCCTTGATGTGGAATCGAGTGTACGATCTTGTCAGGATTGCCAGGTACTTTCCTCTTGCACCTAATGAATGATTTAGGTATCGAAATAGGCCCCAGCTTATTTAGTTATGCCAAGAGAGCCGACAACGACAGGATAGAACGATAGAACCGTCAAAGTCTTTTCACCTCAAAAGAAGCCCGAAATGCTCGCCGTGACTTTCTAATGCACCAAAATGATATGCACGAGGAGGCTGAAGAGCCGCTGTATGGACCTGAAATCGCTGACTAACGAATAAGTTATATAAAAACGAATAATCAATGATTTTTATCTACTGCAAATTTTAAACGCGTTTTTCTCATAGTAGTACTTTTTCAACTTCTGTACATTGAACCGATCCGGCTCAAATCTATACAACATCTACAAACAAATATTATCTTATCGTTGAATTTACATGTTTTTGTAATTTCGGAAAAATAATTTGTTTATTCATGTTTTAAACGTGATTTTTTTGAAAAATAATAGATTTTTTTGTTTAATCTAAAATTATTGTGAAAATTTAATATTTTTTTAATAAATTTTATTGGTTAATCTATGAATTATACATCTCATTAGCATATTTTTTCTCTCTGAATGTTGTAAGTTCCCCGGAAAAGGCGTTAAGTTGTACGAGGCAAATTTTGATGAGGGTTTCTCATTCGCTCGCATTGCCGCCATTTTGTGTTAAAAAATTATTAGAAAAATATTTTCATTTACTTTGAGACATGTACTTTAAAGATTTATTATTAAAATTTTCTGAATAAACAATATATATTTTTTAGATCAATCTGAAATTAGCATTTTTTATTCAACTTTACATGTATTTCCCCTTTTAAGCATAATATTGGCTTCGGCTTCCGTGTCATGTGGCCTGTGAATTCAATGTCTTTTATAAGGGCACGGGTTGGCGGTTCATCAAAATTGCCTGCTTTTAATTTTCCCATACTCAGGGCTGAAACTTTTTTGAAAACATTTTTAAAACAGTCATGAGTCTTATTCAGGGCTTTGATAAACTCTCAGATTATCAGTGGCTCATTAACGATAATTGCTCCTTCTACCACCGTAATTTTGATCAAAGGCCAGACCTTTCTAACCCAATGTTCATTTTTTGTCCGACTATCTAATAGACAAAGGAAACTGGGATGTTAAATGTACTCACCTTGCTGGCCTAATAACTTACCATCTTCAAGTCGACGCACACTAGCCACTGATGTTGTACGTATGATATCTTCTGCCTTAAATTTGGTAGTATGACCATTTGGAACCAAAGAAAACCAGCTACTATTGCGCAATAATTCACATTTCAGACTTCTTTTCGAACTATCTAGAAAAAGCAGCCAATGTTCTGATCTATATTCAGGAAAATCCATAAAACTCAACATTGTTACAAATTTTGTTCACAATTTCATCCTCAATAAATGTACAAACAATTCAGCCAAATATTATTATTTTTTTCATTTTAAAAACTAGACAAAGTGATTTCTTTTTGATTTGAAAAGCCCCCAATATTTTGGTTTGAAAAACTTCCATTTGCCCCCAAAAATTTTTGGCATAATTTGTCCTCATCCATTTTTCCCCCGAACAGTGAAAAATTCCCCACTTAGGGGGAAAAATACCCCAATCTGACAGCACTGGATCCTGGTCGGCTAACAACTATAATGCTAAATGTATTCAGACTATCAACTCGTTTTCTATTTTACACTTTTCACAGTTCACCGCTGATAAGAATATTACATACTTGATTTAGCTTTCTCAATCATATTGCATTCTCATGTCAAATTATATTCTTTTAAATGGCCTAATAGCAACAAGGAATCATCATTAGCAATAAACACGCAGATTAACTATATTAGCTAAAAGTCCCAAGTACCGGAAAATATTAAGTATTTTTAGAGGTATATTAACTCTTTCAAGGCTGAATTTGGACTACCAAATAATATGTGCTTATATACAATTCGAAGCTCAAACTGAGCTGATATAGTAAACATGATTCCAGACAATTTTACGAAGGTATATTCTAGTGATATCAGTTCTTTTGATCCACCTTTGTTGAATAGTTCATTAAGTTTATCTTTTTACAATATAAGTTCTGACACAGTCCGTGAAAAATTGCTTTATTTGAATGTCATAAAAAGCCCTGGCCCAGATAATATATCTGCCATTTTTTTTAAAAATAGTGCTGAAATTATAACTCAACCACTTCTTTATCTGTTAGATATATCTTTGTCATCGGTTTCTTTTCCAGTGCGCTGGAAAATCAAGTTTTGTCGTACCTATCTTCAAATTTGACGGCATGACTAATATAAAAAACTATCGTCCTCTTTGCACACTATCTGCTATTCCAAAAAAATTTTGAAGGCCTGGTTATTAATTTTATTACACCACTGACCCGACCACTCACTATACAAAATCAGCATGGGTTTTCCGCTAGAGAGTTCACTTCAACTAATCTCATCTCAGATCAAAGTTTAATTTATAAATCCTTTATGGCTTCAGTGCAAATACATTCAGCAGACACTGATTTCTCAAAAACATTTGAAAAAAAATAATTTTGAAGAATATCTATAACCAAGCAACTACACTCAGTAAAATTTCACCACTTAAAATTTTATAAGAAAGAAACGTATATGACGCCAAATCAAAATTTTTCAAATATGATTTGTCGCCATGTGCGTTTGTTTTTAATTCAAATAATCTGACCTTATTTCAATAACACTGTATCAAAGTGTGTCTTGTTTGTTTTAATGTTTTATTTTTCATTCAATGATGAAAATTTTGATATGAAAATAACATTTTTATAATAAAGTGTAATCATTATTATTGAATGTGGGGGCTTATTTAATTCAAATAAGATTCGTTTTTTATTTAAAAGTGTTTCAACTTTTGATTTAAATTTGGTTCTATTAAATTTTCAGTGGTGAAATTTTTCTGAGTGTAGGCTTAGTAATAACGGTGTATTTCTAGTTACACTAGTTAAATAGTTATATAATAGTTTCTACGCTAGTTAAATAGTTATATAAGAGTACATCTTTAATAGTAAATGCTAATAACTATTATTCTTGTCAAATTTTCCCGATATAAGGCATTTCGCAGCGTTCTCACCTAGGTCAACTATTATTTTTTGGCGTTGATTAATGACATACATACAATTTTTCAAAATGTTGAATTTTATTTTACACGTATAGTGAACAAAATTGTTGGCTGCTCAATTTAGCCAAATGTCAATACGTTGTTTTCAATGGCCAACGGTCATTTTTCAGCGCACATACATATACCATCAGTAGTGTGCCTCTTTTGCAAGTTAATATTGTTAGAGACCTAGCAGTCATGCTTATTTATTTGTTTATTTATTTATTTCATCAAACAAGGTATACAATTACTTATAAATAAAATAACTATAAAAATATAAATTGAAATTCAAATTTAAAATAACAAAACTTAACAAATAAATAACAGGTAAAAAATACACTGAATGCAATGCAAATAAATAAATTAACATTCTATTAATAAATATGACAGCAATATTACATGTAGGGCACAAAATTATTAAATACAAAAATAAAATTAAATTAAATATTTTGTTAGTCATGAAAAGAGTACTAGGCCGGTAGACTAGAGAGGGTCGGATAAGAGAACCTTGGTAACTCTGTTTTTCAAGGACGCTTTAGAAATTGTGGGGGATAGTGTTGACTCATACTGTTGAATATCTTGCAGCATCTATTTATTGGCTCATTATCAGCATATGCGGTGATATGCCTATATTCAACTAGTATTTGTCGGGATCTAGTGACTCTCACGGGCTGGTTAAGCACAAATCTTTCCTGTATGTAGTCGACATTAACAGCGTCTCTAATGACATCGAAACTGAAGCAGGCAGATAACATTAATATTCTGGATGCAAGTGGTGACAAATTTAGAAGTCTAAGGCGAGATTCAAAAGGCGGCAAATTGCTAAAATCACAAGGATGGTAAATACCTCTAAGAGCGAACAGCAAGAATTGCTTTTGAACAGATTCGAATCTGTGGCTGTGAATTTTGAAAACCGGGTTCCAGATAATGCAACCATACTCAAGAAGGAGGTGAAAGAGCGCGGTGCATAGTGATTTTGTAACCCAAAAGTTTTGAAACTCCCTGGCTCGTCGCTTAATGAAGCCTAGTCGTTTACTTGCTTGAGAGATAATTTGGTCGTAATGAAAATTAAAGCGGAGCTTATCATCCAGCACCACACCGAGGGCTAATATATTGTTAACCCTAGTAAGTGTCGTATTGCTTAAAAGATAAGTATGATGTACGATCGTACTTTTTCGAGAGAAGCTAATCACATGACATTTTGCGATATTATGATGTAGGTTGTTCATGCAGCGCCAATGATCCAGGGAATTAAGTTTTAGTCGAAAAAAGTTGGCATTTTGTTGGCAAAAAATTTCAGATCTTCAGATCGTCCGCATAGAGTAGATGAGGTACATCAGATAAAACCTCTGACAGGTCTGATATAAAAATGTTAAATAGCAAAGGACCAAGATGGCTACCTTGAGGTACTCCAGAGTTGACATGAATTTTTTTTAGAGATATTTGTTTTTTGGAATTTCACATATTGTGAGCGGTTCTGGAGGTAAGAGCTAA
Organism: Nemotelus pantherinus; assembly: GCA_963978885.1. Classification (NCBI taxonomy): domain Eukaryota; kingdom Metazoa; phylum Arthropoda; class Insecta; order Diptera; family Stratiomyidae; genus Nemotelus; species Nemotelus pantherinus. The sequence continues at coordinate 60,421,350 of OZ022263.1, forward strand.
GCCATCTTAGTAAAGATCCTGCAATTTCGAACTGGTGCAGCTTGGAAATCAAAATGGACTGGCTAACACGATCAAACGCTTTGCTGAAGTCAGTGTAGACTGCGTCAATTTGACCACCTTTCTCCATTTCCCAAAGAACATGGGAAACCAGCACGATTAGGTTGGTAGGGGCAGAACGACCTTTCCTAAAGCCATGCTGCTGCTCGTTAAGTCGAGCATCGATCAGAGGGGATAATTTATCACATATGATTTTTTCAAACAGTTTAGGAATTGTTGATGAAATGGCGATACCTCTATAGTTTTCTTTCACCATTTTTGAATATTCGTGTAACGTAGGAGGTTTTCCAATACGATGGAAAGTGCCGAGAAGAAAGAGATGTGCTGAATATGATGTGAAGAAGAGAGATTAACTGTGCGACACATTTAATAAGAAAAGTTGGAGGAAGAAGATCGGATCCAGGGCCTTTGTTACTATCAAGCTCCAAGATAGCTTTAAAAATATCATCTCTGGAAGTAATTATAGCCTCAACGAAAATTGTTCTAGATACTCTAGGGAGGTGACAGGGTGTTGAAGTACTGACAGGGCTAAAAACCTCTTGAAAATTATCTGCGAAAAAAATTACAAATTTCTTGAGGAGAAGAAGATATGGAGGTTCTCACATATATCCTTAAATTTACTCATCACATAAATGATGTTGAACAGCAAGCGCGTCGAATGTTGGGATTTATTATTAGAAATATACGAATTGTTTATAATATCCATTATTTTTCTATACTAAATCTTGTTTAACGAGGATTGGGCTGACTTTTGACTATGCGTATCAGCTATCAAGATTCGATACCACCATGGTGTAGGTTTGACCTTATTCATTAAGCTTAATACTAGTGTCCATTAATTTTATTGTTTAATAATAGAACTAAGTAAAATACAATGTCATTTCAGCTTAAAACTAATTTAAAACTTCTTTGTGTTTGATAATCAACAATGACTAATTAGATTCTTTGTTGAACTTAAATATCTTTATTTTTCGTGTCTAGCAAACTAGTTAATTCAGTGGCATGCCTTTTATTGTGCGTTGCCAAAATTGAATCTACAGATCTGCAATATTTCAAAATTTTCAAACTAATATCTGATATTGGAATATTTCTGACAAAAAAAGATTAGATCATCAAAATTTTTTTCTCAAACATCTATATTATTGCATAAATTACATATAGAACTATTAGTTTCATACTAAATTATCTCTTATTATTAAAGCATTTATTTATAAAGAGTCTGTTCAGTTGTTTGACTATGTTGATCTTGAAATCGAATTTTTGCAACCATACGCTGATCTTTACAGCTTAGAAAAGTTTTAGCTCAGGAACTTTGCTTGAGTTTAATTAGTTCCTTTCTTTGATACTCTCTCCACTCCTTCTTGATAGTTGAGAATATTTCTTAGGATAGCTTCATCTGATTCATATTTTGCATTGAATACTACACCATTAAAATTCCTTTTTCTAGTATCTGAATCAATCTGAGTCATCTGATTTATATTCTTATACTATAATATCCATGCGCATAGCACATTCTGTTTTGGTTTTGCGCAGAGTAAACTGGAGTATTGCTCAGTCGTTTGGAATCCTTGTTATAAAACTCATTCGCGTACATTGAAAAAGTTCAACACAAATTTCTACGATTTATAGATTATCAATTTCGCATCACTTGTTTGGCAAAATTGTTTGGCTAGATCTATAAGTAATTCTCTTCATTTAACAAAGTATTGGGATTTCACTTCGAGTCATTATCACAAACTGCTCTGGATGCTGAGCAGCCTCGTGAGTAGGCTGGCTTTAGAAGTAGTTTCAGTGCTATAGATCATATCCACACACTATGGGAGGTCGTGGGTAGATCTAAAGAAGATGAGCAACCCCTGAACTGGCATTTATAGACTTTGAGAAAACCTTTGACTCGATATTCCCTGATGCGATAATAAAGGCACTTACAATGCAAGGCATAGACAGACCGTATGCGGAAACATTCTCTGACATCTACCGAAATGCCAAGGCAAAAGTCAAAGATAATGTAGTCCTCAAAGCTGGAGGTTAAGAGTAATTACAGACACAGCTAAAGGATATCAACGCGGCTAGCAAAAAGTAGGCTTTGAAATAAAACTAAGCCAAACAAAGATCATGTTCAACGATTATACAAACACTCAAGTGAATAAAACCACAATGGAAATAGTGATAGAATACAAAGAATATCTTAGTTAGCAAAAACATAAGTCAGGGTCGTTAAAACCCGAAATCAATCGACGAATCAAGTTGGCATGGTATGCGTTTAGGAAAAACTCGATTATATTCAAGTCTAGAATGAAGCTACACCCGAAAAAGAAAACCTTCCATCAATTCATTCTACCAGTCTTGACATTCAATATGAAAGCTACTTTTAATCACCCAAGGTTTCTTTACCACAATTGCGGTGGTATGAGAAGCAAATAAAATAAACTTTTTATTGTCGCGAAATCTTGCCATTTTAATATATTAATAATCGCCGAAACGTAGTTGAACGACTCACACGCTAACGAAGAATTTCTTGACAGTAATTGGACCATCTATAGAGCTGATCGCGACTACCTTTTTACTGGCGGTTTAAGAAGTGGTAGTGTCTTTATTGCAATTCACAATACCCTCCCCAGTGAACTCGTTGCGACCAGTTCTCATAAATCTTTCGAACATAAATTCGTCAGAGTTTTATTCGATAAGCATTGCCTCTACATTGGTATCTTTTATGTCCCATCTCACTCCGATGAAACTACTTATAAGTACGTATGCGACATGATATCTTCCGTACCAGCTTCCTTGCACGAAGAAGACAAAATAATTGTTTTAGGTAATTTTAAAGTAATTCCCTACGAAAATGATAACCGCCTTCTTCCAATTAACCTTAATGATTCAATTGAATTTAACCTTATAAGTACGTTTTATGGCAATGATTTACAACAAATTATCCGTATCTCTAATCAAAATGGCAATTGGTTAGACCTGATATTCTCGGATGTTTATGACGAAGTGGTGGTTAGCCCAACTATTGACGCCGAGAATCTTTTCTCAAATAACCTGCACCACTCCGTTTTTACAATTGAGCTATCCACTACAGATATTTCTTAATGAAATTGTATTTGATATTCTAAATGCTGACTACTTAAGCATTAAAAACTATTTGGACACAATTGACTGGACAAGTGCTCTATCGGCATCAGATTTAGACGAAATGTTGTCTTCCTTTTGCAAAATAATCTTTAACGCCATTCAGAAATTTGTACCAAAGCTGTAGAAGAAGAAAACACTCTCAGAGTCTTGGCTTGACAATTATTTAAGGCGGCTCAGAAACCATAGACACAAATTATATAGAGCAATCAAAAATAGAGGCTCTCTCCTGGAGGATCAAATAAGTTTATGTGATGAGCTATCCAAAGAATTTTCTATCAAATCTCGCGAGGCTTCTGAGCTCTATGTTAATTCAAGGGGGGAAAAAATTATCACTGACCCGAAAAAGTTCTCTGATTCCGTCAATTTAAAACATAAAACCACTGGCTATCTTTGTTCTATGTTTCATGGTAACACGGTTTCGTCTTGTCCACAAGTCATTTGTAGCTTATTCGCCGACCATTTTCAAAACACTTACTGCTCTCCATAAATTCTTACTGCCACTACTAGACACGCAGCCAGATCTCTTATCGATAGGTTTTTCCTTACACGGCAGGCTATAACTAACTAAAGATTGGCAAAGGACCTGGCCCGGACCTAGTATCTCCTTTCTTCGTGTTTCAATGTGCATACCAATTAATCACCCCTTTGCACATAGTTTTCAATAAATCCTTGTCTCTTGGTGTCTTCCCGTTTTTCTGGAAATCCTCATACTTCACATCAATTTTCAAAAGTGGTGATAAACGATCAGTCGATAACTATCGAGGAATTGCTATCTTATCTGTTATCCCCAAACTCTTCGAGAAGTTAGTTTGTGATAATCTTACTCGCATTATCGAACCCCTTCATAATGAGCAACAACATGGATTTCGTAGGGGTGGATCGACTTCCACCAACCTCCTGATACTAGTTTTTACTGTGCTCTGTGAAATAGAAAAAGGGAACCAAATTGACGCGGTCTATACGGACTTTAGTCAGGCTTTCCACCGAGTAGACCATCAAACTCTGGTACAAAAACTTCGCAACTTTCTCTTCTTGATTGGCTCCAGTCTTACCTTTGCGATCGAACCCAATTCGTAAAATTTCAAGGTCACTTATCCAAAAAAGTTTTGGCATTTTCTGGAGTACCACAAGGCTGTCATTTACACCCCCTGCTTTTTAACATCTTTATTTCTGATGTGTCTGAGGTACTGCTTGGTATACCGCATCTCTTCTATGCAGACGACTTAAAAATCTATCACATCATAAACTCGTAATCTGATGCAACCTTTCGACAATCCAAGCTTTAATCCCTCGAACAGTAGTGCAATGTGAATAATCTTAATCTTAACATCAATAAGTGCCATGTGATAAATTTTTCTCGAAGGCATGCAACCACGATATATTCCTACTACCTTAACGACATCAAATTGAATACGGTCGATCATATTATAGACCTTGGCGTAGTATTGGATAACAAGATGCGCTTCAATCTCCACTATGACAAAATCCTAGCCAGGGCTAATAAACAACTCGGATTCCTAAAGAGACGCGCTAAAAAGTTTAAAAATATATGGACTACCAAATCATTATATACCACCCTAGTGTGTCCTTTACTAGAATATGCTTGCATTATATGGAACCCTGCTTTTGAGCTACATAGCGATAGAGTTGAGTTTGTTCAGAAACAATTTGTACTTTTTGATTTGAGAAATCTCTGTGACCCAAGAGATTTTCAACATCTGCCATCTTACAAATTCAGGCTGAGTCTTCTAAATTTAATGTCTCTTTCTTCTAGAAGAACTCTGCTCAGCGCTTGTCTTACATTTGATATTATTAGTGGTGCGGTAATTATTGAAGATCTCTCTAGTAAAATCACTTTCAATAACCGACCAAGACGCACCAGATATGCAAATCTGCTCAATGAATTCATTCATCACACTACTTATGCATATGATGGGTGCTGTAGAATATTCAATTCTATAAGCAGCCAGTACTCTTCGGGGGCCACCAAATCAAACATCAAAAATAACTTGTCCAAAGCCCTTTTCACATCCGAACCCGCTTAACTTCCATCGTTATTAGCCTAAATTTAATTAAAATAATCTAGAGTAACTGCTACACAATTTGTGATGCATTGTATCTTTTTTTTACGGACAATTTTTATTTTATATTTATAATGATTAATTGTAATTTAGATTTATATTATGTTTTCTTGTTGTGTATGTTGCCTTGTTTGGTAAAATAAATAAATAAATAAATAATGCTGCGAAACATAGACATTAACAATAGGCATAACGAATGAACTCCATATCGCCAGAAGAGCCATTGAAAGATACATCCTGGGTATTAAAAAAACGGACCGTAAGAGACTATCCTGAATATGAGAAAGCACTAAAGTGACAGACGTGATCTATAGTGTAAAATCTCTGAAACGGCAATGGGCAGGACACCTGGCAAGAATAACAGATAACATGTGGACCACTAGAACAACGTAATGGTATCCGAGGGAAAACAGTTGACCAAGAAGATGCCCAAACCTCAGATGGGAAGACGACATCAGGAAAACAAATGGTATAGCTTGGACACGATTAGCCCAAAATAGGCAGACATAAAAGACAATGAGGAACCAATATGTAAGGGAGGCCATATCATATTAAGGGAGCATGATCGAACAAAGCTGACTATTATGATGATGATGATATAGAAACATAAATTCATGGGCAAAGTAATTATAATACTAATTTTCTTGAAGAAGCAATGAAAAGGAGAAAGCGCCATTAGTAATTAGTGTTTAAAGTGTCTTTTAAAATAAAGAGTGTGAATAGAAAGAAATGTTTAGGTTAGGCTTTAGACCAATAGACACAGAAGAAGAAAGCAGATTTCCTTCTAATAATTGATATCTCTTTTGAAATTTCAATATAGCTTGTGAAGTAAAAAATGTTATTTCAAATAAAACAAAGAATAAATTAATATTGGAACATGCAATTAAGAATTATTAATTTAATTTAAACAGCCCATGCATTAATGCTTTATAGCTTTACTTTACAAAGTAATATAGCTACAAAATTTAAATTTAAATTAATGTATGCTTGACATTGAGTCAAGCATACATTAATTTTGAATTAAATCATAAATACTCCAAAAATGAACTAATAATTATTATTTGAAATTATTGCTATGGTTTCTATGTGGAATAATGCTCAGTGTAGCTTATAATAAATTTCAAAATTAATTGACTTCAGATAAAAGATTGACTCTAGATATACGGAACTCATCATATCAGTGGATTTTAAATTTATCATGTAAAATTGACGAAAAGTGTATGGGATAACGATTATGAATTTTACTGATTTATTGATATGAATAGGAATATCTAAGCCAATTTATTTCCAGTTGGAAGCAGAAATTTCAAATAACTATGCAGCATAAATAGATTTCAAATTTAGATAATAGTTTTTCAAACTTAGATAATAGTTAAACAAATGATCTGCTAAGATAAATAAAAAATTACCACTTAAGTTATAAAATTTTCCACGAAACAGCAGTCGGTATGGAAAGTCCTTCTGAATATTCTATTATTCAATTTATATAATTTTGTCTAAAATTACTTATATGATTTTGGCCATTTCTCAACGAATAAACATAGTGTCGTACCTAAAACGATACAAAAGGATTTATGCAGTACCATACAAAAGGATTTATGCAGTACCATATCTGCAGTACCATTTTGTATGGTTAGAACTACACTGGCGACACGCCACACGGATCATGTGAGCTCATGTGAGCTCACGTTTTTGATAATCTGCAAATTCAGATTTTTGAGCACACGTGACAGCACGTTTAGCCAATATTTTTACCGCATGGTATTTGATTTGTTTGAAATGTAGGTAGGTAAGTGATTTGTTGAAAATGTATAAGTATGAATACTTGTGAAATGGCGAAATACATTGATGCTGGTAAATTGTGGGAAAAAATTGTAACAGAATTTTTATGTGCGCAGCGAAATTTAGTTAAACCTCAAACCGTCGATATGCAATTGCAACACACGTGAGCTGCTAGCATGAGACAAGTGTAGCTCCAAGCGTGAGCTCATGCCTCCACACGCATAACGTGACGACACGTGAGCTCACGTTACGTGAGGCCAGTGTAGTTCTAGCTTAAGAGGTTGCTGCGATCACTGTGAATTACACGAGTTTTCGAAAAAAATTCGTCCACTCGGAATAGAAGACGCAAGTATACATAAATGCTAGAGAGCAAACATTTTCTTTGTCTCAGTATTTGAATCTAACCAGTAGTCGATGGGACATTTGTCGTTTCCACTGGGAGGTTGCTCCAGGTTTTGGTATATATCTATGTCTTATCGCATCATTATTTGGGCAGCTATAAGCTTTGTCTTTGAATAGATCTTCAGGTAGAAATAATAACTCCTTGGATTGTTTTGCTTTCCACTATTCCTTCGTTAGTAAATTTCCCAGTTTCACCAGTTCAGTTGCTTGTAGATGCAGCCGCCATAAATTCATAAATACTCTGAGTTGACTCGGGCTTTTGTGTCATCAAAAAAGAAGTATATTCTGTTTGAAGAAATTGGGCAGCTATGTTTCCATCGTCTTCACTTATTTTTTGAACCTTGGATCCAAAATGGTGGCTAACATCATAAGGACCTTTTTCTCAAACGGTATTCATCGTTCCCGCATTTACTTGCATAAAGCATTATAAATATTTTTTCTAGCAGTGTATTTGTGTTAATGCCCACTTTCGATAATTTCAGAGTCTGCCCTCGTAATAACGGAGTTATAGAAGAAAGAGTAGTGTAATTTGCGCCAGATATTGTTGTCGTAGCCACATCAAATGGTTCAGGACATTCAAATCTTCGGTGAGTAACGTTTCAGGTGCTTTCACACATTTGGCTAATTACAAAGTCAATTCTTGCCTGATATCATAGAAACATTTGATATTCCAACGAGAACGGAACTGCTGAATTAACTTCAGTTCAGGTTTGTTGAGCTGTTGTTGTGCAATTGTCAGTTTGTATATCAAAATCAGTATTCTCTCGTTTTTTGGATATGTCGACATATCAGTAGACAAAGAAATATGTTGAGCTGCATTTATAGCATTTTGAACCCGCGTTTTAACATCTTGGAAGTATTTGGTGTCAGGAGTTGCATGTTTTCCGTCCAAATCAGCCACGAAATCACGAAAGCATTCATGTTTTCCTTTCCGCAAAGGCACTATGTCCTAAACAACCATACGAATTATACAGTTCATCTAAATAATTTTTCGGATAGAATCATCTGCGTGAAATTTTGCTGTTACAAAATAATTTTTGATGATTGTTCTAGATTTCGTTGAACTACTCTCAAAGATGCTACTAGGACCATGAGTTTTTGCTATAGGTTCAACAGAAAATAATTTCCACTATGATTTATGTTTCCGTTTTAAATGATCTGAGAAATTTTTCGTGTTTTTACTTGTTTTGTATTGATTGCTGCATATATTATACTTAGCAAAATCACTGTTTGGAATTCTTTCTCACTCAGTCTCAATTTTCAACACATTTTTTCCTTCTTTTACATTTTTTCCTTCTTGATGTTATTTCATTCTACAATAAATAACAAGTGGCAAAACCAACAAAATATAAGAGTGGTCTGCTATCTTTGGTTTGTGCTGTTTTATAATAACAAGAAAAGGAAATATTATTAAATGAGAAAAACTAAGCAAACGTAAAATACTCACAGTGAATGGGATGATATTGAAATGGTACGTTACTCATTTTGTTCTGTTTTCAAAAACTATCGATTGCAAAAAAAACATCGAGGTTTTCGATAGTTCTGAACTATCGATACTATTGATAGTACTATCGATGTTTAACGTACACTAGTTTATTGTGGTTGAGAGTGCACAAGATTAAATATTCGACTTTGGTATTCATTGGAAATATTCTATACTTTTATGTTTTATGAAAAAGTATTTTCTGAAAATATTCTATACTTTTTTCGACTGTCAGAAGCCCTGACAAATGTCTGGTAAATCATTATTTATACAACTTTTTTATTGATTTATATTTATACTTTTTTATTTATTTTTGCTGATTTATTCTACTTTTTTGTTTTATCTTTGTTTTACACTTTGATTTATACTCTTTTTGGTATATATTTTTTTTGGCTGTCAGAAGCTGAGACAAATGTATGGGAAATCAAGTAGATTTGTGGTCGATTTAGGTTTAAAGCGATTAGCTGATTGAAATCGCCTGATTCGGCGACAGTGTGAACGGGCTATAAAACTGGTAAAGAAAGAACAGCAAACATTTGAAAACTGTAAAGTAATTTAAACAAGCTTAGCTGTCACTTCATTCACAGATATCGTAATTAAACGGGCCACCCAAGACACAAACCGAAATTTAAAAACCGAAAATCAAATTCTACGTGAATTTCACTTTGTACCGCCATCACTTGACATTACTCCTTGTATCGTAGTTATTCAACCAGAAGCTCATTCTCCGAGCAACTGTCATCGCATTTAGACAATAAGATTAACTTGGAAACACTTAAATTTTAGTTGGTTCATGTCAGTGTTTGGTTACGTGCGGTGGAGTGATTGTTTGATATATTTAATTATGTGTGAATCGAAAGAATGGCATCAAAATGTTTGATCTTTTTGGCTTTTTAATTAAGTTTTTAATTTGATTTTTTCACACATTTATTTTTATTTCACTGTTTTATCATAGTAGCTTGTGAAATTTGTGTGAATGTATAAAACTCAAGTCATTTTGTCACTTAATTAGTTCTATTAGAGCTGATTTGTTTATCGGGTTTTGGGTGTCGTTTTAAATAAATGGTTTTATGCAAATTTACGTGTTTTACTATTTGATAAGCCATTTATATTCCAGCTCAGTTGGTTAAAGGCAATTTCTGCTGTTTAGTTTGATATTTCTTTTAAATTTAATTCACAATTTCAAAACATTCTGGATTAAAAGTACACGTACACGCATATACGTTTATAAAATTGAAAGGATTTTTTGAACCACACAAATTAGAGATGTTTTATTGTACTTGAGAAAATGAATGATATTTTACTAAAGGTATCTAACACTGTGAATTCAGGCAGCAAGAACATTGTAACAAATTTTGCAAATGAATAAACTTTATGTGGGCCTTTTTTATAGGATTATTACTAATTTGACTTTGACCGAATTTCTATTCCAAACTTATGTCTGCTATTTACTGCGCATAAAGTCAAACGTGACAGGTATTCAAGAAAAATTTACGTTTGTGAGCACTTAAGAGCGCTAGTGAACCCAGGCGTGCATAGGACTTTAAAATACTCGTAGATAGGGCAACCACTAGAAAAATTCATGCACTTTCCTTAATTTTCATTGAAGTACTGTGACGGCACCACAGTGTAATTTTTTCGAATATCGAATATCATTGAAGCTTGATCGATTTTTATCGCAGGAAACTAAACACGAAGTTCAAAAAATGTTATGTTCTATAAAAGTTATTTCCAAATGTGAGTTCCGGACGTTGTTCAAAGCGCATGAGAGTAACTCACCACTCAATCTTAGCCGTACTATAAAAAGCATGACTGGTTGCGGCTTTACATTCAGTGTTATCTAGAGAGATTAAGAGTGCTGCACAATATTCTACAGAAGAAAATGTCTTGCACACAAGCTTGATTGCTTATACCAACAGATTCATTCCATGAAATTATCATCGATTCCCGTTTCTTGTTACATTTCTCTCAAGTTAATTTTGTGAAAAAATTATCGAACAAATACATTCACATGAACTCACTGTTAAAAAAATATATTCAGTTGAATTACGCAGCACTGTATACTGAAGGAAATGCATAAAAAGGTTAAAAGATACTTTCACTAACCTTAGATTTTTTCTATGGAATGAAAGCCATCTAGAAAAGGCTTTGTGAACTGAAAGTGAAAGCATTAAAATTCATTCCAAAATGTTTACAATACATTACCTAACTATTCGTTATTGTCACTAGTATAACAGTTTTAATATGAATGATGACAGACTCCCTCACTTAGGCCCTCCAATGATTTTTCGGATATTAAAGGCAGAATCTGCAAAATAAAATGAATTTTAGTTTTCCACCTATCCATCTATTTTTTTTTACATTTTTTGCTGAATTGCAAATTTGTAATTATGGCGCAAACTTGAAAATAAGGTTGAATTAATTTGGACTGCGCACCAAGCTTTGAGTTCACCTAGCTCTGATTAGGTACCTGATTTAAATCAGGGGTAAAGTGAGTCGTGGAACTAATCACGGTACTTTTCTGTTTACCCCCCCCCCCCCATTTTTTTTCACTTTTTGTTGTTGCAATGCTTCTAAAATTGATTAGAAAGTAGAAATTAACCAAAATTATGATGGAGAAACACGTTTAAAAGAAGAAAATTTTTTAATTTTTTTTTAATTAAAGTTTTTAATTTAAAAATTAATTAAATTAATTTAAATTTGGAATTAATGTTACATAACAGTGAGAATAAATTTTGGTACTTTTCTGTTTTTCCCCCTCCATTTTTTTAATTTTTTTAATGAAAACTGCTCGAAATGGGTTAAAAAGTTACTCCACAAAAATTGAGATGGAAAAATTCATTAAAAAAAATTTTTTTTTTTTCCGATTTTAAATTTTTTTTCATTTTTATGTGGCAGAATGAGTTTTTCAAAAGTTAATGTGTTGTTGGGGAGGCCTGCTCATTATACTGTTATTAATCATATAAACAAATTGTATTCAACATTATTAATGTAATAGCTTAATTGTAAATTGCGTTGAAGCTTCGGAAAGGTAAGACGTCAACAATGGAGCAAAATTTATTCTCACTGTTATGTGACATTAATTTAAAATTTAAATTAATTTAATTAATTTTTATATTAAAAAATTAATTTAAAAAAAAATTAAAACATTTATTTTTTTTCTTTTAAACGTGTTTCTCCATCATAATTTTGGTTAATTACTACTTTCTAATCAATTTTAGAAACATTGCAACAACAAAAAGTGAAAAAAAAAATGGGGGGGGAAAAACAGAAAAGTACCCTAATCACTCCACACTCGTATCCACAATGATTAAAAAAATTGTAATGAAGCTCTCTACCAGCTTCAACCCCTAGACCCGTACAAGGGTTGTCGTGGCATTGCTTTACTTACTAAGCATTAATTTTATCATTTTTGAAATTTCTAATTGAACAAAAAATAAATCTAGATAAAAAAGTAGAATTGAAAATTTAAAGGGAAAAATGATATTGACATGTTAGCAATAATGCTATTGATAATGCTAATGTAAGAAGAGTCGAGTGTTTGACCATAAAAGGATTTTTCTTCTGAGCCCAAAAATTACGATATCCTGAGAGATTCGCACTAGGTAGTGAATACTGTAAAATACTCTTACAATAACGAAATAAGGATAAAGCTAATAATAATAAAATTATTACAAAAATAAGGATAAATCGCAAAATTTGTAAAGCAGAATAGCAATAGTAAGAAAAATATACTAGGAATGATAAATTGGAGGATGCAATCAATGTACGAGCTCATTTTGATAAAAATCATAAAATCAAAGCACTTTGTGATCATTGCTCACATGTAAAGCCTAGTTTCGAAAGCCGAAAGACGGTAGAAAGTTGGTTTAAAAGAAAAAAAATAATTCGCAATCCCACTCACTTCCATTAAAAACAGTACACTAAAGGAACTGCAAGAGAACGCCATTTCACTGCTTCAGCGACAAAAAGTACTTTTTACTCAGCAGCAACTAGCCTGTAAATTTCCCTAAACTAAATTCTTCTCACTTCTTGAATAACAAATCAAATTTTAATCATCTATTACATATTTATTTAGCCAAGTTATCAAACCATTACAATCTAAACCAGTCAGAAATTTAAGCTGAAGCCTTCTTCTTCTTCCACAGATCGAGACCGTATCCAGGGGCAGCATAACCTCCGTTGAAGTTGTTGTAACCGAATCCGGGAGCAGAGTAGGCAAGAGGTGAAGCGTGACCGATTGAAGCAGCACCGATTCCGCCGACAAATGGAGCGCTGTATCCAGTAGCAATTGGAGCATGGTAGCCTCCAAGAGCAGCACCGCTATATCCAATAGCAGATCCGTGGTAGGCACCAAGAGGAGCAGCACCATAAGCACCGTTGTATGCTCCGTAAGCAGCTCCGTTATAGGCACCAACAAGTGGAGCTCCATAGCCTCCAACAACTGGTGCACCGTATCCAGCACCAATAAGGTTGGCCGAAGCGGCGCCGATAAGAGCAAGAGCCAATACAACGAATTTCATTTTGGTCGATTGAGGTTGTTACTTACTGGATGTATAGATCCTGAATGTACCTTCTTCAAAAATCGATCACCTATTTATACTTCCACTCAATGCAAATCTACACCAGAAATTTGAATTGATCATACTTCCTACAACATCCATTAATTAGATTATCTAACCCGGCCAGCAACCGACCTTAAAGCCATTGAAGAATCGAATCCATGTTCTAAGAAACATAAAAACTACGAGCCCATTAAATGCGGCAAGCTTTTACTTTTGCAACTGCTAAGTTATTCTTGTTAGTTTTGTCCACTGCAAAAACACTGAAATCTGTACCACCCGAACGTAGAAAAAACGATATCAGTACCATCTTCTATCATTTCTCTCATTTCTAGCTACAAGAAAAAAACTGGACTAGACCTCTTGGCACCTAAAAAAAAGCCCGCATGCAGGTGTGCCGCTCTTGGAGACATCATTTACTGGACCACGTTGTCACTAATCTTGAGAAAATAGTGGTTGATCGGTATTCTGGGGCATTGTGCTGATTGCCAGTTTTTATGGTGCAATAACTTTCGTTAGTTGACCCTGAATATCACGAGACGCGTAAGTGCTGCGAAGGAATAACTAATGTATGCTAATATAGCGAGGGAACGAGAATCCTCGTGTTGGTTCTAGATCATTAGCATTCAATAGCCAAATTTAACAGATCTGATTCTGAACGCAGGAAAAAAAAACAGTGAAACGATTTGACTTAATTGATCTTAAAAACTACAAGCTAGATTGCCGTGTAAGCTGATCGGAAAGAAATGATGCTGTCTAATAAAAGTGAGTTTAATCAATTTCGTTGGAGATGAATTTGTAGAACTCCCTAGGTTTTTCAAAGCACATTTTCTTGCGACTTGGAATCGTTGAGAAATTGTTTGCAATTTTTTTTGTTAGATATCTGGCAAATGCTGATTAGATGAAGTCATTTCGAAAGGTTATAAGATCTATTTTTAGTATAAAGAATACTGCTTCACATTACTGAGTGCGTAATAAATTTGATTTATTTCGAGTCATGGAATGAAAATAATACAGCTTAATGAATGCATGTAAACTTTTAACAACGATGTAGAAATATAATCAGCAAATAATTCATTGAAAATTAAAATTACTTCAACGAGCAATTTTATTCGACGCATTTCGCATAGCTGTATGAAATTGATTCACATTCAATACAAAATTAGAGGATCTTTACATCTTTTTTATCTCTGCTTTGTTACTAAAATGCGGAGAGAAAAAATATGTTTCTGATGCACTCCATTTGTGCAACGATATAAAACTAAAGTTATTGAAGTAATAAAAAAAAACCTAACGAATCAGAGCCACTGGAAAACGGATTTTCGATGAAATTATGTTTGAGTGATTTCAAAATAAGCAAAGGCATAATACACTTCTTTGCAGTATTATATCAACCATTTCTCAAAGTAAAAAAAATCATATCCTGACAGCATCTCATATAACATCAATATTCAAATGAAAATGTTCAGTGCTGGTAACATTTTTACAACGCAGCAGTAATAAGTCTACCATAATAAGCGCGTACTAAAGCCAACCTATCCTTTGAATTTCGTTTTCATCCGAGGATATCATCGAAAGCTTCAGCCATTAAACTACGTCTGAAGTTGCCATCCAAAAACTTCCGAATATTCGGCAAATTTAAACATTGGTTGCTTATTTTATTTTAAATGCTTTGCATATGAATACAAAATGGAAGCATCTGTTGGTGCAATATTTACTAAATCGTCGGGTGCTGGGAGTCCCGTTTTGTCACCGCAGTTGAATTGAACCTACCTTGTGAATTACGTTTCGATTGGGTGACTACGCTGGAAGTTAAAGAGATGAAGATTTTTTAGGACAACCACCCTGTAAACTTTTCAAATTTTTGAAGAGTAAATGTTTGTTGATAATTGTCATTGCAGGATCATTCCCATTTGAAAAGTTAATGACAACATTGCTTAGTAAAGAAATGAGAAAAAAAATTAGTTGGACCTGCTGGGTGAAGCAGTCGGTAATATGCAAATTCGGGAGTCGGATGGCAAGAGCCCGTCTAATTTAATACCTAAGCCGGGATACAGAGGATAACACGGCTGGTCTTTTATATTCCTCATACTCATGGGACAAAAATTGAAGAAAACAAAGTAAAAAAGGAGGGAGCTGCCTCAAGTGCCCCAAATCTTCAAACAGTGGAGCTACAGTGCTCCCCAGTGAATCCTCTAGGGAGTTAAGGGAGCATATGAGGCCCAAAATTTGAGGATGATTCCAAAAAACAAAGGCACAAGAAGGGCCAAAGCAACAGGAGAGTGAAAAATAGCTCCACACTAAAAAACAAAGGTGGAAAAGGCAAGTACAAAATATCCCAGCCAGCTTCACAAAAAGAGAAAGGCAGACCGAAAGAAGCAAAGACAGAAGAGGCTCCCGCAGCCTCTCCCTCTACTTTTGACAGCAGATTCTCGTTACAAATAGCGGAGGGCCTCTCGCGCAGTATGGAAGCACTTGACATGACTTTGCAGGAATCATCGAAAGATACTCCAAAAAAGAAGAACATTTTCGCTGTAGCCAGAAAGCGCATGAAGTTCTTCATGCGAAAACGTATGTCTACAGAAGAGGCTAGAGAAAAGGCCCTCCTAACAAACACATGGCAATCCTGAAGTTAGACTGCCAAAGAAAATAAGGGACACAGTGGCGGTCCAAATACAGGTCCTCTTCGAAGGAAGAATAGTGGAGGCTGTATTTGCCATTAAAGGACTCGTTGGCAAATGCAGAAGGGAAAACAAAATGTTGATTATTGGATGCGATGCCAAAGCTCATCACACAACATGTAAGAGTAGTGACGTCAACACTAGAGTTGAGTTACTCTTCGACTTCCTCCTTAACAGCAATTTGTCTATAACAAATAAGGGCCAGACGCCAACTTTCCTGACAGCTAACAGGCAAGAGGTACTAGACCTTACGTTGGTGTCAAACAATGCATCGCATTTAGTGAAGAAGTGGAATGTCCTAAAAGTCGCTTCTTTCTCTGATCATAGGCATATAAGCTTTGAACTAGGAAAATATATTGTAAAAGGGGTACAGGCAACAAAAGTGTATGGACTGGGAAGGCTATCGAAATGGCCTTAGAGCAGGATTTTACGGCCTGCACCCGAATTTCACTACGAAAATGGAACTGGAGGGCACTGTGGACAAGGTCACCAGAATAATCCTCGAATCATACCACGATAGCTGTCCTGAGAAAACCAGTGCTTCTAAGACGAAGTGCCATGGTCGAACAGGAAGTGGAAACGCAGAAGAGCCAAAAGAACGGAGTGCAACCGAGCTAAAATTACTTCAAACTGGGAGGCCTTAAAATAAAAACTCTCAGAATACAACAAAGAGCTAAAGAAATCTAAAAGGAAGGCTTGGAGTGCCTTCTGCGGAAGTCTCAATAGCATCCCAGAGACTGCCAGGATGCAGAAAGCTCTGTCCAAAGGCTACCAACGGTATATAGAACTATAAAAAATTCCAGATCGAGGGATGACAACAACTTTTGACGACACACTGGAAGTGCTGCTTAGAACACACTTTCCAGGATGCAAAATCAGCGATGAGGCTGAAGAAGAAGAGGAAATTACTCTCGGATAACTCAATCACCTCTGTTTAAACAAATCATCACTTATGAAAAGGCTGAATGGGGCATAAACTCCTTCAAACCCTTTAAATCACCAGGATCAGACGGAATCTACCCAGCTCTGCTACAATGAGCGACAGGGGAACTAAACACCTTTCTGGTACACATATTTAGAGCAAGCTTGCAACTCAGCTATATACCAAAACTGTGGAGCTGTGAACACGGGCTAAAGGTGGCAACAAACCGGTCGACCTGCCAAAATCATATAGGCCTATTTCTTTCACATCTTTTATATTAAAGACCATGGAGAAGCTGATTGACCTACACATAAAGAATTATCTTTTGACAAAGATGTTACTTCACAAATTTCAATTTTCCTACCAAAAGGGCAAATAAACTATACCAACTACACATAAGCTGGCACAAATAATAGAAAAGGCATTGAAAGGCATGGAAATCGCACTATGTGCCTTCATATACATAGAAGGAGCCTTTGACAATTCACGACATGACTCGCTGTACCTTGCTCTAAAGAGGAGGGATGCTCCTCAAGAAGTAGTGAAATTGGCGAGTATGTGTTTGCGGAGCTCGAGAAAGCGAAGCTAAGGGTGGAGACTAGAAGGGAATATCTACAGGGGGGGGTATTATCACCCCTGCTATGGTCCTTACTAGCTGATGACCTTCCCGTGGCCGTCAATAGTAAAGGCCTAACTGATCTCGGCTACGCGGATGACATCACGGTAATAAAAGGAGGCTCACACATGGATGCAAAAAGCAGAATGCAAAACGCCTCAAATAAAACAACCTTAATCCTCAGAAAACTAGCATAATGCCATTAACCAGGAAAAAAAATTCGAAATAGGAGCTTTAAATATTAGGGGCACAGTCGTATGGCTGCAGTAAGAGGTAAAATATCCAGGAATACACCTAGATAGGAAACTCACCTGGGACAATCATATAAACAAAACGACAATGAAGGCCACTAAGGACCTCTGGGTGACAAAACAAATGCTTGGACGCATTCGGGGACTATTTCCAGAGCAGACGCTATGGCCATACAAACAAATGGTGAGACCTATCCTCCTAAATGGAGCTGCAGTGTGGTGGAAGAAAACCATTGAAAAAAACTGCTATTCACAGGCTCCACAAGATTTAAAGGATGGCCTACCTGCTGATTACAAGAGCAATGAGTTCCACCCCAACAGCAGGAGTGGAGGCCTTTCAAAACCTTGAGCCGCTACACCTCAAAACTCAGCAAGCTTACAGGTATAAATAAGGGGAGCTTAAAGGTCACCTAAAAATCCTGGAGGACGTCAGGCCTATAATGGAAATGTTGTAACCCAGCGACCAAATAGAAACTGAAGCAACATTCGGGAAGAGATTCAAGGTGACAGTTCCATCAAGGGACAAATGGAAGTATGGACCACCTCCCTCGTACAAAGGAGCGCAAATGTGGTATACAGATGGGTCAAAGATGGATTGTGGTGTAGGAGCAGGGATCGTAGGTCCCAAGTGTAAAATTCATTTTCCTCTCCCAAACGTGGCCACTATCTATCAAGTGAAACTATCTGCCATACTAAGAGCTTCACAAACAATAAAAAAAAGACCTCTAAAGGGGTCAGAATTAAGATACTATCGGATAGTCAAGTGGCTCTTATGGCTATAAATAGCGATCAAATAAATTCGTCTATAATCCTAGAGGGGAGAGAGGCCCTAAATGAAATAGGGGCACAGAACAGCCTCGAGCTGATATGCATCCCCGGCCATGAGGGGCACCAAGGACACGACGAAGCTGATACCAGAGCCAAAGATGGAGCAAAAATGCCCTTCATAGATCCTTCTCCGTACTATGCATTTACCGAGGCAGATACGGAAAAGGAAATTTAAACATGGAACAAGAAAAAGATCGAAGAATACTGGCTTTATATTGAGGGCTTAAAACACTCAAAAAAATACCTTGGCTTCGATAATAAAAGAGCAAAAGAAGCAGTGGCTCTCTGCAAAAGTGGCATAAAAGCTCTCTGCGGAGCATTAACAGGACACCTTCCATGCAAAAACTATCTCCAAAGAATAGGTGAGAAGCAGGACGACCGCTGCAGATATTGTGGGGAAACGACAGAGTGTGTAGAACATCTGCTAACACTCTGTCCAGCACTAGCGAGAAGAAAACTCGAGCTCCTTGGCTCTGCTCTTTTTTTCATCAGGGACATCACAAATGTCCCGTCAAAGAACATATTAATTTAATTAGAAGCCTGGACATCTTATAGGACATAGCGCAGAGGAGGCACAATAGATCCAGGAGGTCGCAGTGCTAGGATCCCTCTGGACTCACTTCAGGCTATCAACCAATCAAGTATATGGTATATATATATATATTTATATATATATATATATATACATATATATATATATATATATATATATATATATATATATATATATATATATATGTATATATATATATATATATATATATATATATATATATATATATATATATATATATGTATATGTATGTATGGTATATGGATACATATATGGTATATATATATATATATATATATATATATATATATATATATATATATATATATATATATACATAAATATGAATTTTCGGCGAAACGATTATAATACTAATTTTTTTTCGAAAATCAGTAAAAATTAAGTGAAACACTTGAATGTAATACACATTATGCTGGCCGATATAATACATAGATCTATAAGTATTTTTGTTGTTTTCATTGAATCACACATGCTTCAATCAGTTCAACTTTTTCAGTTATTTATCAAAAATGTGTTTTTCAAACATTTATTTATTTATGAACAATTCTTTTAAATTAATCATATATTTATGCCCAGAACTAAGATTTCCGCATACCATCCACGAACGCAATTAAATGGTTGATTTAAAGATTGGCTTGGTGCTTAGTCTAAATTTCGCAGCATTTTATTTTAGCTTGCTAATCATCGTTGAACGTTTGTAAGCTGTTTGCAATATTGAAAGCAAAATAACAAAATCAAAATTTCGTTTTAGAGAAAACTCATTCAGTGGCTGATTTCTTAGAACATGAATTGAATTCTTCAACTGCTTAAAGACCGGTTGTTGATAATCTAATTAATCGATGTTGTAAGAACTTTGATCAATTCAAATTGTTAGTGTGAATTTGCATTGGATGGCAGTATAAATAGATGATCGATTTTTGAAGAAGGTACATTCAAGATCTGGACACTCAGCAAGAAACAACCCCAATCTACCAAAATGAAATTCGTTGTATTGACTCTCGCTCTCATCGGTGCCGCTTCAGCCAACCTTATTGGTGCTGGATACGGTGCACCAGTTGTTGGAGGCTATGGAGCTCCACTTGTTGGTGCCTATAACGGAGCTGCTTACGGAGCATACAATGGTGCTTATGGTGCTGCTCCTCTTGGTGCCTATCACGGGTCTGCTATTGGATATAGCGGTGCTGCTCTTGGAGGCTACCATGCTCCAATTGCTACTGGATACAGCGCTCCATTTGTCGGCGGAATCGGTGCTGCTTCAATCGGTCACGCTTCACCTCTTGGCTACTCTGCTCCCGGATTCGGCTTCAACAACTTCAACGGAGGTTATGCTGCCCCTGGATACGGTCTCGATCTGTGGAAGAAGAAGAAGGCTTCAGCTTAAATTTCTGACTGGTTTAGATTATAATGGTTTAACAACTTGGCTAAATAAATAAGTATTAGATGATTGAAATTTGAATTTTTATTGAAATAGTGGAAAGGATTCAGATTGACCAAAAATGTTAATTGTTTGTGGTTAGGTCATAGAAGACCTAGCCAAGTTGGCAAAAGAACCATGAGCGCAATTGTCAACGATTCGGTGTAGATTTTTGTACTGAAACGTAGTTTTTTCTCATCTACGATTTTTCCAATAGCAGTATTAAAGAGTGTCTGTTTCGATGGATTACATTTTTTACTATTGTTGGTCTGATTTTTTAACTATTTGATTCGACTTCTTTTCGTGATTTGTTTCGAGTAATTTTTTTAATAAAATTTACTGCTCAAGAAGTACTAAATTTTGTCAACCGCTCCATTTATTTATTTATTTGTTAAAATATCTTTCAGCCCATTTTTATAATATTATTCAGTTTCACACAGCGATTTTGAACCAAAGATCTGCATGTTACAAAAATAAGTATTTGATTTATATTTATATTTAATCTTATATTTGATTTTACATAAAAAGTCGATTTATAAGGGGTACCTTGAGAGCGTTCGAATGACACAAAGCATCAAAAAATACTGTTATAGGGTGTTTACACGTGAAACATGACTTTTGACAGTGATTGAGCGTTCGTCAGTCGTTGAAAGTTATGCAGGATATTAGCTGTAATTAATGAGCTGCTCTATGTTGAGCTAGATTTAGATATCTCTTACCAAAATGTATTTAATGAGCAATATGGCTGCTCTAACTTGCCAGAAGTTGCTCTGATTTGTGTTTCATGACTCTGATCTAAGTTGAACTGGAGCAATTTATTTATTTATTTATTTTCAAAGAATTTCGTCTAATACAGACTAGTAGTATTTACAGATTTAAAACTTACAACAAATCAGTCAAAATGGACTGTTTTTGGCTAAGCTCCTTTTCAAAGATGGTACAGATAAATTAAAATCAAATTGATGATAATCATCGTTCAAATTTCTTTTGATGCACGAAACGGGCTCATTAAAGGCGTAGTTGGTCCGATAGGCAGGGACAGATAAAATGTTGACTTGTCTCATTCTGTGACCCTTGGTATTGAGGCCAAATAAACCTAAAAGGTTTTCACATGAAATGTTACCCATGAGGATCTTAGCAGCAAAGATAGTTTTGAAATTTTCTCGTCTCTTATTAAGTGTATTCATGGCCAGTAAGTTAAGTCGATTAATGTAAGGAGGCAACTGAAGAGGATCTGACCAAGCAAATTCACGCAAACAAAACCGAAGAAATTTTTTCTGAATGGACTCGATACGGTCCACATAAACCTGCTGATAAGGCGCCCAAACTATACACGCATATTCAAGTATTGGTCTTACTAACGCACAAAAAAGAATCTTAGTAAGATGTATGTCATGAAACTCTTTGGATCGCCTCCTCACAAAACCCAAGGTAGATGAAGCTTTTAATAAGATGGCGTTAATATGATCGTCAAAAGTAAAAGAATTGTTTAGAAGTACTCCTAAATCAAGTACTTTGTCAGAATACCTTAAGGGAATACTATTCAAAGAGTATTCAAAGCTCAACGGATTAATTTTACGCGTGTACGAAACAACGATACACTTGTCAATATTAATTACTAATTTATTAAGTTCACACCAGGTCGTGAGGTTATTAAGGTCAGCTTGAAGTTCCAAGCAGTCGTGAATATTAGATACCTTTTTAAAGATTTTGGCGTAATCAGCATATAGTTAAATTGATGAATGTTTCAGGACAGATGGTAGGTCATTTATGTATAAAAGAAAAAGTAGAGGTCCTAAGTGACTACCTTCAGGAACACCAGATAAGACAGTAATTTCAGACAATAGGACGCCACGGAAGGATACGCATTGGGTACGACATTCCAAATAAGATGCTATGCAGGAAATAAATAGCTGAGGAAAGTTAAACGAGGACAATTTACACAATTAAATAGAATGATCCAGCTTATCAAAAGCCTTCGTGAAGTCAGTGTAAATACAGTCTACCTAAAATCCTGCATCGATTGATGGGATAACAATGTTGGAAAACTCAAACAGGTTGGTAGTTGTGGATTTGCCTTTCAAGAAACCATGTTGGAAAGGAGATAATATGGATTTACTATGAAACGCCACAACATTGCTGATTATCGCTTCAAATAGTTTAGCAACACATGGAAGTTTTGCGATGGGACGATAATTGCCTACAACATTTCTATCGCCTTTTTTATGAATAGGTGTAACAATTGCGTATTTCCAACCACTAGGAAAAATACCGAGCGACAGAGAAAGGTTAAATAGGTAGGCAAGGATAGGAGACAGGGAGGAGATACAATATTTTAAGATAGCGCTAGGAATGCCGTCAGGGCCTGGTGTCAAATTATTGTCCAACTTCCTAGAAAACGTTAAAATGGTATCTTCGTCTATAAACAAGTCTTTCATTCCCAAAGAAGAAGTTGGGATCATTGTCAAGTTGTCATTATAATTATTACTATTAGTAGAAGGTTCCGTATTATATGCGGTACGGAAATGATTAGCAAAAATATTGCTAATAGTTAATGGATCGGAAATGTCCATGTCGTCTGAGTTAAACGTGGTGAGATACCCATCATGGTATCTCTTGGAATTAATAAAATTCCAAAACCTTCTAGGCTGCTGTTGAAAAGTAGAATTAAGATTTCTAATTTAGAGCACGTACCTGCTCTACCTTTTTTGGTATAGTAATTTCGGGCAAGTAACCAGCTGTTAGTCAATTATCACGGAACCGATTTTCAACAAAAAATTGTGCCTGAAATAGAGTTTTTTATTAGTGAATTGACAGGTTGAACTAGCTATAATAAGAATTGCCTCTCAATTGTTTTAGCTTGCTCGATTTTTTGACAGCTGCTCTATTCAAACTTGCCCTGATATGCTCGGCTCTTTTTTCAGAGTTATTAAATACAGCTTGTATCGAAAACAATGCCTGGAGGCTCAGTATGATAATTTTACCTACACTGAGAAAAATATTTCTATATTTTGAAGAAAAGTGAACACATTATCAAAGAAAATTGGTAATGATTCTGCGCCAAAGAAATATTTACTCAATCCAAAGAAAGAAAATTCTTCATTTCAAAGAACAAATATTGTACTTGCCCTGAGTAAAACTTGGTATAGTTTCAAAGAAACATTTACTCAATCGAAAGAAAGGAATTTATTCATTTCAAGCACTGATATTGCACTTGCCCTGAATAAAATTTGATAAAGTTTCAAGAACATTTGGCATCTGGCATAAATGAGTTCACGTACGATCACTGAAGTTAAGCAGTGCTGGGCGCGGTTACTACTTAGCATCGCATGTTGTTGGCACGCAAAAACTCTGAAAAAGAAAATTTTCCATTTTTTCCTTTTTTTAAAGTGCCACAATTTTTTTCTTATTTTCTGAAGCGCTAGTACCTACTTATGCCTAGTCGTCAATTTAAGCTATAATGTTACACTTAATCAATGCAGTTAGGACAACTGAAGACGAACAAAATCAACCATGAACCCGGCGGAATTCGAATCCACGAGCAGTAGATTGACACGTTAGCGAGCTAAGCTATCGACCCTTTATTTGTGTAGAGGAAATGTTGATAGAAGTCATAAAAACTATCAATTTTTTCGTCGAATATTGAAGCATGGTTGTTGTTGAAACATAGAAAAAAATATTCGCGGTGTAGATATCATTTACTAAATTCATAGACATAATTTACAAGATTTGAAGAAAATTACTTACTTGAAATAAGATAAAGCAAAAATTGTATTCCTTTGAATATAAGAAATTTTTCAATGATATTTATAAAAAAAACTGATATCAAATAAAATTTTATTTGGTTTGTGGAAGATTTCACATCTCGTAAACAAGTAAATATTTTCTTTGATTTTCGGAAACATATTTTTCTGAGTGTAGCTTCTTGGAGAAGAAATTTATAATTTTCACATTTATGCCCCTCAAAATACAGGTAGTACACAGATCTTTTCATATATCTTGTCAAAAAATGTACTGACCTAATCGAATAAAGTGCGAATATACAATTGCTCACGATTATGAAAAACAGCTTTACCTTTTCTTGCGTTCTCATCTCTTTTGCATGGTGTTTATACATTAAGTCATTCTTTCCAAAACATTTTATTTTCCAACACTTTCAGACCATGCTCATTTTCAGTCAAATTTGCTCATTTTCAGTCTATACCGAAAAAGTATAGGCCTTTGAAAGATAAGCCTTTTATCTCCAATTATTGACCTATTGAAAAGCAAATGCAATGAGTGTTATTATAGTTTTCGTTCTAGTTGCTCCGCGAAAAGTTTCATGATATTTATCGCTCATTGATGAAATCGCTGTTTTCACAATTTGGCTGAAAAGCTAGGCTAAAGTCGAGAGTGGAGAATGTGGGACAAATTCAAACTTGAAACATTTTATAAATTTTGTACAACATTTAATAAATATATTAAACGTTATCGACACGGTTGCTCGGCTTGAGTTATTCTCGACGAAATTTCATGAAATATCCACACCATTAACACTAGCTTACTACAGTATCTTATGTCCGCCATTTTCTACCTCTGTTGATCAATGATTTTGTTCCCAGCACTTTCGGTAGTTTTTTTCGTTTGGTTGATGACAGCAGCTTAGATTTTGAGCTCGAGTAGCACAGAAATTAAATATGCTATTCATGGAAGTTAACCCATGGAAAAGCATGATGAGACATCAAACATATTGCTCCTCAGCTTGCAAAGGCAATGAGGATAATCTGATTTCTGAACAGTTTGGAGTTCTAGCTGATGACATCGAATGTGTTGAATGGTCCGTACCACTTTGATCCAATGAATACATTAGAAGTCATGGGGCTGAAAGATTTCCAGAGCAACCATTCGAAGTAGTTTTGAAATTCAAGAAAGTATAGCAATTTTTATTTACTTTCAATATGTATCATATGATACAAAAATATTGAAAATGATCAACGCTTGCTACAATTGGCTAACACTGCAGCTTAAAGTATACCATAACTGTTTCCTGGCAAGAGCAACCAACATTGTTAAACCGATTGGGTTGAAAGATCGTGAATTCTATAAACTGTTTTAATTTTCTTCTGAACAGCAAAAAAAAACCAGAAAGCGCGATGATTTGGATAATTTTTTTTTCCGCCAAAAAACAAGCAAGGCTAATTGTTTTGCCCATCAATGCGTCCTGCAAGGTGAGTAGTAATCTGATGACTTGTGAGGAGCTATCACAATTCAAAAGCTTACAAATGTTCTCTTGTCTACTTTTAGGGACTAAGCACCCTCATGAGAAAAACGATTCCTAAAAGATGATGATAAGCAAGCTTAAAAAAATTATAAGTTTTGGTTTTGGACTCTTATAATTTCACTACATCTTGTTTATTTTAGTACCTAGAAGTTCACTTAAACGCCAGCTACTTCCATAGATGATTCATTGTTGATTTCAAAACACTTTATTTTTATTGTACATCAATAGTTCTTAAAAATGTCAGCTCGATCGAAATCCTATTGAGTTTATGGTGTTGATAAATCATAAACATTATAGCAGGATTTCGACGAAGGCACCTTGGACTATGATCTACTATCAGCAGGAAATTTTCAACTCTAGATGTCTAAATGATCTACTGATGTAGAGATTTATAGGCTGAGCCATGATACAATGGGCTGAGCAGTCAACCCGAAGATATCATTCGAGAACAACTTGCAGAATGAGGACCGCTCGTCAAGGGATTCACAGAGTATTTATATATATTATTATATTTAATAGACCCCGATTGCATTGTCATTCTGCTGTCAGATGATATCCTTACTAAGTACTGAAGAACATTCGCGAAACTTTAAGTGGCGACGTGACAATTGATTAAAATTTAGCAGACACGCCTAGAATGTGATGTTGCGGCGGTTTTCAGTGACTTTTATTGATTTCGGTTCGGTTTGGGTTGATTGTCACTGTACACCTAGTGATTGACATTGATTAATTAGGGGTTGTAAAGTACAACGCATTTATGACAATTTCGATACCATACACTATATTTGACAATATACAAAAAAAACACAGCCTAGCTCAACATACTACTCGGTATTTTAACGACAGCCAACTCGACCAACCGTCCACACTACAACGGAGTCCCAAGGCCAATACATCGCCAACGCTTTGAAGTTACCGCTAGCGGGGCGAACAGCAACCAAAGCCAAGGCCAAGGTTGGTTCTTCGTACACACTAAGCGAATCCAAGCTAACGAATGATTTGGCCGATGGTCTTGGTCCTATGTGTACGCGGCTTAACTCTTTGGCAGCGGCGGGCATTTTCGTGCATTTTGAAGTACACTTAATTTTTCTTAAAAATAAGTAATGAAAATCAAAACTTAGTATGTTTTATGCATTTTCATGATAAAAAATTGGGAATTATGAACCCTATGTGGGCACAGAGTGCCTAAAAGTAGGCAAGGATTTTTTTTCAAATTTGAATTTATCAAAACTTTTGACAGAAGTATTGGATCATCGCGAAACTTGCAGAGCGTATTGACGTTAATTAAAACTATGCACAAATGGATTTTCAAGACTGTGCAAGTAACCCTGTAGCTATGCCAGGCACGTGAAAAAATGCTTCAATTTGTCAACCATGTAAATTTAAAATTTTCAAAATTTCGAATTGCACAAGAACGGTAGCCCACCACCAAATTACCTCTATTTTCAGCATTCTGAACTTCTGCTCACGAGAACTGACGACGGGCGAATCCGATCATTATGAAATTTACAGAACGAGTTGATATTAACTAGGACCAGGTCTGATAGAAGTTTATTTTGAAATGCGGGTAACCCTGTGGCAGTGGTGCCATCTTGAAAATTCATTACGAATAAAATACTTTTTGGCCTATAGCTTCTGATTCAGATAATAAACTTGAACGAAATTTGCACAGTACTTGCACCCTATTTTCAGCCACATTTGTTGGAAATTTGGTTGAAAAATTAGAATAGAACTGCCAGCAATGGTAATTTTTGTGACTTAGATCTTGTAAATTTGCTCAGCAAAATAATGCTTTTTCTCCTATAACTGCCGATGCAGTCATGAAATCAAAACGAAACTCATGAAGTAAATGGATCTTATTGTAAACTTGATTCCGTAGAAATTTCGTTGGAAAGTCATGAAAGAGCTGCTAGCTATGGTAAGTTTTGTAATTTTCTGGCATATCTTTACTTAGCTATTTTGTCATTAAATTTGCAAGTTTGAACGATCCTGCAATGACAATTAACAACAAATATTGAAGTTTCGAAAATTTGAAAAAAAATTGCGAGTGGTAGCCCTAAAATTATTTTCATGCTTATAACTCCTAGCGCAGTCTTTCAATCGGAACGAAAATCACAGGGTGAGTTTAAATTAACGTAAAGCAAATTTGGTGTATTTTTGGTTATGCTCCTATCACAGGGTTGCCAGCACCAGTCATTTTTGTTAATATTGCATTTTACTGTAGTTAGCCTTGCTATAATATCCTATCTATATGTTGGTGCACCAAGTCATCATAAGATAGAAGGGCTGAGCCAGTTGAATTTACACAACATAGATCCGCAGATGTACAAATGAAAATCGCTCTATTATGCAGTCAACCTGATATCTTGACCTCATTTCTCTTCGCATTCCTGCGTGATAAGCCATAAAATCCGACTTTAAAAAAAAATAATTCTAGCATCTGTTTTAGAAACAAAATAAAAATGTCACACTACTGCTAGAAAGATAGGCCGCAATTGGAATGGGCTATAGTGCTAGTCGTACTACCACACTGACTGTAAATGAAAATTCTACCAATTTCGAACCAGCAATCGATCGCAATGAAAAGTATGGAATTTTCACATTTTTGTAGATACTTTTATTCCTTGTTGGCACCGAATGAGCATAAAGTTGAATCTACAAAATATTTACTTAGTAGTTTTAGAGCAACTGACAAAAAGTTCCGTTTGAAATGGTGGTTGAAATGGAACAAAGTCAAACTTCATGTGTGAGAACATACATACAATTTTGTTCCAGTAAGCATTGCATTTTGCTTTCATAACAATCAATAAGTAGAATCTCTTGGTAGAAGTATTAATTTATAAAAAACTGCCTAAATATTTAATACATCTAAACAAAAACATTAGTATGCGAGACCAGAAACTCATGAATCATATCCAATTTTGTTTAAATTGGAAGATCATGTGCAGAAAATTGGAAGATCATTGACAACATATATTTATATACTATATACTATATTTATATACTATATTGACAAAGCTCTAAGCTCGGGAAGATAGAAAGTCAATCACTATTTTCCTCCAAGAGCTCATGTTTTATACAACTTAGAACGAACTTCATAGCAACTATGTATTTGATATTGTTGCGATGCTGGAAATATGTAAAATTATAGAAAAATAAAAACAAAATGCAAATATAAACAAACCATCACTCAGCACGTCTGGTAGTCTCCGCAGGTGACAGTTGCAGGCTGTCAACAACGGACAGACGAAACGTTCCATTATCGCATGTTCCACAATCTGTCTGATCGAGTACTCTATCGGCTAAGAGTTGCGATCCGGGACTGTACAACTGGAATGAGTAATGCCCTACAGCTATGATAAAAGATGTTCAGGAAAAATACCGGAAAACTCCGGTACTTGGAAAATTTCGGTTCTTTTTTGGGAGAAGAAAGGCATTGGGTGATAGAAAGTGAAAGTAGAAAGTTGGAGAATTTGAACAATTAAAAATTTAGAATAAAACCGTTGAGTTTTTATTAAGAGTAAATTTAAATATTGAATTTTCGTTAAGAACATAATATCAGTTGTGAATTCATTGAAAATCAAAAGTGAAAGTTGAGTCAATGTATCTTATACTCAGTGAAAGTAAAACTTTCTATGAAGAAACAAATTAAAAATTAAATTTACAATTTAGTCGAGTTGAATTTTCGTTAAGAACATAATATCAGTTGTGAATTCATTGACAATCAAAAGTGAAAGTTGAGTCAATGTATCTTATACTCAGTGAAAGTAAAACTTTTTATGAAGGAACAAATTAAAAAGAATGTATAAACTTGGGGGAAGCAGGAATTTCAAATATTAAGGGAAATTAAGGGAAAATATTAAGGGAAAAGGAGGAAAGGGGAAAGGAGATCCAGCTGTGAATTGGAAAGAACAAGAGTGTTGTTTTTGGGAAGTAAATTATTTCTGTGGGAAGACAAAAAAAGGATTGAATGGGCGAAATTTTATCTCTACATATGGGTTCGTGGAAGATGAAGCACTGCTGGGACTAACTTGGATTGATCGGGTGAAAACTTGGAATCAGGCAGTTGACTGGTGAAACTATTTGGACGGTGCGCAATTTCAACTATGGACTATACCAGATAAGTACAGCAACTTTTGGTTTTATGTTAGCATATAGACATCTCAGTGCTATACACAAAATAACGGCAGTAACAGTATACTTAGTTAATGTTGGATTACTTTTCTTGTTGCTGTAATTCTATCAATTCAATTGTTAAATTTTGGAATTTATGTTTTTTTTTTTGGTTTTTTTTTTATTCTTCTCTCTCAACTTGTACATTTGGGTGTGAAATTCGGTGATATAAGTGGTAGGCTCTCATTTTTGGTGCTTGGATATTGCTATAATCATAATAATAATACTAGTAAACTGTATGATTGATGTAAACTCCACTCCGGCCGGGGTCGTGTATAACTTCTCCACCCAAATAATTACCCATTTCTTTATGATTATTTTTGTTTATTTTGCTATTGTTTCACGAATTTATCTGCTTTAGTATTTATCTCATATTTTGAATTTTATATATTATAATTTTTATTATATTCTTTTGTTATAATTAACGTTTCATTTCTTGGATCTTATTTTGTTTTGTATTTTTTTTCTTCGTTTTATAAGTTAAGACATCCAACATGAATTCTGAATAATTGAATAAATATTGATTCTTACGGAACTTCTTCGTTTCCCTTCCTTTCACGTTTGTGTCGGTTATAGGAATGTGTGTACCGTGCTGTACAGTCTGCGTGCCATAGCACGGAGAAATCTTCCGCCCGCAATCCCACGCCATGCTGAGCTAGTCGGCTGGGAAAAAGGCACGCCGGGCAATAGAAAGAAGATTTCTCAAGAAATATATGCTGCACTGACGACTGCTTGACAGAGTTTAGTCGGTCGCAACAAATGGCGCCCAAACTGGTTTTGGCTTTCTTTTTATATACTTTTCTTTTGGCAGATGTGCTTTCGGCTGGGGTGGCAAATGTTTAATAGGAGCATCTTGTTGCCTCAGCCATTTTTTTTTTGTTTTCTTTGGCTATGGTTGCAGTTATATACCTGACATTTTCAATTTTCAATCAATTTTCAATTTTCTATCATCATCTTGTCGAGCGGTCGTCAATGCAGCATTGGCGCCCATCTCGTGCTATTGTCTTCGTTTTATGTGTCGAACAGAGCTTGTCTCTTTAATTGCTGACCAGTCTCTTGTGGTTGTGGGATTACCTCCAGTTAAATAAGATAAGATGCGCAAGATCTTCTGGTTAACAGAATTAATCTTGTAATTAGATTGGTTTGAGTTTGTCGCATCTGGGGAAAAGTATCCACTGAAGTGACCCATGAGCTGTTCTTGATCCTTGTCCATCTGTAGGATGTTATTCAGTCGATTGAATTATTTTGAGCAGGACCCAGGACAGATGATCATTGAGTCATTTCAAAGCAACCATAAGAGAGCTGTATCTTCCTTATTTCCCCATTCCCATTTCATCATTTAGTGTCAAATTTTATACCTTTTCCCTTCCTGTCTTTAATTCCTGTCACGAAGAGGATCCGTAAGAATCATTATTTTTTTTTATGAATTGGAAAGTATACACAACAAATTCGAAGAAATTTGGTTTTTTTGATACATCACTAGTGTATGTTATTATTTTGGCTGCACATAATTGCGTGATTATTGAGCGATATTGAAAAGAATTTGAAGGTTTCTCTTTTGATTGTGAAATCTTTCGGTTGCTGCTCATACTTATCTGGAAAAAATATACTTAATTTTGGATTGATTTGGTTTGGATAAGAAACTATATACTTAATTTGAACATGCGTCGCAGAACAAATAGTTGGGACCCTAGCTACACGCCTTTCCAGCACCAATTGGAACGCTTGAGCCTATCCCCTTCGGCTGCTCAAGGCACGAGAATCACAGAGGCAATGAGAACGAATTCGTCTCCTACTGGTCAGACGGTAGCACACAGTTCATCCACTGAGTCATCAAGAAGACGAATTCCTCACGAAGAGAGTTCTTTCATGCCCCAGGAGCAAGTGTCTCGTCCGAATACTTCGCTCAGTAATGACCCACCGAGAGTCACTTTTCAGGCACAAGCAGAGATGAATGAGCGGTCATCAATAAAAGTCCCTATAACTAAATGGAATCTGATTTTCGATGGATCGACTTCAGGTTTGACCGCGAGACAGTTTATGTTTCGTGTTTTGTCTTTGGCGGAAGATTATCATGTTCCTCTCGCCACCCTTGCTATAGACTTTCACCTGCTTCTGAGAGGTCAGGCCGCAGATTGGTACTGGCGTTTCCGGGAATTAAATTATCCGCTTTTATGGAGTAGGTTACGGATAGAATTTTTGGAACGGTTCAGCGCTTTTAGATCCGATGTGGACGTGCGGAGAATGTTAGACGGTAGATTGCAAAAATCAGGAGAACGATTCCAGGACTTCTTTGATGCCCTTGAGAGTATTTCCCTACAGTTAAATACCCCCTTAATGGATCTTGATTTTCAGTGTGTAGTTTTTAGGAATATGTCCCCTGCACTTAGAATTCACTTGGCTGGTGTAGAATTCCAAACAACCCGAGAATTAGTTAGACGCTGCTGTCTCATAGAATCAGAGTGGAAATTGTTGGGAGTGAATGGGGATCGAGATCCGAATCGTCGAGCGCGTCAGGTGCATGAACTCGAGTTTGGGAGAGTGCAGGGTCATAATGGTCAATCAGACGTATTTCTTTCCCCTGTTCGACATTCGGAACGTGATTTTGGACCATCATCCGCAGATGTTTCTTATCAAGAGGAAAGTCAGGCGATGAAAGCAAGACCGTACACTGTTTCATTGGAAAATTCCCGTGGGCTTCCTTTCAGCAGTCAGTCACGTAGTGTTTATGAGAGACGATCATATCAGCCGTACGAAGATGATATGTCTTCCGATCTAAGGACTCCAGTATTTCGACATCCTGTAGAGTATAGCACAACATCCACTTCCAGACAAGAACTACACGCCGTCAAAGCAGTCTCTAATGACTTGAATAATAGGGATCGCATCGCAGAAGGTAGTAGGAATTATAGAGTATGTTGGAATTGCCTCGACTTAGGGCATGGTTTCATGGATTGCTCGAAACCTATTCAGCGGATCTTCTGTTTTGGGTGTGGTCGAGAAGGGACTCTGAAGCCCAAATGCCCAAATTGTCAGTCGGGAAACTCGGGCAGGAATGCGCTTCCCGCGGGGAGGTTGCGTATTCCTCCAGGCACTCGTTCCTCCCGACCCGAGATGACAGACGCGGCAACCAATATCGACCCGGAATTTCGTCGAACTCGATAAATCCTTTAATTTTTCCTGCAAGCAAACCCCCTACCTTCCATTCCGAATGTGATGGTACTCTATCGGCCCGCAGGCGCTCGGTATCGCGCTTTCATAGAGCATGGAAGTATTTTGCCAATAGACGATGGCTACGTAAAGCGTGTGTCGACACCATTCTGACACCACAAGGAGAGAACCGACCTTTCGCCATAATATCCATAAAGGGACGGGAACTTCAAGGGTTGCTGGACAGTGGTGCAAGCATCAGTATACTTGGAGCAGGAGCCTTGGACTTGATAGCGGAACTGAATCTATACATGCATACCATGGCATCAGATGTTCAGACAGCGTCAGGTCATAGAGCTTCTGTTCTGGGATATGTTGAGACTCTGGTGAAATTTAATTCGAAGTCACGTCTGATTAAGTTCTTGGTCGTTCCATCGTTGACCAATCCAGTATACCTCGGAATGGACTTCTGGGACACGTTTAAAATTGCACCGACTCAACAGGCGATGGTTGCATCCCTTTCTGAAGTCCCGGCCCCGGCGTTTCACACTCTGTCTTCTGAGGAGCAGTCCCGATTACAGCGCATCATACATCGGTTTCCCTCGTATAACATCAATGGCTTGGGTAAGACTACTTTAGTCTCTCATCATATTGACACCGGGTCCGCCAAACCCATTAAACAACGGCATTATTCGGTGTCCCCAGTCATTCAAAAATTGATGTATGATGAGCTGGATCGCATGCTGTCCTTAGGAGTCATCGAGGAAAGTAGAAGCGCTTGGAGTTCACCAGTCACGCTTGTACGGAAGCCTGGCAAAGTACGGCTATGTTTGGATGCCAGACGACTAAATGAGGTAACCCTGAAAGACGCATATCCATTACCTCTCATTGAAGGCTTATTGGCACGTTTACAGTCCACTAAATTTATTACGAGTTTGGACCTTAAAGATGCCTTTTGGCAAATACCGTTAGATGCAGAATCTAGGGAGAAGACCGCGTTTACCGTTCCTGGCCGCCCATTATACCATTTCACAGTGATGCCGTTTGGTCTATGTAACGCTCCTCAGACCATGTGCCGACTAATGCACAAAGTGATTCCTCACGAGCTGCATGACAAGGTGTTTGTATATCTCGACGATCTGCTCGTTACTAGCTCTTCCTTTGACGAACATTTGGATCTACTTTCCAAGGTGGCGCAGCTGCCTCACGCAGCTAAATTGACCATTAACGTCGAGAAGAGCAAGTTCGTACAGCGAGAGATCAAATACCTTGGATATGTGGTTAGTGATGGAATCCTCAAGGCAGATCCAGAGAAAATCTCCGGAATTGTAGGCTACCCTACACCTAAGTCTGCAAAGGAGGTCCGGCGATTCATGGGAATGGCGGGATGGTATCGGCGGTTTATCCCTAATTTTGCGGCAGTATCATCAGCCCTGACGGATTTGCTGAAGGGTAAGCGCTCGTTTCAGTGGACAGATGCCGCTAATAATGCCTTCTTAGAGATTAAAAGACTGTTGATTTCGGCACCAGTGTTAGCTAATCCCGATTTCTCCCGTAGATTTTTCATCCAGTGTGATGCTAGTGCCACCGGAATCGGGAGTGTCCTGTTCCAAAAAGATGATGATGGTGGAGAGCACCCAATCGCTTTTATGTCTGTAAAGCTTAACGCTGCGCAGCGCAACTATAGTGTTACTGAATTGGAATGCTTGGCTGCGGTGCAAAGCGTTAAGAGATTCAGAGCATATATCGAAGGGTTGCCTTTCACCATTATCACTGACCATGCTAGCCTTAAATGGCTCATGGGACAGCAGGACCTCACTGGTAGATTGGCTCGCTGGAGCCTGAGACTGCAGTCTTTTGATTTTAACATCGAGCATCGTAAGGGAACTCACAACGTCGTTCCAGACGCATTATCGAGAGTTTGCGGGTCGATCGAAACAAGCCAATTTATCAGAGGTATTTTGCCTGAGCACTACAGGCTTGCTGAGGTAATCGCTGATACAGCATTCCGAGCTCCTGAGTATTTGGACCTCATCGCCCAAATAGAAAAGAGTCCTGACGATTTTAAAAATGTGCACATTAAGGAGGGACGTGTGTTCATTACGACCGGAACACACCATGACTTGTGCACCGATATACCTCGAACAAAATTATGGGTCCCTGAGAGTGAACGAGAACGGTTGATCATGCGGGCACATGATGATCCTAGGGGGTCTCATTGTGGGATTCGAAAGACTTTGGAGCTGCTGCAAAGATATTATTACTGGCCGCAGTTGAGGAAACAGGTTAAAGATTACATTTCCTCCTGCACCGTTTGCAAGCAGGTCAAGCCTTCGAATCGTGCCATGAGGCCGCCAATGGGGAATCAGCGGGAAACAGGTAGGCCATTGCAAAGACTGTTCGTTGATTTCATGGGCCCATACCCTCGTTCGAAGGCAGGAAATACTCAGTTGCTCGTGGTGCTGGATCATTTCAGCAAGTTTGTATGGCTCAAGGCCATACCCAAAGCCACATCGGAAGCAGTCGTGAAGTTCCTAAAGAACGATATCTTTTTGACGTATGGGGTACCGGAGTTCTTGCACTCGGACAATGGTGTACAATTTACCTCTAAATGTTTCAAAACTTTTCTTATTGAGTACGGAGTCCAGCACATCACCACCCCCTTGTATTCACCGCAGGCTAATGCATCAGAGCGTGTCAACCGCTCCATACTTAGTGCCATTCGCGCTTACGTCGGTGATGATCACAGGAATTGGGATGGGCTGCTGGTCGAATCATGTGCAGCATTTCGAAATGTTGTTCATGAGGCGACTGGTTGTTCACCTCATTTCCTGTTGTTCGGTTTTCACCGTATCCAGCATGGCGACGAATATAAATTACTCAGGCAAATGCAAGCATTAGATGATGGAGAGATAGAGCTCTGTCCCCACACAGATAGGATGCGGTGGATGCAGGATAGAGTGAAGGATAAATTGGCTGAAGCTCATGCTAGAGGAGTCCGGGTGTACGATCTCCGGAGTCGCACAAAAACTTTTATCCCTGGTCAGGTAGTATTCGTACGGAACTTTGCACTTAGTAGCGCTGTGGATCGATTCGCAGCTAAACTGGCCCCTAAGTTCCTACGAGCTGTAGTGCGAAGGAAGTTAGGCGAAGTATCTTATGAGCTTGCTGATGGAAATGGGAAAATACTGGGTGTCTATCATGCCAAGGACATTAGACAGTGAGGAACTATTGAAAATTGCCCGGCATTTGAGGACTCTTCTCAGGGTCTGGGTCGTCCCCACGACTGTTGCGATGCTGGAAATATGTAAAATTATAGAAAAATAAAAACAAAATGCAAATATAAACAAACCATCACTCAGCACGTCTGGTAGTCTCCGCAGGTGACAGTTGCAGGCTGTCAACAACGGACAGACGAAACGTTCCATTATCGCATGTTCCACAATCTGTCTGATCGAGTACTCTATCGGCTAAGAGTTGCGATCCGGGACTGTACAACTGGAATGAGTAATGCCCTACAGCTATGATAAAAGATGTTCAGGAAAAATACCGGAAAACTCCGGTACTTGGAAAATTTCGGTTCTTTTTTGGGAGAAGAAAGGCATTGGGTGATAGAAAGTGAAAGTAGAAAGTTGGAGAATTTGAACAATTAAAAATTTAGAATAAAACCGTTGAGTTTTTATTAAGAGTAAATTTAAATATTGAATTTTCGTTAAGAACATAATATCAGTTGTGAATTCATTGAAAATCAAAAGTGAAAGTTGAGTCAATGTATCTTATACTCAGTGAAAGTAAAACTTTCTATGAAGAAACAAATTAAAAATTAAATTTACAATTTAGTCGAGTTGAATTTTCGTTAAGAACATAATATCAGTTGTGAATTCATTGACAATCAAAAGTGAAAGTTGAGTCAATGTATCTTATACTCAGTGAAAGTAAAACTTTTTATGAAGGAACAAATTAAAAAGAATGTATAAACTTGGGGGAAGCAGGAATTTCAAATATTAAGGGAAATTAAGGGAAAATATTAAGGGAAAAGGAGGAAAGGGGAAAGGAGATCCAGCTGTGAATTGGAAAGAACAAGAGTGTTGTTTTTGGGAAGTAAATTATTTCTGTGGGAAGACAAAAAAAGGATTGAATGGGCGAAATTTTATCTCTACATATGGGTTCGTGGAAGATGAAGCACTGCTGGGACTAACTTGGATTGATCGGGTGAAAACTTGGAATCAGGCAGTTGACTGGTGAAACTATTTGGACGGTGCGCAATTTCAACTATGGACTATACCAGATAAGTACAGCAACTTTTGGTTTTATGTTAGCATATAGACATCTCAGTGCTATACACAAAATAACGGCAGTAACAGTATACTTAGTTAATGTTGGATTACTTTTCTTGTTGCTGTAATTCTATCAATTCAATTGTTAAATTTTGGAATTTATGTTTTTTTTTTTGGTTTTTTTTTTATTCTTCTCTCTCAACTTGTACATTTGGGTGTGAAATTCGGTGATATAAGTGGTAGGCTCTCATTTTTGGTGCTTGGATATTGCTATAATCATAATAATAATACTAGTAAACTGTATTATTGATGTAAACTCCACTCCGGCCGGGGTCGTGTATAACTTCTCCACCCAAATAATTACCCATTTCTTTATGATTATTTTTGTTTATTTTGCTATTGTTTCACGAATTTATCTGCTTTAGTATTTATCTCATATTTTGAATTTTATATATTATAATTTTTATTATATTCTTTTGTTATAATTAACGTTTCATTTCTTGGATCTTATTTTGTTTTGTATTTTTTTTCTTCGTTTTATAAGTTAAGACATCCAACATGAATTCTGAATAATTGAATAAATATTGATTCTTACGGAACTTCTTCGTTTCCCTTCCTTTCACGTTTGTGTCGGTTATAGGAATGTGTGTACCGTGCTGTACAGTCTGCGTGCCATAGCACGGAGAAATCTTCCGCCCGCAATCCCACGCCATGCTGAGCTAGTCGGCTGGGAAAAAGGCACGCCGGGCAATAGAAAGAAGATTTCTCAAGAAATATATGCTGCACTGACGACTGCTTGACAGAGTTTAGTCGGTCGCAACAAATGGCGCCCAAACTGGTTTTGGCTTTCTTTTTATATACTTTTCTTTTGGCAGATGTGCTTTCGGCTGGGGTGGCAAATGTTTAATAGGAGCATCTTGTTGCCTCAGCCATTTTTTTTTTGTTTTCTTTGGCTATGGTTGCAGTTATATACCTGACATTTTCAATTTTCAATCAATTTTCAATTTTCTATCATCATCTTGTCGAGCGGTCGTCAATGCAGCATTGGCGCCCATCTCGTGCTATTGTCTTCGTTTTATGTGTCGAACAGAGCTTGTCTCTTTAATTGCTGACCAGTCTCTTGTGGTTGTGGGATTACCTCCAGTTAAATAAGATAAGATGCGCAAGATCTTCTGGTTAACAGAATTAATCTTGTAATTAGATTGGTTTGAGTTTGTCGCATCTGGGGAAAAGTATCCACTGAAGTGACCCATGAGCTGTTCTTGATCCTTGTCCATCTGTAGGATGTTATTCAGTCGATTGAATTATTTTGAGCAGGACCCAGGACAGATGATCATTGAGTCATTTCAAAGCAACCATAAGAGAGCTGTATCTTCCTTATTTCCCCATTCCCATTTCATCATTTAGTGTCAAATTTTATACCTTTTCCCTTCCTGTCTTTAATTCCTGTCACGAAGAGGATCCGTAAGAATCATTATTTTTTTTTATGAATTGGAAAGTATACACAACAAATTCGAAGAAATTTGGTTTTTTTGATACATCACTAGTGTATGTTATTATTTTGGCTGCACATAATTGCGTGATTATTGAGCGATATTGAAAAGAATTTGAAGGTTTCTCTTTTGATTGTGAAATCTTTCGGTTGCTGCTCATACTTATCTGGAAAAAATATACTTAATTTTGGATTGATTTGGTTTGGATAAGAAACTATATACTTAATTTGAACATGCGTCGCAGAACAAATAGTTGGGACCCTAGCTACACGCCTTTCCAGCACCAATTGGAACGCTTGAGCCTATCCCCTTCGGCTGCTCAAGGCACGAGAATCACAGAGGCAATGAGAACGAATTCGTCTCCTACTGGTCAGACGGTAGCACACAGTTCATCCACTGAGTCATCAAGAAGACGAATTCCTCACGAAGAGAGTTCTTTCATGCCCCAGGAGCAAGTGTCTCGTCCGAATACTTCGCTCAGTAATGACCCACCGAGAGTCACTTTTCAGGCACAAGCAGAGATGAATGAGCGGTCATCAATAAAAGTCCCTATAACTAAATGGAATCTGATTTTCGATGGATCGACTTCAGGTTTGACCGCGAGACAGTTTATGTTTCGTGTTTTGTCTTTGGCGGAAGATTATCATGTTCCTCTCGCCACCCTTGCTATAGACTTTCACCTGCTTCTGAGAGGTCAGGCCGCAGATTGGTACTGGCGTTTCCGGGAATTAAATTATCCGCTTTTATGGAGTAGGTTACGGATAGAATTTTTGGAACGGTTCAGCGCTTTTAGATCCGATGTGGACGTGCGGAGAATGTTAGACGGTAGATTGCAAAAATCAGGAGAACGATTCCAGGACTTCTTTGATGCCCTTGAGAGTATTTCCCTACAGTTAAATACCCCCTTAATGGATCTTGATTTTCAGTGTGTAGTTTTTAGGAATATGTCCCCTGCACTTAGAATTCACTTGGCTGGTGTAGAATTCCAAACAACCCGAGAATTAGTTAGACGCTGCTGTCTCATAGAATCAGAGTGGAAATTGTTGGGAGTGAATGGGGATCGAGATCCGAATCGTCGAGCGCGTCAGGTGCATGAACTCGAGTTTGGGAGAGTGCAGGGTCATAATGGTCAATCAGACGTATTTCTTTCCCCTGTTCGACATTCGGAACGTGATTTTGGACCATCATCCGCAGATGTTTCTTATCAAGAGGAAAGTCAGGCGATGAAAGCAAGACCGTACACTGTTTCATTGGAAAATTCCCGTGGGCTTCCTTTCAGCAGTCAGTCACGTAGTGTTTATGAGAGACGATCATATCAGCCGTACGAAGATGATATGTCTTCCGATCTAAGGACTCCAGTATTTCGACATCCTGTAGAGTATAGCACAACATCCACTTCCAGACAAGAACTACACGCCGTCAAAGCAGTCTCTAATGACTTGAATAATAGGGATCGCATCGCAGAAGGTAGTAGGAATTATAGAGTATGTTGGAATTGCCTCGACTTAGGGCATGGTTTCATGGATTGCTCGAAACCTATTCAGCGGATCTTCTGTTTTGGGTGTGGTCGAGAAGGGACTCTGAAGCCCAAATGCCCAAATTGTCAGTCGGGAAACTCGGGCAGGAATGCGCTTCCCGCGGGGAGGTTGCGTATTCCTCCAGGCACTCGTTCCTCCCGACCCGAGATGACAGACGCGGCAACCAATATCGACCCGGAATTTCGTCGAACTCGATAAATCCTTTAATTTTTCCTGCAAGCAAACCCCCTACCTTCCATTCCGAATGTGATGGTACTCTATCGGCCCGCAGGCGCTCGGTATCGCGTTTTCATAGAGCATGGAAGTATTTTGCCAATAGACGATGGCTACGTAAAGCGTGTGTCGACACCATTCTGACACCACAAGGAGAGAACCGACCTTTCGCCATAATATCCATAAAGGGACGGGAACTTCAAGGGTTGCTGGACAGTGGTGCAAGCATCAGTATACTTGGAGCAGGAGCCTTGGACTTGATAGCGGAACTGAATCTATACATGCATACCATGGCATCAGATGTTCAGACAGCGTCAGGTCATAGAGCTTCTGTTCTGGGATATGTTGAGACTCTGGTGAAATTTAATTCGAAGTCACGTCTGATTAAGTTCTTGGTCGTTCCATCGTTGACCAATCCAGTATACCTCGGAATGGACTTCTGGGACACGTTTAAAATTGCACCGACTCAACAGGCGATGGTTGCATCCCTTTCTGAAGTCCCGGCCCCGGCGTTTCACACTCTGTCTTCTGAGGAGCAGTCCCGATTACAGCGCATCATACATCGGTTTCCCTCGTATAACATCAATGGCTTGGGTAAGACTACTTTAGTCTCTCATCATATTGACACCGGGTCCGCCAAACCCATTAAACAACGGCATTATTCGGTGTCCCCAGTCATTCAAAAATTGATGTATGATGAGCTGGATCGCATGCTGTCCTTAGGAGTCATCGAGGAAAGTAGAAGCGCTTGGAGTTCACCAGTCACGCTTGTACGGAAGCCTGGCAAAGTACGGCTATGTTTGGATGCCAGACGACTAAATGAGGTAACCCTGAAAGACGCATATCCATTACCTCTCATTGAAGGCTTATTGGCACGTTTACAGTCCACTAAATTTATTACGAGTTTGGACCTTAAAGATGCCTTTTGGCAAATACCGTTAGATGCAGAATCTAGGGAGAAGACCGCGTTTACCGTTCCTGGCCGCCCATTATACCATTTCACAGTGATGCCGTTTGGTCTATGTAACGCTCCTCAGACCATGTGCCGACTAATGCACAAAGTGATTCCTCACGAGCTGCATGACAAGGTGTTTGTATATCTCGACGATCTGCTCGTTACTAGCTCTTCCTTTGACGAACATTTGGATCTACTTTCCAAGGTGGCGCAGCTGCTTCACGCAGCTAAATTGACCATTAACGTCGAGAAGAGCAAGTTCGTACAGCGAGAGATCAAATACCTTGGATATGTGGTTAGTGATGGAATCCTCAAGGCAGATCCAGAGAAAATCTCCGGAATTGTAGGCTACCCTACACCTAAGTCTGCAAAGGAGGTCCGGCGATTCATGGGAATGGCGGGATGGTATCGGCGGTTTATCCCTAATTTTGCGGCAGTATCATCAGCCCTGACGGATTTGCTGAAGGGTAAGCGCTCGTTTCAGTGGACAGATGCCGCTAATAATGCCTTCTTAGAGATTAAAAGACTGTTGATTTCGGCACCAGTGTTAGCTAATCCCGATTTCTCCCGTAGATTTTTCATCCAGTGTGATGCTAGTGCCACCGGAATCGGGAGTGTCCTGTTCCAAAAAGATGATGATGGTGGAGAGCACCCAATCGCTTTTATGTCTGTAAAGCTTAACGCTGCGCAGCGCAACTATAGTGTTACTGAATTGGAATGCTTGGCTGCGGTGCAAAGCGTTAAGAGATTCAGAGCATATATCGAAGGGTTGCCTTTCACCATTATCACTGACCATGCTAGCCTTAAATGGCTCATGGGACAGCAGGACCTCACTGGTAGATTGGCTCGCTGGAGCCTGAGACTGCAGTCTTTTGATTTTAACATCGAGCATCGTAAGGGAACTCACAACGTCGTTCCAGACGCATTATCGAGAGTTTGCGGGTCGATCGAAACAAGCCAATTTATCAGAGGTATTTTGCCTGAGCACTACAGGCTTGCTGAGGTAATCGCTGATACAGCATTCCGAGCTCCTGAGTATTTGGACCTCATCGCCCAAATAGAAAAGAGTCCTGACGATTTTAAAAATGTGCACATTAGGGAGGGACGTGTGTTCATTACGACCGGAACACACCATGACTTGTGCACCGATATACCTCGAACAAAATTATGGGTCCCTGAGAGTGAACGAGAACGGTTGATCATGCGGGCACATGATGATCCTAGGGGGTCTCATTGTGGGATTCGAAAGACTTTGGAGCTGCTGCAAAGATATTATTACTGGCCGCAGTTGAGGAAACAGGTTAAAGATTACATTTCCTCCTGCACCGTTTGCAAGCAGGTCAAGCCTTCGAATCGTGCCATGAGGCCGCCAATGGGGAATCAGCGGGAAACAGGTAGGCCATTGCAAAGACTGTTCGTTGATTTCATGGGCCCATACCCTCGTTCGAAGGCAGGAAATACTCAGTTGCTCGTGGTGCTGGATCATTTCAGCAAGTTTGTATGGCTCAAGGCCATACCCAAAGCCACATCGGAAGCAGTCGTGAAGTTCCTAAAGAACGATATCTTTTTGACGTATGGGGTACCGGAGTTCTTGCACTCGGACAATGGTGTACAATTTACCTCTAAATGTTTCAAAACTTTTCTTATTGAGTACGGAGTCCAGCACATCACCACCCCCTTGTATTCACCGCAGGCTAATGCATCAGAGCGTGTCAACCGCTCCATACTTAGTGCCATTCGCGCTTACGTCGGTGATGATCACAGGAATTGGGATGGGCTGCTGGTCGAATC
Source organism: Nemotelus pantherinus (assembly GCA_963978885.1). Classification (NCBI taxonomy): domain Eukaryota; kingdom Metazoa; phylum Arthropoda; class Insecta; order Diptera; family Stratiomyidae; genus Nemotelus; species Nemotelus pantherinus. Next base: position 60,464,988 of record OZ022263.1, read on the forward strand.
ATGTGCAGCATTTCGAAATGTTGTTCATGAGGCGACTGGTTGTTCACCTCATTTCCTGTTGTTCGGTTTTCACCGTATCCAGCATGGCGACGAATATAAATTACTCAGGCAAATGCAAGCATTAGATGATGGAGAGATAGAGCTCTGTCCCCACACAGATAGGATGCGGTGGATGCAGGATAGAGTGAAGGATAAATTGGCTGAAGCTCATGCTAGAGGAGTCCGGGTGTACGATCTCCGGAGTCGCACAAAAACTTTTATCCCTGGTCAGGTAGTATTCGTACGGAACTTTGCACTTAGTAGCGCTGTGGATCGATTCGCAGCTAAACTGGCCCCTAAGTTCCTACGAGCTGTAGTGCGAAGGAAGTTAGGCGAAGTATCTTATGAGCTTGCTGATAGAAATGGGAAAATACTGGGTGTCTATCATGCCAAGGACATTAGACAGTGAGGAACTATTGAAAATTGCCCGGCATTTGAGGACTCTTCTCAGGGTCTGGGTCGTCCCCACGACTGTTGCGATGCTGGAAATATGTAAAATTATAGAAAAATAAAAACAAAATGCAAATATAAACAAACCATCACTCAGCACGTCTGGTAGTCTCCGCAGGTGACAGTTGCAGGCTGTCAACAACGGACAGACGAAACGTTCCATTATCGCATGTTCCACAATCTGTCTGATCGAGTACTCTATCGGCTAAGAGTTGCGATCCGGGACTGTACAACTGGAATGAGTAATGCCCTACAGCTATGATAAAAGATGTTCAGGAAAAATACCGGAAAACTCCGGTACTTGGAAAATTTCGGTTCTTTTTTGGGAGAAGAAAGGCATTGGGTGATAGAAAGTGAAAGTAGAAAGTTGGAGAATTTGAACAATTAAAAATTTAGAATAAAACCGTTGAGTTTTTATTAAGAGTAAATTTAAATATTGAATTTTCGTTAAGAACATAATATCAGTTGTGAATTCATTGAAAATCAAAAGTGAAAGTTGAGTCAATGTATCTTATACTCAGTGAAAGTAAAACTTTCTATGAAGAAACAAATTAAAAATTAAATTTACAATTTAGTCGAGTTGAATTTTCGTTAAGAACATAATATCAGTTGTGAATTCATTGACAATCAAAAGTGAAAGTTGAGTCAATGTATCTTATACTCAGTGAAAGTAAAACTTTTTATGAAGGAACAAATTAAAAAGAATGTATAAACTTGGGGGAAGCAGGAATTTCAAATATTAAGGGAAATTAAGGGAAAATATTAAGGGAAAAGGAGGAAAGGGGAAAGGAGATCCAGCTGTGAATTGGAAAGAACAAGAGTGTTGTTTTTGGGAAGTAAATTATTTCTGTGGGAAGACAAAAAAAGGATTGAATGGGCGAAATTTTATCTCTACATATGGGTTCGTGGAAGATGAAGCACTGCTGGGACTAACTTGGATTGATCGGGTGAAAACTTGGAATCAGGCAGTTGACTGGTGAAACTATTTGGACGGTGCGCAATTTCAACTATGGACTATACCAGATAAGTACAGCAACTTTTGGTTTTATGTTAGCATATAGACATCTCAGTGCTATACACAAAATAACGGCAGTAACAGTATACTTAGTTAATGTTGGATTACTTTTCTTGTTGCTGTAATTCTATCAATTCAATTGTTAAATTTTGGAATTTATGTTTTTTTTTTTGGTTTTTTTTTTATTCTTCTCTCTCAACTTGTACATTTGGGTGTGAAATTCGGTGATATAAGTGGTAGGCTCTCATTTTTGGTGCTTGGATATTGCTATAATCATAATAATAATACTAGTAAACTGTATGATTGATGTAAACTCCACTCCGGCCGGGGTCGTGTATAACTTCTCCACCCAAATAATTACCCATTTCTTTATGATTATTTTTGTTTATTTTGCTATTGTTTCACGAATTTATCTGCTTTAGTATTTATCTCATATTTTGAATTTTATATATTATAATTTTTATTATATTCTTTTGTTATAATTAACGTTTCATTTCTTGGATCTTATTTTGTTTTGTATTTTTTTTCTTCGTTTTATAAGTTAAGACATCCAACATGAATTCTGAATAATTGAATAAATATTGATTCTTACGGAACTTCTTCGTTTCCCTTCCTTTCACGTTTGTGTCGGTTATAGGAATGTGTGTACCGTGCTGTACAGTCTGCGTGCCATAGCACGGAGAAATCTTCCGCCCGCAATCCCACGCCATGCTGAGCTAGTCGGCTGGGAAAAAGGCACGCCGGGCAATAGAAAGAAGATTTCTCAAGAAATATATGCTGCACTGACGACTGCTTGACAGAGTTTAGTCGGTCGCAACAATATCACATTAAATTCCTGTAATTATTAATGGACGATTATTGAGTTTCACTCCATTCTACTATTTTTTCTAATTATGTAGGAAATATCTGTTACTTAATCCCACACGCGCAAAGATATTAACTGGTGTTATGAAAGCTCTGAAACAATAGTGTAATAGAAAATATATTCTATTGCGTAAACGCATCATTATTGCAGGTCTATGCAAATTAAGCAAAAATCTTATGTTTTCCATAGCGAAATTAATTATTTACAAAAACAAAACGTATAAAAAAATTATGTGAAAATTCCAAGTATTGTTTTCGGTTACGCTTGACTCGAGTCAAACGTTCCCTGCGAAATGATGTAAACGACTCCTTACAAAGTATTCTCTACGAATCGAACATGCAATTTTTAATTACTGCTAGGAGCAAGCTAGAGCATATTGTTGTTCTTGTTGTTTTTAATACCTTTTCTAATACCACACTCTGTGCAAAATGATCTCGACTTAGTACGCATCATATTGGATCTCTTAAATTTTCCATTGCTATTATGCAATTAGAAGTAAGTTGAACTGTCTGGATATTTTTTATATACTGTGCGGTGTTTATTAATGAGTTGGCGGAGCAAAAGTTGTAGTAAAGAAGTAGTAAAGTAGCAGTAAAGTAGTAAGGAAAACGATGCCCACGTACCTCTGGGTGTTCTTGATTCTAAGAGATATTTCAATAAATCGCTTACTTGTGCACACTTATCACTTAATCGCATACTTACAGAAGTAGGTACTAAGAATATTTATTCTACAGTTTTAATATCATTACTTCAATTATAATTTGCGGGAAAAATCTACGGATATAAAGCCTTCTACTTGAATTACCAACTACAAACTGGAAAAAATAGATTCTCCAAATAATAAACATCGTCTGTGTTCAGACGTCTTTCTGACCATATCAAATCATGCTTTAAATATTTTTTAATAATCGGATTGCGATAATTGCCACGTGACCATAACTAAAGTGTTTTTATTGTGCGCTCCTTTATCACAACCAAATGACACCCTCAGCATTAAGCAGTCGCCGTTTTCCATACGGTTTCTTTCGAATAATGTTATAGCAAATAAAATGTCGCGCAACGTGTTTAATGCGTGAAACGAACACATGAGACATTAAGCGGCACTGAGCTCGAGGTGCGACGAATCGCATTGTTGTGCTCTAGATGTGACAAAACCGAAATCAAAATGCATTCATACGATGACAATCCAGTTTCGGGATTCAGCGTATCAACTCTTCCAGGACTGAATGGAAATGACGATGATAATTGATGCGGCAAATGTGACAGTCGCAATAGTATAATAAGGACGATTTGATTCGGGGGACAATCTCATAACTGAAAGTTTCAAACGAGCCGTGAAATTGATTTCCGTTATGGCCTAGCTAATATGTCAAGGGTATATGATTGTGCATGGGGTAGTTTATTAGACTAAAACTAATGAGATTTTCGCCCTGATATGATGCAAATTAAAATTGCATTGTTTTTCCTCAGAGAAACCTAAAAAAGTAGTAGGAAAAATGTTCATGAAAGTTTAAAATAGATGGCAAAAAATTTTCTCATTGGAGAATATTTATTTTGCATAAATAACACTTGACTCTGGCTTTGTATTTGAATTAAATTTCGAATGTGAAAAAATTGGATGGACCAGAACTTTTGAAGCAAGTTTAAAGTTACTTAAACTTTTAAAATTTTTGGACGCTAAACAGAAAACTTACTAGCCAAGGAACCTCCTAAAAAATTATTCGTTTTTGATTAAATGAGTAATTTAAAACTTTGGCTAGACAGTCAAATCCAGACTTTTAAAATTGCTTATTTCAGAAGAACGATAACCTTTCACCGAATTGCCTGTAATCAAATCCAACTAAAATTCACAGGTTGTATTTAGCTTTGGTATGACCAGATCTGAAATTTGTCTTTCAAATTACTTCTTTGAATGCTAAAATTTTGTTAGTTTTAAAGAAATTACTACATATTGTATGGGCGAGCATGAAAGTGCATACACCCCCCCTAACTCGGACAATTTTCCTACACAAAGGGACCTATGTGTCCTTTGTTCGAAAGGGACACCCCTCCTAAAATTCTGAACACACCCCCCAAGAAAAATGCCTGAGAAAACCCCTGTACATAAGAAAGGAGATGTGGCTATGTGCAGCAACTAAAGGGGTATCATTTTGCCCCATACACTAAAGCCATCTTCGGAAAATATCAATGTGGCTTCATCGCAGGCAAATCAACAATTGATCAGATTTTTACTCTCAGGCAGGCGATGGAAAAATGTCTGGAATTTAGCATTCCACTGTATCATCTATTTATAGACTGCAAAGCCACCTATGATAGCATAGCCAGGGTAGAACTGTAAAAAGCCAGGAGAGAATTTCAAATAGCCAGATTACTATCCAGACTGTTCAACATCTACAATGGGCTCTGACAAGGGGATGGTCTGACCTGCCTCGTCTACAACCTGGCGTTGGATAAAGCTGCACATAAATGAAGGAAAGTCTAACTACATGATAGCAGCATCCGCGGGAAGAACCCCTAGAGCTGGTTAAACATTCAGGGTAGTTGAGCGTGAATTTGAAGTAGTGCCATCGTTCAACTACCTTGGGTCAATCGTAGCAGCCAATAACAACATGGAGGAAGAAATACGTGGGTGGCTGCTGAAATCCAACAAAACCTACTACAGTCTGTCAAGCCTCTTCAAATTCCAAAATCTAACCTGAACATCAAAGCTCCTGCTGTACAATACCATGGTCCTGCTAGTTGAGGCTTGAATGTTCAGCAAAAGGCACTCTGAAGTCTTAGACGCGTTCAAGAGAAAAGTCTTGCGGAGAATCGTTAGCCCCATATGTGAAGAAGGGCAATTTCGGAGACGCTACAGCCATAAGTTGTACGCTATCTACCTAGAAGCAGATATCATTACTAAGATAAAGCTCGGTAGACTCTGGTGGGCAGAAAACCTAGCTCGAATAATCGAAGAGGATTCTACACGGAAAACCCTTTGCGGCATTTTTGCGGCAGACGACAGCGCAAAAGACCTTGCTTGCGCTAGGGGAATGGCGTTGACCAGTACGCTCGGAATCTTGTGATGCGAAATTGGATGACATCGGCTCGCAAATGGGACCGATGGAAAAAACAGTTGATGGATGTTGTAGCGAAGATGTTGTAGCAGTTGATAAATAAATAATGAATAAATAATTTTTTATTTTTATGACAAAATGTAAGTGCGTTTTAACTGTCATGCGCTCCACCAATAAATTTTAAAAATAAAACGAATTAGAAGCCGGGTATGTTTCAATTTCTCGGCAGACATCGATATTTCTAGGGAATTCTGCTATCTTGGTCATCAGAGGCTTAAAGTCTTTGATTTGACCTAAATTGTACGCAAATACGCATTGTTCAAGATCCTTTGGGTCCAGGTTGAACTCAGCAAGACGGATCGTAGGCGTCACTCACAAACAGTGAGTCCAAACAGTGAGTCCGGAGCCGTCGTGTGAGGTTCGGCTCACCGTAAACTCTAATCAACTAAACCCGTGGCCTCTTGGAATTTCAAACGGATTGTTTTGAGGCCCGAAATCCTCACCACTTCCTAATTAACCTTAAATATAAACCGATAGGACGATCTAATCTCAGACGTCTTCAACAATCTCTAGAATCACACAGAAGTCCCCAGGTATAAAGCGACATATCTTATTATAATTATCTTCCAAGCCTCCCGATATGTCTTCTCTATACCACTTTCAAAACTTCAACTTAGGATTACGTAGCCTACCACTCAATTTTAAATATCTACTAGCATATTAAGGAAAGATAAAAGAAAACTGAGCGTGTCTCGATCTTAAAACCAACATTTCAAACTACCCCTATCCTAAATAATTTGGGAACCAAAATTCAATACGGTACTAACCTTGTAGTTTCTATCGCCGAATCGGAAAAGTAGCTGAAATAAATAGATCTCGTGACACTCGTTTTCACAGCCAGTTCAACAACGTATCTCGATAAAATGAATTTCATGCCACACTCTTCACAGTCAATTCCAGAAAGTATCTGAATCAAATAAATTGCATGCCACTCGTTTTTACAGCTAGCCACACATTTCTTAGCCAAATCCAAAAGAAGTCCCGTGTGGCGGTCTCTTCTCCACGAAATCGCTGACCACCAGTTTTTACCAATCTTCCGCTTTTCAGGTTGACGATCCAAACCTACAGAGGGTAGCTTTTATTCGTGATACGTTCAACTGACTTCGACTATTCACGAGTTTGTGTGGGACACTGTGGTTCTTTACACATTTTAACAGGTCTCAAGTCACTGCCGAGTGAATGTTTATTTTAAATTGATAAATCGGCCAGCGTGGGTATCTCTGGTTTGGAATTATGGCCATGGCGAATAATTGGTGACAGATGCCGGGTTGTGTTGGCGTTTGCAGCCTCCAAATGACCGAAGTCAGGAAAGTCCGCCTTCTTTCCTTCTCGCAAAGAACCGATTCTTGGTGATCAATTCCCATAATTTGAGCAACCTTTCGCAGCAAAGGGTTGTTCCATATATATATATATATATATATATATATATATATATATATATATATATATATATATATATATATATATATATATATATATATATATATATATATATATATATATATATATATATATATAAATATATGTAAATTCAATACGTATGTATATGTACTTATGTACATACATGCCGGTCTATGTATATATGTTTAATTATACTTTGTTACCGCGTAATATTCTGTCTGAAGTCCTTGTAACAAAAAATATTGATATGCGTGAAATATAGCATAAATATCTACTTACGTAAAAATTGCTGTATATATTTACCACATCATCAATCAATGTTGAAATATTTCAACATGAGGAGTTTTGAAGTCAAACGGATGACTGAGATATTGTGTTTCTCTTTAAAATGCTCAGGAGGATTTTATTTACCTTTTTCAATACGAGAAATACGAGTAACTCCAATACGTCCATGAACACATTAAAGTTACAGTAAAACGCTATTTTTTCTTATATTAACCTATTTTGCTTCATAAAAAGAAGACTGCATATGATTCTATTAATAGTTTATTACTGTTGTCAAAAAAAAAAAAATATTTTGTTTCTATAATTCAGCAGAAATGTGCAATTTGCTGTTGGGCTGCCAGAAAATAAAAGAAAATAAGGATAAATTTAGTGCACTCAATTTTCGAAAATTTCAGCAGATTCTGTTTACACATTTTTGTAGGAAGCTTTATGTTTGCTGCATAATAATCTGTGCTCGGAGGTGTAATGATTTTACAAATAAGAGGATGCTTGGAGGCGCTTCAATTGAACCGAAGTCCAGTAGAGAGCATGCCAAGCAGCATGAGTGATGGCGAACCATCAAGACTCAAATAAAAAAAAAATGAAGTGCAACGGGAGCAGGGTACCTTAAAAATGGTCGTGAAGCCGTGATGGCCTTTAACACGACCCCGATGGATGCTAGTATGTCGCTTTGGAACGCGGCTGAGGTGGGTCAGTAGAAAGCTGGGTGGATTGACACCCAGAAAAACTATGACGCTACGTATATTTCATCCGTCATTACCATGAAATTGAATGTAAACTATTTCCAAGCTCTTTTGTGTCATGTTCAATTAAAATCATTGGGACTCGGATACATTATGCTCAGCTTAGTTGAAACATGGTAATCACTGAGAGCGGGACCTTCAATATTCGCTCAAAACAATGCTTGGCTCATATTTGATTCGTATAATATAAAACAATAATATAAAAGTATATATCTATTATTTTATGTTAGTTGGTTAAAGCATATCGCACACTATTCCGACACGACACGTCACAACACGACACGACAAAAATTTGTGAGAATAAATTGTATGTAATTGTATGAACGCGCGCACACTTGACCAAGACGTCACGACACGACAGTACAGCAAAAAATTTTTGTCGTTTGGGATGTTCGAATTCAATCCAATCCGACAAATGATGTACGTCGTTGTAGCGTGTCGTGTTAAGTGTGCGAGCTTTCATTTAGCTTCATAGATTTTATGATAAGCATCAGTTGTCGTTCGACAGTTTGATATTTAAAAACAAAATTACGAATTGGAAATGGATGAAGTAAACTTTTTTTGGTCAGAAAACAGAAAGAGCTGTATGAAAATTACAATAAATCACAAAAGAAGGAAAATATATGAGAAGAATTTGCTGAGAAAATTTCAATTTTAATTTTTTTAAATGCTTTACATTACACACTTTCCATTGTATTGATCATAATGCATTTTCTGAGCAATTCATGATAATCATCAGTTGTCGTTAGGCAGTTTGATATTAAAAAAAAATATCGAATTGGTAATGGATGTAAAATTTTGGCCAAAAACTACTGGGTCGCGCAAAAGTTTATGTCCTTAGTATTTCTTGTACAACATTTAACACACTTGAAGCAACATAATATATAATTAGTATGAATTATGCCCTCTTTCATTTTCAACACAGTCTAAAATTCGTTTTCTGTAACTTTCACACACAATTGAATATTTACCATTATTATCACTTCGATCCACTGAAGAATTCTAAAGTTTTTCAGGTTTTATAAAAAGTTCGATATATTAATCCTCTTTGAATTTTGGTACCTATTTTTACCGACTCTAAAACAAAAGCAGTCATTATTTTGGTATCATCACTGAATTAAGTAAAGCTATGTGAAAGATAGCTTTTTCCCATTCATATCAAAGAGCAGAAACTTTTACGCCACTCTGTAGAAAGAATTGTATGAAATAAGCTCAAAAAGTTACGACAACACACAAAAGAAGACAAATAGATGGGAAGAAATTACAATTAATTTCAGTTTTATCATTTTTTTAATTTTTAACAATACACATTTTCCAATGCATGTAACATAATGCATTTTCTGAATACTTTTCACAAACTGATGTGTCGGTCGGTTCGGTATAGTGTGCGTTGGTCTACCGACTGTCGTACGACATTTTTCTATGTCGTGTCGTGACGGAATAGTGTGCGACAAGCTTAACCCGTATTTCTTTCTAATTGAATAAGAAAATTTTAGAAGAAAAACCTTTTAGTTTAACATCAATCTAGAATTTAGTTTCTCTTTTCGATTGGCCAGTTTCCAAGTCAAGTTGGCAGCAATGGATTTGAGGCACAGGTCCTAACACAAGTGGAGAACCCTTACAGAGGTAAGTTACCAGCACAAATTGTTTGCAAATAATAAATTTTGCTGTTGAAATGCTCTTTCATTGCTTGCTTTAAGCACACATGACAAAACTCATTGATACACTGAAGATAAATACACTAACATAAAATTTATTGAAAATAAATTTGAAACATACAATTAAATACACTAACATAAAATTTACTGAAAATAAATTTGAAACATACAATTAATTATGAGCAATACGATAATCTGCATAAGAGCACACATTTCGGCATCACTTTTAACAAATTATCTGGCTTTTAAATTTTTTATAGGTATAGGAAAATTGAAACGAAACAAAATATTATGTCGAAACCTTCAGTATGAAACACCGATTTTGTTATTGCTATAAAACAACTTTATTAATACAGTGTGAATCGTAGCGCGGACAATTGTATACTGCACGGGGAACTGGTTTTCTACTACTATTTTCAAAAGGAAGTTAATTTTAGTTCAATGGTACATTTGATTCTTCATACTTAAGCTAGTTACAATTTACAATTATTTTCGTTAAGACATGACAGTTTTTCCCCCTGCAATTTTGACTACAATTTACAAAATTATTACAAATTCATTAGCTCATCAATATGACTTCATACTGCCAAGTTCTATTAAATTCATGTTTGAAAACGAATGAAAACTTAAAATTTTTTGTAGTATCTTTTGAATTCATCGGTGAAACGGACTGGAGGACGACTAATTCTTCTAGGCCTTCCTAATTCCGCAGGTACATCAGGGACCGTATCTTGCTCTGTACGCGCATCGGATGTTGATGGCTGGACACTGGAACTTAATGTTACTGGAGTAGCTACTGAGATTCGATCTGTTTCAATAGATGTATTAGCTTCATGATCGGTCGGAATGGTTTGAGGCGTAAATGACTTTGCCCTAGATGAAGTATTCATGTCAATATCAGAATGATCATCTATCTCACCTTTTTCCCCTCGGACTCGTTTACCAGTTTTCCTGATTTGATCAATATGTCGTTTCCATGCTCTGCCGTCATTTAGCCTAATCATATAATGTAAACGACCTACCTTTTCGATTATTTCTCCAAATATCCACTTCTCTGAAGATAAATAATTTCTAGCCGCAACTCGATCACCCACTTTGAGTTCTCTGGATATGGGTGTATCGTCTCCTACTGCGTTATTCATAGGCATCATTATATATAATCCTGACTTAATCTGTCTACCAAACATGAGAAAGGCTGGAGACTTACCTGTTGTTGGATGTATCGACCTCCGATACGCCATCAAAATTTTTGCTAATTCTTGGTCAATTTCATGTTTTTTACAACGCATTGCTTTAATTTTATTTTTTATAGTTTGAACATACCTTTCTGCTTGCCCATTTGTAGCAGGATGGTATGGAGCACCTTGTTTATGAATTATCCCATTTAATTTTAAAAATTGTTTGAATTCATATGAAGTCAGTTGAGTTCCATGATCACTAACGACCACCTTGGGTAAACCAAATGTAGAAAATATTTCTCAGCATTTCTTTATTGTTGTTTCAGTTGTGATATTTGGTAATATGTTAACCTCTGGCCACTTACTATAAGCATCAACTAAGATAAAAAAATTATTTCCCAGGAATGGGCCGAAGAAATCAATGTGCACCCGATCGAAAACGCCTTTTGGTGTTTCCCAGCAATGTGTGAATTCAAGTTTGGCTGCCTCCGGGTGAACCAATTGACAATTTTCGCGATTTCTTACTATATCTTCAATATCTTTATCCATATTGCTCCACCAGCAATAACCTCGGGCTAATTGTTTCATCCGGGTCATGCCGAAATGTCCAGTGTGTAATTCCCTGAGGACTCTTTCGCGCAAAACCTTAGGAATATAGACTCTGATTCCCCGTAAAAGACAATTGCACTGCAAAGCGAATTCATTCTGGTCAATGCCAAAACGAAATTTCGGATCGCATATTCGACCATGTTTTAATGAGTGAAGCAAAATCTTTACATCTCTGTCATTTTGTGTAGCAATGCCTAGTTCGTTAACTGTAACCGGTAAATTCGCCAATAATATTACATTCAATTAAATCAATTTCTTCTATGTTTTTTGATACGTTTTTAATGGGTAACCTTGACATAGCGTCAGCATTAGTATTCTCAGAAGACTTTTTGTATCTTATCTCACAGTTAAAAGATTCTAAAAATATTGCATAATGTTGCATTCGAGTTGCAGATAATGTTGGTAGCCCTTTATGAGGCGAAAATATTTGTGAAAGAGGCTTGTTGTCTGTAACTAGGATGAATCTCTTAGCATATACGTACTGGTAAAAACGTTTGATGGCAAAAATGATTGCATAAGCTTCCCTATCAATTTGGCTATACCTCTGCTGAGTTGGTGAAAGAGTTTGTGAAGCGTATTGAATTGGACGTTCAGTCCCATCTGGATACAAATGGCTGAGAACACATCCCACTCCAACTGGAGAAGCATCTACTGCTAATATCAATGGTAATTTGGGGTCATAATGTACAAGAACGGTGTCGGAGAGCATTTGTTTTTTAATTTCCTGAAATGTGTGCTCACAATCAACTGTCCACTTGAACGCGACCTTTTCTTTCAAAGGATTGTTCAGGGGATATATAAGTGTGCTTGCATTCCTAATGAAACGGCTGTAATAATTTATTGAGCCCAGAAATGCTCGCTCCTCATCTTTATTCTTTGGTCTAGGCATGTCTTGAATTGCCTCAACCTTATTTTTTAATTTGTGGATTCCATGTATATCAATTAAATACCCGCAATAGCTAATACGGTCAACCATAAATTCAGATTTTTCTCGATTTATCCTCAAATTCATTGCAGATAGCCTACTTAATACCTCTTCTAATCGTCGTAAGTGCGTTTCATCGTTTGGAGCTGTAATTCTAATGTCGTCCTGAAATACTTTTACACCATCAATGCTTTTTAGCATACTCTCCATTTGCCTCTGAAACTTAGCAGCAGCACAAGAAACACCAAACATTAGTCTCTTTGGCTTGTAAAGCCCTTTGTGTGTGTTAATTGTTAAACACTCACGGCTATCTGGATGTAACTCCATATGCGAATATGCTTTATGGATGTCAATCTTTGTATATTTTTGACCACCTGCGAGTCCATCAAACAGCTCATCGATATTGGGTAAAGGATACTCATCAACTTCAATGAATTTGTTTACAGTTATTTTATAGTCCCCACAAATTCGAACCTCTCCATTGCTCTTTGGCACAACTACAATGGGTATTGCCCACTCACTAGTGTCTACCTTTTCAAGAACGTCATTGGCAACTAAATTGTCGAGTTCTCGCTCCACTGCGCTCATTAATGGAAATGGTAAACACCTTGCCCTAAAGAAAACTGGTGAGGCATCTGATTTTACATGTATCCTAGCTTGCATGCCATTTATCTTCCCTATCGACTTCGTAAATACAACTTCATATTTATTTAAGAGTTTTTGTAACCTAGACTTGCAATCTACGTGGCTAACCGCAGAAATAACACTCGCGTTTTGCCCAACAATTTTTTCCCAATCGAAATCAATCTGCCTTAACCATTCACGTCCAAGCAATGGGCCTCTATTTGAATTTACAATATACAATTTAAATTGTCGCTTACCTTCATTGGTTGTAATGTATACATGGATGTACCCGTAGCACTTTATTTCGGTTCCACAGTAGCTCTCCAGTTCCGTGTCGTTCGCGAGCACATTTGCCTTCGAAAAATACATTTGAGCGTCAGTTTTACTCATTACAGTCACTGGTGCACCTGTATCAATTTCAAAATTTATATAAATTCCACTTACATTTAATTTACAAAAAAATTTTGATCTTAATTTAGAAGAACTTGATACAACCGTTTTATTGGCAATTTGAAGAAGTTGCTCCACTGTAATTTCCACAATTTCTAGTGGTTCAGGTTGAAAATATTCTTTCAGTATACTGACGATTTGGCTATAAGTCTTGTATTTAGGTTTCTCAGGGGCGATTTTATCACACAATGTGCTGTACGTATCGGAGCCCATGTAATGTAATATTAGGCATTTGTGTTTGTCCGATGCTTTATCAAATACCTCGAATGCTGCTTCTAGTCTTTCGACCCAACGTGACCAAGAGCCTGTTTTGTCATACGGCTCGAAAACGAAACTCATTGTACCTGCGCTTTCACGACAATTGGTGTAACCAAATTGAATTTCGAATTCCACTTTTTTCGTGTATTTCTATAATGATGCTTTTCGATGCAATTTCGGCACCATGCAAAACAGACAATGATAAGGTATCAGGAACTTGTCCGCACGTGATTCCGAAGGAAAATGTAATCACAAAATGTAGTCAATGTAATCTAATCACATAATAAATATCCAAAACATCCTCGTCGCCAGTTATTATGTCGAAACCTTCAGTATGAAACACCGATTATGCTATTGCTATAAAACAACTTTATTAATACAGTGTGAATCGTAGCGCGGACAATTGTATACTGCACGGGGAACTGGTTTTCTACTACTATTTTCAAAAGGAAGTAAATTTTAGTTCAATGGTTCATTTGATTCTTCATACTTAAGCTAGTTACAATTTACAATTATTTTCGTTAAGACATGACAGAAAATTTTGCATTTTTGACACTCTTTTCTTATCTTTTCATAATTTCATTCTAAATTAACGTGGCTAATCAAGCTAAAAGTTATTATTAACCCAAAGTTCCTGAAAATTTTAATGTAAAGAAGCAACAGATTTAATCGGAGCTACACCTTAAACTACTCGGTTCCTTTCTCCCCGATAAATACTACTTCCTGAAAGTGACATCTCAAAATAATCATCAAAATAATTAAATATTCAAAAACCTAGCATACATTCGAATAAAAACTTTAATTCCTACTTGAATATTATCCAATATTTATTTTTTAACTATTTTCATTTTCCCACTCCCTGCCTCACTCGTTTTCATCTTCCAGCATATCATTAACCGATTCATTCAACATTGATTAATTACGCGAAAGAACGCTTCGCATTTATGCATTCATTTATATTATTAAAATATGTATGTATGTATCTTTAACGAATTGTCCAGATTTTCTCAAGTGTTAAAATGAAAGGCAATAAGTCAAGCCATCATGACTGTATTTAGCATAATAAGACCATACAATCCAATTTCCAACATAATTCGATCATAAATTTTCGCATTATCACACATGAGCTGCTTTCTACATTTGTAAGTCCGTTTCGTGTGTGAGCATGAAGGTAACATGTATGACCATATGTATGTAAGTAATCCAGGACTCATGCCTACAAAGTTGCCCTCAGGTATACACACAACATTCGTTCAGCAAAGTTCAGAATTTACATACACACGTTCGTATGCATGTTGTATAACAAATGTAGTTTCCATTTGACTATTATAAAAATCATTAAGAATCACTACAAAGAATAAAATAATTTTTGAATTGAGAAACCCTTTTCCGATGTCATATCGAGCTGCAAAAAAAGCGATAGATAGTGAAAACAAGGACCAGACAAGGATAATATGAAGAGGAGTGACGGGTTTGTCAGAGAGGAAAATGTGTACCTTCAAATCAAATTTTCGAGGGCAGACATACCCTTTTGTTGGCAATGTAAATAATGTTTTGAATGTTTAAAATAATGTGTCAATCAAAAATATGCATACGAATAAAAGAAATGTTCCTACCATCACACCGTAGTCATGTTTTGGTGGTTTGTTTTGCTACGAATGAATTAAAAGTCAATTTGGGTTGCAAATTTAATGTTTACAAAACGATTAGTTGGAAAAAATCAAATTGCAAAGCAACTGAAATCATATTTTCTTTAGAATGATTGGTCATATGTTGCCGCTATTTTCTAACTTCCCGATTCCAGAAATCACTTTGAAAAACAAATTACTTTATGTCTTCGAAATTGCCTGTGAAATTATGCAATACTCGGAAAGAACGATAAAAGTTTCCATTACTGATGTCATGCAAAACGTAAACTAATCTCTGTTCGTCTATGTAGATATAAGTACACTCACTTCTGACGTCAGAAACTTTTGATTACTTCAGGGAAAAGCCTTTAGTCTCAACCGCTAAGTAAACAGTGAAACTTTTGAATAATGCAAATTCTAGATTACGCTACGCTAAAAAACTTGCAATTCATTATTGTATGGCTATGGAAAAATTTAACATGAAACATTATTGGTTTGTTTATTTTCGCTAGGATTCGACTAATATTTAACTGCGTTTGCGTACAGTTTTAATATGTAGTTTATTTTCAAATGAATTTTCAAGATGTATAAATATTCCCTTTCTTAATATTGTTAATTATATAATGCATACTCCATTGGCGAGTACGAAAAAAAAACTTTGCTAAATGAAACGAAATGTACCGTTGATGAATCAGAAGCTTATTAATACTAATTCCAATGCGTTTAATGATGAGTTTTGCCGTATAATTGCATTAATACCTACTTTGTGACCAATCTAATTTTACCATAGTCTTTTTCAAAATACATTTCGCAGAGCAACAACAACGTTTTATACAATGTTTCTGAAATAATCTAAATTAACAAAAACATTTTAATCAGGTTACTTTATTTTAGAGTCCTAGGAGCAAAATAGCTTATGTTTTTCAGATTCCCCATCAGATGTTCAAATCAATCCCAAATAACAATTACGTTACCAAAAATTCAACAAACAAAAAATTTCAAGAGCCCTTCAAAATACAACACGGATCTAACACTGCGTACTAAAAGCCCATAAATCGAACACTTGACCTTAAGACTATGCTCTTCTACTCTTGAATATTTGACAAATTTTAAGAAAGTCTGCCCAATAACTTGATGTAATCGTTTAATCTGTTGGTACTTACATACGTTTGCGTAAACAAACAAGAGGTGATGCGCACTTTGAAGAATGGGTGACGTGCTGTTGTATATTTGGGTTGTGATATGTATACAAATATGTTTACAGGTGAGTACTTAAATGCAAAAGAAAAAGCCCTAAATTCTGTTAGGTTAGTAATCAATGACTAGCAGGTACCACGACTATATGTGAGAAAACACTAATTTGTGGAAGGAATAGCGCAACTTTGGTGATTTTAAAAAAGATGTGACAGCATGAATAATGCTACTATTTAGATGCTCAAATGGTTGTATCGATGATTATCACATATTTTAGAATGAGTTAACTTTGTAGTAAATATTCTTCTAACATTATCCAAAAAGAATTTTAAGAGTGAAAGTGGGTTTAAATTTTCGTCGCTCGATTTCCATCGCTGAATTACAAGATCTGCACTCAAACCTCCAATCCTCAACTAGTCAGATTTTAGATTGTGCTCTTGAAAAACGCGGTAATTACTACAGATAGGCAGGCAATTACTAGATATACTTTTGAGCAACAAAGAGTGGAGAGTACACTGTATACAAAGAAAACAAATTTTTCAATAAATTTTCAATAAATAAATTTCAATAAAAAAATAATAAATTCCTAATATTTAGTACTCCCTAAGAATTGACAGTAAAACACAAAAAAATCGCCTATTTCTTTGATTTGAACAGATTCTTCCTTTCAAATTTTATTCCTGGAAGAAATATAAACAAAGCTTAATACTGAACAGTGAGAAAGTGCTACCATTTTCGAATCAAACTCATAGATCTTTGGTAAAAATATTTTCGAGTCTAATTCATAATTTTTCAAACCAAATTCGTAAACTTTCCATACCAATTCATCAGTTTTAGAGTCAAATTTATAATTTTTAAGCCTAATTCATAATTTTTTCGTATCAAATACATTCTTTTTTGGAGTTAAATTCGTAGCTTTTTCTGAAAAAATTCATAATTTTTGCACGATTAATTATGATTTATGAATTGGATGTATAAAATATGAAGTTTCTTTAATAATGTAACAATGTAACTGGAAAAAATTATGAATCCTGTTAGTGAAAATTGCGTATTTGACCAGTAAAAATTATAAATTTGACTCGAAAAAATTATAAATTTGATTCGAGAAAATTGTGTAAATTCAAAAAATTATAAATTTGACTCAAAACGATGTAAAATTTGCGAATTTTTGTTAAAAAAATATACATTAGACTTGAAAGTATTATGAATTTGTTCCAAAAATTCATGATTTTGACTCGAAAATCTCCATTCTTCCTTGCCTTTCCAAAATTTCGGAACGCCTCGTTTTCAATCGTATCTATGATACCCTCTACTAATTCGTTGCAGCGCAACAACATAGCTTTGTAAAAGGCCGGAGCACTTCTACGAACCTTGTTGAGTTTACCCATGTAATCGCTTCTGCAATTGACAGCAACAATCAAGTTGATGTCATTTATACTGATTTTGCCAAAGCTTTTGACACTGTTAATCATATGCTGCTACTTGTCAAACTGAAGCATTATGGCATTCGTGAACCTCTGCTTTCCTGGATCTCTTCCATTTTAGCTGATCGCACTTGTGTCATCTCCCTCTTTGGCTTGTCGTCCTCACCTTTCTCCCCTTTTTCTGGTGCTCCTCAAGGTTCCATCTTAGGACCACTTTTGTTCAATTTATTTATCAATGATTTTCCCACGGCTTTTAAGTCTTCATGTCTTCTACATGCAGATGATTTAAAATTCTTCCGAGTCATCAAAAATACAGCTGACTCTCTGCTTCTTCAGGATGATTTGTATGCTCTCTCTAGTTGGTGTAACTTGAACTGTTTATCCCTTAATGTTTCTGATGCAGATACTGTTCGTTCCTTTGATGCACTGTCTTCTGACATTGACGAATTGCTTCATCTGAAATCATCCTCGCCGGTGATTTCAATGTGCATAACGTCCAGTGGCTCAGACACTCTTCCACCACAAGTCCGGCAGGCAGGCACATTGATCTTTTTAGTGAGTCGTTCAACTTGGAGCAGTTAGTAGATTGTGCAACAAGAATTCCCGACATATCTGGGCACAATGCAAATCTTTTAGATTTATTTCTAACCTCACACCCAGATAAATATTCGATCTCAGTTTCTGCGCCTCTTGGCAACTCGGACCACAATTTGATTTCGGCCCAATTTAACATCTCTTCTCTGATTAACACTTATCAGTTTGCTACCAAACGACTGGTCTGGCATTATGGCAAGGCTGACTGGACTGCGTTTAAAAAATATATCAGAAAGATCGACTGGTCCGATTGCTTTGCAACAAAGAACGTCGAATATATAGTTTCCACCATAACCGACATCATATGGTATGGAATGTACACTTTTATCCCGCATGCCTTCAAGAATACTAAACCAACCACCACCTCATGGTTTAGTTACGAATGCCAAGAGGCTATTCGCACTAAGGAGGCGGCATTCCGAAATTACAAGCTATCTCCGTCTTAGGAATCAAAAATCATTTACAAGACTGCTCGCAATACCTGTACATCTACTATCAGAAGAGTTAAATTCCAGTTTGACCAAAATATCAAGCAGGAGGTCCTTGCAAGCCAGAAAGGAAGCAAAGGCTTCTGGTCGCTTGTAAAAAGGATTAAGAACAACTTCTCCAGTTCTTCCGTGCCACTTCTTCTTCATGGTGGTAACGTACTTACTGGGTCACTGGACAAAGCTAATCTTTTTGCTGAGATTTTTGCTACAAACTCTTACTTGCCACCTTCATCATTGAGTCCTCTTATTCCTCCAATGTGCGCTTTTAAGCAAGGGCTTATATTTTTCCGCACAAGGGAGGTATTGAAAATACTCGCCAAGCTTGACGTTTCCAAATCTGCCGGTCCTGGTGGTATTTCACCCCTCGTACTAAAGTGCTGCGCCTCCGCCTTGGCTAAACCTCTGCGCAAACTATTTTACCTGTCATATTCCACTGGAATATTTCCTTCCGCATGAAAACTTGCACACGTTCAGCCCATACCTAAAAAAGGGGAGGCCTGTGATCCCTCTAACTATCGACCTATTGCAATCGTTTCAGTTCTGTCTAAGGTATTTGAATCTCTCGTGAACTCAAAATTAATGAAATATCTTGAGTTGAACCAACTTATCAACGACCGCCAGTATAGTTTCCGTTCTGGGCGCTCCACTGAAGGCTTACTTACATTTCTCACTGAGAGATGGAACCGTTGTCTCCATAATTTTGGTGAAGCAATGGTCGTTTCTCATGATATCGCTAAGGCCTTTGACAGAGTCTGGCACCCTGTCCTATTAGCCAAGCTTCGTGCATTTGGTCTTCACCCCGTCCTTGTCAAATGGATTGAAAGTTTCCTCGTAGATCGTTCGTTTCAAGTTGTTCTGGATGGACACAAGTCCTGTGTTCACATCACCAATGCCAGGGTTCCGCAAGGTACTGTTCTTTCACCAACTCTCTTTCTTTTATTTATAAATGACCTCTTTTCCTCCACTTTCAATCCGATTCATAGTTTTGCCGATGACAGCACCCTTGGCTTCGCATACTCTTTTGACAGAGTAGCCGACTCTCGTGGCAATGCTACTTCTGTTAGTAGAGATTGCATGTTTGCATCGCTAAACAGGGACCTATTAAACATTATCGCTTGGGGCTCAGCGAACCGTGTTGTGTTTAATGCGTCCAAAACCCAATGCTGTCGTCTCTCGCTCAAGCCTTAACCTCCTCCTACTAGCCACACTATTTCCGTTGGTGGTGTGAGTATTTCCGAATCACCTTTGCTGAGCCTATTAGGATTTAACATCTCCAGCAAACTAAGCTGGACCAGCGAAAAATGCCATGCAATGCTTAGGATTTCTTCAGAGAGGCAAGAAATAATTTACACCATCAGACATAGCGCACATCTACAAGACTCTCGTAAGACCAAGACTTGGGTATAACTCCCATACATGGTCTGGGGCAGGCCGCACTGCTTTAGCGAAACTAGACAAAGTCCAACGTAAAGCTTTCAAGCTTATTGGCGATGAAACTATTACCTCACGTATTGAATCGCTTGAGCACCGACGTAATGTACTTTACCAATCTCTTCTTTATCGCTATTATTATGGTCTTTGCTCTAATAAAATATCAAGTCTGCTTCCTTGTAGAGCACCTCCTACGCGCAGCACCCGAGCCTCCCAACGAGCTCACTTTCATACCCTTTCGATCAGTGCCATTCGTACCGTCAAATTTCACAATTCTTTCTTATCTAGGTCAATACGATTATGGAACAGTCTACCATCTACTGTTTTCCCCGCCAACTATGAGCCACAATTGTTCAAACGCATCGTGCATCGCTATCTTCTGCAAACTCACCCTTATTCCTTTCCTTAAATTTCCTTCCACCAAGGCTCTGCTATAGCATAATAGGGCATCCCCTGAGCCTTGGCATCATCATAGAAAAAAAAAAAGTGTTTTTCTATGTGCTTTTCCCTTAAGCTTCACACTCATGTCTTTTCTTATGCTATTGATGGCACTATCCTCTCTTGTGTCGATCATTTCTCAGATCTTGGGGTCACCTTTGATCGCAAATTGAAATTCATGTCCTTACTATCACTAGAAAAGCTTCTCGAATTGCTGGCTTCGTGATTTGTTGCTGCCACAATTCATTTAGTATTTCTACTTGTGTCCACCTGTTTATTACCCTAGTCCGTTCTGTACTTGAATACTGCAGTCAAGTGTGGTGTCTTCGTTTCAAATACCTCTCTGACGCTGTTGAATCAGTTCAGCGCAGGTTTACACGTACTTTACTTTTTAAATATAGTCTGCCGTATTTACCCTATAGTGAACGTCTATCTCTCCTTAACATTCCTCTCCTTGAGCAGCACAAAGTTTGCTTAGATGAGAGTTTCCTTTTCAAAATCTGTCGCAGCTACCTATCTTCCTCAGTAGCATTTTTTGTTGATTGAGCGAGAATCCGTAAGGCCAATCAGGTCCTCCATTCTATTTGAAGTACCGTATGCTCGTACTGACACTTTCTTCTTCTCTCCCGTTTTAAGACTCTTACGTACTCACAATAGTCTTCAACTTGGTTTTCTTTCACAATCTATTCGCATTTTCAAAAATATGGTTCGAATCAAAATTTTTGATTCTAATTAATTAATTTTATTTTCTATTCTTGATTATAATGGATTCTTTCTTTTTTTGCTCTACTTAATTTTGCTTTATTATTTAATACTTTAAGATTTTTTGTATGTTTTTAATTTTATATATACTTAGATATATCATATGTTTGCTCTTCAGATCCTAATTTGGTTTTGTTTTTTTTTTATTTTTTTGTTGTTCCTAATTAATTTTATTTTCTATTCTGTTTACTGGATTCTTTTTTTTTGTTCGACTTATTTCTACTTCATTTAATTTACCACTTTGATTATTTTTTATATATTTATATTTACTCTCACTTCTTACTATTTTTATTTTTTTCATTGTATCCAATCTGTTTTTGGGCTCATTTCTTGTTGAATTGATTATTTGTGTTTGTAATGGATCTGTTTTTCTTCTTTGCTTTAGTTAATTTTACTTTATTTTATTCTAACTTTAATTATTTTATATGTTTATATTTATATATTCTTATTTAGTTCTTGTTATTTTATTTTTTTTCATTGTATCCAATCTGTAATTGGGCAGTTTTGCCTGTTGTATAAATAAATAAATAAATATATACTCCAGTCAATTTTTGGGGTGATCTTCATGGACAACATCACAATTCAAAATCAACAACTATCTTACTGACGTCTTTTTGACATGACGTTCGCTTTTATAGATTCAGCCAGGAATTAGCCTACACAGGCGACATCAACAAAGTGTAATGTTTTTTCACATTCACCAATGAGCTCTTGCTGAAACTTGACAAAGAAGCATATGAAGTAGGCCTAAAAATTAGCCTGAAGGAATTGAAGCTAGATAGCTCCCCAAACGCCTTCGAAAGATTAGTCCTTAGGGGAATAATTGGAATGAAAGAGCAGCCAATGGTAAACAAGGTACAATTACTAGTTGTTCGACATATTTGACGATCCAGAGGTCGACACGTTCATCAGACTGTGGAAGCAGTAATGAGCTGGTCATCAGATGCAGTTAATGGACGATCATGGAATACCTAGAAAGGTGTTCGAAGGAAAACCCGAGGGTCCAAGACCAGCGGGAAAACCCAAGAAACGTTGATTTTAAGATTGCGTATCACTACTCAGGTTTCATAGCTGGAAGATGCGGCCATTGTTAAAAGCCAAGGCTTGAGAGGGGCTGTAATGCTATCACGAAGACGATTATTTGATCTTTTTTTTGCCTTCACTCGCTGAAATCTCGTATCCCTCACATAAAAGCTTTCAATTAAGGTCCCTAATTTTACCGCCCAAGAGAAGTGATGAAAATTCCGTCTTAGTTTGATGTCTCTGAATCTATTCCACTAAAGGTTACTGATTTGTGATCACGGTTCCATTCTTGTCTATAATCGCATAGACAACGTATATCGTCTCTAAAGCTTATCAAAGCAAAGAATAATTGATACGGGAAACTCGATCGTTTTGCGGAATAAGCCTCCGAAAGCAGAATCAAATTGGAATTGTTTTTGCGGGATGATTAAAATTGGAAATTTTTTTTTTATTTATCTTGAAAATTTTTATTTGACAAAGTGGTTTCGAAAGTATGCACTGATTCTCATCAGACACCAGCACACAGTGCATACTTGACTGGTGTGACCACTTGCAGTTGGAAATCATTAATTGTTATTTACGCTGGTTGTGACAAATTTTAACATCTCCGACTTTTAACATCACAAATCAATAACCTTTATGAGTAAATTATTTCCATGGATATAAGTCGGAGATGTTAAATTTTGTCAACATCAGCGTAAATAACAATTAATGATTTCCAACTGCAAGTGGTCACACCAGTCAAGTATGCACTGTGTGCTGGTGTCTAATGAAAATCAGTGCATGCTTTCGAAACCACTTTGTCAAATAAAAATTTTCAAGATAAAAATTTTTTTTTCAATTTTAATCATCCCGCAAAAACAATTCCAATTCTATTCCACTAGTTTATTTTTTTAACCTCGTACTAAAAGATTGCATCTCCACCTTGGTTAAACCTCTGCGTCAACTATTTCACTGATGATAATTGACAGAAATATTCTCTTCCACTTGGAAGCTTCCATATATTCAGCCTAAACCTGGAAAAACTCTAACGCGTAGTAGCTGCTAAAAAAAACTAATTTTCGAAGAAAAGTAAGGAATCGTGCAGATTTTGAGTGTATATTTATCTACACGTTTTACAAAAATTAAGCTTATTTAACTGTTCTACCCTAATTTTTAAAAACTTAGCTTATAGTGAGGACCAGCTACTGTGTTAATTTTACTTAAATCTGGCAACTGGATCAGAATTTATAGCTGAAAAAAACATTCTGTGATTTTCATTATGATGAGGCTATCCGATTGTGAGCTCTCGGGAACAGAAGTTTTGAGCGTTCAAAATAGAAGTAATTTGGTTATGGCCTGCCGTTTTTGAGCAGAGCGGAATTTCAAAACTTTCAATTTGACAGGATGGACAATAGATAAAATTTACTAATTGTTTGTTTTTTTTTGTATTCTTTTAAGAGAGTCGGTGATTCGAAGGATTTTTTTCACGTGCCTGCCTGAGAATTTCGCGATGATCCAATTTTTCCGTCAGGAGTTATGACCAGAGCTCGAATAGCTATGAAGGAAAATGGTAAAATATGCATGCTAATGTACCTGAAAGATCACTGATGTATGCCGATAAAACTGCTATTAAAATGACCAAAATATGCAAAAATCTTCCGAAAATTGCCAAAATATGCAAGAAAAATGATATATAAATATATATATATATATATATATATATATATATATATATATATATATATATAAGATTTTTTTACTTTGTCGATTGTGCATTAAGGCCCTGCACATGGTAGGTAACAACAGAGGAGTCAAACTTCTGGGTTCCCTTTCATGAGTTCATTGATAGGAATGAGAAAGCGGATGCACTAGCCAAACATCCCTATTCCTATGTAATTGGTGAAATCCTTGATATACTCAAACATGATGTAGATTGGGATGTGCAGATGGCGAGTAGCTCAGACCTACAGGGTAACCAAAATTATAGAATCCTGCAATCTCGCAGCTACCAAATGCTTACTTGAATTAAATCGGACTGACTTAAAACGGCATTATTACTGGCCACTCTCTTATAACAGCTCATACTATGAAACTGCAAGTCCTTTTCAGTAACGTCAGTAGGATGTATTGGGAGCCAACGGTAGCAAGAACAATAAAGCATTATTTAAACTTTTCGTAAAGGGGGCGCTTCTTAGCGTCTTTTATAAATCCTCTTTTTGGTGCCTTTCTTGGCGTTACGCACGTGCATAACCATTCGAGACCTAGTTATGAGCAATTGAAATTTGAAAATAATCTTGTAATACTTTTAGGCATTCAATGTCCACATAGGGCTCAAAATTTACAATTCTTGACTATAAAAAAGCACAAAACATTATCAGTTTATTATATATATTATCAGTTGCAATAAAAATCCTTTACATAAAAATATAGGCGTGCACCGAAATTCACTCAAATGCCCACCGTCGCTAAAGGGCTAAAGATGTCTTAATTATACACGGTAAAATTTTTTAGGATATTTTACCCAATTTTATGTGTTTCTTCTCTTATAGTGTATAGGGTATATATGGACAGGGACCATTTATATTATATTTAGACATAGTTGCGTAGTAGAACACTATGAGATATTTTAATATAGTTTCCATAAGATATAGGACTTTCGTCTGAGAATCTTGGCCTAGGATACACGATAGTATTTCTTACAATAGCTTATTTGATAACATACAAAATTATTTAGATTTCAATAACCAAAACATGTTAAACTTTCGGGATCAAAATGAAGAAATTTCTTTCTTTGGTTAGAGTAAATATTTCTTTAGCGCAGAATCATTACCAATTTTCTTTGATAATGTGTTAATTTTTCTTCAAAAAATACAAGTATTTTTCTGAGGGTACCATATTGTGTGGTTGAAATTATTTTTATAATTTGAACAATGCTTATCAAGAAAAATAAAGTTTGTTGCTATTTATGAGGCAAGCGACCATACACTTTTCTGTAAACAGAACATTTTAATATGTAGTTGGAAGTCATTATACATAGTAAGATTTTCTTAATGTTTCTTTTACTATGTTGCTATGGAAAATACATTTGAGTATAGTGCGGTTGAACATAAATACGTGAACTTTTACGGCAAAATAATGCATTTTTTCCCCAAACTCAGGGATATAATACTAATGGAATATTAACCAAGAAAATTTTTCTCAGTGTATACTTACTTCTGATATACATCTATGCCCTCCAAAAATTTCAGCTCAATCGCATCAGCCACTTTAGAGATAACCTTCCTTAATATGTCCACATTATCTTTCTCATCTCACTATAAACAAATTTCCGTAAAAAAATCTAAACTAGGACTTATTTGCTTAGATTTCCTAGCTTTAAAGAGAAGCTCGTGTTTCATCCAAATACCAACCAATTCATATCGTTTCGGTTCTGCCTTGAGTTTTTAATTTTCTCATCAATTCAACTTTATTGAGCTGTCTTGAGTCATACCATTTTATTAACGATCATCAATATGACTTCAATTCTATGCGCCCCATTGAAAATTTACTTGCTTTCTTCATTGAGAAATGGAACCGATGTTTCGTTATCTTTGATGGAGCAACTATCGTATCTTTAGATACTTCGAAGGCTTTTCACATTATCCGTTTTTTTTGTTCTAGTGATGTGAATTGAAAGTTTCCTTGTAGATTAACCCTTTCAAATCCTTATACATGGACGCAAATCAGCCACATTATTTTCGCTGACGGTGTAAGTATTTCTGATTCACTCTTGCTGAGCCTGTTAGAAGTTAACTTCTCAAGCAAACTTAGCTGGACTGCTGGAAAAGTCTTGGGTCTTATTTATTATAATTTACTCCATTAGTCAGAGTGCACATCTACAAGACTTTCAATAGACCTCGAATTAAGGGGGTATTCTGGTCTGGAAATTTGATCAAATCGATTTTTGTTTGTTTGCATATTTTCAAAGTTTAGACCTTTAAGAATAAGCTTTTAAAAGAATTTTCAGAAATTCGACTTATTTTTGGAGTTACAGTTATTTTTGTGACACGCCAACTAAACCAACAAACGCGATCAACAACGAATTAACCACTCCGAGCTAAGAGCTTCTCAAGCTTCTAAAGAAGCTCGAACTGCTCGTATGGCTGAAAGAGCTGACAAAAATCTAGCTTTTGAAGTTGAAGAAGGAACATTGCATAAGATGGGGATCTCTGATTAAAAAAATCGAAGTATAACATACCATTAAACGACTCAGACTGCCCGAAACGAGACTCTAAGTTTTAAACGCGTTTTTCTCGAAACTACTTTTTTCGATACGGTTGACATGATATCTTTAGTTGTAATATACAGATTTACGTGAAATTTCGCACAAACCCTTTTAATACTGTTAGAATCGGTCTGACGTAGGGGTTTTTGAAAAAAATTTACTACTATTTATAAAAAATTCCCAAAGTTCAAAAACTGAGGCAAAAAAAAACGACTTTTTTTTTTACATGGACGCCATTTTGTGAAAAAAAAAATTTCTTTCAAATCGCTTTCGTCAGACTAATTCTTAATTCTCAATTCAGAATTCACCAAAAATTTATGTTTCAGGCCACCAGAAAGGTTGGAAGTCATGTCAACCATGAGACAAGTGTTTTTTTTGAGCCTCCACTTCGCCGGCCTGTATCATCCGTTTTTTTTTTTAATAAATTTTTATACTTTTAAAATGTTAATAAAAAACTGATTAAAAAATTAATGCTAAAAATGTTTATGGCTTTTTTTTTGCGTCCATAAAATCACCTCAAAATCGAGCCTCTAGACCAGAATACTGCCTTAACTTTAACTTCCATACATGAGATTAAGTGGACCGCACTACTTTAGTAGACTTAGACAAATATCAACACGAGGCTTTTAAATTTATTGGCAACGAAACCGTTAGTCGCATCAAATGTCGCGCAAATCAGTTTTTCTTAACTTTATAGCTAACTTTTAATTAATGTATATTTTTACTTTATCAAATTTGATCAGTATACAAATTTACACAAAAGTTTCATGATTTCAAAGTTTAATAGTTCTGACGGACTCATAGCTGTTGAGTTCTGATCCCGAAAAAACTTCGACATTTTGATGCATTTATTGTCTGTTCATATCACTATGCAGAAACGATAGTGGATTGTGTGCATTTCGTCAAAATAATTTATCATTTGTTTTCTAAATCTTAGGTTTAATAAAATTCAATTCAAATTGGACATAATACCATAGAAACGACAAGATTGTCTTTAAATAATGTCATCAAACTTCACCATGTCTTTTTCGTTCATATACCCAACAAGTATGAACAAAACAGCAGACATCACGACTTTGTACGAGCGCACAGAATGATGGTAGCATCATTGAAGGAGCGAAAGAGCAAACTCACTGTTAAATGGAAAAATTAATTCCCATTTCACACATGGCTGAAACCTTCTCATGCATATTCATTCGTCAAGGGAAATATCAACAATTCCGAAATAAAAACAACGCCAATCACAACAATGCCATGGACTAAAACTGTTTCGACGACTGAATCCTGCTGTAGCCATACCTACAAAGGTACTGGAGCTAAAGCAGCAGAAACAGAAGTAGTAGTAGCAGCAGCGGGCCGGTAGATTGAGAAGCAATTTTTATGGAGGACCCATATCGAATTCTGAAGCGAATCAGGAAAAGCATCGTCTGGCTAGCGAAAAAACCCGCAGTCATTCACCGATCCACAGCTTTCCTGCTATTTTTTCAAATTTGTTATCGCTGGAGCGCCGATAAAAATACTGAAGCGAGTATGGACGTAGTGAATGGGTGTTTGTCTATACGAGTGTACTTGTTAAACGTCATCCCCGGCTTGAGCTATATTGCAGGTATTTTTTTGTATTTTAATAAATCTTTTTTAAATCGTATTTTGTTTGAGTGAACATACATATAAAAATCGTAAATTGCTGTGTTTTTTCAAATTTCGCTTCCGCGACCTAGCAAACTGAGGGTTCATTATACTATTTATTCAGTTGAGATTTGCAAGTATTCTATGAATAAACTCAAATTCGGCCGTTGTTGCTATATCCGTCACAAACAATGGTTTGGAAAAATTTGAATACTTAATGTGGAGTAGCGGTGGAGGAGGAGGTGGTGTGGTAAATTTCCAATTTAGTAGCGTTTATTTTGTTTTGATCGATTTAGTTTTCAGGGTATTTATTTTTGTGTGCTGTTCCAACTTAGCGGGAAACTATAATAAATGAATTTAATTTTAATTCGAACAGCATTTTGTTGTTAGGAATTTTATGTTTTCAGTATCAGTTTTTGTGGTCAAATTCTGAATAATTATATTTTCGTTTGATTGATATTAATCTCCAAACTTGTATGTTTTGACAATGTGCGGGAACGAGCTACTATTTTCACTAAACTTCTGGATCAATGCAAATGGCATACTTTCAAATACCATTAATGTAAGCATAGGACACAACATGTACTAGAAAAACTGAAATCCAACCAAAAATTAATCATCGTGCCTCTTCATATAACATCACATCACCACTTTTCACATCGTTACCCATCAAATACAGATTCTAATTCCGTCATTTATCTCATCCCCATTCAAATCCATCTCGTTCCTTTCAGTTCCTTTCGCTTTTAGTAAAATCAAATAACAATAAAATCATTTCGCTTCGTGAATATCCATCCTGTTGTCATCTGGACGTAAATTATTTTATCACCCGACAAATAACAGGCTTACTGGGGTGACCAGCACACCCGAGTCCTCTTCCTTTTGCCTCTCCGCCTGTCTACATTTCGCATCTTTGGGCCACTGAAAAAGTCATATCTGAAACAAATATCGTAATAAAGATGAAAATTTTATTAAAAGATGTCGTCAACAGATGTCGTCTCGGGCGGCAGCGTATAATCTTTTATCATACTCCTTCCACAGCATGTCACAAAGCGTATTTATGTTCCTTGCGAAATACCGTCAGCTTACGAGTATTTCCAATATGGGTATTTGTAAGTGTGTAAAAAGTGTTCCGTTTCAGTATTTGTAGCTACAATAATGTGGATTTGGAATGAGCCCATTTATCTGCCAGCTTCGCTCGAATCGACTATTGAGGGCTGGTTGAATATTTTGTTCGAAAGATGGAATAGTCGCACCTTTTCTAGAGGCTGCGAAAATTTGGATGGAATGTTTCGTTCAGTATGTACAGTAATTACGAAAGACAGGTGGATCCATTGTGTAACATAGCGTCATATTATCTGTTTTAAGGGGGTAGTGCCGGTTATAATTTTGAAAAAATCAGTTTTTTGTTTTTTTGCATTTTTCAATTTATCATACCTTCAGAAATCACGTCTCACAATTTTATTAAGATATTCCAAAAAATAAACATGTTACGGCAGTTTACGGCACACCACTGCTTTTAATTACTGCGAAAAAAAATGAAAAGCGCATAAGTCAGGCAGGAAAAGCAGCAAAGGAACCGCGTTTGGCCAGAAAAACTGCCCAACTGGCTTATGTGGACTCAAAAATACTTATGTATGATCCAGGGATTGCAGACTGATCAATTGTAGGTGATAAAAAATATTTTTTAAATAATATTCAATAAATAAATGGAAAAAAAACTTTAATCCCGTTTTTCCCGGAATGACGTTTTTTCAAACTGCAGACACTTATTCTCCGGATTAGCCGAACCGATTTTAGTCCAATTTGGTGCACTACTTTATTTAATTATATTGTGTGGTAATCTACCACAATATAGGCCAAAAATAAACCCAAATAAATTTGGCAAGCGAAACAAAGTGAAAAAAAAACTACGATTTTTCGAAAAATATTTCCAAACCGCCATTTTTTTTCGATCATTTTTTAAAAATATTGTGGTAGATTACCACGTAAGAAACATTCTTCTTTAAAATGCGGTTGAGTTTTTTTTGTTTCAGATTCTCTCTTCCTGAGATTATCTGTCCGCAGTATGACGAGGCATTTTTCGAGACGTCAGCTTTGGCGCCCTGTATAAATAAGTAGAAAAATGAAAAAAATAAAAAAGCATTTATTTTTGTAATCTAAAAAACGTTTATTTTCTTTATGCAAATTTTAAAATTTATACAAAATATAGGAAGTGAAAAAAAAATTATTGAAAATTAGGCTGTTTTTTAGCATTCTAACCGGCACTTAAGTGTTTTAATATTTTTAATTCAATTATTTCATAAGACTACTCATTCTATAGCTTCCAGTTTTGTCTTTATAGAAATATACATATATGATCGAAACCATTATTGACGTCATGCTTCGTAAAATTATAAGAAATCCAGTAGCACCAGTAGCAAAAAATGCTTGTAACAGAGTTCTTACGTGCGCGAAATTGACTAAGGACAATCTGCACATCCAAACCATCGCTTCGTTTCGAATTACTTTGCCTCCTGGCTCGGAAAAGGCTCCCCAAATCAATTTCTGGCCTCCTGGCACCTTAGTTAAGGAGTTCATTCCAAGACCTCGGAAAAACTTTCGCACGAATTCATCGCGGAGCTTTCGAAACTAAACTCATCTACAAGCAGAGCTTGAACCGACCTCTTAAAATTTACTACCAGAACGTTCGTGGTCTGAGGACCAAGGTTAATTATGTAAAGATCTCCTCGGTAATCGCGTCTGATGACATTGTCTGTCTTACAGAGACCTGGTTGTCTGGGGATATATACAGTAATGAAATCTTTCCACTTCACACTGTTTTTCGTAGAGATCGGAATCGATCTGCGTGTAATATTTCACTAGGAGGTGGTGTTTTAATTGCTATTCACAAATCTCTGAATGGAACGCTCTGCAGTGACTTCATTCCCTCCGTCCCGGTCGAATGTGTGATTGTCCGTATTTCTCCTTCACCATCTGTAGTGCTGCTTGTTTCCTCTATCTACATTCCTTGTAGTAGCCCCGTACTGGTATATGAATGTTTCTTTGCGGAACTCTCGTCCTACCTTAATAACCGCTTCCTCTCTGATTCCTTACTTTTATGTGGTGACTTTAATATGCCGTCGCTTGTTTGGGATCATACTTTCTCAAATATTTTGTCTTCTAGCAATATTTCTCTGGCTATTTCTTCCTTTATGTCCCTTTGCTCCATTTCCCAATTTGACAACGTACCGAATACTAACAACAGGATTCTGGATTTCGTTGTAACTAATATTCACCCTTCTTCCTTTTGCTTGAGTCCTTCTCTGTCTCCGTATGTGCAACCTGATCCTCATCATCCACCTCTTTTTATGGAATTAACACTTAACCGTTTGTATAAAGTCAAATCTGTTTCCACTCTTCGTTTTAATTTTAAAAAAGCAAATTATTCCGCTTTGTCCAACGAAATCAATGCTACTAACTGGTATAATTTCTTCAGAGGGCTAAGTGTGGATGATGCTCTTGAAAAATTTTATTCCATCTTTTCCAACTTAATTTCCTGCTATACTCCTTCCTTCCGCTGTAAAAGAAGTTCCGATCTTCCATGGTTCACAGTCGATGTTGCGGTTGCTCTTAGAGCCACAAATGCGGCGCGTATTAAATACAAAAGGTCTGGCTCTCTTAATGACCTTTTGAATTTTCAAAGGTTACGGGCTGCTGCTACAAAAGCAGCCAATGACGCAATGCGTGCCTACCTGGAGCATGTCAAAACTTCTATTACTTCTTTACTTCTTTTCTTCTATTACTTCTTCTATTACTACTTGTGATCGTTCTTGTGTTGTGATTGTTAACTCTTGCTCTTCTACACCCTTTTTTCCTACCTCAGGAGTTCCGCAAGGATCTATTCTTGGTCCTTTATTGTTCCTTTTGTTTGTTAACGATCTTCCTTCCCTCTTTAATTCACCCTGTCTTTTGTACGCTGATGATCTCAAAATTTTCAGAGCGATAGAACCCGCTAGTGACTGTTCCTTGTTGCAGAAAGATTTGAATAGTTTGGCTACCTGGTGCGCAGCGAATTCTCTCACCCTGAATGTTTCGAAGTGTCATCAAATGACTTTCACCCACAAAACATCCCCTCTTCTCTTCTCGTACTCTGTCCTCGGCTCCCCTCTCAATGTTGTTGCTAGTTTCAAGGACCTTGGCGTGATCTTCGATTCCAAGTTGAAGTTCGATTTACATATTTTACACGTCACTGCCAAGGCTTCTCGTTTTTCCGGCTTCATCATTAGATCCTCTAAACGTTTTGTTAATCTTTCCACTCCTCTATATCTGTTTATTTCCTTCGTTCGTAGTGTTCTTGAATACTGTTGCCAAATTTGGTGTCCACATTATGCATACTTGATTGCTGCGGTTGAATCCGTGCAACGCAGATTCACCCGCTCATTGTTCTTTAAGTTCAATATTCCGTATTGCGATTACAGTATGCGCCTCTCCATCCTTCAAATTCCTTCCCTTGAGTCACGTGGAGTGTTCCTCGACGAGTGCCTCCTCTTTAAACTTTTCCACGGCTGTATATTGGTGGACCTCAGCATTCACCTTTCTGTTAGAGATTCGGGCCGTCCTAATAGAACATTTTTCAAATTTAATGTTACATTTGCCCGTACTGACACCTATTTCTTTTATCCCCTTTTGCGTTTGCCTCGTCAGCATAATAATCTTAACCTTGGTCCTCTGCCTCGAACATTAGCTATGTTTAAAAATATTTTAAAAATAACGTTCTATCAGGTACATGAAATATGTCATAATTTAATCTTTTGTTGTATCTTTTTTTTCGGTCGATTTTGCTTTTGATTACTTTTCCTTTCTGAATTTCACTTAATTTTAATTTTTATTTTTCTTTTTTTTTATTTAATTTTTCTCATTTTAACTCTCATATTATTGTGCCTTTTTTCTTTGTATATATATATTTGTTATGTCTAATCTATAATTGGATTTGTTCTGTTGATTTGGACACTAATAAACAAATAAATAAACTACTGCAACATCTAGGGTTTTTTCTTTTGACAAATTACTTTTGACTGAGATTCCCAATATTCTTCTAATCGAGAAAAAACTCAGGCTTCACCATTGCTTACAGTCTTAAATATTTGCCGCAAGTCTTCGGAAGGTACTAAAGTATAGTCTCTTGGAAAAAGAAATACTATCTGCAACAAGCTTATAGGGAACGGTACTTCTTCTATATAAATATTGTTGGGAATGATTACCCTCACGAAGCTGTACCAACAAACTTTGTTATTATTGTTTTTATACTAGAACGTTTTTTTCGTTTAAAAAAAAAACCAAAAGTTTTTTGACAATTCAAATATCCGGATCGAAAATCTTCTCAATTGATGTAGGGTTGTAAAATTATTTATTTCTCTAATTTATTTATGATATCACATTTCTAATATTTCTAATAAAACAGTTTCACATTTCAAATAATCTCAATCAGAATTTGCGAATTAAGGATCCATCAGAACAGATAAATTCAGTTATTCCACCAAGTCTATCTAATGGGTTGAGGTTTTTTTTAAAACTGGGTCTTAGTTGAAATATACAGTAAGACGATAAGTCAAATTTTTAGCTCCTCCACCTAAATTATGGAAAAATTCCTTAATTTAATATTCCACAATACTATCTATTTAGAAACGTTAAAGCTGCTGACAACAACATAGCATAGACAAGTTAATAAAAGCAGGAGGAATATTGGCATCGTAAACAAATTAAAAAATTAACTTAAGCCAGATTGCTCTACAGGTCAATCAACATCTTCAATGGACTCCACAAATGTGACATTGAAGAATGCAATCTGAGACTTTGGCACGTCAATTAGAAGGACTGTCGTGACCAAGTCACACCTTACGCAGATAACCTTGACTTTGAAATTTACATTGACTGAGATGCAACCAGACCTTTGAAGCTACTGCGACACAAAATCACGGTCTTGCAATTTCTCATTAATGTGTCCGCGACTTGAGTGCTCACCGAACGTCTTGTGGAGAATCATTGGGCATGGTGTAGAAAGGTGATTCCGTAGACGATGATTAGGGCGATATTAATCTAGAAGCAGACATAAAGCTCAGCAAGCTCTGGTGGACTGGACGAGGATGGCCAGACTGCCATAAACGAAATTCCCCATTACAGTCGGAAAATCCCCCAAAAACGTACCTTTTTAGAAAAAATCTCCCATAAAGAAAAAAAACCAAGTCTAGTCAACGAATAGCATTTTATTTGATTTATAGAGTTATATCGTGTTTTTATATCATTTACATTATATCTGAAAAAATATGAATGCGTTCTTTTTTTGCTCACATTTCATTTTGCAGATTTCTTCTGAATTGAATTTCAGTAACATTTTTCCGTAGTTTCGAGATTAATGCACTCATTTCTAAGATAATCACGCACTCTCATTAGGCCAACAACACTTGCTACATCAAATCTATTTCAAATGTTATTTATTATTATATTTACAATTGAAAATGCTCTCACAACTGATGCGTTGGAAAAAGGCAACGTAAAGAACAAAGGCGATCTAGAGCTGAATTTGGTATATGTTTGTATCGTTGTTCACCCAAAGAGTTTCTATCTTGCGCTACTTTAATTCAAAAGGACTGTTAAATATTCGGTTTTGACCATGTATGGCGAGGAAGAATCCTCCACTCGGATACTACATCATCACATAATGATAGGAAAGAAATAGCTAGATCCGTAACATTTGGCTGACTGAATTGTAATGTTGCCAAATTCGGTTGTACCAAGGACAATTTTTCCAAAACATAAATGTTTGTTGGAGCCGTTGCTGAATTTGTCTGCAGAGTACTATTACGAAAGCTCTGCATGTCGTTCCTATTGTAGTGATTTCGTTTTTCCGGAAGCCAGTTGAAGCCGCATTAAATGAATGCCCAAAATTTATAAGAACGGTATCCATAACTTTCCCCTCGAAATAAAATGTTTGTTGGATATTTATGTCAACTTTCGCTGTTTCACTTGGAGGTAATAAAATTTCTAAGTAATCATCAAACAATATATACAAATCCCCCATCAACTTCAACAAATCAGCGTCTTCGGATTGAAAAATTTTATTTATTTTGCCAAGTTTCTTTACAATAATGTGTAAAAATGTCATAGAGAAAAAATTTCATTTTTCAGATAGCATGAAAAATAACTGATTTGTAATAAAACATTTTTCATTTTTCACCACAGTGCCGAAATGTATTCTCAAAACCTTCCATTGGTTGAGTATTTTCTCAATTGCCGCGGATCTCGAAAGCCACTTTGTTCCTGTCAACTTTAACTTTTTTCTTTTCAAGTTTGTCAGCTTCAAGCGGATTTTTTTCGTTCAGTGTGTCTGACATGTATTTGTATTCAATAAATCTTATGCTACTGGAAGAAAACCAAATATAGCATTCTTTGATTATAAAATCTAAGTTTCCTGCACTTTAAATGCAATTTCTGCTGCTAAATGAAGAGAATGGAAGATGCATTTCACAGTGACTAAATCATTGTTTATGGTTTTTAAAATGGATCCAACTGATTGACGTCGCCCTGCCATGACACTCGCACCGTCAACAGCAATACTTATCAAATTTTGTATCCTCGTTCTATCCATTTTCAGTTCATCTTTTACTGCAGATGCCAAGGTGAGAGCATCGCCGGCTTTTGATATTAGCCTGTAAAATGATGTTTTAATTTTTGCGAATCCTTACTCAAGTTTCGAATCACTGCGCACAGCATTTTAGTGGAATCAACAGCAGTATTAGTGAAAACTGACTATTGTGAATATCATGTATAAGCTCTTTCAGTACGCAAGGTACATTTTGTACCATGCAGCTTGATGTCACCCAAAATTTCAAATTTATCATCCAAATTCTTCAGTAAGCTTCCAAGGTGATCCACAATACGCAGAGAACAATGTTCTGCTATGAATGTCGATATTTTCAACTCCGCTACTTTCCGCTTCTTTCTGAATTTTGCTGTTTGCATGTAAAAGCAAATTTTTGTTTGTGGGCCAGCATTGTTCGTTTGAAGAGTCTGCATGCTGCCTTCGAATCATTCCCCAATGTAGGCATGATCTATCCTAAATGTAAATTTAAAAATATGTTAATGAAAAATTATTTTAAGTCTGATTTGTCCATATAAATTGGACTATTGTTTGGATTAGTTTTTTTTTCCAGAAAGCCTACTTATCTACATATATTGAGGATTTACCAATTAAAAAAAAATCGCCGCACCAATGTGTTACGAATATATTATGTTTTGTAATTCAGTATCTTCTAGTTGTGACTTCTGTTAGACGGCAAATACACGATGCAACGGTCGGACCAACCTGTGTTGTTGCGATTTCTTTAGAGTGATAATTTCGACCAGGAAGAAAAGCGGAGACTCTGCTGAATACATAAAGTTAAAATGTCAAATTTTCAGTTTTTGATCGATGTATGTAATATCTATTGTATTTAAACACTGGCATAGCTCAATTTTCAAATCCAAACGCTTAATGACATGAAATATCATTTTTTCGCTCGGAAGAATAGTCTGCATATTCTAAATTGGCTTTTAATGAAAGGATACATACTGCTTGTGCTATCTGCGATTTCATAGCAAAAGAATCTTCAAAACTCAAACTTATCGACGCTGAGTTTGCCCCGAAAAATCCCCCATGAATATCAATTCCCCAAAAATCCTCTAGAGCTCAAATTTTTCCCCGAATTTGGGGGAAAATACCCCATCTGCTTGGAAACCTTTTGAGTCAGATTTTATGGCTAACGATAGCGGGGAGATCTTGCTTACCCAGGAGGGACGGTGCAGACCAATATGATCAGGCCTTAAGCCTAGTTCGCACTAGGCTAGTAATTTAGTAGAGTAGCGAGTAATTTAGTAGCTAAATGTGTGCGAACAACAAAAAATTAGTTAAGTAGTTTAGTGAATGATTTAGTCGATTCGATCCATTTTACTCTATTTTAATCGGGCGAGTAGCGCCTTCCACCACGCGTCCGTGCTCACTGGCTCACCGACTAAACAAATCCGAACCTGTTGATTAGTCGAGTTCTTTAGTAGTCGCAAAAATGTCGTTTCGCTGGACCGAAAAAACAACTTTGAAATTAGTTTCTAAATATGTAGATCATGAATGTTTGTGGAATGTTATGTCCCCGCATTATAAAAACAAACAAATGAAACTATCCGCGTACTTGGATTTAGAAAATGCAATGAATATACCCGGATTTGGTGAAAAGGAAATCAAATTGAAAATTAAAAACATCAGGTTAGTGCATAATTTTATTATTTTAAGTATTTCAAAAGCATGTTTATTGCTATGATACAATAAGCTGTTAATTATTATTACTACCTATTGTTTTTAGAAGTAGTTTTACCTAACGAGGTCCATTCCTTTTTAGATCGACCTACTCGCAGGAGTTAAAAAAAATAAAGGACTCCAAAAGTTCAGGCGCTGGTACTGACACGATTTATATTCCTTCAGTAAAATGGTTCAGTTTATTGGATGCATCCCTGCGAAAGTTAACCTCAATACTGACAGAAAGTGAAAGTAATTTGGTAAGTACCTTCCTATCTACTTATACACATTATTACAATACAATAATTACATGATTATACTCTGGTTTTGCTGGGCCAGTCGTTTTCAATGTATCATTCTTGACTGCCAAGGAACAGATAGTTCAGACAGAGCGATAGTTCCTGCTTCAAAATGTTCTGAGTCTACGGTGTATTCATACTGTTTGTTCTGTAATTTTGTTTGTCGGAGCCAATTATGTAAAGCGCAACAGGTCTTTACTATCTTAACAACTTTCTCAGGACTATAGGGCATCGGTTTCTCAAACACTCTGAATCTGGCAGCTAGTATACCGAACGCATTTTCGACGATTCTTTTAGCCCGAAACAAACGATAATTAAAAATATTTTGCTGTAGCGTTAGTCGATTTCCTGGAAAAGGCTTTAATAAATATTACTTCATGGGAAATGCATTGTCGCCAACTAGGACATGGCCCTCTGGTAGAACACCGTTTTCTAATTCTTGGTACAAAGTACAGTTACGAAATACGCCTCCATCAGAAACTCTTCCATTACACCCAACGTCTATTTAACTAAAGCAATATTTATGATCTACAACAGCCATTAAGACAATGCTGTTAGTCTCTTTGTAATTATAGTACAAACTTCCTGATTCAGGGGGTGCCTTAATAACGACATGCTTGCCGTCGATTGGTCTACAGCACCATGGAAAGTTCCACTGTCCTCGAAAACCATTTTCAATTATTTTCCAGTCTGTAGTAGTAGGAATCTGAAAAAAATATTTATGTTCGTGAATACTCTTTGATACTAATAACATTTTGTTTGTTTCAGGCTTCCAATAGCTCACACACTGATGATACAGATAGTGAGCAAAATAATACTTTAGTGGATACTTTTCGTAAACCTACAGCTCCTCTACCTCCGACAAAAAAGAGGAGAATCGCCCAGCTCTCGAGCATGGTTGACCAGTTAA
This sequence comes from Nemotelus pantherinus, assembly GCA_963978885.1. Lineage (NCBI taxonomy): Eukaryota > Metazoa > Arthropoda > Insecta > Diptera > Stratiomyidae > Nemotelus > Nemotelus pantherinus. The sequence continues at coordinate 60,503,974 of OZ022263.1, forward strand.
AGAAATAACTGATACTACTAACTCTACAGTCGAAGAAAATGAGTTTGAGGTCTTCGGAAAACACGTCGGTCTTCAATTGAAATCTTTGCCCTTACTACACTGAAAAAAATCCACAAAGCGCCCAGAGCCATGTAACATAGCGCATTATTTATGGCCCCATACGCCATGTACATAGTACTCTGAGCCATGCAATATGGCTCCCAGCGCCATAATGTCAGAATCTACATAGCGCGTGGTCCCATGTTACATGGCGCAGCATTTATGGTGCCACACGCTATGTACATAGTACCCTGAGCCATGCAGTATAGCTTCCAGCGCCATAATTACATGGCGCAGAAATTATGGCCCTACACGCCATATTACATAGTGCCATGAGCCATGTAATATGGCTCATGGCACTACAATTATAACTCGCAGCCATGCTGTGTGAGGAAATGTATAAATATCAGCAGGCTTCTTGAATATAGGAGAGGATATGATCTTTGATGTCATTAATCCCTCGGGAATTTCTTTGATAGAATTCCATCACCTAACATCAAGTGCTCTACCTCCAGATGCTCCAAACTGAGAAGGTTCGTGACCTTTTGTTGGATGCAAACTGGATCATCTTCAGATGCACTGAAAAAACACATAGCGCCAGACGCCATAATTTATAGACTTCTGGCGCCATGTACATAGTCGATTTCGGTCGATTTGTGATAATATATAGCGCCATACGCCATAGTACATAGGAGCAGACGCTATGCATATAGCCCTCCACGCCATGTACTATAGTCCTCCAGGCCATACAGTATAGTCCTCCACGCCATGCACTATAGTTCTCCACGCCATGTGCTATAGTCCTCCACGCCATGTAATATAGTCCTCCACGCCATGTAATATGGTCCGCCACGCCATGTACATGGCGTGGAGGACTATAGTACATGGCGTGTAGGCCTATGTACTTTTCGCCATGTATTATGGCGTGTGGCGCTATATTTTCTCACAATCCCTAAATCGACTATGTACATGGCACCAGAAGTTTATAAATTATGGCCTCTGGCGCCATGTGTTTTCTCAGTGTATTGGCTTTAGAAGCACAAGAGCACATTCAACTTTACATAAATAGAATTCGACGTCAGCACATTCAAAACGCGTCTGTACAAAACAGAATCACCAGAACGCCACAGTCGTCGTATGATACTGAATCACCATATAGCGATTCTTCAATAAACCATAACGACACCAGTAATTATAATTTGGAAGAGCAAGCAACTGAATGTATTTCCTCGTCCATTTTACCTACACATCATTCTGAACACGTTGCGGATTATCAGCTTTCCTCAAATATGTTTCCATCTGGCCATATAAACAATAATGAAACGCAGAGTAACGTTACAATTACGTCAAATGACTTAATTTTCACAGCAATGCAGAACGCTAATGTCGATAATGAAAAGTGATGGGAGCAAACAAAATACTTATAATGAAAATGTTAACTAACAATGTTAAAAATGAATCTTTTAATAAATAAATGTTTCATAATATATCTGTTTCAGTTATTTAATCTTACCTTGATAAATTTCATTAATGATTCATAGATTGCTTCACAAACTTCGATGATGAATTCGGAAATAGTTGATTTTCCGAGTCTAAATATATGTGTGAGTGTCCTTAAAGTACATCCAGTAGCAAGAAAGTATAGAGTTGCTTGTAATTTTGTAATTGCATGAATCGCACTTCTCAAAAGGGTATCTTTACGCTGAATTTGAGAGTGTATTTTCGTTAACAGAAAATTCACACAACTTTCGGACATTCTCAACTATCAACTATTGAAGTATTCTTTGGGATCTTTCAATGCTAATTCCTTCAGAAGACAATATGTAGCTCCTAGTTTTATCTCTTCTTTCGATCCAGTTTCGTACCCATAACTTTTTTTTCTTAATCACACAAATTTCCTCATCCACCTCTTCTAAAAAGTTTATTCACTCTATTTCGTTGCAGCCCGTTCATCTTGCAAAACACTTGTGTACTGTACTGGACCGTAATGCGAACGATTTCTGTCCAGTAGCGAGTAGTTTAGCCACTAAATTACTCGCTACTCTACTAAATTACTAGCCTAGTGTGAACTAGGCTTTAGGGTTACCTAAATCACGATCGGGTTCCGTGTATAAACTTATTGTTGGGACAAACCAGGGTAAAACTCTAGCTGCAGCGCCGATGATGATACAAGCATATGTTGCTACTAGTATTGCTTTTATTTGAAAATCAGCAAATATCCATTTAGAATAATTTTATGGCTGCAAATTATATTAGAGAGGTATCGCAAAGGAGTTAGAAACGTGACATGGAAAGAGCTGTATAGGAATATCTCTTATAACAAGAGCCACATTTTGTTTCCGCAATGCATATATCTATATATCAGCAAAGATATAAAGCGAGATAATCTCTAGAGTGGCCGGTCCGATGAATTAAAATTTTCAGAGGACACAGTGAATAATTGAAATTACGATATGTTTCACCCTTTGGTGTCAGCGGACATTTTAGTGAATTACTTGTACTCGATTCAAAGTCTTAGGGCCCAAAATTGGGTGAGTATTTTACAGTTTATTTTTCTTCGAAATCTTTTTGTACCGCAAAAAGGTGAATTGTTCCATAACTCCATAATTAGCTAAGCAGAGTTAAAGTTCATTACAATTAACTAGCCAGACTCACACCCATCAACAAATTCATATTTCTTCATACATGTAAGTCCCTTAATATGAATGAACTCTGCTTCAATTTCAAAACGTTTTACATCCACAAATACTTTAAACGGTTCTTTGGAGACCTTAAGGAGTACGTACACCAGCCCGTTAACTTTTTACTACAATCGGAAACAATAAACACTGTATCCGTATCTTTCTATACATGCTTGTATATTTGTGCGATTTCCCAAAACTGTTGACCCTTAATGGGTTTCTTGTGGGGTCGTAAATTTCCCGCTCTTTTGCAGTCGATACCTTACGACCTATTCAATCGAATAAATTCGCACAATATGTTGTAACAGCATTGTTAACCTACAACTCGGTATTCATTCGAACATATCGTGCAGAATAAAAGATTACCATCAAAGGCAACAATCAGGCGCTTATGATGGAAAATGAAAACGATACAGATACTTGGGCACAGGTAAAATGCTCTTTTGCCAGAGATGTGATACAAAGGTGAGAAAAATGAGAAATCAAGTGTTGGTTTGACATTTGTTGAACGAAAGGATTGAGAGAATCTACAAAAGGGACAACACTTTGTGCAAAACACTTCTGCAGGCGACAGTTTTGCAAACTGATTAATGTGGGCAATTTGTCGTTATGTTAAAAATCTTTCAAAATGTTTTGAAATTCGCTATGTCTACGTTTTTAATGAAGATAAATTTAAATGCCAGAATGAGGAGTTTTCAAGATCATTAGTTCGGAAAAGATATATTGTTCTTTTCAGTGGAATGACTCTGGAATGTTGGATTCACTCTGGATGAAAAAAATTTTAAGAATGTGTTTAAACTCATTTAAAGATCAGGACTTTGAGTTGAATTCCTCCATATCCATCACAAAGAAGCAAAATTTAATTCAATTTTGTTTGCATGCGTTTTAAGAAAAAAAAAACATTTCTACATCCGTGGTTCGGTGCGTTTTTTGGGAATGTGGCCCAATTAGAGAAATATACAGCCTTCAATTCTAATAAATTTTGACGAATAATAGCAATGATAATCATTGAATCTTCCAGGGCGCGTTCGGTTGCTGAAATTGCCATCAAACAGGCATTGACTGATTTGCAAGCGCTCAGTACTTTATCTGCTATAATCAATAAAATGTTTCCTGGGCTTGTGCCGTGAATATATGATTGATATATGATATATGATTTTTAAGAATGACACTGCTTCCAATCCACGAGAAATTTGCGACCTTTTTGCAAAATACTTCTTTCTTCGCTCAGTACAGTTTAATGTCATCTTATGGATTTTCTAATGTTATTCCGTTTTTTCTGTCTTTCATTCACACCAAATGTCTGAAAATTTAGTTTGCATCTATAAATGCATTGATAAAAGCTGAAACTGCTGAAATACTGCTGAAATCGATGTCCTGTTTATCTAAAGGTCAGCAGATGCTATTGTACCTACTTAATTTACGCATCTCTATTTCCACTTAAAATAAACTCTGCCTAAAAACTGTAAACAAAACTATCTTGTCAGAGAAGGAACAGTAAAAAACTACTAATTGATATTAGTTAAAAAATTGTTTACATTTCTTTAATCGAAAAATGTTGTTTTAGCACGACTAGTTGCTTCCTAATCGAAAACTTAAGATGTAGTTTTAGGTGAGTACACTGCCATGATTGCGGGATGTTAATTTTAAACTTGATCGTGCAGTATGTCTGCGAACAAACATTTCTTGCAACCAACTATCGCCACATAAAACAACGACCTTGAAATTTGAAAGAAACTATTAATCTATGCATTTGTTAAGTCGACTTAAAACAGAATTGAAATGTTGGATTACAAAAACACATTCTTCCTTCAACCTACACGGTTGTAGTTGTTTTGATCACTTATCTAAACAACATTAAAAATAAATAAAAATTTGCTTTGAACTATCAATTTCACAAGGTCATCTAACTAAATTCTAATGCTCCTTAATGATATGTTTTGAAATAGACGTGTCTTAAGTCACTTCTGTATAAAAAATTAACCGCGTATATTTGACATAGTAAAAACAAATTTAAATAAAGCAAAGTTAAATTGTTTGATGTTTTTATCCGTTATTTTCAGTAAATGTTAACAAAATAAAAGTATATAAATAATTTCAAAACAGCAAATTGTTAGGATCTTTGAAAAAATTACTCAGAAGTAAAAATAAACATTTCGAAAGCCGATCAATGGAGAATATTTTCGAAGTATTAACACTAACTGTATTACATGAATGATCTGTTTCGATATTTGTGTAGAAGATTGAAATAATATTTTAGTTCGTCTAAAAATTTGCTTAGTAAAAATCTCAGTACATTAACCGAGACAAACATGCTTCTCGAAATATTTTTACCAAATTAAAAGATTCGAAACTGATTCGGGTGAACATTTATGCTTAGGAAAAGTATCTGTGGATGGTTTCATCAAATGAGGCCAAAATTTTAAAATGATTCAACACTAATAGCAAGAAATTTTTTTTTTATTTTTTCAAAGAGAAATGGAAACTAATTGATATAACATTCAGTGTCACATTAAATGAAACTTTGTTAGCTTCCTCATGGGATTTTAGAAATCCTGTAGATAGATAGGTAACCACTTTATTAAATTTTTTTATTTTATAAATATTTAAATTGGAGTGGCCCAGACTGCTGGAGTCTCTACACACGTTAACTTAAAGTCAAAGTTTAGTTTTTCAAAAATTAAACTTATTTATAGTTTAGTTCCGTAAAGAAATTTGGCAAAAAACTTTGCTTGTAAAAGCTAAAAATATGTCAATCCTAATATAAATCTATCCGTAAATCTTAAGAAACTAGATATATAAAATAAATAAAAAAGTGTTGCATTAATGCAAGAAAGGGAGAAGAGGGTAAGTGCAAAAATGGGGTTATTGATGAGGTAAAGCTTAGCATGGAATGCAATCGTGAATTTTTCTAAAAGTTTTCGTATCGTTCGTATTTCTGCGAAGCAATGCAGAGTGTAAGTCGACAAGTGCCAGTTCTAATTAGTAACATTTTGAAAATTTATTTTGTGCGATTTGCATTTTTTTATGTGACTTTCGGTACATGCACTCCATACGAGAGCACAATAAGATACAATGGTCTGTATAGCAAGCTTGTAAATAAGCAGTTTGTTCAATTTAGAAAGGTGCGATTTTCGATTTATGAGAGGATAGAGAGTTTTAACGGACATAAAGATCAGTTCACTTGTTCACTGAAGTATAAGCGTTGATGTCCCATTCAAGTTATTTGGTTTTCGTGTCGCATTCAATTTTTTACTGTAAAAAGCTGATAAGGCTGCTTTGAAGGTGAATAAATTTTCTCTTCGGGGTGAATATGATGACTGTGGTTTTTGCTGCATTTATTTTGATTTTCCATATATAGCAGTATTGACATAATTGCTCAAGACTATTTTGCAAACTGCTCTTGATCTTACACGGCAGCTATCACTTGTATCTACACAAGTGACATATGCGTACATAACCACTTCATGTTGTGAAATAATAAAGATATTTTACTAATTTTAGTAATTTGTAAATTTTGTAATTGTTATTAATTTGTAAATTAGACCCTAATATCGAAGAAAGTCATACACTTTTTCAATATCTAAGCTGACTAGACCTACTGATATTTTGTTTGTCATTGATTTAGAAATATATAGAGATTGTCAAGCTTGAAAACTCTTGCATAGAGCAAAACTGAAAAATTGGTTTTTTGTCTGTTTATTTTTGTTTGGCTTTGTTTTGTAGGCACGTTTGTTTTCGTATGAGTAGGATTTTTTCAAAGGCATTGCTGAACATGGAAAACAGGCTAATAAAACGGTTTTTTTTACAGTTCAAAAGAATTTTTTTAGCTTTTTTACTTTTTCCATTCTTACTGAGTAGAAAATAAAATCAATATCGCTTTCGTTTGCAGATTTTTCAAGACGAGACTGGAAATGCGATCATCACCAGGTGCCTTACAGTTTTTAATGGTTTGGGTCAACTGACAAAATTACTTTTTTCATATTTATCTAATCCCTTACAAGTTTCCTTCCTTACAAGAGTTTTTGTCAAAGAATTCGTAAAAACAACCTCTGTAAATTTTCATCGGAAACCGGCGACAAAAAATCGTACTTAGAGCGTAAGGTTAACCTTAAAGTTTACTACCAAAACGTTCGGGGGTTGAGGACCAAAACCAATGAGCTTAAAATTTCCTCAACTATCGGGTCTGACGACATACTATGCTTAACCGAAACCTGGCTGACAGGAGATATATTTAATACTGAAATTTTTCCTCTTTTTACTGTCTTCCGCAAAGATCGTGATCGCTCAGCCAGTGGTTTATCTGACGGCGGCGGTGTTTTAGTTGCTGTTCGCAATACACTTAGCGTGTTTTCCTGTACCAATTTCGTGCCTTCTCCGCCTGTTGAATGTATCCTTGTTCGTATATCCGCTACTCCATCTACTGCGTTACTTGTATCCTCGATTTATATCCCATGTAACAGTCCAATTGTAGTTTATGAACGTTTTTTCACTGAGATTTCCTCCTTTCTCAACACTTTCTACCCCTCTTCTTTCGTTCTTTTATGTGGTGATTTTAATATTCCCAGCTTAGTCTGGGATACAACCTTCACTGAAATTTTATCGAGGAGCAATATTTCTTTAGCTACATCTTCCTTTTTCTCTCTTTGCTCCTTTTCACAATTGAATAATGTGCCTAATGTTAATAACAGAATACTCGATTTTGTTCTTACTAACTCTCCTCTGTCATCTGTTCGTTTATGTGCTGCTCTGTCACCTTATGTCAGTCCTGATCCTCACCATCCACCTCTTGCTATAGAACTTTCCTTCACCTCATTCCCTAAAAATAAAAATACCTCTGCGCTGCGTTATAACTTTGCTAAAGCTGACTTCACTTCCATGTCCAATGTTATTAATGCTGTTAAGTGGTTTGCTTTTTTCAGAGGTCGAAGTGTTGATGATGGCCTTCATGCGTTCTATGATTTCTTGTCTAATATTGTTTTCTGTCACACTCCCACTTTTCGTGTTCGCAGAAGTATTGATCCGCCTTGGTTAACTGTTGACGTGATGCGTGCTCTTAAATCAAAAGCGAGGCGCGTCGTAGATTTCGAAGCTCCGGCTTAGAGGCGGACTTACTGAGATACATAAATTTACGCTCGTGTGCTAAAAAGATGGTTAAAGATGCGATGAGTGCTTATCATGCCCACATTGAAGCCTCTATATCATCCTGTCAACAGAAACCCTTCTGGTCCTATATCCGTTCCCTTAAAAAGTCTCCCTCTATCCCTTCTCTGATGCACCTTAATAATTTGTCTGCTTCTTCGCCTAATGAAATTTGTGAGCTGTTTGCTCTTTTCTTTTCTTCTGCTACCTCTCAACCTAATCCATCTTTCTCTGCTAATATTCCCTCTCCAGATGTTAATAATTGTTGTTTGTTTTTAACGAACCCGTCGGAGGTCGAAGGTTTGCTTGCTAACCTAGATTGTAGCACCAGCTGCGGACCCGACGGCTTACCTAACATATTTGCAAAGTCATTGTCATCATCCTTGTGTGTTCCTTTATCTGTCATCTTTAACCTTAGTATTGCTTCCTGTACGTTCCCTTCTTCCTGGAAGTCAGCAAATATGTATCCCATCCTTAAAACCGGAAATTCATCCTGCGTCTCCAATTATCGTCCCATATCCCTTCTATCTTGCTTCAGTAAGCTTCTCGAAAAAGTTGTTTACAACAGGGTTTACCCTCTAATTGAACCTCTTCTCGCTTCTGAGCAACATGGTTTCGTCAAAGGTAGGTCAACGGTTTCCAACTTTCTTTCGTTCACCAATACTGTTGCCTCCGCCATCGACCAGCAAAAGCAAGTGGATGTATTATATACAGACTTTGCCAAGGCTTTTGACTCCGTGAACCACGAAATCCTCCTTTCAAAGCTTGATGGTTTCAATATTTCGGGTCAGCTCCGTTGCTGGTTTTCCTCATACCTTCGTGATCGTGCTTGTTTTGTAACGTTTCACTCTTGTTCTTTTTCCCCCTTCTATCCTACTTGTGGTGTCCCGCAAGGGTCAATTCTTGGTCCTCTCCTTTTCCTCCTGTTTATTAATGATCTTCCTTCTCTCTTCAACTCCCCGTGTCTCTTGTACGCTGATGATCTGAAAATTTTCAGGGTGGTTGGGTCAGTGAATGACTGCTCCCAGCTGCAGGAGGACCTGTCTGCTCTGAGTAACTGGTGCTCTGTCAACTGTATTTCTCTTAACGCTGCTAAATGTTTCCAGATGTCCTTCACATGTAAATTATCCCATATCACGTTTCCCTATTCTATCCTTGGCTCTTCCCTCCATCCTATTGATAATTTCATGGACCTTGGTGTTATGTTTGACACTAAATTAAAATTTGATGTCCACATTTTGCGTGTCACATCCAAGGCCTCGCGCTTGTGCGGCTTCATTCTAAGAGCGTCCAGACCTTTTACTGGTATTTCCTCGTGTGTTCGCTTGTACATCTCCTTTGTGCGTAGTGTCCCCGAATATTGTTGTCAAATTTGGTGTCCTCATTATCGTTTCTTAATTGATGCTGTTGAGTCTGTACAACGTAAATTTACTCGCTCACTATTCCTCAAGTTCCGTATTCCCTACTGTGAGTATAGTATGCGTCTTTCCATCCTTGAAATCCCTACTCTTATTTCACGCAGAGTGTATTTCGACGAATGTCTCCTGTATAAAATGGTTACTGGATCTATTACTTATATCCCCGGAGCGCAGTTTTCTGTTCGTGACCCGGTACATTCTTCCAAGTCTTCATTTATCCTCAACGTACCATTTGCTCGTATTCATACTTATTTTTACTCTCCTCTTTTACGCTTGCCTAGGCAACATACTTCTTTGAATATTGGTCCTCTTCCGCCCTCGTTACGCATTTTTAAAAATATGTTAAGAGGATGCGTTTTATCGCATGAAATGAAGTAACTTTTTGAATTTTTAATGTCATATCTGTGTTGGATTATGATTAAATTTCACCGCCTCATTATACTTTGTTTAGTTTTAATTTATAGTCTCTTTTCTTTTTATATATAAGTTTTTTCTTTGTCTAATCTTTAATTGGATTTGTATCTGTTGATTTAGACAATAAATAAATAAATAAATAAATAAACATTTGGTACCGCTTCTTCTGAGTTGTAGTTAACTCCTTTACCGTCGCTTTCTACGCTGGCAAAATTAATTATATAATTAGGTATTCGATGTAAAGAAATAGCCTAATAATTCAATACGTTGTTTTCGTAAATTATCAAATAGTCAATTCTTCCATTGGTTTTAGAAATTTCCTACAATAAAAATAGGTGAACTATCCAGTCACTTGAATATAACTTACGAAACAAAAAAACAAACACGACAGCCCTTGTACGGGTCTAGGGGTTGAAGCTGGCACAAATTTCCAATCAATGCGAATACAAGTGTTGAGTGATTAGTTCCAGGACTCATTTTAACCCTAAAGCCCTTTTTAGACATGAGTCCATACGTCCACGGGTCCATGCGTTTTTAGATTTCACGAGTCAAGTCAACTCAAATCCAGTTTTTTAAGGCGGGGCTAAGACGATAAGTGGATGGATTTTACACGCTTATAATGATGTGGTTTTTGCTCCGCACAAATATATTGGTAACAGAAAATTGTATATATTTACCCATATGACTATATAGACCTACATATTTATGTTTGTGTCTAGCTATTCATATGCATTCAAATTTTTTCGTAATAGTCATGTACGTAAGCATGCAAAAAAATTTTTATCGCAATAGCGATTACGAAGAGGTAAGCCTTAAAAGTATCAATCAATAGTTCTGAGATGATTTATATTATTAGGCAAAAACTGTAACTGAGTAAGTCAGTGGCTTGAAAACCCAGTCCAGGCTCTTCGTTACGTAATTTGAACCTGTCCAAGAGCTAGCTGCTATATTACAAATACAGTCCATTCTCTGGCAGAGAGTGACGTGGGAAAAAATCCGAAACAAAGAAAAGCTGCAGTGGTTTAACTGCCAAAATTTCGAATATATTGCTGGTAACTGCACCATTTCCCATTGCTGCTTGAAGTGCAATCACCACCCACGTTGTGATTGCAAAAAAGTTGAAGACGCACAACCTGCATGCGTCAACTATGATCTTAATGGGCACCCACCCAACTAGCATGGATGCCCGGCATATAAAAAAAAGGTAACCAGAATCGAAGCGAAGAATATTCGCCGCGACCGGGCCCAAAAGGAACGTTGGCAGTTTGTTTACGCAGAGGTGGTATCTCCTACGCACAGGCAGTAGGAGGTAGTACTTCCCCGATCTCTGTTGCTCAGCAAACTCCAACCTCACAGGGGTCATCTCCAGCTAATACAAATTTTTAACTGATAAATGACTTTATCAGCCAAGTATTGGCGGCTGGAACTGATGCCGCGGGGCTGGTTGCCACTCTTAAGCTGCTGACTACCCTTCTCAAATAAGTTGCTTGGCGTGGCCACTTTCAATAGCGCTTCGCTCATCTTTATGGCGCACAGAGCATCTGCTCAACATCTCCCTGATGCGTTGAAACCGGACCTTGCGTTGATAGAGGAAACCAGACTCTCACAATTCCATAGAGTCAGCTTTATAGGGTGGTTTACCACAGTCTTTGACCACCAAACACAATCCACAATCTGAAGTGCTGTGTATTTACTGCAGTTGTAGTCAAAACAACGAAGCATCGGCGAATCCTCGTAGCATCTTTTTATGTTCGATGTAGTTCGTCCAAGTCAAGTCTGTTATATGATTTTGAAGTGATAAACTCAATCATATCTCAAATATTCGCTTATCGGTGGCAATTTAAACTCTAGACACCCAAAATGGGGAGATTTTGTCACGCGCTACCGCCGGAAATTGATAAGCACATGAAAGTGATATACATTTGGCGCTGTTAGTTAAAGTGGATTTTTCATAGCCATGAGATTGACCACCCGTTTTACAAGTTCCTATACTCTAGGATAAACTGTCTCATCAAAATAATTGCTCAAATGGTTAGTAAATTTCGCAGTGAGCGTCTTGTGCAGCGGCTGGTTGGCATCTGACCAGTCCACATGTGCTACAAAATCAATCTGCTTTCTGGAAAATACAAAAGTCGGTAAATGGTGGTAGCAATTGACAATGTCGCTGTGCGCAACCCTGACAGTCAGGCAGAGTTTGAGTACATTCATAAAATATGATAAAAACATACCGCCGTACTACGCATAAGCACCCTATCTACATTTTATCCCACTTATAAATTACTTTGTGAGCTTCGTCTAGCTTTGACCAAAAATAAGTTTGCTTAGTTAATGAGACAAAAGTATTGCATTAATAAGAAAAAAAAATTAAATTTAAATATCACGAAGAGCAGAAACATTGCCCCTACTTCAAACACTATCAAAACATTATATTGATTCAGCACCTTCAGCTAAACAGTAAGGTATATTGAAAATAAGGTCAACCCATCTTGAATAATATCTGAAAGTAGGTAAAATGTTCAAATTAAGAAGAAAAAATCAAATCACTGCACCAAATTGTAAGTCAAATGCAAATAAAATCGTAAAGCAAAGGGTAAACGGCCGCAGGATCGAATAACAACAGATCGTTACCATATCCTGTCATTCACAAAAGCTTTGCATAAATACACACCCAACATGAAAGCATCCATTCTCGTTAACCAGTGCATGAAAAGTGAGGGCTGTATCAGCTTACTGCTGTAAGAAACTATCTTCATCGAAAGTCAGAAAAAGAAACGAATAAAAAGTAGCCCACACTTTAAGTACCGACAATTCAGGATCATAAATAAACATATAAAGGACTCGATGAGACCGTTCAAGGCATATTGCTTCAAATGTATTTTTTAAACCACGCCTCTACGACTGAAATAACGAACCAGGACGCAGCGTGAAAAAAATCCTGAACATACATACATATTATCCTTGTATTCATGCTCGAAGCGGAACGGGGGGAACATTCGAAACACATAAGGATTAAATTCTTCGTTGTTATGAATCACAACGACGACAAGTTGATGGTCGGTGGTGGCTGGTTGGTGAGTGGAGTGAAGTAGCGTCTGTGCGAAGAAGAATGAAGGCGAAATACTGCAAAAAGGATAGAAGAAAAGCGGAAAGGTTCTGTTTGGGGCAGAATCAATTGTATGTTTGCTTTGTTTTGTTGGTGGCGTCATAGAGCCATTCCCATTTAGAATGTTCATCGAATTAACACTCACCGAAATGTCCTCGCACAATCGTAAGGAATTTCGATTTTTATTCTGTTGGACGAAGAGGATGTAATTGAGTCTTGAGAATGACAGTGTGTGATGAAAAATATATAAGAATGTGATGTGATTATATATAGTTATTTGATTCTTGTGGATCAACTATTTGTTGGTCCACATTTGAACAGCGGATCCAGCAGCAACATTTTAATTGCTGCTCCATTAAGATCCGGATCTATCGTTAGAATTTAAGCTTCTTGGCCTGGAACAATATCCAGGAGGAGATTTTTAGCTTCAGTATGTTTAAGATATACAGAGCCTCTAAAGTGTTTGATCTGGGCACCGCAATCTTGGACCATGTCTGACTTGAAGCCATTTCGCATCCTTCGGTATATAACTGTTTTAATTTTTTTTTAAATAAATGGCTTTCACTGACTTTAACAGTGGGCTAATCTTACTAGCTTCACTGTTACAGGTTGTTACGGTATCTTTTGTCATCTTACAATTCACTACTATGTAAACCATGGTTTACTATACTCCAGATTTGGGTAAAGTGAAAAGCTAGATCTTCACTAGTGTAACCTCAACCTAATCACCAGCTCAAACCTTTCACCAATTTTTCGTGCTGCCCCTGCGGAGAAAAATATGGGCGCTTCTCTGCTATATACATATAAGTGAGATCTCCATTTATTATACTTATACAACTGGTGGCTATCCAGGGATGCGGCAGAACTATTCCTTTAAATGTGAGTGGTTAAAGTTATTTCACCTGTCTTGCTTAGAGAAGACTAGCTTGAACATATTAGCAAACTTTCTCCTGAGGTAAGATTGCTTCCAGCGGACACAGGGGCTGATGCGGCAGGTTGTCTTGCATTGGGTCAGTAAATAAAGAGAACTTTGATAGCTACATTTGGAACAGGATTGAAATTTTGTATTGCAAGCTTTCGGCAAAGTGTGAAATCTGCTAGAAATGAGAAAAATCAGAACAAGGGCTTTCAACACTCGATCTGACGGAATGGTCGACCAATTCAACTATATATTAATTAAATATTTGACCAAGCTGGTTGAAAAGAACTAAAGATATTGGTACTAATGCATTCCGCTCATTCTGAAGGTCTATAAGACAGCAAACTAACTGTCAAACAGCGAAGCTGTAGAAAGAGTCATCGTCGGAAAAATACCTCGTCTGCCAGATGATTGGAAGCTCGGAATACCTCCTGAGCAACTTAAACTATTTTTGGTACACGAACGACTAAGACAACACTTAAACCTAATTTACTTGCGCAGAAACGATTCGACCGTATCAAAACAAAAAACGACTTAGTGATTAGTTCATTGCGATTTCAACAGGACTACCTGGTCTGGTGGTATCGCTCACGAGCTCAAAACGGCGAATCCTCGAAGTTGGAATGAAATCGAAAGGATGGTAGAAAATCATCAGCCAGATAAATTATTTTGTTTATTGCATACAGAAACATCAACAGTCGAGAGTAAAAATAACGATTGTACAACACTTTGCCACATAGGTACTATGAACATAATGTCATCGAACCAGCTGCCAAAACATTTATTCGGAATAGAGAGGGGGCATTGAGAGAGAATGCGTTATACATATATCTAGAAAAAATCACAAAATGAACCTAAACGAATACATACTTATGCATATTTAAATTGTTCAACAAAAACCAATAATAAAAATGCTTTGGAATTGCCTTTGACTGCAAAACAAAGAAACTTCCACGTATTCACATATCTTTACTTGTTAATTCTGGCTACTTAAAATAAAATAATTCAGACCATTCAGAAATATACAGCTACCAACATACAATAACTAAACCAATAGTCAGAAGGCAATAAATCAAAACAAAAAATTTATCGTATCCGTTTTGCATAAACTAGATGCTTGTTAGGCTGGTAGCATTTTTTATAAAAGCTGCAGTGAAACATGAGTGCAATAGCTACAGTGAAATATTTAAGAACGCGTTAAGCCTCTACTGCTGAAACGAAAGTTACAGCTGTGAATTAAGAACAGCAGTCCAATGTATTGTATGCGATAGTGTATTTGAGTGGACTTTATTTTATAAGGAATTAAAATATTTTGACTTTACAATCGAGTATTTAACTTTCGTAAAAATTTAACAAGGAGCCGCGAACTTGAATCACGGAAAAGCGTACTTAAAGCATCACATATAATAAAGAAAAAGAGCTCTTGGAAGATCAAAATTGAAATTCTATCGGTTAATCAAGCAGTTCTCAAGACTATAAATCGCAATCACATAAATTTAGCTATGCTCTTAGACATGAGACACGCCCTGAATGAAAAAGAGGCTCAGAGCAACCTTGAATTGATCTGGATCCTTGGCGATGAGGGGCACCAAGGAAACGAGGAAGCTGATACCATAGCCAAAGAAGAAGCAAGATTTCCCTTCACAGATTCGTCTCCGGGCTGGCGCTCTGAAAAGGACATAGAGTCAGAAAAATATCGAAAGCTACTGGCTTAATCTTGACAGTTTGAAACACATCGAAAAATACATTGGCTTCGATAACAAAAGAGCAAAAGAAGCATTTGCTATACTAATTATATTATTGTATTAAAATACTTTTTTTCCAACGGGAAATATTTTTTCCTCCTTTCTTTTGCCATGTAAAACTCAAATTTATGTGACAAAAAAATATTAAATCTAATTTTGGAGGAAAATCTACAATTGAAAGCTACCTTGCTAGCTGATCGAATTAATTTTTCTCCGTTCTATTTATTTTCATTCCACCACCTCCGGTTTTTTTTACAAAATTTTCTTGACTATTTGCAAGCCACTTAACAACCCAGTATGCAATGATGTTTTTGAAGTCTCTTAATTCTAATTTGCCTCTTGATTTAATGTCTTCTCTTGACTAATGTCCTTATATGTCCTTATCGAAGAATCTTTAACATGTGTCATAAAAGTTCACTGATATAAAAATTTACCATCCAACCCAGCCACCACTTTCCGTCAAGAACGTCTTTCTACAATCCTAATTGAACTCTAAGGTTTCCTTACGATTTATTTGAAATCAGGTGAAAAATTCATTCATCAGCCAGCGTTGTCAAAAAATGAGAGGCCTAGTCAAAAAATGAGCGGTGTTCACCCTCAAAAGCAATCAGCAGATATCAAAAAATATCCTTACATATGCATGAAAACAAAGGATGTATACGTACTATTTAAAATAAGGATATATGCGTGCATGCATACGTATAGCATTGGAATAAACCTGATCGAAACAAATTTCTTAGCCTCTAAAAGATAGATTTTTAATTGCATTTCAAATCCCGCAAAAAGCAGATAATTAATTAAATTAGAACTTGGTTTTTTTTAATCATCACGAAATTTCAAGAACTATTTTTTTTACTATTCCTAACAGTATCGATAAATCATCATTACGCTCCATTTCTACTATTTTACATAATTCATTTGATATGTATAATTCATTTGATATGTATATAATATTTTTCAAAATTTTCCTGTTTGCATCCGGTATCATCTTTCATCATCCTAATTGCCAGAGAGTGATAAAATAAACATTGAACTCTCAAAACACGCAAGCCAAACATATTCTGAGAAAATTTCCCGCAGAATGTCTATCGTTTAGTCACGCACTGTAAGGAAATCCGTGTACGTTGTCGAGATCGAGATGAATCAAGCAAACAGCTTCTTTGCCCATTTTTTCCAAGGGGCGGACGCTGATGGAGGATGGGTTTAAATAAATCCCGAACGCCATATCTCAGCCCTCCGACGAGTGCTCGCAATCGTTCCGCGTGTGATGTGTCCCTATGGTTATTCTGGGCATGTTCGAATCCTTCGTGGTACAGGACCTTAAAAGTAATTCAGTCTTCAGTTGAATGGAGGCCGTATTGCTGTTTGTACATTTCGCGACGCAATGAAGAGTTGATTTTGTTGCTGGTAAGGACTTTGCACGTTAGTGGAGCGCGAGTGTAGTAAGGATTCTGATTAGCCGATTGTTGGAAAAGTGTACGTAAAAGAAGTGTGTGGTGACCGGACAGTGAACAAATTTTGCGATAATATGTCAACGGCCTTCCTAGTCGACAACATCCTCAACGACAAGGACGAACACAACGATTCGATCCTGTCAGATTGTGAGTCGGAATCGAATTCCGATCTGAAGGATTCGGTGTGTGATTCGCCGCGAAATGAGGTCCTGAGTCGACATTCGTCACTGTCGTCGAGTGACGAGCGCGATCGCGAGCGAATTTTGCACAGCAGTTCGGAGGAGCGCCGGTTCATGAACCACTCCTTCAGAATGATCGGTGCGGGTGGCGCCAGTGGTGATCGTGCACGCGAAAGAGTTGAAATGTGTTGCGCAAAGTGTGGTAACTATTTGCCGATCGTGAGCAGAGCACACATGTTTGCGAGTGGTGACGGTAGTCCCGTGGATGATAATTATAGGTGTGAAAAGTGCGGTGGCAGTGCAGATATTCGAATCGAGGATTCAAAGGAAGCCATTCTTAAAGATAATTCCAAGCCGGTGCTTAAGTTTAGTGTTTCAGCTATTCTAGGTGATACTAAGGAGTGTGTTAGAGTTAGAAATGGTAAGAAATCGTTTGGAATATCTATCCTTTTTTCAAGCTGAGAACGGGATTTTTGAAAATAGTTGGCATCTTAATAGTGTACATGCGTTACCGATTCCATTTCCAATATATCTCTGCGCAATTTGTTATGCTAATTTTAATTTTATTAGCCCCCAATCTCAATCACTTTTAATTCATAATAAACAATGTGTACTACGCAATTAAGAATGTTTCAATGCCCGTGCCACCGCGGGAGGCCCAATCCTGCACACCTGGGCGAACCAATACCTTCGAATCGGCCATAAATCACAGTTTTCATAAAACATTATTGCATAAATAAAGTCGGTACGAATTTGTAGATTCAGCACCACGCGACTCTATAGATATTGTGAAGACATTGCTGGGGCTTTTAAATAATTTCAATTTATCTCACTATTTTATTTTCGTTCGAAATGGTTTCTAGCCTCAAAAGTGGCGTTGAATCTTTATTTCATGAAACCGATTTGGATATACTAAAGTAGATTTGTTGAATACTTCCAACAAATGATTTTCATCAATTGATATAGTTAAGGGGCCAGCCGCTTTTATCTGCGAAAGAAAACTAGAATAACGCATAAAATGTTGGCCCTGAAACTTGTTTACACCATCAGAACAATATGTTTCCGATTAGATGCAGATTTTTCCGAAAGAGTTTCTGAAAATTACGTAAAATATGTAGTAAGTCTAAATTGCATAAAGCGCCCATACCGGAACTGCAATCAATCTGTTTAGGCGGCGCCTTAGTTTACCAAATACTAGACAAATTATAATTTTATTTACTTTAAATTGACAAGATGAGCCAGACTAATGAAGACATTGATTCAGCACGAAGCGACTCTAGCGTACCCTTAAGCAGGTAGTGATGTACGATTGCCATCAGGAATGAAGTGTAAACATACAGAGTGTTTGTATACAATTGAGAGGAACTATTCGAAAGCTGTAAACAATCATCCGAACGAGTAAATACATTTAAAATATGTTACAGATGTACTAACAGTAATAGAAAAAAGTCTTTGTTACAAAAAAATTAGGTTTTTGATAGTTTTACATGAAAACTGTTGAGATATTTTCCCTTTTTCGGATATGTAGATGAAAATTTGAGAATAGTATGCGCAGCAAAAAAAAAAAAGCCAATGGAATTAGTTTTCCTATTTTTCAACATGACACCACTGCGAAAACGTTACCAGCATATTAATTAAACTTCAATCAAATCTGATTCTACTTAATATCAATGCATTATGTGACTTTCAATTGGATTTGATGATCGCGTCCTGGATTCCCGCGAACACAAACTTCGCGTGCTAAAAATTTAAGTAATTTCTTTTGCGATAAGGAATATCGCAAATTGCAATTTGCATGTGTAGACAAAGCATCTAAATTGTATTTTAATTGATTATTTAACTAAAGGCTGGCATTAACTTCAGCGTGAAGCCAAATTTTTGCAGGTCTCGATTATCTGGTTGTTCTTAGGAAAGAAAATTTTGACAATAGAGAAAAGCGAATACTCTGCTGATCACTGACAGATAGCATTTATTGGGGCTGTATATAAGCATTTTATATACAGCTCCAATATAAATTACGTCTCTAGAGCTTCCAGCGATTTTAGAAAGTCAATGAACTATCTGATAATTTCTACAAAACGGAAGAGGGAGTCGATTTGCATCCGTCACCTATGATGGTCGGCTGTTAAGGCTAGTACTGAGTTAATCGTCAAGCTAAATTTGAGACGTCTCCATTATCTGGTCATTCTTTCGAGCGAAAATTTTGACAAAGGACAAAAGCGGAGACTCTGCTCATTTCTGACGGATAAAATGTCGAGAATTTCAATTTTTGATCGTTTTTATTATTGAAAAAACATTTGCACAATTCAATTTTCAAATTCAAACACCAGCTCGAAATAATCAACTGCACATACTTATTGGCGTGAAATGATTGGAAGCATGTGTCAATGCCATCTGCGTTTTCTAAGCAAAAGCAACTTCCAAGCAATTTCTCACGCTAAGAAGTGAGTACAGCTCTTGCTTAATTTTAAGCTAAATTTTCGCCCAAACAAATTTCGCGTGAAATTTTGTAAGAAAATTTCACGTGAAGTCGAACACAGTATTAAGGTTTAGGTAAGCTTTAATCAAGAGAGTGGCTGACGGCTTTGGCAAGTGGTTTAAGGAATGAGAAGGTTAAAGATTGTCGATGTGTAGTGGTCGAAGATGGTGATGGACGGTGACAAAAGCAACGAGGAGATAGGGTGAAAACCGCAAGCCCTAAAATGTAGAAACGACGATCGCTGGGCCAGTAATTTATTTCACCTATCAAAACGGGTCTGGACGAATTAAACGACGGGATTGGTATCATCTATCATTCAAGTCAGCGGGAACTGCTGATTTAAATTCTTGTCAAATACGACTTCTGGATATCAGCGATTTTAGGTTAAGCTATGATTCTAGGTGATATTGGAGAGCATCATCACAACTAAGGCATTGGTCAATCATTATAAACAATATATCGTTACTGGTGGGCGAATACACTTTATTTATCTATGGAACGCGATTCATTTTGCTTGTTAAAACCTCGAACGATCGAATTCAATGCTGAGTGGGGATGAAAACAGGAATAATGACTCAAATTTATCCACTCAAATAAGTGCAGATTAAGTTAATATTTTCTTTGATGTTTGGGAAATGTCGGGATTTGACTCCTTAATTCAAACGGCTCTTTGACCATCCTGTACTTTGAAAGCAGACAATGACGCGAATTCATTTTTTTGGGTAGATGTAATTTAGGTTAACACTTCTTTTGCTATAGATTTAAAAATGTTCTATACCTTATATAATTATGAAATCGTGAGGGGCTCTTCCACCACCCACTAGTACATTATGTTCCAATTTCTTCAGATCTTGGAACTATAGCACATCGATATTAATCTGATACCTATCCCAGGTTTTAGGTAAAGTTAGTTTAGCAATACTTTGGATACATAGTATATTATTGTAAATGCGAGATAACAATCCATGTTGGACGCGTTTGTTGTTAAGATATGGTAATAAAAAATTGAAAAAAATATGTATATGTATGCATTTCGCGTAGAAATGGTAATTTTCTTTGCCAGCTTGATGTGAGCTCTCTTTCTCCTTGAGATAATTTCTGTACAGCCCGCTTCTGGCAAACATTGCATGAATCGATCGAAATTTTTGTAGTGACACATCCTTTCTTATACTCTCCGTGTTTCTAATCCTTTTACGCAGTGCGTTTTCTAGGTTTTTTGTGCTTTTACACTGCCATTCTCAAAACACACAACTATCAGCTAAGACCAAAGAGACTCCTAAGCCTAAAATCATTGTTTTCCTCTTATCTATTGTTGCTAATGTACATAAACTATAGAGTTAAATTTCCATATTCTTGGCTTGTTGAATTTGTTTTTGAAAAAAAAAAATTACTTGCATATTCGTTAGCTCTGGTGCACTGATTTCAAGGGGATACCGTAGTTTCCTGACTTCATTGAATCATAATTGATTTTTAACATAAAAAATAATTTTATCCATAGAGTCTAAATTCAACATCTTTATTACTAAAATTGACTTTTAAAGGTATTCGCTTCTGTCTCTTTTAACGTTTTGTTGTTTGCTTGTTTTCATATTATGTTAATATTTGCTTGTATCAAGTGTTATTTAAAGCTTTTTTTACGCTTAGGATCGCTTAGGATTAATCTCCTCTCAAAGCTAAGATTTTTTCCTGGTTAGTTCTTAAAGAATGCTGCCTGTATTGTGCTAAATTTTATTCTGCGTTGCTTGATTTTTTTGTTTGTATACTACTTGTAAGAGATTATTTTTTCCATTCAAGGAGCGTATTTTCCGTCTCAATTTTTTCTTATTCTGTAGATTCTACTGGAAATGCTGAACGACAGATTATTATTTTTAAAAGTTTTTGAATTATTTGAAGGAAATGAGCGACTGAAGGGATAAAAAATGATAAAAGCTGATAAAAAGCACAGCTCATAAAATTCTTTTCATATAAGAACATTGGTGATACAATCGATACTTTTAAAAATGATATACATATTCACTAATATATCTAATATCATTTTAAAAAAAATGTAATTACTTTATTGTGAATCCGCTTCAAAATAACGTCCGTTTAATGAAAAAGGAACCAATTTCAAGCACTATAGCGAGTACTGTATCATTTATATTTAATGTATTTAAACGTAAATGATGTCAATTTTTTGACAATCAATAGGTCTGTTCCCGTACTTTCAGTCACTGAATTTTCCTGAATCATATGGTGGGGAAAATTCATGAAAGTACGGGAACGCTCTCATTGCATTTCCTGAAAATTGACATCCAAAAGGGTCACTTTTCGGTTTTTGGAAGAACAATAGTAATTATAAAGTCATCCTAAGCGGTGATAAATTATTGTCACAAAAATATTCGACCTTCATAGCAACATTACGCCAAAAATATGTCGCTTGCCGCGCACATTTGAAAATATTTACTCGCGCCACACCGTTTGACACTTTTCAGCATTTTTCAGTAGCTCAGACCTAGTGAGGTAGTAGAAATGGAGTGGACATGCTCATAAGATTTACATTGAAGGGGATGGTAGTAATTTTTTAGCTACTCATTGTCAAATCTGGTTAAATCCAAGTAGTTCCCCTCCAATTTGACAATTAGGTCGAAATGGCGGAAATGCAACTTTAACATGCTTTGTGCGTGAGAGGATTGAAGGGGCTAATGGTGGAAAGTTATACCGTCCGGGTCCAGGGGCTGGGTCAAATCCAAGTAGTTCCCCTCCAATTTGACAATAAGTCTTTCTTTCTAAAGTTGCATCGTACTTACTGAAAGAGGGGAAATTTTCCGTTTTCAGTAAAACGGAGTACGGAAACGGCTTCATTGCAATTAACCGCGATTAATTGCAATTAATTGTAGTACGGGAACATACCTAATGTCGAGTAGAATAAAAAAATTGTTTTAAAATATAGGACTTTTGAGCTTAAAGATAACATCTCCAATACGGCGCGGCGCGGTCAATCGCGTAAGCGGTTATTCCGCCCATAAAAGGAGAGACACGTCCTGCATTTTCGAATATCACCCCATATATGTATATCTTAGCTTGTTTCAGGAAGCGTCTCAGAAGGATGGTTTACAATAAAGTTTGCCTTATAAATGAGTCCTTCCTCGTTTCTGAGCCAATATTGATTCATTAGAGGCATGCCACTTGTTTCAGATTTTCCGATACTGTTGCCACCACTATTGACATGCATGGCGAGTCGATGTAATATATACATACTTTGGCAAGTCTTTCAAATCAGTGGGCTCCAAACCCAACGGGAAAAGTAATGCATCAGCATATACTCGGCAAATTTTTCGCGTAATGAATGGAAGTATGATAGATCCGGAGACTGCTAATTTTTTTTAACGCTGCATGTCTTAGGCTGGTAAGTCATAAACACAGGGAACTTTGAGCTTTCAGTTTTAGAGCTTTCTAAAAAGAACTTTTTAGAAAACCCGAAATCGTATTATTGCATTACCATCATCTAGGGGAATGCATATTGAAGCTTTGACCGGCGCCCGATCGTACCTCTGCATGACCCGGAACGGAATGTGTGGATAATGTGTGACCAAATTTCAGCAGTGTTTTCTCGCAGGTATTAGGGGGAATTAGTACTCTTGTTTTTCATAAATTTAGTTACCCGTGCTGATTTGAAATGCACCGACATTTTCATCTTTCCATTTTATATAGCCGATGTATGTTCACAAGTTGTTTTCCCTTTATTGTTGCGAGTGACATTAATACGCCAATCATGGACTTTAGGAAAACCGCTTTCAAGCAGCCTACATCTAAGATTGTTTGCTTCATGTACGCTGCTGGAATGCTTTACACTGATTCCCGTTGGGAAGCTATGCTTTAAAATGTAAAGTGGTTTGATGCGTCGGAACATCTTCGCAACTCTTTTCCCTTCCTAGTTCTTCGAACATCTCTAGTTCTTCATCCCTTTCTTATGTTAGTTCTGGTGTTCCACAAATATCAATTCTTGGGCCTCTGATTTTGCTAGCATTTTTCCTTCAACTTGAAAATATTTAAAGTGATCAGGTCAGCGGATGACTACTTGCAGTTGCAAAATGACTCGTGTGGACTGGGCAAATGGTTCTTTCAATTCTGGTCGTTAAATGTTGGCGAACGTTTTCAATGTCATTGTCAATTTAAATTTGTTTTTGTTTTTAATTGTTGAGCTGATTCCTTACCTTAACTGTGATTGGATGTAAATCCGCTGATGAAGTCAATAAATAAATAAATAAATAAATAGGACATCTATTTCAAATGGAATTGTTTTTGTGGGATGATTAAAATTGAAAATTTTCTTTAACTAAGTGGTTTCGAAAGTATGCACTAATTTTCATCAGATATCAGCTCATAGTGCATATTTGACTGATGTGACCACTTGCAGTGGGAGATAATTAAATTTTAACATCCTCGACTTATAACCAACAATATCATTTACTCATAAAGTTTATCAATTTGTGATTTTTGAACCAATTAGTTAAACAATTTTTCAATTTTAATCATCCCACAAAAATCAATCCAATTTGATTCTGCTTTCGGAGGCTTGTTCAGCAAAACGATCGAAGCTTTAAGGCACCCATTCACGAGCAGTCCAAACCAGTCCAAACGGCCCGAGTCCATTTAGCTTGAGTTCGTTTGGTTTAAGTCCAATTTAACTTGCCACTCACGACAGAGTCTCGATCCAGTCAGTCCATTTCATTTTCTGTCATTAGTTTAGAGAAAAATACAGAAAACTTGGAGAAAACCTTTTTTTAAATTTATTAATTGATCAGAAACATATGCAGGAGTTGTTTGCAATTGCAGCTGCATCTACATAAAGAAACGAAAACCAAAAAGGAAGTTTCGAAAATGATGGCTTGCCAAACGGAAACAAATGAGTCACGTAAATTTGGTAAAATAAAATCACACTTGAGCTTGCTGATTCGCAAAATTATTTAAGAATGGATGAAACGACGTATAATACGTTGCTACAGTTGGTCACCTTATTAATCAAATGAAAGGATATGAATATCAGGCAAGCCATCACTCCTCACGATAAATTGACCACCACTTTGCGGTACTTAGCAAGCGGTTGCAGCTATGAAGAACTAAAATTTTCTAAGGTAATTTGAGAAAAAAAAAACAACTTCCAAAACCAAATCGTGGCCATTACTATCCATTATGCTGACTTTCAATAAAATAATCACAGAAACAGTCAATGAGTTTATCACAGATCTGCGTGTAAAGCAAGACTCCCACGCTGTTTGGACTGAGGCTTCAACACACACGACACATCCATTTTATGGATTGTCATAACTCGGCCTACTATTCCACACACGGTAGAGCCAAAAAACGGCTCGTTGGCCTGAGTCCAAGGGCTTTGGATTGATTGGAAATCCAATTTGGTTCCTTCACTCCATGATTCTTTCCGAGTTCATTTAACTGATGGACTGCTCCTGAATGGACGCCTTTAGAGACGATATACGTTGTCTATGCTGATTCATACACAAGAAGGGAACCGTCATCATAAATGAATAACATCTTTATTTAGTTAAATTGGCGATAAAGAGCAAAATTGATATGAAATTCTGTTTGAGTAAACATACACTGAAAGAAAAATCTTGGTAAAATCAACAATTTTCCTTAGTTGTTTTTGCGTCAACTACGGGCTATAGTTAAAAGAACCATAAAAAAATAGTTGATTACTTTTATGCACCATGACGCGCGGTTGACAAACAACGTCCGTGGTGCAAAAAAAGTAAGCAACCACAAACAATGGTATTCCAACAATATACATAGTACGAGATAGGAAAAGACTATAGTATGTAATATATATATATATATAGTTTATGTATATAGTATGTGGTAGCCAACCTAATCCTCGTACAACAGGATTTAGCAATACAAAAGACAAAACAAAATGAATTTGGTTGATGCCTTGGTTGCATTGACAGCGACATTGTCGCTGCATTGTGATTCACCAAATTCAACTGCGGCATTCACGCCTCCCCCTGTGGCGCCGCTGCCGCAATGCCGCTGTTATGTGTTGATGGTGTCAACTGCATTAAAAGCGTCATACAACGTAATATAATGGCTTCACTGCATAACATGCATATGAATTATATCGAACAGCAAACCGAACATAATTTTGCCATGTAGCATATGAAACTTCTATGATAGAATAGGAGTATGAGTATGAGGAGTATGAAAAATCAATAGTTTGCCTTAGTTGTTTTTGCATCAACTAGGGCTATAGTTAAAACAACCATAAGAAAATCGTTGATTACTTTTATGCACCATGACGCGTGGTTGATAAACAATTTCATTCGGAGCACGAAAAACGTCCAAATGTTGAAACCATTCTACTTTGCGTAGAATAATTTCAAAGACGTTGCTCACTGAATTACGTTTGCTGAAATCAACTATTGCGAAGTAGTTTAAGTACCATAAAAACTGTTGATAATTCGAAACGTTGAAGTTTTGAGTGAATTGATGAATATTTTTCTATTTATCAACTGTTTTTCGTGGTTATGAAACAATTAAAACAGTTGATTTCATGAACGTTGTGATATTTTTTGTATAACCAGAACCAACTACTTTTATATCGTTAAATTAACTATATTAACATAGTAAAAATAACTATTTTCCGTAGTTCGTTTAACGATTTTGAATGAATCGTTGCAATACTATTAAAAATAGTTGAACCAACCAAGAGTTTTTCTTTCAGTGTACTATAATTCTTTCTTACAACATTACTACTTTCATATGAGAGATGCTAACGCTGAGCCAGCTTCAGCAGACTCAAGCATTCTATTGCAATTGCCAAATTCGATCTATTGCACGCAGAAAAACTGAAACGACAGCACTGTGTCCATCACTTAATTTCAGCAAAACCTACATACTAGAATTCTCTCTAAAACACAACTAACGTCACTCTCATATGCTTAGTGAATAATAAGGACTTGAAAGTTAGTTAGTCCATCAAATATCTGGAGATTTTCTCGTTGAAGAACTCGAATATAACGGGTGTCCAAGTAAAATTTTAGCCTTTTATCTCTATGAATATATCCGTGTGTACACCTGCTCCAGATTTTTAAGTCATATGGTGAGCTTCTATGTAAAGGACGGAAACCTTTATTAGTATTTATTCATCCTAATGATCTTTCTCTGGCAACATGGAGTCGAAGCAAGAAAAAGTACTTCAGCAAATTATTTTCAAATAAGTAGAAAATCCCGAAATCAAGTCTTCAAATATTGCTAAGGACCTTAAAACGTCACTTTCAATGATTAAACGACTAATAGCAAGTTATAAAAAGGGACTACTTGTTAAGAGTATCAGGTGTAAAATCTGGAAGTATTGACAAAAACGTATCGAAGAAAATCGTCAGCAAGTTCGAGACGAAACACAACATCTTCGTTCGAGATATGGCAGTAATTGCTAGTACATCGAAATCAACGGTTTGTCGAATGAAGAAACATTACAAACTGAAAACATATAACGTGCGGGAAGTTTCGGACTGATCCGAGAAAAAAGGAGAAAGTCTCAGAAACGACGGCTCCAAAATACGATCAATATGTGATGAAATTCGATTGTATCATTTTAGATGGCGAGAAATCAATGCCCAGGTTTACATCGAGGAATGTCTAATTTAGCGATTGTTGTCTTTCATTATTAAGCATGAAGGGTTTATTTTGTTTTGGCTAGACCTAGCATCAACGCATTATGCTAAGACAACGCTGGAGTGGTGTGAAAGCAACCTCATCACTTTTGTCTACAAGGAAGCCAACCCACCAAATTGTCATGAACTCGGACCACTAGAACAATACTGGGCTGAAATGAAACAAGTATTGAAGGAAAGCAATGGGAAAGCTAAATATGTGTCTGAACTTAAAAAAAATGGGAAAAAATCATACGAAATCGTTTATGAGGTCTCTTTGAAAAACTAAATGTCAGGTATCAAAGAAAAACTCAAAATGTTCACTCTAAGCGGGACTACCGTTTGCAAATGTAGTTTCTGTATATCTTTAGGAAACTGTAATAAAAAATAACACCATTATCATAAACTCAAAAGGTTTCATTTTATGTGTTTTAGTAAAAGAGTCAAATTTTACTGGGACAGCCCTAACTATCATCGCAGTGTCACATTTTAAGACTTATGTTGGTTTCTTCATCAAAGTTTGTTTCGCGTGTTTTTTTTTCTAATTACCGTAAATTTTTAAAATATTTTTCATTCCAATGACATTTTCTTGCTTTTGATGCATTTTCATGCGGTATTGTAATGCATTTTTTTCGTCTTGAGCTTCCCATGTGTTTACATTATCCTTATTCGTGCTCATAACTGTCCTTATCTATGAGACAGTATCACATATTTCATCCAGGCTCGAGTCCTAATACATTAAATTTTAGAGATTAACTTCACATTCATGTTATTTTACTGATTTGTACCATATACATCGATGTCCTGTTGGATTTTTTTTTGCAAATATGTTTATGGCTTTAACCTGAGTACATGAACATACCTGCATTAATTGAAATTATTAATATTTAATAATTTTAACAAAATCCGGAACATCAATTATTGTTCCAGTTGTTCAAGTAGAATTGTGTATGTATTTTGGTATTAAACTTATTTGACTTGCATATAAAATTTAAAAAAATTGTTGCAAAAAATATGGTGTTCGCATTCATACGTATCTGCAGCAACCGCATGTTCAATCATACATTGCGGGTATATTTTTTCTGATATTTGAAACCAACTAAATGATTTAATACAGAACAAATTTCATAGCGTCGAATATTCCAATATATCTTTCAGTTTTCAATTACTTTACAACAGCACTGTTCAACAGACCGCTAAGTTTGTGTAAACTTGTCATCGTGAATTGGATTCTCTCCGTTAATTTCTCGTTTCATTTTACGGAAACATAAACAATTTAATCATACGAGCACGCAATGCAACACAAATTACTTTCGGATCGAGACACGAGTCTATGTTTTTCGTCTACAATATGGCATTCATTATTTTTCTATGGTGCTGAGTCTTCGGAACGATTCTCTTTCGGCTAGATTCCTATTCTTTGAGTGTTTTTCTGGTGATGAATTTTTTCTTTATGCGTTAATTATAAGTGGATTTTATGAGAAAACAAGAAAAATGGCATAACCAAAAGAAAATTTCATCGAAATGATTATTATTGTAATGTGAAATCAGAAAAATTTTGGTTATTATGAATTGTTTATTGGAACTGTGAGTTTTTCCCTACTTCGTTGATAATTTATCAAAAGATCACATCGCTTGATCTTTCGATCAACTATTGTTGGTATTTGTATTAATACGAAAATCTAAAATTGTCACTTGCTTGCGTCCATTAATGTGCGCGAAAAAAACATGTTAGTCGCGTTTTCTAATCGGTTACTAGCAGTTAAAAGTCTGCCGAATATTCGATCAATTTGACCATAAGCACATTTTGTTATTTAAAGAGTATGCTCTATTTCCAAGAAAAATCTATTCCTTCTTCCCGTTTACATTTCCGGTTGCCAAAGTTCTGACCTTTTCAGAACTCAACGCGCTCCAAATTCGCCATAATCACAGACAAAGATGCAATTTATGCTTTATATCATTACAAATTAAGTAAACACAATCCGCAAAACTTTTCTCACTCAATACTGTCATCCCCGTAGTGCCTGCCTAGCCCTGCACATTCATGAATACAACCACCGAAAATATCCCTCCTTGCTTGAACAAAAATCCATAATCTGCAGATGATACACGTCAGCTGGAGTCTCACTTAAGACCAAACTCTTCACGGAGTAAATTCCCTTTTTTCCGCCGCCCCATCAAGACTTTCCATTTAAATGGTCTGCTACCGAGCCATCGCAGTCGACGTCGTCGTTGGCATACCTTATATTATGTGGTTCACTTACACAAGGATATAATCATAAGCCTGTAGTAAGGAGGATATCGACATAAACGGAAACAGGGCAGCATTGGAGCTTGCGGCAGTTCGTGTTAAATTGCAGTCATACTGCTTCTACATATGAAGCTTCTTCCCGTTAAAATATCCTTCTCGTATGAACAGACAATTTTATTTGCTTTCTTTTTCCAGCGTTTGTCCTTGTCGAGGATCCTCCATTCGGAAAATCGATGGAAATCTCAGCTTCATGCCACTCAATTTTATATGTATAAAGTGTTTTACGGAAGAAGCAGTATTTTTTATATGATTCTAGTATGTTTTTTTTGTGAAAGCTCTCGATAGTAGATACAATTGTGAATAAGTGGAAGTAGTGAGATAATTTATCTTTTTGTCGCAGTTGACTTTTACGATTTTTTCATGATACAAAATTGAGTGTTCAGTAAATTTGATTGCTGGCATAATCGATGTGTTTTTCGGACAAAGTTTTCTGTAGAGATTGTCGAAAGAAATCCAATACAGTAGAAGTGAGTAGATGATTTGATGAATGGCGTATATCCTATACATATGGATATGAAGTGTTTTAAGTAATGTCAGATACTGCGAAAAATAGGCCTTAATACTTTTGTGCATGTAACAGTAGAGCTGGTCGGAGTGAACTTTTATCCGCCCTATTATAAGGAGGATCCAAATCGTAGCTGTAATCCGAGCTACAAGGCAAAAAGCAGCACAGCCAATTTTCTTGTGCTTTTTTAATTGAAATAGGATGCGTTTGATAAACAATAAATTGTTTTCACCAAAATCGCAAAAATCAACAAATATTCCTAATCTTGCGATACGTGAGCAATAAATATAAAAGTTGAAGTACATACAAAAAATTCGTCTATATATTTTATTTGAAATTTTTTCAAAATCAATAAAAAAAGTCCTGATTTAGCGATCGAATGCCACCTGATAGTTCAACTATTAAAGTATTATTTTTCACTGTGTAATTAATTATTCATTACAATCGGCAAGTTTTGTAGTAAGACTATTTGAACTTTGAAATTTCAACGCCTAGGACACCCAAGAAGAATATCAAAGGTATCACTCCAAATAACGAGAGCCTAGATATCAGGTAGATTTAGTAGCTGTCAAGTAAATCAGGTGAAGCGTTCGCACTGGCCGAAGTGATTTGGAGCGAGAAATGTTATTCAAATTTATGTGCAGAATTTTTTTGCGTGAAAATTGTTGAAAATTGTTCAGGAACATCAAAAAACATTTTCTTTTCACTTTGTACAACTCAAATTTTCCTTTTGCGTTCAATTTTCACTATTTTAGAACGAAATCGAATGACGTTTCATTCAAATCTACTCTCTATCTCTCTTGGATGGAATTCAGCACGCTTTGAAAAAAATTCAGTCCGGACAAAATTCACGAGAGTACCTGTTTTACATTAGATTTAAAATAAATCAAGTAGCTTTCCACTTTCAGAAGCCGAGGTAGATTTGTGGTCGATTTAGCTCTAAATCGATCAGCTGATCGAAATCACCTGATTTAGTATCAGTGTGAATGGGCTATTACACTCGTTTGGGGTGAAATGAAAATGAAACAGTTACATAGAATCTTTCGGGAAAAAGCGAAGCGATGAGTTACGTTTGCAGTGAAATAGGGTACTATGTGGACATTTGTTTATTAATATGAGATTTGACGCTTTTCATTGCGAGATATAGTTTTGGGTGATTTTCTACAAAGAAATTAGTTCTTCAAATCAATTCTGTAACGGGATGCAATGGATTCCAATATTGTTGAGGAAACCCAATGAACATGGAATGCCTCTTTCTAAACATGAAATGGAGTTAACAATCTTCGTATTTGGAAAATGAAAAAAGTTCTTCTTACAAGTATGCGCAAACAAACTTATTCAATCGTACCATATGTTCAATCAGTCTAGTTCTGTTTTAGTCAATAATCACATATAATTTCTATTAAGTTTAATAGAATATACTTTCAAGGGATGGTACTTGAGGTTATGCAGGACATAAAGCAATCAATTGACATGAATTAAATTTCGCATGAAAATGGATCGGTCAAAGCAGTTCCATAAAGCAGTCACCTTGGCGTCTTGAGCTAAGATTAATGTAAACATATTATCAATTCAAGTAGATGGGCTTTAAGTGATATGAGTGTAGGCAGCTAAATCTAGCATTTAGAAAACAAGGCAAGATGAAAAAAGATATGCATTTGGTTACAATTGAAATTTTAGTTTAGTTGAAATCAAAAGAATTCAATATTTTTAACTTAATTTAAACATCCACTATACTTAACTTACTACTTATTTACAATCATACTTATTACATAATAGATTCACGACAAATTTCAACGTATAAAGAGACAATAAAAGCTAGGAATTGGTTTGTAGTTGATGAATAATGTAAATGGAAAATTCTTAGGGCGTTGTGATAAAACTGCTGGAATGTCAAATGGTCCCGATATGAAAAGTGGCGCGCGGCACTTGTCTTAGCTGGAATGGCTGCTGTAGAGATTCAGGAGGTAAAACAGAGTGGAGGACGGTATATTTTAGGTGATGGATGGTGTATCTGTATTGAGCGTGTTTGAGCAGTAGAACAGCAATATTCCAGACGCTCAAGATTATGTAATGCGTCGAACATCTTGTGAAAACACGCTTGCCTCCATACCATCTGACGCAATTTAGTTCTTTTTAGTGGGTACCTTAACAAGCAGAAAATGCGGTACAGCGTATGAGCGAAAAGAATCTCAGGAAACTTCACGAGAAACCTGCACTTAGATCGCGTCACTGTTTGGTGTGCCGTGTCCAGAGTAGGCATCACCGGCTCTTATTTTTTTCAGCACAACGGTTGTGCTGAAACTATGAATTCAGGAAGTTACCGGATTACCTATACTCCAAAAGTTTTTGCAGCCTGCTCTTAAAGCAGTGTAAATAAAATACGTTAATAGTAGGGTGCAAATGGAAATAGGTTTCAATAAGACGCTCACACATTGAGAGTTTCCATTGAGTTTTTGACCTGGCCTGTACGCTTTTCTGACTTAAACCCGTGCGATTTTCAGCCATGGGACTATCTGAAATCAAAGGTCTATGGCAATCGTCTTCGAACCCTAGATACACTACAGGACGAAATTTGGGCTGAAGTAGCCGATATACACTTCCAAATGCTCCAAAAGTGCGTGAAAACTTGAAAAAATGGCTTTGCCAGCATGTGACATGTAAAAAATGGCATTTGCCAAGCACACTTTTTAAATGTTAATAATTTTATCTCCAGAATTGTGCTATTTGCAAATAATAAAAAAATATGGGTTGAAAGACTGTGTGAAATAATCCGTGATAAAATACATTTTAATGAGGCATTCAAGAGACGGGATACTTGTAACTATAGTTAAGGTAGTGTTTAACATACATATTCGTTTACGACATGAAATAAGAGCATATTAAAAAAAAATAATAATAATAAAAAAATCAATAAATTTAAATTGCATCTAATAATAATATCCTATAAATATGTAGCAAATGGCTATTGCAGTTTATTTAAAAAATATATTTATTCATTAAAAAGATGTACATATGTCAAAGAATGAACTTGACATTCCATGCGCTGTGTTTAATGAGCTGCTCTAGGTTGAGCTAGGTCGAGATATCTCAACAAAATGTGTTTAATGAGCAATTCGGCTACTCTAACTTGCCCGAAGTTGCTCTGATTTGTGTTTCATGAGTCTACTCTAAGTTGAACTAGAGTAATTTAGAGCACGATTTTTACTCTACTTTTTTTGGTAGAGCAAGTTCGGGCAAGCAACCAGCTGTTTTCCAACTGTCACGGAACCGACTTTTGTTAGTGAATTGATAGGTTGACCTTGTGACAAGTAATGAATTTTGAGAATTGCCTCTCAACTGCTCTCACTTGCTCGATTTTTTTCTGCCTCTCAATTGCTCTGGTTTGCTCGACTTTTTTTGACAGCCGCACTACTATAACTTGCCTTGAGATGCTCTGCTTTTTTTTCGTGCTCATTAAACACAGCTTTAACTAACAATTTGTTGAAAATGTTGGGCGCGGATACGTTTCCATTCCTAAGGTTGCGCTTACAAAGAAACCAATGCTTCGAATCAGCGACTTTGTGGTTACGTCGTAGGTTCGAATTTGGAGCAACGCCGTTCAGTAATGACATCGAAACAAAGTAGTAATTGCATGGAAAGAATTACGTTGTTGTTACTCGCTTGTGGTGGCATTATCGCGACACCTTTTAGTAATGGTTTCGAAACATTATGCCTAACGTGCGACTAAGACTATGACACTTATAGTCGCTATGACGTAACAGCAACGTAGAATCTCAGTCACAATTTTCAAAAAGTTTCGTAATCGCGACGTTACATTTGAAAGTGTTTCAAATTTACAAACAATCCTCTGGATCATAGGCGCGCCGTAGGGGGGGCCAGGGGGGGCCGGGACCCCCCCAGACCCTAGGTTGGCCCCTCCCAGGAAAATAGATATTTCCAACAGCGGACACTTAAGTTTTTGCCTCTTAGGTTTTTGTGTTTACAGCAAGAATTATGTAGTACAGTAGTGTAAGCCTATACCAAAGCATACTCACTACTTATAATATAGAGACTGTGATATTTGCGGTATTAATTACGATTTTATGGGACTTATCTCGAGAAATGGACGGCAATATTTAATTTCGACAAGTTATACGTTAAGAAAAAGACGAAAACCACCCCGCCAATCATCCTTTTTTTATTAAAATTATTTGTTCATTCTTACTAGGCAATATACAGGTATTTAGATAAAAACACTTTTATAAACTGGCATTTTATGCAATTATGTTTTTCACAAAACAAAGTCTGAGTATTAAAATGGTAGGCAATAAGGTAATTAACGTATTATAAAATACAATTTTCGAAGTCATTTGGAGAAAAAAAATGGCATCCTTGCCACTTTTATGCTATATATGACCTACTTTTCATTATATTTTGATAACTGCATCGGAAGTTAAAAGGCATAGCACTTCAATTGCACCGAGCGTTTTTTCATAGTGACACAATCGCCACATGGTTTTTATCACATTCATTAAACTTTTGTCAGACCTGTATCTACTCAAGACCAGTATATCCTATGAATTTTATCCGGTCGCAAGTTCCAGGCACTAAAAATATAAATAATTCGGTGCGATTTTTGTGCGATTGGGAATTTTGCAGGTTTAGATTTGACTGCATAAATATAGTATAATAATTTCATCAGTCATTTGCATTTTATTCTAAAAGCCGAAAAAAATACTAGAGAGTCAATGGTGTGAAAGATTTGTGTTTACGTGCTTATGGTAGCTACAAGGTTGCCCAGACATTATTTAAAAACGACAAAAACTTATTTTTTATGCCCGTTGATGAGTCTTGTAAATTTCGTGATGATCTGATGATTCGGTGTGAAGTTATCACAATGCCAAATTTTCCATTGTCGCCAAAAATACACCAAAATTTTAGCTCGACCAAACTTTGTGATCCGGATAAATTATCCGGATAGTAAAATTCGTGCACAATAATAAAACTATAATAGTGATTGGAAGACATTAAGTGATATGGTGCTTGAACAGTCTTAGAATATTGTCAAGATGAACCGAAATTATTTGGAAAAGGTTATCGACCTTACGACGTGTCTCAGTCGCCAAGGACGTGCTTTCAGAGGACATGATGAAAGTGGTGCCAGTGATAACCGTGCATTTTTTCGTTGTTGAATCATCAAGTTTTTCGTTGCATTTGAATCATGCTTCGCGACTGATGTCCATTATGGCAGAACAAGCAAAGGCCCACAAAAAGCAACAACTCTCCGTGGTTGTCAGATTTGCTAAAAAGCTAGCAGTTGAAGAAAGGTTTTTAAGCTTTGTAGGTTTACCTTTGTTTAGGAGCTAGAAATGCCTCGTATTAGCAGATATAATTTTGAGCCTGTTAGACAGCTACGGACTTAGCGAATCGCCTGTTGTTGGACAGTCTTATAATGGTGTTAGTGTCATGTCAGGACAAAAAAGTGGTGTACAAATCTAAATTAAGATGAAACATCCTGCAGCCACATTTGTACACTATCTAGCTCATAAAATTATCCTGGTTGTGATGGACACATTTTTCACAATCGAAACGTGTACATCCTTTTCAATGCCACCAAATCCCTTTACCTACACTTTTCGAAGCCATCATAATACGAATTTTTGAAGCAGCTTGAAGAGGCAGTTGGTCTAAATACAAGGCGTGGAATGAGAAGTTTAACCTAGACTCGTTATTCAATGAAATTTCACAATTGCAAATATGTGATCGATAGCTATGGGACTATGAAAGAGGCTTTAGAGAGAGAAATGAATGAGGGAAAATACAACGACTCAGTTTATTCATTGGAGATCTTTCATTCAATCAGTTGTCCTAAGTTTGTAGTAAATCTTTTCATCTTTCATTATGTTCTTTCTATGACGAACATAGTAAACACATATTTCCAAACTAAAAATGCAACTCTTAGGGATGGGATAGATCTTGTGAATGGAACAGTTAAAACACTAAGTCAGCGAGAAAATTTGTATGTAGTTTGGGAAAAAATTAAGTCATTCGCAGAGAAGCACTGTCTGGATCTCACATTTCCCAGAGGATCACGAAAACAAAAAACAGCAAAAAGCACTAGTTTGAAAGGTTTTGCTGTTTCATCTAGTCTCGGACACGCAGTTAGGGCTACAAAGATATCCCTGCAAACCAAATGGCTCGAAAAGAGTAAGTTACAGCACTATTCATCTTGGCAAATTATTTTTGCTTTTTCTAGGCTTTCTACGTAACAAAAGTTTGAAGCAAGAGATCAATTTCTTTCTTCTAAGCTTAATATATCCCAATTCCTTCAAAGATATTTTGAAACTAAGCTATCCTCTTCTTCAAGTATAAATTGAAATATATTTAGCTTCTAAACGAAAAAATAGTCTTATATTTCTTATTATTTTCATTCTATTCCCGTATAATTCATACAAGCGTTCTTTCTTTGCGGTCATAGATAATTCTTGTGTAGTTCATACCTACCATTCACATTATATGCATGTGGTAGTAGCTCATACGTATTCACACACACGAAGTTTTTTTAGCAAATAACAAAGAATAAACTAACAAACATATAATCTATTAGTAAATCATATATGTTGTATGAACAGTACGTGTACCTTACGGAAGACAAAATCATAGCATGTTTTGAACCTTTCGATCCCTGGCCCCTGCCAGATTTTAGGCCACGGCACGCCTATGCTCTGGATCCTCCCAATATCGTTCTCTTTCACGCTTATAGCTATCTATAATGGGCCATTCAGACAAACGTCCATGTGTCCACGCGTCCATGCGATCTAGCGTGTTCTGCTTACATGAGTCAATTTGATTTTGTTTATATGGGCGGACCTAAAGCGAAGGAGGTGGAGTATGCTGATTCATGTTCAATAGATTTTATAATGATTTCTTTCGCTCAGCGGCATGTGTGGATGATTCTTTGATGATCATTTAAATATTTGTTTTGTGGATGATTATTTTATTGTATGATGATGTGGACAATATTTTTTTTTTGCATCCTTACGTGGAGGACTATTACGAAAAAATTAGAATGCATACGAATATCTAGACACAAACAATTTCATATGAAGGTATATATAGTCATATGGATAAATATATACAATTGTCTGCTACCAATTTATTTGTTTGGAAGGAAGAAAAAAAATGGGGAAAAATTGAGGAATGGGAATTAGTAATGTTTTAAAATTGATCACGACGATGTTTTCAAATATTAATTATTATAATTATTATATTTAAAATAATATGAAAATAAGAAAAACCATCGTTGCAAGCGTGTAATATCCATCCTCTTATCAATCCATCCATCCACTTATCATCTCGAAATGACAAAGAGCGAAAGTAAAACAATTAAGTCAATGGTATATCAATCACCGTATCCGACCACTTTTGCCTTAGCCCCGCCTTCAAAAAACTGGATTTGAGTTGACTTGACTCGTTTAATCTAAAAACCCATGGACGCGTGGACGCATGGACGCTTATCTAAATGGCCCATAAGATATACGAAGAGTTTATAGAAAATGATCATGTATGTGTTAAGTATTTATATGATGAAGAAAATCTTGTATTTCAGCATATGTTTCATATTTATTATAGTGACTGAACATTTTGAATCCTATGCAGATAAAACAAGAACGATTCAAACGTAACTTCAAACGTGGTGTTGAATCCCCCTAAAACTACCAAGCGCTTGCAATTTTATCAGGCTTTAGCAAAAATAGGTCTTTTACATTTTTGATATAATATTCGATGTTTTTTTAGTATAGCATGTTCAAGCATGAACAATCTGTGCTTATTACATCAAGTAAGCTACTATTATGGACATTTTGAACTTCAAAATATTTTACAATTATAAGCCGCCATGTGTGTCCAAAAAATAAACTGACTCCCATGAATGAGGTGTAGCTTGATTTTTTTGCGGCTGGCAGAGTACTCACAATAAGGCTAAGCCAAAAAAGAAAATTAACAAATATGTTTAGGTCTCTTTTTCACACATGATTTCTTCGAAAAATATCAAAAATATCCCCAAAAGAGTTTTATTTTGAATTCAAAGTTCGGCACATTAGTCAAATAAGCAGCAATAAAGTGCGCCGAGCTAGATTTGAACCGATGACCTATGAAGGTCCTTTCACGGTTACGTCATTTGGTATCTATGTCGCTACGAGCTGCACTGACTTTGTGTATTATACATTGATATGTCACGCTTACTCAAACAACAAAGTGAGCGCGAGTGATAGCACTGTTATTTTACCCAGAAATGAGGGAACCTTCGAATACAAAACGATTTCACGTTCAGACCCCAAAAAACAAACTGACTCCCATGAATGAGGTGTAGCTTTAATTTTTTGCAGCTGGCTTGTATAAGCAATAGGGCTTAGGCATTAAAGAAATTAAAAATGTATGGTTAGGTCTCTTTTTCACAGTTGATTTCTTCGAAAAATATCAAAAATATCCCCCCAAAAGAGTTTTATTTTGAATTCAAAGTTTGGCACATTAGTCAAATAAGCAGCAATAAAGTGCGCCGAGCTAGATTTGAACCGATGACCTATGAAGGTCCTTTCACGGTTACGTCATTTGGTATCTATGTCGCTACGAGCTGCACTGACTTTGTGTATTATACACTGATATGTCACGCTTACTCAAACAACAAAGTGAGCGCGAGTGATAGCACTGTTATTTTACCCAGAAATGAGGGAACCTTCGAATACAAAACGATTTCACGTTCAGACCCCAAAAAACAAACTGACTCCCATGAATGAGGTGTAGCTTTAATTTTTTGCAGCTGGCTTGTATAAGCAATAGGGCTTAGGCATTAAAGAAATTAAAAATGTATGGTTAGGTCTCTTTTTCACAGTTGATTTCTTCGAAAAATATCAAAAATATCCCCCCAAAAGAGTTTTATTTTGAATTCAAAGTTCGGCACATTAGTCAAATAAGCAGCAATAAAGTGCGCCGAGCTAGATTTGAACCGATGACATATGAAGGTCCTTTCACGGTTACGTCATTTGGAATCTATGTCGCTACGAGCTGCACTGACTTTGTGTATTAATCACTGATATGTCACGCTTACTCAAACAACAAAGTGAGCGCGAGTGATAGCACTGTTATTTTACCCAGAAATTAGGGAACATTCGAATACAAAACGATTTCACGTTCAGACCCCAAAAAACAAACTGACTCCCATGAATGAGGTGTAGCTTTAATTTTTTGCAGCTGGCTTGTATAAGCAATAGGGCTAAGGCAAATAGGAAAATTAAAAATGTATGGATAGGTCTCTATTTCACAGTTGATTTCTTCGAAAAATATAAAAAATATCCCCCCAAAAGAGTTTTATTTTGAATTCAAAGTTCGGCACATTAGTCAAATAAGCAGCAATAAAATGCGCCGAGCTAGATTTGAACCGATGACCTATGAAGGTCCTTTCACGGTTACGTCATTTAGAATCTATGTCGCTACGAGCTGCACTGACTTTGTGTATTATACACTGATATGTCACGCTTACTCAAACAACAAAGTGAGCGCGAGTGATAGCACTGTTATTTTACCCAGAAATTAGGGAACATTCGAATACAAAACGATTTCACGTTCAGACCCCAAAAAACAAACTGACTCCCATGAATGAGGTGTAGCTTTAATTTTTTGCAGCTGGCTTGTATAAGCAATAGGGCTTAGGCATTAAAGAAATTAAAAATGTATGGTTAGGTCTCTTTTTCACAGTTGATTTCTTCGAAAAATATCAAAAATATCCCCCCAAAAGAGTTTTATTTTGAATTCAAAGTTTGGCACATTAGTCAAATAAGCAGCAATAAAGTGCGCCGAGCTAGATTTGAACCGATGACCTATGAAGGTCCTTTCACGGTTACGTCATTTGGTATCTATGTCGCTACGAGCTGCACTGACTTTGTGTATTATACACTGATATGTCACGCTTACTCAAACAACAAAGTGAGCGCGAGTGATAGCACTGTTATTTTACCCAGAAATGAGGGAACCTTCGAATACAAAACGATTTCACGTTCAGACCCCAAAAAACAAACTGACTCCCATGAATGAGGTGTAGCTTTAATTTTTTGCAGCTGGCTTGTATAAGCAATAGGGCTTAGGCATTAAAGAAATTAAAAATGTATGGTTAGGTCTCTTTTTCACAGTTGATTTCTTCGAAAAATATCAAAAATATCCCCCCAAAAGAGTTTTATTTTGAATTCAAAGTTCGGCACATTAGTCAAATAAGCAGCAATAAAGTGCGCCGAGCTAGATTTGAACCGATGACCTAGGAAGGTCCTTTCACGGTTACGTCATTTGGAATCTATGTCGCTACGAGCTGCACTGACTTTGTGTATTATACACTGATATGTCACGCTTACTCAAACAACAAAGTGAGCGCGAGTGATAGCACTGTTATTTTACCCAGAAATTAGGGAACATTCGAATACAAAACGATTTCACGTTCAGACCCCAAAAAACAAACTGACTCCCATGAATGAGGTGTAGCTTTAATTTTTTGCAGCTGGCTTGTATAAGCAATAGGGCTTAGGCATTAAAGAAATTAAAAATGTATGGTTAGGTCTCTTTTTCACAGTTGATTTCTTCGAAAAATATCAAAAATATCCCCCCAAAAGAGTTTTATTTTGAATTCAAAGTTCGGCACATTAGTCAAATAAGCAGCAATAAAGTGCGCCGAGCTAGATTTGAACCGATGACCTATGAAGGTCCTTTCACGGTTACGTCATTTGGAATCTATGTCGCTACGAGCTGCACTGACTTTGTGTATTATACACTGATATGTCACGCTTACTCAAACAACAAAGTGAGCGCGAGTGATAGCACTGTTATTTTACCCAGAAATTAGGGAACATTCGAATACAAAACGATTTCACGTTCAGACCGCAAAAAACAAACTGACTCCCATGAATGAGGTGTTGCTTTAATTTTTTGCAGCTGGCTTGTATAAGCAATAGGGCTTAGGCATTAAAGAAATTAAAAATGTATGGTTAGGTCTCTTTTTCACAGTTGATTTCTTCGAAAAATATCAAAAATATCCCCCCAAAAGAGTTTTATTTTGAATTCAAAGTTCGGCACATTAGTCAAATAAGCAGCAATAAAGTGCGCCGAGCTAGATTTGAACCGATGACCTATGAAGGTCCTTTCACGGTTACGTCATTTGGAATCTATGTCGCTACGAGCTGCACTGACTTTGTGTATTATACACTGATATGTCACGCTTACTCAAACAACAAAGTGAGCGCGAGTGATAGCACTGTTATTTTACCCAGAAATTAGGGAACATTCGAATACAAAACGATTTCACGTTCAGACCCCAAAAAACAAACTGACTCCCATGAATGAGGTGTAGCTTTAATTTTTTGCAGCTGGCTTGTATAAGCAATAGGGCTTAGGCATTAAAGAAATTAAAAATGTATGGTTAGGTCTCTTTTTCACAGTTGATTTCTTCGAAAAATATCAAAAATATCCCCCCAAAAGAGTTTTATTTTGAATTCAAAGTTCGGCACATTAGTCAAATAAGCAGCAATAAAGTGCGCCGAGCTAGATTTGAACCGATGACCTATGAAGGTCCTTTCACGGTTGCGTCATTTGGAATCTATGTCGCTACGAGCTGCACTGACTTTGTGTATTATACACTGATATGTCACGCTTACTCAAACAACAAAGTGAGCGCGA
This sequence comes from Nemotelus pantherinus, assembly GCA_963978885.1. Taxonomy (NCBI): domain Eukaryota; kingdom Metazoa; phylum Arthropoda; class Insecta; order Diptera; family Stratiomyidae; genus Nemotelus; species Nemotelus pantherinus. The sequence goes on from OZ022263.1 coordinate 60,545,712, forward strand.
GTGATAGCACTGTTATTTTACCCAGAAATTAGGGAACATTCGAATACAAAACGATTTCACGTTCAGACCCCAAAAAACAAACTGACTCCCATGAATGAGGTGTAGCTTTAATTTTTTGCAGCTGGCTTGTATAAGCAGTAGGGCTTAGGCATTAAAGAAATTAAAAATGTATGGTTAGGTCTCTTTTTCACAGTTGATTTCTTCGAAAAATATCAAAAATATCCCCCCCCCCAAAAGAGTTTTATTTTGAATTCAAAGTTCGGCACATTAGTCAAATAAGCAGCAATAAAGTGCGCCGAGCTAGATTTGAACTGATGACCTATGAAGGTCCTTTCACGGTTACGTCATTTGGAATCTATGTCGCTACGAGCTGCACTGACTTTGTGTATTATACACTGATATGTCACGCTTACTCAAACAACAAAGTGAGCGCGAGTGATAGCACTGTTATTTTACCCAGAAATTAGGGAACATTCGAATACAAAACGATTTCACGTTCAGACCCCAAAAAACAAACTGACTCCCATGAATGAGGTGTAGCTTTAATTTTTTGCAGCTGGCTTGTATAAGCAATAGGGCTTAGGCATTAAAGAAATTAAAAATGTATGGTTAGGTCTCTTTTTCACAGTTGATTTCTTCGAAAAATATCAAAAATATCCCCCCAAAAGAGTTTTATTTTGAATTCAAAGTTCGGCACATTAGTCAAATAAGCAGCGATAAAGTGCGCCGAGCTAGATTTGAACTGATGACCTATGAAGGTCCTTTCACGGTTACGTCATTTGGAATCTATGTCGCTACGAGCTGCACTGACTTTGTGTATTATACACTGATATGTCACGCTTACTCAAACAACAAAGTGAGCGCGAGTGATAGCACTGTTATTTTACCCAGAAATTAGGGAACATTCGAATACAAAACGATTTCACGTTCAGACCCCAAAAAACAAACTGACTCCCATGAATGAGGTGTAGCTTTAATTTTTTGCAGCTGGCTTGTATAAGCAATAGGGCTTAGGCATTAAAGAAATTAAAAATGTATGGTTAGGTCTCTTTTTCACAGTTGATTTCTTCGAAAAATATCAAAAATATCCCCCCAAAAGAGTTTTATTTTGAATTCAAAGTTCGGCACATTAGTCAAATAAGCAGCAATAAAGTGCGCCGAGCTAGATTTGAACTGATGACCTATGAAGGTCCTTTCACGGTTACGTCATTTGGAATCTATGTCGCTACGAGCTGCACTGACTTTGTGTATTATACACTGATATGTCACGCTTACTCAAACAACAAAGTGAGCGCGAGTGATAGCACTGTTATTTTACCCAAAAATGAGGGAACCTTCGAATACAAAACGATTTCACGTTCAGACCCCAAAAAACAAACTGACTCCCATGAATGAGGTGTAGCTTTAATTTTTTGCAGCTGGCTTGTATAAGCAATAGGGCTTAGGCATTAAAGAAATTAAAAATGTATGGTTAGGTCTCTTTTTCACAGTTGATTTCTTCGAAAAATATCAAAAATATCCCCCCAAAAGAGTTTTATTTTGAATTCGAAGTTCGGCACATTAGTCAAATAAGCAGCAATAAAGTGCGCCGAGCTAGATTTGAACCGATGACCTATGAAAGTCCTTTCACGGTTACGTCATTTGGAATCTATGTCGCTACGAGCTGCACTGACTTTGTGTATTATACACTGATATGTCACGCTTACTCAAACAACAAAGTGAGCGCGAGTGATAGCACTGTTATTTTACCCAGAAATTAGGGAACATTCGAATACAAAACGATTTCACGTTCAGACCCCAAAAAACAAACTGACTCCCATGAATGAGGTGTAGCTTTAATTTTTTGCAGCTGGCTTGTATAAGCAATAGGGCTAAGGCAAATAGGAAAATTAAAAATGTATGGATAGGTCTCTACTTCACAGTTGATTTCTTCGAAAAATATCAAAAATATCCCCCCAAAAGAGTTTTATTTTGAATTCAAAGTTCGGCACATTAGTCAAATAAGCAGCAATAAAGTGCGCCGAGCTAGATTTGAACTGATGACCTATGAAGGTCTTTTCACGGTTACGTCATTTGGAATCTATGTCGCTACGAGCTGCACTGACTTTGTGTATTATACACTGATATATCACGCTGACTCAAAAAACAAAGTGAGCGCTAGTGATAGCACTGTTATTTTACCCAGAAATGAGGGAACCTTCGAATACAAAACGATTTCACGTTCAGACCCCAAAAAACAAACTGACTCCCATGAATGAGGTGTAGCTTTAATTTTTTGCAGCTGGCTTGTATAAGCAATAGGGCTTAGGCATTAAAGAAATTAAAAATGTATGGTTAGGTCTCTTTTTCACAGTTGATTTCTTCGAAAAATATCAAAAATATCCCCCCAAAAGAGTTTTATTTTGAATTCAAAGTTCGGCACATTAGTCAAATAAGCAGCAATAAAGTGCGCCGAGCTAGATTTGAACTGATGACCTATGAAGGTCCTTTCACGGTTACGTCATTTGGAATCTATGTCGCTACGAGCTGCACTGACTTTGTGTATTATACACTGATATGTCACGCTTACTCAAACAACAAAGTGAGCGCGAGTGATAGCACTGTTATTTTACCCAGAAATGAGGGAACATTCGAATACAAAACGATTTCACGTTCAGACCCCAAAAAACAAACTGACTCCCATGAATGAGGTTGTGGATACACAAACACCTACACTTATCTCACTTACATTCCACAACTCACCACACTACTTGACATCATACACCACATCAAAAATCACACATCAAGTAGGCTAAGTTTGAAGAAATTAAAAACTGATTTTTGGAGTTGTCAATATAAAAGAAAAGTTGTAGAATAAAACTTCGTTAAAGTGTTTGAATAATTTCAACAATTTGAATTCACATTGTGAAATTATTCAAACACTTTAACGAAGTTTTATTCTACAACTTTTCTTTTATATTGACAACTCCAAAAATCAGTTTTTAATTTCTTCAAACTTAGCCTACTTGATGTGTGATTTTTGATGTGGTGTATGATGTCAAGTAGTGTGGTGAGTTGTGGAATGTAAGTGAGATAAGTGTAGGTGTTTGTGTATCCACAATACTCCCCTGCCTAAAGTAAAGCAATCCCACGACAACCCTTGTACGGGTCTAGGGGTTGAAGCTGGTAGAGAGCTTCATTACAATTTGTTTAATCATTGTGGATACGAGTGTGGAGTGATTAGTTCCACGACTCACTTTACCCCTGATTTAAATCAGGTACCTATTCAGAGCTAGATGAACTCAAAGCTTGGTGAGCGGACCCTCGTCCGGACCTGGATTCGAACCAGGGACCCCACACGCAAGAAGCCAGTGCTCTACCCACTAGGCTACTCAAGCTTCTGATATTCATCAAATATTCACTTCGTTTTACTGGGAAGTACAACTACATAGCACGATTATAGATTTCGAATATTCAAGAAATAGAAGAATTCTCAAGCAACGGGATCGTTCTTTGCTAACGAATTGAATCAAGGAGATGATTAAATGAGAAGAAGAACATTTGATGCGGCTACAAGGAAGGCAAGAGAATAACTGTACAGGACTCAAACATATTGATGCTAAAATCGATTCGGAGTAAGTACTCGTTAAATTAACACAAAGTCAGTGCAGCTCGTAGCCACGTAGATGCCAAACGAGATAAGGTGAAAGCAAATGTTTTGTTTTGTCAAAAAAATTTCAAAATAAACTCCACTCCGCTATTCAATCAGCTTAATGTATCAACGTCTATTCAATCAGCATCAATATATCAAAAATAAAACAAGAAATTCGCAAATCAACGTTAACTGGTGCAGTAGTTTTAGACAACTTATTTATATTTTAAAAAAAAAAAAATTTTTAAATTATTACGACACCACTATAGATTTATTTACACACTTTTCAGCCACAATATTTTTCTGCCGCGTTTCGTTCGTTCCGTCGCGTAACTCCGTGTATAATGTCGTTGGACAATGAGGATGCGGTTCCCTCAGGCGCGTCATCCGGTCCTGAAATTTTCGCAACATCTGTCAAACCACCCGTTTTTTGGCAAGAAGAGCCAGCTTTGTGGTTCTCCCAGCTGGAGAGCCAGTTCGCAAAAGCTGGTATCAAGAGCTCCGAGACCAAATACCACTACGTAATCTCCTCGCTGGGTTCGGCGGAGCTAAAGGTGGTCAGGGACGTGGTTGCGAGCCCGGATCCTGACTCGCCTTACGAGGTCCTCAAGAGGGCGCTTGTATCGCGGCTTTCAGCCAGCGATTCTGTGAATCTCAAGCACCTCTTGGGGAACCTCTCGTTAGGTGACAGACAGCCTTCCCAGCTGCTTCGGGATATGAAGCAGTTGGGAGGTGCTAAGGTCGGAGACGACCTGTTGAGGACCCTCTGGCTGCAGCGGCTTCCGGAGCAGACGCAAGCCATTTTAGCCTGCTCTCCGGAAGCCAGCCTCAACAAGTTGGCGGAAACAGCCGACAAAATTGCTGAGGTATTCGTTCACCCACAAATAAATTCAGTCGCTGTTTCCCACCAGCAGTCAGAGGTGGCCGAATTAACGAAACAGGTCGCTGCGCTGACGAAACTTGTACATCAACAACTAAGATCGCGTTCGAGGTCCCAAGGGAGATCTCGCTCGCAGCCACGTCGCCGAAGCCAGTCACGAGGAACTGGTATTTGTTGGTACCACTTCAAATTCGGCTCCAAGGCTTTAAAATGCATCTCTCCATGCGCCTTCAAGGCTGGTTCATCTGAACCAAAAAACTAAGTCGCTGTTCTCTTCAGACGGTAAGAAAACGCGACTTGTCACCTAGCCGTCGTCTAATTATTAGGCGCAGATATTTCGGTGCTTCCAGCACCTACTACCGGAAGACTTCCACCTTCTGGTATGCGACTTGCCGCGGCAAACCAGTCGACCATCAACACCTATGGACGAAAGGTGATCAAACTAGATCTGGGACTACGTCGTGAGTTTTCATGGGATTTTATAATTGCCGATGTCTCTAGACCCATTTTAGGCGCAGACTTTCTTTGCCACTATGGGCTAGTCGTCGACTTGGCGAATGCTATCCTTGTGGATCCTCTTACTTCGCTTTCATCGAAAGGCACATTCACATCATACAAGTGTCCAAAACTTAGTGTTTTGATTGAGAAAACCTCTGATCCACGGATGCATGCCCTTCTCACCAAATACCATGCCATCACGGTCAACACAGGGTTCTCACAACCCTGTAAACATAAGGTGACACACCACATTTTGACCACAGGCCCTCCGATAGTATCGAGACCACGTCGACTTGCACCAGATAAGCTCGCGGCGGCCAAAAAGGAATTCGATTTCCTGCTACAACAGGGAATTTGCCGCCCCTCAAATAGCAGCTGGTCTTCTCCGCTACACATGGTACGCAAGGCTAATGGGGAATGGCGTCCTTGCGGCGATTACAGACGCCTAAACGCCATAACCGTCCCGGATAGATATCCGATCCCCATTATTCAAGACTTCTGTCATGAATTACATGGCAAAAACATATTTTCCACCATAGACCTGACTAAGGCCTACCATCAAATTCCAGTCGAGCCGAACGATATTCCAAATATTTAATTTAACGAGTACTTACTCCGAATCGATTTTAGCATCAATATGTTTGAGTCCTGTACAGTTATTCTCTTGCCTTCCTTGTAGCCGCATCAAATGTTCTTCTTCTCATTTAATCATCTCCTTGATTCAATTCGTTAACAAAGAACGATCCCGTTGCTTGAGAATTCTTCTATTTCTTGAATATTCGAAATCTATAATCGTGCTATGTAGTTGTACTTCCCAGTAAAACGAAGTGAATATTTGATGAATATCAGATGCTTGAAGACTATTTTCAGGTTGTTGAGTATAAATGATATCTCGGAGAGAAGTCGGATGTAGATGTACTTCTATGTTGATTGATCATTCAAGTCTCGGTGGTCCAGGCTTCGGCGTGCTCCTATCGGGGTCACCAATTTAGTATTCAACTATTTTTGGCTCAATGGATACACTTTTGGTTTCCTGCGAGTGCTATCAAGATTTGAGTTTTAGATTTCGAAAACTAAACGAATGAAAATAACTTCTTTTACAGTTAACAATCACACATAGTTTATTTATATAGTTAATAATTGTTTCACAATGTGAATTCAAATTGTTGAAATTATTCAAACACTTTAACGAAGTTTTATTCTACAACTTTTCTTTTATATTGACAACTCCAAAAATCAGTTTTTAATTTCTTCAAACTTAGCCTACTTGATGTGTGATTTTTGATGTGGTGTATGATGTCAAGTAGTGTGGTGAGTTGTGGAATGTAAGTGAGATAAGTGTAGGTGTTTGTGTATCCACAAGGTGTAGCTTTAATTTTTTACAGCTGGCTTGTATAAGCAATAGGGCTAAGGCAAATAGGAAAATTAAAAATGTATGGATAGGTCTCTATTTCACAGTTGATTTCTTCGAAAAATATCAAAAATATCCCCCCAAAAGAGTTTTATTTTGAATTCAAAGTTTGGCACATTAGTCAAATAAGCAGCAATAAAGTGCGCCGAGCTAGATTTGAACCGATGACCTATGAAGGTCTTTTCACGGTTACGTCATTTGGAATCTAAGTCGCTACGAGCTGCACTGACTTTGTGTATTATACACTGATATGTCACGCTTACTCAAACAACAAAGTGAGCGCGAGTGGTAGCACTGTTATTTTACCCAGAAATGAGGGAACCTTCGAATACAAAACGATTTCACGTTCAGACCCCATAAAACAAACTGACTCCCATGAATGAGGTGTAGCTTTAATTTTTTGCAGCTGGCTTGTATAAGCAATAGGGCTAAGGCAAATAGGAAAATTAAAAATGTATGGATAGGTCTCTACTTCACAGTTGATTTCTTCGAAAAATATCAAAAATATCCCCCCAAAAGAGTTTTATTTTGAATTCGAAGTTCGGCACATTAGTCAAATAAGCAGCAATAAAGTGCGCCGAGCTAGATTTGAACCGATGACCTATGAAAGTCCTTTCACGGTTACGTCATTTGGAATCTATGTCGCTACGAGCTGCACTGACTTTGTGTATTATACACTGATATGTCACGCTTACTCAAACAACAAAGTGAGCGCGAGTGATAGCACTGTTATTTTACCCAGAAATGAGGGAACCTTCGAATACAAAACGATTTCACGTTCAGACCCCAAAAAACAAACTGACTCCCATGAATGAGGTGTAGCTTTAATTTTTTGCAGCTGGCTTGTATAAGCAATAGGGCTAAGGCAAATAGGAAAATTAAAAATGTATGGATAGGTCTTTATTTCACAGTTGATTTCTTCGAAAAATATCAAAAATATCCCCCCAAAAGAGTTTTATTTTGAATTCAAAGTTCGGCACATTAGTCAAATAAGCAGCAATAAAGTGCGCCGAGCTACATTTGAACCGATGACCTATGAAGGTCCTTTCACGGTTACGTCATTTGGAATCTATGTCGCTACGAGCTGCACTGACTTTGTGTATTATACACTGATATGTCACGCTTACTCAAACAACAAAGTGAGCGCGAGTGATAGCACTGTTATTTTACCCAGAAATGAGGGAACATTCGAATACAAAACGATTTCACGTTCAGACCCCAAAAAACAAACTGACTCCCATGAATGAGGTGTAGTTTTAATTTTTTACAGCTGGCTTGTATAGGCAATAGGGCTAAGGCAAATAGGAAAATTAAAAATGTATGGATAGGTCTCTATTTCACAGTTGATTTCTTCGAAAAATATCAAAAATATCCCCCCAAAAGAGTTTTATTTTGAATTCAAAGTTCGGCACATTAGTCAAATAAGCAGCAATAAAGTGCGCCGAGCTAGATTTGAACCGATGACCTATGAAGGTCCTTTCACGGTTACGTCATTTGGAATCTATGTCGCTGCGAGCTGCACTGACTTTGTGTATTATACACTGATATGTCACGCTTACTCAAAAAACAAAGTGAGCGCTAGTGATAGCACTGTTATTTTACCCAGAAATGAGGGAACCTTCGAATACAAAACGATTTCACGTTCAGACCCCAAAAAACAAACTGACTCCCATGAATGAGGTGTAGCTTTAATTTTTTGCAGCTGGCTTGTATAAGCAATAGGGCTTAGGCATTAAAGAAATTAAAAATGTATGGTTAGGTCTCTTTTTCACAGTTGATTTCTTCGAAAAATATCAAAAATATCCCCCCAAAAGAGTTTTATTTTGAATTCAAAGTTCGGCACATTAGTCAAATAAGCAGCAATAAAGTGCGCCGAGCTAGATTTGAACCGATGACCTATGAAGGTCCTTTCACGGTTACGTCATTTGGAATCTATGTCGCTACGAGCTGCACTGACTTTGTGTTTTATACACTGATATGTTACGCTTACTCAAACAACAAAGTGAGCGCGAGTGATAGCACTGTTATTTTACCCAGAAATTAGGGAACATTCGAATACAAAACGATTTCACGTTCAGACCCCAAAAAACAAACTGACTCCCATGAATGAGGTGTAGCTTTAATTTTTTGCAGCTGGCTTGTATAAGCAATAGGGCTTAGGCATTAAAGAAATTAAAAATGTATGGTTAGGTCTCTTTTTCACAGTTGATTTCTTCGAAAAATATCAAAAATATCCCCCCAAAAGAGTTTTATTTTGAATTCAAAGTTCGGCACATTAGTCAAATAAGCAGCAATAAAGTGCGCCGAGCTAGATTTGAACTGATGACCTATGAAGGTCCTTTCACGGTTACGTCATTTGGAATCTATGTCGCTACGAGCTGCACTGACTTTGTGTATTATACACTGATATGTCACGCTTACTCAAAAAACAAAGTGAGCGCTAGTGATAGCACTGTTATTTTACCCAGAAATGAGGGAACCTTCGAATACAAAACGATTTCACGTTCAGACCCCAAAAAACAAACTGACTCCCATGAATGAGGTGTAGCTTTAATTTTTTGCAGCTGGCTTGTATAAGCAATAGGGCTTAGGCATTAAAGAAATTAAAAATGTATGGTTAGGTCTCTTTTTCACAGTTGATTTCTTCGAAAAATATCAAAAATATCCCCCCAAAAGAGTTTTATTTTGAATTCAAAGTTCGGCACATTAGTCAAATAAGCAGCAATAAAGTGCGCCGAGCTAGATTTGAACGGATGACCTATGAAGGTCCTTTCACGGTTACGTCATTTGGAATCTATGTCGCTACGAGCTGCACTGACTTTGTGTTTTATACACTGATATGTCACGCTTACTCAAACAACAAAGTGAGCGCGAGTGATAGCACTGTTATTTTACCCAGAAATTAGGGAACATTCGAATACAGAACGATTTCACGTTCAGACCCCAAAAAACAAATTGACTCCCATGAATGAGGTGTAGCTTTAATTTTTTGCAGCTGGCTTGTATAAGCAATAGGGCTTAGGCATTAAAGAAATTAAAAATGTATGGTTAGGTCTCTTTTTCACAGTTGATTTCTTCGAAAAATATCAAAAATATCCCCCCAAAAGAGTTTTATTTTGAATTCAAAGTTCGGCACATTAGTCAAATAAGCAGCAATAAAGTGCGCCGAGCTAGATTTGAACTGATGACCTATGAAGGTCCTTTCACGGTTACGTCATTTGGAATCTATGTCGCTACGAGCTGCACTGACTTTGTGTATTATACACTGATATGTCACGCTTACTCAAACAACAAAGTGAGCGCGAGTGATAGCACTGTTATTTTACCCAGAAATGAGGGAACCTTCGAATACAAAACGATTTCACGTTCAGACCCCAAAAAACAAACTGACTCCCATGAATGAGGTGAAGCTTTAATTTTTTGCAGCTGGCTTGTATAAGCAATAGGGCTTAGGCATTAAAGAAATTAAAAATGTATGGTTAGGTCTCTTTTTCACAGTTGATTTCTTCGAAAAATATCAAAAATATCCCCCCAAAAGAGTTTTATTTTGAATTCAAAGTTCGGCACATTAGTCAAATAAGCAGCAATAAAGTGCGCCGAGCTAGATTTGAACCGATGACCTATGAAGGTCCTTTCACGGTTACGTCATTTGGAATCTATGTCGCTACGAGCTGCACTGACTTTGTGTATTATACACTGATATGTCACGCTTACTCAAAAAACAAAGTGAGCGCTAGTGATAGCACTGTTATTTTACCCAGAAATGAGGGAACCTTCGAATACAAAACGATTTCACGTTCAGACCCCAAAAAACAAACTGACTCCCATGAATGAGGTGTAGCTTTAATTTTTTGCAGCTGGCTTGTATAAGCAATAGGGCTTAGGCATTAAAGAAATTAAAAATGTATGGTTAGGTCTCTTTTTCACAGTTGATTTCTTCGAAAAATATCAAAAATATCCCCCCAAAAGAGTTTTATTTTGAATTCAAAGTTCGGCACATTAGTCAAATAAGCAGCAATAAAGTGCGCCGAGCTAGATTTGAACTGATGACCTATGAAGGTCCTTTCACGGTTACGTCATTTGGAATCTATGTCGCTACGAGCTGCACTGACTTTGTGTTTTATACACTGATATGTCACGCTTACTCAAACAACAAAGTGAGCGCGAGTGATAGCACTGTTATTTTACCCAGAAATGAGGGAACCTTCGAATACAAAACGATTTCACGTTCAGACCCCAAAAAACAAACTGACTCCCATGAATGAGGTGTAGCTTTAATTTTTTGCAGCTGGCTTGTATAAGCAATAGGGCTTAGGCATTAAAGAAATTAAATATGTATGGTTAGGTCTCTTTTTCACAGTTGATTTCTTCGAAAAATATCAAAAATATCCCCCCAAAAGAGTTTTATTTTGAATTCAAAGTTCGGCACATTAGTCAAATAAGCAGCAATAAAGTGCGCCGAGCTAGATTTGAACTGATGACCTATGAAGGTCCTTTCACGGTTACGTCATTTGGAATCTATGTCGCTACGAGCTGCACTGACTTTGTGTATTATACACTGATATGTCACGCTTACTCAAAAAACAAAGTGAGCGCTAGTGATAGCACTGTTATTTTACCCAGAAATGAGGGAACCTTCGAATACAAAACGATTTCACGTTCAGACCCCAAAAAACAAACTGACTCCCATGAATGAGGTGTAGCTTTAATTTTTTGCAGCTGGCTTGTATAAGCAATAGGGCTTAGGCATTAAAGAAATTAAAAATGTATGGTTAGGTCTCTTTTTCACAGTTGATTTCTTCGAAAAATATCAAAAATATCCCCCCAAAAGAGTTTTATTTTGAATTCAAAGTTCGGCACATTAGTCAAATAAGCAGCAATAAAGTGCGCCGAGCTAGATTTGAACTGATGACCTATGAAGGTCCTTTCACGGTTACGTCATTTGGAATCTATGTCGCTACGAGCTGCACTGACTTTGTGTATTATACACTGATATGTCACGCTTACTCAAAAAACAAAGTGAGCGCTAGTGATAGCACTGTTATTTTACCCAGAAATGAGGGAACCTTCGAATACAAAACGATTTCACGTTCAGACCCCAAAAAACAAACTGACTCCCATGAATGAGGTGTAGCTTTAATTTTTTGCAGCTCGCTTGTATAAGCAATAGGGCTTAGGCATTAAAGAAATTAAAAATGTATGGTTAGGTCTCTTTTTCACAGTTGATTTCTTCGAAAAATATCAAAAATATCCCCCCAAAAGAGTTTTATTTTGAATTCAAAGTTCGGCACATTAGTCAAATAAGCAGCAATAAAGTGCGCCGAGCTAGATTTGAACTGATGACCTATGAAGGTCCTTTCACGGTTACGTCATTTGGAATCTATGTCGCTACGAGCTGCACTGACTTTGTGTATTATACACTGATATGTCACGCTTACTCAAAAAACAAAGTGAGCGCTAGTGATAGCACTGTTATTTTACCCAGAAATGAGGGAACCTTCGAATACAAAACGATTTCACGTTCAGACCCCAAAAAACAAACTGACTCCCATGAATGAGGTGTAGCTTTAATTTTTTGCAGCTGGCTTGTATAAGCAATAGGGCTTAGGCATTAAAGAAATTAAAAATGTATGGTTAGGTCACTTTTTCACAGTTGATTTCTTCGAAAAATATCAAAAATATCCCCCCAAAAGAGTTTTATTTTGAATTCAAAATTCGGCACATTAGTCAAATAAGCAGCAATAAAGTGCGCCGAGCTAGATTTGAACCGATTACCTATGAAGGTCCTTTCACGGTTACGTCATTTGGAATCTATGTCGCTACGAGCTGCACTGACTTTGTGTTTTATACACTGATATGTCACGCTTACTCAAACAACAAAGTGAGCGCGAGTGATAGCACTGTTATTTTACCCAGAAATTAGGGAACATTCGAATACAAAACGATTTCACGTTCAGACCCCAAAAAACAAACTGACTCCCATGAATGAGGTGTAGCTTTAATTTTTTGCAGCTGGCTTGTATAAGCAATAGGGCTTAGGCATTAAAGAAATTAAAAATGTATGGTTAGGTCTCTTTTTCACAGTTGATTTCTTCGAAAAATATCAAAAATATCCCCCCAAAAGAGTTTTATTTTGAATTCAAAGTTCGGCACATTAGTCAAATAAGCAGCAATAAAGTGCGCCGAGCTAGATTTGAACTGATGACCTATGAAGGTCCTTTCACGGTTACGTCATTTGGAATCTATGTCGCTACGAGCTGCACTGACTTTGTGTATTATACACTGATATGTCACGCTTACTCAAAAAACAAAGTGAGCGCTAGTGATAGCACTGTTATTTTACCCAGAAATGAGGGAACCTTCGAATACAAAACGATTTCACGTTCAGACCCCAAAAAACAAACTGACTCCCATGAATGAGGTGTAGCTTTAATTTTTTGCAGCTGGCTTGTATAAGCAATAGGGCTTAGGCATTAAAGAAATTAAAAATGTATGGTTAGGTCTCTTTTTCACAGTTGATTTCTTCGAAAAATATCAAAAATATCCCCCCAAAAGAGTTTTATTTTGAATTCAAAGTTCGGCACATTAGTCAAATAAGCAGCAATAAAGTGCGCCGAGCTAGATTTGAACGGATGACCTATGAAGGTCCTTTCACGGTTACGTCATTTGGAATCTATGTCGCTACGAGCTGCACTGACTTTGTGTTTTATACACTGATATGTCACGCTTACTCAAACAACAAAGTGAGCGCGAGTGATAGCACTGTTATTTTACCCAGAAATGAGGGAACCTTCGAATACAAAACGATTTCACGTTCAGACCCCAAAAAATAAACTGACTCCCATGAATGAGGTGTAGCTTTAATTTTTTGCAGCTGGCTTGTATAAGCAATAGGGCTTAGGCATTAAAGAAATTAAAAATGTATGGTTAGGTCTCTTTTTCACAGTTGATTTCTTCGAAAAATATCAAAAATATCCCCCCAAAAGAGTTTTATTTTGAATTCAAAGTTCGGCACATTAGTCAAATAAGCAGCAATAAAGTGCGCCGAGCTAGATTTGAACTGATGACCTATGAAGGTCCTTTCACGGTTACGTCATTTGGAATCTATGTCGCTACGAGCTGCACTGACTTTGTGTATTATACACTGATATGTCACGCTTACTCAAACAACAAAGTGAGCGCGAGTGATAGCACTGTTATTTTACCCAGAAATGAGGGAACCTTCGAATACAAAACGATTTCACGTTCAGACCCCAAAAAACAAACTGACTCCCATGAATGAGGTGAAGCTTTAATTTTTTGCAGCTGGCTTGTATAAGCAATAGGGCTTAGGCATTAAAGAAATTAAAAATGTATGGTTAGGTCTCTTTTTCACAGTTGATTTCTTCGAAAAATATCAAAAATATCCCCCCAAAAGAGTTTTATTTTGAATTCAAAGTTCGGCACATTAGTCAAATAAGCAGCAATAAAGTGCGCCGAGCTAGATTTGAACCGATGACCTATGAAGGTCCTTTCACGGTTACGTCATTTGGAATCTATGTCGCTACGAGCTGCACTGACTTTGTGTATTATACACTGATATGTCGCGCTTACTCAAAAAACAAAGTGAGCGCTAGTGATAGCACTGTTATTTTACCCAGAAATGAGGGAACCTTCGAATACAAAACGATTTCACGTTCAGACCCCAAAAAACAAACTGACTCCCATGAATGAGGTGTAGCTTTAATTTTTTGCAGCTGGCTTGTATAAGCAATAGGGCTTAGGCATTAAAGAAATTAAAAATGTATGGTTAGGTCTCTTTTTCACAGTTGATTTCTTCGAAAAATATCAAAAATATCCCCCAAAAGAGTTTTATTTTGAATTCAAAGTTCGGCACATTAGTCAAATAAGCAGCAATAAAGTGCGCCGAGCTAGATTTGAACTGATGACCTATGAAGGTCCTTTCACGGTTACGTCATTTGGAATCTATGTCGCTACGAGCTGCACTGACTTTGTGTATTATACACTGATATGTCACGCTTACTCAAACAACAAAGTGAGCGCGAGTGATAGCACTGTTATTTTACCCAGAAATGAGGGAACCTTCGAATACAAAACGATTTCACGTTCAGACCCCAAAAAACAAACTGACTCCCATGAATGAGGTGTAGCTTTAATTTTTTGCAGCTGGCTTGTATAAGCAATAGGGCTTAGGCATTAAAGAAATTAAATATGTATGGTTAGGTCTCTTTTTCACAGTTGATTTCTTCGAAAAATATCAAAAATATCCCCCCAAAAGAGTTTTATTTTGAATTCAAAGTTCGGCACATTAGTCAAATAAGCAGCAATAAAGTGCGCCGAGCTAGATTTGAACTGATGACCTATGAAGGTCCTTTCACGGTTACGTCATTTGGAATCTATGTCGCTACGAGCTGCACTGACTTTGTGTATTATACACTGATATGTCACGCTTACTCAAAAAACAAAGTGAGCGCTAGTGATAGCACTGTTATTTTACCCAGAAATGAGGGAACCTTCGAATACAAAACGATTTCACGTTCAGACCCCAAAAAACAAACTGACTCCCATGAATGAGGTGTAGCTTTAATTTTTTGCAGCTGGCTTGTATAAGCAATAGGGCTTAGGCATTAAAGAAATTAAAAATGTATGGTTAGGTCTCTTTTTCACAGTTGATTTCTTCGAAAAATATCAAAAATATCCCCCCAAAAGAGTTTTATTTTGAATTCAAAGTTCGGCACATTAGTCAAATAAGCAGCAATAAAGTGCGCCGAGCTAGATTTGAACTGATGACCTATGAAGGTCCTTTCACGGTTACGTCATTTGGAATCTATGTCGCTACGAGCTGCACTGACTTTGTGTATTATACACTGATATGTCACGCTTACTCAAACAACAAAGTGAGCGCGAGTGATAGCACTGTTATTTTACCCAGAAATGAGGGAACCTTCGAATACAAAACGATTTCACGTTCAGACCCCAAAAAATAAACTGACTCCCATGAATGAGGTGTAGCTTTAATTTTTTGCAGCTTGCTTGTATAAGCAATAGGGCTTAGGCATTAAAGAAATTAAAAATGTATGGTTAGGTCTCTTTTTCACAGTTGATTTCTTCGAAAAATATCAAAAATATCCCCCCAAAAGAGTTTTATTTTGAATTCAAAATTCGGCACATTAGTCAAATAAGCAGCAATAAAGTGCGCCGAGCTAGATTTGAACCGATTACCTATGAAGGTCCTTTCACGGTTACGTCATTTGGAATCTATGTCGCTACGAGCTGCACTGACTTTGTGTTTTATACACTGATATGTCACGCTTACTCAAACAACAAAGTGAGCGCGAGTGATAGCACTGTTATTTTACCCAGAAATTAGGGAACATTCGAATACAAAACGATTTCACGTTCAGACCCCAAAAAACAAACTGACTCCCATGAATGAGGTGTAGCTTTAATTTTTTGCAGCTGGCTTGTATAAGCAATAGGGCTTAGGCATTAAAGAAATTAAAAATGTATGGTTAGGTCTCTTTTTCACAGTTGATTTCTTCGAAAAATATCAAAAATATCCCCCCAAAAGAGTTTTATTTTGAATTCAAAGTTCGGCACATTAGTCAAATAAGCAGCAATAAAGTGCGCCGAGCTAGATTTGAACTGATGACCTATGAAGGTCCTTTCACGGTTACGTCATTTGGAATCTATGTCGCTACGAGCTGCACTGACTTTGTGTATTATACACTGATATGTCACGCTTACTCAAAAAACAAAGTGAGCGCTAGTGATAGCACTGTTATTTTACCCAGAAATGAGGGAACCTTCGAATACAAAACGATTTCACGTTCAGACCCCAAAAAACAAACTGACTCCCATGAATGAGGTGTAGCTTTAATTTTTTGCAGCTGGCTTGTATAAGCAATAGGGCTTAGGCATTAAAGAAATTAAAAATGTATGGTTAGGTCTCTTTTTCACAGTTGATTTCTTCGAAAAATATCAAAAATATCCCCCCAAAAGAGTTTTATTTTGAATTCAAAGTTCGGCACATTAGTCAAATAAGCAGCAATAAAGTGCGCCGAGCTAGATTTGAACTGATGACCTATGAAGGTCCTTTCACGGTTACGTCATTTGGAATCTATGTCGCTACGAGCTGCACTGACTTTGTGTATTATACACTGATATGTCACGCTTACTCAAACAACAAAGTGAGCGCGAGTGGTAGCACTGTTATTTTACCCAGAAATGAGGGAACCTTCGAATACAAAACGATTTCACGTTCAGACCCCAAAAAACAAACTGACTAACATGAATGAGGTGTAGCTTTAATTTTTTGCAGCTGGCTTGTATAAGCAATAGGGCTTAGGCATTAAAGAAATTAAAAATGTATGGTTAGGTCACTTTTTCACAGTTGATTTCTTCGAAAAATATCAAAAATATCCCCCCAAAAGAGTTTTATTTTGAATTCGAAGTTCAGCACTTTAGTCAAATAAGCAGCAATAAAGTGCGCCGAGCTAGATTTGAACCGATGACCTATGAAAGTCCTTTCACGGTTACGTCATTTGGAATCTATGTCGCTACGAGCTGCACTGACTTTGTGTATTATACACTGATATGTCACGCTTACTCAAACAACAAAGTGAGCGCGAGTGATAGCACTGTTATTTTACCCAGAAATGAGGGAACCTTCGAATACAAAACGATTTCACGTTCAGACCCCAAAAAACAAACTGACTCCCATGAATGAGGTGTAGCTTTAATTTTTTGCAGCTGGCTTGTATAAGCAATAGGGCTAAGGCAAATAGGAAAATTAAAAATGTATGGATAGGTCTCTATTTCACAGTTGATTTCTTCGAAAAATATCAAAAATATCCCCCCAAAAGAGTTTTATTTTGAATTCAAAGTTCGGCACATTAGTCAAATAAGCAGCAATAAAGTGCGCCGAGCTAGATTTGAACCGATGACCTATGAAGGTCCTTTCACGGTTACGTCATTTGGAATCTATGTCGCTACGAGCTGCACTGACTTTGTGTATTATACACTGATATGTCACGCTTACTCAAACAACAAAGTGAGCGCGAGTGATAGCACTGTTATTTTACCCAGAAATGAGGGAACATTCGAATACAAAACGATTTCACGTTCAGACCCCAAAAAACAAACTGACTCCCATGAATGAGGTGTAGCTTTGATTTTTTACAGCTGGCTTGTATAGGCAATAGGGCTAAGGCAAATAGGAAAATTAAAAATGTATGGATAGGTCTCTATTTCACAGTTGATTTCTTCGAAAAATATCAAAAATATCCCCCCAAAAGAGTTTTATTTTGAATTCAAAGTTCGGCACATTAGTCAAATAAGCAGCAATAAAGTGCGCCGAGCTAGATTTGAACCGATGACCTATGAAGGTCCTTTCACGGTTACGTCATTTGGAATCTATGTCGCTGCGAGCTGCACTGACTTTGTGTATTATACACTGATATGTCACGCTTACTCAAACAACAAAGTGAGCGCGAGTGATAGCACTGTTATTTTACCCAGAAATGAGGGAACCTTCGAATACAAAACGATTTCACGTTCAGACCCCAAAAAACAAACTGACTCCCATGAATGAGGTGTAGCCTTAATTTTTTGCAGCTGGCTTGTATAAGCAATAGGGCTTAGGCATTAAAGAAATTAAAAATGTATGGTTAGGTCTCTTTTTCACAGTTGATTTCTTCGAAAAATATCAAAAATATCCCCCCAAAAGAGTTTTATTTTGAATTCGAAGTTCGGCACATTAGTCAAATAAGCAGCAATAAAGTGCGCCGAGCTAGATTTGAACCGATGACCTATGAAGGTCCTTTCACGGTTACGTCATTTGGAATCTATGTCGCTACGAGCTGCACTGACTTTGTGTTTTATACACTGATATGTCACGCTTACTCAAACAACAAAGTGAGCGCGAGTGATAGCACTGTTATTTTACCCAGAAATTAGGGAACATTCGAATACAAAACGATTTCACGTTCAGACCCCAAAAAACAAACTGACTCCCATGAATGAGGTGTAGCTTTAATTTTTTGCAGCTGGCTTGTATAAGCAATAGGGCTTAGGCATTAAAGAAATTAAAAATGTATGGTTAGGTCTCTTTTTCACAGTTGATTTCTTCGAAAAATATCAAAAATATCCCCCCAAAAGAGTTTTATTTTGAATTCAAAGTTCGGCACATTAGTCAAATAAGCAGCAATAAAGTGCGCCGAGCTAGATTTGAACCGATGACCTATGAAGGTCCTTTCACGGTTACGTCATTTGGAATCTATGTCGCTACGAGCTGCACTGACTTTGTGTATAATACACTGATATGTCACGCTTACTCAAACAACAAAGTGAGCGCGAGTGATAGCACTGTTATTTTACCCAGAAATGAGGGAACCTTCGAATACAAAACGATTTCACGTTCAGACCCCAAAAAACAAACTGACTCCCATGAATGAGGTGTAGCTTTAATTTTTTGCAGCTGGCTTGTATAAGCAATAGGGCTTAGGCATTAAAGAAATTAAAAATGTATGGTACGGTCTCTTTTTCACAGTTGATTTCTTCGAAAAATATCAAAAATATCCCCCCAAAAGAGTTTTATTTTGAATTCAAAGTTCGGCACATTAGTCAAATAAGCAGCAATAAAGTGCGCCGAGCTAGATTTGAACCGATGACCTATGAAGGTTCTTTCACGGTTACGTCATTTGGAATCTATGTCGCTACGAGCTGCACTGACTTTGTGTATTATACACTGATATGTCACGCTTACTCAAACAACAAAGTGAGCGCGAGTGATAGCACTGTTATTTTACCCAGAAATGAGGGAACATTCGAATACAAAACGATTTCACGTTCAGACCCCAAAAAACAAACTGACTCCCATGAATGAGGTGTAGCTTTAATTTTTTACAGCTGGCTTGTATAAGCAATAGGGCTAAGGCAAATAGGAAAATTAAAAATGTATGGATAGGTCTCTATTTCACAGTTGATTTCTTCGAAAAATATCAAAAATATCCCCCCAAAAGAGTTTTATTTTGAATTCAAAGTTCGGCACATTAGTCAAATAAGCAGCAATAAAGTGCGCCGAGCTAGATTTGAACCGATGACCTATGAAGGTCCTTTCACAGTTACGTCATTTGGAATCTATGTCGCTACGAGCTGCACTGACTTTGTGTATTATACACTGATATGTCACGCTTACCCAAACAACAAAGTGAGCGCGAGTGATAGCACTGTTATTTTACCCAGAAATTAGGGAACATTCGAATACAAAACGATTTCACGTTCAGACCCCAAAAAACAAACTGACTCCCATGAATGAGGTGTAGCTTTAATTTTTTACAGCTGGCTTGTATAAGCAATAGGGCTAAGGCAAATAGGAAAATTAAAAATGTATGGATAGGTCTCTATTTCACAGTTGATTTCTTCGAAAAATATCAAAAATATCCCTCCAAAAGAGTTTTATTTTGAATTCAAAGTTCGGCACATTAGTCAAATAAGCAGCAATAAAGTGCGCCGAGCTAGATTTGAACCGATGACCTATGAAGGTCCTTTCACGGTTACGTCATTTGGAATCTATGTCGCTACGAGCTGCACTGACTTTGTGTATTATACACTGATATGTCACGCTTACCCAAACAACAAAGTGAGCGCGAGTGATAGCACTGTTATTTTACCCAGAAATTAGGGAACATTCGAATACAAAACGATTTCACGTTCAGACCCCAAAAAACAAACTGACTCCCATGAATGAGGTGTAGCTTTAATTTTTTGCAGCTCGCTTGTATAAGCAATAGGGCTTAGGCATTAAAGAAATTAAAAATGTATGGTTAGGTCTCTTTTTCACAGTTGATTTCTTCGAAAAATATCAAAAATATCCCCCCAAACGAGTTGTATTTTGAATTCAAAGTTCGGCACATTAGTCAAATAAGCAGCAATAAAGTGCGCCGAGCTAGATTTGAACCGATGACATATGAAGGTCCTTTCACGGTTACGTCATTTGGAATCTATGTCGCTACGAGCTGCACTGACTTTGTGTATTAATCACTGATATGTCACGCTTACTCAAACAACAAAGTGAGCGCGAGTGATAGCATTGTTATTTTATCCAGAAATTAGGGAACATTCGAATACAAAACGATTTCACGTTCAGACCCCAAAAAACAAACTGACTCCCATGAATGAGGTGTAGCTTTAATTTTTTACAGCTGGCTTGTATAAGCAATAGGGCTAAGGCAAATAGGAAAATTAAAAATGTATGGATAGGTCTCTATTTCACAGTTGATTTCTTCGAAAAATATCAAAAATATCCCCCCAAAAGAGTTTTATTTTGAATTCAAAGTTCGGCACATTAGTCAAATAAGCAGCAATAAAGTGCGCCGAGCTAGATTTGAACCGATGACCTATGAAGGTCCTTTCACGGTTACGTCATTTGGAATCTATGTCGCTACGAGCTGCACTGACTTTGTGTATTATACACTGATATGTCACGCTTACCCAAACAACAAAGTGAGCGCGAGTGATAGCACTGTTATTTTACCCAGAAATTAGGGAACATTCGAATACAAAACGATTTCACGTTCAGACCCCAAAAAACAAACTGACTCCCATGAATGAGGTGTAGCTTTAATTTTTTGCAGCTGGCTTGTATAAGCAATAGGGCTTAGGCATTAAAGAAATTAAAAATGTATGGTTAGGTCTCTTTTTCACAGTTGATTTCTTCGAAAAATATCAAAAATATCCCCCCAAACGAGTTGTATTTTGAATTCAAAGTTCGGCACATTAGTCAAATAAGCAGCAATAAAGTGCGCCGAGCTAGATTTGAACCGATGACATATGAAGGTCCTTTCACGGTTACGTCATTTGGAATCTATGTCGCTACGAGCTGCACTGACTTTGTGTATTAATCACTGATATGTCACGCTTACTCAAACAACAAAGTGAGCGCGAGTGATAGCATTGTTATTTTATCCAGAAATTAGGGAACATTCGAATACAAAACGATTTCACGTTCAGACCCCAAAAAACAAACTGACTCCCATGAATGAGGTGTAGCTTTAATTTTTTACAGCTGGCTTGTATAAGCAATAGGGCTAAGGCAAATAGGAAAATTAAAAATGTATGGATAGGTCTCTATTTCACAGTTGATTTCTTCGAAAAATATCAAAAATATCCCCCCAAAAGAGTTTTATTTTGAATTCAAAGTTCGGCACATTAGTCAAATAAGCAGCAATAAAGTGCGCCGAGCTAGATTTGAACCGATGACCTATGAAGGTCCTTTCACGGTTACGTCATTTGGAATCTATGTCGCTACGAGCTGCACTGACTTTGTGTATTATACACTGATATGTCACGCTTACCCAAACAACAAAGTGAGCGCGAGTGATAGCACTGTTATTTTACCCAGAAATTAGGGAACATTCGAATACAAAACGATTTCACGTTCAGACCCCAAAAAACAAACTGACTCCCATGAATGAGGTGTAGCCTTAATTTTTTGCAGCTGGCTTGTATAAGCACTAGGGCTTAGGCATTAAAGAAATTAAAAATGTATGGTTAGGTCTCTTTTTCACAGTTGATTTCTTCGAAAAATATCAAAAATATCCCCCCAAAAGAGTTGTATTTTGAATTCAAAGTTCGGCACATTAGTCAAATAAGCAGCAATAAAGTGCGCCGAGCTAGATTTGAACCGATGACATATGAAGGTCCTTTCACGGTTACGTCATTTGGAATCTATGTCGCTACGAGCTGCACTGACTTTGTGTATTAATCACTGATATGTCACGCTTACTCAAACAACAAAGTGAGCGCGAGTGATAGCATTGTTATTTTATCCAGAAATTAGGGAACCTTCGAATACAAAACGATTTCATGTTCAGACGCCAAAAAACAAACTGACTGAAAATTGCCCATTATAGTAAAATAACCAAATTTAAATCTTTAAATGTCATTCATTTTTTTCCTGACAACAAATGATTTGATGAAGGATCACGAAGGAATACTTTTACAGTTCACAAACTCTTTAGTTTTACTACTGCAGCTTTGTTAATTATTTATTTTTCCACTCTTGTTTTAAAGTCATAAATTTGTAAGTAAATGTTTTCTACACTGTACAGTATCTCTGAATCTCAGTACACCTAAATATATTTATAATCATCCTGTGAGATATTAACTTTTCCTTAAATTACGTTCCACCAGAACACGTTTACGCATATTCGGTCTTACGTAAACGATCCATACAAAGACTACGTAAACTACTCATTTGATATCCTTATTATTCTCGCATATATCCTTTTACAATCAATTACCCAACCCCAAAGCCTTTGACTTTCATACCTCAACGTCATAACTAAAATACTGCCTTGAGCTCGATAAGAGGCGTCTGACAACTTATTACGGCTCGTCTAATTGAATCAAGCTCAGCTTTGTATTTGCTCGCACGAAACCTAAATGGCGCTTTAGGTGTGCCGCATGAAAGCCTCTGAAATAATTATCTAACGAGATAAGTCAACATATCCGTGAAAGAAGCTGGCAAGAACCAGAAGCCACGTCGACTTCTAAGTCCTGGATCCAACCGACTTCGCTGCTAATGGCTTCTAATGAAAGCAACCGTCACGGGCTGTTACCTCCAGTGGAAAGTGTGTGACAAGGCTGCTTTTCTGAAACACACCGAAAAGGGTTAATGAGTTTCATATGGATCCCCATGCATGCTCGTATGTCGGTCGGCTGCTTTGTGTGGTTTGCAGATGCCAGTCTATAGGTAGGTATGTAGATAGGTAGGAGGCTTGCAAACAAAGTGGTGTAATTTCGCACATCCCTTTCTGTGAATTTCGAAGGTTTTTCCGAATAATACATTTTCAAGGAGCTTATGTGTAAACTTGGTGAAAGTATTTAACACTTCGTTATAATTATGGGAGTTAGGTATATGAGTGTAGTTAATCAGAGGATATGAAAAATTCAGCGTTCGTATTCGTATGTGCACATTGTATATTTCATAATAAGATTCATAAATGTAGCTGTGGACGAGATACAGGGATATAACGACCAATTTTAAATTTCACATTCATCTGTGCACAGATCCCTCAAGTTTGAATCTTTTGCACATATTTCTTTAGGATTTAAATCTGTGAATACTCTGTATTTCGTTCAAGCACTTTTTATTTTATAAAAACAACGATACCAAAAACTATGATATCAGCATAAGAAAATTAAACAAACTTATTTCTACTTTTTGGTATTCGTAATAAAAAATTCCTTTTTATCGAATAATTTTTAGCTTTACTTAACAAATTGATGTGCGATTTAGAGTAAAAATGATATATTTTTTTATTGTATCGTAAAGTCTTGCTCTTAAAAACCTTAATAAGGCTAGGGATATAAAAGAGAGTCGCATATTATTTTTTTTATTATTAACAATTTTTTTCTTATTATTAACAATTGATCCAAAATTGAAATGCATAAAAAAGGAAGCATATTTATCAACAAGTCCTCATTAGCCTTACTTCTCTTTACCAACAACTGATTCGGTTAAGAAAGCAGAAACAGTAATTCAATCTATCCTCTGAACCACAATAGCTAATTGAAATCAAAACAAATCAAACCCGACCATATCCTCTATCAAAACAGGTCCGTCTTCTGAAATCCATGGAATTGAATCCTTCGCTCGTTGAATCTTAAAAATACAATCTGATTCATATCTCCTCGCAATCCTCACAGGCGACCATGAAACGAAAAAACGAATCGAATCCCTTGGAAAAACAACGCGAAAACACAAGACCTAAGCCTTCCTAACACCAAACATAAACACGAACATAATAGTCCTTTATTGAAAATTTGTAATGTGCAACCAATGTATATAAATCCCGTTTGGTTACAAATCGTGGTACGATAAGACCTCGAGGATTCCGATCTCGTGAGCACGTTGCATGGGAAATGAATCGAAATGAATAAAAAAGGATGAGCGAAGGCTGTAAAAACATCACCTCCTAATCATGTATAAATTATTGTTGTGGCAATCCCTACGGCTAGTAACTGTATTCAGGATTTTTACATTGCCATTGGGCTTTACTTGAAACGAAAATGGAAAGGGCCTCGGTTGAGGTGGATTAGAATATTGCAGTTTTTTTTTGCAAGTAGGAGGGTCACATCGGCTTTTTATTAACTGTTATTATCATTGCTGGTAGGCTGGACTCAAGCATCGATCGATGGGTACGTGGCATTGTTACGATGGGCTTGTGTAACGTTCAATTTTTTTATTGATCTTCTGCAGACAAAGCATGCGTGTGGCGATTGAGTTTGAGGGATTTTAAGTAAATTGACGGAATACAACATTCTGTGAGTAATTGATGACATCAAGAGTTGGCGTTATTTTCGGGAAAGCAGTTTTTGACAGTGGAATCATGAGACACGTTCCGTTTGCCATTAACGGGATGTAATGGTTTGTTGGAACATAATGGATTTGTAGAAGATATATGTTAGGGAAACATTTATTTAACAATAATGTTTTGAAAATGTTAATATCGTTTGTTATGGATTTGAAACTGATATAGTTTTTTTAAATGAAAGATTGTAAAAGTGGTATTTTTCTAAGTGGAAGCCAAACAAGTGAAGCACTTTCATTGAAAAATATAATTTAAGGATCTCATGTGATAAAAAAACAGAAAAAGTGATCAACCCTGGTATAAATCGAGAAACACTGTCAGCCTGTAAGACTGAGAATATATTTTAAAGAAAACAAAAACAAATTAACAATATTAATAATCATAATAATAATAATAATAATAATGGCTTTATTCAATAAAAGAGAGTATTAAGCATTGACAATAATCACATATCTAGGGATTGAACAGAGTGTTGTTACTTAACAAAACACACAAGAACCTCAAACTGTTTTACCACAATTGTGGTGGTATGAGAGGTAGATTATCTAAACTTTTTCTTGAACTTTTCCTCTTAAACTTTTTCTTCAAATCATGCCATTTTAATTTACTTGCCTTCACCGAAACTTGGCTCAATGATTCAAATACAAACGAAGAAATTCTTGACAGCAGCTGGACTATTTACAGAAATGATCCAGCACTTAATTGTTCAAATCTCTTTCAATAATACGTCGATTTACATACATTGGTGTAGTTTATATTCCATCCAGACCTGACGAATCGGTATATGACCATCTATGTGAATCAGTATCTTCCTTCGTATCATCCCTTAACGAAAAAGACAAAGTTATATTCCTGGGAGATTTCAATTGCCCTAATCTATATTTTATTCCCGATTCCAACAACTGCAACCTGATGAGTACCTTCTATGGCAACGCTTTGCAGCAAGTTTGTCCGACTCCTAACCAAAACGGTAATTGGTTGGATCTTGTGTTCACTAACGCTTGTGACGAAGTAGTGGTAAGTCCAACTGATGACACGAAGCATCTTTTTTGTAATAGTTCGGACCATACAGCACTCTCAGTTGAACTTACCACTCCTGATTCTATTTACTTAAGAACGTACAATAATTCAATTGTATATGACTTTCTTAATGCTAATTATGAAAGCATTCACCATCACCTTGACTCTATAGATTGGACGAATACTTTTTCACCGTTAGATCTTGACGAAGCCATTTCCACCTTATATAACAAAATCTTTGACGCCGTTGAAAGATATGTACCTAAGATAAAAAAAAGAAGAAAAAGTTGTCTGAGCCATGGCTTGATAGATATAATGAAGTATAATGAAGATGGATATAATGAAGTCGCTGAGCAGTTTTTAGCAAAGTCTCTCGAGGCTTATGACAATTACATTAAGACAACTGGTAAAAATATAATCCGCGATCCGAAAAAAATTTATGATTTTGTAAATGTGCAGCGAAACACTATTGGTTATCCATTGTCGATGTTCTTTAATGATATCACTTCTTTCTCTCCTACTGATTTATTCGCAGACAGTTTCCAGAATATTTTTAATGCACCCAACCCATCAAACTCACACCTCTCTTTCTTTCATTCTGCTCCTACAGCTTTTGTCGGCCAATTAGAAATTACGCGTGATGAAATACGTAAATCTATTTGGGGAGTCGACTGCAACAAAGGCCCTGGGCCCGATCTTCTTCCTACAACTTTTTTGCGCAAGTGTGTAGAGCACTTCCGCCTGGAGTTACCATCTTGCTGGAATCTTTCATATGTCACACCCATCTTCAAAAATGGTGATAGACGCTGTATCGGAAATTATAGGGGCATTGCCATCTCATCTTCAATGCCGAAACTTTTTGAAAAGATTGTTTACGATAAACTTTCCCCACTTGTTGACTTCCGTCTGAACAAGCAACAGCATGGTTTTAGAAAAGATCGCTCAACTATCACAAATTTGACAGTCCTAATCTCAGACGTTCTGTGTAAAATGGAGAAAAGATACCAAATTGACGCAGTCTATACAGACTTTACGAAAGCTTTTGACAGAGTTGACTACTCTACCTTAATTCTAAAGCTTCAGAAATTTGTACTTGCCGGATCTTTGCTTTGCTTTGCTTAGCTCGAAATCGAACACAATTGGTAAAATTTCAAGGACTCTTATCGCAAAATATTTCTGCTACCTCTGGTGCACCACAAGGTAGCCATCTTGGCCCACTTCTTTTTAATATATTAATTTCTGACCTATTTGACGTCCTATTAAATATACCTCATCTACTTTATGCCGACGATCTCAAAGTGTATCACATCATTAAATCTAAATCCGATGCACTCCTTCTCCAATCTAAACTTGATTCACTTGATGGTGCAATGAAAACAATCTCTCTCTCAACATTGCTAAGTGCAAGGTTATAAGTTTTTTCCCGAACATGCACCGTCTCACATAAAACGTACTTCCTCGACAATAATTTGTTAGCTCGAATTGAAAACGTTGTTTACCTTGGTGTTATCTTGGATGAGAGACACCGCTTCACCTTAGGTAGGTTGGAATGGTTTTTGCGGGATGGTTAAAATTTGAAATTTTTTTTAACTAAGTGGTTTTGAAAGCCGCTTTACCTTACATTATGATCAAATACTTTCCCGTGCTTCATCAAAAGACATGCCAAGAAATTTCGTAGCCTATAGGTCACAAGACCCTTATACATCTCACTTGCACGCCCCATTCTCGAATATGCTTCCATTTGCTGGAATCCGACTTTTTAAACCCACAGTGACAGACTCGAATCCATACAAAAGCAATTCTTACTTTGCGCATTGAGAGAACTATACAACCCTTACGATTTTAATGCCCTTCCTCCTTATGAGTTTCGACTGGGTCACCTAAACTTATTGACACTTGCATCCGGAATAAAGATGACTTCGGCCTGCTTCACATTTGACGTCATTAGAGGCGTTATAAGAGTTGAATTCCTGAATAGTAAAATGTTGTTAAATAACCCAGTAAGGAACACCAGGTCCTTTCGTTTACTTAAGGAATATCCACATTCCACTACTTACGCAGCTAATGAGCCGATAAAGAGATGCTGCAGGATATTCAATAGCATAAGTAATCTGTATTCTCCAACGGTCTCAAAATTATCCTTCAAATCTTCCGTTTTCCAAGCCATCCGCAACCCCTTATGCTAAGCTATATGTCAATGTTTTATTTACATATTTGTTATTTATTTATTGTTATTGATTTATTTGTTAATTATTTAATTTATTTAATTTTTCGATTTTTTTTATATACTCATATTAATTTTCAATTTTCAATTTTGCTTTGTATTTTTTATGTGACTTGTACCTTGCTTGGCTAGTAAATAAAATAAAATAATCTATAAGGGAACCTTAGTAGAAGTAGAGTCTTTAATGTATGTTGGCGCTGGTTAAGGGAAAAAGCTTACAAAAACCTTACGTTTTAGTATTAAACTAACTTACTGACTAGCTTAGACTAACTTATACCTAGCAAATATTTAAGTTAGAGTAATTGTTTGCATTTAGCTATAAATTGTGAGAATCTAATTTCAGCAGTCGGTGAGATCGGTTTAATTCTGTCAAGCCTGTGGAGGAGTCTGGTTGAGAAGTGAATACTCGACAAAGTATAATTTTCAGGCATTTGTTTTGAGCTGTTTGCAGTTTCTTTTTATGGCATGAAGCGCATCTACTCCAGACAGGTGCAGCATAGAAAACTGTCGGTTGAATTATGAATTTAAATAATAGTATCTTGATTGCTGTCGACAGTTTGGGCTTTTGCATATGAAGGGGTAGTTGGAAACTTTGCTCACAACTGCATCGGTATGCTCTTTGAAAGTTTGTTTAGCGTCGAGATGCACACCCAAGTATTTCACTGAATGAGTCCATATCACATTTTCACCTAAGATGTTTATCTGGGGGTTCGGTAGGTTTCTTGTGGCTCTCTTTTTGCTGAAAAAGATAGCTTGCGTTTTAGCAGGGTTAATTTTGATTTTCCATTTGTCGCAAAATTCGCTCATAAGAGCGAGCTGCTACTGCAGTATATTGATAACAGCATCTGGGTTACTCGAGCTGAAAAATATGGCTGTGTCATCAGCGTACATGGCTATTTCGCAGTTATTATAACGCTGTATATCAGCAGTGTAAATGTTAAAGAGAGTTGGACTTAAGATTGACCTTTGCGAAACATCAACAGGAACGCGGTATTATGTAGACAAGGCACATGCCTTCACTGTGAAAGTTCTGGTTTCAATGAAAGAACCAATTACTTTGATGATGTAGACCGGAAAGGAATAGTTCATAAGCTTAAATATCAGCCCTTTGTGCCAAAATTAACAATATTATAGTTATATTTAACACTTTATTATATTAATCAAACATTCAATTAAGTCAAAAAACAAACAATAAGACAGTTTCAAACAAGTTTTCAATTCAGACGCGGTAGCTTTTGTATTTTTTTTTTGTATCTTTTGTTAGTATGTTGCCGTGGAATTATGAAGTAAATTTGTGCTATTTATTTTTACGCACAAACATTTAAATGTAGAGAAGCGTCGGCTGGTTAGAATGTACAATGAAATATTTTCGAAATTCATTGTATTTTAAACCAAAGACTTTCATTCGACGTGTTTTAAATTGCACTTTACTGTCCAAATTTCAAAACAGCGGAAGGAGTTTCTTAATAAACATTTTAAATTTGTTACTGCGTACTCAAAAACTGCATGGCTAATCGAAATTAGTACGTAAAATTTCAAAACTTATGATTAAAAATTATTGTTGTTTCTTCGAGAGTAAGACAAGGCAGCCACTTAGGACGATTTCTGGTCAATTTGTTAGTTTGGATCTATCAGAGGTTTTGTTAAAAACGCCGCATGTCTTCTATGCGGATGATTTGACGATTTGTCATAAATTTAATCAAAATCAGGCTTGAAGTTCCTGAAATCAAAATTGTTATTCTTTGAGAAATGGTATGATCAAAACAAACTTGAACAAAACAAACAAAACAAACGGACTTAGCATACATACATATGTTCTATCTATATTTTCTCATTTTAAAGTTAGCACCGGATTCGAAAACTACATACTCTATTACATCATTCTACAAAATTTGAAAAACCTATCTTTTGCGGAAGTAGGTATATTAAAATTGATACTGAAAAATGTACTCTCCATATATCTGCAGTAAAAATCAAAACACAAATGATTGAATATCTTGAAAGTACTAAAATGTAGATAGAATCTGTATGGTTAGTAGGGCAGCATACAAACTGAGTATAGAGACAGAAATATAAATGCGGCAAAATGCGGCAAAATATTTCATAATTTTGGCAAATATTTTTCCCCGTCTATTTCCAAGTCCAAATTTATGACTGACCTTTCCAAAGCTCTGATATCGCAAATTAGCACCTACAAAACCATATCTCCTTAAAACTAGAAAACTTCAACAATTGACAAACAGAAAACAGTCTTGTGATATGTACACCTTACCTTAGTTTAAGGTAATTTGTAATTAATTTAATAAAGCTTTATGGTTTGCTGTTAATACGTTTGCTAGTTATATGGTTTTTGCTGGTGAAATAAATATATAGAAATAAATTGGCCTGAAATGAATATATATATATATATATATATATATATATATATATATATATATATATATATATATATATATATATATATATATATATATATAAATTGAGAGGTGTGTTCTGTGCCTTCATAGGACAGCGCGAGTTTTTGTAGCCTGAATGATTAAATAAGATAACGCAACTCAGAACAACGTGACTGGTGGGGTGTGAGGTGCCGCGATTCCTGATTTAATAATTGAAGGAACTAAAATTTGTGTTGTGTTATGTCGCGTCACACACGCTACACACATCTCAATTTGCGCCTAGCTAACACTATTTTCAATCGAGCGAAGAAAATTACCGTGGCATAATTCTCTCTGTATCTCATACATTTTATTTGGGCATCTTAAACTGTAATATCTGCTCAACATTTTGTTAAGCGAGGGTTACTTTTTCCAAAAAAAAAAAATGGGAAACAAATTAATAACGTTTTATCAGTCAACCATTTTTTTTCATTATAAGTTTTAATTCTATACACGTAGTTTCAATTCCTATGTAACATGACCTTAACTACTATGAACATAATCTCAAAACATATAATATAAAGTGGTTTAAAATAAATAGCTCTCCAAAACCTCTTGTAGCCTAGTGGAATCTGAATGCAAGTGGCTTTTATTTGTAGTAAATTAAGAGCTAAGAAGTCAAATGCCTATTATATAAATAGGTATTCTCATCATCTACGCTTGTTAAAATACCAAAATTGGCTAAAACGGCAACAATTACACTTTTAATTTGTTTTTTTATAAGGGCTTTAATGCATGGTTCTTGCGTTATAATGCATGGCTCTGCAAGCTATAATACAAAGTGCCCACTTCTATGAATACTTCGCTATGCATTATGGTGTCACTTGCTATGTTTTATGACAATCCCGAAATCAACTGTGCATATAACGTCAAAAGTATGTAAACTATGGTCTCTGGTACAATGTTTTTCTCGGTGCATCTTATTTATTAATGCAACTGATATTATTACCATACTAACTTATACTAACACTATGCTACCAATATTTCAATTTTTTTCAATTCTATCTCAATGCAACATTTATCTCCAATTTCATAGAGACCTCATAAACTAACTGTATTCATAAATAAAGTGTGGAACATCAGACAAAACCTCAAGAAAATCAGACGCAAATGTATTAAATAGTTGAGGTCAGAAATACCTGCCTTGCGGCACACACGGCGGCACACGGCGGGATATAAATTTAATTAGTTTATTTTATTTTATTTATTTCAACCAAATAAGGCGTACAAAAAATAATTACAATTAATATTTAACAATTGATATAAATTTGTACAATACACGATGAAATATACAATACAAGAACTTTAAAAATATAACCATCTTTGGTAGGGAATTGGATAGGGCATTCATGACGTGAGCACCTTAGTCAGAGCAGTTTTAAACCTACGTCGCCGAATGGTTGGGGAATAGTATTTTGTGAAACTATTGAATATTTTGCAACATCTTTTGATTGGCTCATTGTTGGCGTAAACTGTGTGGTGTCAGTATTCATTCAGTAAACGTGTGTGCCTCGTCCGCCTTACTAATTCATTGAAGGTCATCATATTGGACTGAGACACAACATTGATCAAGCCTCTAATAACATCAAAAGTAAAGCAGGGGAGCATATGACTATGCTCCGCGATGATAGGCTTGATAGATTTAAGAGACTTAGCCTGTATCTGTATGAAGGTAAATGATCAAATTCGTAAGGATTATACAGATCTCTCAACGCAAATAACAAGAACTGCTTCTGCACCGATTCGAGCCTATCGCTATGGACATCAAAGGTGGAGTGCCAGACAATACATGCATATTCGAGCAATGGCCGAACCAGAGCTATGTATAAAGACTTCGTGGCCCATAGGTTTTTGAATTCCTTCCCACGTCGTTTGATGAATCCAAGCTGCTTACTAGCCTTGCTTAAGACTTTGTCATAGTGTAAATTAAAACACAGCTTTTTATCCAAAATAACCCCGAGGTCGATGACATTGTCAACATTATTGATTGCAACATTATTGAGGCGGTAATCAAAATTTATATTACTGATTTTGCGGGAAAACTCATTGATATAAAAGTATAGAGGATATGGGCATAGCGAAATTTTTGTTGCCATTTTTTGGATTGTTTGATAGTTGTAGTGAATACATGCAACTGGCATAAAAATACAAAGGTGTAGTGATTATACGATTTCGTATAATTAAAGGGGCCAATATATTTTAAATATATTAAAATGGTGTTTCGATTTAACTAGAAGAATTTAATAGTAAAATACAATCACAATATCTATGAACGGTTAATGATGAAATACGTGGAAATTTTATTTATTAACATTTGTGATGAATTCAAATAAAAGAAATTGAATCGATGATTTGAATAAATTTTTGGATTTTATCCCGAGAAAATGCAACACAAATCAGTGCGCGTTATTAAATTTATAAACCAATGTTATTGATAAGAATAACTTCTGTTCAAATCATTTATCAACCATAAACTCAGAATAGTTAAAATGCATTTTAAAATACGAATCTTACCACAGAACCAAATCTTAAGTTACCAGCCCCCCTCCACCTTTTGCAACCGGGCTTGGGACCAGCGTTGGCGGTTTTACGGCTTCCCTTGGATAATTTAATTCATAATATAATCCGGGTTATTATTTAGAAGCATAGAGAATAGTTACATTCGAAAATATGTGAGAGATTAGATCTGTTCGCGTACTGCAGCAGCAACATATTTTTGCAGCTGGCTTCTTTCTGTGGCAAAATTTGGGTGGCAGCAAGAGTACTAAAACGACTTGCTGTGAATCTATTTTAATATAAGGTGCGTTTTTTTGCACACCCGAGCAGATCCAAATTTGTTAAGTATATTGAATACATTTACAATTTTGTTGTTGTATTCAATACACTTAACAAATATTGATCTGCTCGGGTGTGCAAAAAAACGCACCTATATTATAGTAATAGATTCAGGTACGTGAACAGACCTATTAGAATCTTCAATATGATTTTCCTTATGTTTTCGCGTAAGTTTTTGCTAGTTAATTTCAAACACAGCAGATTGTAAAATATTTTAAAAATTCAATCGTAGTTTCCATTATCTGGGAAAAAAACACAATATAACTTATTCCCCAGAACATTTATCACTTCCACTTACTAACGCAATTTGCACTTTTTATAATGATGCAATTGCGGTATCCAAGACAGTTAAGGCTACGATTTTGAATACATATTCTGCAAACAACAATTTCAAAACATTCATTTAAATATAGACCATTTATAAGAGTACTAAAGGACATTACAATACATTTACGTGTGCATGATCTTTGCATATATATATATATATATATATATATATATATATATATATATATATATATATATATATATATATATATAAATATATATATATATATATATATATATATATATATATATATATATATATATATATATATATATATATATATATATATCTATATACATAAAAATGTATATATATATGTATATGTATATGCATATGTATATATATATATATATATATATATATATATATATATATATATATATATATATATATATGTTTATATATATATTTATTTATGTATATATTTGCACATATTTGCGATAGAGGTGCAAAAACTCAGCTATTCTCACAGCTTCGCACCTCCCTCCTCTTTTCTCAACCGGGCTTGGGACCGGCTATGGCAGATTTACAATGCTCGTTACATAATTAACTGTTATTTATTGGCTTCAGAAACTACCATTTTACTATTTCATTTTCTATTTTCATGTACCTGAGCATATGCTGAAAATGCCCCCTTTCATTATTTAGTTTAGTACCCGCTTTGACCTACTTACAAATTTAACATGTCACACTGCTTAAAATGTAAACAAACCGGGTGATGTTTTCGTTTTCGCGACAATTGCCAAGCTATTATTCACGCAAACGAAATAAACTGACGTATTTGAAATTTAAACACTTCACGCATTCTCTAACAAAAGCTTTATTTTAAAAATATTAAACCGTTCACTCATTAACTTTATTTTCTTTCACCACAACCAAACCGCACAACATAAAACCTGCTTTACCTAATTCTGTATACACATTAGCTTAATGAAATAATCACTCGACACTGCCACTCATATGCGCACGACACTAAATGCAATATTTTTTTGAATGCAGCTCCCGATCACGAATTATAAAGCGTTTTATAAATGCGCGGCTTGAAGACAATCGATTTTATGAAACGAAAATTGACAGTCCCAGTTGCTGGAACGATGCAGGAACACCTGAGATTGTCAGAACACTGCATTCTCACCCATATTAATACAATTGTTTCTGGCAACAGTCACGGACAGTATACGTATATGCTATTCGCATATCCTCTATACTTTTATATCAATGGGAAAACTAATGACTTGACATTTACTGACATTAATGTCGAGATTATTTTGTTTGCACCCCTGCTCAAGAGAAAGCAGTTTTGATTGAAGGAAAATAGGGTTTAATTACTTTATCAGGGTTTTATCAGGGTTTCTGAAATACGAAATCTGTGTAAGTTTAAGGATACCGTGGTCAACCCAGTCAAAGGTTTGTGTGACTAGATTCAGTGTTGATGGTATCAATTTGATACATTTGCCTATATTGCATAAATTCTCATGATATGAAATATTCATGATGTTGGCTTTGATTGACTTGCTTTTTCGAAAATCACATTCTTGTTCATTTATAAGAAAAATTGCCTAGACATTTATTTCAATTTTATTGCTCATGTTAGGATTCAAATGTCGCAAATAATATTTGAAAATAAATACTGGGAAAATTAGGCTAAATCACTGTTTTATCGCGCAATGTTTTGTAACGTAATTGCAATTTTTTGTTAGGTAACGTTCAAAATCGGAGGCTCACACTTTATGCATTTAAATTAAAATAGCTGCGTTTTTTTTCATCCAGAGTGGTGTATGTATCTGGCATGTATTAAAAACCGATCCGGAGTAGCAAGCAAGATTATTTCATTCCTACTTAGTTGGCAACAGTGTGCTTATTAGACATTTGCCAGTTTAAAATTCAAACCTCGAAACAGCAAATGTATAGCTAGAAAATTCGAATCAGATTAATTTCTTTTTGAAATATTGTCGAAGAATATTTTTTTTTTTTTTTTTAAATACTAGATCCCTTTTGACAAGGATTATGTTGGCTTATGACGATTCGTATCAGCCATCGGTTTACGATAACACCCGTTTATGGTGGGTTTGACCTCAAATTTTTTCTCTAGACAACACAAACACATAAGTGACTCAAAACAACGCAACGAACACGAAACCGCAGTTTAAGACACGTTGATACACGTATTATCAATTTCAGAGAAAAACCGTCCTTCGGAGAAAAGCAAATTTCTCAGCAATTTTCCGGCTACAACCTTCCACCACAAGAGCTAACACGCGGATGTCGAAGAATATTTAGACTCGTGCGATGGGAAATCTGCTGACAGCACTGATTTTTTAATCATATTCATGCGATTTAATTTTTTCTGGTTGCTAGGTTGACAGGAAAATTTTGGGGAATTTGTCTCGGCATTCAACTGTTTTAGTTGATATGCCTTTTCAAAATACGCTTCACAAAGTGCTCGAGTACGAAATCCCACTGATTTGACAAATGTTCGTACTCTGGATGCTCTTGTTATTTTGCGTGCATTACCGCTATCTTGCACTACTCTGCATGCAAAAAATAACGCACCTTATATATTGCAATATTCTTCATTGCATAGTTACCATAGATTACAAGTTCAAAATAAAAAATTATTAAATTAAAATTAAATTTAATAATAACTAAGCACGTTCCCATTTACGATCCAATTCTTGAAACAAAACAGTTGATTTTACTATTTATTCGGTGAAAATACTGCCAGACTCGGTGAGACTGGTCAAAATACTGTTAAAGAAATACAGAAAAGTGGGCAACGCGACAAAAGAGAAAGTGAAGCTGAGCTCAAAAGAGAGGCTATAGTCGCACACGGGCCGTGGGAGTGCATTGAAGTAGTGTTTTGAAAAAAAAAGACCTCTAGCGCATAAAAATTATTATAAAAACTGATTTTTAAAAAGAAGGGGAAGAAATTCGCAAACTTTTCATATTCAATATGTTTAAAATATTTACTGCACTCATTTCTTGTACTCTCGACCAGAGTATATAGTATATAGTGTATGGAAATTATGTATATAGTATATAGTGTAAGATATATGGTGTATGGAAACTTTCACCACACCAAATTTACTAATAAAATTCCTTAGTGTACAAGTGTCCAAACTTTTGGTGGCGATGACTTCATCGGAAGTTTCAGAGGTAGAAAGACTTTGAGAGTTGCCATCCACCGAAAAATTCAACACTTAAACAATTCAAACAAAAGTCACTTGTTTTCATTTTTTTGATGCGATTATTGGATTTGGAGTCCTAGGCATGCAAAGATTTTGAGAGTTGCCCCTCAAAAAAACAACCATTTAAAAAAAAACAGGTCTTCATTTCATATTTTTATTGAAAAGTGCTTACTGACCACATGAAAATTTCCTGGTAGCATGTTTTGGGTGAAATGCTCCCTGTTAAAAACGCAGCCGAAAATGTACCAAACTTAAATCATGTTTAGGTCAAGTCACTCGGAGAATTCTGTTTCAATCTGATGACTGCACCGGGTGTTATAGGAGTTGAAAGATTTTTAGGTTTACCACCCTCTCAAAAATTAAAATTCAGTGTCGAATCAATACACCTCGAAAATTTATTGGCAGGATTATTTAGTGCGAAAATAACAAAAATCATTTTAGCTGGCAACTTTATCTAATTTTGCAGTCAAAAATTAGATCAACATACCGAGTAAATTTTAATCAACCGTTGAAATTCCAAGCAGTGCAATCGCGATCAGACTTTGTGTTCCAAAAATCCCTTTACATTTTGCGCGCTATGGCTAACTGGCTGCGCAGTCACTGACTGTCTAAGTAACACACTCAACTTTACTGGCGTACGTAATTCACATAGCTTATTGTTTTTTTTTCGTAAATAATTCAGTTAAAACAAGTAATAAAATTAAAGAAGCGCTATTGCGTCAATTTGGTTTCTTTGCACTCGATTAAGAAAGGCGCTATCGTGCCGTTCGGGATTTTTCGATCATTTTTTTCAATGGCTCCTGGGACTCAAACGACTAATCTGGTTAACCAGCCTTAAGAAAATGTGGTGTTGATTGCTGATATTTAAAGATGGCGTCACAGCCACAGGGTTGGCTGATCCGAATTGCTTAAACTAGACATGCTCCAACTTATAATTAGCATAACGTCATAACCTATGAGTTTTATATTGATCTGATGATACGACCATGAGTTTTCCTGAACAGAAATTCCGTCCTCAAAAAATTGGTAATTTGGCGAAAGGTTACCGTTCTTTTGCAATGCAGAATTTTCAAAGGTTGCAAACTGACAAGGTGTACAAAGCACCAGATTTAAAAATCGATCGCATTTTCCCAAAAATATTTTTTTTTTCATTCTTCAAAAATTAATAAATTTTTAGATAAGAGATTTGAGTACCTTTTGATTTTAGTTTCGATTATATTTGATTCCAATCGTTTTTGGACGAAGCATCGATTGGAATGAGCAGCTTATTAAACGAAGAGCCAAGGAGAAATGGATGTAGCCGATTTTAAAGACCGGCCAGTTTTTACATAGAAACCTTTTTGTATTCAATCTGAGTATTTTGCAAACTATCGATTTGGAGACATGCCTAAAATATAAATGCACTTATTGATTTAAAAAGAACTTAATTTTGACAAACCATCAGTATTTATGACCAGTACGCAAGTGAACTAAATATGTATTTCGTTTCTCTTTCAGAATTTATACAACCCCAACATATCTGGCCTTATATACAACATAATTTTCTTCATCATTCACAAATCAACCATGCTGCGTTCCTTGCGAATGGCAATAGTTGTCAGCCACAGGCCACATCGTCACCTGGCAGCACAATTAGTGATAGTGACAATCATTCTAATGGTCTTCACAATAATAACAATAGCAATAGTCCGGGCGAAACGACAGACGAACGGTTACAGTGCCGCGACAAACAGGTGATAGCGAAACCGATGCCAAGTCGTCCGACACCATTCCTCCATCACACCCTCAATCATCCGCACCTGCATTCGTTACTGGCGCACTGTAGAAATCCATACATGGGAGGTAATTTCCGAGATAAAATAAAGCTTTGCTTGACTTTGCTTCGTAAAACCCTAAAATAATTACGATATATACATTGTAGTGGGGCCACCGCAAGTTTTCCCAATGCCGCCAGGCCAAGGATTTCCTTGGGCGCATTCGTCACGAGGTAAACCACGAAGAGGGATGATGCGACGTGCCGTGTTTTCAGGTAAGTTGGGGTGATCCAAATGAAATGTTATATATTGCTCTGAGGAGGATGGAAAACTGTTTTGATTAAATATGAGACCTGCAATTTGTAAAATCATGAAATCAGAAAAACATCTACGTTTTTCGGGAAACATAAAAATATGATTCATAATTTTTTCGGACATCGTTATTTTATATCTAAGCCATCGGCTAAAATGCACAG
Organism: Nemotelus pantherinus; assembly: GCA_963978885.1. Taxonomy (NCBI): domain Eukaryota; kingdom Metazoa; phylum Arthropoda; class Insecta; order Diptera; family Stratiomyidae; genus Nemotelus; species Nemotelus pantherinus. The sequence goes on from OZ022263.1 coordinate 60,584,769, forward strand.
AAAACACAATTAATATGCATGTGCTTTCAGCGAAGAAAGATAAAATTACACATATTTCTCCCATGCTGTTATTGAAAAAGTTGCTCCGTTATGTCTGGAAAATAGGTCAACATTTCTTATTCATGATTAAAATAGTACTCCATTATCTCAGCTCAGATTTCTGCCACAAATACCTTACCATCACTACACCCTCCATCTTTATTCAAATATATTTATTTCCATTTAACTAGATTCCCAGCGTAAAGGACTGGAAAAACGGTTTCAGATGCAGAAATACATCAGTAAGCCGGATCGAAAAAAGCTGGCAGAAAGACTGGGCCTCAAAGATTCACAGGTAATTTACACAGGGGCTGTGTAATGAGCGATAATGCTCGCAGCCTTAAGTATGTCATAATAATAAATAGCAAACCCAGTTAATTTATCCGTCATAGAAATAAGTGCCTTCCGGGACAATGAAGATGCCATGAAAAATCCAAACGATATAACATGGATAATTATGGGCCACTTTACTCTTGACCTCGCACCATCATCGTGTCGTCGTCGGCCTTGATGGTTGCGCAAAAAATCCTTCGCAGACGTTGTTCCTGAAATGGGACAATCAAACTCCGCCTCCCTGCGATTATTTCCTTGATTCCGTTCAAAATGCGATTGTATACGTTTTTTCCTCCCATTGCGAGCTGTAATCCTGCCATCACCCGACCGTGCTTGGCAGTTATAAACCCATTCAGGATTCGTTACCACCCAGCGTCTTATGTGCGCAGAATCCCTTTGTCTTCCACGTACACATTCCTCGAAGACGAGGTGGCCGAGGTTGCTGAAACAAAGAGAAATGGGAAATTCTTAAGTGGAACTCATGCAATGCTGATGCTTTCACGTGCCTGGCGTTAAGGGGGAAAATGAAGTTTTTGTTTGGTGATGAGTAAAGTGCATTTATATGATTTGCTGCAATATGACCTTGCGCCTTGATGGTGGGAAAAGTGCAGTGTAATAGAATTCCATGTACGACTGGCAGAAGAACAAGTTTATTCAACCTTACTGTGAACCAATGAACACATAGTGGACTAGTAAGTTAAGTGTTATATGCTTCGGGATGAACTATTTTACGTGCACGATGGTCAATGTTGTAATCAATGTTTTTGGGCAGTGGTTAAATAAAAGAAGGATTTTAAAAAATCATATTAACTTGCAAGCTGGTTTTAATTTGCGGTAAAGTCACTTGCTTCAATGAGATTTTTAAATAAGCTCTGTAGTCAAGACATCTTAAGTTTTTTTTTGAAATTGGAATTATATAAATTATTCTTGGCGTGCAATGGAGCTCGATTTTTATTTGTTGCTCAAATTTTCTTTGCTGAGATCTGCTGCTGTAACCTAAGATCCATAATTATAATTGGAGCATGCCAAATGGCTAGTCAATGCCAGATCGAGAATCGTTGTAATGCTTCCAATCACCAGTGACATACTTCATATTTGGTATATATAATTTTTTTTTTGTTATTGTTTTTCTTACAAATAAATCAAATCGACCAAGCAATATAGATATGAGGCGAAACAGTAAATAAACGCATATTTCTTTCAATCGCCGTTATGTTAAATATAAGTAAAAAAAAAAACATATTAATAATAAAAAATGATAGAAAAATCGAATCAGAGTAGCAAATAATTAATTATTTTTAATGCGGGTTTATGTTTTAACCGCTTAGAGGGGTTGTTGCTTTTGTCGACAAATATAAGTGGTTATTGACGTTTGCCAGTTTGACATGTTGTAAATAAACGTACACAACATTTTTAACATACCTATTATTCTGTTCACTAATAATTTTTGCAAAAATTAAGCTAGCGAAATGAATTTCGAACGTATGTGTGCGCTAGGTGCCCAAAAAGAGATAGGGAAAATTTGAAAATTTTCAAAATGCGATAACTATTTACAAAGCTGTCAAATCATTACGAAACTTTCAGGGCATATTGATATCATTAATTTGTATATTTGTGTTGGCAACCCCTCAGCTAGGGCAGGCACTGAAAGTGAAACCCTTCAAATCATCGACTATCCTGAAAAATTGTCTGAAAAAAACGCCACTCTGCTTTGTCTAGTAAGTAAAACAATTGAAATGTTACAACGGGCAAGAACGGTAGCCCTTCCCCAATTTAAATATATTTTTAGCATCAAAAACTTCTGTTCACGGGAACTCACGACCCAGTAATCAGGTACACCTGAAATTTACAGAATGTGTTTGCCTTAAGTAGGACCAAGCCTGATAAAAGCGATTTAGAAATTTGAGCAATTCTGTGCCAGCGGTGCCATCTTGAAAAATATCATAAAAAATAACTGCTTTTGGCCCTATAAATTCTGATTCAGTCACCAGATTTTGACGAAATTCACACAGTAGCTGAATCACTCAGAAAAATTTCATCACTTAACATTTTTTTAGAATCACTTTAAATCAAAAGTTGAAACACTTTTAAATCAAAAGGGAATCTTATTTGAATTCCACTTTATTATAAAAATTTTATTTTCAAATCAAAATGTTTCATCATTGAATGAAAAATAAAACATTAAAACAAGCAAGACTCACTTTGATACAACGTTGACTCACTTTGATACAGCGTTATTGAAATGAAGTGAGATTATTTGAATTAAAAAGAAACGTATATGGCGCCAAATCATATTTGAACATTTTTGATTCAAAAATTTTTTGATTCCGCGAACTATACACTAAATTCCACCTAAATTATATAGTCCACCTGCTGTAAACACTCAGTGCCCGACCCAAGCGATAGGTCAGTACACGATTTTAAGCGACCTGACCTCAAATAGCACAATATCGCTGTAAACACTCCCGACCTAAGCCTTGATTTTAGCGCGACTATTAATAATATATGTACGTTGAATTCAAGCTCGCAACTCTCTCGTTTGACTCAAAATCATTTAAATAATCATGTTTGAGAGACAATTGAAAAGATAATTACTGTGTATGAACTAAAATTAAACTAAATGACGGCTGTCGTGTTTGTATATACAAATTAGGACTAAATTCAACCTGATCTAATTTTAGGTCAGGTCGATGTAAACACCTTAGGACTAAATTCACTTAGTCCGCGCTATAGTTCAGGTCACATTTTGTCCAACCGCTGTGAACCCTACCAATGTTTAAATTTTCTAAGGTCTGGACATTTTTTTGGATGGCAGCCCCAAACACCTTTCTATCGCTGTAACTTTCGATGAAGTAATCCAAATTAAATTGGCTTAGGGTAAATTATTACTGAGGGTTAGTGATGGGCGATTGCGAGATGTTTTAACAATCGAGATAATCGTAATCGAAGCCACAAAATAATCGAGAGAACAATCGAAAGAACAAACGAAAGAACAATCGTCAGATCAATCGATAGGCTCGATTGTTCTACTCGAATATTCGTTTCGATTGTGATGTTTGATTGCTGTACTCGATTGTTGAAGACCGGTTTATAGCAGAATGAGAATGTGTAGCTCTGGGGTAGCTAAAACTAAAGCCAGGTGCGATAGCCGAATACTGTAGCTAAGATCAACACAATGCAGCAGCTCGCAGCCGAAGGCGAATGTGCTTTATGGCTGACTCGATTGCCGTCAACCGATTGTCGATGACTTGTCCGACCAAATGGTCGATTGCCAGATGGCGAGATGTTTTTTTCGATTCTCTCGATTGTACAATTACCATCGAGTCAACAATCGAGTTCAAGTTAAAACCATCGAGATATTTTGAGATGTTTTAACAATCGAAACAATCGAGTTAAACATCTCGCAATCGCGCATCACTACTTAGGGTGTCCTTAAGTATCTATTGGTAGAATACACACTCAAAATCTGCACAGCTCCTCTAGTGTTCTTCGAACATTAGTGTTTCTAGCGGTTCTGATGCGCTAGGGTTTTTTTAAATTGTGTGATCTCTCATTTTTTCTATGATATAACAAATTTTCAAGCTAATATTTACCTGCATATTCACCTGTAGATGACACATTTAGATGAAGCACATAAAAATTATGTGTTAGAAAAAATTTAGAGAGCATAAAGAAAATCATAGATCAACAGACCAAAGTAGGTTAGAAATCAAACTTAAATGATGTTACCTTCTTTGAACTTTATGTTAAGTAGAGAATGCACAAAATAAATAAACAAATTTTCAACTCTATTTAGAGACGAGAATCATTCATGATAATTTTATGGTATCCTGACGTACAGCGAAAAATACTGAATTTCATTGAAAAATGTTTTCAATAGAGCTCGATACAGAAATAGGATTAATTGACTGTAGACTTACTCATAAATTTATAAGCAAATTTTTCGTACAAATAACAATCTACTTCAGCATAAATATTTGCTGTAATATTTCCGGAACATTGATTCCAAAATGATGAATAACATAATAACATAGCGGCCAAACAATAACTATGAAAAAATGTGAATGATCGCACTAACAAAATGTAATTACGGCTGACGATGTAACAATAATAATCCATACTGTTTTCATAAAATCACTGATGTAACTTACTATCAATATGAATAATAAAATTCCCATCATAGCACTCGAGAAACAATGGATTTATCCGATGTTTTACTATATCCAACACGCAAACGCTCACACAAACCTACATACAAGTGTAGAAACAAATGTATGTTTGCTTAACAAATTGCATTTATCCTTGCTTGCCTTGTAATCGGACCTGATTAAAATGCAATCAAATTGTAATGCATTTAGATCTGAACGTTTTATCGGTCTCGAATGATGTTTTGTATGTATCAACATACTCAAAACATATCCGCGTACGAAAGAGGCGGGTTGCTCACAAATTGGCACATATGTGAAAATTCGCAAAACTATTCAGTTACATTATTTGTTCGCAATTCACGTTTTTGATTGATATCCATCCATGTCGCATGTGGGCCTAAATGTACCTATGCCTCTGGATGAACGTTTGTATCTCGACTTGGTTTCGATCGCGTGTAGGGAGAATGCGAATCGAATTTCGCTAGCTGTTGGTGTTTGCTCCTTTAAGTGCCCATTGTCCTCTGCTACATGATTGATAATTCATTCTGTGCATATATTTGAGTTTGTTTGAAATGCGATTTTTTTTTGTGAGGAAACGGTTTACATTTTCCTATTTGCATAGAAACTGTTAAAAGTCGGTATCTTTTAGTCGCATTCTGGATATTTTTAGTGAGTCCTGTTGGAACAGGTAAAACCGCCTGTGCTTTTGTTAAACGTTTCTTGATATCAAATCAAACTCAACCAGTAGAAATCCATGCAAGGAAATCAATAAAAATATTCAATATTTAATCTGTGTATAGTATGATGGGAAATTCAAATCATGTTTTAATTTCTTATCCATATATTTGAGTTAAGTTGAGTTTATTTAAGTGCATGATATACATTTAGTTACAGTCGTAATTCATTTGCGATCAGACAGTGTCTTTACAACATTGCTGTTTTTATATATACTTAGTACTTTGGTGCATATTTGATAAACCCTAGTTTCTTAATTGTTAAAAACTTATCCTAGTTTATCTTACCTACTAAAACCTACTGATCTCCCTAAAGAAATTTGTTTAAATGTAGATAGTAGTTAATACATTATTACAATTCAAAGCTGGTTGGTTAGGTGGAGTCTGCAATAGCCACAATTAAAGGATTACTAGCACTGGCAATGTTTTGCCTAAATTTGCTACCTAATTCAGTGGCAAGGTCATCTACTGTTTTGACTCCACTTTGCTCAAAAGTATCTTTGGCCATTTGTTTTGTAGTCTTTGTAACTTTAATTTGTGTCTTTTCGCGCAAGAATTCCAAATAAACGATTTTTGTACAGAAGTATTTTATTATCCAGGAATAAAGCGGATTTTGTGTTGATAAGGGGGTACATGACTCTTATGAGTTTTGAGCACTTTTCTGCCACATAATCTACGTGAGAGTGGAATGTTAGCTTTTTGTTTAGTTCAATGCCGAGATATTTTACGCTCTTAGCCCATTCAATTAGGCTGCCTTGTATATTTAGGGCTGGAGATGGCAGGAAGCGATTAGATCTTCTTTAGTGATATATATTGTTTGCGTTTTCGATAAATTAGTCTTGATTTTCCATTTGTTGCAAAAGCAATGGATTCAATTTAGTTGAATGGAAAGATTATTGGTTATAGTGCTTGGGTCCGATGACGAAGAATAAATTGCTGTGTCGTCCGCGAATGCTGCGATGTGACATTGGCTCTCGATTGGTATGTCCGCAATAAATATATAATACAGGAGGGGACTAAGGCAAGAGCCCCGGGGAACTCCAGCTGGGATACACTTTACATTAAAAATTGTGTTTTTTATCCTTACCATAAATTTTCTACCGATAATAAAAGACTTAATTATACGCACAAGATATAGTGAGGTATGATTTTGCACTAGCTTGTACATATATCAGTCCATCGTGCCAGACGCTATCGAAAGCTTTTTCCACGTCTAATAGTATCATACCCGTAGATTCTTTATTACTGAAAGCAGTGGAAATATCACATTTAGCTCTTAAGAGCTGATGGACAGTTGAATGATTCCTCCTGAAGTCAAACTGGAGGTTAGGTATGGTATTAGTATTGTCTACTTCGATACTCAACCGGTGAAGGATTACTTTTTCACAGAGCTTTCCTATTATTGGTAGCAAACTTATACGACGATAGCTTTGTGGCAAGGTCGGGACTTTGCCTGGTTGCAAGATAGGGCTGACAATTGCTTCTTTCCATGGCAGTGGGAAGTGACCGATTTTGAGACAGTTGTTAAATAGAGTGCAAAGAAGCAAAATGCCAGCTTGGGCAATCTTTTTGATCATAAGCGGAGTTACGCAGTCTTCACCTGGCGACATTTTGAATTTGAAGCTCCGTAATAGCAATTTAAGTTCGACCGGCTTGCATTCGTGCTCTTTACTGAATTTAGAGGAAGAGGGTATGGAACGAATACACTCTTCAGTACTTTGGTCACTAAGGAAAACGGAAGTAGTGTGGATATTTGAAAAAGTTATCTGACAGACAGTTAGCTTTATATTTGTTAGCGAAGACAATATGTAGCTGGGCATTTTTTAGGGGAGGAATTGTATTCCTCTTTTTCTTGAAAAGTTTATTGAAGTGTCAAAGCTTGTTGCAACCTTTTTCAAGCTGAGAAATCAGCTCACCCCATTCTTTATTTTTTGCCTGGCAGATCGCGATTGCGATTGTTCAGGAAGTTTACTCTCTTTTTTACTTCTGGATATCTTGTTCTTTGCCAATATTACCTGAGTCTATTTCTCTCATTTATAATGAATTTAATGTGGGGTAGGGAAGTCAGGTAAATTGGAAGTCAGGCAAATTGGATATGGAATTGCGTAAAAAAGCTGGAGGGACTTCCAGTATAGTATCCAGTTGGTTTTTGAAGTTAAATTTTAAACTTTACTTCCCTAGTAATTGGTTGTGACGAGATTATGGAAAATTTTACGGGCAAGTGTGGTGAAAACAGCTCTTGGAGTTAAAGTTAATGATAATGAGTTAATGATAATGAAAATTATATCTAAAGTAGAGCACCTTCCTCTTTATGGATAGTAGGTTGCTTGAGTAGGAGAATATGCCACGAAGCAAGATTTATTCAGCTCTTCTAACAGTATTTTCCCCGTTTTGTTTGCAGCAAAGCAGTTCCAAGTTTTATGCAGGGTATTAAAATCAAGACCCGCGAGAAGTTTCGAAACAGCCATTTAATATCACGTTGAAAGTTGTTAAGTTTGGTAATATCTAGCTTTGTCCCGGGAAAATAGGTGACAACTAATTTTGCGTTAACAATCGGAACATTAACGACAATAGCTTCAATCACTTTTAGTTTAGGAATCGACAAGAGATTATGTTTTATATTATTCTTTATGGTAATCGCTACTCCACTTCCAGTTTACTCTAATCTATCGAGGCGGTAAACTTTGAAATTAGGCAAATATATCTTATCACTAGGTCAAAGCCACGTTTCTGTGATCATTAGGATATCAATTTTTTTATAATGGATAAAAACAACAGTTTCCGCAACTTTATTCCGAATACTTTGCGAACGCAATTAATGTTGTTGATGTTGTTGCTCATTATTTGGCAATATTATGTAAGAATCGACAAGAGACTTCAAAGACTACCTGTAGTTGTTGTTGTTGTTTCGATGTGCGTCTAGCAAGTCTTGCAATGAGATGCGTAGACAGCTCGATCAGTTTTTCGCAAGTAAACAGTTGATTGGGCCCAGTATTATTTTGATTTTCTTGAAATGTAATCGTTTGTTGCCGCATAACATTCGCGTTTGTTTGTGATCTATTTGAGCACTCAACGTTTGTAGAAGGAACAATAGATGTAATACTGCGTGCCAGTGGGGGGAAGTTATTTTGAGACCTCTTTTCGCATTTGTGCCGTTTTTGGTGTCACGAAATTTCGTTAGTGTTTTGTATTCGATTAGTTTCGGGCACTCGGAAAATGATGAAATATTATTCCCTAAGCAATTGGCGCAACTTGTTTTTTCAGTGTCTTCTTTTTTAAGAGGACAAGCAATGTGTGCATGACTTTCGCTGCATAGCATGCATTTGATTGGCAAGTTGCATGAAGATGACCCGTGTTCATACCGTTGACATCTTCGGTATTGAGTGGGACCCGTCCGATTATTTTTATAGTATCTCCAGCTTACCATCACCTTCAGAATGGATTTGTGCTTACGCAAATCGGAAACGTTGACTCCAGATTTGCGGTCAAAGTATAAAAGATAAACAGTGTGATCTGAGTATCGCCGTTTGTCAGGGGCGATTTGCATTAGTTTCACGTCAGTAACCGGGATCTCTGGTTCCCGCAAGTGTGCTTTGAGCTGGGTTAAGTCCATTAGAAATAGACCCGAAAGTACGACTTTGGTTGGTTTGTCACCCGGTAGTTTATGCGTGTAGTAGAACCGTACGTCTTTTTTTACGAAATATTCACAAATTTTGTCGAAGTCTTCGACGTTTTTAAGGAACAATTTTTCGCCTACAGAAGTAAGTTTTATTGAGTATTCGGCAATACTTAAACCTTTCATTATAATGTCGATTGTGCCCCTGTCGATCTCAGTGAGCGTGATGGGAGGAGTTTGAATTTTATATTCTGGTGATGTCTCCAGCTGATTATCGTTCATGTCCTCGTTATCATGCGAATGCAGCGGTAAATAGTAGTTAGAACTGGTTCCTGCCATGTTTTTCAAGTACTTCCAATTGTTTCGTATTAGTTCGTTGGAGTCTTCATGACTCCTTTCGGGAGTTTTACTGGTGGTGGATATGTTTCTCACTTAATTTTCACTGATTATCACTTTTTAACTTAAGCCAGGTTTTAAATTAAAACTTGCATATAAGCACAATACTGTCAACGGCACTTCGAGATTCTCAGCTGAATATGACCATTCCCACTGAACTCACGGTGTGAACTGTAATTTCTTATCCAATAATTAAGGAAAACTGTTTTCACCTGATTCGAGCCAGATATGTACTTCTAACTTTTCATACAGCTAAAAGTATATATCTGGCTCTTTGTTGTTCTTTGATTAATATCAACCGACCCCAAATTCGAGAAAAGCCCATTGCTTAAGCAGCTACACCATATAAGGTTTCCGCATATAGCCCTATTCATAGTTGTTGACCAAAAGATTAAGGGAATCATGAGTTTTCTGCCAAATATATATAAAATTGGTTTTTTAAAGCTCTACGTTTTTGGTGGAGCTGTATTTTGCATTCCATATTTTTTGAGAATACATTTGGTGATTTTGGCGTGACATGAGAATTAAACTTGAAAGTGATGTAATTAAAACCAAATGCATCCAATTGCGAATGTGAGCTCTCAAATTAATAATAGGTACTCGAATAAATTTCATCACGAACCCATAAGACTAATGGGAAATAGTACCTGCCGACATTTTTAGTCGTATCTACTCCACCCACCCATCAAAAACTTGAATCATTGAATATAAATAAATTTTTTATTGAAAATCCTATAGCCATTGTTTCCCATCAAAATCATTTCACTAAAATTGACGCTAATCGCAAATCTCTTCTCCCAACTGCCAACTCCTTCACCATTCACCACCAGCTTTGGCTTTTTTGTTGAATAACTTACATTGAAATCAATAAATACCAGTCATTACAACGCAAGCCTTATTCAATTTTATTGAGTTCATGAAATCCGAAAATCTCTTTTCCAGTTCCCATCAACCGAGAAAAACGAAACGAATCGTCCTGGCAGTGGTTGTCGTCGTCGTCGTCATCCTTGCCATACTCATCGGACCAACACACTCATTTCCCCATTTTGACTTCTATATAGTTTCCATCGAATTGAATCAAACACAGTCGAGTTCTACGAAAGTCGCACAATCTCGATTTGATTTGTAATGCTCCTGCAGTTGACATTTCTACTTTGATGTAGTTTCAGGGGGCGAATTCGTTTAATCCCATAAAAAACATATTTTCCGATTTAATCTTGTGAAAGGAAAAATCATTGCGGGCTACGATAGCATGATGAGATCTTAAGATTGACGATTCGTATTTGACTTGCTCGTGGTGGTTGAATGGAATTTGGCAGGTACATTTAAGAATATGTATTTGGGGATGATATAGAATTGCTAGGAGTTTTGTAAAATATCGGTGAAATCAAATTTAGTTACATTTAATACCTTTGACTTGTTATTTAATTGCATGGAGCTGATGTCAGTTTCAAGGTATTTTCCCAGGAAGTTTATTGGTTTCCTTTCGAGGTACCAGTTGACGATTTTTTTGTTGCTTCAAGGCCTATGAGCTCTAGTTCAAATACCAAGAAAAAACACTTATCCCTCTATTCGTTTGCATAAATACTCCCAAATACTATCTGCAAACATTATAAATTTTAAATCGGGTGCTTGCTCACTCACAACAAAACGATTGTCGCAAAGCGTTTGCGGTTAAACGGTCCTCTGAGGCAAATTCACTTAACACCCTCATCCTCTTTATTTGGGGCATCATAAACAGCCGAGTGCGTTTGTCCCGGAGGCACTCAAGACATAATACAGGACCATTTCAGAGAAGCTGCAGATAGTCAAACCGCTGCTAAGTGAGCCGAGATGCTGGAATGATTTTTCAATATGTTCGGTAAACGAACGAGCGACTCCCTGATTCGATACGATTCGATGCGGGGGAGAAATCCTCAAAAGGACCGTGAAATCATCATCAAAAAGTTCAGTGTTTACTGCTCTCGGAGTGGGTCGAGAAAGTTGGTAACGGCTGCCAGGCAGACGGTCTGATTTTTCTTCGCTTTCAACTGGTTAGCAAGAAAAGGGCGAGGGAGTCGAGCGAGAGCAGCAATCAATTTATTTGGCAAAATGTTATTTAACTTGCAGGAATGACAATTGGTGGTGCTATCAAAAACATATGTTACGACGTACTAAAGATTATATCGAATTTGCCTTAGGGGAAAGTACGTAAACAATACGAATTTATTATCAATTTAGAGATATATTGTTTTGTATATGAAGATATGCGATGGTACAAATTGAAGCTGCTTTCAATTAGAAACTGGATTGCTTGGAAGGGTAATAAGTAGCCGAAAATAATGAAACTTAAGAATGAAGATTGGCAAAACATGGAAAAGTGGATCTAAAATAGATTCTGTTCCATTCAACTGGTATTTACCGTTGAATTCGTAAACATCGAACTTAAACTTTATTTAAATATAGATTTTGAGGGTTAACAAATTTTAGTTATTATTACATACTTAGCATCAAATTGGCGAAAGTAAAGGTTTAAGTAATGGTGTAGTTATTAAAAAGAAAAATCATTATTGACTATTTGATCTTAGGCTTAGCTATGCTTAAAAGTTACACTAAAACTAAATCTGATCAAAACTGAAAGTTATTTATCAATAGATACTGATATCTTCATTCGTAAAATAGTTTTGGTTGTGCTTTGTGATCAACAAAAAGCGAATTTGCCAATTTGTAAATGTCTGATTCTGATGAGTAATGAGGTTTCATTAAACCTTGTTTGCTGAAGTGGTATTAAAAATGCTACAATACAATCAAGCTATGTCGAAAAAAGTGCCCAGCAGTCGTACAAACAGTTCCAATAAAGCAGAGGAAATGTTGAAAAGTTCAAAACATCCGAGCCGATCATTAACATCGAATCATGACCATTCGGTCAATGAAAGCAAAGAATTGGTGTTAAAAAATCATTGATTGAAATTAGAGACTTTGCTGATACTGGTAACAATTCACTTTTATCAGCTCCGACTATTTTAAAAGACATTTGGTGCCTGAGAAGAGTTGAAATTTTTTTGGTTTCAAAAGCTTCAAATTTAGAATAAAAGCACGAAATTTTGTAATAATGAAACTGGCTATTAACATGTCATGAGATGCATCATCACCAGAGATGGGAGATGGATATATGCCTACAACCAAGAAACCGACTGATCGATTCAGCCCATTTCATTCTTCAAAAATCGTATTTGCCTGGTTTACCACCGTATGACTCCTGAGTATTCACAAAGCTCAATATAGTGCTTCAGAGACACACTATGGACACGATCAAGGAGATAAAAGCCGAATAGCTGCGCGATCTGTTTGTACTGGTTCAATCGGATATCGTTTCGCGAATCTCGTTGAGCTACCTAACGTGTCAAGCAATGGAAATGATAAAGCTCAAAGCTCAATGGGGATTCGTGAAACCACATTTGACTTTAACCTGTCTACAGTGCTAAGCCATTTAGGAGATCAGCTATAATACTGTAGTCTATAATCGAATCTGGTTTCGCAAATCTCCAATGGGCTTTCTACTTTTGAGCTTCGATTGCTTGACACAAAAGGGTAATATCTAAAACGAGATTCGTGAAACCAGATTCGATTGCCTCATGGTTTCACGAGCCTTCAGTTAACTTTGAGCTTTCAAATTTCTTTTATTTAACACACTCAGGTAAAAGCTCAACAAGATTAGCGAAATGAGATTCGATTGTAGGTAGTCTCTCGCAGAAGAAGTGTTTTGATGATTAGAAAAAACATCGGCATCAGTATATTGTGCCCAAATGGGGTTAATGTGAAAGTAATGAAATAGATTTAGAAGAATAAATAAATATCAACCATCTTATAACAGAGGTCACCTTAAATGCTGATCCTAGGAGGACTTTAAAGCTACTTAATACAGCGTTTGATCTGGATTATGTAAATAGTGTGTCACAGAATCTTGCAGGAGAGGCTTGATAGTTGCTCTTGAGTAGCTCTGTAGAAAGAATTATGTCCTTATTTTTGCTAGGTCAGATATGTATATAGCGAATGTGCATATCTGAGGAAACGTTCAGTGGGAAGGTAATAAAGCTTGTCTAACATCATTTTAATACATCGATTTTGTAACATTTGTAGTTTGTTTATTTTGGGTGCTAGCAGAAGCCCCATACCAAACTAACGATTGAATGACTAAATACTCTAGCAGAAGTGTTATCAACATATAAAGAGAATATCATTTTTTCATACAGTTTTTAATATGGCTCCAAGGTATTTGACGGAGAGAAACACCTTGATCAGCTAGTGTAATTTCACGGTGTGGTAAATTCTTTTATTTTTGTCTTTGAAAAGTACACCGCTTAAGTTTTAAAGGCATTTATTTTTAGCTTCCATTTTTATATAGTTTGCTTGTTTGTTTTATGGCGTTGGGACCTCGTTCAGATCTGAAAATGCTTTGGGGAGAGCTTTGAGGTACACCCGCGGAAACAAGTAAATGTTTTGACTTGTTTTCATTAGCTTTCAGATTTTTAGGAAACTTTGACAGTATCGAAGATTTTTTTTATATCCAACAATACCCAAAACCTACTCACTGAATGTTTGCGATTGATGTCCCTCTGATTGTCGTATTAACTCGGTAAAACTGGTGTTTCATATAGTGTTTTTCATGAAAACCAAATTGGTTGTTGGAAACGAACGGTAACGTTTCTAAGTATTCGTTAATATTCCTTAGTACTATTTTCTAAATACTTTAGGGAAACTAGAGAGTAAGCTTCTAGGCCTGTAGCTTTGCGGAGCTCTGGGTTTTTTTTTCATGTTTCGGGATAGGTTGCCATACCATACTGTGCCCCAACATGAGTGATGGTATTGGAGTTTTAAGTTAGTTTGAAGATGGAATTAGTAGAAAATACAATTTGACAATCGATGTTAAGAGGCGTGCTATCATTATATAGTTTGTCTTGTTTTTGGTACTTTGGACACCTAAATTATCAGGGGTTTTGTGCGCTGACTGAAAACTATCCGCTTACATTTTATAAGAGGTATTTTCCGTGCACATTATGTAAAATTTTAGACTCCATGATGAAATTATTGTCATTGATTTTATCATTAACATTTGATAAACTTTGCGATTAGTAGAGTTATTTTCATATAGTTGACACGCTTCCCACATTGACGCATTCACCAAATGGCAATATTTTCAACCAAAATGATCCTGTCTTTACTCAACACATATGGGATTCTTGCATTCTAGGACTGAAAATGAGACCCTACATGATAGTTTATATATTATTTTGTGGAAAAATATTCGGTCAGTCGAACATTTTCAGAAAAAAATAAATAGTTTTTTTTTTAAATAATTTTGTATTTTTGAATTGTTTATCAGCATTGTTATATTGACAAGAGAATTATTCATTTATACATTAAACTCAAACATTAGAAATTTACATTAGAATATGAAAAAAACTATTTTCCTTCTAAAATAGCACACAAAAAATATTCGGGCAGCAAAGTGGAAGTCGGAAATAGTTTCTCAAAAGCAAAAATCAAAACGAATCTAACATATCCAATTTATACTTCAATACTTCGTTGGATTTCCTTTAGCTTTAAATACTGCTTCCAATGTTCTAGGGATTGAACTGACTATGTTTCGCGTTTCGTCCGGTAAAACGTGGTCCCATTCTTCTTTCAAAGCTATAACCAAATCTTTTTTGTTCGAAATTCTTTTTTTTTGTCCCACAGATAAATATTTGATGGCATTAATATTTGGAGACTAATGAGACAATCTGGTGTTCTGTGCGAGTCATGATGTTGATAATACAAAAAATCAATCTTGACGTCAAATTTTTCTGCGCTGCTCCATAAATTATTCCTTAAAATACTAATGTAATATTTGTGGTCTATTTTCCATAAATTATTTGTAACTTCCAACAACTCTTGCATTCATACTGCCCTAAACATTTACCGACCCTGCATCATGTTTTCTACTGTCTCCAAATTGTAGGTCTACTATCTGATCCGAATATATTACTTTTGCTTTCTTTTTCGAATATAACTGTTTTGCAGAGCTTGGGCGGCTTATTTCGGCTATCTTTTGCAAAATCAAAACGGATTCTTTTATTCTTTTTACTGGCGTAGAATTTGCTTCTAACAAAACGAAAGACCAAAACGGACTTGCCGAAGAACATTTCTCATTGTACTTGCTGACACAAACGCCTGGTTGCCATTCCTTAGTTACTTAAAAACGTAATGCAAATTAAGCTCACTGTGCAAATTCCATAACTCCATTTGAAAATACAAAGATTAATTTTAAAAAAAGTCTCAGTGACCGAATACTTTGTTTGTGTATTATTTCATTAATTTTTTATTACTGCACACAGCATTCTCAAAAAGGATTACATACAACCTTTTTATCAAATAATATACTGCCTTGTTAGTAATAATACATTTTGCTGAAAAAGGAATATCTATATAACGCTAATATTTTAAAGAAATAACTTTTGACATTAACTTTTTTTTATGAATTATAATGCACTGCAAAATTTATTCGATTATATGCAGAGCTCTAGATAATAGCCCTGAATGCCATGTATTATAGGCCCCGATATATAGCAAATGTTTCTCATTTACTGAATTTGGAATTTGAGATAGGGATCCTAGGTTTAAAAACCGACGCTCTCACCACTTGACCACACGAGACTACTAAAAACTTCAAGCTATAAATAGCTTGCTATAATGATATGCGCCGAGGCTATGTACATGGGAGTTAGGATTATGTGTAAAGGAGAAAGCTATGTAGTGAATGAGAATATTTGCTATGAAGCAAAAATCAATATTTCCTATGGCCCTAGTAGCTATATTTTATAGCTCAGTTACACAAGCGTATGCACTGCGTAGATTTTATCAACGTTGGGATTTTACAGCCCAGACTATTGTACGCATAGTGCAAGCAACTATAAATGCTGCGCGGTGTTACATAGGGAAACCCCCTATTTGGATTATTTTTTCTGTGTATGTAAACAATTCATGTAGTTTGTGAACCAACATTATCTGACCATATATTATTGTTTTAATGTGAACCGATTTTTTCTTGCCTGCAAAAAATATTTTAATTTAAACACCAACTTTTCCTTTAGAATCTAGATAGGTATATTTTAATTTCTTGACAGATATCGATATTTCGAGGGCCATCTACCCTCTTTTTCAGTGTCGTTCGGTCTAACCTTAGTGTTACTTAAGTATCTTACTTTAAAAGTAGGTATTGATTTCAGCAAGTTCTTGATTAGCTGGTAATAACTCACGGTAAATGTTTTTTCCTTATAATACCTAAAAATACTACATGATGAATTTCAAGAGAAATGCAAAACTTACCATTCACGACATGCCAATTTAGCTACATTGTAGCTAGATTTTGCCACAAAAAGAAATTGTTTAGCTACAACATTTTACATTTAGCTATTGGCTACAAATTTAGCTACTAATTTATAGATCATAAATGATTTGAATTTTTGCTTCGATTGCATAAATTTTTACTAGTTTATTAATATTTGAAACACTCAGTGCTTGAAAATAATTTCCTCAAATTTTAAGGTAATCGCTAATGCTTTGGGTAGTACAATAGTATTACTACTATGTACTATGTCTTTCTGGACAATGAACAATAATAATCTGCTACGAGCAGTTTTTTTGTTCGGTGGTAAGAAAAACCGAGAGCTTTAACTCATTAAAAATAAACTAAAATAGGTAATTAATATACACTCAGAAAAATGTCATTTAATAGAATCAAATTTAAATCAAAAGTTGAAACACTTTTAAATCAAAGGGAATCTTATTTGAATTCCACTTTATTATAAAAAAATTATTTTCAAATCAAAATGTTTCATCATTGAATGAAAAATAAAACATTAAAACAAACAAGAATCACTTTGATACAGCGTTGACTCACTTTGATACAGCGTTATTGAAATGAAGTGAGATTATTTGAATTAAAAAGAAACGTATATGGCGCCAAATCATATTTGACAATTTTTGAATCAAAAATGTTCAAATATGATTTGGCGCCATATACGTTTCTTTTTAATTCAAATAATCTCACTTCATTTCAATTACGCTGTATCAAAGTGAGTCAACGTTGTATCAAAGTGAGTCTTGCTTGTTTTAATGTTTTATTTTTCATTCAATGATGAAACATTTTGATTTGAAAATAAAATTTTTATAATAAAGTGGAATTCAAATAAGATTCCCTTTTGATTTAATAGTGTTTCAACTTTTGATTTAAAGTGATTCTAAAAAAATGTTAAGTGATGAAATTTTTCTGAGTGTACCTATAGAATACACATTATCTGCCTAAATTTGAAGAGAAGAACCGAAAAATTCAGGCGTAGACATAAAGTAGCAATAAAACGTAGACAAGGTGTTAGCACAAAACCCTAGAAGACATTAGGAATCGTGATCAGTAATAAAACCAAACGTTAGAATTGTGATAGCTATGTTTTCTTTTTCATTTTGTAGAGTTTTTCAACACAGCGAAAAATAAAGACTATATTTTCTCCGTTGGGAGCAGCAGGTCAAAAACAACATCGGCAAAAAATCAAAGCTACAGTGTGTATTTTCGCTACCGTACCGTTACTATTGTTGCGCATTAAGATCAATTGACTATTTGAGTGAGGTTTGTAAGGAACTGGCAGTTGAGTCCAAAAGTTGGATCAAGTGTAGGATTCATCGATCAAAAGCAGCGCCATAGTGAAAAACGTTATGTTTCTATACTTCATATTGGATTTAAAGGCAGATCCCTTTTTCTAGTATTTTAATTGACGAATCTACGGACGTTTTAGTGATATTCAGCAAAAATGTATAACAATTTACTTGGCTTTGATTGAGCTAGAAAGTGAAACTGCTGAAAGTATTACTACTACCATAAACACGTACTTAGAAAACTACAACCTAAATATTACAGATATGACAGACAACGCAAGTGTTATGGTCGGAGTGAATAACGGTGTATTTTAAAAATTAAGTCGCCAAAATTCTTTTTTAATATTAATAAGATGTGCTTGTCATTCCGTTCAGCTCTCAGTTTCTGCAGCTGCAGGATCATTTCTTTCCCAAACGTTAGAGTTTTTACTTGCAGAACTTTATAATTGGTTCTCTAAGTTCATTTGAAGATGATACGGCATGCATAAACAAGGTGGTTGTCAATAAAGGGATCAGTATCAAGGAACATTAGCCAATAGTTAGGGCTAAGAACCCACTTGAGTATAGTCCAAACATCAGAAGAATGTTATTTAGCAACAATGATTTACAAGGAGTATAACAATTGCAAAACCTTTTATATCGCCTATTTCTGCAACCCATTTTAAAGGATGTTTCTATCATGAATAAAAAATAGAAAGCAATTCTGTTGAGCTCACTAAGCTCTTTATCGATTTTTATACTATTTTATACTGTTAAATTAATTAACTGCTCACTATCCGATGTACATCAAATTTTTTTCCATATTAATTATCAACATTAGCTTAGAGAACCTTGAGTTTTTTATTGTTGGAGTTAGCTACACTGTTTAGCTACAATTGAAACTTTTTAGATATTTTTAGCTATGTTTTTCCTGAATTCTAGCTACAACGGCTGGAAAAAAGTTGGCAGCACTGTTCACCACATCTTCCAATTGAATTCATACGAAAATAAAAATATATACTTATCTTGGTTCTTGGAAATATTCAAACACAATTATTCAGATAATGTCTGCGTAATCATAATTTTGACTCATTGTTGTATGAGGGGTTTTCCAGTCATAACTGTTTGCTACCATTTAACCATAACTGTGAAAGATAATTTAATCAGGTTCATCATTGCGGTTCTAAATTGCTTACGTGCGTATTGTCAAAGCTCCGCAATAGGTAGTATCACATCCATATTATTAAATTAAAGTCGTTGCAAGCAATGAGTGTTTGCTGAGATCTGAAAGTATTTTGGGCATAGGTTTAAGTGCTAAGTATACCTAAATTTATATTCTTTTATTCAAATTATAAGATTGGAAAAAACCCCCGAAGTAAACCTAAACCGAAAATGTTTGTGTTTAGAATATGAAGTCCAATGTCAATATAAGCCACAGATCTGGTTTGAAAACATAAATAAATAGACATCTAATGAACAAACATTTAGCACTTGATAATAGTTTCCAGTTTAGTGGAATAAAGAAATAGTTGGAACAAAGAAATTTCATTGAAGTTGCAGGCCGAAGATACTGTTAAATAATCAAAAAAATCTGAATAATAAATAAACTTCAATAAAGTGATGCGTTAAATATTCTGAAGATGTCATTTAACAACACCAATCGAAACAACAAAGAGCACCAATACTCATGAATCAAATTCATCCGCAAAGCAATAACTCATTCAAGCAATGAACCCTTCTTGTTCTGCATCAAGCGTTTGCTTGCACCAAATGCAATCCACTCTTGAATGCACCGTGCTAAAAACGAATGGATCCTAGTGCGGTGATAATAAAAATATCTCCAAAGTGATTTGTCAAATGCATTTGCGGTTGTCAATTCAAATTAAAAGTTGACGCGAAAAAAGCGAATAGAATGAAATTTCATCATAACGAATTTTCAGCCTGGTGAGCAATTTGCAGCCAGTCGCATCCTTACGAGACAAAGCGGTACAAATTCAAATGACATTGCGACGAAATTCACACTTTGGCACTGCGCCCGCGGCTATGAAGTGTGAATGGGTCCTGTCCGGATATAAAAAAAAAACCAGGAAAAGCCTTTGGGCTTTGTCCTTCGCTGTGGAGCGGTGGACAGTGGTGTGACGGCAAGCGGATGTGGAATTATTTTTATTTGACTGCAGCTACGAGTGGCTGTTGCAAAATGAACGAATGCAATCGAACCAAGTAGGCTTGTGCACTTGATTTTATATGCAGTGTAAATGCAGGTGATTCGTCATTTTTATGAGGACAGGAGTGCTCATTCTGTGGTGAATGATTGTTCAGATTTGTTGATTTAAGAGCCTGAGACGATAAGCTTTTGAAATATTGAAATTTGTCTTCTGTTGATTAAATCTAACTTGAGAGACTACCTCACAGTCTGTTTTAATCTTCACTTAAAGCAACGACAATTTGTCTCAATGATCTATTTCCATCAGTCGTATACTTGGGAGAAAACAAGCTTGTCAGAAAAAAAACGTTTCATTCTATCCGTGGAAAGTAAGATTTGCTCTCCGAATTAAGTTTGAACATCAATGCGTAGAAGATAAGATTACATGCTACGTTTACAACTACGTTTAGTTGCTTAAAATGGATTGTAATATTTCTGTGAAACAACATATATAGCGTTTGAATATACATGCCTATCAGTTTGTTTGCTTGAAATGTTTCTTTTTTACACTGGAAGCTTTGCGCAATATTACATCGTTTGAATAGCTACGGTTTCAACTCCTCATTGCAGTTCTCTTCCGCTTTTTTTTTGGTATAATTTCCTTAATTATGCCGTCACGAGTTAAAAATCTATTCTTTTCTTCTTCTCTGCTCTGAAAAAAAAAACCCAAATAGCTTGTGGTTCTATGTAATTTAATGCCGCATATGGTTGCATACACCTTGTTGCATAAAATCATGAGCTATAAAATGTAGCTGAAAGGGCTGAATTGTCATACATTATGGGGTTTTCTGCTATTGGCCCAGTCAAATTAGCAATCAACCTCGGAATGAGGGATAATAAGCTGAATTTTTGTATAGGACCTTCATTTTGGGGTTCTCAAAGTTGCCTCAAAAGTCATAAAATCTCGTGTCTGCTTATTCAAGGCCAAAAACAGAACAGAACTTATTCAAGGCCAAAAACAGATTTTTGCGATTATCTTGGTTTCTATTACTCCAATGATGTTAAAATCTGTTATAAATATTGTAGCGCATACTGTTTGCGACAAATTTTATTTGAAACATTTTTTCATGCGCTCAACCGTTTTCGTGATAGAGGGCGGTGAGCGCGCAGCTCTCAGCCATACGTACTGTAATGCAAGATCAACCGTGAATATCTGTGAATACTACCTTAAATTTTGAATTATTTGTATTATTTATCAGTTAATACATTGTATTTAATAACATTTTACATATTTTTAATATATTCATTTAATAATATTTACCTATCTTGGGTAAGTAAAAACTCATTAAATGAAATACTTATTGTATATGTAAATTTATTGAAAGTAGATTTTAGGTAGAAAAATAATTTAGTATTTTATCTTTAAAATGTGTGTGCTTTTAGATATTTTATAATATATTACACTTATTATATGAATTGGGGGCCCGGTAGCTCTGCTCGTTAAGGCTTCAGGCCGAAAAGCGGCGTGCTACGGGGCCTGCGGGTTTGAATCCCGGCAGTGCCATGACTGTAAGTGTGAATGCGTGTGATTGTCTACGAGGTTGGAAAATTGGCCCAAATCGGTGGCCTAATGCTGGCCGCGTTCCCGGCAGCTCTCTTCACTAACCTAACCTTACCTATTATATGAATTTATATCTTAAAATTATATTATTTCATTCAAAGTTCAGTAAAATTAAAACGAGTTTATAGGTTTTTAATTTTATCTTTATTCAGCTGCTGTACATTTATTACGATGTAAATTGAATGGCAGTGAAAATCTATAAATCTTTAATAATTTAAAGAACAAAAGTATTAACTTTCTACTTCTTCATCGTCATCTTCTGGAAGTTTGGGAATTTCTGTATTATTGTCATCATCTTCGTAGCCTTGAATTGTTGTTTCTAGACCTTCCTGAATTTCAGGGTCAAATGCACTCTCTTGCTCACAGTCACTTTGCAATGAAACAGCATTGAGGCAAGCTTGCCGATTACACTGGCCACAAGCTAAAGTGCATTGCAGCCGCAATTTCTTACATCCGCATCGTGCCCCACATCCTTTCTTACAATTACAAACTAGACTATTAAGTAATTCATCAGAAGCTGGTGCTAATATTGTTGTCATTGGCTCCAGGAATTGATTTTGGAACACCCAA
Organism: Nemotelus pantherinus; assembly: GCA_963978885.1. Lineage (NCBI taxonomy): Eukaryota > Metazoa > Arthropoda > Insecta > Diptera > Stratiomyidae > Nemotelus > Nemotelus pantherinus. The sequence goes on from OZ022263.1 coordinate 60,607,018, forward strand.
CCCCATTCCTGGGGCTCTAAATCATGCCCTAACCATTTTTGAATTTAATCTACTTTCAAAAAATTTACATATCAATAAGTATTTCATTTAATTAGTTTTTGATTACAAAAAGAAGGTAAGTATAATTAAATGAATACATTAAAAATATGTAAAGTGTTACTAAATACAATGTATTAACTGATAAATAATACAAATAATTCAAAACTCAAGGAAGTATTCGCAAATATTCGCGGTTGACATTGCATTACAGTACGTATGGCTGGGTGCTGCGCGCTCACCGTCCTCTATTGCAAAAACGGTTGAGCGCATGAAAAAATGTATCAAATAAAATTTGTCGCAAATTGTATGCGCTACAATTTTTATATAGATGTTAACATCATTGGAGCAATAGAAACCAAGATAATCGCAAAAAACTGTTTTTTCTCACCTTTGACCTTGAATAAGTTACGACGCAGACACGAGATTTTATGAGACTTTTGAGCCAACTTTTAGAACGCCAAAATGAAGTTATATACGAAAATTCTGCTTATTATCGGTTATTCCGAGGTTGACCCGTTTTTTATGCTGAAATGACTGGGCTATATGCGCATAGTCTGAACTCAGATGTAACCATAGCTCGCTCTACTACGATCATAGTATCGACAAATTTAATTAAAGTAGGCTAAAAACAACAGTGGCTTTTCAATAAGCTCATGTAGCCTAGTGAACGCTCGGTGTCATTTTGAACCCGGATTCAAGGAGGGTTTATTTGTATTAACTCATAAATTTAAAACATAATAGAAATTCCCAACACATACAATTGTCAAAATACTAAAATTGTTTAAAATGGAAACAATTACGCTTTTACTTTGCGCTTTACCAGGGCTAGTTAAATTTATGGTTTCTTTTGTTTTGTGTAGTGTAGAATAGTTTAGCAGTTTAGTTTTGTCTTCAAATCAATACTCAAAGATATTATTTTATATCTAAAATATAATATTTTCTATGGTCAAATCATACGGTAGTGAACACAAAATGTAAACTTAAAAGCTCTGATTCTTATACACGCACTTTTAACTGTACAATTCTTGTCATCAGCTATAGGACACTATTTATTTGGGCCAGTTATATTTTCTAACAAAAACATTACCTGAAACCATCAGGTACCTGCTCTAAATTGTGAGAATATTAACACTGATTGCAAATATACACATCGTATTTATTTTCAATTACTATTATAAATTTCGAATTTATGCAAATTAGACGATGTGTAACCTGATTTCAACAAAAGATTATATTATGCAATAATTTTGCATGAGCAGCAAACTGCAAGAGCTCAAAAAACTAGTCTTCCTCACAGTTTGTCAAGCGTACTATGTCCAAGATATGGTACAGCAAAGATCAACTGCAATTCCACTTGGCATAGCGTAAACTGTTTCGATCACGTTTTTGCAATTTTTGCGATCTGTATCACCGAAGTGTATCATTTAAACGAATGTTGCGACATAGCGTTGGCAAGTGCAGCTTTAAATAAACATTATTTGTATTTATGCGTATATGTTCAAAGCACTTATGCATAAATTTTAAATAGTTTTCAATATATGGATAATAACAGCTTTTTCTGCGTGAACGAAAAATACCGAGGTCCTGTTTGGTGTCCATAACAATTTTAATCACAATTTATTGAAATATTTTGTCCCCACTTTTAGGGTTCCTTCTACACAATCTGTTTCGATTCAGTCTCGTTAAAAATCATGCATTTTTTCTTATATCAATGAATTCATATGCACAACTGGCCAGAGAAAAATCTCAAATAGCTCCGAATAGTGATTCCAGTTGCAAGACAATTATTATCCCATCTCATCCACGCCACAAGCAATGATACATCAAATGTGCAATACTATCTGCCGCGCCCAGTATTTAGCGGAACTTGACTATCTGTTCTTCTATACCCACCGCCATTCTTCTCTCTTTTCACGCAAATCAATGCCGATTCCGTGCATTCTGCAACAATTACGTGCAATGATCGATGATGGAGTATCTATTGAATTACCGCACCAAAACCACCTCCCCTATCGATTCACCACACATCATCGTTGGATATAAACGATATAATCGTTGTCACCAATATATCCTTCCCGGCAAATGGAGACATGATCGATGAATTTTGACAGTTTCCGAGGCACAGACGATTTTCTCTGATTCGTTACGCAAATTGTTGTCATTCGAGTGAAAATCCTTTTTCAGATTGTAAACGACTTGCTGTTGTATGCATGATGTCTGCATTTTCGCGCTCTGAGCCAAAATTCATTAAATGCATCTGCAATGATGATGATGGGAAAATCTGCTGAGGCATTCGTGTGCATGCAAAAGTTTCACGGCTATAGTTGGATCAGGCATCTGGATTGTGTCGACAAAGCGTTTTGTTTCTTGAATTCGAACAATGCGATGGAATCGGCACATAATTGTTGAGAGTTTGTAATTAAGAAAGTTTTGATATTCGCGGAATTTTAATGCTGACGAAAATGGAATTTATTTGGCGTGGATCGTTATGAATATGCATAAAAATTGCAATTAAATTTCGTGATATGGTGAAGGATTTTCGTTAAATCATTGACAAAGTTTTTTGCGCTGCGAAGACCTAGAGAGTTTAGGAAAAAATATCGTGCGACTGGTACAATAAATAGCATTCATAATTTTTCACTCTGCTATAAATCCTTATACAAAATTGTTGTATTTGAAAGGACTGTTGGATAATTTTGATACTTATTGCTTGATACTTAATCTGCAGGTTACTAACACAATTCCAATAATAAACACATTAAATCGTGATATTTGTAAAGTACAATCAGATCAATAATAAAAAACAACCCTAGCGCATCAGAACCGCTAGAAACACTAATGTTCGAAGAACAGTAGAGGATTTGTGCAGATTTTGAGTGTGTATTCTTCCATTCTTTACTTTTCCTACTTAAAACTAATACACCCTAAGTAATAATAGAATCTAAACTTATTTTAATTTCGGTGACTTCATCGAAAGTTACAGCGATAGAAAGGTGTTTGGGGTTATTATCCGAAAAATGTGCAGATCTTAGAAAATTTAAACATTGTTTACTTATTTTCATTGCAGCTGTTTGCGATGAAAATTCTTAACGCAAGCATTTATTGGAACGAAAATAACAAAAAGGTCTAGTGCTGGCAGCTCATTGCTAGCACCCAAGCAAAAAATATGTCGCATCTGCCTTATGTTGAAGTCAACCTGCTCTGCGAATTTCGTATTGATCCGATGACTGCATTGGAAGCTATAGAGATGCAAAGAAATTTAGGGTTACACTCAGAAAAATGTCATTTAATAGAATCAAATTTAAATCAAAAGTTGAAATCACTTTAAAATAAAAAGCGAATCTTTTTTGAATTCCACTTTATTATAAAAATTTTCTTTTCAAATCAAAATTTTTATCATTGAATTAAAAAGAAACGTATATGGAGCCAAATCATATTTGAAAATGTTCAAATATGATTTGGCGCTATATACGTTTTCTTTTGAATTCAATGATGAAAAATTTTGATTTGAAAAGAAAATTTTTATAATAAAGTGGAATTCAAAAAAGATTCGCTTTTTATTTCAAAGTGATTTCAACTTTTGATTTAAATTGATTCTAAAAAAGTGCTAAGTGGTGAAATTTTTCTGAGTGTACCATTCGCAAAAGTTTTCAAATTCTCTAGATCTTAATATTTGGTGTTTATTTTCACTATAAGCTCATTACGATTTGAAAACTCTATAATAAAATCACTTACTAAAGGTATGCCAAAAAAGTACAAAAACGACCATAGCTGGCAACCTTATCATTGTTTTGAAATTAAATTTCTATTGAATATTGCCTACAGTAAGTTTTATTTGCCATTTGAATTTCGTTATGATTCAATGACTGTACTGGAGGCTATAAGGCAAAGAGCTTTATTTTCGTCAGGAATTTTCAAAATTTAAGACACCAAAATTACCGTAGCTGGCAGCTCGAGCCGAATGTTTTAAACCAAATTTCTTAAAGTAAGGCTCAGCTACTGTGTGAATTTCGTCAAAATCGAATGACTGAATCAGAAATTATAGGGCCAAAAGCAGTTATTTTTCTTAGTGATTTTTCAAAATGGCACCACTGGCACAATACATTCTGTAAATTTCAATAAATTCTGATAATTGAATCGTGAGTTTCCGTGAACAGAAGTTTTTGATGCTAAAAATATAGGTTAATTGGGAAAGGGTTAATAGGCGTGCCCGTTGTAAAATTTCAAATTTTTTACTTTGGCTTTGTAGACAAAGCATACGATTTATATATGTGTTGAAATTTAAAATTTTGTAGCGGTGATATGAAACGCAGTGTTGTAACTGAATAGTTCTTTATTTGTATGTTTCGACAGCTTGTTTTTGCCACTAGCTGTGTAGCCGCTCAAAATTTGTTGTCGAACGTGTACAAGCTCTCTTGGTGAAGTATGATCTGATATAAATTAAAGTCGTTACTTACTTGTACAAAATATCTTTAGGTGTGATATTACTTAATAAGCTTTATAATTGAAGAGTATATTGGATCGGATGAAACTTAAACTTATCTTATGAAACTTTATATTGGATCGGATTACGCACTGCACTTTTAATCACGAACTGACTCACTTGTTGAAAATAACTGTACCCTCTGGGAAGGTGCAGGTCTTCTTCCAAGGTTTTGTTTTACACTGTAAATTGGTAACCATGATTACAGTTCGTGTGTTCGTCACGGCACCATTTGACGGCGTTGGTTGTTACAATATGAGTAGCTTTTTTTTCAAGAAACGACATTTTTTCCGGAGAGTCGATGATTTGAAGGTTTTCACTTTCAGCGCCTACCCTAGGCTACAGGGTTGCCAACATGCTCATTAAAAGCTACCTAAATTTACAGTTAAATAATACCAATATGTTCTAAAAGTTTCATAATGATTAAATAGCTCTGTCAAAAGTTATTGCAATGAAAAAAATCTACATGGCGCCCAGAGCTATGTAACATAGCGCATTATTTATGGCCCCATACGCTGTCTAAATAGTAATCTGAGCTGTGCAATATGGCTCCCAGCGCCATAATGTGAGAATCTGCATAGCGCGTGGTCCTATGTAACATGGCGTAGAAATTATGGCCCCACACGCTATATTACATAGTACCATGAGCCATGTAATATGGCTTCGGACATACCGATTCGGATGAATTGAGACTTTGAAGTTTCGGATGAATTTGAAGTTTTTGCATGTTCCACATCACATGTGCCATGGCACCAAATCTAATCGTTTTTATTCAGTTTCAACGGAGTGAATCCTTTTAGATATGTATCTTAGTCGATTTGAATCACCCACTTGCATTCGACTAAATATTTCATCAGATTTGCTTTTAGGATCTATTAGGTTACACAATTTGCGAATGATTACCATGGATCGGGACCTAATTGCGTAAGCTTATCGAGGTTGATGTACGAGCCAGATGAGCTCTGAATATCGTCATACACTCTAAAAAGTGGGTCCATAATTAATACTTTGATAATAGCAAATATATTCATTTTTCTGTTTAAAAAAACCAATCACAGATTTTTTTACACATTCGATGTGCATTTTTTTGCTTTTACGTAAGGGGGTCGGTAGCTAAGCTGGCTAACGCGTCAGTCCGAAGCAGCGATCTACTGGCCGCGGGTTCGAATCCCGCCGTGCCCATGGCTGTATTTGTTCGTCTTGTGTTGTCTCAACAGTCGGCGACTGGGCATAATACCAGCGCTCCATTAATTAAGTGTCACATTAAAGCTTTAGTAGCGACTAGGCATAACACTAGCGCTTGAAAATAAGAAATAAATGTGGCACTTCAAAAAAAAAAAAAAAAAAAAAAAAGAATAATGGAATAATTGATATCGGCTTCTCCCATATGTGTCTCCCTACCGCCATCGCTAAGCATTGGCTTCAAAGGGCAATCCCCTGAGCTTTGGCATTATCATAGAAAAAAAAAAAAAAATATCAGCTGAATAATACACAGCCTTATGTAAATTGAAGCAAAAAGAGTGTAAATTTACTAGTTTGCTATTCACCTTTGCGCCAAAGCCATAAAATTACATCATTTTCTCGAATTTGACTTATTATTCGTGTAGTATTACCTCTTTTTAGGGTAAAATTACACGATTTGGTCGTAAAAATGATTAAATTTTAGACGAAAAATATTCTTTTTACGCACTTTTGTAAATTTACATATTTAATAGTAGGAAACCAGTTTCCTACTATTATAAGGGTAAAATTCAACCAAAATTTTTTTTAGTGTAGTTAACACCCGCTGGAGCGGGAACTACCACAACCAAGATCTTCGCATGGCCGAACTCTTTTCTATTCCATGTTGAGGCACAATTCAGTCTCACAACAGTAACATTAGCTTGCTGTTAGATCAGTAGATTGGTTGGTAACCAATGAAGCAACACGAAAAGTGCCTTAGTAGAAGTTTTGCGGAGCGCTTCAGTTACCAGTAGTGCAGCTAACCTCCTGACTTTTTCAAGCGGACGTTTTCACATAGCCTTAAGAGCAGCATGCCATAAGAATGCGGTACGAGGCTGCAGTCCCCAATTCACCCCTATGGCTCTTTTGCAGCTGTAAAGTGCACTGAAAGCCTTCCGCGCTCTTTCTGCTATATTGTAGCTCAATAGAAATTTCGGAGCTAGGATGACTCCTTAATATTTGATCTTCTGACTCAGGTCAATGGAGACCCCGTTTAAATTACGTATTTAGTTTCATACAGCTATATCGTTATAGTTAAAACATTTTAAATTTTTTTTTAGCGTTGAGAAGCAATGTGGCAGAGAAAATACTTACTAGAATTTGCAAGAATCATAAAATAATAAACTGAAACGCGAAGGATTTAAATTCTTAAATATAAGAATAAGCATTTATTCATATTTTGTTCGATAATTGAAATTCATCAGCAGCGCTTTGAACTATAACTTTGTAATAAATGTAGAACTTTGAATTTGAATCTGAGATTTAAGATTCTCATGACAAATTTAGGCCAAATAATTTCAATTGAGAACGTAGAATAATAAATAAATTAATAAGGTTATATATCATTCACAGCACCAGTCAAACTCTGGTTCAGTTTCTAAAACTAAAATTCGAATAATTTCAAGCAGTAATTTCGTCAGACTAATGAATACATTGTCAATTTTGCCTCCTCACTACGGAATTTGCTTTCTTAATTATTTTTATAAGCTATAATTGAAAAAAAAATGTCTGCTTCACTGCGGCTTTCGTTAAGTCTAAGCATATTAACTGCTCTTAGAGCCAAAAATACAATAGTCGTCCTCCCGCTGAAAACTCATATCCATAAAAACCAAAATATCTTACAAGAACCTCTTCAAATTACTTTCACTACTGGAACCTTCACAGTAGAGCAATTCATTACAACAAAATGCTGGCTATTTTTGTAAAACAAAAAAAACTCTTTTATTCTTCTTCACTCTTTCCAAAGAAAATTACGAGGATAAAATGCGAAAGCCGAATAATCCCATTAAAACGGCGATGTAATTAATTTGCTTCATAAACAGACTTCGCGGACCTCATAACCATTAATCTAATCGCCGCCTCCCTAAAGGAATCAATGACCGGGAATAAATGAAATTAAAAGTGGGCACGTGTACAATCCAATAGAGGGGGAAAGTGGACTCTTACAAGGCAAAGCTCATTTCGTCGAGGACTGAAAAAATGCATTCATAGTGCTTCGGGCTCAGTTTCTAAAAACTGTAATTGCGTTTTGTAAGATCGTTTCGTTGAGGTGTCCTTCAATATCCTGCTCCTGGTTTGCATCTCCAAATGCTGGACAAGTAACTACCTACAATTACTTGCTTTATTTCTATGCTTCTACACACAGTAATAACTCAAAAACAGCTCAGCAACATAATGCCCGCCTTTTCTCGTATCTGTCACAAACAGGACTTTCTGCTACACAGCTACACTGTGATTATGAGCCGGGACAGCACTCTTGAACGACGACTACGACGCCGCCAGCTCTCGAATATCGAAACTGTTGTGTTGTTTCGGGCGCTCCTTGTCCGTATCTGCTTCCGAGAATGGTTTGGTAGTCTTTTTTGAAATGGATAGTCGGCTGGTAAATGACTTTATACTGATTTAAAGTGTAGGGCAATTGTGTTAGATAAGTGGAAACTGTCTGGATACTATATATCAAGAAATCACTTTTCTGAAGTTTTTTGTTTGCTGTTATTTTTCTTTGGTTACTTTCAGACTTGAGCCGTAATACCTCATTTAATTATTCAAATCGTTTGAAATACATTTTCGAGCTTTATATATGTATATGCATCACTACTGTCACTCCATTTCACCGCAAACATTTTGCGTAAACTCGAGTTAAATTAATTCGAAGTTGTTGATGGCTCCACATCAGCACCACAAACTGTTTCGTTGTCCGATTCCTGGCCATAGTTGTACTATTTCAAGTCAACTCGTGTCTACTTCCAAAGATTATCTTCATTCAGATTAGATATCCTGCTTCTGTTTCCACAAAACTGACTTATTTCATTCAACTGACTGACAGCACTCCAAATAAAGTTATGACATCATTCCTCGGACGAATCCGCCTCCCGGCAAAACACTCGAACGGACCACGTTCTGGTTAATTTAATTAAAATTATATTCTTCGTCAGGGGCCGGAGGTATCAACGGGAGGACAGGAGAAATTGCATGTTTCTGAAAAGTTCTGATTGGTTTCGTGGAAGAGTTGGGTTTGGCGATTATCGAATGTCAGGAACAGGAAACACGTAGGTGCTTAGCTCCAATGGAAGTTGCAATAAAAAACTACGCCCCATTCATCATCAATTATAAACTTGTGTGCAGCTGTATTTATTGTTTATGGTGTATAGGCATGCCTGCGGACCGAAAAACTTCATTTTAACTGATTGGTGATTTATGACCGTCAACTAAATAAAAAATTAAACCGAAATAATTTCATTATCTGCTGCATGAATGATGTTTTATATACACGATAAAGTTTGGATTTTGATGTATATATGTATTCGTTTCAACAAAATGAAAAATAAGCCAATAAAATTCATGCGCTAATTTATTGTCTTTTATTTTTAGGTTAAAATCTGGTTCCAAAACAGACGCATGAAGTGGCGCAACTCCAAAGAGCGCGAGCTTTTGGCAAGTGGAGGCTCCAGAGACCAAACTCTGCCGACAAAAAACAACCCGAATCCAGACTTATCAGATGCTCGCTGCGATCGTGCGGCGTCCTTATCGCCACCCTCCTCGCCCACTGATATGACGTCTGTTCCACAGCAAGGTCTTCAGCAGCAAACCAACTCTTCGACGATTTCCACACAATCGCTTCAGCAGCAAGGCCACACTATGCAACTGCCACCGCAGCTTACCCGAATCAATGATTCGTCCAGGTTTTCCCCGGAAATCCAATCAAAGTCGAAGAAGGATATCGTCGATGGGAACTTCAAAGTTGAACTGGACGAAGCTCGTCATAGACGACTGTTCGGAGGTCTGTATGACTCGGAGCGAGATCCTGCCAACTTCGCTTTCAGCCAGAGCCCGATGCAGATGCATGATAATGGGAAAATGTATTACGATGATTATGACTCCAATTCGGATAGTGACGAAGAGATCAGTGTAACATGACTAGATGAATAAACGAACAAGTGGAGTAAAATGAATCTGGTGCGAAAAAGGAAGATTTGTAAATAGTCTATCGCTTCGAATAAGTTGGCTTGTATAGTTTTGAGTAGTTGACTAATCTGAAATTTGAAATTATTTTGTATAAAGATCTTAGGTCTATTTAACCGTATGATAGGTTTGGTTGTAAGTTTACTTGAAAAGTATCATTAAATGTAAATCATAATGAAGGACTGGTTTACTTTCTTACTATTAATTTTGAAGAAGACAGAATAGCGTATTCTTTAAATTAATTAAATTATAGGTCTTTTAACTCAAAGTGAATGTGTTAAAAATGAAGCTACGTATGGATACGAAATTTGGCTACTCAGGTGTATTTGAAAATAGTGTTTTACAAACGAATGTAACACAATTTTTCCATTGATAAAGTTATATTCATAGGATCGTTATGTAATTTATTAAATGGGAAATATTTGTGATTCGAATGTTCCAAATTTTTTTGCTATAAAAAAGTTTACCACTTGCTGTGGCTGAGACCATTTGTGTTTCGGTCTCTTAGCAATAAATATTCGGTAATTAATCAGTAGGAATAATATACTGGTATGTAAAAAAAGAGGGGAGGTCTGAACCAGAGCCGTCTTTGATCAATTTGGGGCCCTGGGCACTTTAAGATAAATGTGGCCCCTAAGACAGAGGTTTATTAACAACAGGCACTAAAAAAAATTCTAGATATATTTATCTGTTATTTTTAGATATTCAAAGTCACATTAAATCAATAGGTAATTAATGCCCGGAAAAGTAACTCTTCAACCATTATACGCAGGTAAGTAATTAAAAAGTGTTGTAAAAGTTTCAAAAGATGATGGGTATATTTCTTCATTTTCACTAGTCTGAGCACTTATCAAGTATTCTGTTAAATGCAAACATTCCGTTTCCAACTCATTCTCGCTAACGTCACTAGGATAGATTTTAGTGAATTCTTTGCAACTTTGTCCCAAGCGAGATAAAAAACCGAGCCGATGTCTTATTTTCTTGTGCAAATTCAACCGCTGTTTTAGATGAACTCACAGGGTATTAATCATGGGAATAAAAGTTTCTGCTTTGAATTTCTCTTTCCCATTTAGTTGGACTGATGGCACCGAGCCATCAAATCATGCCTGACTGAGCTTCTACCTTTTATTCTTTGAGATAGGCAATTGTAGTCACACTCCGGATTTTTCTCTTCGGCGCACGACTCGAAGTCATCAAATTTATCCCTGATGTCAATAATATAATCATCCAGTGAAGTTAGCAAATTAGTTGGAACGTACATTGCTATCGTTTTTTTCTGAAGATAAGTACTGGTTTTGTCTATTCTTCCCAATATGGTTGTGTGACCTTGATGTAAGGAGCTTACTGCATCAGCTCGCGCAGACTATCTGGTTTCAGAAGGATTTTTTAACTTTTTTTGAACCTAAATATTCAGTCAATGTATTCCATCGGTGGGCAGAATCCGAAAAATTGGACAGTTTCTGAACCATTCAGCGGCATGAAGACATACCAAGTTTTGAGAATGTCCCGCACATGGTACAAAGGTAGCAAATTCACATATCTCCTTGATTTTCGCTTGTAGACCAACATACTTTCCTGACATATTTGAAGCATTGTCGTAGCTTTGTCCTCTGCAATCCTTGATTTGTACACCATCATCCTCCAAAAAAATTCAGGATGGTTTCCGCTAAATATTCTGATTTATGCTCTTTGATAGGCATAGATTGCAGATCGTGCGTGCTGTCAATGCTAATCGAAAAATATTTAGCTAATTTATCTTCATTTAGAACTTTTTAGGACCTGTTTTCCCATTAAATGTGTCCCATTCCAGGATTCCCAAATTTGTTTAGGTGATCTGCAAGAAATTCAGAAAATTCACTTAAAAACTCCCCACATCCTAAATAATTTCCATTGTTGGGAGATCCAAAGATATCATTGTTACCTCGCAATTGTACTTAAACGACAACTCGTTTAAGTACACTTTTCCAGTAATCCACTTCTTTTTGATAGTGGCATAGCAAGTCTGTATCTAATCTACCAACTGCTTTACTTCATGCCAGATAAGTCATCATAGATTGCCTATGCGCAGAGCTATTTTCATAATTGTAAAATTATGTGATTAACGCGGTTCCAATCATTACATCCACTCGGGGAGCATAGGTTTATATCAGAAGGGTTAAATAAGCAGCAATAAAACAAATTTCGCGGTTTTTTCAGTAAAATTTTCGTGAAAATAATCGACAGGGTCGTGTGAAATATTTTCTGGTTCGAATCACTGCTATTCCTCAATTAAAACAGTTGTTGGTGAAGTTATTGCATTTTTGAGAAATATGGTTCAATCTCTTTTTCTGAAGTGGTAGGACTTAGCAAAGAACAAATAGATTGTGAGGTTCCCTGAGTTTTCGCAATCTGTTGGTGATATGATTCATTATGTGGATGGTTTATTATTTGGTTACTACTCACAGAAGCTCCTGGTGTAAAATATGATGTTGATTTCGGTTATTTATCAATTACTTCTTTCTGATATGCAATTTTTTCCTTTCTTCTGAGCCTAGGATATGACCGTTGGGACATTTTGTATATATGTATAGATATAGTAATCAATACTTATTATTTAATTGCACTGAAAACAATCGCAAACATAAAATAAAACACCATTTGCAAGTTTAATCTTGAGTGAAATGAGTTGATTTTAGTCCCTTTTCAAATGGGAACAGCAGAAATTAAAATGCCCTCCTCATAAATTGAAGGGGTACACAGATCGATTTGTTTATGCTTATTCCAGTGAAGCCCAAACTCCACGCAACAGCAAAAGTTTTTACAATAATAACACACAAGATTGTTCCCAACGGAAAACTAATGCATCAGCATTCATATATTTGTTAAATTTTCCGCGTAATGCATGGAAGTATTACATATCCATAGTCTGTTAATTTATTTTTAACATTGCATGCGACTGCAATAATTTAGGGAAATCACCTACTAGTAAGCAAATAGAGTTGCCAGTGTTAGTCCCTGGCTCATGAGATTACTATATGGATAGATAATTATTAAGTATAGTCAGGTAATTATAGTTTAATTTTCACAAAAGAAATATATTCATTGGCTGATGATCTAGAAATAAGGGGCCCCATAGATCGCGGGGCCCTGGGCACTTGCCCATTGTGCCCATGCACAAAGACGGCCCTGGTCTGAACATTACTTATGTATTTTGACGTGCTGATTACGTATATAACCATGAAAATTGCCGCAAACCGGTTTTTATATAGGGTCATTCCACGGAAAATCGACCAACGGTCTTTTATCGCTATCGTCAGATTTCAATGAAATTTTCACTGTGAATATAAGTAGTTGAGTTATGTGCACCAATAAAATTTTTTGGAAAATATGGTATACCATATTTGCGGAAATATGACCTCTTGAAGTTTTTGAGAAACGTCGGTTCGTGTTGCATTCAAAAAATTGCTGATTACTGAAAATCTTCTACTTTACGTAGAGCCTTCAAAAATAACTTGTTGGAAAGGAGAAAGTGTAAATATTCTAGAAAAATAGTACGAGAAACATCCTGGCCAAAAAGAATAAAAAGGATAATTACAGTGTTCTTTATCCTTGAATATTGCAAAATGCGCATCTTCGATTTTCTTCATTTTTTTATATATTGTACACAATTATATAAACTACAAATGTGCGAAATTTCATAGTGGAGCTCATAAAAGTACAGTCGTGAGAAATTTTTAAAGGTGTGGAATACTGTAACCGCTGAAGAAAATTTATAGAAAATGGCACCGAAACAAGGTAAAACTTACAAAATATGGTACGAAACAATTTTATGTTTTCAAAATAGATTTAAAAACTATTTTGGAATGTTGTTTTAAGCCCGCAGAAGATTCTAATCCAGTTTCTAACGTTGAACGATCTGTATAATTCCATTGCTTATAACTAATACCACTCACGCAATTTTCATCAAATTTTTTTCACATGTACTTAGAATAACGGCTGATCCAGGGCAATCCTGGCAGTTACCAAAATACCAATCTGTTTGTGGAGGAGAGCATATCATCAGAGATAAAAAGTTCACAAATGTGCTAAGTTTCAAAGTGAAGCAACATTTGTAAGAAATTTTTAAAGGAACATAATACAGCATGTACACTCAGAAAAATTTCATCACTTAACATTTTTTTAGAATCACTTTAAATCAAAAGTTGAAACACTTTTAAATCAAAAGGGAATCTTATTTGAATTCCACTTTATTATACAAATTTTATTTTCAAATCAATATGTTTCATCATTGAATGAAAAATAAAACATTAAAACAAGCAAGACTCACTTTGATACAACGTTGACTCACTTTGATACAGCGTTATTGAAATGAAGTGAGATTATTTGAATTAAAAAGAAACGTATATGGCGCCAAATCATATTTGACAATTTTTGAATCAAAAATGTTCAAATATGATTTGGCGCCATATACGTTTCTTTTTAATTCAAATAATCTCACTTCATTTCAATAACGCTTGCTTGTTTTAATGTTTTATTTTTCATTCAATGATGAAACATTTTGATTTGAAAGTAAAATTTTTATAATAAAGTGGAATTCAAATAAGATTCCCTTTTGATTTAAAAGTGTTTCAACTTTTGATTTAAAGTGATTCTAAAAAAATATTAAGTAATGAAATTTTTCTGAATGATGAAATAACTTGATGATGGCTCTGTTTTTTTTTTGCAAAATCTTCAGTTATGGGTAATTATTGTTTATGATTTTAGTTTTTAAAAGGAATTGTACTTCGATTTTGTTTTAGCACTAGAATATAAATTGTTTACAATAATTGAGGACATTCATTTGTAAGCAATCATAAAACAAAAATAAAGAAAGAAGATTCCTTTTCATTTACTAGCGGCATGAACAATCAGGATTATTTTGGGTTTCTTCCACATATTATACTGTACATACACTCAAAAAAATTTTGGTTGAATTTTACCCTTATAATAGCAGGAAACTGGTTTTCTACTATTAGGGATGTAAATTTACAAAATTCCGTAAAAAGAATATATTACGTACGACCAAATCGTGTAATTTTACCCTAAAAAATGATGCAATTTTATGGCTTTGGCGCAAAGGTGAATAGCAAACTAGTAAATTTACACTCTTTTTCCTTCAATTTACAAAAAGCTGTGCATTATTCAGCTGATATGACGTAAAAGCAAAAAAATGCACATCGAATGTGTAAAAAACTTTTTGATTCGTTATTTTAAACGAAAAAATGAATATATTTCCTATTATCAAAGTATTAATTATAGACCCACTTTGTAGAGTGTATATCTTTAATTACTTCCTTTGTTTGTCTACTTTGTATATTTTTACAACTTAAAATTAGGGTTATATGCAATGCCTGTAGTTTATTTTGATTCTAAAAAGATGCTTTCAGGGGATATATCAGAGGTAGTTGAAGTGAAGGAAAGTCGTGGGCTCATATAGACAAAAAATTTTATAAAATGGACAATCTAAGAAGAAAGTTAAAAAAAACTTTACTAGCATACTGTACAAAAATGTATTTAAAATAAAGCAGGAACTACCTACAGAAGAAACAAAAAACAAATAATGAATTATCTATGGTAAATAATATCAAAGAAGAATATTCAAAAGCAACAGAAAAGGAAACAAAGTTTTTACTTTTATCACTTTTGCCGACGAATTCATCACGTGCCAAAGTAGTGTCCGAATTTCCTGTCGCAACCTCATATATGATGAAATTAGACGAGGCTATACTTCCCCGAAAATCTCTTGTCTCATAAAATCATTCTACTGCAGCAATGCAAACAGCAGACTGCCTTAATACTTCAATTTAGCGGAAGCATCGGGAACACATTCTGTCTCTGTATGTGTTATACATCAAAACGTTAAATTAATGATTAAAGGATCAAAAATAAATTTTCTAGCAAAGGGTTCCGATATAAGCTTGGCTAATTACCAGAAATTTTTATCTCTGATGATATGCTCTCCTCCACAAACAGATTGGTATTTTGGTAACTGCCAGGATTGCCCTGGATCAGGCGTTATTCTAAGTACATGTGAAAAAAATCTGATGAAAATTGCGTGAGTGGTATTAGTTATGAGCAATGGAATTATACAGATCGTTCTACGTTAGAAACTGGATTAGAATCTTCTGCGGGCTTAAAATAACATTGCAAAACAGTTTTTAAATCTATTTTGAAAACATAAAATTGTTTCGTACCAAATTTTGTAAGTTTTACCCTGTTTCGGTACCATTTTCTATAAATTTTCTTCAGCGGTTACAGTATTTCACACTTTTAAAAATTTCTCACGACTGTATTTTTACGAGCTCCAATTTGAAATTTCGCACATTTGTAGTTTATGTAACTGTTTACAATATATAAAAAAATGAAGAAAATCGAAGATGCGCATTTTGAAATATTCAAGGATAAATAACACTGTAATTATCCTTGTTATCCTTTTTGGCCAGGATATTTCTTGCGCTATTTTTTCTAAAATATTTAAACCTTCTCCTTTTCAACAAGCTATATTTGAATACTCTACGTAAAGTAGAAGATTTTATACAATTTTTTGAATGCAATACGAACCGACGTTTCTCAAAAACTTCAAGAGGCCATAGTTCCGCAAATATACCATATTTTCCAAAAAATATTTCATTTTCAATAATTAGCTCACCAGATCTTCTGGATACCAAAATATTTCCAAATTCCAAGGAGGTGAGTTCAAAAATTATTTGAAAATTGCCCAGTATTTTTTATGTTTTTGACATTTCCCCCATATTTTTCAATTAGCGTAAATTCTATGGCTCTGATCGATCCGAAAATTGGTGTACTTATGTACTTTAGCGTGCTGATAACGAATACAGCCATGAAAATTACAGCAAATAGTTTTTTTTTCAACAAAATTTTCCATGTTTTTTCCATTTCCCCCCTATTTTCAAATAAGCAATATCAGCGTAAATTCGATGGCTCTGATCAATCTGAAAAATGGTGTTCTTATAGGTCTGTTCGCGTACTTCAGCAAACTGCAGCAGTAACAGAATTTGGCAGCTGGCTTGTTTTTGCTGCAAGATTTGGCTTGCAGCAAAAGTACGAAAACGACTTGCTTGCTGCGAATCTATTTTAATATATTATAATAGGTACGCGAACAGACCATATGATTACAAATTACTGATTACAAATACAGCCATGATAAGTGGCGCAAATAATTTTTTCGATTTATTTTTTAGTTTAAACACGAAAAACATCTTACTTTGGGATCCATGAAAAAATGGAACAATAATCATAATAATAATAACTTTATTGAATTAGTTTATGTATTGTGTGGTCCAATATCATAGGGTTAGTGTTTAGGAAAGTCTTTGCATCTAAATTTTTATTTTAAATTAGCTTTTTTTTCAGAAAGTTTTCTTGCGTAGGATAGTAATATAGGAAAAACAAGCTTAAAACCTAATGTTGTGCTTAACCTAAATAAAATAAAATTTAAAAACTAAGATTCATGACTTAAGCCAACTGCGTATACAGTAGCTTTAGTTACAAATTAACGATCAAAGATGCAACCAGAGAATTATTGGATGTTCCACATTTATTGAGAAATTTTTGGGTCAAGTGTTTAGACATATCCAGTACTTTCTTGAGCTTTGCAGAATGGTGCAGCCGATTAGTTGAGTAATAAAAGG
This sequence comes from Nemotelus pantherinus, assembly GCA_963978885.1. Lineage (NCBI taxonomy): Eukaryota > Metazoa > Arthropoda > Insecta > Diptera > Stratiomyidae > Nemotelus > Nemotelus pantherinus. The sequence goes on from OZ022263.1 coordinate 60,624,394, forward strand.
GTTTGTTAAGAATAATTTTTAAACATTTGTTTTGTAGTAAATGTAGACTTTTGATATGTTATATTGCACAGTTACTCCATACAGGGCACCCATAGAGAATGATTGACTGCATTGCACACTTAAAAACCAGCAGTTTGTTCGCAGTTGAGAGCCTGGATTTCCTATTAATAAGCGGATAAGAGTAGTAAATGCTCTTCAAAATTTTCGACTTTACTGCTTCGACATGGGCGTGAAAAGTAAGTTTCTGATCAAGCTGGATGTCAAGATATTTAATGTCTTTTTCCCAAGAAATGGTGGATCCCAGGATATTTAACTGGGGATTGGGCAAGTGTCTTAATGCTCGCTTTTTTGTGAAGTATATTGCCTGAAATTGTTTTTGCGGGATGATTAAAATTGAAAAAAAATTTATTTACATTGAAAATTTTATTTACAATGAAAATTTTATTTTGACAAAGTGGTTTCGAAAGTATGCATTGATTCTCATCAGACTCCAGCTCACAGTGCATACTTGACTGATGTGACCACTTGCAGTTGCAAATCATGAACTTTTTATTTACGCTAGTTGTGACAAATTTTAACATCTCCGACTTATATCCATCGATATAATTTTTGTTATAGACAAAAAGGGACCCATGATCATAATCAATAATCAACCTTTGCATATAAATATATGTTTATTTTAATCCAAAAAGAAAGCATTATTTAGCAATTACTATTCTACAGGATTTAGCATTATTTAGCGTTAAATAAAATTGAATCTAGCAATATTGCAAAAAAATTAATGGCAGCACTGCTTAGAATATATTTGACGTTTGCACTACCTCCTGGTCGGTGGTCTTACTTCGTTTCTTTCCCGAATTCTAGGCGCCGGAAACACTTTATTAGTAGCGGTGCCGCCGTCAAAGCTTCGAAGTGCCTTAAATCCCTCACACGATTTACAGCAAATAAGCAATACTAATGAAAACGTGTAAACTCTTTGATTAAGCAATCACCTAGTAAGATTCACGAATTTAATTGTGATTAATGGTTGTTGAATATAAAAACCATTAATTAAAAAGATTTTTTTTTGTTTTTCTTTTGTTTTCTCTTTTTACTGCGTTACACCTCCCATTATTTTTATATTAATAAACCTTTTTCGTTTTTAAAAATAGTAAAGCACTCTTAAATGAATTTGATTATTTATTTGTTCACATCTTAAGTGTTACTAGTCTGCAATTAGGCCCGAATTTAAAAGAAAAATGATTGCCACAAAACGATAGCGAAAAATTGTTTGTTACAGTGTCAATTGCTTATTTTCAATTCAATAATAGCGTTGTACTTTCAAACACTATTAAACTGCTCTTTTTATATGTGAAGACTGTCGTTTAAATGCAGACTTTGGTTAGTAAGAATCTAAAAAAATAAACTAAAAAGTATTGAATTGCGAACACTTTAAAACTTTATTTTATTTTTGAGCTACGAGCTATATTTATTTATTATTCGTTATTAATTTGGTGTTCGGTTAAAAAAAAAATATATTGGATGAGTTATCAGTAAAGCATTGTACAATTTCGGATTACATTGGGACGGCTATTCAAGCTTAAATAATTTCCAAGCTACTCTTTTCAAAGTACAGGATTAATGAAATTATCATTCTCTAACCAATAAATAATTGCTACATCTTTTTCTCTTCCTAAACTTCTGTTAATACGCTCATGTGATATCAACTGAATAAAAAACCTTTTCACAAAACAATAGTTTGATTAATTTCTTTTAGTTTATTTGAAGGCATTAGTTTCATTCATAGAAATCCTCAAACTATATACGCCATAAAATGCGCCAAGAAATCGAATAGTAGTTAATTAGTTAAGCAATTCAAATCTCAAATGTTGAAAAATCTAAAATATTAAGTAAAAAAAGCTTTATTCAAATTTTAACCTTTTCCTTTCTTGCAGCCTACTCTCTGTTGTAACAAAAATAACAGGCTTATAGACATGAATATAATTTGATAGTATTTCTCATCAGTTCTAACTGGTTTATGTATGTTTGATCATGTGAATTGAAATCAAGCAACAAATTGCAAAGAATGACAAAAAACTCCAACAGTGCTGATTCACACTTTCATTGAATAATTTAATCTCTAGCAAAACAAAGCAAACAAGTAGACTCGTTTCAATAAACATATTTTTTTTGTAAATTCAACATTCATCGGGACATCATGATTCTGAACAAAATTTCAACACTAAGCTTGTATGCTATAAGACACCTATTTTTGCATGCAATCATTAATATTGTTTAAAAGGATTATACCTATTTATTGCAGATAATTAAACAAAAGTGTTAAAATAAGATACATTGATAAATTTGATACTCGATAATTTATTGCTTTTTGTGAATTATGTCCGGGTTTTCAAAGTTGATCTCAATAGGCAATTGCTATTGAAAATCGCATTATTTCACCACAGCGAGAACATTTGCAATAAAGATTTGTGCTAGAGCGGTGGACTTTCAAGTGATATTTCAAGTCAATTTCATCGAAGAACTAACATAAACTTAAATTTGAGATAAAGTATCGATCCATAGTATTTTTTATAGGTCCCTACCTTTTCCCCTATGAATTTACCTCCAGCAAGAACAACAACCAATTCTTATTCGTGACTCGTACCTACAACGGCAATCCTTCCCAAACTGTTAATGGGAAATGTACTCATTTTAGGTTCAATCCAATCTATCCCATATTTTTATCTGTGGGGTCTAATTTTTGCTACGGGACATTATTGTTACTAAATTCCCTTTCTTTCATTCAAACCATAGCTGACGTAAGTCTGTGGCAGTAGTGTCTGTAAGGAGATTATTGTAAATGAGCTGAGCGCAGACACCAATAACAGTTGAGAAAAAAGAAGGTTGTAAGAAACGAACTAAGAATTTTTCAGAGCAGCCACAAACAGTTTTCCATCAGCAAACTGTTCTTCATTGGCACTGTTCGGAAGTGTAAAACATTTTGGCATCGATAAATTGTTTGGCCAAAAAAAAAAACCGTTTTGCAATGCAAAACAATTTGGCAATAGCAAATTGTTCTTCATCAAAAGCTTTGTGTTGTTTTTCCCTCCACTTCCTAATTACGTATTGCAAATAACATGACTTAATTTATTGTTTGCTCTAAAATCTTTTGAAATGAAGTACATATGTTCAGCAAAATTTAAAATTCTAATATTTCTTGATATTTATTTTCAGATATTTGCACAGTTTGTTTCGGCATCAATTTTTTGTGAATGTAGACTGTTTTTTCAAGCAGTTCTAAAAACCAGTTGGTTTTTAAAGAAACAGTTCGTTTTTCAAAAACAACAGGAACGCCCATCACTAGTTACGGGTGATTATTCATTTGATATTATTCCTATTAGCTGGTTAGACATGTTTTTCGCATTCAAACAGTATCATGTTTCAATTTCCGGAATGAAATACAACGGCTCGGCTATATTAAGATTCTTAATATAAATTGACTACTGGCTCTGAACTGCTCGGTTGAATGAAATTCGCATCGTTATCTCCAAATCAGCTTAATCGTGCATGAGATGTGTTAATGAAATATCTGAATCAAAAAGCTGTCAAATATTATTTCATGGTGTGAAAATATAAATATCTATGCAACCACTAAGCCCTAATAAGATAAGGTAGAGCTGTGGGCATTAAGTCAGCCACTTGATTATGTGGTTTCCATATTTTTTTGTGTGAAAAATTAACTTAAATATTCAGCAATTGGATGATGAATCATATCAGGATAGATTTATAAATATGTAAAAACTTCAAATAAGAGGATTGATCAATAAGTAGTGATAATCAGTTATTTCCAGTTCGCATAAAATTTAAAAAAAAATGTTTAACTACCACATATACTCACTAAGTCAGCATAAAAATAACATATAAAGAAGCCACGATTCCAGGGAGGTACATTCATTTGAATACGAACAGTCGAAGAGAGAACATCAATATGGAGAAAAACGAAATTAGAGCTCTCAAAAAAAATTGTCTACCAGAGACATACACGACGACAGGGTGGATGGAAACATTAGGGGGCTCTGCTCCTCCATATTCCACCGTTGCACGCTGAGCCAAAGAGTTTAAGCTAGGAAGAATATCCAATGAAGGCGAACACCGCGAAGGACGTCCAACCGCGTCCCTCACTGAAGGCAATATGAGAAAGATCAAAGATGTCACGTTGGTAGATCGAAGAGTGACCATCAGGCATGTAGCTAAGGTCACAGGAATCTCGAATGACAGTGTTCAAAGAATCGTTGCCAACGAATGACATGTGAAGAAAGTCCCTACGCGTTGCGTGCCGAGAGTATTAACCGACTAGCAAGAGAAGAAACGAGTCGACATTTCGAGAGTGAATCTCGAATAGTTCCAGGCAGATCAGGAGAATTTTTTGTCACGTTTCGTGATCACGGATGAGATTTGAATCTATCATTTTGATCCAGAAACCCAACAGCAATCGATGACGTGGAAGCAGCCCTCTTCACCAACGCCGAAGGAATTCAAAGTGTCGAGCTTGGCGGGGAAGGTTACGCATGATTTTTTTGGTACGCTGAAGGAATTATCATAGTGGAATATATGGAAAAGGGAGACACTATATGAGGCTCTTTCTATGCAGACCAAATAGGAAGATTGCGGGAGGTTATTGAGGAAAAAAGATGCGGCAAACTGCGAGCCGGAGTGTTGTTTCAGCAGGACAACACACCGGTTCACAAGGTTGCAGTTCCGATGGCTGCAGTTTCAAAAATAGGATTCGAACTTTTACATCTTTCCTCGAAAAACTTTTTTTACATCATCCAGTGACTTTTACATATTTCCTTGACTCAACGAACACCTTCGGGGTAAGAAATTTGATGATGATAGCGAAGTGATGGCCGCTGTTGAGGCATATCCTGGGTTTGGAAAAAAGATGGGCTAAATTTATTAGCTTGTTAGGAGACTATGTTCAAAAATAAATATATATTTTAAGTTTAATCACCTTGGTTTATACTCATTATCATTATTTATTTTTCAACCCTCGTATATGAGTATCTTTAATTCAGAGCCGTTTCTATTTTTGAATTTTGTTAAATTTAAACTACTAACTAAACTATTTCTTCTTTCAGATGTTGCAAAATGGTTTGTTGAATTAAGTGATACTGCGCTAGATGCTCAAATAAAATATTACCAATTGTTATTTAGAATTAAAAAAATTATTTTTAAATGTGCTACCCATAGTGATTGGCGTTTCTCTTGTTTTCAAAAAACGAAAATGAACTGTTTTTTTTTTTAAAAAAACAACGTTTTTTTGAAACTGTTTAAAAAAAACAGTTTATTAACGACAAAAAAAAATTTTTGCTGTGCGACAAAATAAATATTTGAAATGTGTGTAGTTTAATTCAGAAACATCGTTCATAGTTTGAATAATCTTCAATTAATTCAGTATAATGAATTTTTACGTATTATGTTTTCATTATATATATTTTATGTATTATGTTTTCCACCATCATATCGTAAACATTCATTGCTAGGACTAAGCGTTTCCAAACTAAATCGATACTTGTATTGTCTGAATTTGCCAATATATTATCTACTTGATCAACTGTATAATCATATATCAATCAATACATGTGGTCGTAAAAAATCAACATACCTGGTCGTATGCCATCGAGAGCTGATTCTGGTAAGCAGCGTTCAAAACACCAGCAACTGTTGTTGTTTTCAATGCTACCTATGCTAACCAGCTCTTGATCAAGATGCAAAAATACGTACCTAATAAGTCTGATAACCTCGTATTATATATACATACATACATAATTTGGCTCTGAAAATCTATTCTCCGCAGCTAAACAGATTTTTACTGCCAAACAGTTTTTCACTGCCAAGCAATTCGTTTTGACAAACGAAAAACGATTCGTTTTAAAAAAAACCAAAAATTATTCGTTTCAGAAAAACGGGTCGTTTTAGAAAAACGGTTGGTTTTAGAAAAACTATTCGTTGTAGAAAAACTGTTCGTTTTAGAAATGATGTTCGTTTTAGAAAAAATGTTCGTTTTAGAAAAACTATTGGTCGCTATTTGGAAAAACTGTTCGTTCGTTTTTTGCAAACTTTTTGGCGTTTTTGACCCCATCACTAGCTACCCAGATTTACAGGTAAGTAAAAAGTGAGTGAAAAAACAACAAAAAATAAAAAAAAACTCTAGCGCACCTGAACCGCTAGAAACACTAATGTTCGAAGAACACTAGAAGAATCGTGCAGGTTTTCAGTGCATATTCCACCACATGTGCTGCTTATTACGGCCAAACTGTTTCAAATGCCACGTTTTACTTTGGTCTCAAGAATGCATTATAACTCATATGGTGGAAGGTTTCAGATATTACCACTGGCATGAATTTCAACGTTTATGAGAGCAAAACACGGGTTAATTATATTCGTTATCAGTTGCTTATTTCACATAATTTTGAAAGCAGCATCTCATATAACATCACTGAAGAAAATGCTCAGTGCCTGCAGCACTGTAACTGAAGTTGGTGTTTGGGGCTGCGATCCGAAAAAATTGCAGAACTTTGGGAATTGAAACATTGGTTATTTATTTGTTTCCGGTATGAATACTAACTGTAAGCATTTATTGATACAAAAGTAGCACAACCAACTCGTGCTGGCAACCTTCTGCCAGTATCAAAGCCAAGAATATATCACATCTGCTTCACGTTGTTATATTACATTCGAAGTTATAGGAGGATAAAGAAATTTAGGGTTAACTGCAGCGAGTTTTTTCAAATAATCGAAAACTTAATATTTGCTGTTTATTGTCACTACAATATCATTACCATTTGAAAATTCTACGATAAAACCGCTTAATAAAGATATTGGAATTAAACACAAAACCAACAATAGCTGGCAACCCTATCATAGCTTTTCAACCAAATTTGGCCTGAATAATGTTTATGATAGGTTTCATTAATTGTATGAAATTCGTATTGATTTCATGACTGCACTGGAAGTTATAGTGCAAAAAGTTTTATTTTCCTGAGCGAATTTTCAAAACCAAAGACACAAAAATTACCATAGCTGGCAGCACCAATCAAATTTCTCAACCCAATTTCCAATAAACAGAGATTAGAGTAAGGTTCAGCTACTGTGTCAATTTCATGAAAATCTGGTAACTAATTCACATTTCATAGGGCAAAAAGCAGTTTTTTTTCTTTATAATTTTTCAAGATGGCACCACTGGCACAGAGTTGCCCACAATTCAAAATCGCTTCTATCAGACCTGGTCCTACTTAAGTCCAATGCATTCTGTAAATTTCAGCTGTATCTGATTATTGGTTCGTAAGTTCCCGTGAACAGAAGTTTTTGATGCTAAAAATATAGGTTAACTGGGAGAGGGTTACTGTTCTTGTCCGACATGAAATTTCCAAAGTTTTACTTTGAACGTGTTGATAAAGCATAAAATTTGTATACAGATTGGTTTTATTATAAGAAACGGACATGTTTTTAATATTGGATGGTTTGAATATTTTCACTACCAAATTTTTTTTTTCAAATTTGAGACACCAAAATTATCATTGCTGGCAGCTCCAACCGAATTTTTCGACCAAACTTCTACCAAACGTGGCTTAAAGTAAGGTCCAGCTACTGTGTAAATTTCGTCAAAATTGAACGATTCAATCAGAATTTATAGGGCTAAAAGTAGTTATCTTTTTTAGTGATTTTTCAAGATGGCACCACTGGCACAGAATCGCCCGCATTTCAAAATCACTTCAATCAGACCTGGTCCTATGTAAGATTAATACATTCTGTGAATTTCAAATAATTCTGCTCATCGGATCGTGAGTTTCCGTGAACAGAAGTTTTTGATGCTAAAAATATAGGCAAATTGGGCAAGGGTTACCAGGCGCGCCCGTTATACCATATCTTTTTTTTTTTTTGGTTATGTAAACAAAGCACAAGATTTACATATGAGTGGCTTTTTTTTGAAGAAACGGCATTTTTTCAAGAGAGACGATGATTTGGAGGTTTTCACTTTCAGTGCCTTCTCTAGCTACAGGGTTGCCATCACGCTCATTAAAAGCTACACAAATCTACAGCTAAATAATATCAATATGTCCTGAAAATTTCGTAATGATTCAATAGCTCTGTCAAAAGTTATCACAATTTAAAAACTTTCAAATTTTCCCGTTCTCTTTTTAGGCACCCAGCGCACACATAGGGTTAAAAAATTCCAAAGCATTATCTGATTCACATGTAAAACACGTTCGAAATTTATTTCGTCAACTTTATTTTTGCGAAAATTATTTGTGTGCGAAATAATAGGTATATTAAAAATATCACTTAAATGGCCGCCGGCGCCAAAAGGTTAACAGTAACTGAGATTTAGTGAAACCTGGACCTATTCTGCATATACACCAATGTATCCTGAAAGTTTCAGCTCAATCGGATGGCGCGTTCCCGAGATTATCTCACTGAAATTTTTTGATGATATATATATATATATATATATATATATATATATATATATATATATATATATATATGGAAATATGAATTTTTGGCCGAATCGATTTTAATACTAATGTTCTTCGAACATTAGTAAAAAGGCAAAGGATAAAAGTCAACCCATAAAAATTCAGTGAGCGTGGATTTAGGTTTTCATTGTTTATTGAACTTTAAGTAAGATTAGGAATGTACAAATAATATAAATAATAAAAACATGATAAAATGATAATGTCAAACGATCAAACTGAAATTTTCAGAATCTGTTAATGTGTACAAGGAATAAGAATGTGCCAAGTTAGAATTCAGATGCACATTTGAATTTTAAATTTTTCTATAATTGAATGGAATTAAGCAGCATCGGAAAATGAAATATACGAAAAGAAAATATATAATTTTCAAAACTTGGTCATTAGAACTTGTTAGAATTTATTTGCTCTGTATCGGCACTGAGTACTTTAAAGTAGACAAACAAAACTTATAAAATTTTGAGTTGCGATGACTTTGACAGGGTCACCAGATTCATGATTAGCATTTTTAGGTTTTTGCTTAACGCAACCCTGTACCAATAGCAGACAAGTAATCAGAAATTGTTAAATTTTCAAATAAAAGTAACAACTAAGAATAAGCAACAAGTTTTAAATTTCCGAAACATTGAATATTTGTCGGCCAGTAGCTCATCTTTCTACTCTTATGCTGCCTTCTCACTGTGGGCCATCATCGGCAACTGCAATGGTCACAATGATGACCACCATCATAAAATTACCTCCACACACTGGGCCACTAGATGGGCCAGTCATGATTTTTCGGTTGCGCATGATGGCCCGCTTTGATGTGTGTGAAAAACCGTTCCGAAAGCCATCCTCGGCCATCGCCATTTCCATGCTTCGCCACTGTCGGCCACAGCAAGCCATCCCCCGTCTACACAATGGGCATTATGATGGCCCACGCACATGGGCCACAGGATGGCCCACAGTGTGGAGGCTACATTATACCTTCTGATGTATATCAAATGAAATTTACAAGATAGGTTTATTTTAACGTAAAACAAATCTGATATACTTTTGGTTGTAGCTGTCAAAGATTTATTTGATAAACATTTCTATCTAATATTATTTTATAAAAATATTATAAAAAACCTAAACAACATATATTGAAATTTTCTAATTTTGGAATCTTTTGCAGATTGCACCCTAAAAATATTTCTATTTTGATATCTTCCCATGCAACAGTCGGATTAAAACCAAATTCACAGGATTATTTGATCTTAATGTGAAACAGGTATGATAAACTTTCGGCTGCGGTACTAACAAGGAGTTCCCAGTAACAGACATATATGTATTTTTGGTGCTGAAAAATACTACACTTAATTTTTTTTAATAAAAAAAATAAGCAGCATAAGTTTATTTTTCCATCGCATCATCTTGATTTTGATGATAGAATTTCACATTGTATGCTGAAGAACTTGTTGTTTTAAAGCTCATTACGCAAAAATACGCTTATGGGCCTAGAAACTTATCATGTAGTTTCAACTTAGAGCTGAGCTGGGTCCTTTTCACGGCATTGATATCACCCACACTACATTTATATGCCTCTTTTCGCGGTCGGTTGTACCACGTACAGTTTTGCTCTTGTGCGATTTTTGATTGCGATTTACGAAGTCATTTTCACTCTAACTTATTTTCACACTCTTTGATCTGCAAATATCCTTTCTGACGCATTGTAGTTACGCTCATCAGTTGGCAGCAGCCCCCATCTGCAATGCTTCAACAAGACGCATTATTGACATGCACTCTTAGTATATGCTTGTGCCCGTCCTCTGGTTTTCGTGCTGCCAGATTGGTTAAAATAGGAAAGATTGTTTTTTGACCCTTTCAATTGGAACAATCACTCGTGGAACGCTGGCATTAATTGCTGCATGTTCAATGCCTTCATCTTTGCAATATTCTTCGAAAAGCGAGATTGAGCTCTGAGCTCCGGTTCAATACTATGCGCTCTGTATTTATAGAGATTACAGCTTCGCTTTGTAGCTTTATCACCACCTCGTCGTTCGTCTTGGACTTTGTTGAATTTGGTCTAACTGTTTACCACAACGAAAGTATGACTTTACCTCGTGTTCATTGATAGAAGAATCTCTAATTCATTACTCGTGTATTTTTTTTTGAGTTGATGCCGTGGTTCAGCATGCGAGATACATGGAGTCCATCATCCCGTCGCACAGATTTTTTGACATTAGTATGGCATCCAAAAATGGTTTATACACATCGGAAAACCGGAATTTTAGTGAAAATCATCTTCAATTGGGTGAAAGCTTCTTCATGTCTCTAACAGAACTCGAATGGCTAATCGTCCCGTTTACGATGATACTCCCCAAGTATTCAACCTTTTTAGGAAGCAAACTGCATTTGGTTCTTTTGAGCACCAAATCATTCATACTTGTCACATCCAGAACTTTCTTAAACTCAAAAACCCCCTAGCGCATCAGAACCGCTAGAAACACTAATGTTCGAAGAACAGTAGAGTATTTGTGCAGATTTTGAGTGTGTATTCTACCGCTAACAACTTTTTCTACTTAAGACAAATATACCCTTAGTAATAATATACCCTAAGCTTATTTTAATTTCGAAGACTTTGTCGAAAGTTACAGCGATAGAAAAGTGTTTGGTGTTGCCAGTCAAAAAATGGAGAAAATTTAAACATTGTTTACTTATTTTCATTGCAAATTTTCGTGATGTGAATACCTAATGCAAGCATTAATTGGCACGAAAATAGCCAAATCGCCTAAGCCAAAATATGCCAAAAGCCAAAAATATGTCACATCTTCCTCCCGTTGAAGTCAATCTACTCTGCGAATTTCGTATTGATCCGATCACTGCATTGCATATAGGGATACAAAGAAATTTAGGGTAACCACCCGTAAAAGTTTTCAAATTTTCTAGATCTTAATATTTTTTTATTTATATTTTAACCAAACAAGGCGTACAAAACACTTACAATTAATATTTAACAATTTATATAAATTTGAACAATAAACAATGATGAAATATACAATACAAGAATTTTAAAAATCTAATCATCTTTGGTAGGGAATCGGATAGAGCATTCATGACGTGAGCACCTTAGTCAGAGCAGTTTTAAACCTAGGTCGGGAAATGGTTGGGGGAATAGTATTTTGAGAAGCTATTGAATATTTTGCAACATCTATTGATTGGCTTATTGTTGGCGTAAACTGTGTGGTGTTGGTATTCATTCAGTAAACGTGTGTGTCTCGTCTGCCTTACTGATTCGTTGAAGGTGATCTTATTGGACAGGGACACAACATTGATTAAGCCCCTAATAACACCAAAAGTAAAACAAGAGCATATGACTATCCTCCGCGAAGATAGACTTGATGGATTTAAGAGATTTAGCCTGTATATGTATGAAGGTAGATTATCAAATTCGTAAGGATTATACATTACACTGATTTGAGCCTATCGCTATGGACATCAAAGATAGGGTGTCAGACAATACATGCATATTCAAGCAATGGCCGAACTAGAGCTATGTATAAAGACTTCGTGACCCATAGGTTTTTGAATTCCTTCCCACGTCTTTTGATGATGTCGATGTCGATGACATTGTCAACATTATTGATTGATAATCAAAACTTATACTATTCGTTTTGTGGGAAAAACTAATAACTTGACATTTACTGACATTAATGTCGAGATTATTATTTTGCACCACTGCTCAAAAGAAAACAGTTTCGATTGAAGGAAAACTGAGTCTGATTTCGATTTAGTTGTGTGGTACATTTTCAGATCATCTGCATAAAAAAGGTGAGGGATGTCTGATAAAACTTCAGAAAGGTCCGTTACGAAAATATTTAATAAAAGTGGTCCAAAGTGACTACCTTGTGGTACACCTGCTAAAACTTCGATTTTTTTTGGATAGGATGCCCTGAAACTTAACGTACTGCGTCTCATTTCAAAGATAATAGTTTCATGCCACAGAGAACATCTGAGACGAGAATCACAAGGTTGGTAGAAGTTGACCTGCCTTTTCTACAACCATGTTGTTGTTCATTTAGAAGAGGTTCTATTAGAGTAGTGAGCTTATCACAGACAATTTTTTCAAATAGTTTAGGCAATGCTGATAGTATTGCAATACCTCTGTAATTATCAATTGACCGCCTATCACCACATTTAAAAATCAGGGTCAGATGGGATGATTTCCAGAAGGAGGGGAAAACCCCACAAGGAAGTGATTTGTTGAAAATTAAATACACGGGTAAGATAAGCGACTCCATGCATTGGAGTATGAAACTAGGAGGTAGCAAGTCAGGACCAGGACTTTTGTTGACATCAAGATCTTAGATGGCCTTTGCAATCTCCTCTTTAGTTAAATGCATTTCACAGGTGATATTTGGTGGGAATGTTTGAGAGAGAAGAATGTTAGACATGCTTCTACATGAACAAAATACTTCCTGGAAATGCTCAGCGAACAGGTCACAAACTTCGTGAGGGCTTGACGAACGAAAGTTCTTTTTGTACATCGAAGTAGGGTAGCCCGAAGTTTTCCGTTTGGTGTTCACGAAATCAAAAATCTTTTTAGGATTATGAATTATATTTTTAATTATATTTTATAACATAGCGCTCATACGCTTCACGGGATTTTGTCAGGAATTCTTGAGCTAATTCATTAAATTTATCCTTGATATCATCTCTGACATCAGTGCTAGTTGTTATTACTTTTTAAAGTTTATTTCTTTGATTCCGCAAATAGCTTAAACTGCTATCAAGCCATGGTTCAGATATTTTGTCTTTTCTCTTAATCTTTGGAGTGAACTTTTCAACGGCGTCAAAAACTAACTCATAGAATAATGATACAGCATCATCCAATTCTAGCGTTGAAAAATTACTAGCCCAGTCAATTCTGAGAAGACCATCCGTAATGCTCTTATAATCAGCATTGTGAAAGTCATATACAATAGAGTTATTGTAAGATAGGGAAGTGAACATATCAGATGTAGATAACAACTCAACTGTGAACGGAGAGTGGTGAAGAGTGTTGCCTAAAAATGTTTCTGCATCAACAGTTGAGTTAGCCACTACATCGTCGTAGCTGTTAGTAAGTACGAGATCTAGCCAATTTCTATTTTGGCTAGGAATCGGAGCTATTTGTTGCAAATCATATCATTTATTTTCACTACAAGATCACTGCGATTTGAAAATTCTATGATAATATCGCTTATTAAAGATATGCAAAAATAATACAAAAACAATCATTGCTGGCAACCCTATCATTGTTTTGAAGCTAAATTTCAACTGAATATTGCCTACAATAAGTTTGATTTGTCATTTGAATTGCGTTACGGTTCCATGACTGTACTGGATGCTATAGGGCAAAGAGCTTTATTTTCCTCAGCGAATTTTCAAATTTTAAGACACCCAAATTACCCACCGAATTTTATTTTTATTAGTGGTTTTTCAAGATGGCAGCCCTGGCAAAAATTTGTCCGCATTTAAAAACCGCTTCTATCAGACCTGGTCCTATTTAAGACCAATACATTCTGTAAATTTCAACTATATCTGATTATTGGATCAAGAGTTCTCGTGAACAGAAGTCTTTGATGCTAAAAATTTAGGTAAATTGGGGAAGGGTTACCATTTTTGCCCGTTGTAAAATTTCAAATGTTTCACTTTGGCTATGTAGACAAAGCAAAGGATTTATATTGAGTGGCTTTTTTCCAAAAAACGACAATTTTTCAGGAGAGTCGATGATTTGAAGGCTTTCACTTTCAGCGCCTGCCTTAGCTACAGAGTTGCCAATATGCTAATTTCAAGCAACGCAAATTCACATCTTAATAATATCAATGTGTCCTGAAAGTTTCATAATAATTTGATAGCTCTGTCAAAAGCTATCGCAATTGAAAAATTTTCAAATTTTCCCGACCTCCTTTTATTCACCTAGGGCATACATGGAGTTAAAAAATTCCAAAACATTATCCGTTTCAAATTTAAAACACGTTGCAAATTCATTTGGTTAACTTAATTTTTGCAAAAATTATTTGTGGACGGAATAATAGGTATATTCAAAATATCACTAAAATTGCCGCCGGCGCCAAAGGGTTAAAGATAATTCACACTTGATGAAATCTGGGTCTATTCTGTGTATACGTCAATGTATCCTGAAGGTTTCAGCTCAATCGAATGGCGCGTTCCCGAGAAGTAGTCTCTGAATTTATTTGATGATATATATATATATATATATATATATATATATATATATATATATATATATATATATATATATATATATATATAAATATATATATATATATATACATATTATATATTATGCCTACATATATACATACATGATTTGCAATTGGAACCAATAGTTGAATTAAAATCCATATATGTATCTCCAAATTGTCCGCTTGCTTCAAGAAAATATGAAATTGCATAGCGTGTCAATTACATGCACAATGCTAGATCAATACAGCAACCCATTTCCTAGCACCGCAAAATTTCCCTAATTACCATGCCACTTTTATGCATTTCCTTAATCAAAAGTTCACTGCGAGCAGCCGAGTTCTGTTTGCAATCGTATCAGGTTCATGTCTGACACTGTGCAATATATGTGCAACTTCTTACCGCTGCCGAGCAAACATTCTATTTCATCAAGTGAATGAAATTTTTAAAGCAAATACCAGCCATGCAAACAATTTAATTTATTAATATCTCCAATTCACTGATATTGCAAAGTGCACACAAATGGAAAAGGCAGCGCACACAGAGGAGGTCTGACACCACCCGACCTCGTCATGATCCGAGTAAATACACGAATTACAGGTATCCTCACATAATGTCGACACAGTTCCTTGTTATAGTCTAGGTCTCTGCTCCAAGCCCCTCTTCGTGCTTCAATTCACGCGAAAATACTTGTCCTTATCAACCTTTTGACTCCTCCAAGATGACGACAACGGCTCCGTTTCCATTTCGATTCGTGCCAGGCTTTCGAGTTGTTGAAGTTGTTCGATTGCGGATGTTTCCCATTTCCGGCGCGGTATAATCGTAAGGGCAAAAGTTTTACCTGCGATTGAGAAGTTTCATATCACGCGTGTTGAAATTTCCATTTCGTAATGTGAAAAGTTTTTCTCGGGGATTTAAATTAACTTCACCTAAAGCACAAAAGGCATACTGACTCGGATAGCCCTTTTTGCAGTGTAGTGGTTTTATTTGGGGGTTGTCGATGCGAATGTTTTTCTGAAGCAGTTTTGCCGTTTTTCTATGACATTTTTCTATTACGTAGTTTAATTACATGCACCTTTATTTCCAAAATGGACTCTACCAAAAATTAATGGCGTTCAAGTTCAAAAATACCATCTGCCATTTTCATATTTGCATCAGATTAAAAAATTGATACCACATTAACTTATTTTGGTGCTAGAATATTGTATTTAGCTCATACTTGGCACACTTGTTCGGATCCCGGCTCAATGTTTTTTATCTCGTCAACTTCGTTCACATCCAGATCCAGGTTCGATTCACACATATTATAGTCTACAAAGCTTTCATTGAGTCAGAATATTTTTTCGAATAGCCATAGTCAAAGCTGTCAGCCCTTACAAAACCAAAATCAAATCGAAAATCTTTTCTCCTAAAGTTGAAGACGGCTCGTCGCAACGTTTCGCCTAAGCATTTCTATAATTTATTAGAAGAGTCTCAGCCAGGTTACGAGCTCGCCGTCTCCATATGAGCAAACGTTTCTGCAGGACTGGTAGCTTGGCATCGTTGTGCACCGAAAATTTGATATTTGTGGTAGAAAACCGCGAGCCCAATCCCGATCCGGATTCGGATCCAAAAAGTTCAGCGGACTGATTGCGGAGTGATAGCGTGGCTTATCCGGCCTATTCGTCGAGAGCACTTAATGACGAAAGTTCCTTAACGACACCCAAGAATCCTATTCCGACAACGCAATTGTACGTGAAGGACTAAGCTAGTTCGCCGCTGTGATATGAAAGGATGTTAGATGGCACGAGAACAATGTAATGAGTTTCGAATTTATTCAGCTGCGACTAATGCATAACATTGAAATAAATGAATAATTTGAGTTGGATGAAACGACAATGCTTTTCATATGGAGGCAGTGTGACTTGTTGGATAATGAGTATGAAAACTTTGAGCCGAACAAATTTGTTTGGTGTTTTGTTCTCGTTGTTCTTATCTTCCTGCCACTTTTTTTTTTAGCACATAATTGATATAATAAATAATGTTGAAGGTAGCTAAAATAGAAAAGAGATTAAAAATGATTTAATCATTTTTATCATTCTTTTTTATCATAAATCATTTTTATCATTCAATAAATGCGAGGAATCAGTATTATTTTTTACTTTTTTTTAGTATGAGTTCGAGACCAAAATAGTTTCCAATACCGTGCAGTTCATGATTTAGATGCTCATCTTGGTCGAGAGCAGGTTAGTGATGTTACGCGTCCTCTTATGTGAAAAATGCTGAAGAAATGCACCGTTCTATTTGTTGATTGGTTTTAGCCATCGCACCTGGTATCAGCTTCGATTAAACTTTTTGTTGATCGGTAACTTTTTGGGTTTTAGAAGAAAATTTTCCACAAAATTCTCCACTGTTACTGCCACTTTGATCACTGCTGAGATTTCAAGCAGCAGCTCAGAAGCTATGCTGTGTCTCAGAGAAATTAAGATCTAATCTTCTTGCTGACAGCAATCAAAACTTCAGTACCCACTTGAAAATCTTTCTTGGAGCATCTAGCGTGCAGGGCAAACAATACGTGTACGGAATGTCAGGGTCTTCCTCTTCCTTATTGGCATATGTCATTCGAAAAACTTTCCGACGCGATAGAAATACCCCCACCACTTAACAAGAATTATATATATATATGTAGTAGCTCCAGTTATAATCACAGTTGAATCTCCACTACACTCTAATAAGTGGGTCTAAAAATTATTCTTTGATAAAAGTAAATATATTCATTTTTCTGTTTAAAATAACGAATCACAATTTTTTTTACACATTGGATGTGCATTTTTTGCTTTTACGTCATATCAGCTGAATAATAAATAGTGTGTTGTAAACCTTAGCAAAAAGAGTTTAAATTTACTACTTCGCTACTATCATTTACAACAAAGCTGTAAAACTGTATCATTTGCTCGAATTTGACTTATTATTGATGTAACATTGTGACGAAAGACGGTGATTTGGCTAGACTGAACGAGTCTATTTCGTGATCTTTGCTTTGAATAGCAGCAGCTAAGTGTTAGTCTTTTCGTGTAATAAGTGTAGGAGTGTAGCTATAAATTAATTAGAAAAGTAGCAATAAGTGCTGTACGTTAATGTGTATAATGTGTATATATTAATTATAAACTTAAATGTATTGCAAAAAGTTTTTGAATTTGACAAGAAAAATATTTATATTTTGCTTACTTGATAGGACTCTCGCCTTTTTTAACATTTAAAGTTACCTATTTACAGGCTTTTATTAATTATATTTAATTTTGGGGTAATATATTATGTTATGGCAGTTACCTGTCTTGAGTGGCTGACTTTTGGATCCTTAATTTTTTTCAATTTTATTGAAAATGAAACTTATCTAGAGGTTAGCTGAAATTTCTGCTTAAGTAGCGCAAACTTCCTAAAATTGTTCGCAATAGATACTTTTTGCTATCATTTGTTTGATAAAAAAATTCTTTAGGTGCATTTTTTGCACTCTTGGGCAGGGTAAGTTACCTAAACTTACCTTAACTTACCCTGCCGAAGAGTGCCAAAAACGCAACTTTGATTATCGTTTTTTTTAAACATTTTTATGGACATTCACGAATAAATTGCGCTTATTACCCTCAATTATCCTAAATTTACGTCTTTTTAGGGTATAATTACACGATTTACTCGTAAAAAAAATTACACATTTAAGACGCAAAATATTCTTTGTACGCACTTTTGTAAATTTACATCTTTAATAGTAGGAAACCAGTTTCCTACTATTATAAGGGTAAAATTCAACCAAATTTTTTTTGAGTGTACATCTTTAAGAGCTTTGATTGTATTCTTTATTTCAGACACCGCGTCGATCAGCTCCGCCTCCACGAAGAGAGAAACGTCCTTCCAATAGGCAATGATGCTCTTACCCGTCCGTAGTGAATGCGCTATGATTAGTGAGCCGACGACGCACTACAGAGTTGCCTCACGCAGCTGCAACTGAGTCTGCGGGTAACCATTTGTACTTTTCACTCCACGCGTCCAAGTTGACCTAATGCAAAAAGCCAGTCATTTGTAGTGTTTGTTCATCTTAATGGTTTTCTCCAGCTTTTCATTTGCTGTCATGTGATCATAGCCCATAAACCGGTAGCAGCAAACCATATTTGTCCACCTTCTCACTCAGGTGTATATTCTAATTTTTATAGATCACGAGTATTTTTTAGGTTGCCACAGCCCTTCTCAGCTTCCTTTCATTTGAAGGAAATCAAATAGCTTGTATTTAACCCAACTCTTCTTCTGCATCACCTTGGTCCATCACTTCGATTTTGGTTCATTTTCACGGCCTTTTGACCTTTGCCGGTGTTCCGATTAGAGCTCTGAAGTTTCATGGGGTTCTCATACCTCGTGATTTTCAGAAAAAAGCCTCCTTCTGCTGTTTTGTTGACGCACTTATGTGCCAGTCTCCTTCAGGTTTACTCCTTTGCAAATCGCTCTTAGGAAATCTGCTTGGATTTTACACACACAGCCCTCCACTTTTTTGTCGTTGCTTCTTATTATTTATCTTCCGCTTTTTGGGTTTCCAATTCTTCAGGAATATTTCACCGACTCCTCCTTTTGGATAGCAAGTGGAAGGGGACTTTTTTTGGCAGGGAACTGACTCGGAAGGGGACTTTTCTGATGATTTTTCTCCTTCTTCTTCTGTGCCACTCTCACCCACTTCTCGGGATCCGGGGCCACAGTTTCAGTTCTTGTCATGTCATTACCGTTCATGTGCGCTGTGAATTTTAAACATTTCAAACTGAAAGTGTGGACAAGGTAATACATTGTTGAATCATTTACCTTTTTTCTGAAAAGCGAAATTTTTTCAGGAGATTCGATTATTTGGAGGATTTTGGAGTAGCTTCATAGTTGTCCTCAAACTCATCAAAACAAACACATACCTTTTTCTGGTAAACAACGATACAACCTGTGAATTTTGTCACGATCCAAAGTTTCTGTATGAAGTTGTTATAAATTGAAATTTTGTAAAAATCATATTCATGAAAGCTTGATTTAAATATTTTTTGCACTTGTAGGATCCAAAGTCAGAGAAAAATTTGGAATGAATTTTTGAAAGAAGCTTTTATATTAGTTAAAACTCTTTGATAATTAATCTTTACTATCCTATGTATAAACTGGTTATTAATTAACGCAAACTTGTAGCAATTTGAAATTTCGGGGGGATTTGGAGCCTGCCAATAGGGTTGGTGATGGCGAACCATCAATGAGGTAAACCAGCAAAGAAAAAAGAGAAGGCCTCTCGTGCGCATTGACAGTGGACCCTTTAATCCGATCCCGACGGATGCTAGTCTGCCGCTTTGCTAGCTCTACGCGGCTGGAATGCGTTATTGAAAATGGGGTGGATTAGCTCCCAGAAAACGTAGGACGCTACTTATAATTCACCCGTCATATCCTAGTCGCAATTTTCACAATATACTAGCCGCAATTTTCACAAAGGAAAGGGAAGAAGCTTTTGTCCGTAAAGGACCGGAAGTAGACATGAGCTGGCAAGCCAGACCCAGCTGAGACGTTTCAAAGCAATTATGCTGGCATCTGAAAATGGGCTGAAAATACTGAACAAAAAGAAAACCTAAAGTCGGGAAATGTGCCTCCATTTAGTAGGGTTGAGGAGGGGCAGACAGCTTCTGGCCTCTGGTATTGTAAGAGCCATGACCCCAGATGTTGATGGAGTCACTGCGCCTCCTGGCTTTGGCCTAAAAGAAAGAAAAAGCAGCCGAAGTCCTTAGTTTGAAAAAAAAGGACAGTGGATAGCACTATTAAATACAGGCTAGCCAGACTATAGTGAATCCTGAAAAAAGAAAGGTCTTAACGGACTTTCGAACAAAAATAAGGCCAAAAAGGCTCAAGTTTTAACAACTCATTATGATTTTGTTTAATTGGGCTTTGTTTTTCTCTATAACTGTTTTTATTCAAATATAATTTGACTATCCTGACGGATTACTTGCTGTTACCGAATTTTTCAAGTTTCCTCTTCTTTGCAGTGACTTACATTTTTCACAATGGTTTATCTATTTTAATGGTGTTACAAATAATTTTTAATGATTAGGGCGAAACTCTTCTACAAACAAAACTATGCATTCAACTAGTAGCGGTGGTTCCGATTTCGATAAACAATAACTTAGGAAATAAAAAAAAATTATGGAGATTTTAGCTACAGACTTCACAACAACTACATACTCCATTCCATTCCTTGCCGGCTAATCCAAGACTGCCCAAAATACCGTAATCCTTGCACTATCGAAAAACAAGATCTAACCGGTATCTTGTTGCTTTCGATGCACATTTTTACAGTTCGCATCGAAATTTAGTATCTTTTTTTCCTCCTTCCTTCCACTCTCTCCATCACTCAATCAAAATGCACGGTCCGTGTGCATCAAATCTTCTCAATATTATTATTGTCGTACTTTCCAGACAATAAAATATTGGTATAAGGGAAAGAACTCATTACACACTATCGTCTTCAGATGATATAGCCTATTTCTTGTCGTGAAGACTTATCCCTAGAGAAAAGTTTAGAAAAAACTCTGGTTGGCGTCTTCGTTATCTTTGTGAAAGGAATGATCTTAGATTTTCCTTAATATTAACCAAATTTGCTGATTTTCTTACATCCACAGGCAAGGTATTTTAATAAGCCAAAGACTGTCTGAGTTGTTTCTCCAACATTTCTTACAACATATGGCCATTTGAGTTTTTTGTTAAGTATCTTAAATATTAGCTTTCCTTCTTCAAGACACATTATTTGTTGTGTGCTTAGTAGTCCTGTTTCATTATACACGTGTGAGCTTGGAGTCAGAGTTGGCATTTTGAATATAGTCTTAATAGCCTTAGTCTTCCGATTAGGTCAATTCTTGGTTTCGATGTTTGCTTCCACAAAACTGCTCCATAAGAGACGTTTGACAAAATAAAAGCATTGAATATGTCAAGTTTGATGTTGAGAGATAAAAAATCATATTTTTTAGGATTCCTATCATAGGCGCTACTTTATGTCTGATGTTATTGATATGTTGTAGCCAAGACATTTTCTCATCTAAAGTTAATCCTAAGTATCTAATTGAGTTGACCTTTTCCAATTGTATTTTATTTATTTGTACCGACGGATTAATCGCTGCTTGTTTTTTTGCTGGAATATTAAATATTTAATTTTAAGGATGTTTATAATTAATTTACTTTGTTCGTGCCAATTGCAATATTTTCCTTGTTCATCATTTATATTTTGCTGGAGAATTGATTCATTTTTATCGGAATACAGCATTAGTGTGTCATCAGCAAATAAAACTATTTTTCCCATCAGATAAATGTCCTGTACGCTGTTAATGTACAGTAAAAACAGTAATGGCCCAAGGATTGATCCTTGAGGAATGCCGATATTTATAGTGCATTTCTGACTTTTATGCATATTGTTGGTTGTAATAATACGCCTGTTGAAGAGATAATTCTTTATCAACAACTTGAAGTTGTGATGGATTCCGTATATTTCGAGCCTCTCAAGGCCTTTTTCAGATCCACGAAAATTACCGTTACATAGTCGCTCCTATCCAATTCATTGTTGATAAAATGTACTGCATCTAACGTTGCTGCTAGTGTACTACTGTTTTCTTGAAATCTATACTGAACTGGTGTCAAAATTTATTTAGTCTTAATAAATTGCACCAATAGTTTTTGAACGGCTCTTTCAAATATTTTACTTAGGACACTTGTGACAGCTATTGGGCGATAATTTGATGGCTCTGCTGCATCACCACCTTTGAAAATTGGAGTGATTTTCGCTAGTTTAAGGCAATCGGGGAATGTGCCAGCTGCTAGGTGTCTATTTGTTATTGTAGTTAGAAGCTCCAAAATATGATTTTTCAGCAATTTAATATCCTCCAATGTTGTACTATCCAGACCAGGAGAAACCTTTGATTTAAGGTTGTCGTAAGTGAATTGAAGTGAACATATTAGGTTCAATATGAAAACTCGAGAGTGATGAAAGTTGCAGTTGCTCGGTGACTAGTGTTCCAATGGTAGCGAAGAAGTTGTTTCACTGCTGTGTTATTTCTTCGGCGTCTGTAATGGATGTTCAACAGTTCTTCTATGCACGTTGTTGATTTGTTTTGTTGTTTAGCATTTACTAGTTGGCAATATCTGGAGGTATTCCCGGCTGAAGCTTCAAACTTATTCCTGTAGAAATGTTTTTTGGCCTCCATGATAGCCCTCCTTCTTCATAGCTAAATGGATCTGCTTTTTGGACATAGAGTTTGGATCCGCTTTGTGTTTTTTGTAAGCAATTCGTTTTCGATTTGAAGCATCAATTACATTCTTAGTGATCCAAGATTGTACTCGTACACGAGCTTGTTTCGTTATTGTTGCTTTTGCCTTAGCTTCGGTTATCTTCTCAATCAGCTCATCAAAGTCGGAAGTTGGAGACCCTCGAAGACTATGAAGTTCCTTAAGAAATCTTTATAATTAGTTCTGCTCATCGAAATTTTTTGAGGCCGTATTTTAGCTTTGGCGAAATTTTTGATGGATAAATTGATTTCTTAATGGTCTAAGTCGCCAGTTATCATCATTGACACTTCACATGAAATTTTTGAATCGTGCAACTTCACTTGCATTCTTTCGTTTCGAAGCTAAGTAATGTTGTTTTTCTATATAAAATTATGGTTTGTTTCTATGCGTATCTTCATTAACCTTTCGCACGAATTGTTTTGAATCTCGACTTTCTATCAGTAAAAGCGTATTATCTACGTAAATAATATATTTTAAAAATAATCTATGGGTGTTTAGATTTTGCTTTTATATTAAATAAAGAGTTAGGCCTAAAATGGATATTTCTGGTTTACCAATACTTATTAGCTTTATACCACTAAATCCTTTTATGAAATGGCTTACGAAATGGCCGATTTTTCGAGAAGCTATTTACTAGCTATGCTTCTTATACCTAATACATACAGGATATTACTTAAGGGGTTAGTCCACTGTTAAACCGCTCAAAATGATAATAAAAATTTTTTTTATTTTTTTTAAAAAAATATTTTTGATAATTTGTTCACAGACGGTTATTTTGTCCAGGAATTTACGAGGCGCAATTTGCTTTTTTTTTCGGCGGTGCTGCGGCGATCCATTGGGGTGGCCGCCATTTTGTTTTCTAATAATTTTTTCCAATGAAAATGTTAACTCTTAACTTCAATAAAGATGCATGTAAAATTTCAAATCGATATCTTGAATAGTTTTTTTTTGGTAGCTGTTTAAAAAAAAAGTTCATTTTGAGCAGTTTAACAGTGGACTAACCCCTTAAGATGTGGTAGTCCATCATAGTCCTCATTAAGATGAATTTAAAATACTCTCGTACGCACATTTTTGCTTAGTAAGGTGTTGATATATTGCTAAAGCACCATTAAAAGTGGCACTGTAATTGCATTCAGCCAAAAATACTTTAAATCAAATTATTCTTGTAATCTAAATCGCTTAAAAATACCTAAAGAGCCAAAGGCAAGTAGTCAGGATCCAGCACATCAATTATTCATATACTAAACACATAATAAAAGTTTCAATCATACAAAGAATTGTGTTCATTGCAGAATGTGCATAAATCAAATGAGTATATAGTTTCTCGTCTCTATCGTTAATGTGCTGTTTTTTATAGCTTATCAAAATTTGCTAGTTCGTATGAGCGTGTTCTGTATTGAATAATCATTTTAGATAAGTTGCTTTGGGGAATTGGTCTGCTTGTTTTGTTTGTATCAATTCATTTCTTCCTCGACTTTTATTTTGGTGTACCCAAAATCTGTTGAGGACCTTTGTTCGTTCGTTCTCTTTTTTAACGTCCTTTTGCTTTGCATTTCGTTTGTACAGACTCTTGTATGCTAATTAGCCGAAATATTTTATTTCAAAGCTATAAGTATTAGTAATATGCACTAAATTAACAGTATGACAAATAGCTTCACAACAATCCCTTGCCATTTTCCAACTGAACATATCACCAAATAACAATTTCCTTTACTGTCCGCCCATCATTCCTTCGTCTAATATTTTCATATCTTTGTACGACCATTCTTCCTTTCAGCAACCTAATCCTTCCACTCGAGCAATTCTTCTATTGAAATTTTCTCATGATAAAATAAATCGAAATTTGAAAAATAGTCCTGGAGCTACGGCCTGAACATGGTCATAAATTGACGCCGCCAACCAAGTTATTTAACAAGAAACGAATCGACAGTGAAATTATTTGCCAGGAGCAATAGAACGCAAGCCACAAACGCTAACTTATCGAAAAGATAAAAACTTATGATTGTTTCTGCCGTTTCGAAAAACTAATGAGCAGGAAAATTGCGTTTCTATGCCAAATCGAGTAGCGTTTGAATTCGCAATTCGGAGTGGGAAGTTCCAAATGAGAAATCAATAATTTGTTTGCAGCACTTATATGTGTAAAATGAGCAGAGAAGCTTCACATCAAGCAAAGAAAAGATGGTTAAATGTGATGAATACTTGATGAGGGAACCTACTATGATTCAAATCTACAGCGATGATGAAATTTTATTACTGGCAGAGGAAAATATTATTTAAAGGTCTACGAGAGCTGAGAATCATCTTCAATTGAACAACGATCCGAACAACCAAGCTCGCAAACTTACATAATTCAATTTCATTTCAACTTTAATTCTCTAAGCCTTAGTGAATTGAAATATTATCTCGTAAAACATGAGCTCGAGCCAATATTTGCAGGCATTGGACCGTGTGTGCATCAGAATTACATTTGTAATTTACCATCAATAAATCCACATTAACCTCTAAGTTACTGCAATTTATTTCAATTTCGACTTCATTTAGTTTGCCACGGCAAGTGCAGCAATTCTCTGCTGGCCATACACGAATCGCAGTCTTGTAGCACGTCAGGGATTTAAAGCGCAACATGAAAAATGACTTGAGTACACCATCTACTCGTCCGTTTGGACAAGGTTACCTTCAATCGACTTTGCCCCACCAGCTTCTATCCTCTTAAAGTGTCCATTGTGATCTATCTACTATCTTGCTTGCATCATTATCCTTTCCTAGCCATGCCACTTCAGTAGCAGTCAGTCGTCCAGGACACGAGACTTTCTCCGGTTGTCCTTGCCGGGTGATACTTTAACGATGCATGATGGGCCACTTTCTCACTTTTAAAGGAGTTTAATGACCGTCTTAGCAGTAACCCCATTAAATTTATGGTGACCCAGCGACACAGTAAATAGACTGCAGAAGATTTGGCACCGAAGGTCATTCATAAGGTTGAATTCACAGTTGTATATGAAATCAGAGATGACTTTGTTGAATGCTGATTGGCTGGATATGATCTATGGTATGTCAATTTTTAGCTGAAAGAATTACAATTGAAAGTGTTGGAAATGTGAGCTAAAAAAGGTTTGGGCTAGTAAATGCTTCCGCTGCAACTACCAAGAGGCTGCTATAATTCGTTTTATTAAAAGGTATCTTAATTTTTCCTTTGAATAAACACTTTACTCATCTCAATGGAGACAGTGATTGATCGCAAACTGCCGAATAAAGTTATTATACAAGGACGTGCTGAGCTATCATCTAGTTGAGCAACCGACACATCAAATAGCTACAACTCCTTGATGAAGGCTGCTATATCTAGCTAAAATTGTAGAGCGTAAGGCTATGCAAGTTGCCTTTTTGGATATATGAAGGCCGATTAAAGTAATCCTTGTTGATGCTCTTATAACTTTAAAGCCTAAAAAAAACTCTAGCGCACCTGAACCGCTAGACACACTAATTTTCGAAGAACAGTAGAAGAATCGTGCAAATTTTGAGTGCATATTCTACCACACGAGCTGCTTATAACAGCCAAACTGTTTCAAACGCAACGTTTTCTTTTGGTCTCAAGAATGCATTATAACTCATATGGTGGAAAGGTTTCAGATATTACCACTGGCATGAATTTCAAAGTTTATGAGAGCAAAACACTTGTTAATTATATTCGTTATCAGTTGCTTATTTCACAAAAATGTTCAAAGCAGCATCTCATACAACATCAATGAAGAAAAGGCTCAGTGCCTGCAGCACTGTAACTGAAGTTGATGTTTGGGGCTGCGATCCGAAAAATTTGCAAAACTTTGGGAATTGAAACATCGGTTATTTATTTTCATTGTAAATGTTTTTGGTGTGAATACTAACTGTAAGCATTTATTGATACAAAAATAGCACTACCAACTCATGCTGGAAACCTTTTGCCAGTATATCACATCTGCTTCACGTTGAAATTAACCTACCCTGCGAATTTCGTCTCAATCCAATGACTGCGTTCGAAGTTATAGGAGTATAAAGAAATTTAGGACTGCCAGCCGCAAAATTGTTCAAATAATCGGAAAGCTAATATTTGCTGTTTATTGTCACAACAACATCATTACCATTTGAAAATTTTACGATAAAATCGGTCAACAAAGATATTGCAAATAAATACAAAACCAACAATAGCTGGCAACCTTATAGTGGCTTTTCAACCAGATTCGGTCTGAATAATGCTTATAATAGGTTCCATTAATTGTATGAAATTCGTATTGATTTCATGACTGCACTGGAAGTTATAGGGCAAAAAGCTTTTATTTTCTGAGCAGATTTTCGAAACCCAAGAGACCAAAATTACCATAACTGGCAGCAAAGACCGGGTTAGAGTAAGGTTCAGTTACTGTGTCAATTTCATGAAAATCTAGTAACTACATCAGAATTTATAGGGCAAAAAGCAGTTTTTTTTCTTTGTAGTTTTTCAAGCTGGCACCACTGGCACAGGGTTGCCCACATTTCAAAATCGCTTCTATCAGACCTGGTCCTACTTAAGTCCAATGTATTCTGTAAATTTCAACTGCATCTGATCATTGGTTCGTGAGTTCCCGTGAACAGAAGTTTTTGATGCTAAAAATGTAGGTAAACTGGGAAAGGGTTACCGTTCTTGTCCGACATGAAATAAAGTGTTGCAAGCACTGAGCATTTGCTTTGTTTATGTTATGCTGCTTGCAAAGTTTTGCAGTGGTTGGCTTTCCTAAATCTTGAAATTCATGCAATTGGTAGTCCTGAAATCCTTTCGACCTTATGAGTTTAAAGGCATTGCTAGGATCAAAGTGGTTTTGCCCTCCGAAACAGGCTGGAGCACTTGTGGTAGACTATGCACCCAAAATTTGCTAGTATTTCTAGCAGTTCAGGTGCGCTAGAGTTTTTTTAAATTACAGGTTTTTTTGTGAAATGGTATGGTTTTTTTAAAAAAAAACCAACAGAAAAGATCCATAACTTCCTTACAAATAGTGTCTATCATTCATGAAACAGATTGACAGATTTGATTTTCATGAAAAGTAATTGCTACACCATTCCACTATTTGGATGAGCTGTACGAAAGGTTTATAAACCTTTTCAATAGATAAACCTATTAAAATTTAATAGGTTTCTTTGGTTTCTTAGAACTTGGAAAACAGCTGAAGCCAGGATATTGAAAGATAAAATTTTGAGAATACGAAGTCATACCTTTTTCAATTTTAATAATAAAGAAGTGGTTAGAAAGGATTGTGTGTCTTGATGTGTGTGATGTGTGCATTCCAATTCGACAAATGACACTATCGATTGAAAAGCATATTATTATTGAGCAGAAATACATTTAAATGGGACTTATCTTTACAGAACGGGTTGGTAGAAGTCAATGCTATCGAGAGTATGATTGAAAAGGGAAAGTGCACGTGTCTATAGAAGTGCATGAATATTTTAACATCAAAAAGTGGAATTTATCTCTTTAAATTGTAACATGTAATAATTTAGGGATTCTCTCTCTTGAAAATCTTGTGTTGGACATTTTTGTAGCAAACTTTTCTCCTTAAAAGAGTAAGTAGATGTAAGCATAAATTCATTGATAGCTAAAAAGCTATAAAATTCAAGACCATGTAGCACATTGAAGTAAAATGACCATCTCTGTTAAGATTAAGATAATTCGGATCATAATATTTTAATGCTGAAAAATTTCAATGTTCGGTTGATAAATCCAAAAAATATATGTGACAGTAATCAAAAGAAAGCGATCAATTATGGTTACCTATCGGTATAATAATTTTTTTCGAAATTGAAATACAGACTTAATTTATCTTTGTTTTGTCCAAACTCAATTCCCAATCAACATTCTTGCTAGAATTGGGTGTGTGAATTCACTACAGTAATTTGAAAATGCATCGATTTTGGATATTAATGTCAGCTTCATAAAATTTCTTAGAATATTTTTGAAATCTATTATCAATGTACGTTGCAACGTGTGTATTTTTAAAATGGGGAGCCTGAGATATTTATCGATTTAGCTCCCTTTCATTGGTCAACTGTTCAACAAAGGTTCATTGGAATGTTTTCACAAAGAGCAAAAGATGCAATTGCACTTTTATAAAGCGCTTTCAAAGTTTCATGCATAATAGTCTCAGAAGTGAAACTATTACAAATTAGTGACAGCCATAGAACAGATTTGCTTTGAAAGTGAACAAGGAGGCAGACAATAGATTTAGCTTGTTTGCTTTCAAATAATTTTTTTTCAATTTGTACAACAAAGATAAATAAAACTGAGTAGTTTTTGCAACAGATATACACTTGCCATCAAATACACTTACCAAATCTCGTCTGAAAGCGACTGCATCTCTTGCGAAATGCTTTCAAAATGAACAAAAGAAAACAAGTCTTCAAAGCATCATACAAATCTTGCATTTAGGACTCGTACACTCAGAAAAAAATATGTAAAATCGGGAAAAATCGTAGTTATTTAATCTATTTTTCACTATGCATTGGCGCCATAGAGGTTTCGCTATGAATTAACTACTACATAGTAATACGTACTTTAGTTGTATTATCAACAATTTTCTCCATTGAACCAACATGGTAAGCTTGTAATCTTAAAATCGCGAATAGGAAATCCAACTGCTAACTTGTTCATTATAACATGCCATCTTAAAGAACAATGTAGCTGCATAGTGAAAATATTAACAACAACGTCATAAATGTACAATGTAGATTCTTCAAACAACAAAGGCACTCTCAAAATGACTCAGGAATTAGTTAAATTCAAAACCCATGTTTTATTTCTACAACGTACCTGCGCTTCGGCTACATTGTCACTCATTAAATAATCATATTAAATTAAATAAAAATGAGTAAGGTAATATGCATTTACCACTTTATTTTATATTCATACTTAAAGTTTATTACAAAAAATTGTTCACATTCGTTTCGCTTAATAAGTATCAGGTCCTTAAGCTATGGAAAGCAATAAATAATATTTTTTTAAAATTGGTTCAGGATTAATTCAGGATAAATTAATGTTAATTTTTAGTGTTTAAATGGAAAAAAAATGCTTATCAAAACTAGTTGAACCTATTATTCATTATAATAATACATTTTCAAAATGCATTTCATACATTTTTTATGCGTATTTCTAATGATTTTCATGTCTATCACTATCACTACACTTTTCGTTACTATTTCAGGATCAATTTGATCACACATTACCACCACTTATTATTTGATAATAATAATTAATAAACGATTTACCACGTACCGGTAATAACCAATTTAAATGAATAAAATTGAATTGAACCAGTAAAAACAAAACCGAACTATTTATCACTCCGAATGATTTGCTTCCACTGCACGCACCAGCTCTTTTATGCGCATTTGATGAAATTCGGAATGAATGCTGAAGGGATCTCGTAAACGATCAAAATAAAGATAAGAAATTACAGCGCATCTTGTTAAATCAACAAATCCATTAGTTGGTTTGTATATGTAACTCAAATAGCCGCATAGGAACATGTTATATTTACTACATTCGTGTTGAATTTATATTAGTCGTTTTAATTCTGAAAAATTGTTTGTATTTATGAAAGAAACTTCAATGAATATACGAAGAGACTGAATGCTTATTATGAGCATTGTTTTAACCTTGGTAGTTCTTGATTTTACTATGCGTCTTTTTTCTGAGCGTTTGACCATTCACTTGGCGCCAGCAAATTTTTTTTAAGTAGGATGTATTGGGAGCGCTTATTAAAAATGCGGGGTCTACAACAGATGGCGTAATTAACGCTATACGGATCAAACAATACAGCAATTATATTTATATCAAAACTGCAATAGCTTCATTTTTCATAAGTTGTCATCTGCCAGTGTATTTTGGTTTTTCTGCTCTCAGTATATTGGATTCCGTGAGAAAATAACGTTGTTTTTTGCAGGAAGCAATGCTTTACTTCTTTTAAAAAAGTGCAACTGAAGTTTATCGATTGCTCACCGAAGCTTATCATGAATATGTTCTATTGGTTTGAACGTGCGAGAGATGGTTTGAGCGGTTTGGAAGTGATGATTTTGACATTGAAGGCAACGAGCGTCCAAAACAGCCGAACAAGTTCGAAGACAAAGAATTGGATACAATGTTCGATGAATACTCAACTCAAAATATAAGGAGTTATACATCAAGCCATTTTGAACCGTTGGACAGACTCGAGAATAATCCAAAAATAAGAAAATTTGGTGTCTTACGAGACGTGGACGTTTTCACGTGCAAAGAACTGCTTCAACAGCATAACCGAAATCTTATCATAACTTGTGATGAAAAATGGATAATTACGATAAACTTAAACGTACAAAATCGTATGGATACACTAGCCATACTTCAACATCGAAAGCCAAGCCAAATATACATGGCTCCAAAATCGTGCTCTGCATATGGTGGGGTCAGAAGAGTGTTGTGTACTATGAGCTGCTTCAGCCAAAAGAAATCCTTACTTACTTAATTCAGCCAAACCCTGAAGAAAAAATGGTCAGGATATGTGAAAAGGCATGGTAAAGTGATTTTTCAACACGACAATGCTCGACCATATTTTGCAAAAGTCTTCAAGGTTACATTGGAAACGCTGAGCTGTCATGTGCAGTATAGCTAATACATTGCTTCTTTGGATTACCATTTGTTTGGATCGATGGCGCAAGGCTAACCAACACTTCACTTCCTATGATGAAACAAAAAATTTGGCTTGATCTGTGGTTAGACGAAAAAAGAAAAAAAATCTCTTCAATAGCCACTATAAAAATCTCTTCAATAGCCACTATACTCCGCCAACAATTTGGTTACTTCAATAAGCTTTAGAATACCTAGAATAAGTCGATAAAATATAAAGATAGAATAGAGACCCCGTTCAATTTTGGAAGATCAAAACAAGGAGCTTTGTACTTCATTGTTAAAAACACTAGACCCGTTTTGCTAGGATTCGCACTCACGGCTCCAACGTGAAAGTATGTCAAGAGAGTGATTTAACCTCTCCGATAGCGGAGATCAATATTTTCCCCGCTCAATCAGACGATCGTCCACAAGCAGCACCGAGAGTGTTGCAACAATTGCGTCAGACTTTATGTTGGTGAAGGCCCCTTCGATGTCCAAGAAGGCGACAAGCGTATATTCCTAAAGAGCAAGAGATTTCTCGAATTGCTCGATGAGGACATGAAGAGCAGTTTCAACAGACTTATCTTTGGTATAAGCGTGCTGTGAATACGAGATCGTCATAGCATCGATAGATCTTTTAACATGGTGGAATGATGCTTTACAAAATTTTATGCAGGACAGAGTTAAGGCTTAGTGGACGATAGTCCTTTGGCTTGACATGGGAAACATTTCCTGCTTTAGCGACAAACACAATTCTAGTTTCCCGCTTATCAGTATGGAACATATGAGAAGCGCAGGCAAGCATTATAAATCTCTCTGAGTCATGGTTGTGATACTTCCATGGACTGCTGGATATCAGCAGCAATGACGCCATCAGGGTCCTTGGATTTTAACGGCGTTAAGCTGGTAGCTTACTTCGTTTGATGCACCACTTCCCAATTTACTTCAAACGAATAAATAAATTATTAACTCAAATCCATATTAAATTATGATTTTATTTACAGAATCAAATTGCTATTAAATTCGAATGATCTATACTTTTAACAGTAGTTTATTTCTTGCTCTCTTCAGACAAAACAAATCATTTCAAATAGCTATATACATATAGTTGTCGGAAACCAAAGCTGGAAATTTATGTCTTCCGAAATTGAAACTGTCACATTCTCGGTACATGTTCACATCTCCCATCGACGCTAGATCCACAAGTCTTCGTATTTATTGCAGTCACTTTCTATCTGCCATTCACGTTCTCTGCCATAAGCTGGTTATAAAATATCATTTATTGTGATAGGGACATCGTGGAAATCACTCTAGTTTCCGGTTAGTGTATCACACGCAGCCTCCTATTTCATGGGCAATCCTGTCAAATGGCCAGCAAACTACGACAGCTAGCGCTGCCACTGCCGCTGCTATGACGTGACTTTCTTATCGTTGGTGGTCCGGCACCACTTCGGTAAGCTATAAACAAGCCCCATAACTTGCATTGATGGTCATCAACATTGTTCCCGATTAATAGCGTGATAATCCAACTGATCATTTAACCATTCCTCGAACCCGTAAAGTAGTGACGGAACAATGGCCACAAGCCACAAGACTGCTTCTGCTGCGAAATGAGATATGTACTGGAATCGCTTGTTTGTACTCCATAAAATCGTGATGGCAAATATTATTATAGCTGGCTTTCGTGTTTTACAGCATAGCAGTACTACGCCCGACGATTTTATTGTCACATTAACAGCAGCTATCTACTGCCATTAGACACTGATTGGTATTAGCTTGACTTTTCCCTTGCCGCTGGTGAGCTGTGCGGCGAACGCGAAAATTTTATATGAATTTAACGAGAGGATTATGTGAGAACGTTTGAAATTTTCGAATTTCGATTAGAACGGAAGCCGATTAGTTGGGAAAGGCTCAGGAAGTTTTGTGAACCCATGAAAATCGAATCAAAGTCCATTCATATTTCATAGATTGATGGATCGACAGCAGTCAGAACGGAACTGGGTCAAAAGGATTATTGTGGCCGATTTTAAAAGATCGGTTCATAAACTACTGGCACTCTCACAAAATGAAGTGCGAGATATATTCTATGTTAGTCATAAGTCCTTATTGGTTGCTGTTGTAGATTTCCATTACATATGCTACTTCTTCGTGGAATCTAGCTTAGCTTTCTCGTCTTAGAAGAAAATGAAAATGAAATTCCGTCTCAATCTTCGACAAACAAACAAAAATTCATTCAATCCAATTTAAATCGGAAATATCCCCGACGAAAACAAAAGCGAAAGTTTGTCCAGAATAGCGGCGCATTTGCAGAAAATCGACAAATAAAGCATGTGTCTTTCAGTGTGCTAGTCATCCACTTGAGCTGCTCATTATTTATCCTGCACCACTAATTGTTATACCCATTCAGCTACAGACGCTGCCATATGGCGTTCAAGCTGGACATGGATGAATCAATAGTCGTCCATACCAGAGCATCATTATATGTTCTTATGTATTTATCAGAGAGAAGAAGTTTCTTTTCGAAATCCCGAGAACTCCAGAAAACCATTTCGAACTAGCATCGCGTTGTATCTTCCTCTAATGACTTTCTTTATGTTTGCTACATAATCGGATTCATCTAAGCTGCAATAATTGCCGAGAAAAATGGGTAATATTGCAATTGAAATGTGCTTTAGCACAAATTGCTCTTCAGAAATAATTTCATTTGGGTCGTGCCATACATGGCTCATACAATGGTCGATTTAATGTGTGTGAAGGATAGAAACAAATATTTTTAGAATCCTAGAGATATAGCAACGAAATTTGCAGAAGAATTTTTTTTTTCAAAAGGCCGCACTGAATGGTAAGAAAACTAGAATGTTATGGATCATAAGAAAATTGGAAACAGCTTTAAGAACGAATACAGTTCTTGTTTTCGTAAGCAGAACTTGTTTGTTATTGTGTTACAAAGGTTTAACATGTAAGATAAAGAAAATTGGACTGCCTTCACATACCTCCACTCATTCAAAATCAAAATTGCTCTACATTAACAGTTGTCTTCTATCTTCAACGACATAACTTTGGAGAGTTAACATCGATGCCACTCCTAAGCTGCCAGGATGATCTCCATAAAGTAGAACGTATGACCCAGGTCCGATAAAAACTTCGTTCACAAACGGACTTGAACGAAACCGAATGACTCGCCCAAAGATATTCTATCAAGATAAAGCGAATATTCGAAATTTCAGTGGACTGTCGTAATTTCCCAGCAAGAGTTGCGAATGTTGAATATAATTGAAATATGAGTATTGCCTGCCATCAAGATACATCTCTAGTGCTTAAGAGAAAATTGCAGAACGGAAAATCCCAAGACGATAAAATAACGGCAAAATCCTTTCGACTGCCATACTGGGCCGGACCGAGTCGAGACGAGTCGGGCCATATACAAGCGGAATAGTCACTTTCGGAAGTGTTGGCTCCTTGGATGTTGTTGGACGGAAATAAAAGTAGAAGCGCATTGGTATTTAGATCACGTAACCACATTTGAGTCCTTGATGTATCCGTTCAAGAAGTAGAAAGTAGCACAGAATTTTTCCCATTATGCAGGATCTTTTCTTTTCGGGCTGTGCAGTGACGGCGACGAGAGGATATTCGTTTCGATCGTTAATAGAAAAGACAATTTCTATGCACTCACGCCCTTATGGATAGGGATATGTAGAGGGTAAGGAAAAGACGAGTTTTCATTCCCTGTTCGATATGTGTTCGTCTGTGCATAAATGCGTGCATATATACATATAAATTGCAGGATTGCCAGATTCTTTCGAAGTTCGGTTGCAGCCATGCACTTTCAACTCAATCTTCAGATTTGAATTTGCTGACTAGAACAAGTGTGTGAACTGGTCATATAACGTAATATAATGTATATTGGGACTGCATAAAATTTCAATAAGGATTTCGATGCTCAGCTGTTATAGTAGACTAAATGTCGGTTCGAATAAACATCGTGTATGGTTTTTAATAAAAAAACTGTTAACACATATGATTCTTTTAGTATCAGTTAATTACGGATGATTATGATTGCGTAATATAATGAATTTTTATCCTGTCTAACTCCTTTTTCTACTCTCTCTATGATTATATTGATATTTTTGTGACATTTTGATATGAGAAACGACAGACAATTGTTTGGTTAGGAAAGTGTATTTGCTGCTAAAGAAGTACTTATTTATTTAATAATTATGTATACAGGGTGGGGACTAATTTAGACAAAAGAAATTGAAAAGTGGTGACATAAAGCTCCAAAACTAAAAAGCAAGATCTTTCTAAAAGGCAAAATGAAGAGACATAATAAAGATAGTAATAAAGATGATAGCAATAAAAATTATAATAATGAAAATTTTTAACATTTTCTGCGCATATGTGACGGAGAAAATGCGTCAATCCGGAATTAAGGCTAGAAATTAAGCTTGAATCTTTAATTTGACGTTTAAATCGTAGAATTATCAGCGGTAGAAGACCAAGCTGGAGCTCGTGGTGTATGCTGAGGATGCTCAATGCACGCGAATTAAAATATAGGATGTATTCAATGTAAAATATATAGGATATATTCAATGTTATACGCACCGGAAAAAAATCCTATTCATAATAACAATGAATGTAGATCATCAGCTTCATATTCATTAATACAAGGAGCAATTCATAATGCTAATGAAATTCTTCATCATAATATTTCAGAAGATTTAGAACAATTCATTAATGCTATAAATTAACTTTCATCAAAAAATCTAGCTTGTACAAATGCACAAATACATACACAGAGTTTCATTATTAGTGCAAATAATGTACACCTTCATGATGCTGATGAACGCATTCAGTAAAACAATGAACCTTATTTTATTTATTTATTTATTTATTGTCCAAATCCACAAAACAAATCCAATTATAGATTAGACAAGAAGAAAAAATAAAAATACATACAAGTATATAAATATGTAAGAAAAAGAAAATAACATGGAAGCCAAGAAAATTAATAAAATTCAGAATGGAATAATAATACAAGAAAGAATAAAAAGCTAATCGACCGAAAAATAAACAAACAAATTGAGCAAATTAGGACATATTTCGATTATAAGAAAGAACTTTATTTTTTAAAGTACTTTTAAACACAGATAACGTTTGAGGCAGAGGACCAAGGTTAAGGCTATTGTGCTGACGAGGCAAACGCAAAAGGGGGGAAAAGAAATAGGTGTCGGTGCGGGCAAATGTAACATTAAAGTTAAATAATGTTTTATTAGGACGGCCCGGTTCCCTAACTGAAAGTTGAATGCTGGGGTGAACCAATAAACTACCTTTAAAAAGTTTAAAAAGGAGGCACTCGTCGAGGAATACTCTGCGTGACTCAAGGGAAGGAATTTGGAGGATGGAGAGGCGCATACTGTAATCATAATACGAACTACTGTACTTATAGAACAACGAGCGGGTGAGTCGGTGTTGCACGGATTCAACCGCATCGATCAAGTATCCGTAATGTGGACACCAAATTTGGCAACAGTATTCAAGAACACTACGGACAAAGGAAAAAAACAGATAAAGAGAAGTGGAAAGATTAACAAAACGTTTAGAGGATCTGATGATGAAGCCGGAAAAACGAGAAGCATTGGTAGTGACGTGAAGAATATGCAAGTCGAATTTCAATTTGGAATCAAAAATCACGCCAAGGTCCTTGATATTAGAGACAGCATTGAGAGGAAAGCCAAGGACACAGTAGGAGAAAAGTGAAGGAGATATTTTGTGGGTGAAAGACATTTGATGACACTTCGCAACATTCAAAGTGAGGGAATTAGCAGTGCACCAGTTAGCCAAAGTATCCAAATCGCTCTGCAATATGGTACAGTCACTAGCGGATTCAATAACTCTGAAAATTTTAAGATCATCAGCGTTAAAAAGGCAGGATGAGTTAAAGAGGGAAGGATGGTCGTTAATAAACAAAAGGAACAATAAAGGGCCAAGAATGGATCCTTGCCGAACTCCTGAGGTAGGAAAAAAGAGCAAGAGTTAACAGTAACGACACAAGAGCGATTACAAACGTACGAAGAGAACCAACTACCAGAGAGACCAAACCTAGTTAGCTTTGATAGAAGAATATCATGGTTCACAGAATCAAAGGCCTTGGCAAAGTCGGTATAGAGGACATCAACTTGCTTTTGTTGGTCGATTGCGGAAGCAACGGTGTTTGTCAAAGTCAATAAGTTTGTAACCGTTGACTTACTTTTGATGAATCCATGCTGTTCCCTAGCTAGCAAGGGCTGAACGAAAGGGTACACTCTATTGTAAACGACTCTTTCGACAAGCTTACTAAAGCATGGTAAAAGAGATATGGGACGGTAATTGGAGATGGAAGAAATATCACCAGCTTTATGGATGGGAAATATGTTGGCGGATTTCCAAAGGGAAGGAAAGGTCCCGGTTGAAATGCTGAGGTTAAAAATTATTGACAGAGGAACCCAAAAGGAAGATGAAAGTGATTTGGTGAAAAAATTTGGAATGCCGTCATCACCGAAGCTAGTACTTGCATCTAGAGACAACATTAACGATTCCACTTCTAAAGGATTAGTAAAAAAAAGTAGAAAGGGTATAATCAGGAACTGGAAAAAAGGTTGAAGGCGAAGAACTACTATGATGGGAGATGAAAGAAGAGAAAAATTGAGCAAAGAGCTCACAAGAATCTTTTGGTGAGGACGCAGACTTATCATGAAGATACATAGCAGAAGGAATGCCAGAGGAAGTTTTACTGGATTTAATATAGGACCAAAAAGGTTTAGGATTGTCAGAAATAATAGAAGTTTCAACATACTCAAGGTAAGCACGCATAGCGTCGTTGGCTGCCCTTTCAGCAGCAACTCATAACCTTTTAAAATTCAAAAGATCATCAAGTGAGCCAGACCTTTTGTATTTGCCACGCGCTGCATTTTTGGCTCTAAGAGTGATCGCGACATTAACAGTGAACCACGGAGGGTCAGAACTTCTTTTACAGCAAAAGGAAGGAGTGTAGCAGGAAATTAAGTTGGACAAGAAAGAATAAAATTTGTAGGTAGCATCATCCCACTTAGCCCTCTGAAGAAATTATACCAGTTAGTACAATTTATTTCATTGGACAAAGCAGAATAGTTTGCTTTTTTAAAATTGAAGCGAAGTCTAGAGCTACAGAGAAAATATTTTGAGAAACTTCGTTGAAGAATATGTTCTAACTATCAATGCACACGTACATTAAACCAAAGATTGAGTTCACC
This sequence comes from Nemotelus pantherinus, assembly GCA_963978885.1. Taxonomy (NCBI): domain Eukaryota; kingdom Metazoa; phylum Arthropoda; class Insecta; order Diptera; family Stratiomyidae; genus Nemotelus; species Nemotelus pantherinus. The sequence goes on from OZ022263.1 coordinate 60,663,345, forward strand.
ATATTTATGTATGTATATTCACTAAAGTTGCGAATTTTTGACACAAAAGCTAAAAAGACACAATCGCAGCCAGACATTAAGAAGTGCAGTTGAAAAAATAGTGTTATCTGTTAGCTGTTGGTAAACGTGTTTTTGTGGTTTTACGAGTATAATCAAAGCGGTCATTTACTGTAAGTATACAAATAGTATATATTTAATACATGTTTCATGTTGAAAGTATTTTTAAAAGTTGGGCTAAACTCGACTACGTACCCCCATAGCCGTTAGACAGTTTTACCGATTGTGGTTTTTTTTTGTGTTTTTGTGGCTGCGTGTTTGTTTTTGAGGGTGTTTTTTGTTTGTCTATTTATCTTCAGTGAGTTGTCTTTTAGTGTTTTTTTTTTGTACGTTTTCTTAGTTATTCTTCAAGTTTTTTGTCCCTCTTACCACCAGAGGACGAGGAGAGTAAATAAATATATAAACCAAGATGTGCAAACAATTTTTTAGCAAATAAGAATTTATGTAAAATAATTATATTCCAGTAATAATAATATAAAAGATATGTACCTAATCCCAAATCGACTGTGTTTTATTAATTTTCTGAATTCTTTCATTATTACACTCAGAAAAATTTCACCACTTAACACTTTTTTTGAATCACTTTAAATCAAAAGTTGAAATCACTTTGAAATAAAAAGCGAATCTTATTCGAATTCCACTTTATTATAAACATTTTATTTTCAAATCAAAATTTTTGCATCATTGAATTAAAAAGAAACGTATATGGCGCCAAATTATATTTGAACATTTTTGATGCAAAAATTTTCAAATATGATTTGGCTCCATATACGTTTCTTTTTAATTCAATGATGAAAAATTTAGATTTGAAAATAAAAATTTTATAATAAAGTGGAATTTAAATAAGATTCGCTTTTTATTTCAAAGTGATTTCAACTTTTGATTTAAATTTGATTTTATTAAATGTCATTTTTCTGAGTGTAGGCGACTTATGAGACATTTTCAATATTACGAACTCATTCAAGAAAATAATGAAAGTCTTTAAAATGTTGAGAACTCGTTCATCTAAATTCTCAATTAATTCAGGAACAAAATAACCCTGTTCATCAATATAATGAACTGGAACATGTTCGGTGTGTTGTCGGTCTTTTTGTCCGCTTCAAAGGGTTTTTTTGTCACCGAAAGGTATGATTGGAAGTAATGATGTGCCGCGGGAACATTCCCGAGTCGGAAACTTCCCGTTCGGGGAATATTACCGAAATTTTCCAATGTACCGGGAATATTCCCGAAACATTGGGAACTTAAACAAATTACATAAATGTTTGTTTAATTCACTTTTTGCTTTTAAAGCTTTTTGTGACGTTCACTAAAAATTAGATTGAGCAAGTTTTGTTTTTTTTCAGCTTTGTAAGTATTAGGTTGTTGTGTTTTATATTATTGCAATTAATATTTAAATCCTTATTTCTACAAAAACCTGCAAATAAAGAAAAATATTTTTACTTTACAATTCAAGTCGATTACTTTTGCTTCATTTATATGTATTTGAAAATACTTTTTCCGCAATACCAATTTTTCCTATGTTTTACTTATTTATTAATTTTATTAATAATTTTATGATCGAAATATTTTATGTTGAAATTAAAGTTTTTTTCTTGTGTGAAACGATATTTTTTCCATTATTATGAATAAATATGAAAAATAAGTTATTGATTATGACTTCTGTAGCTTCATGTTAACCCCAAACCACATAAAAACTAACCGTTTTGATTTTGAATTTCCGGAAATGTTCCTTAAATTCCCGGAAATGCTCCTTAAATTCCCGGGAATATTCCGAATCAGGGGAACTTACCGGGAATTTATTAGATTTTGAATTTATTTCGGGTAAAACTAATAATCAGACGTAATCTTGGCACTGTTCTTTAAACTCAGTTTTAAATTCCCGTTAAATTCCCCAAGTGGGAATGTTTCCGGGGAATGTAACAGGAATATTTCCATTTCGGGAATATTCCCGGGAACGGCACATCATTAATTGGAAGACGTTTGGTGAACTGCTACACGATTCGTTCTAACAATCGAATCAGATTTTTATTGTGTTTTGACAGGTATGCATTTTTATTGCTTCGTATTTTAATTAAGTATCAATTTCATTTTGAATAGATAATTATTTTTAAACAATCATTCTAGATTAATATTATAATCGTAATACTGGGCTATCCATTTCGTGCTATCAATTAAATTGGAATTAGCAAAAATAGTATAATTTAAAATGCAAAAAAGTTTGAATCAAACGTCCACCGCATCGTTTGGCGCCGGCTTTACTTTAAGCATTGCCATGACACACACCGCCTCTCCGTACGCGAGAGAAATGACCCACCGACTCGGTTCTTCGAGCGTTTTTCGATTTGCTCATAGCTGCGAAATCCGATCGAGCTGAAATTTTCAGGATGTATTTATGAATGCATGGGATATGGGAATACATATATAATATGAACATTGATTTTTGAAGAATATTTAGGATACAGCATTGCAAAATGAAACATTTATGGGCACTTATTTTCTAAAAATAGGCAATTACAAATGTTCAAAGAAAATTAATATTAGAATCACTTTACTCAAAATTCATATATATATATATATATATATATATATATATATATATATATATATATATATATATATATATATATATATACATACATACATATGTGTATATGTATGTGTATATGTATGCACGAATACTTTTTTCACAAGCATCTATATGATGTTCCGACGTAATTTTTAACTGAAACGACTCTATAAATACTTCTGAAAACCCCTGTGCGTGTGAACCGACGCGTTAAATGCTTCGGTAGAACCGGCGTGTGTGTCATTGGCCTTAAAATCTTCGGAATTTTAAAGACGAAATGATAAGCAATCTTGCAATAAGTGGTGCGATATTGAAACAATGAAGAGCGGATGAATCTACGATGAATATATTCCATTACATCAACCAGATACCTAAGGTGGAGGACCAGGCTTGACAGCAATACTAGAAGACACTTCGAACTAAAGAACAAAACATTCGTAGATAAGTTATCAAAACGGTCAAATGATCTTAGGACAAAACCGTACAAACGAAAAGCCTTGGATGTGATATGCGCAATATGATCACACCAAGGTCTTTGAAGTTTTCTTTGATGTTACGAAGGAAACCAGAAAGAGAATAGGAGAATATTAGAGGAGGAATTTTACACGTATAAAACATAAGAATACATTTTGATATGATCACGGCAAGTGAGTTTCTCAAGCACCAATTATCCAGAGTGCAAATACCTTTTCACAATTGGACGCAATCGTTGAGAGATTCAGTTACTTTGAATTCACCAGCATACAGAAGGCAGGATGAACGAAAAGCTAAGAAAAAAAAAGAAATTACTACAGAAAAAGAATAAGAGAGTTCCAGGAATTGAATTCAGCGGAACACCGGAAAAATGCAGAAAAAGGCACATTTACAGGACAAGTACAATTAGAAATAAAGGAGGAAAAGAGTAATAGGAGAGAATTGGTAGTGCCAAAACTCAGTAGCGTTCCAAATATTAGTGTAAATACCATCGTCCTGTTACTATGGATCTAAAGCAGAGGCAACCAAGTTGGAGAAGGGTATAAGTTTAGGTGTGAGAAAAGCAGTCCTTAATGAGTCCACGCTGGTCAGAACCAAAAAAAGGATGAAGAGCAGGGAAAAACTTATTTAGCGTATAATTATATTCTAAATCTAAGGCGAAAATTTTATTGTCGTAAATTGTTGAAATAATTCATATAGTGGAAAAATGCCGAATTCCTAATATAACTTCAAAATAGTGGAGCGAACATAGCTTCGAAAATTGTGATGCGGACAATGTACGTATACTCAAGAAGAGGCGCAAGAATGCAAAGTGTGGGTATTTTTGTTTTTTTTTTTTTGGAAAGATAAACACTAACTGGTACTGTTAGCTTCAATTAGTTTTAGAATCTTACACACGTGAACGAAAGATGTTTAACCCTCACATTTGTGAACGTGTACATTTCGGACACAAGTAACTTTAATGACACAAAAACAGAGAGCAAAGCTGAAATATGTGTTCTAGAGTTACAATATTCATAATGTGAAAGATATTGAAAATCAAAGAAAGTGTCTATACAAGGTATTTGTTCAAAGTTAGAGATGGAAGGTCTAATCAATCAACATCCATCTTCCACATCTTAATCCGGGACTCACAAGACCCTAGCTGGAATCTCGTCTCTTTAGACCAAAAAGGCGACAAGTTCAATTCTCAATACACTTGCTTGAATTACACCAGCATGATCACGATATTTAGCAGTAGAAATTCGTTTGTATTTAATCTAGAATGTGCGTTCAGTTTTGCAGGAGGAAAGTATTTCATGGAAGCTAATCGAAGGAATTGATTTGATTTTCGGACCCATACTCTATACTATATCCTCATGTCATACTTTAATTCAAGCTGCATTTGAATCAGATCAGGACTTTTCACCTTTGGATGCTATTTTAAAATCTCATGTACTTCGTTGAGCTTGTTGTAGAGTGCAAAAGTCTTTCTATTCTCATAACTTCCGATACAGCCATCGCATCAAAAACAAATTCAGCGAATTAGTTGATGTCAATGTCAAACAGGTGTGAGATACTTTTTATTGCGATGCTAGCAAGGAGTCGCAAAGATATGAAATATTTGTCATTTTAGTGCTTAGAGAAACTATCCTCATATTTTTGTATGAAAAATATCCCATGATAAAAATAAGCAAGATATGTATATTTTCCCTAAATTTTAAAAGTTTTGCGGGTGGTAATCTTCAACACCTGTCTACTCCTACAACTTTTGATGCAGATGGAATCAAAACAAAATTCACTCTTCAAAACGGTTGTGGAATAGAGCAAGTTTTTTTTTATACTTTTGATGGTTGTGACTAAGCAGTTTGACCAATTTTTGTCGAAAAATGCTACCATTAAATTTTCATATGCTAAAAATTTGAAGAAACGACCTGGTCGTGGGTATGAAAAAGTGATGTCATAAATATTTCAATCTTATAATCTCTGAAAAAAATAATACATTCTCTTTGATTTTCTTCGGTTCTCTTAATCAAGAGTATTTTCTTTCATTTTATCTTAACTTATGTACTGATACGAAAATCGTGCTAGCTATATTGCTCTTTAAATCCAGATGAAAATGCCAAATTAATTGGTTATATTTCAGCTTTTTACAACTATTCAAACTCATATCCAGTAAAAGTCAGTTTAATTATATCAGAATTATTCCCACTCCCCATTCGCTCAGAGCTCAACTGATATAACTTTTCATAAATAGCCCAATCTGATATCACAACACTGACAAACAACAGACAAACACGTAGCACTTCTGTAGCTATTTAGCGTAATTTTCGTCGTCTTCAAATTTTCAGTCGCACCGCAATCTGAACAATTTCTATTTCCTAACCACCTGAGCGTTTCCTCGTCCTGTTAAAGACAAACAGCATAGTCGTCCTGATGGCAAAGTGCCATTCACCGACATCCACCAACTGCTTGCCTGGCTTTGTCAATTTCTCAAATTCATGAAATTGAAATTCAATCTCCGGTGCTCCCAATTTTCAGTTGTCGTCGTCGGCTTTCCTCGGAAGGGGATCATCTAACAAAGCGTTCTTTTCATTCCGACCATTCCAGCATTGTTGGCAGGCGTGACGATGTTAAGCTAGTTTCATCGTTTCGTTGGCTTAAAGTAAGTGCCCACGAGAATATATCGTGTCGCGATACGGTGCGGATAGAACAGGACACGAGATGCAGCATATCTTTGTTGACAATTTCCCTAACAAGTCATCCTGTTTGCGAAAATTTAACAATCACCGTCACGATGATACCTCCATCCAGAGTGATATAAAATTTCAATAACATCTCTCAGATGATACACAAAGAGGAAACTCGAAACGTTGTTTCCCGTCAAAAGCAGACTGTTGTGCTGTTGGGAACGTTGATATGGGGGATGACTTGAGTTCGATTTTATTTATTTATTTTTAGGAAAATTGTTACAAGCCGATTTCGACCTTGAGAGGGAGTGCTATTTATGCTTGAGAAGCCTGGAATTGAAAGAGAGATAATGCTTTGTAATCAATCATTGTGCTTTCTTCTCAGAAACGAGTCAACATTTGTATTTGGGGCCCAAATATGAATTCAGATCCTGTATTTGTAGCGAAAAATGTTTAGCGTGGAGCGGTAAATAAATCTGAGTGCGGTAAATAAATCTAGCGTGGAGCGGTAAAGATCTCAAAACAAATTTAAACACTTGATTTTCGCAGAAAACTAAGAGAAGTTTGCAATTGATAGAAGTATTGTGTTCCAATTTGCTTATTTCCAGCCGATTCCGCAAATTATTCAAATGAAATAAGTTCGCGTTTTTCACTGATGCTGCTTAGTCATCATTAAAATGATTTATAGAAGAATATTAATACACAATTTTCAAAATTTTATAGGCTAGAGACCTCTTCTTTCAGATAAAAATTACTTTTGGTTTAGTATGATAGCTTTCATATTCAAAGAAAACTAATAACCATAAATATTAAGAGGAAATTTCATTTACCGAGAAACCTCTTCTCTTCCGGGTCGCGAACGGGATAAGATCCAAAACTTTAGCCACTTTCTAATTTGGCTCTTCGCTTTGACTGCGCAAAAAACAATAAAAGACAACCCTATAATGCCGTAATAAACGGAAATGGCTATTTGAATTACATGGTATTGTAATTAGTATGTCTTAGGCGAACGGAACTTTTCAAAGTTTCTCTGGCACAGTCGATCCTAGCCAGGAAATAATGTGTTGTCCATTGGAACACTATAATATGAGGCAGCGTGTATGGGCTTCGAACGAAGTGTAAAGGAATTGTAAAGGCATGTCTTTAAGTAAAGAATTTCAGTGGGAAAAAATGAAAAGAATAAATCTAATTAAATTAAAATGCTATAAACTATTTTCCTGCAGAGAGGGTGGCAAATATGAGCATGAAGAGCATCGACACTTTTGATGTGAATTTGAAATACGATGTTCGAAAAAATACAGACAAGACAAAGAATTTTGAAATTTATTTAATTAAGGCTGTTTTGTTACTGATGTTCGAAGAAGAACATTAGTATTAAAATCACTTTGGCCAAAAATTCATATTTCTATATATATATATATATATATATATATATATATATATATATATATATATATATATATATATATATATATATATATATATATATATATATATATATATATTTATATATATCATCAAAAAATTTCAGTGAAAAAATCTCAGGAACGCGCCATCCGATTGAACTGAAATTTTCAGGACACATTGGAGTATATGCAGAATAGTGCCAGGTTTCAGAAAAAGTTAATAATCTTTAACCCTTTGGCACCGGCGGCCATTTTAGTGATATTTTTAATGTACCTATTATTCCGTACACAAATAATTTTTGCAAAAATAAAGTTAACAAAATAAATTTTGAACGTATTTTACATGTGAATCGGATAATGTTTTGGAATTTTTTAACCCCATGTGTGCGCTAGGTGCCTTAAAAGAGAACGGGAAAACTTGAAAATTTTTAAATTGCGATAACTTTTGACAGAGCTATTGAATCATTACGAAATTTTCAGGACCTATTGATATTATTTAGTTGTAGATTTATGTAGCTTCTAATGAGCGTGCTGGCAACCCTGTAGCTAGGGCTGGCACTGAAAGTGAAAACTTCCAAATCATCGTCTCTCTTGAAAAAATGCCGTTTCTTCAAAAAACACCCACTCATATGTAAATCTCGTGCTATGTTTACATAGACAAAAAAAAAATTTGATATGGTATAACGGGCACGCCTGGTAACCCTTGCCCAATTTACCCATATTTTTAGCATCAAAAACTTCCGTTCACGGAAACTCACGATCCAATGAGCAGAATTAATTGAAATTTGCAGAATATATTAGTCTTAAATAGGACAAGGTTTGATAGAAGTGATTTTGAAATGTGGGTGATTCTGTGCCAGAGGTGCCATCTTGAAAAATCACTAAAAAAGGTAACTGCTTTTAACCCTATAAATTCTGATTGAATCGTTCGATTTTGACGAAATTCACACAGTAGCTGAACCTTACTTCAAACCACGTTCGGTAGAAATTTGACTGAAAAATTCGGTTAGAGCTGCCAGCTATGATAATTTTGGTGTCTTAAATTTGAAAAAATAAAAATTTGGAAGTTAAAATATTCAAACCATCGAATATCCTAAAAAATGTCCGTTTCTTACAATAAAACCAATCTGTATACAAATATTATGCTTTATCTACACGTTCAAAGTAAAACTTTGGAAATTTCATGTCGGACAAGAACGGTAACCCTCTCCTAGTTAACCTATATTTTTAGCATCAAAAACTTCTGTTCACGGGAACTCACGAACCAATTATCAGATACAACTGAAATTTACAGAATGCATTGGACTTAAGTAGGACCAGGTCTGATAGAAGCGATTTTGAATTGTAGGCAACTCTGTGCCAGTGGTGCCATCTTGAAAAATTACAAAGAAAAAAAACTGCTTTTTGCCGTATGAAATGTGAATAAGTTACCAGATTTTCATGAAATTGACACAGTAGCTGAACCTTTTTTTAAACTCTGTTTGATAGAAATTTGGTTGAAAAATTCGTTTGGTGCTGCCAACTATGGTAATTTTTGTGTCTTTGGTTTTGAAAATTCGCTCAGGAAAATAAAACTTTTTGCCCTATAACTTTCAGTGCAGTCATGAAATCAATACGAATTTCATACAATTAATGAAACCTATCATAAACATTATTCAGGCCAAATTTGGTTGAAAAGCCTTGATAGGGTTGCCAGCTATTGTTGGTTTTGTGTTTAATTGCAATATCTTTATTAAGCGGTTTTATCGTAGAATTTTCAATTGGTAATGATATTGTAGTGACAATAAACAGCAAATATTAAGCTTTCGATTATTTGAAAAAACTCGCTGCAGGTAACCCTAAATTTCTTTATACTCCTATAACTTCGAATGTAATATAACAACGTGAAGCAGATGTGATATATTTTTGGGTTTAATACTGGCGAAAAGTTGCCAGCACAAGTCGGTTGTGCTACTTTTGTATCAATAAATGCTTACAGTTAGTATTCATACCGGAAACATTTACAATGAAAATAAATAACCGATGTTTCAATTCACAAAGTTCTGCAAATTTTTCGGATCGCAGCCCCAAACACCAACTTCAGTTACAGTGCTGCAGGCACTGAGCATTTTCTTCATTGATGTTATATGAGATGCTGCTTTCAAAATTTTGTGAAATAAGCAACTGATAACGAATATAATTAACCCGTGTTTTGCTCTCATAAACGTTGAAATTCATGCCAGTGGTAATATCTGAAACCTTTCCACCATATGAGTTATAATGCATTCTTGAGACCAAAGTAAAACGTGGCATTTGAAACAATTTGACCGTAATAAGCAGCTCATGTGGTGGAATATGCACTCAAAACCTGCACGATTCTTCTACTGTTCTTCGAACATTTGTGTTTTTTTTTAATTTAGCTTGATTTCTGCTAATAATTTTGGTTCTTATCGTTTTTATTTAATGCTTTTGTTTTGAAGTTCTGAATCCTACAGTATAATAGACCTAAGTCCATACAGCTGCTGGGACTATTGAAGCAATAGTTACCTTGTAATTTAGCTTCATCCCGATCAAGGTTTAACTTATACCATCAACAGCCAACAAAACTTAATATTACAAATAAAAATATGAGTTCATGTATAAATATACTAAAAACAATTACAGTGCCAATATCTCATGATTGCGCTGAGCTGGAAGTTTCAGAATGTATTGATGCACGTATCGATAATTTCCTCATTTCATCGAAAACAACATTTCTACAACTCTTTGACGCCGTCAGGCATTTTAGTGATAACTGAAGAACCTTTGTAATGCTACAGAGAAAGATATTCAAAAAACAATGTGTAGAAAATGAAATTTTGATATGTTTTTAACTTTTATGCCATAAAATTTTGGAAATTTTTAGCACTCTGTAGGCGCCAAGTGCCTGCAAGAAAGCAAAAAAAAAAAATATATAAAACTTGGAATCGCGATAACTTCTGACACAGATATCAAATTATTACAAAATTTGGAGAGCACATTAAGAGACAAAAAATATTCTTTTGCTCTTTTTCATTAATGTAAGAAGAGTTAACCTCGTACCAGCAGGTACTTTAATATAAAACCACCATACTAATAATATTTTACTTTTTAATGAACACTGTATGCTATTAACAACTTTTATGTATTGTGGACACAGTTAAATTCAACTTTTCAGCATTCCTCAGTATTCAAGAACCAAATTGTTTGCGATAAATCTCAACTGTGAAAACAGATATCAATTTTTCTCAGGATATTGACTTTTTTTGGAGATACTTTTCTCATGAAAAAGTACGAATTGCCCTATAGGACTGCCAAATTTTCTCCGAGTGAGGGAGCCCAAATCCCAAATAAATGTTGCGCAGTCCATGTGATATGAGCGAAAAATTCCACAAATGCGTCTATTTAAAATGAAAGTATTTGAATAAATCGTGAATTAGGTAAAGTTTAAGTAAATTTAATATCAAGCAATAACAACGTCAATGTGCATTAAAGGAGTAATTTACCATCTACAAATTGTCTTTTAGTTTTTTAAATACAAAACCCGTAATAGGAGGAGTGGTAATATAAAAATACAAAAATAACATATTTTTGTGGTAAAACAAGTTCCAGAACGAATTCATATTTTCCAGGAAATACAATTTTCATATTTTTTCGACCGAAAATTCGTATTCATACACTGTTAAGGTTTGGGATAACTAAACAAATGAGGAATTTGACGTTTATTTTCAATGATTTTGTTTTTCTTTACATATTATTTTGATCAGTCGTGCTAAAAAAATGGATAATTATTCAAAAGGTCAGCCACCTTGCTTTTAAAGCTCGGTCTGCTGCAACTCTTTTCTTTAAACCCTTTCTTGTCAGACAACACGGATCAAACTTGTATTAAGAGCATCTAATATAAGTAAAGTGACTATTGTTCCAAATATTGAACTTTAGATTCCATTTTGACGATTTTGATTCTTGTTATGAGACGAAAAAGGTTTGGGTAGCCTACTTTTGGAGCAGAAAAAAATGCATGACCCATAAACAAGGACTACGTAGTAGAATCGCTAATCAAAAAAAAAGGATCCTATGATTGATCACTATCAACATAAGGGGAAATTTTTCCGACAAGTCTAAGCTCAGCATAAACTATTATGATGGATGCGTTCAGATTTGGCAAGAAAGATATATGAAATTCACACTTCGTCGATGCAATCATAGCCTCTGCAAAATATACTAATATTTTGAGAAGTTATCTACCAAGGAGTGTAAGAAAACTAGGATTACAGGGACGTTCAGGATTTTTTTAAAAAGTCGATTTTTATTTACAAAAAATGAAAGCTACATACGTGTAGAAAATGTGTGCAAAAGGATATTCCGATCTGGAACTTATTTATCGCATTTGAGCGTTTCAAACGCACCTACCTCATGCGCGCTGAGGAACGTTCAGATAAAGCCTGTTCACCGCGTGGTCCCAGATGGCTTTCAATAACCAGAAATAATTACGATCTGTATTATTGCATACTTGGACGTGTTGGTATACACTGTAGAAGGCAGCACATGCAAAAAATAAGCGATATGTCAAAAAGCTGCCTATCTTTACCCTCATAGCTCGCCGTGTCCGCACACGTGTGTAGCTAGTTTTCGAGGTGTTGTAACGATTTCTCGCTTATTTTATATAAAATGTCAAAAAGGAGACGGTTACTTTTCCGGACTCGAAAAAATGGACAAACTTATCACGGACTTGACACTTTACTACGAATTGGCGATTAGACGCAACCCGGATTCTTCTTGCAGAATAAAAGATGCCATCTGGGCTACTTATTTCTATAAGTGCTCAACAGATAAAAACCCGTAACTCCATTTACGTCCGGAAAGAGATGAGAGCTGGTGCAAGTGGCGAGTTGCAGAGGAAGAAAGACGACTGGAGACCGTTAAACATCCTCTTCCTTTCGCGGAAAATGTTGCCAAAGCCATCAAGCCTATTTACGAAGCTCACTCCAACCCAGACCTGCTGGAACACTGTGTTGGAGCGAATACGCAAAACTCCAACTAGTCGTTCAACGCTACAGTGTGAAGATTGGCACCAAAGCACCTGCATTGTAGAAGGAAAGTCATCGAAATCTCTGCATATATTGCTGTGTGCTTATTTAATAAGGAAAGATGACCTTTACTGAAGATAATGAATGCGCTGGAAATTAGTATTGGCATCGAGTACAACCGCTACTCCACGGAAGCCGATGACAAGAGGAATCTGGCAGCTGAACGACGAATATCACATGCTGCTCGAAACTCTCGCCTCGCGCACCGTCTGCTGGAGTAGGCCAACCAGGAGCAATTTGAAATCGAGGAAAGATTCCTGTATGACGCAGGAATAGCCTACTTAGATCCTAATGTGAGTTTAATGAAGCAAATTCACGATCGACGACCACGAAAATCTTTACATATGTATTTTGGTCCAAATTAGCAGATGGAAATTTTTTTGATCCGCCATATTAGATCCACCATCTTGCATTTTGTTAATTTGACTTCAGATTCGTAACCAACGACCCTAAAACCTTATAACAATAGGTACCGGTTGTGATAACTGAACAAACAAGAAAGTTATCCCAAGGCAAACTTGCTAAAAACTTTAAACGCGTTTTTCTCGAAACGACATTTTTCATCATAGCTTCAAGCACAGATCTCGATCTATTGATCCGATTCACTTCATTTAAAGTCTGCTCAAAAGGATATATTTTTTTTATATGGCTTATACGTGAAATGAGCATAAAAAATTGTCAAATACTAAGCGAGGTCAAAGTAAAAAAGAACCGGGTTAAAAATTACACTTTTTTAAATGACCATAATTTGGTTTAATTTTTGTGCCAATTCATTCTTATTAGGCATAAGTAATGGAGATTTTTATAGATTTTAATGACTTTAAACTATGACTGATTTCAGTTTACTACGAGAGGCTGCAGACTTGAAGCTACCGGACGATCTCTCACGTGCAGAGGCCGACGAGAGTCGCCATTTAGGAGCACTATATTGAATTTCATCGTAACAAAAATGCGAACGATTTTAGAATGATCAACAAATAAAATAATCAAAACCAGAACATCGTATGCTTTTTCAATATCCCTCAAAAAATTCTCAACCTTTGCCTTATATTCGACCGTATCTGAGAGAAGCTCCCCTTAAAGGAAGAATGACATCTTGATGCCACATCAAGTAGACCGCGTTTTTGGCCTTCTAGACATTCAAATCGATTTCTGACTACTTTTTGCATTGTATTATAAGCAGAGTGGGTTCTTTCATAATGTGCACATGGTAATTTGAATGCAGGCGCCATCATAAGCCAATTGTGCTGATTGATGTCCGGCTGTATTCTGTATTTCTGTAGTTGCGTGTATTTTGTTTGTTTTTTTGTTTATTATCAGTGTGTTTATCTTCACCACTCACTCAGAGATTTGAAACTGTTTCATTTGACGAGATAGCTGGAAAGGTTGCTGGTCACCTAGGGTTGTCTTAAAGACCTCGTATGTGTCAACCTCAAGTACAGGCCTGACGACAAATTATTATATGGGTATAAGAATAATCTTTGTTTCTAGGTTTTGTAGCAGCCGTATTTTAGCTGCGTCTTCTGCAAACAACAGATATTTCCAAATTGCATCGAAAGCTCTGTCGCCACACATCAGCTCATTGCTCAAATTAAACAAAAATTATATTAAACAAAATTCAGCAAAAACAAAATTTTTAGGACATGCCTTCTCATAATCAATTCAATGCGTTCACAATTACTACATGCATATCCCTTGAAAATTAATTTCACATGCTTTCAAGCTCTAATATCTTGCGGCTGCATGTGTGTCCAATGGCACTGCAATAAACTTGCAAAACGTAATAGGTAATCTAACTAGGATTTCAAATTAAGTGAGTGCAATTTGCGAGTACTAGCTCACATTCATACATATGTATGTACATAACATTCAGGTCCCAGCTTTGAGGTCTATAGAATTACGAACAATTCTCTTTATTGGGCTCTAAGTTATTTGAAGCCTTAAGACGGATCAATATTTCTTAAGAATCTCTTAGTCCTGGCTGTCTACGTTATGCCACTTCTCTCCCCATACGACAAGCTTCCGTTCGTTTACAGGCAATTTCGATTGTTTTTGTCGTAACTTGGAATGAAATTTGGAAATTCGACTTGAGAAAAGCTGCAGTGTTTGCAGATGTGGTGCTTCTCTGAACCGACCATGTACGAACACTTGAAACTTACTAACGCTCACTGACGACTTGAGTTTCTTTCCATCAGCAATGTAATTCGATTTTGAGTGGCATTCGTTCATAATCACAGTCAATAATGGAAATGGAACTATCTGGGAGCGAGAAGTGAAGAGTGAGGTGGACTTCTCGTGTTTTATGGTATTATCATTACCATCTAACTCGTTGCAAATACCAGGATGAAATGGATTCCTCAAGTAGCAACGATTTCTACAGCCAACTAATTGATGTGCTCGGCAGGCAACAGCCCAAGTCCGGAATTGATATCATATTACATATACTGTTAGCCATTCACTATTATCTGAACAGCTTGGCTGATGATTGGCTTGGACGGTTTCATTTCGCTATTTGCTTATCAGATATACACATACATCACTGAGAATTTGCTTCTAATCTGAAAGACTGATGAAATCAAACAGTTCTCGATATCTTGGAAGTATGATAATAGACTGATAATAATGGCATGGAATGGAAAACTAGTACTAACAAAGATAAAATCATGATAGAGATACGGTTGAACTTCGATAACTCAAACTACCATCTGCCACTAAAATAATCCGAGTTATCGAGATTTCGAGCTATCGAATTACACATTCAAAAGCTTGAATGTAAGAAATAAAACGCAATTAATATGTTAGAAAGGCATTTAATGATTTGATCATTAAAACTTCCTTAAAATATTCCGTAATCTGTCATTGATGTTCCATATTTTTGTTCGAATTGTCAAAAAAGGTTTCAATATCAGTTAAGGCGTTATAAACTGCTGTTGTCGTATGTTTAATTGTTTGTAAATACAAATACAAAACTTTCAAAGAGTTTTCAACTGATTTCTTCGTTGGTTTTTGAATAATCTCGCATTCTATGCCCTCCTCATCTCTCGCAGGCTCGTTGGTAAACGTCTACACAAATTCCGTTCGAATATCCTCGATTAAGTCGTTATAAGTTGGAAATTCTGTCGTTGTTAGATCTTCATCAATTTGTAAATAGTCGCGGAAAAAATCTTCATTTTCCGATTGATTTGTTATATGCATCCAAGTCTGGAGTTCAGATTCCAAGATTCGAATATCAGCTTCCGTAGCTTTTCGGTTTTCTCTCAAGAAATGTAATGTCATATCGTCATCAGCCTCCCATGCAGAGTGTAGACCAAATTCCGCTTTACGAAAACAATAAGAAATGGTCTCAGACTTAACATCAACCTTCCACGCTTTGGTCACCTCATCTATACAGTCCTTCAATGTAATAACACGTTTCGTATGCGATTCTATGTCTTTTATGATTTTCTTCAAGATTCTTCGACGATAATTGGATTTTAAGTTCTGTATTACTCTTTGATCGAGCGGTTGTATTTTTGATGTCATGTTTGGTGGGAAGTTCAATTGACCGTAACTTGCATTGAATACTTTGAAGATGAGCCGGACAATTATCAATGAGTGAGAGAATTTTTCTTCCCGCTTGTGAAAACATTTTATCTTAATTCAAAAGCCATTCCTCAAAGTATTGGCTTGTCATCTATGCCTTCGTATTTGATTTATAATCAACTGGAAGCCCAATAACTCCTTAAAAGCAGCGAGGGGCTCTTACTTTTTCCTATTAGCAAAATTTTAAGTTTTTCTGATCCGTCCATATTGGCATCCAACAGTAACGTGACTCTCTCTTTGCTGTGCTTCTCTCCGTGACATTTTTCGATCTTGAAGGTTAAAGTGTTATTCGGTAAGCATCTAAAAAACAACCCCGTTTCATCCGCGTTGAATATATTGCGCATTTCATACTTTTCTTATAATTTTGGTAGAACAGTACGTTTCCTTTTCTCGCAATCTTCATCCACATCTCACCACACATCTTCTTATAACAAACATCATATCTGAAACAACGCATAGCAATAATACATTTTTTTTCCTCGAAAATAAGTTCCATTATCTTACCTTTGCTTCCAATTATCCAGCCGACCAGTGCTTGCCTTAAAATCTGACTCCCCCAATAACTTTGCGAAATCTAAATCTTCTTTAATTAGTTCCCCGGATATGGGCCAGTTCTCGTTTCTGGCTCCTTCAAACCACTTAAAAACGACTTTATCCAAACTTTCATACATGGGTTTCCTCAACCGTTTCTCATTATATGAGCCACTTTCTACAACATTTCTAATTTTTTCCTTAATTTTCAAAATAGAAGAAACAGTTCTAGTCGATACTAAATATTTATTTGCCAAGTCTTAGTTTTTTTTATTTGCATCTTTTTTCGACTCGTTTATTAGCTTAAATTTATCTTCTAAAGACAAACACTTCAATTTTCGCTTCGATGTCATACCTTAAAATACAAAATTATGACCAAAACAAAAAATCGTTTATATATAATCGCTCAAAACTAGAATAAATAGAATTCGCTAGAAAACACACCGAAGTTTATCGCAGCAAATGCAGTAGAAGACTCTTGCCAGAACGTTATTTTGTCGCAAATATTGCTTTGAGTTCACAAACCTAGCAAAATACAATGATCTACCTAAAATGCATCTACGGTAAATTGGTGATTCCCCGAAAAATACGACTTGTCGAAAGTTGTAGCTTAATTTTTTATTTATCAAGAAATTCGAGCTAACGAAGTTTGGCTTATCAAGGAAAAATTGTATGCAGTTATTGACTTTGGTGCTGTTACTACTAAAATTTGTTCGAGCTGTCGAAAATTTAAGCTATCGAAGTTTGAGTTATCGAAATTCTACTGTATTTGGTATATAAATGCCTTTGAAATGAATGAGCTCAGAGAATGATAAAATACCTAACACGACGGTGATTCTCATTCATAACGATTCTAGTTCAATGTCCTTGTTTTAGTCAATGTCTTTTTATAATGGATTTAAACTCTGCCCAAAGAAAAACGAAATGGTAGTAGACAAGACATTCATCATTCTATATTTCATAGTGGCAGTTTCCGTCTCCTCTACCAATGCCATTCTCATTTCCAGCAAGTGAGTAAAAACGTAACCAATTCGGGATATATTTGTGCAAACTTATTGACGATTTTGTCGATGAGTTTACATAAGATTTCATTTTATTCTAAGCACGAACATCAAAACATCAAATAATTGCTATCATATTTTGTCGTTGATCCAGATAAGGTTCTTTTGCCCATTTTATTCAAAGCCTGAGCGATCCCTAGAGAAGACTTATTCGGTGCCTGGTTGCTCTCACTTTTTCACTCGTTTCTGAACAGAATCTGCGGAATAATGAGGGAAGAAGTGTTTCTCAACAAACTCCATGTGCTCCTCAAACCTCTTGCAGACTTAGCATTGAAGCCAACATTCCTCGGAACTGGTTCATTTGTCATTACTTCCTGGCTCAATTGAGTCGTTATTTTGATTCGCATTACAAAAATTACAAAAACTTTAAAAATTAACCTACTGTTTC
Source organism: Nemotelus pantherinus (assembly GCA_963978885.1). NCBI lineage: Eukaryota > Metazoa > Arthropoda > Insecta > Diptera > Stratiomyidae > Nemotelus > Nemotelus pantherinus. The sequence continues at coordinate 60,681,163 of OZ022263.1, forward strand.
AACATTAATTGTCAGTAATTTTCAACGAAAATAGGCTCTTTAAAACGAATGAACCAGTAGTTCATAGCCTAGACACGAGCCAAAAACTTAACTACTCTTTGAACATTGCTTTAGTGCTACCAATTCGTACAATGTCCCTGCTTGGGAATTAAAATTGCATTGATAAGAAAGACTTAGCAATCCTGATTATGGCTTTACATGGCATTCACAATGTGCTAGTATAAAGGTAGCGATAGCTGAAGCAGTCTCTGCTAAAAATTGACGACTCAATTGTATCTGCAAATCTTGTAGAAAATATTTGATGACTTCCTCCGTCTCCAGACTTTCATCATCTGCTACTACTATCGGTAAAATAAAAAACTCCTTCGTTAGCTTAGCAAGCATACTGGAGACGGCTAACACTGATATGAGTACTTTCCTTAAAATATCTGACTCGTCTGAAAGAGCGCCTACATCGCCGAAAGTATCTGTGCTGGTGGCATCTGATGATAACGAGTTGATTCCGTCCTTACCTAATAGGGGTAATGCTTCGTTAGATCTATCTGCGACAGGACAAGCTCCTGAAGCTTTTGAAGTGTCACTGCTTGTACCAACGTCGTTGGTACTGCTGCCTATACCAACTTACACCAACCAGTCATTGCTTACATCAACTGCGTTCCTGCAGCCCTAACATCAGCAATTATTGCAACCACCGACTGATCAAATTTTACTCAAATATCAGCAACGAAAACAGCAGCCGCCGCAACAATATCCGATAGCAACTGCATCTACGAGTACACCAGACACTAAAAAAGCAATAACAGCAGCTTGAGCAAGGTGAACAGCAATCTCAAGAACATTAACTTCAAATTAATGCTAGTTCACATTCATTACCGGCACTGCAACCTGATGAGGCACTACTTCTGCAGCTGATGCACTTTGAACAGCACCAGCATCCGCAGCAACCTTCGCAACTACAGCAAAACGAAACAAAACGAGCGGAGGACCTACCCATAGCAAAGCTTTCTGCCTCTCAGATTCCTTCAGCATCATCAGAAGAACAGACTAAAACTCAGCTTCAAACTGTGACTTCAATGGAAATATTTGTGTCTGGACTATCTTATGATACTCAGCCTGAGGAACTTCTTAGCTATATTATGGAGAAGTTAGTTTAAGTTTTACATCCCCTTTTTAATCACTTCTTGTGTTTACTTCTCCTGTGCTAGAAGTCTTGACGACTTGTCATTTGCGTCTGCGCTCAGGGTCTTTATGTTCAGCTGTGCGTTTCAGCCGTTCAATCATCATTGGATCATTGATTTAGTTTCTTCTAACATATCTACCAATGATCTTTTTATTTCAGAAGCCATGCTTCCATATCTAAGATTTGATCCTCATCATCCTCCGTTAGATATGGTTGCTCTTCGGAGCTTCTTGACACACGTTTATACTCCTTACATAACTTCTTCAAAGCTGAATACTCTGGGCTTAATTCATTCCAAACCACTATTCATTGGAGCGGTATTTTATCAGAACTTACATTTGATGACTGTGTTGACTCTATTTATCATATTTGTGAATGTATTCTACATATATTCATACCTTTTACTTGTCCCCCAAATCCTAAATATCCCACCAGGTTTACTAAATGTATTGAGTTTCAACTATCTAAAAAGTCCAAGCTTCTTAAAAAAGTAAAAACTGTCTGGTTCAGCTAAAGACCTTGAAACTTACCGTAACCTAAGAGTTGACTGAAACCTTTGTGCTAAAAGTGCGCACCATTCTTATATTGCGAACATAAAAAACGAAATGCGCTGTGACAACTTGAAATCATTTTGATCCCACTGTAGACAATTGCGAACAATTCGGAATAATCCTTTAACTTCTACTAAATATGAAGATAAAGTTTCTACCTACTCTTAAAGCAGCTGTCATCGGCTTGGCTAGTGCTTTGCCTTGTCGTTCTCAAAGTCCTCCACAATTTTTTTCCCCTCCTGTACTCCCTACCAGTTTATTAACATAGTTTTATCCTGTTTCTTCTATTACGCTTTCTATTGCTGAATTCAAAATAGGAAAACTTAAATCTTCTTCGAATATTGGTATTAATGGATTTTCAACAATATTTTTGAAAATGACGAGCTCTCCATTGCCTTCCTTTGACTATCATCATTAACAAAAGCTTTCCCCAGTGTCGTTTTCCTTCCCTCTTGAAACAGGCTATAATTCATCCAATTCCTAAATCAGATGGTGTGTACTCTGCAAATAATTTTCGCCTAATAGTGATTGCTGAATCCATTTCCAAGATCCTTGAACGGCACCTAGGTGACTTTATCATATTTCAGTATGGGCATGTCATTGTAAAAGATGACCATGATTTGCTCCGTTTTCTCCAACATCAACAAACCTCGCATATTTCGTTGCTAAAGCTTTGGAGGTTCAACTTGAAGCTCACATTGTATGTACGGACTTCTCTAAAACTTTTTTATCATGTTGATCACAATCTTATTCTTTCTATAATGCACAGGCTTGGCTTTTCTTCAAACATTATTAAATGAATCATACCTAAATGATCCATTTTGCTATGTTCGATATGACTCCTGCATATATCATCCTTTGGAGCCTAGAGCCGGTGTTCTATTCTAGGTCCCCTCGTCTTTTCGTTTTATGTGAATGATCTACTTCTGCTTTTTCTTGTGAATGTCTATTTAATGCCGATGATCTGAAACTTTTCGTGACCATAAGGTCCATTGATGACTGTAACCTACTTCAATCCAACCTTACTAAGCTGGTGTAACGAAAACAAGCTCCTTTTGAGTACAAAACAAAGCCAAACAAACTCATCGTACTGTATTCTACTACTCGTTGGATACCCAAGTGCTCTTTTCCCTTGCCAGAGTCAAAGAGCTTGGGACTATCTTTGACTCAAATTTTATGTTGATATCTTGGATTTGATCAATCGAGACTCCAAGCTGTCCGGTTTTATCTTAAAATCGTCGCAAACATTCGAATCCATGCAAACAACCTTTCTTTTGTATTCTTCCCTTGTCCGGTCAAGTCTTGAATGAATAATATAATAAAGAAATTTATGATACAAAGGAAATTTATTCGTTTGTTACTTTAAAAGCACGGTACTCGACGTTTAGATTATAATGATCATCTTACCTTTCTCAAGCTTGATACATTGTCTTTCCGTCGTATCAATCACGATCAGTTCTTTCTCTTCCTCTTTCACATGATCTTATTTGTGAAGATATCAAATTTCGATACCAAGCGCGTGAAATTTGGTGCCCAAAAACTTTGGAAGTATTGTCATTATACTTTGATTGAATTTTACTTTTACCAAGGATAACGTGAACATATAACTCTGTCCAGTTAGGTCCTTTACCTGAACCCTTTGAAACATTTGAAACTATGTGAAAAGCTAGAATAAACTAAATAACAGCATGCATTGGATTGTAATCTGTATGTTGTATATGAATAAATAAATAAATAAATAAATAAACTTCAGTTGCGAAGGCATTAGCTGCACCTGATGCCAAGCCTGTTTGAGTTCCCTTAGACATTAGAGCCTACTCTGGATTTTATGCCAGACTTTCGCCTGACGAGTTTATGTTCAGAGTTTTCCCCAGTCAATGTCGTTATCGCAGCACAAAGGTGTGGTTCCATGGTTATCTTTGTAAGCAAGGAGACCATGTGAGTGTTGTCGTGTGTGCTCAGAGCGAAATCGGTGCTAATTAAGAGTCCACCTCAACTAAACCTACACCACAAATTGAATAGCGAAGAGACTGAGAACATACTCTGAGGCCTGATAGGCAGGAATCCTACTTTTGATACATTTTAAACATTTTGATACATTTTTATTTGATACAGCAGCTCACTGAATTATGGCAAAATGATACATTTTGTCATAAAGTAAATAAGTGCAATATTTTTTTAAATTTACTGCTAAGTGCCAACCAAATCTCCCCTCTCTAGCAGTAATAACTGCCAACGTCAATCTACTTAACAGTATGAACTACGAAATATATCTAATATGCTATGACACTGAAGATTTGAAGCTTTCAAGCTTTTTAAAGAATACCGAGAAAATGAATGTTGAAGCGTTTTGGGATAAACCGAGTTTGGTTGAAAACAATTTAGGTGAATCAATAGGCGCGTTTTTTTGCTCCTCTATCCAGCGGAGAGTAGAGTAGACGCATTGAAAACAACAACACTCCTACACCAGTGAATTCACTAGTACAGAAATTCTATGCCTCATTTGTAGTTCACGTGTTGAAGTGTAGAATGTGCTGATAGAAAAAAGAAAAGCTCATGAGAAGTTGTATTTTTTTCTGTGAGGTGGCTTTCGGTTTTTCATGGTTATGTTGAATGTTTTGGTAGTTAGGAAATTAGAAAAAGTAATACACACTATAATGTGTAGAAAGTTAAAAGAATTAATTTTCTGTTAGTTTTTTTTCTATTTTCTATCGATTGTGGTAGTGTATACTCGTTATTTTCTCCCTTTTTTTTCAGCTTTTTTCTGCTACCACAGCGAATACCGCAACCTATGTCAGTCTTAGCGAAAGCACTGCTGTTTTATACTAGATCGTTGTTTTTGCGGCATAGTTGTACTCTGCTCTGTATCGGAGCAAAAAAACGCACCTAATGCTATGCCTTTCTTCTGTACCATATAGTTTACCTGAGAACGAGGTTTTTTGTATTAAACTTGGACGTCAATGTAAAGAATAGAACTAATAAGAGTTGAAAAGAGATTAGAGGGATTTCGGGAAGCAAAAAGTCAAACAATGTTTGGGTGCCACTGTATGACATTCTTGCCCAAAACTTATCGTTTTATTCATCATCTTCATTACATCATCAGTATTTCGATAGCTATATGGTTCCTTTGTAAGCCGAAGAATAATATTTTTTGGGGGAAATTTAAAACAGCAACTTCCCCTAAAAATAATCTCCGATCCGTATTAATTTCGTGGAAATTTTAATAGCATTCGCAAAGAACCCACATTTTGTAGTAATTTTATTTAGTGTGCCTTCAATATTTAATGGCAATATACAGATGAGAAAAAAGAGCGGAAGCAATATGTGGTATATATTTTTAGGCTATATATTATTGAAAATATACATCGTAGTTCCAAACTAAGTTTTTTTATAATATTATTTATAGTTTCCGTATTTCGACCCAAATACACTTTTGGGAAGAAATTTGATACGGTGGAAAATTTTAAAGTGGGAACACTGCTGATAATGTCTTAACGGGACGTAGTTTTTTCCTTCAAGAAGCATATTGCACTACGTCATTACCACGCCTGGAGGTAATTAGTTCCGGAATGGTACGACCACCAGCTTAAGTCCAACAGATCAAAATTGTGAATCAAAGAAGTCCAATCGGCCACCGAGTGACAAATTAACTAAAGTAAATTTATCTACTGAGCAATATTGAACAGATTTTTGTTCTCATTATTTGCATATAAAAGCTTGTTAACGAGGAATGATTGAATTCTTTGACTGCTAATAGTTTATAAACTATTTTCGGTCAGAACACAATTGACTCATTTTTGAGCCACAGCATGAATTCTTTAACCCGCACCTCAAACGAATGTGAATCGATTCACCTTAAACCTCTCTTTGCGTTGCATTACAAATAGAAATTAACATTTAAAGTGATTTCGGACATGGCCTTGGAAATACAAAACCGCTCCACTAAATATCCGACAATGTCTTTCTCTTCGGTGTCTCTGTGACGATGATGGAACAAAGAAAAACATAATAGATATTTCCCAGAGACAGTGTTTGCTACAGGAATGTTAATGGTCGAACAAAAGAGTCAATTTCGATTGGCGTCAGCAACGAATGGAAAATAGAATGAAGTGGAAGCCAAAGGACTTCCGGAAGAGTAAGACGAATTTTTCCCAAGGGATCATTCGTGGTGAAAATATCGAGAAAGAAACAGTCGTTACGAGTTATCCGACAGTTTTTATTCTGTTTCGTTGCAAGAATGGCACAAGACGACCTTTATGGGCTTTTTTATATGCGTGTGATTGCTTCAAAGTACTTGGCAATTGGATAACTTGACGTCAATTCAGCACCAAACGCTCCGACCGTTTCGAATCGTATTCAGTGGACCCGCAGCTGCGATAACTCCTTGGAAAGATAAAGAGCCCCAGTCCTTCCTGTCGCACTTGGGCATCGCAGCATCTTGCGACCGCACACTCGCGCGACTTAACTAACAAACACAAGCTTGCCAATCGTAATTTATTACTCTGCTGTCTGTTAAGTTGTCGTGAAAATGTGCTCAACTGTTTGGAAAAATTCCACTGGCAGGGCAATGATTTTCCGCAGTTGTCCCATTCCCGCGGGGGCCGATACTATCTAAGGATACACTTTAAACTAATTTTATTCGGAGAAAGTGATGTATCGAGCGGCACGATAAGCACGTATGAATAGGGAAATGCGAATGTGAATGACGATATAAGGGTAATAATTTTCCGGCAACGGATCGGAGTTTGCTGAATAATTTTCCCATTTATTTCACTTTCCGAGATTCAGTTTATTGAAGTATCTGCAAGTACATTTATCTTTTGGCAAGCGATAAAGTTAATTGCTCTAATTAAGAAACATTTTGAATTTTCAATGGAAATTTATCGTTTGGCTGCCGAGGCAGGTTTGGCATCATTGACTGGGATTAGAAAGTGAATTGATTTCCAGATAATACGTGAGACGGTTTTGCATAAATTTTTCATTCAGATCTGAGCTGAAACGACTTTTGGACGTGATTCGAAGGTGAAGACGGATTCAAAATTTTAATTCGACGAGAAAAGAAGGGCAAACAATTAGAATATGACGTTGATTTGCACTATGACGTTGATTTACAAAGGACTGGGGTACAATTTACATAGAATAAACATGAAATTTCAGGAATATTTCTAGACAAATGAAGAAAGCTATCGAATTGAAAGTGGAGTTTCTTGTTAGCATAAAATATTTTCCATTGTATTATAATAGCTGTCACACACAGAAAAATATATACATAAGGATGTATGACAGTAAACGAACAAGAAGCCTGCTACGACTTTATAACTTTTTCATTAGCAGTATAATAATTTCAACGTCAGGACTTTGGACAAAGGCTTAATGGAATTCATTCGAATCGAAATCGAATTCGCCTCAAACCCAGTCAGTAAATATCATCTGCCGGCACGTTTAGCAAACACATACATACATATGTACATATGTATGTGTAGACGAATGGCAAAAATTAATTTTTCCGACAAATGCAGCCGCAAAAGAGGGACAAGCAAAATTTTCAGAATCACATTGGCTAATTAAGAACTTCGAGTAGAATTTGAACAAAAAAGATTGTTAAATTTCCCTATTCATGTTGAAATCAAATACATGGCTGCTAAATACATAAATACATGGCTACTAAAAAATTATTTTGGTGCTATTTTTGTGCTTTTCTATGATGTGGAGAGAAATGAAAATGATTAGTAGGAAAATTAATTGAAGAGAAAAATAGTGTCAGAGTTTTGAAGCAATTTTAAAATACATACATACCTTATGATATGCAAATTAGCTTTGCACTTCTTAGTGCATATCTATGCAGATATATGTAAGTATGTAGTATGTACACACATAGATGTGCATACACAGATAGGTTGTTTCGGCGTAACTAGCTTGTAATTTGTGGGAAATATGGAATCGTCCGGTCAGTGAATATGTATGTATATAAGCTAGCATATTTCAAGGATAACACTCAATAGTGGTTTTGTTGCTCTTGATATAACAATAATTTTGAGTAAATTTACACCAACAATTTATAAAACTATGAGTACTTCAGGGATATTGGCTCCCGTTTTTTTTTAATCCTGATTTTCTTATTACACTATAAATAGCAGAAAAAAATAGTATTTTGTTAATTTCCACAGAAGTAAAATGAGAAAAAATAGCAAAAATAATGTTCTACTTCAGAGAAACACCTTTTATAAGATTTTCCTTATTAATTTTTTTTTGGACAATCTCTCTGCAATGGCTAGCAGTCGTCTGCCATCATGTGACGATACCACCTAACCTGATACCTTTCCTCCTTTACTTTGAGGTCTTGGTCGAAGCGTTCTGCCTGCTCCTTACTGTAATTTCCCAGGTTATCAGAAAATCTATCCAAGTGACTGTGAAGAAACTGTAGCTTTATGCTAATATTTGCTACTTAAATCTTGAAGCTCTCCGACATCTTGTACGCAATTTGTCTGTAATTTGGTGCTTTATAGTTGCCCAAAAAATTTCTACTACCAACACAAAACCCCTCCAATCTTCACTGTAAGAATACTTCATAGCTTTTATGAAGTTTGTGTCTTTTATTAATGTCCGAATTTGAGGGCCATGAAATATTCCAGCTTTCAACTTCTCCATACTTAACTTACGAAATGCTTCACAAACCTATTTCAAGCATTCTCCGATCTTGTCTAGCGCATTAACAGACTGTTTCATCGTACGTTATTTGATATGGAGTGGGGGAAGTATGATTTTCTACTTAAAAAAGGCTCATTTATTACATAAGCTTTACCAATAATTAAGGGTTCTCTCAAGGGCCACACATCTTGTTTCCAGTTGATTTGCTTTGCTCTACTGTCCCACGTTCAAATGAAATAGAGGCATTTCGTGTATACACTTCGCTGCCATTTTTAAGTCAGCACAAACCGGCCATTTATATTCATCAAGCTCTTCAAAAGATTCGACTCCAAAAGTTTCACTATGTTTTTACTAATGTTCAAAGAACATTAGTATTAAAATCGATTCGGCCAAAAATTCATATTTCCATATATATATATATATATATATATCATCAAAAAATTTCAGTGAGATAATCTCGGGAACGCGCCATCCGATTGAGCTGAAACTTTCAGGATACATTGGTGTATATGCAGAATAGGTCCAGGTCTCTTTAAATGTCAGTTATTGTTAACCTTTTGGCGCCGGCGGCCATTTAAGTGATATTTTTAATATACCTATTATTTCGTGCACAAATAATTTTCGCAAAAATAAAGTTAACAAAATAAATTTCGAACGTGTTTTACATATGAATCGGATAATGCTTTGGAATTTTTTAACCCTATGTGTGCGCTGGGTGCCTAAAAAGAGGACGGGAAAATTTGAAAATTTTTAAATTGAGATAACTTTTGACAGAGCTATTCAATCATTACGAAATTTTCAGGACATATTGATATCATTTAGTTGTAGATTTATGTAGCTTTTAATGAGCGTGCTGGCAACCCTGTAGCTAGGGCAGGCACTGAAAGTGAAAACCTCCAAATCATCGTCTCTCTTGAAAAAATGCCGTTTCTTCAAAAAAAAGCCTCTCATATGTAAATCTTGTGCTTTGTTTACATAACTAAAAAAAAAAAAAGATATGGTATAACGGGCACGCCTGGTAACCCTTGCCCAATTTACCTATATTTTAAGCTTCAAAAACTTCTGTTCACGGAAACTCACGATCCGATGAGCAGAATTAATTGAAATTTGCAGAATGGATTGGTCTTAAATAGGACCAGGTCTGATAGAAGTGATTTTGAAATGCGGGCGATTCTGTGCCAGTGGTGCCATCTTGAAAAACCACTAAAAAAGATAACTGTTTTTAGCCCTATAAATTCTGATTGAATCGTTCGATTTTGACGAAACTTACAAAATTGCTGGACCTTACTTTAAGCCACGTTTGGTAGAAATTTGGTCGAAAAATTCGGTTGGAGTTGCCAGCTATGATAATTTTGGTGTCTTCATTTTGAAAAAAAAAATTTGGGAGTGAAAACATTCAAACCATCGAATATTCAAAAAAATGTCCGTTTCTTACAATAAAACCAATCTGTACATAAATCTTATGTTTTATCTACACGTTCAAAATAAAACTTTGGAAATTTCATGTCGGACAAGAACGGTAACCCTCTCCCAGTTAACCTATATTTTTAGCATCAAAAACTTCTGTTCACGGAAACTCACGAACCAATAATCAGATACAGCTAAAATTTACAGAATGCATTGGACTTAAGTAAGACCAGATTTGATAGAAGCGATTTTGAATTGTGGGCAAGTCTGTGCCAGTGGTGCCATCTTGAAAAATTTCAAAGAAAAAAAACTGCTTTTTGCCCTATGAAATGTGAATTAATTACCAGATTTTCATGAAATTGGCACAGTAGCTAAACCTAACTCTAATCTCTGTTTGGTGGAAATTTGGTTGAAAAATTTGATTGGTGCTACCAGCTATGGTAATTTTTGTGTCTTTGGTTTTGAAAATTCGCTCAGGAAAATAAAACTTTTTGCACTATAACTTCCAGTGCAGTCATGAAATCAATACGAATTTCATACAATTAATGAAACCTGTCATAAACATTATTCAGGCCAAATTTGGTTGAAAAGCCACGATAGGGTTGCCAGCTATTGTTGGTTTTGTGTTTAATTGTAATATCTTTATTAAGCGGTTTTATCGTAGAATTTTCAAATGGTAATGATATTGTAGTGAAAATAAACAGCAAATATTAAGCTTTCGATTATTTGAAAAAACTCGCTGCAGGTAACTCTAAATTTCTTTATACTCCTTTAACTTCGAATGTAATATAACAACGTGAAGCAGATGTGATATATTCTTGGCTTTGATACTGGCAGAAGGTTGCCAGCACGAGTCGGTTGTGCTACTTTTGTATCAATAAACGCTTACAGTTAGTATTCATACCGGAAACATTTACAATTAAAATAAATAATCAATGTTGCAATTCGCAAAGTTCTGCAAATTTTTCGGATCGCAGCCCCAAACACCAACTTCAGTTACAGTGCTGCAGGCACTGAGCATTTTCTTCATTGATGTTATATGAGATGCTGCTTTCAAAATTATGTGAAATAAGCAACTGATAACGAATATAATTAACCCGTGTTTTGCTCTCATAAACGTTGAAATTCATGCCAGTGGTAATATCTGAAACCTTCCACCATATGAGTTATAATGCATTCTTGAGACCAAAGTAAAACGTGGCATTTGAAACAGTTTGGTCGTAATAAGCAGCACATGTGGTGGAATATGCACTCAAAACCTGCACGATTCTTCTACTGTTCTTCGAACATTAGTGTTTCTAGCGGTCCAGGTGCGCTAGAGTTTTTTTACATTGAGACCTTGTTCTTCGCAGTTTGATGTTCGTAGTAATTAATTCTTTGAGTTTTGTTGCATGGGCAATTGGGATTGATGTAAACTAGTTTACATTGTGCAATAGAACACTTTTCAAACTCTTTTTGCAACTATCAATGAAGAGTCACCAATCAGTAGATTTTTATTGTTTAACACCAGATCTAGAAGCAACTGAGCAATATTATTACAGTGGACAAAAAAGGTAAAATGCATTTTCTCTTGTTCTGTATGATGTAATTGTTACATTTGGTTCTAATAAATTTTTGAAGTTGGAGTAGAAACCGCGCAAGAACTACATTAAAATTCTTTAAACATTTTGAATTTCAATTTGACATCTCAAAAAAGCTGTTTTCTTCTTCTTTTTAAATGTGAAAAGCGATTTTTTACAAGGAGATTATGTATTATATCGGGCAACTCTACATAATTTAAAAATTAATAACTAAAGTTTGATGATCATTGTGCTTAATGATTGATAATTTGGTCATTTAGGGATATTAGTCCAAATTACCGTGCTGACACACAGTATTTAAATTATCATTTACGACAAATGATCATTCAGGCTGCGCTGTTAGTAAAATATTATCTAAGGCGCTATTAATTAATATTATAAAGTAGGCGGAAAAAAGTGCACTACGAATTAAATTTTTGTGAATTTGAATATAAAAATTGTGGCAAACACAAATAAAAAAAAAATCAGCGATCCGAGAAGCCTTTCGAGTGATGGTTTGAATATCAAATTTAAACTTCCGATCGAATGGAACACCTAGGCCAGTTAAAAGATCCACATCCAAAAGAGTGATGTCGCCAATAGTGTAAAGAAACTGCGAAGAATAAGGTCTCAGTGTAAAAAACATAGTGAAACTTTTGGAGTCGAATCTTTTGAAGAGCTTGATGATCGGAAGGAGCATTAACAACGCGAAAAATATTCAAGTCATCAGCGTAGATTAGACAAAAAGAAGCAAAGAAGCAATCTCGATAGGAAGATCGTTGACCAAGAGATTACAAAGCAAAGGTCCAAGAATGTATCCTTGAGGTACACCGGAAGGACAAAAACAATAAGACGTGGAACCACGTAGAGAGATATAGCAAGTACAATTACATACAAATGATAATATCAACGTGAGAACGGGCTGAGTTATGCCATAATTCTCTAATTTAAGAAGGAGAAGCTGTTAATTGACAAGTTAAAAGCTTTGGAGAAGTCAGTGTATATGACGTCTACTTGCTAGTGACTATCAAAAACAATAGCAACAAATGGAAAAACTCAACTAATTGGTGGTAGTACTTCAGCTTTTCACGAATCCGTACTGTTGAGTAGCAAAAAAGTGACGAAAGATGTCAGAAATTTTAGAAAAATATGGAAAGACTGAAATAGGATGATAGTTAGGGACTAGGCCTCGACCACCAGACTTGTGTATTGGAAAAATACTTGACACTTTCCAAGAAGCTTAGGAAATGCCATCATACAGACTTATATCAAAAATAAGGGACAGGGGAAGACACAAAGAGAAGTAGCAAAATGTTTTAATAAATAGTTAGAAATTCTATTAGGGCCCAGAGAAAAGCTGGAGTTAAACGTTGAAATAATAGATTTCACCTTCAAGTAACTGCTGAAAAAATTGCCCAGGTAGACCTCAAGTTGATTCTATAAAAATGTCACATACCGAAAACTATGGGAATAAACAATAAGATGATTTGAAAAAGATGATATAAAAATTATGATAAAAAAAAATCCGGGGAATAATTTAATTAAAATTTTATGTTTATTTTATAAACATTGGAAGTTAAACATTAAACAACATGAAAGTTCAAAATCAAAGCATAAAATCTTAATTTCAAAAACACACAAAAAATGCAAAAAACCGAATGTAGTTGCAGATTCAAAAAATTTTCAAAACCAAGTCAAAAACTAATTTTAAAGAACAATTGATTATTTTTACAGAAAATGTGGATGTATATCACGCGATTCTTATCAACTGTGACTTTAATATGTATATACAATGATTTGGACAAAAACATTCAACATCTTTACTGTTCTTTTAATTGATCAGACGTTCTCGGGAAGAGCGCGTTCTGCAAAGTGAATACCCATCGTACCACCGTGGAAATGATAAATAATGGAGAATGAATCATTTCAACATTGAGGAGTGAACTGTTGTGTAGACTAAACCGTAATATATTTAGTATGGATATCAAAACTGTAAATTGAACCATTAGCAAGTACAAATATTTTTTCACAAACAGCTTCACAAATTGTTTTTCCAGTGACCCAAAGCACTTTGCACCAAACTCGATTATTCTTTCAAAAACGTTCTATGGTTTTTATTCTATTTATTAGAATTAATACCGAATTTTGATTTGAAAAAAACTAATCAATACTTTCCGTCGAAGAGCAATTAGATAACGCTGAGTCGCTCTGCTTAAAGTCTGGCTTAAGAAAATAAATGGGTGAATATTCCGTATATTTAATCTGTTTTTATGTAAGACGGTCTATCATAACAAAACTAAATAAAACGGCAGTTGAAAAACAGTCTTATGAATTAGGGTAGAATATCAAAAACACCTTAAACCTCGCTTATACTTTAACAGAAAATGTGTGACAGCACCAAAGAAAAGATTTCATTTTCAAGAGCCTTAAGAAATGTTTCATGTCCTCGTAAGGTAAATAGCGACACATGAAGCAAGTTTCCAATTACATATAATTTCCAGATAATTTACCTGCTTGAAATATTCAAACTTCAATTATAGACCTCTAACTTTGGTGACACACAACTATCTACAAAGTACCTATCATACTTTTTTCAAAAAAAAGAGAAAACGTTTCTTTAATAAATTGCAACACTCTTTGTTTCACAGCAACCTGAATACAATCCTACTTCCGTGGACAAAACTAGGCATGATTGCCAGGACACCATGCATTTTGTATTGTATTTGGCGGTCGTTGTGGTTTTTCTGTATTAGAGTCACGTTCCGCAACTTCTTCTGTTCGCCTTCGAAATCCACTAACTGTGCTCGTATACAGCAGTTATACACTCTGTGCTTTACGTTCAGCTAGAGCTTTATTGCTACCGATACTCCGACTACCTTCAACATTTTATGAGCCATTCGAATGATTTATTCAGCAGTGATAAAAGTTTATATCCAATTTCGAAACTATAAAGGTAAGTGTGGCTGTTAAATGTTCCGGCTTGTTATTAAGTAAGTTGTCTGTCGATCGAACTCAAACCCTCAAACAAGGAAGAGATTTTTCGCCGTAATTATTAATTTAAACGGCAAAGTGCCATTAACGCAGCAAGTGTTAATTGTTGACACTTGAAAATTATAAGACTAAGCTATTTTTAAAATAAGATTGATGGATAACTTGTTTCATATAAGTTTAAAAGTGCAATAAAAATAATTTGCCGTGGCAATTATTAACAGTAGCGATTTTTTTTGATTGTGTCAGGTTGGTAACCCATCACTTTTCGCAATTCCCTCATAATAAACTTGTTAGATGTATACTGTAACGAATGTTATCAATAATAAAAAACATGTTAAACATTCACTTTTCTTTCGAACACTTTTATATCCGTAGCTTGGAGGTGTATGCCATAATGCCACAAACTTACACCATAGAATTCATCGTCAAACAATTTTTTTTCAAAAAAGTACCAAAAAATAAACGAAAAACAAGTAGGTGCAAGCAAAAACTCGACTTGTACCCTATCAGGTCTTTTATTTATTCATTGACCAAAACACGGTACAAAATCACATATTGAAAAAAGGACATCAAATAAAAATAAAAATAGAAAAGTAAAGTAAAGTAAAGGAAAAGTAAAAACAAACAAGTTAAATAAGTAAAAAACAAACAAATTAAAGAAAAAAGAGTAACAAATAAATTAATAAATAGCAATCAATAAATAAACATTGACATAAAAGCTATAGCTTAAGGTTAAGGGTACGGATGGCATGGAAAAGAGAGGACTTGAAGGATGGTTTGGAAATCGTAGGGGAATATAAATTGCTTATTCTGTTGAATACTCTGCAGCATCTATTTACTGGCTCATTAGCTCCATATGTGGTCGAATGAGAATATTCTTTTAGGAAACGATTGGACCTGGTGTTCCTCACAGGGATATTTATCAAAATTTTATTAGTCAGGAATTCTACATTAATAGCGCCTCTAATGACGTCGAATGTGAAGCAGGCCGATATCACCATTCTTCTGGAGGCTAGTGTGGATAGGTTTAAATGACCCAGTCGAAACTCATAAGGGGGTAGGCTATTAAAATCATAAGGGTTGTATAGCTCTCGCAAGGCGAAAAGTAAAAATTGCTTTTGTATTGACTCGAGTCTGTCACTGTGGATTTCAAAAGCAGGATTCCAGCTAATACAAGCGTATTCGAGAATAGGACGTACGAGTGAAGTGTATAAAGATCTTGTGACCCACAGACTACGAAATTCTTTGGCTCGTCTTTTGATGAAGCCAAGTTGTTTGTTTGCACGAGAAAGTATTTTATCGTAGTGTAAAGTGAAACGGAGTTTTTCATCTAAGATAACACCGAGGTCAACAATGTTATCAACTCGAGTTAGCACATTATTACCGAGGAAGTACGAATTGTGTGTGACCGTGCATTTTCTGGAAAAACTAATAACCTGGCATTTATTAATGTTGAGAGAGAGCTTATTTACATTGCACCAATGATCAAGGGAATCAAGTTTGGATTGGAGAAAGAGGGCATCCGATTTCGATTCAATGGTCAGATAAAGTTTGAGGTCGTCTGCATAGAGTAAATGAGGTACGCCTGCTAGGACGTCAGATAGATCGAAAATAAATATATTGAAGAGAAGTGGACCAAGATGGCTACCTTGGGGTACACCAGAGGTAGCACTAACGTTTTTCGATAAAAACCCTTGAAATTTTACACATTGTGTTCGATCGCAAAGGTAGGAAGTCAGCCAGCTGAGTAGAGACCCGGTAATACCGAATTTCTGTAGCTTAAGAATTAAGGTAGAATGGTCAATTCTGTCAAATGCCTTACTGAAGTCTGTGTAGACTGCGTCAATTTGGTAACCTTTTTCCATTTTGCATAGGACGTCTGAGATTAGGATTGTCAAATTCGTGGTAGTTGAGCGATCTTTTCTAAAGCCATGTTGTTGCTCGTTCAGACGGGAATCAACTAGCGGAGACAATTTGTCGTATACTATCTTTTCGAAAAGTTTCGGAATCGAAGACAAAATGGCAATGCCCCTATAGTTTTCAATACAGCGTCGATCACCATTCTTGAATATGGGTGTGACATGAGAAAGCTTCCAACTGGATGGAAAAACTCCTGACGAGAGTGATCTATTAAAAAAAATATGCAAAGGAGTTATAAGCTGCTCTACACACTTGCATAAAAATATCGGAGGAAGAAGATCGGGCCCAGGACCTTTGTTGCAGTTGAGTTCCAAAATAGTTTTACGTATTTCATCGCGGGAGATTTCTAAATGGTTGACAAAAGCCGTTGGAGTTGAATCAGAGGAAGAAAGGTGTGAGTTTGTTAGGTCTGGTGCACTAAAAACTTTTTGGAAACTATCTGCGAATAGGTCACATATCTCTTTAGGAGAAGAAGACGTTGTATTATTCAGAAACATTGACGATGGATAGCCAGTAGTTTTTCGCCTTACATTAACAAAATCGAAGAATTTTTCCGGGTCGCGGACTATATTTTCGCCGGTTGACCTAATGTAAGTATCATAAGCCTCACGAGACTTTGCTGAAAATTGCTTAGCGACTTGATTATACTCTTCCTGAATAGCAGAACTAACGTCAGTATTTTCTCTAATCCGCTTATATAGTTTGTTTCTACGATTTCGCAAATGCCTAAGGTCTCTATCAAGCCATGGTTCAGACAATTTATTTTTTTTTTTATCTTTGGTACATATCTTTCAACGGCGTCAAAAATTTTATTGTAAAAAGAGGAAATGGCTGTATCAAGATCCTGAGTTGAAAGAATATTCGTCCAATCAATAGTATCAAGAACGTGTTTAATGCTTTCATATTCAGCATTACGGAAGTCAAATACAATTGAATTATTGTAAGTTTTTAAGTAGGTGGAATTAGAAGTGGAAAGTTCTACTGACAGTGCTGTATGGTGTATACTGTTGCAAAAAAGATGCTCAGCGTCATTAGTTGGACTAACCACTACTTCGTCATAAGTATTCGTGAAGACTAGATCTAACCAATTTCCATTTTGGTTGGGGATGTGGGAAACCTGCTGTAAATCATTACCATAAAAAGCACTCGCAAGATTGAAATCGTTGGTGTCTACCAGGTTTACGGGGAGAAGGTAAGAGTCATTTTCATCCGGAACAAAGCAAAGATTCGGACGATTGAAATCACCCAAAACTATTATTTTATCTTTTTCGCTAAGTGATGTCGCTAGTGAAGATATTGTGTCACAAAAATTGCTGTAGATGGATTCGTCAGATCTAGGGGGGATGTAGACAACAGCGATGTAAATTGAGTTGTTATTAGAGGAGATCCGAACAATTATACATTGGAAAAAGGCATTTGGGGTGGTATCAACGAGCTCACTTGAAAATGTGTTGCTAACAGCAAGTAAGACACCACCTCCTCGCGACTGACCCGTAGAACAATAATCACGGTCGCTTCTGTAAATGGTCCAAGTACTATCAAGAATCTCCTCATTTTTATGAGAGGCATTAAGCCAAGTTTCCGTGATGACGAGTAAATTAAAATGGCATGATTTGGCGTCAAGGTATAATTTACTTAGCTTGCCTCTCATACCACCACAGTTGTGGTAAAAAAGTTTGAGGCTTGTCTGAGTTTGGTAAGGAAAATGCCTAACAGGGTTGACTGATCTTCGAAGAGATTCAGATGTCATATTGCTACCTATACCTATGTTTGCGGTAGCCTGATTGGAAACATTGGAGCAGATTTTATTAGCTACGTTAGCATACCTGCTTGAGTGAGAAGATGACGCGTCAAATGCTGGGGGTATAGATGCATAATTATTATTACGAGTAGATGCATTACGAGTAAAAGCATCAGTTAACGAAGAATTATATGTTGTCACTAGAGACTGAGACTGAGAAGGTGATGAGAAAGTCTTATGGGCGGAAGGAAGTTGGGCAAAGGAGTGGCTAGGGATACAATTTTTTTTTACAATTTTTTGTTTCTTATTCCTAGTTTTGCCGGTAATGTTTCTCCAAGGGCTGAATGTCATTCCCTTCCAGTTGATGTTGCCGTTGTTTCCAATCCAGCACGTAAAAAGCCACGCATATTTTGATGGAACAAAAACTTTACACCGTCTGGAGGATTTATGTTTGGACTGGGGTAATAATTTCACTTCGTAATCTTTTATGTGAAAATCAGCTTCGAGAATCGTTCCCAACCATTTGTCGTCAGCAGAAGAAGGAATCCCTTTCACGAAGAATGCACTTTTGGTTGATGAAGTTGTTAATTTTGTGGACGTGTGTTTATTGGGAAGAGTTTCGTTGGTTTTTTTTATTTTTTGTAAACGATTCTGCCAATCATTATGGGACCAAAAAGTACCGAATTTGTAAATTGGGGTTTCACAGTCGAGATTTGAAAGTTTTTCTAGAGCAGATGGGATTGTGCTCTCAGCTAGAATCCTAATAGGTGATGTTGCTTTGTCCTTCGTTCTCATATTCCTGACCGTTGTTTTGCTATTAATCTCTAACGTTGCGTTGAGGAGCTCTTGATGGAGTGTTTTATCGTTCATTACTAAGTTTTCGTCTGCATCATTTGTTGAAGCATCGCAATGACGGTCTAAATCTTCCAATTTTCTGCTGATATCAGCTAACTTTAGTTGTTGCTCGGACAAAGCGTCTGTGAGTCTGTCGGTTTGCATTTTGAACGTTCGTGATAAATTTTCAAACTTTTCAAGCGTATCTTTGGTGTTAGATTGGCAAGCATAATTGCTATTATTATTACAAGTGGACAAATTCGAAGAAAAGGAATCCACTTTATCAGTAAGAGTATCCATTCTCTTCCCAAGAGTGTCAAAAAACTTTTCGTGGCTCATAATGTTCGATTTCGAAAAGGAGGACGCCAGACCATCGAAATGATTTGATATTTCCGCCAAGAATTCCTCGTTTGCACGCGCTTGTGCTAGCTGTTTAGATATTATATTATCTTTTTCGGAATTCAGTGTCCCAATGTAGCCAATCAAGCTGTCGTACATACTTTTTAAAAGAAGGTCAATATTTTGGCAATCCGTACAGATGAAATGGTTCTCGAGGTACGGATGGAACCAATCCCTGGGAGCACCCATGCAAGCCCCGTGTAACTTCCTGTTACAGAAAGCTTTGCATGTCACGAATTTCATCGTGTTGTCAAAGGCAAAGCAATTTTCAAGGCTGCACTTGAAGCTCATGATGATTTAAACAGGTGGATTCGATGCCCAAAAGTATCCAATCTTAAAGTGCCCAGAGGTATGCAATTGATTAATTTAGCTTTCTGTGTATATGGTGCCCAGAAGTATGCAATTGCTGAAGTTCAATTTACTATGGACGAAAATCAATCAGTTGGTAAATTAAATATTTATGCGAAGAGTCAAAAAAGCGAGTTAAAAGCTCGGCGCTGTGGGAATTTGAACTCCGTCCGTCGGAATGCTAGGTGGTTGACGATGTAACGCTGCTACCAAAACTGATAAATTGTGAGATGATAAACTCAGTTTAACCTTATAACAGCTCGGCCAGTGCAGATGATTTAAAAATGTTAAGTGTGTAACTTTAATTGTAAATGTATTTTAGTTCAGAATTTTTTCAAATCGAAAGTGCAATTTATCATTTAAAATGGCATCGAAGCGATTTATTTTACAAAACCCGACGAGACTTACAAAAAGCTGTGGTACTGACGTTGAATCGAACTCGTTCTCTAGTGCTCCAGAGTTTGTAACAATGCCACTGGGCTATGACCAGTTGGGTCTGAATGAAGGAAAAACAATATAAGAACAAAACTTGAAAGAAAGTTTAATTACTAAACAAATGTTCTGTTAACATATGTGGAATTGTATTCTTTGTTCGCACTTCCCGTTATACACTTTCACTAATGAGGAACGTGATAAAAGAGAAATATATGAATATGAAATATGTCAATAAGAATAAATTAAATGCCCTTTATTGGGTTGTACAAGGTATAGATTCAACAGAAAACCGAGTCGACCCCTCAGAGTTTTGCTGTTGACGCGATTTGGAGGACGACGCGACGTTACGCGACCTTGTTTTCTATTGGATCCTCACAGGGAGAAGAAGGGTAATATTTGTTTTGCGAATAAAGACAGAAAGCACTCACGTTAGCACCGCACACAAGATCAGTATATCGGCATAGGGTGGAGACAATCACGTATAAATAATAAAATTGAATATGGTTTGGAATTATACAAAAATTAATTTAATTTAAATGAATCCGACGGGAGCTACTACACGCACGTTTGACCGGGAGCTACTACACGCACGGGAGCTACTACACGCACGTTTGCATCGACTGCCTGGCATTCGATGCCTCAAAAGTAGACTTGTCCATTCGGTTTTCGAAGCGAATATACTGTATACAAAGCTGTAAAAGGTTTCCTTTAGATGTCACGAAACACTTGTGTAGAAATATCCATTCGCAACGAAGTATATTATTCAATGGAGGGGATATAAAAAGCAATGCATTTGAAGCGTGCTCTCTTAAAACTCCAAAGTAAGGTAAGTAAAATACGAATGCATCAATTTCAGGACTAAGTTGAGGTCACCAAAATCAAACTGTAAAATACTCTGAAAATGCTTTATTTAAATTCATAGGAATTGATTTCGAATGCCTCTTGCCTTACTTATTTCAGCAATGGATAATTCAATACTTCGAAACATAGAAAGTCCTAAGTCCAAATAACAAAAATCTCAAAAAAAAAAAATATTCAATAAGATACCTACATTTATTTCATTTAACCTTTAACTGCCACCAAAAGAAATTCAATAATTTTCCATTGAGTTTATGACATTGCTCTAGAAAATTGCTTGCTTAATATTTTGATTGACCACTTGTTTCCCTGTCACAATTTTTTCCCATTCTAAACTCAAAGCTCGATCGTAAATCAAAATCTTCATTAACATGCAAATTTTGTTGAGCTGTTTCACATCAGAAATATTACCGTACACAACCGTCACTCACCCACAACATAATGGCTACAAGACGAAGATAAAAACCGTGATAAGCACTTTTCGACCACCTCAAGGCGAATCGTTCATTAATCAAGGAGCCAAGTATGTTTTAATAACGCGTCTAGGAATAATGATATCGAAACGAGAGTGACATTGTTATGCACAGCAAAAAACGATGAAAATACAAAACACTCAAAGAACGTACCTCAGCTTGCTGGATGGAATCGAATGGAGAGGCAACTTCAAATTGGTCTCGCTTCGAATGAGATTTAATTATGATAACAGGAAAAACTCGCATGACTTCCTTTTTATATTAAATGACCGAGTCAGTGGCAATAAAACGCTTGAATAAATTTAACGCCACGTACTTGCGATTAGTAACCGGATATAGATTTAGCTTTCGGCCACTGAAATTACCGTATTATTTGTTGTAAAAGTAGAGTTTTTGTGTTTGTAACTGGATACAACGAGTTAATTTTGAAATGCTTTGAAATGTGACAGTACATATTTTTTTTAGCGAGTCACTACTTCTCCTTCGAATATAGTACTGTAAATTGAAACAGAAGATTTCGCGATGAAATGAAATTTCACTGCAATATGATTTTGTAAATTATTTACAATTTTATTTCCTTTGGTTTCACTCTGCGCAATGGAATAGGTTTTAGAATAAAATCCTAAACTCTGCTGTTCAATTAAAATTAAACGTTTTAGACATCAATTTCAAAAAAAATTTTAGTTTAAATTTTTGACTGCCCGCTACTTACTGATAGCTTCATTTATAGTGCAGAGCAATAGCAGGTAGATGACATACTGTTTTTGCGCGAGAATGAATACTTGAGGAATTTAAAACTCTAAAAATTCGGAGTTTATTTATTACATTTACTACGCACCAAAAGGAATCTCAAGCATATTTTCCAAATCAATCTCCCCACGCTGGGCGCAAAAATTTTATATTGAATAATCAAAAGAAATTTGCATCAAAGCAGCCTCACACTTAGTGATTTATATACCAGTTTTAAAATGTTACTGCTTCACATAAATTCATTTAAAGTACTGCTTTTCATGTTAAGGAAAAATACAATTTCCCTCGGATTATTAGTTCCAATCGTGTTTTCCAAGAACACATTTTTGTATTACAGCTATACTAATTTGATGCTTGAGATGTGATATTATCTGAATTCGCTCCTTTTGCTATGAAGAAAATTTAATATGGAGCTTAACACTACAACCAAACTAAAAGAACAAAGATTTAATAATTCATCTACTCATAATGCGTTGTAAATTAATTATTCCCTGAGCAAAGGATTTTCCCTGTAAATTTTTTTCAACTTACATATGTGCTTTTCTATGCCGGATATAAAAAAGATCTGACGACTAAAAGCCTTGTTAAATGCGTTTGTTGCTGTGGTTAGACTATTATGTCAGGTAAACGATCGTTTTGAAATAAACTGGAGGCGAAATTCGAAATTTTTTTTATCGTGAATTCGGCCGATCAAAAAAAAAATATTTGGAACTAGCTATATTATTTTGCATTTGTTGGAAATTATCAATTTTTAATTCAATCTGAATTTCGTTTATAAATATTTATTAATTTATAAATATACATATATATGTTTTTGATTTCTTAACTTATTTTCATTCACCGTTTTAGCATACTCATGCATGTATGATGAGAGAGGGTTAAGTTGAAGAGCAAAAATCACAGCAAGCATCACCAATTTTCCCCCACGACACCAGAAGCAATCACCACCGGTTCGAAGCCGGTGAGCAAAAAACATCCCTTTCAGCAAGCATAATACTCATCTTTCACCATCACATCACCATCACTATTGGTCTCGATCGCGAAACGATGTCATGCAATTAGCAACCACTAAGCTCCAAGTGTCTTGGTCAACGCCATTTCTCCAGCGCAAACAAAGTCTCCCACGTTGTCGGCTACCGTCAAATCTGCTGGAAAGGGTTTTCCAAATGGAATATTTTTCGCTCATACGAGCTAGGTGTCCTGACCACTGGAGTCTACCGAGCTTATTCTTTATAATAATATCTGTTTCAAGTAAGATAGCGTACAGCTCATGGTTGTAGCGTCTTCCGAATCGCCCTTCTTTACATATCGGGCCAACGATTCTCCGCAACCCAGCTAAGAGGTCAGAGTGTTTTTTTCTGAGCACTGAAGTCTCCAATCCATACGTGAGTATTGGCAGGACCATGGCTTTTTACAGCATGAGCTTTGATGTTCGGGTGAGAATTTGGGATTTGAAAAGCCATAACAGACTGTAGTAGGCTTTGTTAGATTTGAGCAGCCGCCCGCGTATTTCTTCCTCCATTTTGTTATCGGCTGCTTTAATTGACACAAGTAAGTTGAAGGATGGCACTACTTCAAATTCATGCTCAACTATCCTGAAGGTTTGACCAACTCTAGGTCAGCTCCAGAGGCTTTGTTAAATTTCAGCCGACTAATGGCTCTTCGTACCACTTCTATGCTTGTTGGTGGCAGCATAAGGTCTGCTTCTTGCTTTGGTAGAGTCTCCGATTCTTCGTTGAGCTGACCGTTTAGCAAGTCGCTAAAGCGCAATTCTCATCGTTGCAATATGCCTTTAGTATCGGTGATCCGGTTACCTTCTTTGTCCTTACAGTACTTGCAGCGTAGTGTGCGTCATGATTCGGACTATTTGGTAGAACTTCGGCGTCTGGTGCGGACTTCGCTCTCTAGTTTTTTTCTATTTAATTGATCAGACATTTTTCCAGGCTATTTTCTTCCGTCAATGAAGCATCTTCTCTGTTCTTCTGAGCTCTTATATTCATCCTCACATTCCCACGTTCTATGAGATTGCCGCATTGCGCGCTATGCAACATTCTTACGTTTGGTCACAAGTTTTCATTCATCATCAAACCACGTCACCGGGAGAGTTCGGTTCATGAATGAACGCATTAAATTGTGATGGAATACAAGTAAATGCATGAAAAATTGTTTATGGTTTTCTTTTGCAGCATTGTTTTAACATTATAAACTATCAATGAGCTTATTTAGATCATAGTAGATTTTATTTCTGGAAGTATATATGTGAAAAATGAAAAAATGCAATTTAGTTTTTGTGTGTTATTGCTGTACTGAAAGTCAAAAGAAGAAAACTGTGGCGGAAGAAAAAATTATTTTATATGTATGTAACATATGCAACTTTTAAGTCTTCTCAGGGTAGATTTGAAGGAAAGGTTAGTTTCAATGATGATTCTGAGTGTAAATTTCAGTCTAAAAGTTCAAAGAAGAAAAACGCAATTCCCGTTTTTCACTTAAAATTAGAAAAGACAACTCTATTGTAAAATGGAAACAAATCAGCTAGCGTAAATTAAGTCTATGAACTGAAAGATTATGTGCTAACAGCTTTTCCAAATTCTTCAATAGCAGCTCTTCAAGATGGTTCTAGAAAGTCCAAATACAATCAGAGTTTCTTATTACGGTGACAAAAATCATGTGGAGGCCGGAATTCAGCTGCATTATGAATGTATCTGTTTTTTAATTCAATGAGATGGAAATTGGCTCAATCAGAAAATTAAGTGATTCAAAGCGACCAAAATATTATGCCTTTCAAGGTAGAATCACAAAATAAGGGACTGCTAATTTAACAAATGTTGTAAATTCATTTAATTTCATCACAATCCATAAAAAGTTAGAAGTGTCCCAGTTTTGCTTCCCATTTAAGCTCGGCGTCATGGCCCCCGGACTAACTCTCCCTCCATTGAGCTCTTCGAGGGCGAGTTCTAGCGCATGACGAAAGGTATTACTAATATTTTCATTGCGTAAGGCTGCCGTGTTGATTCGAGTCTGGTTCGTGGATGCAATGCTTCTATGCAAACCAATTCACGCTCGGAGAACCATGCCAAAAAGATAGTGGTCTGAGTCTAAGTTGGCACCTCGATATGTTCGTACCGTCATCAGGCTCGAGCAGTGGCGGCGATTTATCAACACGTGGTCTATCTGGTTACGAGTGGCTCTATCTAAGTAATTTTATGGATATCTTTACGCGGGAACCTGGTACTCGCAACGACCAAATTCTTGGATGCTGCCAGTTTTATGACTCGAAGCCCATTGTCATTAGTCTCATGCAAACTATAGGTGCCTGCGTAATGCCTGAAATCCGGCTTCCGAACCAATTTGGTATTAAAATCTCCATTGAAGATTCGCTGGACATGTTCATAATATCATTCTTTTGCGTCATCAGCAGATTCCTCCGTAGGTGTGTGAACGTTTATCAGGCTGATGTTTGAAAATTTACCTCGCACGCAAAAAGTGCATTGCCTTTCATTGATAGCATTAAAGCTGATGATGGTAGTCTTCATTTTTTTGGCTGATGAGGAAACCTACTCCGAGCACCTGGTGTTTTGGATGACAACTGTAATAAAGGTTATACGCTCGCCCCATGTGACCAGTTACGTAACATTTTTTGGCGGAAGTCAGTTTTCTCTTTTCTGTTTTTACTTGGCTTGTGTTTGCAAACTTTTAATTTTTATTTTTGCTTGTGCATTGTTTCAGTGCATATTTGCTCTACTCATTATGGTATGCATTTTTAAGTATTTTGAATACTTTTTTCGTTTGAAATTTAAAAATGAGTACTCGTAACTAAGAGCAGATATTCCGATGGCTAGTGGGATGGCCCGGTGTTGAAGAAGATGTTAGTTGCTCTTCTTTAAAAGAGAAAATGGTAGACGACACAGCTCTAGGCAGCCCCCATGATTCCAAAGTGAAATTGCAGAGTCCGGAGGCGGTTAAAATACTGTAGAACCATCGGTAGGAAATATTTTTTTTTATCTAAGCAAACCGAGAGAAATGGCCTTAAAGTGAAATGGAGCAAAGTACCTCCATCTAGTACAGTAAGGAACAATGCACATAATAGGCGTGGTTTTTGCTTCTCTATCCAGCAGAGAATAGAGTATACGCATTGGAAATAACAACACTCCTGTACCAGTGAATTCACAAGTACAGAAATTCTATTCCTCATTTGTAGTTCAGGTACTGAACTATAGAATGTGCTGATAGAAAAAAGAAAAGCTCATGAGAAGTTGTCTTTTTTTCTGTGAGGTGGCTTTGGGTTTTTCAAGGTTATGTTGAATGTTTTGGTAGTTAAGAAATTAGAAAAAGCCCTCATAACGTGTAAAAAGTTAAAAGAGGTAATTTTCTGTTAGTTTTTTTTCTATTTTCTATCGATTGTGGTAGTGTATACTCGTTGTTTTCTCCCTTTATTTTCAGCTGTTTTGTGGTACCACAGCGAATATAGCAGCCTATGTCAGTCTTAGCGAATGCACTGCTGTTTTGTGCTAGATCGTTTTTTTGTGGCATAGTTCTATTCTGTTCTGTATCGGAGCAAAAAAACACGCCTAATATTATAATTCATTTACTTGGAGCCAAACAGTATGCAAAACACGCTAGACGATTAAAAAAATTTTTTGACGAAGACAACGTTATTGGTCTTCTTGTTATGAATATAAATTTATATATAAAAAAGATAAACGATAAGTTCGAGTAAGATCATGACACGATGCTCTTCCCACTGCTATATTATTGCTAATGTCAGGAGTCCTACGAGGATTCCACTTAAATTTAATTGATTTATTGGCACAAGATGGATCAGCTGTAGCAATTTATCGACTGAGAGATAAGAATTCTATGCGATATCTTGGAAGCAAATTTTCAGTCGCTATTCTCCAAGTGAAAATTGACCACAGATGAGCAGCTGGTTGATTTCATGGTCGCTTAAGAAGCAAGGTGTATATGCCTAGTAAGCCCAATAAATACGGCTTAAGGGGTTACACCACAGTAGAAATTTCAGAAAATTGATTTCCTTTTTATTGGCTTAAAAAATCCTTTGAAACCTCTAGAATAAGAGGCAAACGGTTTCATACCTGCTGGAAATCGTTTTCAAAGAAATTTCGAGCACTTTTTCGACTCTTCCCGACTACCTGCGATAGATACGAC
The DNA here is from genome assembly GCA_963978885.1 of Nemotelus pantherinus. NCBI lineage: Eukaryota > Metazoa > Arthropoda > Insecta > Diptera > Stratiomyidae > Nemotelus > Nemotelus pantherinus. The sequence continues at coordinate 60,708,423 of OZ022263.1, forward strand.
ACCTGCTCATTGGGTACAGCATTAAGTTTTATCATACGATTTCCAACCTCTAAGTCGTTAGAAACATTTTCAAGCATGTTGAACACAAAGTTCAGTAGTACAGTGTCCTTTGATGTTGAGAGAAGACATAAATTTTGCGTGGAAGTTATTCGAATTACGATTTTTTTGCAGTGCTAATTTCTCACACGTTATTTGTAGCTTTTACATTTATGTGAGTTACAATGAGTGAAAAGAAAGTGTATGTTAGCCCTAAAAGCTCAAAAATATCGTATAAGACGCGGCGACGGACCAATGTGACGAAACGACGACCGTTGAACAGATATAAGGCGGAGGAAGATTCGGCCGGTGTCAGCGCTTCGGCAAAAAAATTGAAAGTGGATTCTGATGTTATCGATGTATAAAGTAAATTTGGTTATTGATTGAAGGAAAAATAAATTAAATGATCAACATTTTTTATTTTATCATACTTGAAACACGAGTCAAAACTTTAAACGCGTTTTGCTCGAAACACGTTTTTACAAATCGGCACGCAGCATAACTCAAACAATTTTCTATTTTTTCACTCCAAATTAATATCACATCTTTAAAACAACATTCCGCATAGAAATACGTAGCCGATTTTCAATAAGTAAATATCTCGATTTTTAGCTACAAATAAGTGCCGGTTTTTTTGAAGGAAAATGCACTTTTTTTTTCAAATGCTCGCCAATTTTACAAAAATAAATATTTTCGAAATCCCCTACGTATTTCTCTAGCTATACTAATGTTCTTTAAGAAAATTTTTTTTATTTTGTTTCAGATTAATTTTTGGTGCACTTCTACTGCGTGCCGCGGAGCCCCTCTAAAAAAACCGTTCCGCAGAAACGGCTGTTGGGCAGCCATTTTGTGATATTTTTTAATTAACAAATTTTTTTAAAAAACTTCAAAACATGCTTAACCAACATTTTTAAAGAGAATTACTTTTTTACTTTTGCTTCCACTTCAAAAAAAATCGCAGAAAAACGTTAAATTTTCGCTCTCTACTGTGATGTAACCCCTTAAATTGACCAACTTTGCGCCAATTATAACGTTGGAAGGAGAAAAAAATGGCCGCTGACTTTAAGTTATCATTTTGTGAACATATCTGGCATTAATGCATTGGTTATTCAAAAAGCAAATACTGTGAGAAAATATGAATAAAGTAGTAGCGGCACTTGTGAAATATCACCAGAAACATCGCACTCAGTATCGTGGTCTCCCTACTTCAACAAAAGAATGCCTTCGTAAGGTACATGATTTGCTATAAACGGTGAATCAATCAACTGCTAAGCGCGGCCTCTGTTCAGTATACCCTGGGAAGAATGACAAATAATGCCAACGAAAGGCAATCAGTGTTGCAAATTTACCTGCCTAGAACATGGCAACGTCTATTGCATCGCATACGAAATAAAAAAGTCTACAGATAAATCCGATTAAGATTTTTTGGAAATTTGATCTCGGCTAAACCAAAAATTAGTAGTTTTAAGAGAGACTAGAGGTTTTATTTTCAGTTGAGTTTTTTGAAGCGAAAGTTATGTATGTTATGTTTATAAAATTAACTATAATAAAACATTTGATATTTTTAAAACATATTTTGCTTCATAAATTTCTAGCACACTATTTTTAATAACTTTTCTGGGGTCACTAGAGAGCCCATGTGCCTTATTGTGTGATTTTTTCTATACGCCGAATTAAGGTTTATCTGTGTGGTCTTTAAGCTGACTTGAAGGATGTTAATTAAAAACATTCTAGAGCTTTTTATTTATTTCTTTGGCAGTCTCTTCACTTGCCTAAACTGCAAAAGAGTTTCATTACTTGGATTTTGTTTATATGCGGCAAATTTATTTTTCCTTTGCTTCGTTAAAGATCAAGAATTGCTAATTTAATATCTAGAATTATTTTTAACTAAATTAATGTCAAACTGACAAACGATACCTAGCTAGTCACGTATGCAAAACAATTTTAATACGAAAAGAAATATGATGCGCTGTTGCAGACAGTAAACAAACACCTCCAACATGCGCATCCTAATCAACTAAAAGACATGGGAACGTCTCGAGACAGACATTCCCATTATAGTCAGCACATTTAAACATGCATCATCCTTTGATTTTATTAAAGTCAGCAAGTCTAGAATAGATAAATAGTTTTGCATGCGTGGCCGCGAGTTAGTTAGTTACAGTCAGGTACAAGTGTCCGGTCTTTTAATTCGTAATTACGTTTCGTGGAATCATCAATTTTGTAACCGCCATTTTGTCGGCGCTGGCATCGCCATTAATACGGAAAATAGAGTTTTTTTTAAACCGTATATCATTCGGCTACATCATTAGCTACTCAAAATTACAAAATAAACATATTGGAATTTGAATTCGAAATAAGAAATAAGAGAAAAGCTCTACAATCTAAATATTTAAATTCAAAACCAGATAATTATCGAAAATTCATAAGCTTGGCTATCTCAAACTTTCAAACTACAAAGCCACAGTATTGTTCTTAGTTCTATTTTTCAGTCACAACATTTTGAGAATGAAATATAATTCTAGTTTGGTGTACTAGACTCTCATTAGTTTGCAATAATTCATACGAGCTCTTGCCGAAAAGATACAGAAAATCACAATGCAAAGCTTTTTTGCCGAGTAAACATAATGCACAAATGAACAAGTCTTTAATGTATTAGAGAAGCTTATGTTCTTTAAATAAAGTAAAATACTCTATGCCAACTCTAGCAAATGTTCGTCCTATCCTGGAGCAGGTCCTATCATGTAGTTGCATACGGAGAGAGTATCCTTGCAGACCCATTCGTTTTAATTTAGAAACATACACAAACGCTTTAATATTCAAAACGAATAGTAAAAGGAATATAGCGCTTTGAAGCACAAAGGAACCAAAAATTAAATGCATATGCTGTTTTAAGCATCCAGAACGTTTTCTTGGGTTTGTTGGATTTCGTGATTAGTAAGTTGAACAAAATGCAGTGTAAATTAAATCCACACCAGATGGTGGAGTTATGCATGATACATTTGCTAAACTCCGTTGTATATTCTCATTAGAAACTAGTTTACGAATATACATCGAAATAAATTGCATTAAAGTCTCCAAAAATCAGCTCAAGAAGGAATCCTATTGTTTGCAAAAAGTATTTCTGTTTTTTTGTAAGCACGCCCATATTTAAAAAAATAATTTTGCATGAAAATTTTGTAAATAATTGCGTTCAAAACTTTTGAAATAATTTCTGACCCCCTAAGATCTGACAATTTCCTACTGTGAATTCTAATACAAGCCATAGTGTGTGTAATTATTAATGAGTATGGTTTTCAACCCTAATCTGTGAGTTGCCTCAGGCTTGTGTGGATCAGATTGTTTTAAAGATGTAACGTTTTTAGGATTTCAAGGAAACTGTTCAAATGATTGCAAAACGTGCTAAATAGTTTTATTGCACGGTTGCGTTTATCTAGTTGATGACTTTATCGATTATTAGTCCGTTATATAAGTGTATGTTACTGATGTATCAGGGAGTTCAAAATATTTTTTAACAAAGATCGATTGGTAGTACTGTAGTTTTCTCTTGTTAGCTTTAGAGGTTTGCCTATTACCGAGCCATAGGGGTCCCAACATTTGTTTTTTTAGGCATTTAGCTTAGTTTTTTTATTTTTTTAAAATTTTCCATAAAGAAACCAAGGAATCGCTGAAGATTTGATGTATTTATCTGGCATATAGATGTTATTATACGGACATAATGATATCTGTGGCACAAAAATTGCACAAAGTTGATGACAAAGTGGACACTTGAAGAGTTCCCGTTACTATGGGTATTTTGAATGAGAGTATGCGAGAGAAGATTAAATCCATGCTAACTTTGTGGCTGACGATGACAACGCACAGGATGTAACAATCAGGATACTAATTGAGGTAAAAATGGCATTGATAATATTTGACATAGTCTGAAGGATATTATCAGATATTATCTGTCATAGGTAAGTTTAACTGTCTGGACCTGAAGATTTTGTCTTATCAAAACTGTGAGCCAAGTGTTTTACTTCTTCAAGAGATTTTGATGAAATCGAATGCACCCTGTGAGTTTCGCTATTTAAAAAATGAGCGTCAGTCTATTTGGTGCGTTTTTTCTTCTTTAAAATTATCGTTTAAGCAGTGGTTCACTTGGAATCGGCTTTTGCTGTATTGCTGTATTTTAGGCCAGGAGATGTGCGGATGGTTTGTTATTGACAGCTGTATACCGACATCCACATTTATGTGTTAAAACAAAGTTTGAGTGCATTTGCCTCAATTCAATGTTCTTATTGTTCACGCGATTGCATTTGTGCTGTATCTGCGAAGTATGGATTACCATAACCAGCCGTTCTCTTTTGGAACAACCTGCTGTCATTTGCTGTCAAGAGCCAAAAGCATCGTCGGCTGATCATGCAGTATGCTTGTGGACGAGTGGCTGCTAGTTAAAATTCGGCCGTCGTCGAAGATAGTAATAAGCCAATTGTCCGCAAAGGCGATTGCGGTTACTGAAACTTATCTTGTCAGTAATCTTTGTGAATGGTTGAGTGTTGCAGCCGAGATAACAGTGCCCAACGGGAAAAGTAATGCTTACGGATATATTCGGTAAGCATTTCGCGTAATGCGTGGAAGTATTGCCGAGCCATTGCTTGTTTATTTCTTTTTAACATTGGGAAAATTTATATAAGGGGAAACTTATGCTTGTAGTTTTATGACATCGTATTCTCGCCATCTCGACATCGTATTCTCGCATTTCTGTCATCTAGGGTGAATACGAATCGAAGCTTTGGCAGGCGGCTGATCGAACCTCTGCATGTGTGGTTATTGCATGCTGAGTGATTGTGACGCTCATTGGAAATTCCAATAGCGTATTCTCGCAGCTACTAGGGGGAATTGGTATTCTTCTTTTTCATGCATTTTACTTACCCGTCATGATTTGAAATGCTCCGAAATTGTCATCTTTCCATTTTATATAGCACACCACCCATAGCCGATGTAAGCTCGCAAGTTCTGTTCCCCTTATTTCTGCGAGTGATGTTCATTGGCCAGTCATGGACTCTTAGAAAACCCCTTGCAAGTGCATTACATTTTCATTACCAAGAATGTTTTCTGCATATATTCCGTCCGGAATGCATTAGAGCGATTCCCATTGGGTGGCATTGATAATTGAATCGTCAGCTGGTAGTGTGAGTTGAGATCGGAAAAGATGTTGAAGGTTTGAATTGATTTGTGGAACAAATAGTTGTAGTTTTGTGGTGCATGGAAACACCATCTTTTTTAATTTGAATGGTGTTTTTTGCTACTTGATGGCGTACATTATCCAATTAAAAAAATATCACACAAAATTAGTTACCAGTCAAAATCTCATTTGTATTTTGTACCTAGTTTCACTAGAGATAGTGTAATGTCATCGCAAGACGCGAGTAAGCCATTATGGTGTAGATCAAGTACTTCCTGATTGTGGCCACATTCAGAACGAGCAAGACTATAAGTCATAAGTAAGATGAGCGCTCTTTTGCTCCTGCTCAACTGATTTGGTAATAGCGCTCCAACTGCAATGTTCAATGCAAATATACTCAAAAAGGCTATGCCTATAACTTAACTGAAATATTATTAATTAAAAAAAATGCATCTTTCTGATTGCTCATTAGTTAGTTTAAACGTAAGAAATCAAAAAAATGGTAGTTTATAATATTGACAAGCTAATAATGATAATGACAATCCGAAATTAAAGACATACAAATTTATAGACTGTGAATTTAATTATCATTCCGCTTCGAATCTTTGATAAATATTTATTTGTACTAAGAAATACTTGACAAGGTCTTGATTTTTTATGCTGTTCACAAATACATGTCAAAATTCAATTTTCATAATATATTTCAAATACGATATTCTCGTTGATGCGCACTTGTTGTCGAAGGAGAGAAAACTTTGTGTCTTTTACGCAGAACAAACATGCCAAAGCTTTTCTGATTTTTCTCGAACGGCCTTCAAACTTTATTTAATAATTTATTCGCTTATTTCGACTCATACGAAAGGAGTTGCTCTTTACCAGAAATACTTCCGACAGATGCCAGGCATTACATATGCTTGTTTGTGTAAACACTATCAAACCACTTAGCCATGCTCTTAAAGAATATGTTTGTTTATTTGAACACGTGCTGCCACTTCACATGAAGAAATAAGAAAATTTCCTTCAGAAATAAGATCCAATTTTTAAACAAAAAAACTGCTATCAAAACATTTTTTAGTTCCCTTGCTTCGAAAATAGGGCATTTGTAGTAAATGTGTTTAATATGATAAGACAAATTCAAGCAGGATTGTCAGATACTTCATTCTTTGGTTTGCTTACGTATCTTTGTATGAAATTCGCATGTAGGTAAGAAACATTTCCCTTTTTGCACATTGCAATTTTTAATGCAATACCGTGGGCTGATCATGCACAAGCCTAAGCAAGCATATTCCTAAACATGATTTGTATACAGCCAAACAAGCAATGATGTACTCTAAATTTAATTTCGACCACAACCGTTGACAGTCAACTCATAAGACACATCAAAATGATGCGTGTGTAAACATCAACCTTTATTTACCCAGCCCAGATATCCATTTGTTTCAATCGAGGTGAAAAAGTTTTGACTGTGTCTCATTGTTGATTTGTATAGTTACCTGTATAGATGCACGTATGTTACGTGGTAACAATAGACGCGTATTCATCTTGAAAAAAAAAAAAAAAAAAATTACAGCCTTCCCCGGGGAAGGCTGAGTCATAGCGCGGCAATCCACCACTCCACTAAGTAGGAGTTTGGGACCACCACTCAGTAGGCATGCTTGCTAGGGTCGTGGTAACAACCGACTTGTGTCATATACCTGTCGGTTGCTAACCACCTAGTTGATAAGATAGTTTTAAACATACCAACGTCAAGCACCGGATTAGAGATGTACCCAGGCGGTCTCCTCCCAAGGAGCTTATCGGACCGTCAAACGACGCAATCCTCGAGATCAGACCTGTCATCATCGTCGCGAGATCTGATCGGTCATCATCGTCCGACGAATAAATCGCCAATCCCGGCTCCACAGATGGATGCGTAGTAGCGTGAACTGGCAATTGATGGTAGCAATCGACACGTCACTCGAACGACCTGGAAAGGACAGAGAAAATGACCACAAAGCATCGGGTCCTGGATGCACAAAGCGAAATACTTATCTGATTAACACCCGCCAATGTCCACTTCAACGAGCCCGGATGGGCCTCCTAACGCTGGAGCTGCAGGATATCGCTGAATACGTCCGCCACCGTTCATCGAGGGGATCCTCCAATATTTATCTCCCGCAGAGTCATGCCCGATCACTTGTTACCCGAAGATATTAAATACACTCGTCAAGCCACGTAAAATTCACATTGACGATCACAGATTGATTGTTGACTTGATATTTACAACTAAAATGACAGTTGAAACGTCAACCGACCTCGGAAAAAAACACATAATCAAATTGTCAACCAAATCCAGGGGTGGATTAACGACAACCACAGTAAAGTATTGTATTGGTGGAAATCCTCGATCGGCACGTGAAGAAAGTGCATTCACCCGGTCACTTTGTGAAAGGAGAAAGTACGGGATCGGGATGCGAACAGAAAAAGCAGCGGTACCTGATGGAGGAAAAAGTGGTCATTCTTTGTGAGACGGCGAAGGCGAACAGATATTCAATTTGAAAATTATTATCAGGTGCGTCGAGAAATTCTTTGTGAGACGGCGAAGGCGAACAGATATTCAATTTGAAAATTATTATCAGGTGCGTCGAGAAATTCTTTGTGAGGCGGCGAAGGCGAACAGATATTCAATTTGAAAATTATTATCAGGTGCGTCGAGAAATTCTTTGTGAGACGGCGAAGGCGAACAGATATTCAAGTTGAAAATTATTATCAGGTGCGTCGAGAAATTCTTTGTGAGACGGCGAAGGCGAACAGATATTCAAGTTGAAAATTATTATCAGGTGCGTCGAGAAATTCTTTGTGAGACGGCGAAGGCGAACAGATATTCAATTTGAAAATTATTATCAGGTGCGTCGAGAAATTCTTTGTGAGACGGCGAAGGCGAACAGATATTCAATTTGAAAATTATTATCAGGTGCGTCGAGAAATTCTTTGTGAGACGGCGAAGGCGAACAGATATTCAAGTTGAAAATTATTATCAGGTGCGTCGAGAAATTCTTTGTGAGACGGCGAAGGCGAACAGATATTCAAGTTGAAAATTATTATCAGGTGCGTCGAGAAATTCTTTGTGAGACGGCGAAGGCGAACAGATATTCAAGTTGAAAATTATTATCAGGTGCGTCGAGAAATTCTTTGTGAGACGGCGAAGGCGAACAGATATTCAAGTTGAAAATTATTATCAGGTGCGTCGAGAAATTCTTTGTGAGACGGCGAAGGCGAACAGATATTCAAGTTGAAAATTATTATCAGGTACGTCGAAGATTCTTTTTGTGACGACGAAGGCGAGCAGATATTGAATTTGAATACTATCAGTTGCGTCGAAGATTCTTTTTGTGACGACGAAGGCGAGCAGATATTGAATTTGAATACTATCAGGCGCGTCGAAGATTCTTTTTGGTGACGACGAAGGCGAGCAGATATTGAATTTGAATATTATCAGGTGCGTCGAAGATTCTTAGGTTAGTGCATAGTTGAATGTAGATATAAGTTGCCTTCATTTTTTTCTTTTGATTATTTTTCGCATATAAAGCCATAGTAGAATAAGCTAAGAATAGATATATTGTGATAGTGGAGTGGTGGAATTTACGACTCTTACGGTAGCAGGAATTCAGTGAGACGATAAACGTTAGGCTTCGGGAGTTGTGTAAAATTAATATCTAGATTCCGGAATTTACGATTTTCTTTTTACGGTAGAAGGAAGTCAGTGAGACGATAAACGCTAGGCTTCGAGAATTGAATAAAATTAATAATTAGATTCGGGAATTTACGACTTTTAACGGTAGAAGAGATTCTATGACACGATAAGTGCTAGAGTACGGGGTTTGTATACAATAAAAAGAATTTTGGTTGCGAAATTTCGGCGTCGTTCATTCTTGTGGTACGGGGAGGCAGAACGGTCCGTGTTACGTGACTGATTGGATCGGTGGTGGGAAGGCATAGAGGGGCCGTGCCATTAGTGGCAGCAACCCTCCTTCTCGGATTTCTTGACCTCGGTGAGCCGTAACCTCACTCGGCGGCTCGTGGTCCATACTTGGGGGTGAGTGAGTGGCGCCCACGCCCAGTCTCCTGAGCGACCCGGGACCCAAACGGACCGAGCCGAGGGTCACTACCCCCTCAAATAGGCGGGGAGGGTAATAAATTGGCGCCCAACGTGGGGCCTTAAAGTATAAGTCGCGAAGATAAAAACAAGTCGAACCCGCGCGTAGTGTCAGTGTGCAATTGAAAATTTTTAGCGCAGAACCAAAATCCGGATTCTGAAGGACCCTGGGAGCCGCGGAGCTGTAACGCAGTAGATTGCGTCTTTTAGTTTCAGGTATCATTGAAGACCACCAGGAGCAGGTGAGGACGCTCAAAGGACGGCAGGTGAGACCCTCAAGTAGCGGAAGTGAATGAAATTTATATATTCTGAATTTGTATTTCTAAAGTGTAAGCACCTATAAACACAAACAGAATCAACTAGAATTAGTGTGTTTCATTTTAGTTTTAAGTTATAATAAGCCGAGTGTTATAGGATACAACGGACGCAAGATGGCACCGAAGACAGGAATCCTGATTGATAGACTGAGCAAGGAGGAGCTAGTCTATGAGTTAGAAATTCGGGGACAGCCAACCGGCACCGTGGAGGCGATGAGGAAGACGCTCCGCATGGCCGTGAAGGCGGAGGCTTCTATGGACACGTCGTTAATTTCCATAAAAGACTATCCGTATACCATGGAACAGGATCTGGAGGCGGTACAGGAAAAACTAGGGGAGATCCAGGCCTTAATAGTGACATTCCAGGGAACCTCGCAATCGTCAGAATTCTTGAAGATAAAGACGAAAGTAGATTTCGGGATGCGGCGACTACGCAACGCTCAGCGAGACGGAGATGAGACGAGTGAAGTTGCCCAAAAATTGAGGACTCGTCTAATAATGGCCATGGGGGAGCTGCTTGTGAAGGCGGAGGACGACGCCGAGGATAGAGAGGCGGATACCGATCCAGATGGGGACGGCGGGGAAGCACCAAGGGAGAATCAGACCATTGCACCGGAACAAGAGGCTGGCGACCCACCTAACCCTTTCTTCTCAACTCCGCGGACGATCCCAGTGGTCAACAAGGGGCAGGAGGTATCGAAATGGGGTTTGCGTTTCAACGGGGACTCTGGATCGCTAAGTGCGTTTTTCGAGCGAGTTGAAGAGCTTCGGGAGGCGAGGGGCGTTTCAACTGGGCAGCTGTTTCGGTCGGCGGCCGAGATTTTCGACGGCAAAGCATTAGTTTGGTATCGTGCCAACCGCTCTCGGGTCCACTCGTGGCAAGAACTGGTGGCGGAGATGCGGGCCGAATTCTTGCCACCCGATTACGACGACCGTTTGCTCGCAGAAATTGGGAGGCGCACTCAGGGGCCGGAAGAGTCCATGGGTGTTTACGTTTCGGCCATGGAAGGTTTGTTCAGGAGGCGGGCCGTCCCGTGTACTGAGGAGGAAAAATTACGCATTTTGCGAAAGAACATAGCCCCCTTCTACCAGACGCAGTTGGCTCTGACTCCTGTTCGGAGCATAGCAGAGCTGATACGGGTAGGCCGTTCATTGGAGGCAACCAGGGCATCAGTGGAGGCATATCTACCTCCTCCAACCCGGAAACAGCAACGCCTCCTAGAGCCGGATCTGGCTTATGTCGGGTGCTCTGAGGGAGGGCCAATAGTATCGATCGCCAGAAACCCAATACAGTGCTGGAATTGTAAAGGGGCAGGGCATACCTCCAAGGAATGTAGAGAACCCCAGAGATGTTTCGGCTGTGGACGAATAGGGGCCAGGAAAGTGACGTGTCCGAATTGCCGGAATTCGCCGAATCGGCAACGACCTACGAGAAACCCCAATATTGTGCATCATCGCGAGAGGCCTTCTAACGCGACCACCGAAGGGGACGGGCGGCTCACGCAGTCGCCGGGAAACGAGCACTGTGTCCAGTAGACGGCCGCCTGGGCACTAAGACGGAACAAGGAAGGGCCGCACAACTCAATTACCTACTGGACAGGAGACAGGGGGACAATCGACCACACCTCGAAGTGGATATTCTAGGTCGAAAGTTCTTGGGCCTCCTGGACTCTGGGGCCTCGAATACCGTAGTGGGTGGAGAAGGGTGGATAAAGCTGGAGAAGTTAGGAGTGGAGCTCCTGGAGACCAATCAGAGGGTTATCCGCCTGGCGAATGATGAGGGATGTCAAATTCGGGGTACGGCAGTCGTTCCGTTTAGGTTAAAGGGGAAGTTGGAATGGTTGAGAGTATTGGTGGTCCCGTCGTTGCCACAGACGTTGATTCTCGGGGTAGACTTTGTTCGTCAATTTGGAGTCGTAATGCGGTTGAGCGAGGAAAAATGGGAGTTCGTAAGTGCTCTGAAGGGGGAAACGGGTGAACAGCTTCAGTCACGAAATCGGCTAACCCGCGAGGAGGAAGAAGCGTTGAGTCACCTACTGGAAGAGGAGTTTCGCCTTATGGGGGAGGGAATTGGCTGCACCAACCGCGTCGAGCATGTTATCCGGACCAACGCAGCTCCCATAAAACAACGCTACTACCCGGTGTCTCCGGCAGTACAAAAACACGTGGACGCTGAATTAAATGACATGCTCTCGCAGGGGATAGTGGAACCATCGGCAAGTCCTTGGGCTTCGCCAATACTTCTGGTTAAGAAGAAAGACGGGACTTATCGCTTCTGCGTGGATTATCGCAAATTGAACAGCGTCACGGAACACGATGCGTACCCCATCCCGTACGTGTCCGCAACTCTGGATAAGTTGAGAGAAGCAAAATACCTGTCTTCGTTGGATGTTAAATCGGCCTATTGGCAAGTGCCCATGGCGGAGGCGTCCAAGAAATACACTGCGTTCACCGTGCCACATAGGGGACTGTTTCAGTTTCGTCGTATGCCATTCGGCCTGCAAAATGCCCCCGCGACGTGGCAAAGGCTTATCGACCAGGTGTTGGGTCCAGACATGGAACCGTACGTCTTCACCTACCTGGACGACGTCATAGTGGTGACACAAGACTTCGGTAAACACCTGGAAGTCCTGCGGGAAGTTTTCCAGCGATTGAGACAGGCGGGCTTAAGAGCGTCAAGGGAGAAGTGCGAATTTTGCCGTCCACAGCTGAAATATTTGGGTTACGTCGTGAATGAGAAGGGTCTGAAAGTAGATCCGGACAAGGTAAAGAGCATGATGGAAATTCCACCACCTACGAACGTGAAGGGAGTGCGACAGTTCCTGGGGATGGTCTCCTGGTACAGGAGGTTCATACCCAATTTCGCCACGATGATGGCCCCTCTGACGGACCTCTTAAAAAAACACCAGAAATTCCAGTGGACCCAGGAATGTGAAGCAGCCTTCACCCAGGCCAAAGTAAAACTATCCACGGCTCCGATCCTCACCTGTCCGGACTATAATCTGCCCTTCTCCATTCAAACAGATGCCTCAGACCTGGGGCTAGGAGCGGTACTGTCGCAAAAGCACGAAGATGGCGAGAAGGTAATTTGTTATTTAAGTCGGTCACTAACAAAAGCAGAACGGAAGTACTCAACCACCGAGAAGGAGTGTCTAGCGGTCTTATGGGCAGTCGAGAAACTCAGACCCTATGTGGAAGGAGCGAGATTCTCGGTGATCACCGACCACTACTCTCTCGTGTGGTTGAGTAATTTGAAAGACCCAACCGGACGTTTAGCAAGATGGGCCGTACGTTTACAACAGTATCCGTTCGAGATTCTTCACCGAAAGGGGAAGGAACATTTGGTGCCTGACGCTCTGTCTCGAATGCTGCCAGCAGATGAGGTTGCAGCTATAACTTCCGAAGGGGACAGGTGGTACGAGACCATGAGGCAGAAGGTGCTGAAGGCGCCCGATCGCTACGCAGATTGGCGGGTAACGGATGGCACCCTGTGGAAACATCTGCCCGGACGCTATCCGGAGTTGGAGGGAAATGAAGCTTGGAAAAGGGTGATTCCGAAGGAGGAGCGGAAAAGATTGCTGCATCGGTGCCACGATCATCCAGCAGCAGGGCACATGGGAGTAAGTCGGACCCTTGATCGGGTCGCAACCAAATACTACTGGCCTAAGCTGTCCGCGGACGTGGCCAGCTACGTCAGAAGGTGCAAAATATGCCAAGCAAACAAAGTGGAAAGAAAAGCTCCAGCGGGGTATATGGTCTCTCGGAGCAAAGAGCCGCGTCAGCCTTGGGAGATGATATGCATCGATTTGGTAGGGCCTCTACCGAGATCTAACCAAGGATACACCACTATTCTTACTGTCTTAGACTATGTCAGCAAATTCACGCTACTCTTTCCTTTGCGGCAAGCGACAGCAGCGGCTGTGTGTCGTATACTCGAGGAGCAAGTGTTCCTGCTGTTCGGAGCCCCAAGGTGGATTGTATGTGACAACGGAGTTCAGTTCAAGGGAAGCCTCCTTCAGCGGTTGGCAGGGGAATATGGAACTGTAATCAAATATACCGCTTTGTATCATCCGCAGGCGAACCCGGCGGAGAGAAGAAATCAAGACATAAAGAGGATGCTGCGATCATATGTGGCCGACAACCACCGGGATTGGGATAAGAGTCTGGCTAAGATCTCGTGCGCATTGCGGACCTACAAGCACGAAGTGACCCGAATTACCCCTTACTTCTTCAACTTTGGTCGGGAGATGGTAATGTTCCATGAGGACAAGGAGCGTCCTGAGGGGAACCAGGAGGAATTAGAACCTAGAGTCCGAGCCGCAGAACTCACAAGGATACGGCAGGAAGTCTGGGAGAGAATGCAGCAAGCGGCACGGAGGAGTACAAATCAGTATAACCTTCGGAAACGAGATACAACGTATGAGATAGGCGACCCCGTATGGCGAAGAAATTACGCAATTTCGGATGCGGCGAAATACTATTCCGCCAAACTGGCCCCAGAATATCTCGGACCCTTCTGGGTTGACAAACGGCTGTCTGGATGGACCTATCGCTTGCTAAACCGAGAAGGGCAGGAAGCAGGCGTATGGCACGCGAAAGATTTAAAACCTTACATAGAATAGGCCGTCATCGGATGACCCGGTACGAGAGAAAATCCTGAAACCGAATCTGTACACATAGATAAATATATTCATATTTATAGTATAGTTTATATTGTATAATTATATTTTAAGCCAACATCAGTTCTACGGAAAACAATCTATCGTATTAATCCTAAGCCTAGAAGTTAAGCTTATTACAGAGCGTGCAGAAAAGTACTACATTCATATAACCCATTCGACATTATTCCCTAGTGTATTATTATGTCACCTCGAACCAGCCCGTTTGCCAGGTTCGGCACCTTTTCTTGTTTAGGCGGGGCCTTCCGGAAGTTCTTCTTCCTTCTCTTTTCTGGTTGGCGCTGCCTACCCCCTCCTGGACTCTAGTAGGGCAATATGGGGCTTAGGACTACTCGACTGGTCCAATGGGCGAAGATTATTCTGCCACCCTCCCTCCTCGGACGATTTCGATAGTGAAGCTAAAATATAAATTGGAGGAATTCTATTAGTCTTAGCATGTGGTCAAGGGTAGTGATGGAAAAAGGGAAGTCTAGTGGAAAGAGGCCGATCGCATGTGAGGAGATAGAAGGTCCGGAGATGTCTAGGATGGATATTAGAATTGGTAGGGGGAATCGGTATTGAAATTTGGTTTACAATTGGGATTAGAATTAGTAATAGAATTGGGATTAGCATCGGTATTAGAGTTAGGATTAGAATGGGTATTATAATTGGCATTAGAATCGGGATAAAAATTGGTATTAGAATTGGTATTAGAGTTAGAATTAGAATATGTATTATAATTGGCATTAGAATCGGGATAAAAATTGGTATTAGAATTGGTATTAGAGTTAGAATTAGAATATGTATTATAATTGGTATTAGAATCGGGATTAGTATTGGTTTAGAGTTAGGATTAGAATGGGTATTATAACTGGCATTAAAATCGGGATAAAGATTGGTATTAGAATTGGTCTTAGAGTTAGAATTAGAATAGGTATTATAATTGGTATTAGAATCGGGATTAAAATTGGGATTAGCATTGGTATTAGAGATAGGAATGGAATGGGTATTAGAATGGGTAGGAGAATTGGTATTGAAATTGGGATTACAATTGGGGTTAGAATTGGTATTGGTATCAGAATTGGTAGTAGAACTAGGATTGGTATTAGGATTGGGCATAGACTTAAAGTTAGAATTAGTTAGGCACTCACGGTAGGCTAATAATAATTCGAATAGTCCCACTTAAAGCTAGAAGTGAGAAATAGGGGCGCGAGAATTGGATTATGATCAGATTTGAATCTGGGAGTAGAGTTACAGGCACGAAACACGAATTATACTTAGAGTATTGTTGCATTTGATTTAGGTCGTTTAGGTGCTGGGACTAGCTCGAAATTAGGACTGTAGGCGGGGTTAGCAATCGCTCTCGACCACAGAAACAAGTGCAAATTTAGTGATGGCCAGTAATACGGGGGTGCAGTCTCAAAACGCGGCAGATAATAGCGAGAGAAACTAAACGCGGGGACGGTATGCGCGAACGGATTTCCGGGGAAATCCTTTTCGGGTAAGGGGGGAGTTGTTACGTGGTAACAATAGACGCGTATTCATCTTGAAAAAAAAAAAAAAAAAAATTACAGCCTTCCCCGGGGAAGGCTGAGTCATAGCGCGGCAATCCACCACTCCACTAAGTAGGAGTTTGGGACCACCACTCAGTAGGCATGCTTGCTAGGGTCGTGGTAACAACCGACTTGTGTCATATACCTGTCGGTTGCTAACCACCTAGTTGATAAGATAGTTTTAAACATACCAACGTCAAGCACCGGATTAGAGATGTACCCAGGCGGTCTCCTCCCAAGGAGCTTATCGGACCGTCAAACGACGCAATCCTCGAGATCAGACCTGTCATCATCGTCGCGAGATCTGATCGGTCATCATCGTCCGACGAATAAATCGCCAATCCCGGCTCCACAGATGGATGCGTAGTAGCGTGAACTGGCAATTGATGGTAGCAATCGACACGTCACTCGAACGACCTGGAAAGGACAGAGAAAATGACCACAAAGCATCGGGTCCTGGATGCACAAAGCGAAATACTTATCTGATTAACACCCGCCAATGTCCACTTCAACGAGCCCGGATGGGCCTCCTAACGCTGGAGCTGCAGGATATCGCTGAATACGTCCGCCACCGTTCATCGAGGGGATCCTCCAATATTTATCTCCCGCAGAGTCATGCCCGATCACTTGTTACCCGAAGATATTAAATACACTCGTCAAGCCACGTAAAATTCACATTGACGATCACAGATTGATTGTTGACTTGATATTTACAACTAAAATGACAGTTGAAACGTCAACCGACCTCGGAAAAAAACACATAATCAAATTGTCAACCAAATCCAGGGGTGGATTAACGACAACCACAGTAAAGTATTGTATTGGTGGAAATCCTCGATCGGCACGTGAAGAAAGTGCATTCACCCGGTCACTTTGTGAAAGGAGAAAGTACGGGATCGGGATGCGAACAGAAAAAGCAGCGGTACCTGATGGAGGAAAAAGTGGTCATTCTTTGTGAGACGGCGAAGGCGAACAGATATTCAATTTGAAAATTATTATCAGGTGCGTCGAGAAATTCTTTGTGAGACGGCGAAGGCGAACAGATATTCAATTTGAAAATTATTATCAGGTGCGTCGAGAAATTCTTTGTGAGGCGGCGAAGGCGAACAGATATTCAATTTGAAAATTATTATCAGGTGCGTCGAGAAATTCTTTGTGAGACGGCGAAGGCGAACAGATATTCAAGTTGAAAATTATTATCAGGTGCGTCGAGAAATTCTTTGTGAGACGGCGAAGGCGAACAGATATTCAAGTTGAAAATTATTATCAGGTGCGTCGAGAAATTCTTTGTGAGACGGCGAAGGCGAACAGATATTCAATTTGAAAATTATTATCAGGTGCGTCGAGAAATTCTTTGTGAGACGGCGAAGGCGAACAGATATTCAATTTGAAAATTATTATCAGGTGCGTCGAGAAATTCTTTGTGAGACGGCGAAGGCGAACAGATATTCAAGTTGAAAATTATTATCAGGTGCGTCGAG
This sequence comes from Nemotelus pantherinus, assembly GCA_963978885.1. NCBI lineage: Eukaryota > Metazoa > Arthropoda > Insecta > Diptera > Stratiomyidae > Nemotelus > Nemotelus pantherinus. Next base: position 60,725,770 of record OZ022263.1, read on the forward strand.
AAATTCTTTGTGAGACGGCGAAGGCGAACAGATATTCAAGTTGAAAATTATTATCAGGTGCGTCGAGAAATTCTTTGTGAGACGGCGAAGGCGAACAGATATTCAAGTTGAAAATTATTATCAGGTGCGTCGAGAAATTCTTTGTGAGACGGCGAAGGCGAACAGATATTCAAGTTGAAAATTATTATCAGGTGCGTCGAGAAATTCTTTGTGAGACGGCGAAGGCGAACAGATATTCAAGTTGAAAATTATTATCAGGTACGTCGAAGATTCTTTTTGTGACGACGAAGGCGAGCAGATATTGAATTTGAATACTATCAGTTGCGTCGAAGATTCTTTTTGTGACGACGAAGGCGAGCAGATATTGAATTTGAATACTATCAGGCGCGTCGAAGATTCTTTTTGGTGACGACGAAGGCGAGCAGATATTGAATTTGAATATTATCAGGTGCGTCGAAGATTCTTAGGTTAGTGCATAGTTGAATGTAGATATAAGTTGCCTTCATTTTTTTCTTTTGATTATTTTTCGCATATAAAGCCATAGTAGAATAAGCTAAGAATAGATATATTGTGATAGTGGAGTGGTGGAATTTACGACTCTTACGGTAGCAGGAATTCAGTGAGACGATAAACGTTAGGCTTCGGGAGTTGTGTAAAATTAATATCTAGATTCCGGAATTTACGATTTTCTTTTTACGGTAGAAGGAAGTCAGTGAGACGATAAACGCTAGGCTTCGAGAATTGAATAAAATTAATAATTAGATTCGGGAATTTACGACTTTTAACGGTAGAAGAGATTCTATGACACGATAAGTGCTAGAGTACGGGGTTTGTATACAATAAAAAGAATTTTGGTTGCGAAATTTCGGCGTCGTTCATTCTTGTGGTACGGGGAGGCAGAACGGTCCGTGTTACGTGACTGATTGGATCGGTGGTGGGAAGGCATAGAGGGGCCGTGCCATTAGTGGCAGCAACCCTCCTTCTCGGATTTCTTGACCTCGGTGAGCCGTAACCTCACTCGGCGGCTCGTGGTCCATACTTGGGGGTGAGTGAGTGGCGCCCACGCCCAGTCTCCTGAGCGACCCGGGACCCAAACGGACCGAGCCGAGGGTCACTACCCCCTCAAATAGGCGGGGAGGGTAATACGTATTTGGTAGTAATGGACATGGTTTATTTTAGCCAGGAACCATACACGTCCTCGTATGTTTCTATGATGCTTTTCACTTACATTTTACCCCGACGACACGGAGACATCACAAATATTCTGCTCATGAATGTTTTACGATCTATAAAATTGACCTGTCCGTATTGCCCTAAACTCTTTATCATGTTTTCTTTGTCTTCTAGGAAAGTCAAACGTCCTCGGAAAAGATAAAAGACACATTTTTCCGGAAACAAAGGAAGCTGTGAAAATGAAGACATATACGAATTACGGCCGACGGTCGAAAATAAAACTATTTTGGAGCAGTTGTCGTTATAAGCTCAGGAATAAGGATTTATTTTAGGGTAGGTGTAAAAATGTTCAAGGAATGCGGTTTGCTTAGTTCCTATAAGATAATGTAATAACAGCAAGAATCTCTTGTGTTTTCTGAGCCACACAAGCTTAGATAGCATTTCGTGTTAATTCTTGAGAGTTCCGATGTTGGCGTGAACAACAACGCAGCCTAATTCAATGTATTCAAACAGTTACACATAATTTTTCATGTAGAGTCTTTTCAATAGGAAATACTACTACTTACAATCCTTGCAGGTATATTTCTTTCGTATGGATGAGAAAAATAGCTTCTCTGATGCAGAATATTCCAGCCTTCACTGGCTGACATCTTACCCAACCTTAGCGTTCAAGTTGGAATTGATAAAAGAAAAATCGAAGGATACAATTCATTTTATACTTTGAAGCAAAACAAAAGATTTATGTACCTGCATTGCATCAACAGCAAGTTAATGCATGTATCCACGGGTATTCCGTGGGTAGAGCAATAAATACAATGTACCTATGTAAAACATATATGCACATCTCTGTGTAGGAAGCTGTAACGCGATTTTCATTCAATATGTCAGTATGCCATCCATTTGAAAGAGCTTCACAGCATCATCGTATACTTTCTGGCTCTCAGATAACACACATGAAAGACAATTTAATTTGCATTCAGTTTGAATATGGAAACGATTTACATTTGCACGTCGAAGCAATTGAAGTGCATGTTTTCTCACGAGCCTGAGTTTTATTTATTTTCAAATTGAAATTTCAATATCAGGTGTACGCATATGCGAAAACACAGCTCGAAAACGTTTCAGTATATTTGATAAAGGTTTCAAGAATTAGATCAATGGGACTATGATATATTTTTGTAGGCTACCAGATATATCACCACTCATAAACAAATAAAAGAAAATTTACCGCATGCACGATAACTTAGTTTTATTTTCACTTTTTGAAAGTTGGAAAAAAACGAATGCTTTGCATAAATATTTCAAAATATTTTAAAAAAATATTATTTTCTGTTACTTATTGAATTAATTTACTAATTCATTTAACATATTGAAAAAATCAATTTTTTTTCATTCCCTAGGAAGGCAATGTCTGCTTGATACGGTGCAGTAGAATTTTTTGATCTGTGGGAACACATAATAACACAATTACACATCCACAATCCACAAACACCTTACACTTCACCAAACAGACGGCCTACTATGCAAACCATTCATTGGTGATTCAGATCTGTTTAAGGCCTGAAGTTGCGAAACTCTTTAAGTAAAAATAGATCACCACATAGAAAAAAAATTATATGTTTACTTCGTGTCTGTGAATACATGTGAACTAATACCGCTTGGTTATAATCTAAATGGCAGCAACGGATCACGCACGAATTAAACCGGCGATAATATTTTGTATTTAGTTAGACACTGAACAAGAGGGTAGGTTACTGTCAAAATATCAATGCCTGTGAAGAAATTGGAATGTATTTAGCTTAAAAGGGAAGAATTAAAAAAAATCCAGCATTGGGGATCTGAAATTTATTCGAAAAACTTGTAAGATTGCATCAACAATATCATAAGCTCTACTGTTGACCAAAATTCCAGTTTGATTGAACTTGATCAGTATCAGGATCACGAACTGTCGCCTATTGTTCAGCACATGAAAGCATTGCATATTTTTTCGTTGCAAGCTGAAGCGGATTTTTTATTGACATGAGTGGGATCACCCGCTGTATAGGTCGGATATCAACCCTTTCGGATATCAACTGTCTAAACATGCTTATTGCTGAATTGGTTGACAAATTTCGCAGTGAGTGTTTTGCACAGTGGCTGGCTGCAATTCGGCCAGGCCTTGACATGTATATGGAAATTGATCGGCATTCTAGTAAAAATGAAGACATGGTTTTTTGCAACTCTGATGGATAGGCCGTATTGTTCGCATCAATATTTCAATCGCAATTAACTGCTGTTCCGTCTAACTTTTGTGCTTTTTACAGTCAAATTGTGTGCGAGGAAGTCAATTCATCTCTAAATAGTCACAATCTGGTTACATTTTTATCCGAAAATCCATCGGATGATCCGCGACTTACAAGTGACTAATATCACTTAGTCAATAGTGAATGTTTGGTGCACTTGCTGCGTGACGTAGTAAGTAAAAATGGGGTGGTAGCATTTATTTCTATACTCAGATTTATTTCCATTATTTTTAGTAATTTCTTAAACAACCGCTATATTCCCGAAACATGGAAACTGGCTAAGATTGCTCGCATTTGCAAAAAAGGCAAAGCCTTGCCCGAGCCTCTGCTTTCTAATTTGAGGAAATTCTTTCAGAAGATTTGGTTTGAAATGATCTTCACCTACCGTAAGCTTCCATATATTATACCTGACTATCATTGTAGCTTTAAGCAGAAGCATGGACCCCAACATGCTATCGCGTACCTCCAAGAACATAGAGTGTCGTCATACATGTATGTTAATGAGCAATACTCCAACGGTTGTTTGTACCTTGGATATCGGTCTTCTATCTAAGCTGATCAAGTCGGAATTTCGGAAAGTTGTTATATGGCTCGCCTCAAGCTTCCTTAGCAACAGACAATTATGTAAGCTTCAATGGAGCGGATTCACTTCGAGGACCTGTGACATCAGGAGTGCCACAAGGTTCCGTCACTAGGCCTCTTTTACACCAGCTTTAGACCTGTTTTCACAGCTGACCACCCATTTCCAGTGGGTTTTCCTCAAAGTAAAGTCCTACAAAATGCAGATGGAGCGCTCTTATTGCTGTCGAGCAGCAAATGCACTCAAAGCTGCGAAGAGTCTTGAAGATTACTTGGACGTCGTTCGATTCTATTTTGATGAATGGGTCATCAAACTAAATAGTAGCAAAACACAACTGTCTGTGTTCATGAGCCTTTCCAAGTGTCGATGATCACAAAGTATCCACAAAAAGGCAAACAAGTCGCTTCCTCAATTACTCTTTGTGCTACATTGCGCAAATTGTAGTGAACATGCATGAACTCTTAGGATTTAATCCCTATGTCCAACATTCAATAAAAGTACCCAAGTCCACACTTCAGCGCATCTTACATCTTTCCACCAAAAAGATGGGCATGATGACGATGGCTAAATATATTTGCTATCAGACGCAAATTTGGCCAATCCTTACATGTGCAACTCCATCCTGGATTACCTGGTACATGGCAGAGGCAAAGATTTTCCAACAATTCTGTACTTCTATTCTGGCCGGTTTGACTATCCGGTAGCTATAAAGCCGCTGAGGAAATCTCCGATAAATCAAAATACAGGACTCAAGTCACTTAGGGACTGGGACTGAGGGCAAGATTTTCCATACAGACAAGCGGATATTAAAACGAACTGAGCCGGAATATCGGACGCATGAGCGGCTCTAATGAGCCATTTATTATTCCGGCTGAGATAACAGGACAGCGATGGCTCGTGGACATTCTGTTCAAATATGTTGGCGAATCGGAGAGGACAGCTAACACTTAAGTTAAGTTTAAGTTTAATTGGGCTAAGCTAATTATAATAAGCTAGATTTATTTTAGTAGATTAAGTCAGCTCTTAAGTAGAAAAACAGGTCATGCCGAACCTGGTTAATATTATGATGCGTAAGATAAAAAGAAAGTATACTCATAACGTTCAATAATTCACTATGCAAGAAGAGCCAGCAGGTCAATGTAGAATAACCGTTGAATCTAAGCATTTTATGTTAAATGCCCCCTATGTTAAATAATGTATGTAAAGTTTAAAATTAATAAAATATTTTATTATTAAAACAATGGAAATTTTTTCGATGGACGCGAAGAGGACTTTTATCGGAGAGGAATATAAGGTATACCACGTCATTGACCAAGAGTCTTAAATTGTGGTGTTGACGATGCTCAAATCCAATATTTGTTCTTTGTAGCATTTAAACGTTTCATTATATAACAAAGCAACAATTGCAATGCAACTATACAATAATTGTAGTGAAGATTAGTAAGAGCATAATTACTTGCATTATGCAATAATTACCTTGTGAAACGTAATAAGTAAACAGCATACCAATTAAACACAAATCGAGCTTGAATAAAAAAAAACCTGGCCATAAACCGTCTGTTGATTATCACCGTTCGATTGTTTATCATACGGTAAAAGCCTATGGTGTGAAAGCAGATTTAAACGTTATAAAGAAATTTTCATGTAACGGCTAAGTTGAGGCTAAGTTTCGGCATTCTCGTCATTTTTCAGTGAGATATCAAGTAACTCTCCGGCCACAGATTGCTGAAAATCAGTACTTACTACTCCAATCTTCGAAACTTCACTGTGCTTAAATTGTTTTTGAAATAGTTAATTTTTTTACGAAAAGTTGACGACTTTGCGCTGCAGATAAAATTTATGCACCTTTTTATTGTGAACACTTAAAAAAGTGCGTGAACCAGTATATCTCTCCAAAGTTCAAAGGCATATAAATGAAACCTCATTAAGTATACATTCTCTTCTGCTGAGAACGTGTTTAAGTTAAAACAATTATAGCGAAAGAAATGAAACTTTCCCTTGAACTTTAATTTCTTCCGCATATAATAATTTACATAGAAATGTAAAATTATGCATTGAATAATTAATTCATTTTTTTGGCTTATATTTCGACTCAAACATCCTTACCTTGAGCTAAATACTAAATATTTAATTGGGTTCTTTGAGAATTTAAAGACAACGGAAATTCGAATGTGTGTTCTATTTTCCAGCGTTTACTCTCGCTCAAATTCGTTTTGATCAACTTAATAATAGTAGTTAACTGAGCTGAAACAAATCCAACGAAATGCTAATAATTAAAATTAAAATTTATAACCATCATTTATAAACACAAGATCAACAAACAACTAGCAAATTAAAATGCCTATGAATAAAGTAATTCACTCATTCCTTCGCCGTATCCCATCTAAATGAATAACACAAACTTTCAGCACACTATTCTATTACAGAATGTATGCATGAACGAAACAAGCTTCTAGCGTCGAGATGAATATTCATAGTGAATTATGCCAAGAAACATAACAAGCGTCAGGGCCACGATACGCAAAAGCACACACCATACCACGATCCACGTCTGAAGAATACAAAATAAATTAAACATATTTACTTGTCTCTAACCATTAATTTCACCTTAATTTGCTGGGAATAGATGAGAATTCCTTGCCTGTATGGCTGCACCGGTGGCTGTTAAAAGGATTAGTCGAAGCCTGTGTGTCGCACAACATTGACTTCCGCATATGCAGCGTTGCTGATTCGCACAAGTTTTGCTGCGATGCGAATCTTTCGCGTGGTGAAACTGCGAGGACGAAAGGAACCGAAATGAACGGAAGTGAATACGTAGCTGTTTCTTTAATTTTCAGATCATTAAGTAAATTTGAGGGTTGGAAGGTAGTAGCAAATAAATTTCGTTAGATTAAGGGAATTTACAGTAGAAAATAATTCACGGAATCATCCTTGACTGGTAGACACAGGGCTTGGTACAGGGCTTGTGTTGAGCGAATCGTAATCTTGCAGTTGAATTGTGCTCTTTGCCATGCAACTCTTGGCCTTAGTTTGCTCAGCAACAGCAATAGAACTTTGTGCTTAGCTGGAGTTGCCAGAATGTATGTAGCAATGAACTTTCTCTATTGGTTTTTGAGAAATATTTGAAGGGATGTAAGATTTAATATTTGAAATAAGCAAAATTCAAATATACTGAAGAGCTCTCGTGTTAGAATTAAAGGTTCAAGCCAAATATATGTGTATATATACATATATATATATATATATTTATATATATATATATATATATATATATATATATATATATATATATATATATATATATATACATATATATATATATATATATATATATATATATATATATATATATATATATATATATAGATAGATATATATATATATATATATATATATATATATATATATATATATATATATATATATATATATATATATATATATATATATATATATATATATATATATATATATATATATATATATATATAGATATAGATATAGATATGTGTATATTTTTATATTTTTATATATACATGCCATTTGGGCCAAACTAAAGTCCGAATGGGAAAACAAGATGGACTGCAGGGTGGCCAGGACATTATGGCCATCACCTGATCCAAGCGAAAGCAGGAATTTGCTCAAGCTCAGCAGAAACTGCTTGAGAGCCACGGTCGGCTTGCTCACAGGGCACTGCCTAACCGTATCTCATGTGAACAAAATGGGACTGACATCCAATAATTTATGCAAGAGGTGCGAGATGCAAGAGGACACCATCGAGCATGCTCTGTGTGATTGTTCGGCCCTAAATAATAGACGTCTCAAGATTTTTGGTTCTTACCAGTTTAAAGGGTTAGCAAAGGTGGCCAGTACCGTCACGCTGAGTCAGCTGGTCCAGTTTGGCGAAGCGGTCACTTGGCAGCTCTAAAAAGCCAGTGGAGGGTGGCAAATGGGCCCAAACTGATGGCCAAATGCTGGTCACGCTCCTGGTATCCCTCTTTACTAACCTAACCTAACCTAAACTATATATATATATATATATATATATATATATATATATATATATATATATATATATATATATATATATATATATATATATATATATATATATATATATATATACATCTCAGCAAAAGAATGAAGCGAGACAATATCTGGAGTAGCCGATTAGACATTTTTGGAGCTCAAAGACGTATAGTTTGTAAGATACACAATTTGTAAGAACTAAAATATCTCTAACTGTTTGGTGGCGGTGGGCATTTGAGCGAATTCGCAGGTACCTCTATACATCTATGAAGAGTACATTTTTGTTAATAACAAGTATAGGAAATGCAAACTTATTGTGATTAATGCTTGCTCATGATAAAGATTTGAACATTTTGAGCCTTATGTGGACGCTGAGTGCCTAAAAATTTTTAAGAGAAAATCAGAATTTTAGAATAGAAATAAATAAGAATTTTTTTTTTCAAATTTTAATTTGTCATAGCTTCTGATAGAATCATTAAATCATCGTGAAATTTGCAGAGAATATTGATGTTAGCAAAAACTATGCACATAAATACGTCAAGTTTCTGAAAAAATTCTTTAAATCATCGACCTTTGCTTTTTGACAAAAAATCAAATTATTGATAAACTATAGCCTTTGTCAATCATATCATATTGAAATTTTCAAAATTTTCGATTTGCACAAGAACGGCAGCCCATCACCAAATTACCTCTATTTTCAGCATTTGGAACTTCTGGTCACGAGAACAGACGACCGGATAATCCGATCATTATGAAATTTACAGGACATATTGGTATTACTAAGACCAGTTGTGATAAAAGTAATTTTGAAATGTAGTCAACTCTGTGGCAGTGGTGCCATCTTGAAAACTCACTACGAAAACCTACTTTAAGCCTATAACTTTCGATTAAATCTACAAGTTTTAACGAAATTTGCACAGTGCTTGACCCTTACTCTAAGCCAAACTTAGAAAAATTAGAATAGAGTTGCCAGCTATGGTAATTTTTGTCACTTCAACAAAATAAAGCTTTTTCCCTATAACAAAATCAATGTCATGCCAGCTATGACCATTTTTGTAATGTCACCACATAACATGGGAATTCCCCCGTTTTGATCTAGACGGAAACTTTTTCTGATCGAAGGTGCTACCATATATTGATTTTGTATATGTTGGAAGGTCTTTTAATTAGAAAGCATAATAAATCATACTGGAAATCATGGAAAAATGTCACTTTTAAGAGATTATATAAGAAAACAGTCAAATTAAATGGTTATTTCATATTTTTTAATATGACAACTTTATTTTCTTCCATGTACGGATATTTTTTCTGGAAAGAGTATATATGCACATATACCATAACATACGGAGGTCGAACCGTTTCTCTAACACTACGGATGAAATAATACGAGCTCCATGTCTGTCCAGCTTTGGCTGATTTTTTTGTTTCGATTCTTGTATTCTTTTTTTATTGATATTCGAAGAAAATCAGCATTAATCCGGCGCAAAACGATGCGGTCAACGTTTGATTCAAACGTTTGCCTCCAACGTTTGAGTCAAATATTAAAAGATTGGCAACAGACTTAACATTTTCCAGCGCCAACGTTGGACGCCGGACATTAGGCACTGGTAGCTGGGCGCATCGGCCACACGATGCGTCCAGCCATCAAGTTCCCAACGTTGAAGAGTGCTGTTAGCATCGTTTGGCGCCGGCCTTAGACTTGTTTGGCCGAAAATTCATATTTCCTTATTTATATATACATAAAATATATAATATATAATATATAATATATAAATATATATATATATATATATATATATATATATATATATATATATATATATATATAAATAAACTTTGCAGAGCATATTGATGTTGACCAAAATTAAGCACACATGGGTTTGGTCTCTGTAGCAACGGCAGGCACGTGACAAAAAATCCTTGAAATTATCGACCATCCTGAAAATTTTTTGCTTATTGACAAAATTTCAAATTATTGATAAATCTTGATTTTGTCCACCAATTCAATTTGAAATTTTCAAAATTTAGAGTTGCACAAGAACAGCAACCTATCACCAAATTACATCTATTTTCACTCGAAGTTTCTGTTCACGAGAACAGACGACCAGATAATCCGATCATTATGAAATTTACAGGACATGTTGGTAGTAACTAGGACCAGGTCTGATAGAAGTGTTTTTGAAATTCAGACAGCCCTATGGCAGTGGTGTCATCTTGAAAAATCTCTGAGAAAAAAAACATAGTATTTGAATTTTACTCTAGACTACATTTGATAGAAATTTGGTTTAAAAATTAGGAGAGAATTGCCAGCTATGCTGATTTTTGTTACCTTCATCTTGTAAATTTGCTCAGCAGAATTAAGTTTTTTCCCCATAGCTTAAGATTGAGTCATGAATTTAAAACAAAAATCATGAAGAAATTGGATCTCGTTGTTAGCCAGCTGGCGTAGGAATTCCATAGAAAAATCATGAAAGCTGTGGTACTTTTTGTAATAGTTTGGCATTTCTTTATTAGGCGATGTTGACAATAAATTAACAAATGCGAATCATCCTCCAATGAGAATGAACACTAGATATTTACATTTCGAAAATTTTAAAAGTTTGAGGGTGGTGACCATAATATTCTTTTCACCCCTATAAGTTCCAGCGCAGTCATTCAATCGGTTTGGCGGTTCACAGTGTGGGTTTAACTTAACATGAAGCTGATTTGGTATATTTTTGGATATGCTGCTAATACAGTGTTTCCAGTACAAGACGTTTTCGTAAATATTGCACCAACAGATACTTCGATTGTTACAAACCATTTACAATAAAAATAAGAAACCAATGTTTAAATTTTTTGAGTTTTGAACATTTTTCAGACGGCAGCTTCAAACAACGTTTAATCGCTAAAATTTCCCATGAAATTCTCGGTTAAAAACGAAATTGGATACAAAGGATAGGTTGATTTAAGCATGAGCCTGTTATGGTAGACATATTGTTGCTGCGTTGGAAAAGTGCTGTCAGTAGTGAACATTTTCATTATTTACATATTTATGTTGCTTTGGGTAAAAAATGGTTGAAATAATGCTATAAAAAATGCGGAAAGAATTTTTTGGTCACTCAAAGATAACTTTTTCTAAAATCAGTTTTCTAACGATTCTGATGCGATAGAGTTTCATATTAGTATCTGAAGATATTCCTGGTAGGACGCAAGCAAAACTACGAGTGCTTTTGATTTCGTCGTACATTGTTAACTGAACGGTCTTGATAAACTGACAAATTTTTATGAGGCAGAGTTAAACATCAAAGTGTGTAAGCCTGTAACAAAATAGATAGCTATCAGGTTCAACGGCTCCAAAAGAGTTTAATAAATTGGTTGATTTGGAGCTTCGAAATAGTTTTTAATAAACATAAATTTTCATTCCAATTTTTGAAATAGCACGAACAGGTCTCTGGCACAAAATAAGTAGCGAAATCTGTTTTGTTTTGCTTGAGCATCTTATAACGGTTATTTGTTAGACACTGTAGGATACTTCATACCGCCACTTTTTATGTTTTCTTCACAGTGCTATCCTCTCTTTGAAAATGTTGGATTGTCAGGAGCTGCATATATCTGTTACAGGACGCCGGAAACAAATGTGAATGTATTTTAAACCAATGTGTTACAGCAATCTCTTCCTGTAAAAATACCTATTTATGTTGGTCAGCATTTTGTTAATAATTTGTTTTTTGTTGGTCAGAAACCTTGAAAAATATTAGCCATAAGAGATACATTAGACTTATGCTTTTCCATCCTGTTGGAAACTTTCGTATGTCACACCCATCTTCAAAAATGGTGATAGACGTTGTATCGGAAATCATAGGGGCATTGCCATCTTATCTTCAATTCCGTAACTTTTTGGAAAGATTGTCTACGATAAACGTTCTCCACTTGTTGACTCCCGTCTGAACGAGCACCAACATGGTTTTAGAAAAGGTTGCTCAACTACCACGAATTTGACAGTCCTAATCTCAGACGTTCTGTGTAAAATGGAGAAAGGATACCAAATTGACGCAGTCTATGCAGACTTCAGTTAAGCTTTTGACAGAGTTGGCCACCCTATCTTAATTTCAAAGTTTCTGAGATTCGGACTAGCAGGATCTTTGCATAGCTAGCTGACTTCTTACTTTCGCAAGTTTTATCGAAAAATAGATCTGTTACCTCCGGTGTACCACAAGGTAGCCCACTCCTTTTTAATATATTTATTTCTGACCTATCTGACGTCTTAGCAAATATACCTCATCTTCTTTACGCTGACGATCTCAAAGTCTATCACATCTTTCAATCTAAATCCGATGCACTCTTTCTCCAATCTAAACTTAATTCACTTGATCATTGGTGCAATGAAAATAAGCTCTCTCTCTCTCAACATTGCTAAGTGCCAGGTTATTAGTTTTTCGCGAAAATGCACGATCTCACATAACACGTAGGTACTTCCTTGGTAATAATTTGTTAGCCCGAGTTGAAAACGTTGTTGACCTTCGTGTTCTCTTGGATGAGAAACTCTGCTTCACCCTGCACTATGATAAAATACTTTCCAGTGCAAACAAACAACTAGGGTTCATCAAAAGACATTCCAAGGAATTTCGTAACCTGTGGTTCACAAGATTCTTATGCATCTCAATTGTACGCCCCATTCTCGAATATGCCTCTATCTGCTGAAATCCGGCTTTTGAAACCCACAGTACGAGAGTCGAGTCCATACAAAAACAGTGATTGCTTTTCGCATTGAGAGAACTATACAATCCTTACGATTTTAATACCCTTCCTTCTTATGATTTTCGACCGGGTCATCTAAACTTATTCACACTTGCATCCAGAAGAAAGATGATTTCGGCCTGCCTCACATTTGACATCATTAGAAGCGTTATCAGAGCTGAATTCCTGAATAGTAAAATGGTATTAAATAACCCTGTAAGGAACACCAGGTCCTCTCGTTTACTTAAAGAATAACCACATTCCACTACTTACGCAGCTAATGAGCCGGTAAATAGATGCTGCAGAATATTTAACAGTATAAGTTTTCTGTATTCAACAACGATCTCCAAATTCTCCTTCAAATCCTCCCTTTTCCAAGCCATCTATAACCCCTTATCTTAAGCTATATGTCAATGTTTTATTTGTTTGTTATTTATCAATTGTTATTGATTTATTTGTTAATTATTTAATTTTTCGTTTACACATATTAATTTCAAATATTTTCTTGTATTGTTTATAGCTTGCTTGGTTGATAAATAAAATAAAATAAAAATAAATCTCTGCGCTGGGTATTGGCTTCAATAGTATTAATAAAAAAAGTTTTGGAAATTTGGTCGGATTATATTTTTATTTTTCTCTTATAGTAGACACATAAAAGTACGAAATCCGACGTGTATATATATATATATATATATATATATATATATATATATATATATATATATATATATATATATATATATATGTATATATATATATATATATATGTATGTATATATATATATATGTATATATATATATATATATATATATATATATATATATATATGTATGTATATATATATATATATATATATATATATATATATATATATATATATATATATATATATATATATGTATATATATGTACTGCGACTGTGAACTTTTATTGATTTTCGCACGGCTTTAGTACATACGTCCAGTAAAATGTACAATTTAAAATCGTAAATGGTCTGGGGGTTGGTGAGCGAAGCGAGATATAGATTAAAAATGTTTTGACCACTAGAAGTAACTATGTCTATCGAGCAACTTATTTAAAATTTTATTTTGTATTATTCTAGATAATGATGTTTTTAATTTTGCGCAGAAGCAAGATATTAATTTAGAAAGTTTTTCGTATCTCTTGGTGTTTTTCTTGCAAACCTATCCAACCTATCACCGACACATTCAAATATCAACTTGGAAAGACTTAGAGATGGCATGTGCAAACCGCAAAATATTGAACATTTTTATTTTAAGCTTAGTACTGTCTACAGCGCTGTCTCCGCTTTTCTCCATTGCCAAAATTTGGCTCGAAAGAAGGACCAGATAATGGAGACTGGTCAAAATTTAGCTTCATGATTAACTCAGTATTAGCCTTTAGATTATAAATGGAGAGGTTTGAGTGAAGATTGTTTCTTTAGTTTCTCGATATTTGCGGCAGTAACAGCTCGGAAATAAATTTTTATTTTTCGCAATCTTAGTAATTAAGTAATTTCAAGTTTAACATGGGAACAACACCAGCAAGTTTTTTACTGTTTCCATTGAGGAAAGTATTACACCAACAGATACCAATGTAACAGAAGATCTAAATTTATCAATGACGAACCATTTATTAAAACGAAACAAAGTAACGTATAAACTAATCATCAGCTTGTTCCTTAATTCATTTCCGTACCCCGCTCGCACTCTGCTCGACCGGGAACACCTACGTTTGCATTAAAATTACGTCACACTTTTCCCACATAGTTCTTGTCGTGTTTTTTATGTTGATAGTTGTGGCAGTAAATTCAAACTAACGGGACAAAAATAATGGGCCGTAGTTGAGTCCAAAAGCCTGACTTATGAATTTCGTTTGATATTTTACTATTTTATCTCAGACGTTTGAAGCTGCAAACATCGTCTGCAATGCGCATTGGACGAAATAGATAGTATGCTAAAGAAGGTTATTTCAAGAAGTTTCTATGCGACAAGTGCGAAGAAGTTTCGCTTGCTTGGCATGCCGAAACGTCCTCCGAGTTTGTTCATTTTCAGAAATAACGAGTAGATATGCAATGCGTTAGCTGTTGGGAAATGGGCGCAGATGTTGTATGAATTGCAACGTCTGATAAAATATTAAGTACAATTTTAAATTATCAGTGTGGTAGCTCGTTGATAAGAATTAGAAACTTTGGTGGTTGAAAGGTGCAAGCTGTTTTAAAAATGCAAAGAAAAGGTCTTGTCATGCAAATGAAAGGACTTTAAACTAGTTCATAAGTAAATACTTTGTACCCATATATTATAAATACTATTTATTCAATAAAAATTAATGATTATTTGAGTTAATCCAAATTAAGGGAAGATTCCGATGTCCGTCCTAAGAGTACTTTTAAAACTATCAACCTTAAACTATTAATGATAGTTTAAGCTTTAAGGCCTCAGGAAAATTGAACGATATTGATGAGAATAAATTTTCCAGTACAAATACAATATTCTTACAAGAGCCTTTAACTTTTTCTGATTGATCGATTTCGACCAATAGTTCGTACTTTACAATATTCACTAAAATAATCAATTTGAAATTCAAACCTGATAAAAAAATTGTAGCCAGCTTTATGTTTTTAAATCTTCACTCTTACTTGCATTCTTACGCAATTGTAAATTCTAGATAGTTTCATTGCGATGTGCAAAGTAACTTGAAAAAATGGGTTTTTTCTTTCTAGCTAAAGCAATTGTGGTATAAAAAACTTTAAACGAAGCACTAAGCAAAAAGTCGAAATAATTGTGAAACTTAATGAAATGATCTATTAATTTTATTAACTTAATCTCCCAACACAACACGCCTTGTATTTCTTGATCGTTTCGTTGCCCTTCTTTCTCTCATCCTACAGAACTGCATCGAAGTGGCGAAATCGTTTCGCCTACAGCTCAGCACCAAGTTAATAATTGAATGCACCGTAATGTGATGAAAACTTATACTTCGCGTATAAAATATGTCTGCACTCTGGCTTTTATCACATTTCGGCACCGCATCAGCTGCCACGTCAGTTAAGTATTTGCCGCATACCAAACTCTTCCTTAATATTTAATTACCTCAGTTCCAGCACTAACTCCACTTCGCCAATAAGAAGTACACACTTCATCTATTGACTGGTTTACGGCTGGCAACTTGTTTTGTAGCTCGCAAGTACCACTTACTTATTTATACTTCGAACTTTTCAAAGGCATGATGTACAGCAAGCAACTAGCGAAAGGATGAAGAAGCTTTGCTTTGCATGGAACGTCAGTTGCCGTCATTTCCCTAGAGAAAATCACTTCCCGATTTCGCAGTGAATAACGGAACCCGGGAGTGTTCCGAAGGTTAAGTTGCGTTGTGTGAATTTATGTTTGGTGAGATTGATCAACAGATTTGTGGTTAGGAATGAAGTCACGTAGATTCGAGCTGATGGGGAAAGTGGAATGACCTGAATTCATGCTTTCCTTTGGTCAGAAATAATTTCGACTAAATAATAAATTTGCAATCGGAAGAAATTCGTTTGTTTCGTTTGTCTTTGAACTTTACTCACGGACCAAGAACGGTTTTAATCTTATTAAGCCAAACAATGTTTGAGATCAGTCAAACATTAATGTTTCATAGGTTGTCGCATACCATATTTTGTAAAAAGAAATTGTTGTATGTACTTAGCCCACGCTGGGCGCGATATAATTAAGCCGTATAAATGCATTTAAAAAATCCGCATACTGTTATTTAACAAATATCTTTGAACTGCGAATTGACTTGAGTTTGAGTTTTTACATTTCTTTTCCACTTTTTAAGCTTATAGTTTCTTCTAATACAACTTCCTGGTACATATTGTACAGGCATCCATAGTGTACGATTTCAACTTTCTTGCGCTAGTTCTTAAAGAATACTTTCAGCAAAGTCAACACAAGCATCTTGAGAACGAAAGGCTAAAACATCCGCCACCAGTAAATAATCTTGCATCTATACGTTGCTATCGCGCCAGATTACCTTGACATTTTCCTGGTACGTACCGTGGTCGGAGTAAGTCTTATTAATAATTTATGAGTTTTCAAGAAGATGCAGTGCAACGTTGATTTCATCGATGCCGATGTTCTCGTGTATTTGTCAAAAGCTCATTGAAATCGATACAGAATGGCAGTTTCTATACAAAAATACTCCAGAAAAATATCAAGAACTCTGTTGGTAATGATATGCTTGCACGGGCTGACTTCCAATTATTGATCTATAGAGCGTTGGCTCCGGTAGCAAAGTGCACTGCGGAGCGAAAATATAACAATAACGTAGATGGTTGTGCGTACAATTCTTTGATGCACATAATTTATTCGTGGTTTAAATTTCAATAGTTTTGTATTGTTTGAAAGAGTTCAGAATTATTTGAAAGGATTGTGGGTGATTTACTAAGAGGGAACGGAGAATATGATATAGAATGTAGCTTTTCAGGTTGCATAGACGAGTCCTAAAGTTGACTTTCAAAAGAGTCCCGGGAACTTGTATCCCCACGGGGTAATCACAAATTCTATTTTTTTAGCAGAGAGCTTAAAAATTTATACAGACAATCATACCTGGGGCAGAGGAGTCTCGAAAATTTGGCAAGTGGCCGAAGAAATAAACTCGAGTATCACATTATCAATTTTTTCACAAAAGAAACTCTCACAATCTGCGGAACACTAGTAAGGATTGGAAATAATATCTATTGAAATAACATCAGCCACTCTACATAGCGAACCTAATCCCGAAGCAGGTCTCTCAGTCCTGACTCAAGAAAAGGTTGGGGCATTCAAGACGAATGCACCAATTGAGCCATATGCTCCAGCTGGTAAACGTCGATTGTGTTTGCTCACTGAATTTTGAGCCAAAAAATTCATTAGCTAATCAGATGATTGGTTGGTAAACCAGGAAAATCCATAACCCGTGGAATTTCTGGAATATCGTTCGTTGAAGTTTGGTTAACATATATTATTTCTGATTTATTTTTGTTATCAATGAGAGAGCGATGAGACTATGCATTGACAATTTTGAGCACACGTTGAAAATGATGTAAGAACTTTTGTTTCGAATTGTTCCTTTCTTCAAAAAAATGAAATGACATTTCTCTTTTTATTTGCAATCTTAACGATAATTGCGAATCATTTTAATCTGCATTTTAATCTTCTTTCCTGAACATCGTTGCACGATTTCCTGCATCTTTTCATTATAAGATGATTTGGGAAAGTTTGATACTGAAGATGCAATTGCTATATAACAACAGGAATGCGTCAGTCTTGTAGAAAACCTGTTCTACAAAACAATCATAAGATTTCGTAAATTTGTCGGGCGAAAATATGGAGCAGATCAAGTTTTGCAGTTTTGTCATTTCAATCAAAGTAGGAACAGCTCAAAATGCTTTGTAGTCATTTAAATGAAGAGTTACCACTTAATATGGTAGATGTTGGCTTATCACCCATCTAATTTACTCAGAATCGGAATGGATAGTGCTGACAATGTTCGTGCGAAATCATTTGCCGATTGTTTTCGAGTTTAACAAACAGATGCTGCATTGAATCCATCTTGATAAGGGAACAGCCAATATTTGTTCGTATGATTTGTTGTAATAATTTAGTTGCACACTAATATTCCATTCATATTTATCAATTGCATTAGTCATTCTTTCTTCCATTGTTCAGCATGTTCTCTTTGATCTTTCATCAAATTTCCAAAAGGCTTGAGTTCTTCGAAAGGGAGCTCTTCATTTTTTTCATGCTTCAAGCTACCGAGTTCCATTACTGGTTAAAAAATTTTTTCGAAATTGATATTCCTGAAACGTTTCCTCGCTTTCCGCGAAATTGCGATTTCGGATTTTCGGTATATATATTTTTCTTACTACGCATCATTGCAGGTTTGTGTTTTTAAAACAACAGTTTTCCTTCCGTATTTGCTTCTACGTTGACTACACTGGAATCTTTTTAGTCCCGTAGCCCTTCCATTATTTAGTCAAAAATTTCATCAATCAAGAGCTCACTTATCCCTTAAAGATTCGGTCCACCACAATTCATTATAAACAGGATACGGAAAAGTAGGTTTTTGTTTGGCGGAGGTCCACCACCAGTGAGAAGCAACACTTTACAACTACTACCTAATCTTTCTAAAGTACGCGCTTGACGTTATTACATTTATCTTTCAATACTTTCACTGTTCGACTCTACAAATGGGGGTAAACTGCTAGTATTTTGTGGTGATGATGAGCTGACAAAAGCAATGCATTTACCTTGTTTTCAATTGACGAACTGAACTGCTTTACCATTTTTTCCCAAGTTTCTTCCGTCAGCTTTCATTTAAGAGCTTCAGTTTGTTTATTCTTGAAAGTATTTTTCTTTTCCAAAACCAATTTCAGCAGTATTTGTTATTCAGTTTTTGATTAATTAGTGGACTTTTTTTTGGATTAAAAGACACTTTCCGGTTGTTCTCGAATATTTGTAAATTAGCACGATAATCAACCAAAATAAAGCTAATCACTGATTTTGACTTTATGCAAGATTTGACGGAAAAACTGACAAATCAGAACCAAAACAAAAATGAATGTGAGCAAACACATTCGGCTACGCATGGAACTCTTATCATGGTTTTAGCAAAATACGTGCTAATTAAACCACAGATTTACCCGAGAGTGAAGGAACCGACCTTTAGTGTTCCATCATCGCATCGGGGCTTATGGGAGGTGTTGCATGCAAAAAAGGCTGGTGAGTAAACTACAATATAAAGCGCTTTCAACTATAGAAGAATTCATAGAATTAAATTTTTAATTTTTATTTTTAGTAAAGAACACTGTTAGAGCTAAACTGTATCAAAGTAAATGAGACACAAAAAAAATGCTATGTGTTCCTTCATCTTGCAAACGTACGCTTACACCGTCATATTAACAGCAGAATTTATTTTGAAAACAGCATTCCGATATTTTTTATGTTGCTGTGATTTGAGTATACATAGATCGAAGATTAAAAATGAAATAAGGTTTATATTAATGACTAGAATAGGTAACAAGAAACTCGGGATTACAAAGAAAACATACTGAAATGGTAATATGTAAAGCTGATTGAATTTTTAAACTTTCAAAGATGCTTTCAAAATACCTGCAAATTTAGCGGAATTTTCTGGTTGTAGCTTAAGTTTTAATAGTTGAATAGTCTCAATACTAATTTCAATTGTAGTCATATTTTACTTCAAAGATATAGTACGTGATATTTTTGTGAACATTTTAACTTTATGGATTGTTTGATATCCAGCAGCTATAGATTTAGCTCATTGGATTTTCAGGTTTTTTTTGGATCTCGGTATTGACCAAAAGGATTAGTTATATTTGTACAACTGAGTAATACCGTAATATTTACTTCTTTTCAATGATTTAGTGTTTTTCTGAATGTTTTAGCTCCCTGACTTGCAATGTCTCAACTGGGGCCCGAGATATATTTTTTCTGCTTCATGTATGCTACAATGTATTCTTTTTTTTTGATAGCTTTAACAATATATTCATGACAGATGAACAATACATAGCATAATTCTTATAACATCCGCCCGATTTTGCATTGTCCTCAAAATCCGCGCAGTACCAGCAGACCTTCACAGCCATTTCTATTGCACCCTGCTCAAGAGGCAAAATAAATATTTTTATTTTGTCGATCTGATGGTTTGCGGCCAATCCTCTTGGCAGGCTTCCTCTTTCTGGACTTCGGTGTGGTTTAGACGCTCTTGCGAAGCCTCGCAACATACAAATAACTAAAGATGCTGCTATCAAATTTTCATTTGACAAATTTCCTACAGTGAAAATATCTTACAAATGTTTTTACTAATGTTCGAAGAACATTAGTATTAAAATCGATTCGGCCAAAAATGCATATTTCCATATATATATATATATATATATATATATATATATATATATATATATATATATATATATATATATATATATATATATATATATATATATATATATATATATATATATATATATATATATATATATATATATATATATATATATATATATATATATATATATATATATATATATATCTATATATATATATATATATATATATATATATATATATATATATATATATATATATCATCGAAAAATTTCAGTGAGATAATCTCGGGAACGCGCCATCCGATTGAGCTGAAACTTTCAGGATACATTGGTGTATATGCAGAATAGGTCCAGGTCTCACTAAATGTCAGTTATTGTTAACCTTTTGGCGCCGGCGGCCATTTAAGTGATATTTTTAATATACCTATTATTTCGTACAGAAATAATTTTCTCAAAAATAAAGTTGACGAAATAAATTTCGAACGTGTTTTACATGTGAATCGGATAATGCTTTGGAATTTTTTAACCCTATGTGTGCGCTGGGTGCCTAAAAAGAGAACGGGAAAATTTGAAAATTTTTAAATTGCGATAACTTTTGACAGAGTTATTCAATCATTACCAAATTTTCAATACATATTGGTATTATTTAGTTGTAGATTTGTTTAGCTTTTAATGGGCGTGCTGACAACCCTGTAGCTATGGCAGGTACTGAAAGTGAAAACCTCCAAATCATCGTCTCTCTTGAAAAAATGCCGTTTCTTCAAAAAAAAACCATTCATATGTAAATCTTGTGCTTTGTTTACATAACCAAGAGAAAAAAAAGATATGGTATAACGGGCGCGCCTGGTAACCCTTGCCCAATTTACCTATATTTTTAGCATCAAAAACTTCTGTTCACGGAAACTCACGATCCGATGAGCAGAATTATTTGAAATTCACAGAATGTATTGGTCTTAAATAGGACCAGGTCTGATAGAAGTGATTTTGAAATGTGGGCGATTCTGTGCCAGTGGTGCCATCTTGAAAAATCACTAAAAAAGATAACTGTTTTTAGCCCTATAAATTCTGATTGAATATTTCGATTTTGACGAAATTTATACAGTAGTTGGACCTTACTTTGAGCCACGTTTGGTCGAAAAATTCGGTTGGAGCTGCAAGCTATGATAATTTTGGTGTCTTAAATTTGAAAAAAAAAAAATTTGGAAGTGAAAACATTCAAACCATCGAATATTCAAAAAAATGTCCGTTTCCTATAATAAAACCAATGTGTATACAAATCTTATGCTTTATCTACACGTTCAAAGTAAAACTTTGGAAATTTCATAACGGACAAGAACGGTAACCCTCTCCCAGTTAACCTATATTTTTAGCATCAAGAACTTCTGTTCACGGGAACTAACGAACCAATAATCAGATACCATTGAAATTTACAGAATGCATTGGACTTAAGTAGGACCAGATTTGATAGAAGCGATTTTGAATTGTGGGCAAGTCTGTGCCAGTGGTGCCATCTTGAAAAATTAGAAAGAAAAAAAACTGCGTTTTGCTCTATGAAATGTGAATAAGTCACCAGATTTTCATGAAACTGACTCAGTAGCTGAACCTTATTCTAATTTCTCTTTGGTAGCAATTTGGTTGAAAAATTTGATTGGTGCTACCAGCTATGGTAATTTTTGTGTCTTTGGTTTTGAAAATTCGCTCAGGAAAATAAAACTTTTTGCACTATAACTTCCAGTGCAGTCATGAAATCAATACGAATTTATTACAATTAATGAAACCTGTCATAGACATTATTCAGGCCAAATTTGGTTGAAAAGCCATGATAGGGTTGCCAGCTATTGTTGGTTTTGTGTTTAGTTGCAATATCTTTATTAAGCGGTTTTATCGTAGAATTTTCAAATGGTAATGATACTGTAGTGACAATAAACAGAAAATATTAAGTTTTCAATTATTTGAAAAAACTCGCTGCAGGTAACCCTAAATTTCTTTATACTACTATAACTTCGAATGTAATATAACAACGTGAAGCAGATGTGATATATTCTTGGATTTGATACTGGCAGAAGGTTGCCAGCACGAGTCGGTTGTGCTACTATTGTATCAATAAATGCTAACAGTTAGTATTCATACCGGAAACATTTATAATGAAAATAAATAACCAATGTTTCAATTCCCAAAGTTTTGCAAATTTTTCGGATCGCAGCCCCAAACACCAACTTCAGTTACAGTGCTGCAGGCATTGAGCATTTTCTTCATTGATGTTATATGAGATGCTGCTTTCAAAATTTTGTGAAATAAGCAACTGATAACGAATATAATTAACCCGTGTTTTGCTCTCATAAACGTTGAAATTCATGCCAGTGGTAATATCTGAAACCTTCCACCATATGAGTTATAATGCATTCTTGAGACCAAAGTAAAACGTGGCATTTGAAACAGTTTGGCCGTAATAAGCAGCACATGTGGTGGAATATGCACTCAAAACCTGCACGATTCTTCTACTGTTCTTCGAACATTAGTGTTTCTAGCGGTTCAGGTGCGCTAGAGTTTTTTCTTTCCTTAATTTACAAATTCTTGTGAATGGTAACCGTAAACAATTTTCTACCTCATGAGTTTCGATGCAATCATCGAGTAAAAACGGTACATGGTCTTTAAAGAAGTTTGGTTGTAATAAGCAGCACGTTTGGTAGAGCATTTATTTAAAAACGGACATTTGCCTAAAAAATCGATCGATGTTGCAGTTTCTATGCGTTAAAAATTTTTGATGCAAACTTACAAACACACTTGTGAGCATCATTTCACAAAAATGTATTGCTACTATCTTATATACTTGGTACTATCTACATTTACATCTTTTACAATGAATTACAGCCAACATGTAGATGTAGATTTCATTCTGAATTTCACTCTGTATGAACAGCAGTTGATATAAAAAATACAACAGACCATGAAGATTTTTATATCTCGGTCCAGCAAATAAACATCAGGACGAACATTCATCATATCATAATAATTTCCAGTCCAACACATATCATCTGCTTGAAATTTACCCGTCTGAGAGATACCAAAACGAACCGTTTGTATGATGCATAAGAATCTCATAAAACTGCGGAAGGTCAAAGTGTTTATGGTCCTAGCTCATTTTTTATGGACCTGTAGCTTTCCTTTGAATAAGCTTCGAAATAAAATGAAAAATGTCTCCGCCGCCCTTTTTTTGTTTTATTGTCTAAGATAAACAACATAGCAACACGCCCCGAGTCTCATGTGAGTGTTGTACTTTGGCCTTTCAGCGGACCCACACAGAGTATCCATATCACTAAAATATTTAATAAATTCCGGGTTGGTATAAATTTCCTTATGGAACAATGCGGCCGGCATGCCATGGCACTGACATATAGCTGGTTGGCTTTAAGCAGATTTCCCAAAGCTCTATAGTTAAATGATTCCATTCTCGGGAGAATGTTTAGTTTCTCTTTAGCAACCGTTTTCAAGAGCAAGGTGCTTCTACCACAGGAGCTAGATGTTGCGAACCGTCAGTGAGACATGGGTATCATCCAACCGAGTTTGAATTACTAGAAAGCAGTGGAAAAACAAGTACATCAAACGGTAAAATGCTTTCAGTTTTCATACATAAATTCAAATTGAAAACAGAACGTGGTAAGAGCAACGTGTTTGTGGCTGGGAATATTCATGAGACTTCGGGGAATCGAACGAAAAGTAGAAAGGCTCTGTGTTCGCGTTCATGAAGTCAGTTGATGAGGAGTGCGAAAGCCTCAGGCACAATTTGTTTGTTTATGCAACATAGGTATATTACCGCATTGTGGCATGGTGAGAATCTAACACATGCTATCAATTGCTTCTTTTTAGAAGAATTTTGACTTTTTCGAATGGAAAGTCTTTTGTGTCTATATTCATAGCGTTTTCAGGGTAAATTGACTTCAATCAATACAAAGTAAGACGATTTAACTGCCTTTCGAACTAGCTTATTCCTGCGCAGTCTTGAGTTTTAGCGTGAAAGTTAAAGTGGTACCACAATCTGAAAACATTTTCCTGTGATAATTTGTCAAGTAAGCTTACTTACACTTCAGTTAAGGGGGTAGTACCGGCTAGAATGCTAAAAAACAGCCTAATTTTCAATGTTTTTCTTTTCAGCTCCTTTATTGTGTATAAATTTAAAAATTTGCATGCATAAAATACACATTTTGAAGATAACAAAAAAAAATTTTTAATTTTTTTCATTTTTCTATTCATTTATAGAGGGCGACAAAGTTGACGTCTCGAAAAATGCTTCGTGACACTGCGGACAGATAATCTCAGGAATGAAGAATCTGAAACAAAAAAAACACATCGCATTTTAAAGAAGAATGTTTCTTACGTGGTAATCTACCACAATGTGTTAAAAACATGGCAAAACAAAAAATTGCGGTTGTTTGAAAATTTTTTTCGAAAACACAATTTTTTGTTCACATTGTTTCGCTTGCGAAATTTTTTCTGGGTATATTTTCGGCCTTTATTGTTGTTGATTACCACACAAGACACTTGAATAAAGACGCACACCAAATTGGATATAAATTCGTGCTGCCAATCCGGACAATAAGTGTCCGCAGTTTGAAAAACGTCATTTCGAGAAAAACGCGTTTAAAGTTTTTTTTCCATTTATTTATTTAATATTATTTAAAAAATATGTTTTTATCACTTGTAATTACTCAGTCTGCAATCCCTGGACCATACATAAGTGCTCCTGAGTCCTCATAAGCTAGTTGCTCTTGCAGTTGGGCAGTTTTTTTTTTTTGCCAAACGCGCTTCCTTTGCCGCTTTTTCCGCCTGACTTATGCATTCTTCATCTTTTTTCTCGCAGTAATTAAAAGCAGCGGTCTGCCGTAAATTTGCCGTAACTTTTTTATTTTTGAGAATAGCTTAATAAAATTTTGAGACATGATTTCTGAAAGTGTAATAAATTAATAAATACAAGCAAGATTTTTTTCTTCAAAATTATAACCGGTACTACTCCCTTAAACTTGCTTTGCAGTCGTGGCTAATAAACTGTCATTTTCTTTTTTTTTACAGAAAAATCGCCAGAATTGAAGCCTAATTGAAGCTTGTGGAACAATATAAACAAGCTCCTGCTCAATATTGAAAAGTACAAAATTATAAATTTTTCCCGTAAAGGCACGGTTACACAGAACACGTACATTCTCGGCAGTAACTCATTAGCTCACGTTAATAGCGAACCTCGGTTTTATCTTGGATGGGAAACTTTGCTGCACTTTGAGTTCTATTTCAAAACTTTTTTCGAAAAGAATAAACAGCTCGACTTCATTAAACTTATTCAAACCATTTGTATATAATAATATTTAAGCTTTTTACAAGTATGAAACTGTTGTTTATTTATTTATTTGCTATATTTTTGTTATTTATTCGAAACTTATTTATTTATGTATTATTTCTTTATTTATCACTGACGTATTTATTTAGATGCTACACATGTGTAATTAATTTCGTGTTTTAGCTTGTTTGTTATTGTTTTAACTTTTTACCTTGCTTGGTGAAATATAAATAGAAATGTATTGTGCGTATAAACTGTTTAGATTAGACGAAAGCAATGCTAATTTATTCCCCATAAGGATCTTCTCCTTTTTTTTGCTTCGATGTTCCAAGACTTTGGTGTATTCTTTGAGTTTACGGTTTAAACTTAACCAGGAAATTGTGCAAAGGATGTTTCACTCCTATTGCTAATATTGTTAACTTTTTTCATTTGTCCATCTTAAAATATTTCTGGCAAGTCTACTCTTATCGCCATATATAACTAAATCAATCAGAAGCGTAGGTTTAAACGCTCATTACTGTTGTATTGACAAAACTGGACAGCTATATTATCCCGCAGAAACTCCGGAGTTGCAGCTTCAACAGGATATATCCTCGCGACACAGGACATATCCTGAGCCAGAAAATCTCCAGCTCTGAGTTTTGATGAGAAGTGAATCCTAGCATCAATAAATCTGGACTAGGAGAAAAAATTGATGTGTAATCTGGTAACAGTACAAATTCAAGTTTGTTTGTTTGTTGTTACGCATTGTATTTATACAAATATATCGCCAATGCCATTGGAGATAGAGCTGACTTATTCCATGAATTTTTGAATGATGTTAGTAATTTATTGTATTTGATGGATAGCCTTTGCCTGTTGAATTTTAGGAGTTGAGTTTAGGAGTTTCAACGTCAAAACATAAGCAAATCAAAATTTTTAATGACTTATAATTTCGCTTCGATTGAATGACCGCTGGAAGTTTTAGGAATGCATAAAATGTTTGGGCTAAAACCCTCAAAGCTTTTTAAGTCTTTGAAACCTAAATATTTGTTGTTAATTTTCATTACAGGAGCATTCCCATTTAGAAATTTAATAGCAATATCGCACGATAAAGAAATGTCAATAAATTACTAAATTCATCATAGCTGGCAGCCCTTTCATGATTTTTCAACCAAATTCATACAGAATTAAAAATACAGCAAGCTTCACTTGTCGCATGAATTTCGTTTTGATTTCGTAACTACATTGGAAGTTATAGGGGAAAAAATCTTTATTTTTCTGAGCAAATTGACAATATTTAGGGGACAAAAATTGTTATAGCTGGCAACACTATACCAATTTTTCAACCAAATTTCTATGTTATCGGTCTTAAAGTATGGTTCACCTACTGCGTGAATTTCGTTAAAATCTGGTGGCTAAATCAGAAGCTATAGACTAATAAGGAGTTTTTTTCAAAGTGATTTTTCAAAATGGCACCACTGCCGCAGTGTTGCCCGCATTTCAAAATTATTTCTATCAAACTTGGCCCTAGCCAATACCAACATGTTTTCTAAATTGAATGTTGATCGCATTATCCGGTCGTCAGCTCTCGTGAGCAGAAGTTTCGAGTGCTGAAAATAGAGGTAATTTGATCATGGGTTGCCGTTCTTATGTACCGCGGAATTTTGAAAATTTTAGTTTGAATTTACTTTCAAAAATCAAAAATTTCTCAGCAGGTTCGATGATTTGAAGGATTTTTTTTAGCAGCCTGCTGTAGCTACAGGGTTGTCCGCACAATCTTGAAAGTCCATGTGTGTTAAGTCTTAGTCTACATCAATACGCTCTGCAAATTTCACTATGATCTATTGTTTTTGTTAGAAGTTATGACAAATCGAATTTTGAAAACTACTTTTAGGCACTCAGCGCCCACACAAGGCCCAAAATTTCCATTTTTTTACCATAAGCGTACATAAAACATAATAAGTTTTCATTTTCAATATTTACTTTTAGCAAAAATGTACTCTGCATAGAAATATAAGGGTACCTGAAAATTCACTAAAATGCCTGCCGCCGCAAAAGGGTTAAAGGTGTCTTGATTCCAACAAGTCATGGACCTACCTGTTGTACACATCTGTGTCCTCCAAAAGTTTCATTTCAATCGGATCAGCCACTCCAGAGAATTTTTCCCTTAATCATTTTGCTGCTAGATATATATATATATATATATATATATATATATATATATATATATATATATATATATATATATATATATATATATATATATATATAAATGATGGATTTTCGCCGAAACGAGTTTAATACTAATTTTCTTCGAAAATCGGTAATAACTTGACAAAGGCCCTGTTAACTTCTTAACCTATTTTTTTAATAAATACAAATAAATATCAACTTAAAATACTTTTATATTCTTGTATTATATATATTTATCATGCCTTGTTTGGGAAATAAAAAATAAATAAACTAAAGAATATCAATAGATTGTTTGAATTCATTTAAGTTTTAACTTGCAGGTACGGGCAAACATAAACAAATATTCTACAAATCACCCATGAGGACCGTCAAAATTAGGTTGCAAGCATGATTGGTCGCAAAAGCGAAATGATTGTGACGCATGCAAATCATTAAACATGCCGAAAAACAAAGTCTCAATGATAGGGTAAATCAATTTACATTAATTCAAAATTAACGAGTTTCAAACAAACACTCGATCATTTACGTTGTCCACAGAGAGTCAAAGCGAGCGCTAATTAATTTGGTTATTTCAATGCGGCCTATTAATATTTACCAGAATGTACTATGTCAACTTTATGCCTGGTGCGTAAATATCAACCTTGTCGCCTACGGATTTAAATAAAATGTATTTAAAAGGACGCAATTTAATTCATTGGCAGCTTTTTTTAAAGCTCACATTGACATATCACTGCTTTACTCGTAATGTCCTCATTCGATCTGTTATGTTTACACGCCTGTATAAATATTTATCTCACGCCACCAGTGTGACTAAGCATCAGTGATGGTGTCGACTCGAATGCAGAGCATGCAAATTTTTCAAGCTCATATAAATTCTATACGTCATCTGCACGGCAACTGTGTACAAAGCAACCGCAAAAAGTTACAAACAAAATACATATCTCTCGTCGCAATGCTCCAGGGTCGGATCAGTAACAACACTAAGATCCGATTCCATTGTAAATTTTTCAAACATGTTCGGGTTGCGCCGGATACGCACTCATATCCTCGCAGGACATAAAGATATGATGCCTGAGCTGAAGAAACCACAATGACTCGAGGCGTTTCTTTTAGGCTGAAGATCCTTTGACATTTTCCTCTTACTTGATGTACGCGTACCTTTTTGCATATTTTGTAGCTTCTTGTGGTGCTTTGAAGCTAAATCAACAGCCGAGAGGAAGTCGTCATCCTGGCAGTTTGTCCAGAAAAATTCATCGGAAAATGTACATGAGTCAAGTTTTTATAGGAAAAGAGGAAAAAGTGGGTTTGGAATTGGCTTTTCGCAAGTAAATTGTAATGCAAGCTTTAGAGCCAAAGTCGTTTTCAATTATTTTGAGTTTCCCTAAGTGCCTGTACAGCGAAAACCTCATCTTTCACCTGAATTGTCTTACGTATTCAAATCACTGCCTATTACAAACAAACTCTATCTGTAGAGTATCCAGATGGAAGAGCTAGCCATCACACATCTTTCATTACGAAAGATACTAATTGCAACGACCTTGGGCAAAGAACAACATACTTATTCTGCCAACTTAGAGATTTTCTTCCGTTGATAAGCCATTTTCTCCATGCTCCTGAACAGTACTCGTTCCTACGTAGCCCTATGTGTACTTGCATACTCTCGCATTATTATATTTTATTGCCAAAATAAATATTTGATGACAATCAGTCCCGAGTTGCCACACAACAAGCAAAAAGCACAAATATATCACACCCTTCACCAGAAGATACATACAATGTGTCATTTTACTTCCGGTCTAACCACTCAGGAAACAAGGCGTACTTTGTATGTTTTGTGTAGTATTTTGTAGTATTTCGAATCCTGATTCCTTCCTCGGGACTTTTTGGCTTATTCACATACGTACTGATGTTCGTTTCGATTCCGGCAGCGTAAAAGCTCAGCTCGCCTGGCGCATGTCCGGGCAAGTGTGGTGAGT
Organism: Nemotelus pantherinus; assembly: GCA_963978885.1. NCBI lineage: Eukaryota > Metazoa > Arthropoda > Insecta > Diptera > Stratiomyidae > Nemotelus > Nemotelus pantherinus. Next base: position 60,755,901 of record OZ022263.1, read on the forward strand.
TCGCAGGATGCAGGCTACGACAACATCAGTTACACCGCCTGGGGAAATATCCTTTCGTTTTGTCGGTAACGGGTACTACTATGCCGCTGCTCGATTACAAGAACGAACAAGAAGGCTGTTCAGGCTGCGCATATTGTCCTACACCCGAAAATTTTTAGTATTTATCGAGATTTCATTGAAATCGGTTTACCTGAATTCGGATGTCTCGTGTTCGCTCGATGGGAGCAAGGTTGCCTGTTTGAGGCAGATCCTGGCCAAACCAAAGGACATTCTCTGGGCCTTGTGCGGTCATGTGGAACGACGGGCCTGTAAAATTAATGCAATTAGTGTGTATTTCGGTCTTTGATCGAGTACTCCCCACGGGAGACTTTTGATGTGAGTTCATGAATTTTGAAATTTCGGCATGCATCGTAATTGTGGCTATCTGTGATGCATAAATCAAAACACACGTGATTCCGTCAATGTATAATTGATATTTTGTCACAGTGCTTGGCAGGTTGATTGGGGCTCGCCTTTTACGTTAGGCGATAGTTTCTTACTAATTAAAACAGTGTGTGACTAGCGAACGAAGTGTGGATTGTGAACGAAGAGTGATGTGTTAATTGAAATCATGTACGTTCAATGTGAACGAGTTGCAGCAATGAATAATTGCATTATGAAATGATTTGCACTGCGAATTGAAGCTGTGACGTAATAGTGTATCGGGATGAACGCAAATAGTTGGGCATGATTTGCGGTTTAAGTGTTTCGGTTTTCGACTAAATGCAAAGATATGATGTAATTGTTGAAATCGTGATTGAAATATGTGGTGGCCCAACACTGTTCTAATTCTATGCTTCATGACTTTGAACTACTCGACACAAGGATATTTTTTAGATAATCAAATGCATGGTATCACCAGACATAGACGGAAAGGTATGCTCTAGGCTGTATTGAATTAAATGTGGTTTTTGTATTACGGGACAAGTACCTATATAGTTGACTAAGAAATACTCAATTCTTCATTCTCAGCTCCTATCATTGTGCAGCATTTGTTTGGCACGATGTGTTAAACCGGTATATTTTGGGTGATTAGAGTAAATTAAATACAATAAAATAGTTAAATAAAATAGTTAAATATAATAGTTTAGAGTTCAGATCATGTAAGATACCCCGTATCTAAGATTTTCTAAACTTGACGTTGCTTTACCAATTGCATTAACTTAAAATATTTTTTTTAAGGGCTTAAAATTCTCTCTGAGAGAGTCAATGAAAACGTGAATTATTAAAATTATTTACTAAAAATAAAATGTTACGTAAAGTTGCACCCTACAATCCTTGTCGAGTCTGTCGAGTGTGGATTTTAGCTTTGATTTGGCACAGACACTTTCTCACAGCTAGGTTATTTCAAAGACAGGTGTTTGATCATGGTCGAATATAGACGCTAGTTTAAATTAAAAAATAATATTTAATTTAAGTGTGACATTAAACTATTCAACTAGGTGTATTAATTTAAAATTATCGTTGAATTTAATTAACATTGAAAAATATAGCATAAATAATAAATATTTCCAAGATTCTGATAGTGAATAGTAACGTTTCTAACTTTGTAAAATTGTTTAAACGACTTTCAAATATTTTTCATTGGATTTTTTAGCATTCAAATGTAATTGAGCCGTTACCTTTTGCATGCAAAATGCCAGATTATAATTTAAATCTTTCTGTAGATTAAACCACATAAATTGATGTGAAATCTGAACTTATGATAAATTTTTTAACCACTTTTTTTTCTGTAGAATGAATTTATATTCGAATTATATATTTTATGGTGGTGAATCCTTTTTGGCAAAGCCTGAATAATGAAACTTGCGTTTATCGTGGTTTCAAGCAGTAAATATAATGTTAATATTTTCTTGATTTCAATCGTGAGTTGGATATTAAGCAGCTATTGTTTACTTTTTCTTTAAAAAAACAAACAAGTAACTGTAAGAACTTTTTAGGAACATAAGTAGTTAATTAAGTTCTTGTTGCATTCATGAAACAGAACAAGCAAGCCTATTGGAAGTTGCATAAGCCAGAGTAAAGCTAAGGATTTCCTTAAAGATTTTTTACTTATTTTACTTTAGTTACTTTAGTTATATCCTTAAAGATCTTAAGATATTTTACGTTATTAAGTAAACAGAAAATAAATATACTAACATGAACTAAAGTGTAATAAAACTTTACATATTAAGAAAATCATTCGAAAAAAATCTACTTATCTTAGCCAGCAACCGTACTCATTGCCCAATATTTGCACTTCTGTGTGCCTATGTTTTTTGGTTTCATTTGAATTCATCACTCTTGTTCAATTTGTAATACTTACAAGGATTATTGATTCTGGTATCAATAATATAGAAATTTTCATGGAGCAAAGATATGCGTAAATTGCTGAGTTAAAAATAATAATGCTTCGCTTTTGCTACGGATGAAATAAATTTTTTTATAGCTATAAAAACTCCAAGAACAGCATGAAAACACCAGCAAGTATTTGTCACCTTCAAGTCCCGAGTGTGATCATGGTTTATGGTTCTTGAATGGATTCGAGCTTGACACCAGACTCTTTAAAGACTGATGGTTTATTTTTTGTCTTTACAAGGTGCTTTTAAAATTTAAAAGAAGTGAAAACTGAAATTCAGTAAAGAATATGAAATATACTATAATGCACTAACACTTTTCATTTAAAGAGGTTAGTTCATTTTATCGTAGCGATAAACAATTCATATTTCGAATTAAATTTTTTTAACTCCGTTTGTGGTTGATATTTTTTTATTTTTTTAAAAATAATTTTATTTCAATATTTGAAAAATAGAATAATTTAACATGCAATATTCCTTTAAGAGAATATTGAATGTTATTTTTAAGTTAAAATATTAAAATCTAATATAGACGAGCAGGATTGACAGACGAAATATCGTTTGAATTGATTTAATTAAATTTAACCGAAGAGAAAATTTTACAATTATTGACTAAAAGTTTAATAAGAAAGAAATTCCGTCGACCAGACACTAGTTTTGTTGTTTTTTTTTTTGATTGGATTTATAAATTTCATTTAAATCCCTTGAAGGGTTTTTGAATTAAAGTGGCACCGACTTAGAAAATAAAGAGTTATTTATTTCGTATCATAAAGTCATCGTGTCATCTATTCCTGGGCCATATATGTAATAGTTCTCCTTAGCACTCTATTTTTCAAAGCTCGATTTAAAAAAATCCTGACTACCTTTTACCCGTTAGAACCAGTTGGCTGCATTGATCTCCGTTTTGAATTTGAAAATAAAGTAGAAAAACTACACTCAGAACAATCTTGTTAACAAAAAAATAAAAAAAAAATATCTCTGATTTTATTAATGCAATTTTTGTAGTAGTAAATGTGATATTATTGGAAAATATTCACATTGGAAAGAGAATCAACAATTTCTCACCAGAAATTTGTTTGAATTGCGTTTTCCCTGAAGTTTGAGCTCTCCACGCATGTATGCAATTTTATTTCTAAAGCATTCTCAGCCATAAAAGATCAATGTAAAAAATCATTAATTTTAAGTTGAGAATAAAGTAAATCTATCAATTTTACCTAAGTCATGATTTATTTTACTACTTTCATTTTCAGCAGACACTTATGTGGGATTCTTTTTCCTAAATTGGATGAGCGGAGTTTGGGTTACTTTGCATTTATTAGGGATTTGGGCTCTCTCATCCTGGGGAAATCTGGCAGCTCTTTTGACAATCAGAAGTTTTAGGCTCAAATCATAACTATCCGGGTATTTCAAATTTAATCACCTACAGATTTTTCAAATTGAATAATTTTACCTTTTTTGAAAATGAATATCTCAAAATACTTTTTAAATTATTTAATAACTTTGAAACTATTTTCAATACGATAATTCTTTTGAATATGTGTCATTTTGCCTCTCGATCTTTAAATAGTTTTCAGCATTGATCCAAAAAGTTTATTCACTTCAATGCTAAGATTTTTCTCAAGATGTTCGTCTCCTCTCTTTTTCCATTGAAATTTCATTGTTACGCTAGACTAGAATTAAAGTATGAAGTATTAAGTGGCAGATTGTGAAATTCATCGCGAAAAACTTTCTTTTGTTAATAGTTTAATTCGCAAAGCTGATTCGAAAATGTCTATTATATAGTGTATTACGGAATGCTGTTTATAGCCTGCCGCATTTATGGAAAAAAAAGTTGCTTGAGTGTAGTTGCACTAGTTGAGTGTTAAAACACACACATGATTTCACTTGGGCTGCAATGTGAAGCATGGATTGCTGTAACCACAGATATAAGAGAGAATGGATTAGAAATCAAACGAGAGAAATGGTCCAATTTTCGACTTTCTGCTTATTAGTGTGAGAATGAGGTACGGGTGTATGCCTTACACAGTTCATGCGGTAACGCCAATGTAAAAACCACGAGAGATCGTTTTGAACGTCGTTTGACATTTCTTTTTCGGCAACCGGCGAGTGAAGACTAATTTTTTTTTTGCAAATGAAATTAACTATGATTTCACTCAAAAAGAAGACAAAATTGATGCCAAAGGTTACTTTCACTTACCCGAAATACGATATTCCCGCGAAGCACTTCTGTAGCTACTATTGCAGCCTGGAAGGCGGCACTTCATTCTCACACTACATATATTGGAATTTTTCACAGATCATCGCGCACTCACGTAGATTTATGTTTTTACGGTACACACCGAACAATTTCAAAATTTTCTGTGAGAAATTTTGGCTAAAAGTCAATGTTTTGATTCACCGACACTAATCAAACTGACATTGACATTTCTTTCCGTGTTGCCCGTTGCACGCTTTTACCCGGTTCTGATATTCCTCACATTATTCGTAAATAAGAGACAGAATTGGGGCTTTTCGGTTGTGAGTGCGGTAGAAAGGGGTGCATTGAGCGGATTTTTGATGTGAAAGCAATGCTGTGCGTGTATTAAAAAAGGCTAGCTCACATATGGGTACACAGATAGCCATTTCGTATCCATTTTCTTTTATATCTGTGACTGTAACCGATCGTTATTCTATGCAGTAGCCTGTTATCATCTGTTTTAAAAGCAACTGGATCACCAGCTGGCGATGCAATATGCATGGAAGCAAACTGCTGGCAATTGAATTCCAATCATCGACGACGGCAGGAAAAAACCAATCGTCCACAAAGACGATCGTTGTCACTGAGTTTTTATTTGTTACCGTTTTGGTTTACAATTGGCTTACTAAATAGAAGAGTGTAGATTGGACTGGCAAGAAATTTCTAAAAAGCGGTGATTTTTAAAAAAAATTAAGAGAAAATATTATTTTAGGAAATTTCGGATGTTTATATTTGAGCGGGAGATTTGTTGGTGATCAATTTAAAAAAAAAAAAACAACAACCAACTGTAAATGAATAATTTAACTGCAAGAAAAAAATAAGCATATAAAAATACAATATACACCTTTGCGTTTGATTTTTTCTTGAAAGGTTTTGTTAAAGTAGTTTCAATGATTGTGGTGATCGAGTTCGTTCGATGTTATAAGACCATTGGCTGTTTTTAAGCACAATTAATAAACACTAAGCAGATGGAAAATTTCGAATCATTAGCAGTGAGCTGCAATATAAGTGTTCTGTAGACCTGCGTTCGCAATTACATCCATAAATGTCCACAACTACGTGGAATCCAAAGAAGAAATCACATTGTTATGCTTTTCCAACAACGTTTTAATTTCTAACAAAGCAAACTGTCTCTCAAGTTGGGTGGACGTCCTGTCAGGATTCAGGGGCTTTCACAGCCGTCATGCCTATACATTAGTCTTTAGTGGCATTAGCTATAGTGGGAAGACATGATGACGAAAACAATTGAAACGGATGATGAAAGTGAATTATTGAAATATGTTAAATGTGATATTTGAAAAATGAATTTAAACAATGTAGTACATAAATGCCTACTTCACTTTCAATTGACCGGGCTGCCAGGTGTTTTCATTAGCTAACATATGGCGCCATAATTTCCGTCCGCTCAATTGAGGGCAGCTAGTGCAGCTGCCGAGATTGATTTCATAAATGTACTCATCGCACCGTCTACACTTCTTTTTTTTCAAGTTGATATAAAATGACTAACAAATCCTTTTTATCTGGCCTATTTGATTTTAAATTTTAATGTTATGTGAACCAGTAAAGTCGCTGTAGACAGATGTGGTATGTTTGGGGAATTTTATATTGTTTATGCACGTTGCATTCACAAAAGCTTTGAATCTGTTATGTTCAAGCTTACCAGAACAGAATCTTCATTTCGGCAAATCAGTTACAAACAGTTCTTCTAGTCAAAGTAAATTTCCGCATGTTTTTTGGATATCGAACAAAATTCAATAAACTAAATGCACAAAAAAAAAAAATTAAATTACAAGTTTAATAAAACAAATATTATTATTAATAAAAATAAAGCTCGTTCAGTCTGGAGGTTAGAGCATAGACTTTTTGTGTGTGGGGTCCCTGGTTTGATTCCAGGTTCGGGCGAGGGACTGCGCACTGCACTTTAAGTTCATCTAGTTCTGAGTAGATACGTAAATTAGTCAGGGGTAAAGTGATGCGTGTAACTTAGCACTCCCCACTCGTGTTCAATATATATTATTTATGGATAAATTTATTATAATTTATTTTTTACTAATTTTTAATTATTTAATCTGAATTTTATTATTTTTGGCTGTGAATTTATGATGATGTTCTCTACCAGCTTAAACTTCTATACTCAATAAGGGTTGTCGTGACATTTCTTTACTTTTATTAATAAAGGTAAATAGTAACAGTAAAATTAAGTATGCATAGACATTCATAAAATCATAGAAGTTAGACATTCGAAAATTAGCTGCCTCCAGCAATCAGCTTGGATGGAAAAGTATCCTAGAGCTTTTGCCTCGTAGAATCTGATAGCGTTCTATAATTGTCACAGTAAACATAGACGCCGAGGCCTACCCACGTTGGGCGCTATACGCTCCGTAACAAAACCAATATTTTCAGAGCACTTTACTAGCCACAAAAAATCATTGAATCAAATACGGAATCATAGTTTACGATTATTTCGTATTGCTGTCTCACTTTTTCAATTATCACTTATACTTTTTATGTCTTGCTCTCATAACTAGTATCTTAGCTTAATCTAGAGCTTAATTTTTTGAATTGCGTTCATAAATTCAACGGTTTTAAAAGTGTGCAACTCTATTCACTTTAAGTCAAAATTTGGTAGTCAGTTTTTGTTAAAGAATTGAAATTCGATTATATACATATAGGTATACAATTTTTTCTGCAAGACTTTTTTCTGTTTAAAATGTATGCCTCACTTCATCGTGCGTTGCTTATTGATGTAACATATAATTTATGATTTACAGCTATGTTTTTACTGATCATTAGTGCTAAAAATATTCTGGAACTTTGAGCTATACTTCTCGAAAAGTGGCAGACATTTATCTACAAACAGACACTTATCTACAAACATTTTGCTGCCATATTTGAAAATAAGATTTAAATAATATTCAATTAATATTTGATCAAAATCGTGTAAGAACATGAAATTTTTACCCAACGTTGTCCGAAGTAATTGTTTTACTCGGGTTTTCAATAATTTTTTTCCATCTGGTGGTATGCAAATAAGCTGCATTTTGCTGGATGCATCTATCTTAAAAAGCGAGCTTTTCTTGCATTCATGGGCATAATTTTAGCACTACGCTTGCTGGTGAATTATTTCTAGTGTAGTCTTATTGAATATCATTGTTCTGAAATCTCAAATTGAATAACTCAGATTCGAATTAATAAATATAATTGCAAAATTGCAATCAAATATTATATATTCAATCAGTATTTATTGTTTTTTCACCTTCACTTTTATAAAGTCTCATTTTCAAATATAGCATTTCACATATAATTCTATTCGAATCAGAACATCTTTCCCAACCAAACAAAGTAAAACTAGAGTAGACAAAAAATATTTGATTGATGTGGCATTTCACCCTCATATATTTCAATCCATAATCGAATCTAGGAATGTAGCTCTTGTATCTAAAAAAAAAACTTGAATCCACTTCCTATCAAAGTGTATCAAATATCATTCACAACCTTATTCATATTACCCAACTTTATTCTTCCCAATCGATACACGATACCACATAGAACATTGATACTCCTCCGCATTACCACAATATTTACGTAGCCTATAAAACGCATTCAACGAATCACTTACCATATTCCAAATCCGAGATCCTCCTATAAACGTTGAATATTTGACTATATCATCCAGAATCCAGATTTTTCATCTACCTTCTAAAACCCTATCAGCAACATAAAAAATTACCATAAATACATTTTATCCTTCAACTAACGACTATTATTTTAAACGTTATTGAGGATTCATATCTGTCCGATTTACCACCGTAGACCGCCTTTCGGATGCTTTTGCGTTCAAACGGAATGCCTTCTCATTTTTCACTTCTGTTTTGAAGCGCCCTTGTAAATTGAAAGCAAAGACTCGACAGCATGAGGTATACTCGAACCCGGTACGTTTGCGAACTTCCGAAATTCCTGAGAATCGGAAAGCAGACCCTTAAGTGCGTGCAACTCACATATGGTTGTATCGAGTGTACGTATGTTCTGCGAACTCTGTCTGAGTCAGACATAATTTTGATTTTTGAAGGAGAACGAACAAGATTCGTTCCGGGAGTCTCGAGGGCGTCAAGGAAGTAGACAGGCACTTGTTTGCTATCATTTTACTGTATGGTTGGTATCATGAGATGGAGTTGCCCTAGCAATGGAGAGCAGATTTTTGGAGTATCAGAGTCTTGGATATATTGGATCTTGCTCTTCGATGTGAAACTTGTTTGCATAATGAAAAATACCAATGTTGCCGACAGACACATAAATGTGATTTAATATTGATGATATGGAATTCAAGATTTGAACACTAGTGATTTTTCTGCCAAAAAAACATTTAACTTGTGTTGTTTTTAGGGTAAATTACTGAGAAATTTCAATAGCAACCGTCGAAAAAATACAAATTCTCTTAAAATGATCTTCGTTTGAGTGCGTAAGTCTGTGCATTGTGCGGATAATCTAAAATAAAACTGATCGGACGTAAAATAATTCGTTTTATCAAAAAATTTCAAATCAATTTATTAAAGCCTAAGTGATTTTCGCTTTAATTTTGCTGACTAAAAAAAACATTGGCAAATTTTTATTAATTTAATTTACTTTATTTAACCAACATGATAATCAATGCTCATAATATATGAATGACAAATAATAAATAAAAAAACACTGAAAAATTGCTTAAAATATCGAAACAAAAATGTATTGGAAACGTTGTACATTCTAAGATAATAAAGTATGCTAATGCTTTTGAATATCTTGCAGCATCTATTTACCACATCATCAGTTGCATATGTGGATATTTTTTAAGCAAACAATTGGATCGGTTGTCCCTTGTAGATATACAGTACAGCACGGATAAGTACAACACTTAAGTGCAAAATACGCATAAGTGCACAGAAAGTTGATACACCGATTTTTTTTGGTTATTTTTCATACATTTATGGTCGGATAAGTGCAACACCGTTAAGTACACAGCACGTGTAAGTGCACATTTTATTTTGCACTAAGTCAAACATATTTATTAAATGTGCACATGGTCTTTTCTAAGTGCACATGGTCTTTTCTATATGAAAACTGTTTTATCAAAATACATAAGTACATAGTTTTTAGCATACAAATTTATTGATCTAGAGACTTATCCTCATTGTTCCTCCTTATCAAAGGCATGTTGGGGGAATTCCTGAAAGAACTATGTGACGAAATAAGCGAAAACCTAACCTTAACATCGCATGATAAATTCTGTCTTCTACTTATCTCGATATCGGCTTCAACAAACTAGCCATAAGTTGCATGTGCCCAAAGCCAACTGTCCATATAATATGAGATAACAATTAGTAGATAATTACCTGCATAGAGGATGCAATGATAGAGTAGTCGTAAAAGATGATAATGGATAGTTTGTAGAGCATCTATATGAAAAGTTAGATAGCACGGCCGTTCCTCGTTTCGGTTTCCTAATCGATAGCAATCGTAACATCTATGAAATTTTCCGAGTCTAGTTCTTTCGGTTTAATTCTGCTAAGTTGTGCAAATTTCTTTAAAGCCAACTCTGTTGGAATGGCGAACGAAATCAATCATATTAACTGGCACTCATTTCTTCGCTGCTCTGACGTTAATGAGGCTCTCCATAGGCTTTATGTCTTCCTCGCTAATCTCATTCCTCGCTTCACTCCCACATGTCGTCCCAGGAGACCCAATGATGCTCCCTGGTTCACCTCTGAAGTTGCTGCTGCTCATAGGGCAAAGAATGTTGCTCGTACCAAATTTAAACGTTCAGCTTTGCATGATGACCTGCTTGGGATTAAAAAGCAATGCTCTCATGCAAAGAGGATCGCTAAAGAAGCCATGCGTGCCTACATTGCCAGAGTTGAGGCTTCTATTAGTTCCAACAATTCAAAACCCTTCTGGTCATTTATTCACTCACTGAAAAAATCCCCCGTCATTCCTCAAAATTTGTTTCTTGATGAAACTTCTGCCGCTACAACTGAAGAGACCTGTGAGCTCATTGCTCGTTTTTTCTCGTCATTTTCTTCCCCACAAAACCCTCTTGCTCCTCCACATGTTTTTTTCACCACTCCCTCGTCGTTTCGCGCTAACCTTAGAGCACTCTCTTCATTTCGTACAAACCCTTTAGAAGTTGAATATTTAATGAGTAGTCTCGATTCTAACGCTTCTTCTGGCTCTGATGGTATTCCTAATATACTAACTAAGTCACTATCTTCTTCACTTTGTGTACCCCTGTCCATTATTTTCAACCTAAGCATCGCTTCTGGTGTTTTTCCTTCCATATGGAAATCAGCCAACATTTTTCCCATACTTAAGGCATTTGACCCCGCTTGTATCTCCAATTACCGTCCAATATCGCTTCTACCTTGCTTTAGCAAGCTACTTGAGAGAGTTGTCTACAACAGAATTTATCCTCTACTCGAGCCTTTCCTTGCCAACGAGCAACATGGATTTGTCAAAGGTAAATCCACTGTTACCAATTTGTTATCTTTCAGCAATACTGTTGCTTCTGCCATCGATCAGCAAAGACAGGTGGATGTTCTTTACACTGATTTTTCTAAGGCATTCGACTCTGTTAATCACGTGCTTCTTCTCTTGATATTAGAGAAATATGGTTTTTATGGACCGCTGCTCTTCTGGCTTTCTTCTTACATTTCGTCAAGTTTATGCCAAAACCATGAATGTGCTAAAATGCTATTTCGAGTAAAATCAAAATGAAAATTTGACATAATATTTTAAATCAGTTTTAAAATATAAGAACCATTTTTATTTGAATTAAGGAAGATAATATTCTAATACTATTCCGTTACACTAAAACAATCAATCTGCACATTCATGATTTTGGCGTAACGCATTTTGCAAATACTTAGTTTTTAGGTGATTCATAAAATTGAAATTTTGACTTTGTGTAGGCATGAAATGGAATTTTACATTTCTGGTTTTGGCAAATTGTTTATACAAGAATTCCGCGTATAATGACATGAAAAACTGAAAATCACCAAAAAAGCACATTCATGGTTTTGGCGTACACCCGACGATTTATGAACGTGCTTGTGTTACCTCTGGTGTTCCGCAAGGCTCGATACTTGGCCCCTTATTGTTCTTAATCTTTATTAATGATCTGCCAGGTCTCCTAAACTCGTTCTCCCTTCTTTACGCAGACGATCGTAAAATATTGAGAGTAATCGATACAATTGAAGACTGCTTTCAGCTACAGAATGATCTGCACACTCTGGGCAACTGGTGTAGTGCAAATTATCTTACTCTGAATGTCTTAAAATGTCGCCAAATGTCGTTCACGCGTAAAACTAACCCTTTAGTGTTTTCTTATTGCGTTTCCGGTACCTCTCTCGATGCTGTATTCTGTTTTAAAGACCTGGGAGTTATTTTTGACACTAAACTCTTATTTGACCAACACATAATTCATATAACTGCCAAAGCGTCCAGGCTCTTGGGTTTTATACTTAGATCTTCTAAGCATTTTACTGATATTTCCACCTGTGTACACCTGTTTTGCTCTTTTGTCCGCAGCATCCTTGAATATTGTAGTCAAATATGGTGCCCACATTTTCAGTACTTAATTGATGCGGTTGAATCTGTACAACGCAGGTTCACCCGCACTCTGCTTTTCAAATTCAATTTGACTTACTGTGGGTATAGCGCGAGACTTACCATGCTGCAAATTCCATCCCTGAAATCTCGTAGGCTGTTCTTCGATGAATGCCTTCTATTTAAACTACACCATCGACTTGTCCCATCTGACCTCTGCAACCTGGTTTCCGTCCGTGTATTGGATCGGTCATGTAGATCAACTTTAACGTTTAATGTTCCATTTGCACGGGCTGATACATATTACTTTTCACCGCTGCTACGTTTACCTACACGCTGAGAAATGACCGAAATCAATATATTAGCATCTTAATATTGTTATAGTAACAGCATTGTCCCTAATACATAATTTTAACAGCTCAATATTGTATGTTAGGAAGTTACAATATTATATTTGCAGTTTAACATTACATATTAAGCTGTTAACTTTTTATATTAAGAACATCTGTAAATATAAATGTTTTAACATCTTAACATAAATATATTACTATGCTAATATAAATGTATTAAGCAAGGGTGGTGAAATTGTTGGTCATACAACAAAGTACATTGCTTGTATTGTTAGTTAGGATGTTCATATTTTATGCGGCAATAGCACACTGGAATAACCTAATATTCCGCGATCATCGAAGTTAAGCAGTGTTGGGCGCGGTTAGTACTTAGATGGGGGACCTCTTGGGACTATGGAAAAATCGTATCGACGGCGTGTTAATATTAATTATTGGTATACCAATATACTATAGTAAGACGTTAATATAACTTATTGCCATGTTACTATAATATATTGGCATGTTAATATATATTATTGGTGTGTCAATATAGTATTGTAAGATGCTAATATAACTTATTGCCATGTTAATATTTAATATTGGCCTACTAATGTAATATTGTAACAGAAAAATTCACCACACGCATGTCAATATATAACATTTTAAGAATGCTATGTGCGGGCAATATAATGTTATTGCTAGGTCAATATAATAATGTTAAGATATGTTTTTAATATAAATATATTAGCTGCAAAATATATTAAGGGTAGAACAATGATTTTTCAGCGTGTAGGCAGCATAACCAACTCAGACTTGGTTCCCTACCACCGACCTTGATGCTTTTCAAAAACATGTTAAAAGATAAAGTAATTACTTATTCTGTTTAATGCATGTTCATCTTGGCTAATTGTATATTTAAATTTTGGATTCTTATTTTCTATTGAATTATGATACTCTTGTTCGTTTTATATATATTTTTATTTTTATTTATCATTGTCTATTGCGTAATTGGACTTATCTGTTGTTATAGACATTATTGTCAATAAATAAATACATAAATAAATAAATAAATAAATAAGTAGCCTCTATACGAACTTTCTTAAGTTGCGCCGAATTCGAGATTTTTTTCCCTCAAAGCACAGAAAGCTTGAAGGTCATACTTCCGAAAGTTGAAATTGTGGTATGTCTATGTGTTTATTTTTTTGAATTGAATTGAAATTGAAAAAATATTTTATTTTAAATTAACCGTACATTCTTAGCCTAACTTAAAGTTTAATTAACAAGAAAACTTACAATCTAGCGGCTATACTATTTTAGCCTGCTGGCTCTGGTGGGTTTTTTTTTGGTTTTTCTATTTTTTCGGCACAAATTTTATATTCTTACACTTTAATTGTATTACCCAGCCTGTACAGTAGCTGGGATTGTCCTAGCAATGATTTTTTTAAAAACTACCTTACGCTAAAATACAATCTAACTTATACCTAATTATAACTAACTTAGCCTAATAAGACCTTAATCTTAACCTAGGTCTTAAGTCTAACCCCTTCTGTTCGTCGCGCGGCCTGTGTAGGTGAACAGCGTATCCGTGAGCCACCGCTGCACTGCTATCTTCGCGGGGCGCATAAATGTTTCATTAGAACCGCCTGTACGCCCTAGTGACTGAATCAGTCCGTTCTCATGTCCGTCTGTTTGGCTGTAGAATCGTTTCGTCAATTCCACAACACGGTCCCTAAGTGGCTTCAATCCTGACTCCTGATATAGGAGAAGGTTCTTCGGCCACTTTTTAGTTACCGGGTTGTAGAACCTGCCAGTGCAGAAGCGGAGGATTCTTCTCTCGAACATCTCCGCTTCGGCCAAGACAGTCTTTGAGCAGGTAATCCAGGATGGGGATGCATAAGTCAGGATGGGTCGGATGAGGGTTTGATAGCAAATGGATTTAGCTTTGGTGGTCATGCCCATCTTTTTGGCGAAAAGAGGTCGGATGCGTTGAAATGCGGATTTGGCAGCTTTATGTGTTTATTTTGTTCAGATTCGTTTGTACACTCAGAAAAATTTCACCACTCAACACTTTTTTAGAATCACTTTAAATCAAAAGTTGAAATCACTTTGAAATAAAAAGCGAATCTTATTTGAATTTTTATAAAAATATTTATTATAAAAATTTTATTTTCAAATCAAAATTTTTTCATCATTGAATTAAAAAGAAACGTATATGGCGCCAAATCATATTTGAACATTTTTGATTCAAAAATTTTCAAATATGATTTGGCTCCATTTATGTTTCTTTTTGATTCAATGATGAAAAATTTTGATTTGAAAATAAAATTTTTATAATAAAGTGGAATTCAAATAAGATTCGCTTTTTATTTCAAAGTGAATTCAACTTTTGATTTAAATTTGATTCTATAAAATGACATTTTTCTGAGTGTACATATTTGCAGTACATACTTAAGCAGTTTTCGTGAGTTCCTTTGATATTTTTATTCCGATAAATTTATTGCGAGTGGTTTATTGTGCAGTATTTTTTATTGCGGTGTAATGGCATCCAAAAGGAAATTAGTTACATTAACTATGCAACAAAAAATCGAAATTTTGAACAAATTAAGTAGCATAACAACGAAGGAACTCTCCATTGAGTACGGGTGTGATGTTTCAACGATCTCTAGATGTAAATGTAATGGTGAAAGAAATCGCAAAATTGCTATGGATAACAAACATGTAGAAAAGAAGAGGATTCGTAGTGGCCATCATGAAATTTTGTATAAAGCTATGTTGATATGATTCCAGCAGCTGAGGGTTAAAAATTCCGTTGAGGATTAAAAATTGGAGAAAAAAACTAAAAAATAATATTAAATATTTCAAGTTTCGTGGAGAAAAATCAACCTTTGATGAAACAACCATCGATTATTGGATTACAAATGCCATGCATCATCAAGGACTGCGACGCTGAAGGTATTTTTTAATGCGGATTAATCTGGCTTATTCTATAAGACCCACACAGTGACACTTTTGCTTCTGGAAGAGACTCTATGAAAGGCGGAAAAAACCAAAAAGAACGCATAACGCTATTATTTGTGACCGATATGAATGGATCGAAAAAATATATTCATGTCATTGGTAATCCTTCAATACCGGAGGATCCATCGAATAAACTTTTAGCTTATGTCTATAATTTGGATTGTTATGGAGAGTTAAACGAAGATGAAATAATCAATGAAGTGCGGTCAGAAAATGTAGAAGATTCTGATAATGAACAGATCATCGAAGAAACCGCCGGAGAAACAACTACAGCTACACTTCAGGGTGCATTGATTTC
This sequence comes from Nemotelus pantherinus, assembly GCA_963978885.1. NCBI lineage: Eukaryota > Metazoa > Arthropoda > Insecta > Diptera > Stratiomyidae > Nemotelus > Nemotelus pantherinus. The sequence continues at coordinate 60,771,735 of OZ022263.1, forward strand.
TCTTTCTAATAAAGGGGCCGACCTATCATCTCTAGCCGAAGTGAAAGATGTTCTAATCAAATGTTTGGGTAAAAAAAACTTATTCAAAACAAAATATCTGACTTCTTTAAAAATTAAAAATAAACTACATATGTACACATTACGCTAAAATTTTGAAAAAGTATTATTTATTTTGTGTAATTTATTCAGTGGTTTACTCATGAAAAGATTTATTTTTGTTTTACCTTTTTTCATATGAATAAATATCTCATTATTTTGTTAAGATATTTTCATTTACTATTGACTTTTAGAATAGAAAAATTTCAAATTAAACATAGCACTGATAAGTGCACAACACATATAAGTGCACAAAAGTCACGTGGATCAACGATGTGCTCTACTGTATTTATTATCATCTTATTATTTGTGAATAGTGCTGCTTATGCCGTCAAATGTAAAGTAGGCTGATATTACCATTTTTTTAAATGCAATTGGAAGCAAGTTTAAATTTGAAAGCTGTAAGCAGAATGGTTGTTGAAGTCGTATAGGCTGTACTTTAAGCGAACTTGTTTTCGTCCGGACTCGATTCTGTCACTATGGATTTGAAACGCTGGGCTCCAGACAACACAAGGTGTATAAACATCAAGTCACCGAAAAGTTACAAAATTCTTTGGCACATGATTTTATTGGGCCTATTTGTCTGCTCACAAGGGAAAGGATTTTGCTATATTGTGAAGAGAAACGAATGTTCTTGTCCAAGATAACGCTGAGGTCAATAGCTTCATCAGCTCCAACTTATAATTTTTTGAGAAAGTACGTGTTATGTTTGTTTATATATCTGGCCTTTACCAATATTAAAAGAGAGCTTGTTCACCATGCACCACCGCTCAAGCGAGTTAAGTTTAGACTAAAGAAAAAGTGCATCAACTTTTGATTGATCGATGTGATCAATTTTCAAATTATAAGCATTGAATAAATAGAGTACGTATGACAAAAAGTCAAAACAAATACGTTTAAAAGAAATATGTATATGAATACTGACATCCTTTCTCCATTTCATACAGAACGTTTGAGCCAAGTCCTGTTAAATTTGTGGTTTTGGAGTATATTTTTACAAAGCTATACTGTTCTTCATTCAGACGCTAATCAACTATTGAAGAAATTATGTCATAAACATACATTTTCCTGTCGAAGAGGAGAAGGCCAATGACAAACACGGCGGTTCCAGCGAAGCGTTTCCCGAGAGGAAAACCGGGTCGGTTTAGTCGTGCATTCATTCACACATCGCGGTTTCGGAACCGAGTCGGTAGACGAGAGAAATGACCAGTGCTGTCGTTTTACTGCAATTGCAGTATTTCTGCTGCAATTTGATAGAATCTATTGCAACACTGCATTTTAGTGCCATCTACTGCATTTTATCAGATTCGCTGCACATTTAATATAACGAGCAAATCTACATATGTTTAGTCTTCGCTGCACGAAACTGCAAAGTAACGTGCGAAGCAGTAGAATGCGCTTTTCTTAATACAGTCATATGATAGCTATTTTTGCAATCTGGTGATTATTAGTGAGGAAGCGTTGTTTTGGTGAAATTGGTGATAAAAAGCGAAATGGACAAGTAAGTCAATAAATATAGGACGAGGAATTTTCAGTCTGTACTGATGATAGATCCACGACAAATTTAAATGACAATATGAGGTATATGCAATTATTGTAAAACAATTAAAACAAAAAATTAGAAATTCATGTGTCCTAGTAGTGATGAAGCTCAGACTGCGAAAAAAACCGAAATACGAACAGTAATATAGAAGTATTTGGAAGGATAAATTTGAATGGATGAGTGAGAAAAATGGAAACTTGTCACTTTGTCACTTTGCGAAGGCACGGTGAAAGCGGAATACACCGAAAAAATGTCAAAAGTTCAAAGAGTCAGCCGAAATTGTTAGACATGAAAAGTAACGTGGAAGCTACGAAAACATTAAATTTGCTTAATATGGCAGAACTTAGAATTATTATGTGTGTGATCTCGAACAATCTGCCATTTGCTTTAATTCCAGCGCTAATCGATTTGATAAAATCAGTAGCTATAGATTCTGATATAGCAAAACAAATCAAATTAGGGAAAACGAAATCAGTCCAAACTATTAAAGATGCAATGTTACCTGAAAGTGTGAATTGCGTTGCAGAAACTTTAAAAATCAAAAATTCTCCTTATTAATGGATGAATCGACAGATATAGGAGGAATCAAAAGTCTGGCGTTAACATGTCGATATTTTGATTTTGCTTGTGGAAAAGCTAAAGATCGATTTTTAGCACTAATAGCGAGAATATAATGCGAAATCAATTTTCGATTCCGTCATTTCATTTTTGGCCCAACATTCAATTCGAATTGAAAATATTATTGGATATGTGGCTGACAATGCAGCAGTGATGATGGGTGGAAAAAGTGGCATCAAACGAATGTTTAAGGATATATTGCCAAACATATACACTATAGGATGTACTTGCCATTCTCCCCATTTGTGTTCGTCAGCAGCTGCAAAAAAACTGCCGTCAAATATAGAAATCTAGCAAGAAACGTTTATTTTTTATTTCGCATACCCAAAACGAACCAGCGAATTTCAGGAGCTTCATTAATACTTCAATGTTAAGGTACACAAGATTTTGAAAACATTACTCGGTGGCTTGCATTGGAACAAGTAGTTAATCGATTTATTGAGCAGTGGGAGCTTTTATATCAATATATAACAAGTCAAAAATTTTGATAGAAATCCAGACCTAGCTGTGCAAATAGCTCAAAATTTAAATGTTAAGAACAAAATTTATTACACATTTTCATCTTATATTTTAAATATAACCAGCAAAATTAATGCTGAATTTCAGTCGGAAACTCCTAAATTTCATTTAATCGTTCCTACTATAAAAATGTACTTAAAAATATCCTGCAAAATTTCGTACGTAGAGAATATTTAAACGAAGTGTTATTGAACACATCTTTGAATCTTTGAAAGATGAGCAGAATATGGAATTGAAAGATATTTATATAGGCGCAAAAGCGCATATATTAATGAGTGATATTGATGATGAAGATCAAATCCTTATAAAAATAAATTGCTTAGATTATTATCAAGAGCTGACCAAACAAATTTTCAAAATGTTTGACCTTAATGATGTTACTTTAAATAGTTTAGCAATCATAGATCCCAAAAAGCCAATGCTTTCAAAAGTAAAAAGAAGTGGTGTCAAGCTTATGAGGCTTACCACATAGTAGTAAACTGTTGAAAGAATTTTTTCGCAAATTTATTTAATGAAAACGGAGAAAGGAAATTGTTTGCAAGCTTAGAATAGATTCAAAAAGCTATATTTTCCCTGTAAACTATTAATACACTTACCATTTAAATCACAATACACAAGAATTTCCTCAATAATATTGTGAATTTTAGTGTGTGTACACAGCAGCATGTTCTGCATTTCTATCTTTAATCTGACATAACTGAAGTTAATGAATATTTGTATATATTTTTCACCAAACAACCAATTCGAATTCAATAGTATCAAATTCAATATATATGTATGCATGAGTAGCTTTGTAAAAATTTAAGTTTTTCTGCAATTTCTGCAATTACTGAACATACTTTTTTTGTAAATGGGAATAGTTTTATTTTTTGCATATGTAAGTACACACATAAGTGTGAACGCATACAGGAATATCAATCTACTGCAATTTCAAGCAGTATACTGCAATTTTAAACTTCCATTTACTGCACACCGAAAACACAAAACGACAGCACTGGAAATGACCCACCGACTCGGTTCTTCGCGCGTTTTTCGATTTGTTCATAGCTGCGAAAGCCGATTGAGCTGAAATTTTCAGGATGCATTGATGAATGCATGGGATATGGATAAGAAAATGGATTTTTGAAGAATGGCTATGATACAGCATTGGAAAATGAAACATTTGTGAGCACTTAGTTTCTAAAAGCAGGCAATTACAGATTTTCAAAGAAAATTAGTATTAGAATCACTTTGCCCAAAATGCATATGTATATATATACTTATATATGTTTATACATATATAAACGCATGTATGTATACACGACTACTTTTTTCACAGGCATCTATATGATACTCCGACGTAATTTGTGACTGAAACGACTCGATAGACGCTTCTAAAAACCGCCGAGTGTGTCATTGGCCGAAGACGGTTACTACAAGACTAGCCGAAATTCAACATTTTAATTGAGCTTGGGTACTGGCATCCATGGCGATTGTTTTTGCGATGAACTCAACCTCTGTGCTATGTCGCCCACATCCAAATAACAATTAAAATAAGGACACCATACATTTAGGGGGAGAATCAAGCTACGGGAGGGATACATCGTTGCCGATCGAACGTACGTGTGGACGCCAGTGATCCGCAACAGTACACTAATTATGGATAATCGATAGTCTAATTAAAGTTGCGATGTATGTTTTAGCCATTTATCTTAATGAAAGTAATCCTTCCTATATTTTTCTAAAATTTGCCTTTTGATTACGTTCTTTTCCAACCGCAGAGAAAAACAGATGTCCGTTTTTTCTTCTACAAGCTTTATTCCTTGTTGAACCATGATTTAACCAATTTTTTGCTTTGTAAAATCAGAGAGACGAACCATTCAATCGCGTAATTGCCATCTTTCTATGGTTGAGAGAGTATTTAACCATTCAAAAGTGTGGAAAACGTTTTAAATGCTGTATGAGTGAGCACTGGTGAAAATTTACTAATTAATAAAAAAAAAGTCTAGCGCATCAGAGCCGCTAGAAAACTGATTTTTGAAGAAATTATCTTTGACTGACTTAAAAATGTGTAAAACGCTTCTTTGTAGTACAATATCAACTATTTCTTATTCAAAGGAACAAAAATCATTTCCTGGCAGCATCTCCCATAACACAAATTATGAAAATGTTCAGTGCTGGCAACATTTTTCCAAAATAGCAGTAATAAGTCCACCACAACTAGCTCGTGCAAAAATTAACCCATCCTTTGAATTTCGTTTTCATCGAAAAATTCAGCGATTAAACTATATCCGGGGCTGCCATCCAAAAAAACTTACAAAACTCGGAAGACTTAAATATTGGAAGCTTATTTTATTGTAAATGCTTTACTTATGATTACAAAATAAAAGTATCTGTTGGTGCAATATTTACGAAAAAATCTGGTGCTGGCAATCCTGTGTAAAACCCCAGCCAAAAATGTAGCAAATCTGCTTCACATTAAGTTAAACCCACTCTGTGAATTTGGTTTCGATTGAAGTTGTTGAAGTTATAAGAGTGAAAAGAATTTTCGCGCTACCACCCTCAAAATTTTTCAAATTTTCAAAAACTCAATATTTGTTGCTAATTATCATTGCAAGATCATTCCAATTTAAAAATTCAATGACAACATCGCTTAGTAAAAAAATGCCAAATCAAAATTACAAAAAATTACCATAGCTGGCAGCCATTTCATGATTTTCCTACGAAATTCTTGTAAAATTTTGCTTACATTAAGGTCCATTTGCTACATGAATTTCGTTTTGATTTCATGACTGGATCGAATGTTATAGGGAAAAAAGCTTTATTTTGCTGAGCAAATTTACAAGATTTAGGTGACAAAAACTTCCATAGTAAGCAGGTCTATCTTAATTTTTCAACCAAATTGTCAAATATGGCTTAAAATAAGATTCAGACACTGTGTAAATTTCGTTTAAATTTGTTGGCTGAATCAGAAGTTATAGGCCAAAAATAAGTTTTTTAAATTAAATTTTAAAAAGACACCACTGCCACAGGGTTGCCTGCATTTTAAAATCACTTCCATCAAACTTGACCCTAGTTCATTGCAATATGTTCTGTAAATTTCATAATGATCGGCTTATCCGGCCGTCAATTCTCGTGAACAGAAGTTTCGTGTTTTGAAAATAGAGGTAATTTGGTGATGGTTTGCCGTTCTTGTGCAACTGCAAGTTTTGAAAAATTCAAATAGACATATTGAACACAAGTTCAAATTTATCAATAATTTGAATTTTAGAATTTGTCAAAAAGCAAACATTTTTCTGGAGATTCGACGATTTGAATGAATCTTTTTCAGGTGCCTTCAGTAGCTGAAGAGTTGCCCGCACCATTTTGAAAACCCATTTGTATATTGTCTTAGTTGGGTTGGGTACAAAATCTCGTATTACAATATCCCGTTTACAAAATCCCGATTACAAAATCCCGCATTTCAAAATCCTGTATTACAAAATCCCGTATTACAAAATCCCGCATTACAAAATCTCGTATTACAAAATCCCGTAGTACAAAATCCCGATTTAAAAATCCCGTAGTTTTGCATAATATAGAATCAGGCGCAGCGCCGCGCCTGATTCTATATTATGCAAAACTACGGGATTTTTCCTTTAGCTCTCTTTTTATTGTAGCTAAAGGGACGAGAGCTAAAATGAATGAAGGGGAATCAGAGAAGAAAAATTTGGCGAGGTACCAAAAAATTAAAAAAATTATTAGAAAAAGGTCTGAAACAGAAACAATCGATTATTTGAGAAGAATCGCGTACAATGTCTTTGTGTTGAAATTTATTCCTAAATAAAAACTTAAATCACTATGTTTTTTTATTTCATTATATGAATAGGTTTCATTCCACGAGATTTTGAGTTTCGGGATTTTGACTTTCGGGATTTTGAATTTCGGGATTTTGAGTTTCGGGATTTTGATACGATCCCGTCTTAGTTTATATCAATACGCTCTGCAAATTAAACGATGATCCAATCTTTCTGTCAAAAACTATGAAAAATCGGAATTTCAAAAAAAAATCTTCTGTACTTTTAGGCACTCAGGTTCCACATAGGGCTCATATTTTCGAATTTTTTATCATTAACAAGCATAAAAGATAATTATTTTCATTTCCAATACTTACTTCTAACGAAAATGTACTCTGCATAGAATTATCGGGGTATCTGGATATTCACTAAAATGCCCGCCGCCGCCAAAGGGTTAAATATGGTATATCGTAATTTCAACTAGTCATTGCACTAGTCCTGATATACATCTATGTTCCTTGAAAATTTGAGCTCAATCTGGCCGGTCATTCTAGAGATTATCTCGCTTAATCTTTTTACTGATATATATATATATATATATATATATATATATATATATATATATATATATATATATATATATATATATATATATATATATATATATATATATATATATAAATTGATATGAATTTTCGACGAAACGAGTTTCATACTAATTTTCTACGAGAATCAGTAAAAACAATAAACGTGAGCTAAGCGTAAAATTTTTCATTATTGAAAAATCAATCGTGAAATTGTACAATACTCTTGTTCTTCTTTTGCAAAAAGGAAGTTTAATCATGCGGTGGTGCAAATTACGATCCGATGTACACTTTTCGTTTAAGAACGCCAATGAAATATAGTCCTGTTTTTTTTAGGCAAGTGGCGTCCGAAACCAGCCCCATTTGAACAAGTAGAGGCAGCTTAGAGCTACCCCTTTTTAGCTTTATCACGAATGAAGAGTTTTAAGAGCGTGTTTAAAAAAGTTGTAAAGTCATTTTGATCAGGTTCAAACATAGATTTAGGCAATTGAAGTATCCCAAAAATCTGATTTCATCCTTTCCGTTTAAGGATACTGCTAACGACGATACTGTTTTTCAAAGGCGGCTTTGTTTGAATGAGTGTGAACAATGTCAACGCAGGAAACCAAGCTTGCGAAAGGCGATCCAATAAATTCAATGTTGGAAAAAAACATGTAAGGTGATATTTAGGAGCTCACTTGAGAATGTGTTGCTAATAGTACGTAAGACACCACTTTTTCACGATCGACTTGTTGGGCAATATTCACAATCATCTGTGCACATTGTTGAAATTTTATCAAGACTACCTTCATTCTTATTTCTATAAGTAAGCCGTGTCTCAGCGAAGACAAGTAAATTAAAATGGCATGATATGACGTCAAGAAATAATCTAAATGTCTTGTTAAGAAAAAAAGTCTAAAAGGGTTGCCTGATCCACGAGGAAATGCATATGTCATGAATTTATCTTTGGGGATCATATTCATAGTTATCGAATTTGATTGAAAATTTGCGGATAACAGATTTTGAATCCCGGAGGAGTTTTTATCAACCACGCTGCTGAGTATTTTTAGAAAGGCAGAAATATAATGTGAAGGCTATTTATCTGTTCTTGGATGACTAGAAGCACAAAAGGACATCATATGTAAAGGTTATGTGTTGTTGCAGAAGGCTAAGATTTAATATATATTGAGAAATTATATTTGGATTTCGGTGATAAGGTTGGGATGGATCTTGCAGGCAAAAGTATCATATGAGGTTGTAAATTGTCTGCATACAATATTTATTTAATCTTCTTTATTGATTATTTTCTTTATTATTACTAACAATTAATGATACCAATACTTTCATTAAGTTTCGTAAAAAACCAAACTCATTTTCCTGCTAGAGTAAAAGCTCTCGGTTGAAATCAGTGATATAAAAATTGTCTTCAAAAAGTATTTCTAGCGATTCATCTGATGTAATGTTAGGAGCTTGATTGACCTAGAATAACGTTTTGTTTCCTTTACTTGAGGCATATCACTGTCCCAAAAATAATGTCTCCATTGGCATTCCTTTAAAGTTGCATTGTCTAATATCTCCTTACCTTAAAAAGGTCTTCCTAGCAACCTTGGCATTGTATTCCTAAAAAAGTCCTTGAAAAAAATAATCCTGCTTTCTCTTACGAAACAAAAAATCGCAATCGAAATTCAAAAGGAGGAAAATTTCCTTTCAAACCAAGAAGGATTTAGTTCCATGGAAACTCCTACATTTTCACTTCTTTCAATTATCTGTTCTTTTCGCATTCAGGCTGGTCCTAAATCACGTAGTCCTTGAACATGCACCATTTCCGAAAGCACACTATTCACCTTCTCCAATCACAATGCAAATGGAATAATCATCCAATTTACACTTCAGCATCCATATTTCCAAAAAAAACTCGGAGAAATTCCGCCTGATTTCAATCTGCTTTCCTCGACATTAAATAACATTCGTTCCCACTTTTTCTGATTATGCTCGTTCCCTTTACATTCCATTCTCATTATGAAAATTATTGTTGGAAAATGCGAAATTTTTTCTCACTTCAGCCATGGCTGCCGGCTGTGATGCTGGCTGCTCCAGTTCGGCGAGAGAGATATAAAAAATATTTCCCAAGTGATACCGCAGTGCCTACAGTTTCCCATGCAGATATAAAAGCGGAAGTGGAATCCTACTTCATCGTACCATTAAATGTTAAGGACTCACATGCAGAATCAGCAAATCGTATTACTGACACGTTCACGCTGCTGCGACCGAGGTGAAGCCGAACCAGGCAGAGATGCGCAAGAAGCGCAAGGGAGAAAATTCAATTATGGCGAGTTCTCGGTTTAAAGAGATAAAAACTTATATTTTGACAAGAATGCGATTTTTTTATTTCTTCGTATGTCGTAAGCAGTTTTGCATACTGTGTAGTACATTTTTAAGGGCTCTCAAACACTCTTTGCTTAGTCGCACCCACTAAGATTTCGATGGGCACAGCTTTGAGTTGATGCTCGGAAAACATATATGGCTGCGTGTTTAACCCTGCATCGAAGCATTGAGAACATGTTCTTTTCAAATTTAGCAATAAAAATTGAGAGTGTACGTTGACTCATGCTGCTGGTACACTGTATCTAATTTCAGATGATTATGTAATGAGAACCGATAAATTTGGTGAGTAGGAGGATTACAATCAAATTCGCAATGTTGAACCAAAAGAGAGCACAGAATCGGTGAGGGAACAGAAGTAATTTAGAGTAGATTTTCCTCCAGGTGAATGCAATTGCGCGGAATTTATAAGATTGCCAGATAGCTATTTGGTTTTATTATCTTTGAGAGGAGTCGGTAGCAATGCATACACATTCTGTGTAGACTGTAATACGTGAACTGTGTTAGTTTTTCAAGTCGAGTTTCGAGAGCTGCATTTGGTGCATCGAGATTATTACTTCTGTATTGTGTGATTTTATTTGTCGATTGTATCTGTATGTGAAGCTTTCAAATAGATTAGTTTGTTTCTGATTAATCCACATAAAAGAAAAGATTTGATGATTTGAGTTGATGACTCTACTGGTTTCTCTATAAATCTTCAGTTGTGCAGCCATACAATGTGATGATTTTATTTAGAGTTTGTTTTTAAATAACGACTTTCTGCATATTGTATTTTGTTTACGTTTATTTGTGACTTTGTTATCGGTCCGCTAAAACTAAACAATTCTGTCTGGTTCACATTGAAAGTTTTAGTTGCGTTTAGAGGCATGAACAAATGAGTATTTTAGATAATTTTTTTGAAAATACACTATTTTATTAAACTAATATTACAAAGTTATTATCTTATGTTTTCACTCTATCTTCCAATTTTTTTCGATAAAAATATTTATTGAATGTAAACTTATAGCTGTAACTGTTGGACCCAAACCTACAATTTGTGTTCTTGTGGTGACCATCATAACTTACATACGAATTACTATAATATACTTACGAATTGCTTCTGAACTTGAGACTATTAATTGGTATATTTTCTTTGATGGGCTGCATGTAGGATCCTGGCCTTTAATATTTTTACGCTATAAAAGAAAGGGTCTGTGTTTGTGAAAAAACTTTTTACTTTTTTTATAGCTTGACGTCTTGAAAATATAGTTCCCAAATTTGGAGACAATCAAAGCAAAACTCTTGAAGCTGTTGACTATTTAGTTCCATCTCCTCTGTCATTGTAGCTCCGACAGCTTGGAGTTTAGCAGACTATTTCTCCAAACCACTTTTTAAAAATCCGTGGTCACCGCCATTTAAAAACCACTTTACCGATTCATTTAAAACTTGGCACACACTTTTCACATGTAAAATACGTTTTTACGAGTTTTTATACAGTTTTTACGAGTTTTTACTGCGAGCAGTCGAGCAACGAAATCGGTTCGAATCGATGTCGTCGCTACTATCAAATTTTCACTCTTTGGTCGCTGCTTCGACATGGCCACTTCCATTTGAGAGCATAGGACCGATTTCAGCGCGTTGCTTGACTCGACGCTCGCGACGCTCTCGTCGCTCCGTCTTGTCCGTACCCTTAGGGTCAGTGTTACCAGGTGCCAGTCAAAGAATATCCCCATTATGATGTGGAAAATTCCCCAAAATCAACCTTTTCTCCTGAAAATTTCCCATTTTTCAATATGAATATCAAAAGATATTTTGCGCTCAATCATGCTTCTTTTAACAATAACATGATTAATTTTGATTCTTGTTGAAAAATTAATGCGTTCAATCAGGCAAAAAAACTTTTTATTCACTTTTGATGCTATTACATACTTTTTATATATTATATGTTAACTTAAAGGATTGCTGGCTTTTGAATTTCAATACATATGTGTACTTATGTCTTTAAGAAAGTAGAAAAATATAATTGAAGGTAATTAAATACTCTTAACAAATATTTTATCCATGCGCAGAAAAACGAATTGCGTCAAAAGTGTTGATTAGAAAACGCATCTAAGATGTCTTGATCTTCTGCATCATTATCGTTATTATACATGGCATCTGTTGTAAACATATTTAGCATACTTTCTGATGGGGAAAAATTTACGCATCCACCATTTTTAACTTGAAGCGCAGTCGGATTATGCAATCTGCTGTAGAAATTGACATTCTGTCTCTCAATTTGTTTTTAACAATGTTAACCAATGAAAACGCCCTTTCTACTTCAGCGTTTGAAAACGGCAGCGAGGCTATGGTGAAAGCTAATTTAGATATATTGCAGAAACGGTTTGATCCAGTAGCACTTTTGCAGTTCGAAACTTCTGCCCAGAACTCGATGTCATTTTCTAGTTTTGACCATACTGTAAGATGTAAATTATTCCATTCTTCCACAGCGGAATCTATATTTACACAGTAATCTTTGAAATGCACAGCCAGATCTGTTATATCTGGTTTAACTTGGGAAGTCGCTGTCGAAGAAGTAAGTAAACTCATTTTTTTCAGAATTTCCATATTTTCTGGTATCCTGGTTTGTATTTGATCGCACAAATGTATCAAAAATTCCTTACATTTTTCTTTAGCCGTGTGAAGTGCGTTGTGATTTTTAACATTTAAGCTAGCTTGGTTAAATGAGTATCCGAAAGTTATTGAGTCAGAACTCATAACACGTCCTTTAAATTGAAAATTATGGATCTCTTCATTTTTAATTGAGCTGAGTATTTGAGGTGGTAACAGAATACGCAGATAAGTATATAACAGGCAGTTTAAATCATCAAATAACTGTAATGCATTTGCGTTTTCAGCCTGGAAAGCTTTATTAACATCTGTGACTTGTTTTAAATACTGCGCAAGAAACACGAAGTAGAGATAATTAGACTCCGAATTCATTAAGTCATATAATTGCTCTGCAGTGTAAGATTTAGCCTTTGCAAGAGCAAAATATAGTTTCAATGCATCCCATTGTTCTACTATCTTCAGAACTGCCTGATATCTGGCTAGCCATCGGGTGCCAGAAAGTTTGTCTATCTTTAATGGCAGCTTATCATTTAAAGCCACATATATTTTCCGATATTCCACTTGCCTTTTCGAACTAATAGAAAACCAACTGAAGCACTCTTTTACAATGAAATCCAAGCACTTTGGAAACGCTTTTTTGCAAGCGTGCTCTGCTGCCAAATGCAGTGAATGGCAAATGCATTTTACTACCAAAAGGCTATTATGAGATGATTTTAGTATTGACGAAAATGAATGATGAGCACCTGTCATTACATTTGCCCCATCAATCCCTATTCCTACAAGATTCTCAATTTTCAATCCATCTGTTTTTAAAATTGATTCAAAAGCATTAACGAGCGAGCTAGCATCAAAAGAAACAATGGCGACCAGTTTATAGAAACTTGTAACTATTTGCTGCCTTTTCTGGCTGTAATATTTTACCATTAGACATAACATCTTTGTGGAGTCAATGGCAGTACTCTCATCAATTATGATGGAAAATGGGTTTTTACCAATATCTCAAAATCAAATCTTTCAGAAGGCATGGAGATATAACATTTTTTATCAAGGCCATGCACTTAGTTCTGTGTAATTGCAACTCACTCAAAACTGAAGATGATTCACCCAACGATTTTATCAACAATGTAAGATGGTCAACCGATGATTTTGAGCAGTGTTCCGAAATAAATGCAGCGATTTTCAGCTCAGCAATTTTTCTTTTCGTGGAAATTGTCACTTTCATATATTGCGACGTTTTCTTCGATGAATTTGCCCATTCTGAGTGCTTGAAAGCGTCCAAGTGCTTCTTGCTATTCGAATGCTTCCTCAAATCTTTTTTCTGTGCTTGAAGGCTGCATCTACACAATTTCCAGAAGACTTTTGTCTCATCACCTGCTAAAGGCGATATCCATCCTACGGTTTATGAAAATATAGTTCCGCGAGAAATGGTTTCAAAGTGCAATAATTACCTGAGAATTCGGGCTCGTTTTCCCATACTTTTCTATACATTTGTGACATTATTTCTATAGACCTGTTTGTGTACTTGAACTGATTCGCATAGATTCACAACAATGATAGAAAGTCGTTTTTTACTTTGGCTGAAACGAAATGCAACCAATCTGAGCTTGGAATCACCGGGGATTTTCCCAGATTTTGACATATAGAATTGTACACCAAAAATCCCCAGAAAGTTCCCAATAGGTGAAGATTGTGGGGTTTCCCTAAAATATCCCCTGGCTTTTTAAATTTCCCCATTTTGGGGACAGAATTCTCCAACCTGGCATCCCTGCTTAGGGTACGGACAAAACGGAGCGACGAGAGCGTCGAGTCGAGCATAGCGTCAAGTCAAGCATGGAACAGCTCATTGAATTGTGTTCATGTAGACGCGACGAGACGCAAAATTGTAAACGAAATTTTACAGTGGCAGTCAAAATAATGAGTTCTTCAGTGTCGGATGAAGAGTTTTTTTCACCACTATACACCAAATTGCAATCAATAGACTGCTGATATATATAAATCAATAAATTTTCCTAATCACTGGTAGGAATCTAATTGACTGTGTGCAATTCTGCACCGTTCAATTATAAAAAATGTACCCAAAATTTCGAATTACCTACGAAGAACCCATTAACGCAATTCGTCTACTTACTGTATGCCATCGAAACACATTTTGCAACAACAACATACATTACCGCTGCGAGCAGTCGAGCAACGAAATCGGTTCGAATCGATGTCGTCGCTACTATTAAATTTTTACTCTTTGGTCGCTACTTCGACATGGCCACTTCCATTTGAAAGCATAGGACCGATTTCGGTATGTTGCTTGACTCGACGCTCGCGACGCTCTCGTCGCTCCGTCTTGTCCGTACCCTTAGTCGTGCGTTCATTTAGCATTGTGATGACACACACCGCGGTTTGGACGCCTCTCGGTTTTGTAGTGCAAAACTAAACCGACTCGGTTTTCCTCTCGGGAAACGCTTCGCTGGAACCGCCGTGTTTGTCATCGGCCAAAATGTTCGCAGCCTTCGTCGGCCACTTTTCATCGGTGGTCCGAGAGTCCTTCAGTAATTGTAGGTATTTCAAAAGCTGTTCATTGAATATACTTGAAATTTTCAGATAATATTTTCAAGGCCTCACACATTGAGAAAATATAATTTTCATAGATCGGTTTTTTCGAAAACTCAAAATCGGTTTTTTGAAAATTCTATGTACTCCTAGTTAAAGAAAACCTCGTGAAAATGAAGAAGTTGAGTTTGCATATGGACAAATTCGTGATTTACCTTTTTACGCCAAAGGAGTAAAAAAGTCGGCAATCTGAGTTTTTGGCCATAATAGCCGCTGTCCATGAATGAAATTCTTTTATGTCCTACATCCACTCCTTGGTACCTGGTTTGACTCCATGCATTTGGAAGGCTTTGGTCTGCTTTTTTTCTTCCTCCTTTAAAAATAAATCGACAAATCTGCTTCCTGTTTATTATTCCTGTATCTCTTCTACCCTGTATTTGATTATATTAATTCCTTCAAAGTCAAATATCTAATGCGTAAGCTGTACTACAATGTTCCGGTCCTAACAGTGTTCCTAATATATTAGTGAAATAACTTTCGTCTTTGTGTTCCTGAATCGATCGTTTTTAGAATTAACCTTTCTTCTGGTGCAATCGCTTCATCCTGAAAGACTGCTAATATTTTCCCAATTTATAAATTTAGTGATCCATCCACCGTTGTAAACTATAGACCTAATCTCTCTTTTACTGTTTCAGTAAAATAAATTTTCATATTTTGAAAGGAGTCTTTCTAATATTTTTTTGTCTCCAAGCAGTATTATTTCAACAAATGCCACTCGACAACGAGTTCTTTTCTGGAGTTATCAAATTACAGTCTCAGTTATCAACAGACTTGAAAGTTTCGGAATTTCCTGTCTTTTTCTCTCCTTATTCTCTTCCTACGTTTATTGTCTTGTCTGCAGAGTCACTAAACAGCTCGTTTTTTCCTTATTTTTTTCTTACGTCCGAAGTTCCTCAAAATCATATTCCTGGTCCTATAATTTTGATCAAAGTTGTCAATGCTCTTCCTTTTGGGTGAAACTCCTTTTTCCTCTTCATGCGGTTGACTCAAAATTATAAGAAGCAATCAAATTGAAAGAAGATTGTTACCAGCTTAAAGCTGATTTGGTTGCTTAATAGCAATTCAATTGCTTCCTTTTAAACATTTCGAAGTGCCACCAAATGCCATTCACATTTAAGTAAAAAAATCGTGTATATTTATATTTTCGGCTTTAAACACACACATTGAAGCCGCTTTGGATTCAATGAGTGAAAAATCTTTCCTGATAGTGTGATTCCACTATTCTACCATACAATTTTTCCGATCAAGTTTTAAATCTCAAGTGACCCTTCGTGACTCAAGCCATTGAAATAGATCCTTTAAGGTATTCTTCATAACATTGACGCGAACGAATAATACTAAATACAAAATACTATACTAACTAAATACAAAATACTATTTAACTGGGTTTTCTCCTCTTCTCTTGACTTTGAAAATGGACTGAAAAATCAGCATAGACAACGTATATCGACTCTAAAGCTTATCAAAGCAGAGAATAATTGATATGGGAAGCTCGATCGTTTTGCGGAATAAGCCCCCGAAGCCGAATTAAATTGGAATTGTTTTTGCGGGATGATTAAAATTGAAAAAAATTTTATTTACATAGAAAATTTTATTTGATAAAGTGGTTTCGAAAGTATGCACTTATTCTCATCAGACACCAGCACACCGTATATACTTGACTGATGCGACCACTTGCAGTTGGAAATCATAAACTTGTATTTACGCTAGTTGTAACAAATTTTAACATCTCCGACTTATATCCATCGAAATAATTTACTTGTAACGGTTATTTAATTGTGATCAGCGTAAATAAAAAAAATTTATTTTTATTCCATCGATCCAGAATTATTTTTGAGTCCTCATTATATATTCTTCAGCTTTCAGATACAAATTAAAATTCTTTGAAAATATCGTTCGATATCTACTTTTTCTGAACATATAGAAACATTTTTCTCTGAAACATCTTTATTTAGTCTGTATTGCGACAAACTCTCACAATCTCTACACAAAAACTCAATTTGCATTCTCACAGACTAATCTGATTCTTGGCATTCGAAATCTGCTGATTCTCTCAATAAAATTCTATCACCAGAAAATCGAGGTGAAATTCAGTGACAAAATATTCACCTGTCGATGTTCACGGGAATGCGAAGAAATCGTATCGTTGTCATGCAAATGAACGAAAAATGTCAATTGTGATTTTGTCGTCACGAAGATTATTTTCCAGCTTCGGTACATGAAAACGACGCAAACAGCCAGAAACGAATGCTTCAAGTGTCTGAGCTTTTTTTCTGGCGGTTTCGTCTGTTGAATGTTCAATAACGGAATTGGGTTTGGGGTTTCTTTAAGTGTTTGCCGAAAGAAAACATGTGTGGAAATAAATAGATGATGAGTGACGAGGGTTGTCGTTTATATTTGCGTGAATTCGACAAGAAGTAAGGAACGCTGGTGAAATTTGAAGTGAATAGAGATTGATGTATTGCTTTGTAAAATTTTTTTGTTGTCATAGTGGTTGTTGTAGATGTGATTTGTCGTTAGCCAAGATTCAATAGTGGTTTCTTGAAAGGAGTTCGATGTTAACGAAAATTGCAGATTCTTCAAGTAATAGACAGTACAAGATTAATACTACTACTGCTCATATACTTCTTACAAAATCAGTTTTTCAAAATGTATGTTTATCCAGAATGGAATTATGTCTGGGAGAAGTTTTCAATCAAAGACCTCAAACATGATAAAGTCAAGAAAGTTGGAAATGAAGTCGCAGTGAAAATTTCTGTAGAGTGTGCTTAGTATTACTATATTAAAATATTGTACCCCTCTATGAACTAATTTAAACGAACATACATTTGAACTTTTTGCGCAAAAAAGTAAAATTCTTCAAGTCAAATATTCGTATATGTTCAATTATAATTTGGAATATTACTAAACCTATGAAATTTTAAATTCAATGAAGTGAGATAATTTATTCGACGGCTCTCAACTTTCAATATGAGATCAATAGCATCGAAAGACAAAAATCGGGATTTTTTGAGTAATGTTGTGGAATCTTTGCAGTCAGAGAAATATATCATTTAAGTATGAAATATTTAAACCCAAGCGTCATGCAAAAATAAAACAAAATCATCATAGCACAACAACGAAACAAAATACAAAATTAGCGCCCAACGTGGGAAATTTTGGAATTGAAATATTTCTCACAATTCGTCAAAGCTTGCAAAAAAAGCCACCGAATATTTATTATGGTGTTGCTTCAATTTGATATTGAAGACATTGGTTCGGAATTGGTTTATTGTTTTCTTCAATCCAAAATTTAGTTTCTATGTTTGATTGAAACACACATGTTAGAGTGAGGCAGGTTTTAACTGAATTCTGATAATGTTCCACTGCTGTTTAGTTGCTCGATTATGTGCTGCCATATGCCAAAATAGTGGGAACGAACACAAGAAAATTTCACAGCGAGACAAAAAAAATTTAAATACAGAAGAAAACAGAAAATTTGGTGTTGAAATTGAATTTTTGGTAGTGTTTGAAAGAATAGTATAACTGCTTATGAATTTATAATATTTATATGTTATTGGTTCGAGTAATATAACTTGCTAGTTCAAGAGCAAATAAAAGGATGAAAAACACTATTTCAAAGCACCTTCAAAGTACCGGCCCCATAAGAGAGTTATTTGGGGAAACCAATTTCAACGTAGCAGTGAAGGAAGCAATAAGAAAAACAAAAAACAAACAGATAAGAATATGCTTCGATCGTAAATTGTTTGCGCATGAACAGGAATTTCGTAATAATGTTTTAATGAACGTGTCTTTGCTTTAATTTTTAAATTTTTCAATAAACATTAACTCAACAATAAAAATAATAAAATCCAAAAAAAAGCAAAATCAAAAAACAAATTCACAAAATACACTCAAAAAAGTGTATACCAAAAAAAACCAAAATACAAATCAGGACAATTCGTCAAAGTAAATGAAAAAAAATCATATGATATAAAAAAAATAACTCACCAGTTTCTTAGCACCACTCGACCATTGTTGTGAAAAGGAGCTCCATAGCACCGCAACCTTTAAAACAAAAGAACAATAATAACATTAAAGAAAAAAAGAATGGGAAATTGAAACGTAGCTATAAAAAAATTAATATCCGATTACTAAGTTTTTTTTGTGAGCTTAATTTGAACGATAAATTAAATTGAATGTTCGTTGAAAAGTAAGTGGCACACTTCCACTATATACGAAATATTTTGCAATACGAAATATTTTTTCCAGGACTAGCAATTTCATCGATCATATGCAGGATTGAACATTTTTAGGCAAACTTTAAAAACGTTGGCCGTAATTTTTACGTTTGGTCACAATGTCTACGATATTAGACGGATCGAAAAAAATACAAACCCCACATTGTAATGTAAAATCGATTTACACTACCAGACTATGGGTTTATAGTAATATGAAAGAGTGGTTGTTTTATGTTTATATTTTTTCGCATTCCGAATTTGATGACAGTCATTACCCTTTTTCAACGCTCCAGCATTTTTGCTGCGCCCGTCTTTCATCCGCCCTGCTTTATACTTTATCAGGAGATTGCTACACTTAAGGACAAAGAAGTGTTAATCAGTGCATGAACAACGCGACAACAAGCTTTTGTCTATAAAAACCCATATCTATTTGAACCTTTGGTTGCACGACCAGTTAACTGTTTCGTAAAACGAAGCTGAAATCTGGCCTCCAACACTCTATTCTTGAGCTGAATTTCACTTTTACCCTCGACTAGAGTGAGAGCACAAGCAGCGAGAAACAAAAAGGAATATTAAATTTTTAATGGTTCAAAGAGCATTGTCAAATTCACATGTGACTTATACTCATCTAACAGTCGAATGCAATAAACAACAACAATATTACCGTAATTGAAAGGTAAACAACAAATTAGGATATTGCAATAGATAGAAACTGGAACCATCTAGTAGCTTCACGTAACGGGGGGTCGGTAGCTTAGCTCGCTAACGCGTCAGTCCGAAGCAGCGATCTACTACCCGCGGGTGCGAATCCCGCCAAGCCCATGGCTGTATTGATTCGTCTTGCGTTGTCTTAACATTCGGCGACTGGGCATAATACCAGTGCTTCATTCATTAAGTGACACATTAAAGCTTTAGTAGCGACTAGGCATAACACTAGCGCTTTAGAAAATAAGAAATAAATGTGGCTCTTAAAAGAATAATGGAATAATTAATATCGGCTTCTCCCATATGTCATCGCCATCGCTAAGCATTCGCTTCAAAGGGCAATCCCCTGAGCTTTGGCATTAACATAGAAAAAAAGGGTAGCATCTCCTATAAATACTACATAAAAACTCCAGTGAATTGATCAGTTGAACAACAAGAATTTTGATTGGCAGCCACTTTTAAAACATTTGGCGCGACAATAGACTAACGTGTTGATTGATTGGAGGGGAAGCAGAAAATATTGAGTGCAAAATTAATTCAAACTAAACTAGATTTGGTAAAATGAGCTATGTAGAGCAAATTTATAGTGAAATAAACTGAAAATAAAATCACGACGTAACTCTTTTGTAAAAATTAATAAGAGGATGCGATCCCAATAAGTGTATAATCTTTGCGAGCAGTTTTTCCAGCATGTTATACTCAGGCATGAACCAATAGTTCAACCAATATATACATCTCGTCATCAAATATATTTCTGGTTATCTATCATTACCGTCCCTTTAATCTTAAGTTGAAAGAGTTTAAGTAAATGAAGCTATAATCTTTTGATTTAAAAAGCATTTTCTGTCCTAGTTATGAACACAACACAACTTTAGTTTTTTGCCAGCTGTAAGCATTATATATGGCCATAAATCTGGCCAAATGTTTCTTCCTTAACAGGAAAGTGAGTGCCCATCGAAACAAAAAGCTATTCACAACTGTTTCGTGTCCAACTCTCACCGATCCTTCGCATGCAATAGGAAGCAGTCGGATTAACTTGAAATAATTCCCAAACTGCAAAACAAAGTAATCAAAGCTTATTATAGCCTGCCTCCTTGTTTCTGAGAAACATTCAATAAAATAACCTTATATGTGATCTTTCAAGTTTTTGCTTACCTACCAGGAAGCAAAAGCTTTCTACCTCCGATTATATTAGTTAATTGTAATTTCGTCGATTTTATTTCTCTTTCAAAATGCCAAGGCTTTTCGCCTCTTTCGGGTAACGCTAATTAATATGCGTTATTCTTAGCTCTAATACTTGAATGAACATAATTTTCGATTTAAATAAATATGTGTTTAATATAAATATGATGCATGATTGAAAAAAAAACATTATTCTCTATGATTAATCGATTATGAACGATATCAACTTACGTTTGTCGGGCATGCCGGTATTCTAGAAAAACTTAAATTGATTATATGTGTGGACGTTTTAGAGACCAGTAAATCGAGTTTTCATAATCTATGTGGATGAAAATAGTTTAAATTTACACACATAGTTCGTTCCAATAATTGAACTGCTTTCATTACTGTTGAATTCCAACACCTACAGCATAATAAATATATAATTGTCCTGAAAAATATTTCACTAATTTCATCATTGTAGTCAAATCAGTATTTTCTTTTTCTTTCAGAGGAGACTTCGGAGTCAAGAGGTGTACATAAAAATCTTATAAGTCCCTCCGATAGTCAATTCGTAACAAAAAATAGCACTAGAGTTGTTAGTCAGCGTGGAGGTCTCGCCATACTGCCATGTACAGTCACCATGTCATCACCAGCCACTGTAAGTAAGTATTTTATAATGTCAGTATGTGTACGAGAAACAACAACCTCTGTTAGGGTATCTGCTTTTCAAGTCACGTACTCCGTCACTTCTTCGGTGATATGATCCTAATGGTCACTGATTTCAATGAATATTGCACTCTTGAAGCGTTAAATCTGATCGATACAGGATTATAGGGATACTAAGATTTTCGAAATGCTTACATGCATGTGCAGAAGTGAAATTATGTAAAATCTCTGTACTGTTCACAAAGTAACGACTTTCAATCTTTTAATATTATTTAATTAAAAAGGATGAATAATCTAGGCACGTAATTAAAAAATAAACAATATATGTATATTCAACAATTTCAGTATATACTCCCACGCTCACAAAATCTATGTTATTTCTTAAACCTGTCAAAATCCCCCTTCTGTAAATAAATTTTTACACCTTCTTAACGGCACAGAGCGAAATAACCTTAGCACCTCATTAGCAAACACCCGTACTAATGCTCAAAAACATCTCAAGAAAATAATTACTTACGTGAGTTTTATAGCAATGATTCGCCGACAACACCATAGTCGAACCAGACAAGCAAATAATATTCCCCCAAAAATTTCAATATTCTCGTAAACAGGCACGCAGGACATATTCCACCCTACCACCCGGCAATCATTCATTCAACGCAAGTAGCTCTGACAATTATTTACATTGGAACGCATAATATTCAAATTTCCGTGAAAGACTGCTTGGCATTAAATTTTATTAGTCATTGTAGAAGACAATGTCTCCGTCGAATGAAAATTACACAATTTGGACTCAAATGAACTTGGATGGAATCCTGCTGCTCCGCGTTTGTTCATCTTTGGGCTACGTGGTTGCTATCGTGGTTCCACCTATCCCAGCTTGATTTTGTTACGTCACAGTCTCATTATATCGCAAACTTTCACGTAGACTGTCTACGTTTAACGAGTCCCGACGAATAAAGCACATTTGGAAAATGTTTGTGGAAAAATTATTTTGCAGTTTGCTACGTTGAAGAAAGAAAAAGAGCAAAAATTTAGCTGTGTGGATCTTTAACAGGGTTTGACGTAGCTGAAGGTCAATCGCTAGAAATTGTTGAAAAACTTCTACCTAAAATAAATAGTCTCCATACAAATTCAATGATTGTAAGCAATCTTTTTTTCAAAGATTATTCAAAAAATGCAAATTCTTAATATTCCAACCAAGTTATTTGAAATAATACTTTTCTGTGACTTATTCTTGACGTTCGCTTAAAACTTTCCAAAACAAATTCAGAATAATTCCATGCAATTCCAACTTCATAGCAGACATTTTAGAATAAACAACTGAAAGATAAAGTAAACTCTGGTTAAGAATATATCAAACTTTCAAACAAATCAATATTTGAACAGTATAGCCTTCTTTACAAATGTGTGTTTTTTTCTGATTGTGTTTCGCAAAATCCGAGTGTGTATATTTGTGAGACATTTAAATGATGAAAGCGTGGAAAACCCATATGATTTTTCATGTGAAATTGAATCGAGAATTTTCAAGCATCACTTAAATAAAAACACACAAACTCTCAGATTGTGTTCCCCGTTGGTAATACGAAGAAGTCTAATTTCTCGACGATGTATGTATATTTTGTCAGAGAAACTAACAAAGTGAACCCTCATGTTCATTGTTCCTTCGTTTCGATTTCAGTTAAATTCTTCTTAGTTTAAAAAAGTATAGAGTTAGTGGCAGATTCATAATACGTCTAGGCATTGGTTCCGTGCATTAGGATTTTTTCATTGAATATCAACAAATTTTGGTTGCTGCGTTCAAAAAGGACTTGAGATTCTAGGCCTGCCCGTACCTTTCTCACACAACAAATTTTCAGGGCATTTGTTCATTGTAGTGAAGATAGAAAAATCAAAAGCCACCAGAAGTATTTCTGCTGTGAAGATCATTAAGCGCATAAATAGGAAACAAAGAAAAACAGCTGTAGTGCTTAGGAACCGCTAGAAAAACTGCTTTCGCTTGAGGGCTTATCCTATTAAGATTCGCTGCCAACATCGCTAAGTAAAAAAATAATAAAAGCGCTTCATGCTGACAAAACTTTATTAGACCTGCAACCAAAAATCTATCACTACCATGTCACGTCGAGATGAACACATCCTGTGAATTTTGTCTTCATCCAATGACTGCATCCGAAGTTAAAAGCATGGAAAAAAAACCGTAAAATATCCGAAACATGTAGACCTAAAATATTGACGGTTTTAATCATTTGAAAATTTAATTATTGTTTCTTTGACTGAAATTCTTTTGAGAAACCTCTTTCGGACGAGCCACTGTCAGTGTTTATTTCAATCTTTGCTAAAGAATCATCCCATTTTTGCCCTGCGTGCCTTAGTCTGATTAGTTCAGTCTTGTCGTGTATGCTTGCACGGACATTTCTTTCACGTTACGGCACGCTGACGTCACAAGATTCATCACAAACGCAAAACAAGGAAGTGAAGATTCCGCGTAGGAATCATTATAACCGTGCAGGAATCATTGTCGACCTAAACCTTACTCGGAATCAATTTCTCATTAAAATATCAATCAAAATCAATTTAGTTATTTCAATCAAAAGCTAAACGAACACAAATGTTTACTGACAATTCAAATTATGTTTCTTTATTATTCAGACAATGGTGTGGGATCCTGTGCCTTCCATACTCGCCCACGACTAATAAAAATCAATCCTTAGATTCAGAAAGGAATGTAACTTTTAGGGTAATTCAAAAACATAATCAATAAATATGCTCATCGAATAAGAAACAATATGTCGATGTGTTTTTTGTTTATATGTATTGTTAAAAATAAAAGCTATCAGACTGTAAACTTCACTAAGATATAAAACTTAAAATCAAATTTAAAGGAAATAAAAATAAAAATAAATGTGAATGAAATTATACTAAACGTCGTTAAAAATTCTTATAATTATACGCTTTCTACCGGTAAAGGCTTTTTGTCTCCAATTTCTTCAATTAAAATTCTCAATATTTAAATTGTTTTGTTTTGCGTAGTAAAATATCTCTATTCCGTAGCTATTTGAGAAATTTGGTCTTTGTAATTCAAATAATTTATCGTCTAATTTTTGTTTCTTCCTTTACTTTGCACCAACTTCCTATCCTTTGTTTTCTCGGCCGTCAATTGAGGATCATCTTTCGCTTTAATTCTTTTGCAAACTTTTACGAAATTTGTCCGATCTCACATATTGCTCTGGATAATCGCTATTTTTGAAGAAAACTCGTTTCTGCCTCAGTGTTCCCACAAAATTTAGTCCGTGTTATTTTTATCTATCTCCGCCTAAACTCAACATTACAATCAAATACATACTAGAATGTTCAAATTTGAGGTTCTATTTTAAACTTGCCGGCATTTTTTAGTTTAAAATTCGAATAATTTCTCGAAGAACAGACGTAAATTGGCCACCAAGATCATGCGATTTAATACTACTGGACTTTTTCTTATGGAGTTTTTTTTAAAACTTAAGTTAATGCGGACGATTTTCAAACTATTCAACACCTCAAAGACAACATCATTGAACAAATGTCATTAATTGAACCATCACTATGCGAAAAAGTTATTGAAAGTTTGAACTTTTCCATTATCAATTTGAACAATGTACTTTGATTTCTTATAAATTCAACTAAAGATTTCATACAATTTATGTCCTTCCTTCAACAATTAAAAATATACCTCAAATTTGATCACCCTTTATATACCATTTCAATTTTCATTTGATATTGGACACTTTTAACTTGTCTCATCTGTACCTGGCTGGGGGATCTCTCCCACGCAGCGTAGCAAATGCTAAAGAACATCCTTCAGTTCGAGAAAAAGTCCGGGGCCTTTGATGGCCGCTTGCATTGAACTTTCTTTCTCGTGGTCCATCTATCTGGTATCACTATGGACCAATAGGTCTATGTGTGGGCCTTGTGCGAGCCAGTACAACCTAACCTAACCACAGCCCTTAATTTTTTGCTTTTGTTTTTTCTTCTATTTTTAAAAAAAAAAAAAAACCTTATTTCCGTGCCAATACTCATTAATCTAAATTCCCTTTTTACTTCCTTAGCTGAGCCAAATTTTTAATTAGTCCCAAAATTTTACGGTATTTTTCCATTACGCCACAAAATTTTTCCCCTCTGGAGTGTGGCCAACTTAATTAGCACGTCTTTCAATTAAAAGGTTTGCTCTAGAATCTAAAAAGTTTAGGATCGGTCGTTGCAAGATTTCACCATACAGCAATCAGAGACTCAAACCGATTCTAAATTTGTCTTAATGATGCTATATGACATATATGAACCATTGACTTATTATCAGGTCTTGTTAACTTTCGCTTTTTGCGGGTGTACATTTAGTAGAAGGCATTTATTATTTATTTCAACCAAACAAGGCGTACAAAAAAACATTTACAATTAATATTTAACAATTTATATAAATTTGTACAATTCACAATAATGGAAGAATTTTAAAAACATAACCATCTTTGGTAGGATATTGGAAAGGGCATTCAGGACGTGAGCACCTCAGTCGGATCAGCTTTAAACCTAGGTCGGGAAATGGTTGAGGAATAGTGTTTCGAGAAACTATTGAATATTTTGCAACATCTATTGATTGGCTTATTGTTGGCGTAAATTGTGTGGTGTCGGTATTCATTCAGTAATTCAGTAAAGCCTCGTCTGTCTTACTGATTCGTAGAAGGTGATCTGATTGTACAGGGACACAACGTTGATCAAGCCCCTAATAACATCAAAAGTAAAGCAGGAACATATGACTATCCTCCGCGAAGATAGACTTGATAGATTTAAGAGACTTAGCCTGTATCTGTATGAAAGTAAATTATCAAATTCGTAAGGATTATACAGATCTCTCAACGCAAATAGCAAAAACTGCTTCTGCACTGATTCGAGCCTATCGCTATGGAGATCAAAGGTAGGATGCCAGACAATACATGCATATTCGAGCAATGGTCGAACTAAAGCTATGCATAAAGACTTCGTGACCCATAGGTTTTTGAATTCCTTCGCACGTCTTTTGATGAATCCACGCTGCTTATTAGCCTTGCTTAAGGCTTTGTCATAGTGTAAATTAAAACGCAGTTTTTTTTCCTAAGTAACCCCGAGGACGATGACATTGTCAACATTATTGATTGTAACATTATAGAGGCGGTAATCAAAATTTATATTACTGGTTTTGCGGGAAAAACTAATGACTTGATATTTACTGACATTAATGTCGAGATTATTTTGTTTGCACCACTGCTTAAGAGAAATAAATTTCAATTGAAGGAAAACTGAGTCTGATTTCGATTTAATTGTGTGGTGCATTTTCAGATCATCTGTATAAAAAAGGTGAGGGATGTCTGCTAAAACTTCAGAAAGATCCTATACGAAAATATTGAATAAAAGAGGCCCCAAGTGACTACCTTGAGCTCGATTTTTTTTAATAGGATACCCTGAAACTTAACGTACTGCGTCCTGTTTCGAAGATAAGAGTCTAACCAGTTTAATGAGAGACCCGAGATGCCAAATTTCGGTAGTTTGATTCGAAGAATATCATGATCAACACGATCAAAGGCCTTGCTGAAGTCTGTGTAGATGGTATCAATTTGATGCCCTTTTTCCATGCTACAAAGAACATCTGAGACGAGAATCACGAGATTGGTAGAAGTTGACCTGCCTTTTCTAAAACCATGTTGTTATTCATTTAGAAGAGGCTATATTAGAGTAGTGAGCTTATCACAGACAATCTTGTCAAATAGTTTAGGCAATGCTGATAGAATTGCAATACCTCTGTAATTGTCAACTGACCGCCTATCACCACATTTAAAAATCGGGGTCAGATGGGATGATTTCCATTCATGTGTACACTGATGGCTCAAAACTGAGCAACGAAGTTGGCGGTAGTGTATATTCGGGTGAACTGAACTTGAAGTTTCCAGATCATTGTAACCAGAAGTCGTAGCTATTTTCAATCAATCAACTGGCTTCTGTGTAATCAAATATTCGGAGTGAACAGTCAAATGGTTATCAATTTCTAGGCTGGTCATCGTATTTCTCCCGAAATTGCCGCTGAACGCCATGCATCTCTTAGCGAGATGAGAAAAATTTCGCAATGCAATTGATCTGGCTACCTGGACATAAGAATTTTCGGATCATTAGTGATGTCGATGAGCTGGCGATGCTTGGTATGTCGCTACAAAAGGATTCATGTCTCTTGCATATATTTATACTCATGTTATTGAATAAACTAACCATTAGGCGAATATACTTTGAGAACGCTCAAAGGATCAAGGCAATAATAGGTCTCTGACTTGCAACGCACCAGGCAGCTTTGGGGCTCAACACGGAGCACTCTTCGCTAAGCTGTGGCCTTTTTTACGGGACACTGTCTCATAGGGTGTCACGCCCAATAATTGCTGCCAAAGTTGCGGCTTAGAGGAGAAAGAGGAATTAGTCCTCCACCTCATGTGTCAGTGTCCGACCTTGGCGAGGAGAAGACTGTCATTGTTTAGTGCACATTTCCCCACAATTCTGATTGATCTATCTGCCGTTGGCTTAAAGAGGATAGCACGGTTCATTTAAACTACCAGATGGCTCGCCGACAATTATTTGTGATCCCATTCTACTGGATGTTTGCTCATAATTCCCCGATACATAAATCTTGTGACCCAAGCTGAAGATCCAATTATCGTCCTACTACACTTCTTTCTTGTTCTAGTAAAGTACTCGAAAGAGTTGTTTACAATAGGCTATTTCCTATATTTCATTCTTTGCTTATTCCTGTGCAGCATGGGTTTGTAAAAGGTAGATGCCCCCCTCTAACCTCTTAATCTTACCTAACTTGGTCGCTTTTGCGTTAGACCAGCAGTAGCCAATTGATTTGGTGTACACTTTCGACTCTATTGATCACCAGCTCCTTCTTTTAAAACACCAAAGCTATGGAGTATCTGATGTTTCTGGTAGTAACTGTGTTGTATCTGTGAATTCACGTTCTTCTTTCCATTACTGCCCTCTTTCTGGGATTCCTCAAGACTCAATACTAGGTTCTCTGTTATTCCTGGTATTTATCAAAGACCTCTCTTCCGTTATCTATTCTCCCTGTTTTCTATTTGCTGATGACTTTAAGATGTTGATTCGCTTGATGATTGTCACCAGTTGCAGTATAATCTTTGAGCTTCGAGTGAGTGGTGCTCAAGGAACTTTTTACTTTGAATATATTTAAATATCACCTAATGTCTTATACGTTTTCAATATTTTGTCTTATCTTTTTCTAATCCTTATCCAGATCGCCTCTTGAGGGTCTCAATAATTTTAAGGATATTAATGTGCTCTTCGGATCAAAGCTTAAATTTAATAAACACATCACATACATAAATGCCAAGGCCTCCCGTTTGTCCGGTATTGTCCTCAGGTCTTCCTCTCGTTTTACTAACACCACTACTTTTATCCACCTATCCTTGTCACTTGTGCGTAGCATTCTCGAATACGTTATTAGGCCGGATCTGCCCACCTTGCCCATTTAAATGATGCCATAGAGTGCGTGCAGCGTACATTTACACCCTCATTATTATTTAGATTTCACATACCTTATTGTGAGTATAGTGATCGTTTGTTCTTACTCCAAAGTCCTTCCTTAAAACCTCATCGATTGTTACTTGATGAGTGCCTACTTTTTAGGCTCCTCCACTGTCCTATGCTATCTGATATTGGTTCAAAGCATTTGCTTCGCGTGATAAATCACTCAGATAGATCTTCGTCAGTATTCATAATACCGTTTTCGCGAACTGACATTCTTTTCCATTCGCCATTATTACATATCCCCAGGAGACACAATTACCTACAGCTTGGTCTTTTACCACTAAGCTGCTCTCGTTTTAGACGGCATATCATAGCCTTAATTCTTGAAACTTCTCATAATTTTTGATTTTTTTAATGACTTTTCGTTAACCTTCTTTACATTATTGTTTTTCACGACTTCTTCTGTCATTATTTCATTTTTTTGTTCTTATATTAATTATATAATTTTTTGTTTTGTATTGTATTGCTATCGTACTTTACCTTTTTTTGATTTTGATTAATAATTGATAAATGTAATTTTATGTATTGTTTAATGAATTATCTCTTGTTTTGTTCATTCTGTTTTTGTAATTCGGCTGGTTCCTGTTTAAACGGAAATAAATAAATAAATAAATATTGGCATAGAAGGATACGCTAACAGTTGTATCGCAAAGAGCCTCTTTTGTGCCTAACTCTGTCTCTCAGTAGTTATAGACTGGCAGCTATTCAAACTTATCTAGCTCAATGAAATAAACGTCTAGAATTTTGGTAGCCTCGATCTTTTCATATGTTAATAAGCTCACAGAACGATACAAAAAAATACTCCTAGTGATTTGAAACGGCTGATCTAAAGTATACAAGTGTATTACTTTTTTCATTTTGCATTTACAAAGGCTTTTGACAATAAGACGACACTCTAACTATCCCACATTAGTATTCCGTTTACTTTGGTGTCAGCGTTTAGTCAGATAGCAGTATTTTATTATGTATTGACTAGGTAAATGGTTACCGATTATAATTTGGGGAAGTAAAAGCAAATGTTCATTTGTCTAAATTTCTCTGTTTTATCTCGAAAATTTGTTATGTCTAAAAAAAGTGCCAAAGTATTAAGTATTAAGTATTAAGTATGAGTAAATTATTTCCATGGATATAAGTCGGAGATGTTAAAATTTGTCACAACCAGCGTAAATAACAATTAATGATTTCCAACTGCAAGTGGTCACACCAGTCAAATATGCACTGTGTGCTGGTGTCTGATGAGAATCAGTGCATGCTTTTGAAACCACTTTGTCAAATAAAAATTTTCAAGTTAAATAAAATTTTTTTCAATTTTAATCATCCCGCAAAAATAATTCCAATTTGATTCTGCTTTCGGAGGCTTATTCCGCAAAACGATCGAGTTTCCTGTATCAATTATTCTCTGCTTTGATAAGCTTTAGAGACGATATACGTTGTCTATGCGATTATAGACAAGAAGGGAACCGTGATCACAAATCAATAACCTTTATTAAGTATTGTTAAACTAAACGTAATCTTCGATGATTTAAAGCTTATTTTCGTTTCGTCTTTCTTTAGTGTTTATTGATTCTACCACTGGCGTCCAATATTATGATATAAATCATCATGGAAAACTTTAGACATTTTTGAGGAATTTCACAATTTCTGTAAATATTGAGTACAGCCAGTTGAAAATCGCTGATTTTAGATAAGCAACCACGATTATTTTTTAATTGAAAAAAGTTTTGGTTTTGCATTTTTTTTTTATATTTACATTCTTAACAATAAAAAACCTAAGTTCAATTAACAATAAAAAATTTAAAATCTACCCGCTATACTATTTTGGCCTGATGGCTCTTAATCTTTATTGTATTTAAGATCTTACATTACCCAGTCTGTACGTTAGCTAGGATCATATTGCCAATAAAGACTTACATTATATCTTATTTATAACTTATCTTATACCTAATTGCTACTAGCTTAGCCAAAATAAACCCAAATCTTTTTCAATGTTTTAAATCTAACCCCTCTTATTTGCTGTGAGGCCTTCATAAGCATACGTATGCCAGGAATGTCTATTAAATATGCGAATATTTTGGAAGAA
This sequence comes from Nemotelus pantherinus, assembly GCA_963978885.1. Lineage (NCBI taxonomy): Eukaryota > Metazoa > Arthropoda > Insecta > Diptera > Stratiomyidae > Nemotelus > Nemotelus pantherinus. Next base: position 60,802,829 of record OZ022263.1, read on the forward strand.
ATTCTTTCGTTCTTGATTCAAAAAACTTCACAATTTCTTATTAGGACAGAAAAATATCTTTCCCAGACCTGGTTTGGCGTAGCCCAAGTAATATTAAGCTAGTTAGTTAAATCTTCAATTCGAAATTTGCGTGTACACTCACACTGCTAAGCAACATTTAGTTGATGTGAAAGTGATTGAATTATTTCTCGTTCTTGGACGAACTTGAGCTCATGAAAACCAAAAACGAAAGCCTACTTGTTGCATTCGAATAAATTACCGATAGGACCTTTCATTAATAGCGTTTTCTAATATCCTTGCCCTCATTTTTCCACACTTACTGCACACGCGAACATAATTACATACGATAAGCCAGGTAACAACATAAACACAATTAAGGATTTATTAATTTTCGTACTATCTAGATAAAAGCACTCCGTAATGTACTTGCTCTCAAAATGATATGCGTACCTCCATTAACAAAATCCTCATTTTAGGACAAATCAGGACCAAAGCATTTAATTTCGAAAAAGCAGTCATATCTAAACCTGTCACAGAACTCTTCAAAAATATTCATCTCCAAGCCAAGTCCATTAGTCGCATCTGCAGAAAACACGCAAATTCCATGTTTCCTACCTCTACGCCAGACGGTCTCCATTTAGTCAGTGCTTTGTGTCGTAGGTAATGGTAGCATGCATAAATAAGTAGAGTACACATTGCAGAATTATATTATATGCCAGCACACATACATTCGTCCAAGTAAATATTTTCTCTTCTTTTTAATGTTCATTCTAGGTGTCCTGGTTTCGAAGAAAGGACTTTCAGCTGCTCACAGTCGGTCTGTCGACGTATAGCAGTGACGATAGGTTCCTCGTGGAGCACACGAGGCATTTAGGTAATTGGGCATTGCGGATAAAAAGTGCCCGGAAGGACGACGAGGGATTCTACGAGTGCCAAATTTCAACACATCCGCCACAATCGATTTTTATCGAGTTGAAAATTGTTGGTAAGTGAGTTTTCACATTTGCTTTCTGTCACTATTTTTCTTCGTTTTATCTTCGATTGAAAGATGTGCTTGTTGGGGATTGATTAATGATTCGAAGAGGTTGTTGGCTTAGTTGTTCTCGTGTAAGGCTCAATGTACCCGCATTGTAAGAAATCGATTGCCTGGTAGATTCATCTGAGTGAAAATTATTAGATTGATATAAATTGGATATCGTAGAATATTAAAGCAAAGACAAATAGGAACGAACGATTTCGCCGATTAATTAAGTACCATATTGCATTACATAATAATCTTCTGATGACATGTAAATTATCTGCTATTGTAATGAGAAAGAAATAAACCCAACCACTAGTAATAAATTTAGGTAGATTTGTGAGGCAAAAACCATTTCCTGCTCGAAATATACAAAAATCATAAAAGAATCCGACTATGAAGTCGAATTTTAAACAACTCTCTACCATCGACTTTACGCTCTAGTCTGTATGAAATCTTTCACACCAGTACATCAGCACTTCGAGAACTTGCCTCCCATAGCAAAACAGCAGAAAGTACTTAGTAATCTCAACTGGTATGATTCGATTTCTGGAACTGTACACACCAAAGATTTTGCCAGAGCTGTTACCGAAAATCATACGAAAACTTATGAATTGGGAACTGAATATGATGTCAAACATTTCCCATTTCACATCATCCACAGATAACGTCCTGCATATTTTGACCAATGAGAACGTTTCTAGTTTTCCTGTAACTCATATTTATTGAAAGGATACCCTTGCTACACAAGGGCTTACATGTGTATGCTTGAGTTGTGTATTCACATTTTACCACATATTATATTTCACTTTTAATTTCATATCTGCACTGATATTCCAAGCATGGTCCTCTGACGGTTCTATGAATATTTTATGAGTGAAAAATTTCCTGCTTATGTATTTGGCCATGTGCATTGTAAATAATTCCGTCTCATGCTCTCGACATTGAATAATTTCAATAGAAGATTTTGGTTTTGTTTTGAAATATAGGGAAAGGTCATTTATTTATCTTAACTTGAGTAAAAGTTGGAGACTCCCGGAAAATTTCGATCTTTTGGTTGAGTGAATTTGTTTTATGACGACGGAAAACAATATTTCTTTAAAATCTGTAATATGAAAGTTGATTTCGTAGAGTGCTTTTATACCATGCTATGTTAAAGAACCCATGGTTAAGATACTTATGTTAACGCATCAAGAACTCAATATATATCGTAGAACACTGTAGAAAATACAGAGCTCCGTGGCTTTTTACGGTATATAGCTGGTAGGTCAAAAAAGGGAATTTGAGAAAATGACCAAAATTTCCAACAAAAAACCCCGAAAAATCTCTAAAACAAAAAAAAGGACTTGAATAATCTTTCCAGGCTTCGTGACATCTGTCATAAACGTAGCTTTTGTGATGATCACCAAAATAAAAGTAGGTAAAATTCAAACTACGTGGCGATGGGATTACTCGGAGACAAGAAAATAGAGTCTAATTTTTTGTTTCATCTCAAACCGAAATACAAAAGAATTCAAAAGCTAATGGCTTTGAATTGGTAGTATTTACCAATGATGTTGTAGAGGAAGTTATCCTCGAACTCTGTCGGACCTTATACAATCGGTGCTGGACCAGATTAAATTCTGCACCAAAGAGACTAATTTTACGGCGAAAAGGCAACAAATTAACTGGTCCTTATCACAAAGTAACACAAAGTGCAAAAATATTTGGGCCTTATGTAAAACATGATTCCAAACAGGACGACTATTATGAAGGATAGGATTGGTAATGGATCTGCAATTGGCAGCTGATCTGAATTCCTATCTACAAATGCTCGTTATGCAAATAGATTGGCAATTAACCTACAAACAAAGCATACTCTTCTCTAGATTATGGGGATTTAGGGATAAAGTAGTGCCATATACAATGAAAAGACTAGGAAAAGCTCAAGAGCTAAGAAATGCTACTGAATGCTTGTGTCATTATCACTTGTGGATAGCTTGCAGCCATATAAACCAAACTTACAATAGAGAGATATAAGGAAATGAAAACACCAGCGAAATTTGGAGCAATTTGCCTGAATCTGAGCGTTAGCAGTAGTGAAGGAAAACTATGGGACTATGACCAAATTTGACAGTCTTCTCTTTCCCGAACAGAAAGATAGAGAATGTGCCCGAATTTGACTAGTAACAACAAAAAGCTCGTAGAACTAAGGTAGAGGAGAAACCAAAGGGGATATCTGAGGTAGTAATTTTCTAGATTTCTTCTGTTTATAGATTATATCTTTGTAGTGAAATTGCTTCACTAAATTTCTTATATGTATACGCTTGTTTCATTTCCTTAAATGTCTCGGTTCTGAGGCTGAGCGTTGATCATACTCTTCCCCGAGTGTGCAACCTCAAACAAAGGGCAGAGGCTTTCAAAAGCTACCAGAGGCTGCTTGTATGGCTAAGTACGTCAAATTTACGGAGGTACTTATTTGGCAGTTCTACATATTAAATCAGCACATACATAGATCGCAAGCGGGCTCCCATTGGAGGCCTTATACAAGCCGCATAAAAAACTCATTGCTTGCACACTATTTTTAAATTTTCTGATTTCCTATGGAGCTTCAACTGGTCGTGATAATCTTTTTACATATGTGTCTGTTCAGGGGGAAAATCAAAGAAGTGACTTGGTTAAATATAATTTATTTCAGTATCAAATTCGTCTGTTCTACTCAATGGTTCGTGATACACTACTCTGTAAGAAATTTAATATATAACATAAAGCGTACAGCTGTTGATTCGACCGCAACGTAGAGTGAGAGAGAGAGAGAGAACTGCAACACAAACTGATCACCAGCAAAGTACTAATCGTAATCGTACAGTGTCTTAAAATCTTTAGAACAAATAATATTTCAGAGCCACTACCTAATTTCAGAATCGCCTTCGTTTTCTGTACTAGTTTCACTATGAGAAAAAACCAAAGCTTTAACATGAAATAATCGTTCTTCTACGCTAATAATAATATTAGGAATAATAATACAGCATAACAACAATAAACCCTAATAAAGGAACAAAAAAAACAGAGGAATTCTTTCAAACTACCAAAGAAGATCCTTATTAAACCCAACATGCATCGGAGATCATGAACGAATTCCATCTGATGAACGCTTTGGAATGCGTTGGAATCAAAGGGGTAGAAAAGTTCAAATTGCATGAATTTCGAAATTTCAGATAGTAAATTTGTTACTTATTATACGAAAATATAATAATAGCATCTTTTAGTGCAAAAGAGAAGAAAATGCTTGGCGCTGGCAATATTTTACTAGCAGTTCATTGCAATCTAGCCTGTGAATTTCGTTTTTATCTGATGATTGCAACACAAGTAGCTATAATAGATCAATATTTCGGACTGAAAACTTGGAGTATTTTAACATTTGCTACTTATTTTCATTGAAGATTGTTGTCTTATGCAAATTTTATGGTTTGAGCGAAAGCTACGAAAATTCCTGGCACTGGTGACCCTTTGTTAGTACCACAGTTAAAAGTAACGTTAAGTTAACCAATCATGAAATTCATGCTTCGATCCAACGACTGCGTTGAATATTATAGGAGCAATTTTTTTTTTAGAACTATCGACCCCAAAAATTATAATATTTTTGAAATAAAAATGTTTTCTTGATTGTTTTCACAACGAGATCAATGTGGTTTAAAAATTTTATGGTAGCATTTTTTAGAGCCTAGATAGACAGGCACTTGAGCTACTTATTTACTTACGCAACCCTTGCGTAAATGATGAATACTGTCACTGACTATCATTCAAAGCAATTCGTTTTTGTAAAATGGAGAAATCGAAAGTGTTTTAATGTTCTTATAAACGAAAATTTTTTAAATGTTTTGAATTTAAATTGGACATTTCAGAAAATCTGTCTTCTTCTTTTTCAATACAAAAAGTGACTTTGTACAAGTGGGCTATGAATTATATCGGGCAACTCTACATCATTTAAGAATAGATGACCAGAATCTTTGCTCATTTTGCGATTTGCTAATGATTGATACTTTGATTATTTAGAGGTAATACGTCTAAACTACCATAAGAAATAGAGCACTTAAATGATCATATATGGTAAATGCTCATTTTGCAATGTTGTGTGTCTAGTGCTTTACTAAAAAATGACAAGAGTCATCGTATCAGGCAGCCCTTTCCTATTTTTCCAACTACGGTTCTATTGGCTTACAATGAGGATCAGGTATTGTGTGAATATCGTTTAAATCTGATGATTCCATCCGAAGCCATAGGGTTTATTTTTGAAAATGACGCCAAAACCAAAAGACTGCCATCATGATCATTGAGCTTCAATCAGACTTATTCTTGTACATTTTAATCGAATCTGACCCTGGCGGCCTGAGTTCTTGCGAACACAAACATTTTGGATGATCAAAACATTTCGTGAAGAGCTTTAAGGAGTTAAGTACACTTGGGACGTCCGAAAAAGGCTCTTTTTCATGATTTTTTTTTAGACACACATCAAAGTTATTAATAACAAATGTTTTTTTACTTAAAAGATATATATTTGTAAAAGCTATTGTATTTTTTTTAAGACAAAAGGTTGAATATTAGTCGAAATAGAGTAAATTTTCGAGGAGTCTTTGTTGTTTTGCCGTGATCACTGTAGCTTGTCACTGGATAACCCGAAATAAACGAAAAATCGGGGACTATTAGTTACAGAGTTCTTTGGATGAAAGAAGGACTTTGGCAGATTTTGATTTTTTGAAAAATGGCGTGTGTTGAAACTCAAAATTGTACTTTCGACCAAAATTTCACTCACATTTTCGGCTATTGAAAAAAAATATCGTCCAATCAAAAAATCCTTAGTTCATCCGGAGGATAATTACATATCAAATAAGTGAGGAAAATTTCATGCTGATCGATAAATTCTGTTTTCAAGTCACAGTGATCACCGACTTCGAAAACATAGTTTCGAGGAAAATGCTTTTAAAACATGCGAAAAACGCTTTATGCAATGAAGACGTCTGAAATTTGCAGAGAATGCTCCCGAAAAATGCTACTTTTAGAAAATGCAAAGAAAATTAAATCGATTTTCTCAAAATTCTATGTGTACCTGCCCCCTTAAGAACGAGAGTTTTACCTTATTTTGAGTTAACTTTGCTGGCAGAGCTTTACATCTATGCTGTAAATATTTTTACTAATGTTCGAAGAACATTCGTTCGAAGAACTCAAACACGCATCATCCGATTGCGCTAAAACTTTCAGGATACACTTGTGTATATACAAAATAGGCCCAAATCTCATCAAATGTTGATTATCTTTAACCTTTTGGTGCCGGCGGCCATTTTAGTGATTTGTTGAATATCCCTATAATTCTATCGGCAAATAATTTTCAATAAAATAAGTTGGCGAAATGCGGAAATTTCTAATCCTATGTGTGCGCTAGTTGCCTAATATAAAATCGAGGAAATTTGCAAATGTTTGCATTGTGATAGTTTTTCATATAATTTTTAGATCTTTACGAACACATAATAATATTATTCAGTTGTAGACTTATGTCGTTTTTTATGAACGCGCTGGTAACCGTTCAGTTACGGCAGGCACTGCAAGTTAAAACCTTCAAATTATCCAGCCTCCTGAAAAACCTTCACATTTTTTAAAAAAATACTTCATATGTAAATTTTTTGCTTTGAAATTTGAAATTCCATATCGGACAAGAACGGTAACCCTTCTCCAGTTTACCTATATCTTAAGCATCCGAAAATTTTGTTGATGAGAACTCACGACCCGAAAATCAGATACAACTGAAATTCACAAAATGTATTGGTTTTGTGTAGCACCTTATCCTGAAAAATCACTTAGAGAAAAACGACTGGTTTTTGTAAAATAAAAGATGATTCAGTCACCAAAACTTGATGAAATTCACTCAGTAGCTGAAAATTAGTCAAAGACAAATTTACTAAAAATTAAGTTGAAACATTAGGTTGGAGCTACCAGCTACGGTAGTTTTGGTGTCTTGAATTTTGAAAATTTGTACAGCAAAATAAAGCTTTTTTCCCTATGACTTCCACTGCAGTCGTGAAATAAAAAAAAAATTAACATTGTAAATGGACCTTGTTGTAGGCAACATTCAGCAGAAATCTGGCTAAAAAATCATGATAGGGTTGCCAGCCATGGTTGTTTTTGTATTTTTTACCATATCATATCTTTAGTACGTTACTTGATCATAAAACTTTCAAATGGTAATGATCTTGTAGTACCAATAAACAACAAATATTAAGATTTCGAAAATTTTCAAATTTTTGAGAATGGTAACTCTAGATTTCTTTGTATCCCTATAACTTCCAACGCAGTTATCGGATCGAAACGAAATTCGCAGGGTAGGTTGACTTCAATATGAAGCACATTTGGTATGTTTTTGGCTTTGGTGCTGGTAACTCGCACGAAGCGTTTTTATCATTTCCATATCAATAAATGCTAACGTTAATTATTCATATAGTACAATGAGAATAAGCAACCAATGCTTTAGTTTTCCAAGTTCTGGAAAAATTTTTATATGGTAACCTAAAATATTATTCATTCGATGGTAGGAAATGAAAATAAAGATGAGATTCTTGGGGTAGGTTAATTTTGATGGGATGCAGTTGTGGTTGACTTTTAGTTGCAGTGCTAGCAAAGTGTTACAATCACTGAGCATTTTCTGCATTTATGTTACAGGATATGTTGTTTCAAAAATGTTGTATTGCAAGCTACTGACATTGAATATAAGTAGCAATGTTTCACTTTCTTAAATTTTGAACCTCATGCAAGTGACAGCCCGGAAAATCTTTCGACCCTATGGGTTTCAATGCATTCTTGTGATCAAAGCAGTACATAGCCTTCGAAACAGGGTGGCTGTAATAAGGCTGATAGAACATTCACTCAAAATCTGTACAATTCCTCTACTACTCATCGAACATTAGTGTTTCTAGCGATTCAAATTTTGCAGCGGTCTGATGATTTCATTGAAAGTTATCGTAATTCAAAAACTTTTTTGTTCTTTGTTTAGGCATTATGGAATTTTAAAGGGTTTAAACTTTGCAAAACGATACCATACCTGTGTTTGATTCACGTTTAAAATTCGTGTTGCACACATTTTTTTATTAAAATCATTAACTAAAAAAATTAAAAGAGATTAAAAATATTGCTAAAATGCCCGCTGGTACCAAACTGCTGTTATCTATATTTAATATATAAATATACAGATGAACTTTTGGGCTCTGTAAATCTGTAATAATGTGACTGAAAGGGTCAACATATTTCCAAACCAGGCTAATTTGCATTAAAATAATTTTTTATCATTTTCACTTCTTCATAACTTATAAAAGCCAACAACAAAGTTTTCCACATCATAAGAATAATTAACCCAATCAATACCAAACTTCCTATCGATAGATCCTATCAGTGCATTTTTTATCAAAATTTATTGAATATTCCACGTTCATTAGTTCATAGCGAAAAATTAACACTGTAATAATAATGTTTCCTTCGATTTCCATATTTTTTTTGCTGCTGCCATTTTACGCTTTGGTTTCGGAACCTGCTCGATGGCTGATTTGCTCTGTTTCTATATCGGTTGTTTGTTGGTGACCAGAGGCGGTAGCTGAAATCATCGAGGCTCCTGATTTACATATAAATGAAGGATCAACATTGAAGCTAGAATGTAAATTGAAACGAGCAACAGAAAGTCCACTCTACGTTTTCTGGTAAGTATAAGAGAAGGGAGTTTTGTTTTTTAGAATGAAAAATTCATATTTTCGTGAAAATTCGAGAGAAATTTGGGTGATTCTAGTGTTTTTTGTATTTATGTTTTACGAGCTTGCACCCTGCTAATCAGTGACGCATAAATTTGCAAGAAAAACAAAATTTGTCAGTGGCATTTAGAACAGACATAGGCTTAAGCATGAAATTTATGAATATTATTTGGTTGTCATTGTAGTATGAAATGGTAGGAGAGAGCGGAAGATGGAATCTTTGAATTATTATTGTTTTTCTCGGGTCTGCGTAGAAGGCGTGAGCGGTTAAGATTTAAGAGGACGTAGAAACCATAATGCAAATTTTTGGGTTAATGGTTGTTCGTGAGCGGAGTGTTCACGATTGAATAATTATGAAAACTATGAGAAACGGTTGTGACGTTAATTACCACAGTGGAAGTTTTATTGCGCAGCTAAAGGTTTAGAAAATTATGAATGAAAATTATAAATGTAGTGTATATTCATATGACTATTATACAGAGAAGGTTCATTCAGATTTTGAATATATAGGCAAATAAGTTGAAAATGAAATTTTTTATACTATTATACTTTTTACCAAGACGAGTTAACATAACAGTTTTTCCTTAAATGGAGCAAAGAGACCATATTACATACATTGTGGTTCTAAACTCACAATCAGAAAAGTGGCACATACCTAACAGACTAACATTTGAAAGAAACTGAAAATTCTTAGACAGTCTCTTTAAGCGAAATACATCACTAAGCTCCTCAACAATGAAGTCCTATTAGCTCACTGCTGTTATGTCATGTTTCACACTCGTCCCTTGATAAAAAGGCGGCATAGTCATTCTATTTACTTGAACTCTTAGGTTTTATAATGATTTAAAGCAAAAAGCAGTTTATCGTACGAATGTCGTTCTGACTATGTGAGAAAGAACATTTGTAGGTGGCATTGCAAAACAAGAGTTCGGTGACTTATTAATTAGTTTTCAAACACAACTCATACGCACATGGCCGTGCTAATGATTAATCCTAGAATTGTAAGATATCCGTCTTCAATTATAGTTAACAAAAATTAGAAGTTATTTCGATTGTCTTGGCCGGCGATACATGTAAACGCCTGAATTTAGACCGTTTTTCAGAGGCTTATTTTAAATGAATCGTTTTGAAAGTGATCATGGTTATTTATTACATATTAAAATACAAGAATCTGATTTTATTTTTTTTTTTTTTTAATTGGCCGCCGTAGTAACCAATCTCCTGAGACCCTCGCGGCGAAAGGTATCAATCGGTGGGATTTTTAACATAAGTTACAGCAATCTTAAATCAAGAAAACGGGTTGGAGTATGTTTATTAAACATGTATCTTTTAGTTGAACCAAGAAAACAAAAAAAAATAAAAAAATCGTGAATTAGCACGCCTCATAAAAAAAGTACGATTTTTGACCCTTTTTTTCAACATTTTTTGGGTCAAAAATGCTAAATTTTGAAAATTGTTTTGGCATTTTTGACGTTCAACTAGAAGTTTTTACTATAAAAATAAGGTGTGCCAGGTTTCAAAAGAATCAGTTGAGAGCTTTTTGAGTTATCTTACCCGCCAATTTAAAAAAAAAGTCGTTTCCAAAAAAACGAGTAGTTTTGACACACAGAAACTCTATGACTACAGCAACTTACCAACTAATCAGCGATTCTAGGCCCATACAGAAGTCCTTCAGTACGTTTATTGTTTAGATGTTACTTTAATTATTTATGCAAAAAAAAAATAGAAACACGAATTTTTGAAAATTTTACATGTATCGCCGGCCTTAAGTCAATATTTGCTGCTTGAATGTATTATGATTGGATAGTTTTGAATGTTTACAATATTTTTTACAAAAACAAATATAAATAATTTTATACACATTCTAGTTAAATAAATAATTTCAACACATTCTAGTTGCATAAAAAAAATTGCGCACGTGCTTCAAAACTTGTCAATTTCGTTTGAATTTGAAGCTTGTTTTCAAAGCGAGTATCATCACGTAATTTGTCCTGGTATCTTAGTAAAAATTATTTTCGTTTGGACTTTGTTTTTTGTATGCAGTTTGTACGTAAATTTAACTTACATTCATTGAGCAGAGTCTTGATCTATATCACTGACAATTTTCCCGTTATAGTTTTGCTGTTTATTTGTGTCAAGTCGAAAGCATTAGTCTTATGAATACTGATTGTTGCCCACGTTGGGCGCGAAAATTTATATACGATGAATTTTGTATAGTCAACGATTTGATAGCACAAATCGTATCACAAATAGAAATTATTACGAAATTGAAATACTGTCTCTTGGTTTTCAAGTTTATTTTGCTCAAACATGGCAGCAAGGCATATCCTAAGAAATTTAAATTAGCTGGGAAAAGATAGTTTTCTCTTGTAACGTGAGTTTTCAAGCGACGTTCACATATATATCATTTGTATCTCCTCATAAAACACAATGCTACAGATTTTTGTTTATTGCAGCTTAAACAAATGTATCAAAATCGCAAAGCTTTTCTTTAGCTTTAAAAATTTCGGAGCATAAATGAAAAATAAAATAAATCGGAGAAGAAAAAGAGGCGATCGCATTCCAGGATAAACGAATCAGTTTTTCACTGCAATAGCACTAATATGCAGGCAAAATATAATTTTTTTTTTATGAGTTTAATTTCGGGTTCGCTGTTTGCTTTTTTATTATTATTTTACATTTTGAATGTTTTCGTATCTCGACTGCCATATTTTCATGGAAGTAATATATTTTATCAGTAATGTATTCCTTACAATTAAAGTTCTGCAGTATTTGCACAAATTTCGTCAAGACGCATATTTTTTTTTCATTTCAACAGAGTTTTTAATTATTTATATTTTACAAGTTTGAAAATATTGTTAACAGAATCCATATTTAACTCGAATAAAATCAATCAACAAGAGCATTCGAATTAAGATCGTATTTTCACTGTTTGATGACTGAGACAAGACTTCACATTTTCAGCTTAATGTCATCTACTTTACATGAACTTTGTCAATAACATCGCGAAACTGATACAATTTCTAAACAAAATTTTGATTATTTGGATGAATTGTTGAAGTGTTAAGAAACATGTTACGCGTATTTTTGATTGTTAAGAAACATGTTAAGCGAAAGCGCCATAAACGTGAACAATGCTTGCTTTCTCCCACGTTTCGATACTTCAAATGGTTAACTTTAGAATTGACTCGTATGTTATTAGGTAAACACCCCTTTTATTAATTGCGATGGAATTGATGTAACAAATTAAGGTTTCAATCGTTTGAAGTAAGAACATTAATATGCTGAAAACAAGAAAATTGAAAATGAAAATCGGTTTCCGAACAAACTGCATTAATAATATTTTTTTTACGTTAGGCTCAGTTATCAATTGTCTTATCAGATATTTCAGAGAAATACAGGGCTAGTAACCGTGTAAAAAGTATTTAAAATTTGTAATTTATACTCAAATAATTATATGAAGACGAAAGGTAATATAAAATTACTTATATTATTTGCTTTGCAATAAATTCTCTATTATTATTGATACTTTCCTACATATTTTTCTTATGATTTTAATTTGTTTCGAGTTGATCACCAAAATAATGTGTTAAATTTACGTAAAAACTGGGAAAAAGTGACAAATATGACATTTTGACCAGCATCCAAAGAATTCCTTTACTTCTAAAAGCATTTCGTTGCTTCGCAATCGATGAATTTCCGCTTCCTTGAACCAAATTGAGTGTAACCGAAAATTCTGAAAATCACAATAATAAATGTTTCGTTAAAGAAATTAGTTTATAAATTTACAAGTTTCATTAACTTTTTGATGATCTTTTGCGAATCGATATTTGAATTCGAAACAATCCAAAACCAAATAAAAATAAACTAAAATCAAAATGTTCATCCGTAAATTGAAGGAACATACCTAAACCTAACCATATAGATAAAAGATCAGGTGCAGAAAAACTTTGTTATTAAGACTGTTTGATACAAAATCCTCCATTTAAAAACCTTCTAGGGTTAAATCAGTAATACAATTCTTATACATCTTCTGAAGCACATTTCTGAAGCAATTGAAATTGAGGAAGTTGCATCTAAAAACATTCATAGTTGTAAATGTGAACGTACTGTGTACACCACATTGTAATCTGACTTTGCTTTCATTGCGTTTTCCAGGTACCATGAGGATAGAATGATAAACTACGACTCTGAAGATGGCATCACGGTGTCGACAGGCAAGCTGACGTCAAGTGTCCTGACTGTGAGGAATGCAACAATGAGACATGGAGGCAATTACACTTGTGCTCCTGCTAATGCCCGCCAGTCAAGTGTGTACGTGCATGTACTGAAAGGTAAGTGCTGCATTCAGACTAAAAGTCGAATAGCAAAAGTATTTAAATTTGCCGCACGATCTACTCTGGGGTATTTGATATGGAGTTTTGGTTTGTTTACTCGCAGTAAGAGTCATGAAAGAGTCTTAAAGTATTGAGGACTGTGATAGTCGTGTTTTATGGAAATCGAAAAAAAAACATGTAGATATGCTGTCGTCTATGTAAAAATTGGTGAATTATTTTTTTTTTGCGAATTGAGACATACTGGGAACATAGTTAAGTGCGAATTTTTTAGTCAAACATACTGTCTTATTAAATGTATGAAAGCAATTTATTAAACAAGGGCTGTTTTCATGTTATAATAATTTACACAATGAAAGCTTAGAATTAAGGTCAGGTAGAATAGGACAAAGAAAAATCCTGAAATACAAGTAGAGGAACACTCTTCGATACTTTAAGAAGGGACTTTGGAACAAAGACAAATGATTACTCTGCTCGCAAAATCTAGGGTCGGTATAAAATCTACGCTTAATGCTCTCGACAGCACCAATAAGATTATTAACGTGGGGGGCTTTCGAGGATGCTAATGACATATGAAAATTACAGATCAAGAGAATTGGTAGAGTTAGTGAATCTATTGGAAGACCTGAGGACGAAACTGGACACAAGTAAGGACTTGAAAGTTATATACGTAATGTGTGAACCAAATTTAGGTTTAGAGTCATAAGGCACATCAGCGTTTTGAAATGCATCGACAGCCATATGAGAGAATCCTTCTAAGAAATAGGAAAACATTAAACGAAATATTTCACATGTACTAAGTCCTGTCATAAATACTATCCCATGTAAAAAAAAAAGAAATAAAAACTATTTAAGTATAAATGCTCAATGCAGCAAATTATAGATTTATTACTCACATTATTTACTAGTACAAAAAAGCATTACTCAAAACGTGCATGCCTAGCTTTAATACAGGTCTTTAGACGAGTAAGCCATGCATCAATTCCAAAACGCTTAATTTTGAGACAACTTTGGGCTCTTAATATTTGGATGTCTTGATGTCAACCCATTCTTTCAGCCCACAGCACTTAAATCCAGACTCCCTGATGGGGAATCGGAAGCTCGAGCAAACTTTGGGAAATTGTTTTCCAACCTTGTTGGAGTTTCTCATGGTTTGGAATCCTGCTGAAACACCAAATGTTCTTCTTCATGTATCTGAAATATCAACTGAAAATTTGTGGTAGCCATTTTATCTCTTTTGCGTAAAAATCAAGACATGCCATGCCATCATAACCCACTCTTCACCAAATTATAAAGCAAGTAGGGCGATGGCTGTTTTGTACTTTCTTTGTCACTTTTTAACTCCTCTATGAAGCTATGATCGATTATCTAGCTTACTGAAAATTTCATCCACTGTAAAAAAAAATGTTGTCACTAAATACATAATTTTATACGTGCCATTCGCGTACCGCTTAATCGAGGTCCAAGATTTCTTCATTCGTAAGTTATTTAAAATATTTTTCAATACGTGAAAATTAATTCTTTTAAAAACTCCCATCTTTAAGTCACATTTAATAACGCGAGACCTGGTTCTTGTGGAAATTTGCATTTCTCTTCCCATGATTTTTCGCTTCCTTAGTGGGTTTTATTGAACTCTGTTCTCTACTACTTAACTTGCCGCTGAGGTTCAAACAGTACCTAACGAGAATCGCTGTAATGTATTCAAGCAGCATGCATGAAGCAAACATTCACAGCAATACAGATATGAAACTTGAAAGCTGTTTTCCAAAAACTCCATGATTAACCTATGAACATTACTCGCAAAAATAAGGGGAAAGCAACTTGCGAGCATACCCCGGCTATGAGTAAAGTGTGCTATACTCAAAGCAGAGAGATTTAAGGAAATGAAATAAGCGTATACATGTACAAAATTTAGTGAAGCAATTTTACTATAAAGGTAAAATCTATAATTAAAACAAATCGAGAGAATAACTACCTCAGATATTCCCTTTGGTGTCTCCGATACCTAAGATCTACGACGATTCACGTGTTTTCTCTTGTGGTGGAAGGTTGTAGTCGGAGAACTGCGGAGTGATTTGCTTTCTCTGAAACTGACAAAACGTGAATCATCGTGTCTTAACTGCGTGTTTGCGTCGTCGCGTTGTTTAAGACGCTTTTGTGTTTGTGTTGTCAAGTGATATATTAAGATCAAACCCACCATAAACGGGTGTTATGGAAACCGATGGCTGATGCGTTATCGTTATAAGCCAACCTAATCTTCGTAAAACAGGATACTGTGCTACAAAAAAAGATCTACGAGCTTTTGGCTATAACGTGTCAAATGGCCTACTATCTCTATTGTACATATGGCCAACTCTGCTCGCGGAGGAGAAGTCTGTCAAATTTGGCCATGGTGCTATAATTTTCCTTCACTACTACTAACGCTCAGATTCAGATAAATTGCTTCAATTCTCACTGCTGTTCTCATTTTTTTTATATCTCTCTCTTCTGAGAGCAGCACAAACTTACCCTAGTAACGTGTAATGCGAGAATAGGCTGTTGGAATTTCCAATGAGCGTCGCAATCACACATTAAGCATTATCTACACATTCCAGGTTATGCAGAGCTATAATCGGCCGCTGATACAAGCTTCAATATGCGTATACCCTAGAAGACGGGTCTAATGATGTCGCGCTTTTCAAAAAGTACTTTTTACAAAGCTACAAGGATGCTACTGTAACAGGAGAGAATCATCAAGTGATTCAATTACTCTGAATATCTTAAGTAGAAAGCAATGAAAATAGGAGGAATAACAAAGGACCTAGTTTTGAGCCTTGAAGAGCTTCCGAAAAAAAACCGTAATAGGGAAGAGAACAAATATTTAGAAGAACAGATAAAACACAGTTATAGACAGAAACTTAGGATCAGAGCCAAGACAAGAAAATGTCATATACTATACCTCATAACATTGGAGCTTTACCAGAAGAAAACGTCATGTCAACAAAGTCAAAAACTGATGTTGAATTTCTGTATGCAACATCAACGTGTTTCTTGTGATGATAGACGGGCGATGGCTTGTAGTGCCTGAAAGTGGCAAAGCATGCAAATGGCGATGGCCGAAGATTGCTTTCGGAGCGGTTTTTCACACACATCAATGCGGGCCATCATGCGCAAAAAAAATCATGACTGGCCCATCTAGTGACCCAGTGTGTAGACACAACTCTGTGATGGTGACCATCATGGGAACCGTTGTAATGGCCGATGATAGCCCATAATGTGGAGGCGACATGAGACGGAAGCGATCAAGATAGGGTGGAATGCTGCTCAAGAGTAAGAAAAGAAAGTTATTTACTAAAGTAAGGAAGGAGGGAAGCATGACAATGATTGGATGTGCAAGCTGGTTTTATGGAAAAGAACCAGAGTGGATCAAAACGGAAAAGAACCAGAGTGGATGCTGAGGTTGAAAATAAATTAAAAAAAGTGCACACAGAGATGATGAATATTATTTGACCAAAAGGTTTGGGATGCTGTTAGGACCACAACTGGGATCAACATCAAGGCATTCTAGTAAAGACTCTATTTTTAAGGGCAGAAAATGACGTGATCGAATTTTGATGAGACTAAAAAAACTATTTTGCAACTTGTGGATGTCATAAATGAATATCCGACAGTAGACGTAAGACCAAAAAGGCTTATGTTAGTTAAAACGTATAAAGGGCTTAATGGTAGCAAATTTACACTACATTTTAAAAACTGTTTTCAATAACATGAAGACTAGCACACTCAGTATCAATTTCTTTCAATAACATGCTCGCGTTTTAAGGAAAAAAATCATGCCTTGTTTATCAACAAGCTTTTTTTGAGACCATACTTAATGTGTTCGTAAAATGAATTTGCTTTCGACCAGACTTTAGCAATCCAAAAGTGTAGTCTCAATTTTGAACATCTTTCGTAAAATATGAAAAAAAAACAAGAATGAAAACTAATCAACGAAATAGTCAGTAAATTATGAAAACTAACATTACCTCGATTTGCAGACTAAGCCGGCAGATGACAGTTAATGATTGTATCAATCAGTGGCGGCTCCTTAGAGGAAGCAAAGGAGGCAGTGCTTCCTCGACAAAATTTTATAAAATACGTTGGCTGAATTAATAAATAAATAATATTTACATTTTGCATTTTGCTCCCAAGCCTCCTCTATTGAATTTTTGCAAAGAGCAGTGCCTCAATGCAAGCTGCCGAAAAAAAGCCACGTGAAATCAATTCTATACCCAGACCAGAGCACTGTCTCAGTGTAAAAAATAAAAAAAATATCCATCAATCCTAGACACCATATAGCACACCGCTTTCGAGAACAACGGAAATGAAGAAAGACAAATGAAAATGAGGCAGATCTGCCTCATCTATTGCATTTTTATAGTTGTAGTTTGAGCTCTACTGTCATTCATAACTCACATTTTCGAGTTTTCAATTTCTCAATAGCGAATAAGAAGAGGCAAGCCTCAAAGGCAGTGATGTACGTGCAGGGTTGTTCCTTAGCAAAGGTTATTATTTTAGGGCAAGGAGGAAAGTAATGAACAAATTAAGAACTATCCAAATCAATAATTCTAAAGATCTTTGCATGTTTATTTCGTTAATGCTTTATATTTGGTATATGAAACATTTAGAAGCAACCAAATTGAAGGATAACTAATCGAATTCTGTTTTTATATGTATATGTTTTTACATTCTTAAATTGGTAATGCATCTGATCTAGGAAATCTAGTGTAAAAATAGTACACGTACAAGTGTCCAAAGTGTTTTATGGTTCAGTTTAAATGATATTGAAAAATATTTTGCTTGAAAGAGAAAGATATTTTATTATTATTGATATCAACTATTTTTATCGAAATCAATTATAGCTATGATTAATTATTGATTGATAAATATTCCAAACGAGTTTTATGGTGACATGCAAGTTAGCCCATTCAATCAATAAATTTATCCGCGGCATTAAAAGTTAAAGAAAATAGAAAGCCAGCCCCAGAGTTGAAAATTATTAGAACCGATAGGAATGTTAACCGTTCATTTAATATACACTGAAAGAAAAATCTTGATGAAATCAACAATTTTCCTTAAATTGGAATTGTTTTTGCGGGATGATTAAAATTGAACAACTTTTTATTTACATAAAAAATTTTAATCTACATTGTAAATTCTATTTTGACAAAGTGGTTTCGAAAGTATGCACTGATTCTCATCAGACACCAGCACACAGTGCATACTTGACTGGCGTGACCACTTGCAGTTGGAAACCATTAATTTGTATTTGTATTATAGACAAGAAGGGAACCATGATCACATTCAATAACCTTTACAATTTTCCTTAGTTGTTTTTGCGTCAACTACGGGCTATAGTTAAAACTACGGGCTATAGTTAAAACTACTATAAGAAAATTGTAGATGACTTTTATGCACCATGACGCGTGGTTGATAAATAACCTCCGTGGTGTCTTTGACTATAGTCTGTGGTGTGGAATTATGTTTGTTGAATTTAACAATTGCAGAGTGGTTCGCTTACTATGAAAATGGTTGATAATTCAATATTTTGTGGTGTCAAATGAATTGATGCTTATTTTCCTGTAGATCAACTATTTATCGTAATTATGAATTCGAGGATTCAACTGTGTTAATCCTCGAAGGTTTCCATATTTTTTGTATGAGCAAAGTCAACTACTTTTGTATGGTCAAATGAACTATTTTAGCAGAGTAGAAAGAACCTTTTTCCGTAGTTCATTCGACAAATTTGAATGAATTGTTGCATTACTATCAATAATAGTTAAATCAGCCACAACTTTTTCTTTCAGTGTAGAGTGGTATAAAATATGTCTGGTAGCTTGACCTATAAGAAACTTTTCGTGTGTATTATTTGATTCGAGCTCCAGTAACAATGTGTTTTCAAAATCTAAATGGCACCCTGTCAATCGTAACTATGCTCTCTTAATGAATCGAAATTGAGGTGAATGAAGGATATGTATGATTGTCAAACAGAAAAATAAAACCTGAAACTCTAAAATGGTTTATTGACTTAATTTTGCTTTAATCACGTCTGAACTTGTCCTTCAGAGATCAGAATGAAGCAGAGGTCTGCCATGTGTTTGGCTAGATAAAAAGTCGGTTAAAAGTTGGCTACATAAAGAGTATTTTAAATTTTCTGGAACCTCAGTCTCTCACTGTTCAAAATATGATTAGTCATCCTTCGTTTGAGTGCGTGATGTCCATTTGTGGTTTATTTCTCAGCCGAAAAAAACTTAAAAATAAGCTCCTTGTCCTGTGCTTTGATAAAATAATCTGCAAAAGTTGATATAGTAAATAAGTTAACCCTGATGAAGTTTAATTTAACTAGCCATTTTTTGCCTTTTTAACTAGCCATCATTAACAGGCCATTTTTTGCGTTGCAAATAATTAAAACTAGTACTCGAAACATCATGGGCTTACACGATTTTCTGATTTAGCACTGCTTAGTATTGAAAAACATGTTTTCAAGAAATTGGGGAATTAAAGCAATTGTAAAACAATGTCGCTTAACATTTTGCCCAAAGGGAAGAAAAATAGTTTTTGCGTGGAAATAAAATGTTTCCACATCGTATTTTGCATCATATTTCCTTACTTAACCACAAAGCCTTAAAATATGCATTTGATATTACCGCATAAGTCATTTAATATTACTTGACTTTGTTTTAGTAATTCTTGAATTCACTGCCTCCCTGTTCTTAAATGTCACGAGCCGCCACTGGTACCAATGTAGCACTAACGCAAGTCGTTAAATTTCTATCGCTGCCACTGCTTTAGTCAAAGATTTTTCTGGCCTTTTAAGTTAAATATTTTTGATGCAAAGCAAGTTTTCAACAAATTGATCTGCAAGAACGAAAATACAATTCACAGCCTTGTTTGCCAAAGATCAGAGCATGCATCTTTTTATGGCGATACCTGAGCTCAAAGCTTCAATATGAAGCTGCTGCTGGCTTATGTTTATGCAAATATAAGAGTTCAGTCGCTGTACTGTATGGATCAAAACGAGGTTGATTTGACTCAGTAGAGTCCACCTTATGCAACTGCATTTAATGAAGTTGAAAATTAAAAGTAAACCAATATAAGGCGTATTCATACTCTATCTCACAACGTTACCGAAGAGGACTAAATGGGTGGATCCCATGGGGGTAACTTATCTATCATTACTCTCTTGAACAACATTATACGAAACAATAGAAATATGCCTTTTGGAATTCAATATACGTACGGATTCTCATCAGACTTGTTTCGTTCCAAAATGTTCTCACGTTTATTCAAAACTGACATTAGAATGAGTTCTTTGTAAATAATTCATTGCTAAGCACTTGGGAGTAATGTTGGCTATCCTTCTGGTATTCATTTATAAATTAGAATTGGGAGATTCTCCGAAAATTCCCTATTGCTTTATGTGTCAAGTGCAGTCAAAAAGGCTTATCCTGTCAGCCTGAAGCTGTTTAATATTCACATTCTAACATTTTATGAAAACACCTAATCGACCTCCATTCAGACCATCCAGGCCATTTCAACTAAAAACCCTAATTTCCATACAAGGCTGACATATTTTAATTACCTAACGATATACACACAGAGCACTTACACTTTGTAGCGTAATTCAATTTGCATACAGGAACACAACACGTCCTCTGCAAGATGAGTGCTACAGAAGAGGCTGAGTGATGTATTGTACTGTTCTCAGCAAATACAGATTTGCTGTTTCGCAATGATATATGTCTGATACATTTGGGGAAATTCATGCAGAGCCATTCAAATTCCATACACAGCCGCATGCAGGTATGAACGCGTGATGAATGATGATGGCTGACAAAATGAAATTGAATTTACTGCTGGTGTTTTTGTTATGGAACAAAGCTGTACCAGGTAATTAGCTTCCCTAAATAATGGGTCTTAATTTGGATGGTTGGATTTTAAATTAAATTTTGATTCTTTTGTCTGCTAGAAGCGTTGAACTGGAAATAGAAAATATTGCAAGACAAAAAAACGAAATAGCACGCGTCAAAAACTCGAATGTAACAAAGCTATTTCGAACACTTAAATATATTTTGCTCAGAAAAGTAAAAGTAGGCGAAGAAAATTCGTACACTGAAAGAAAAACTCTTGGTTGATTCAACTATTTTTAATAGTATTGCAACGATTCATTCAAAATCGTTAAATGAACTAAGGAAAATAGTTATTTTTACTATGTTAATATAGTTAATTTAACGATATAAAAGTAGTTGGCTCTGGTTATACAAAAAATATCGCAACGTTCATGAAATTAACTGTTTTAATTGTTTCATAACCACGAAAATTAGTTGATAAATAGAAAATATTCATCAATTCACTCAAAACTTCAACGTTTCGAATTATCAACAGTTTTTATGGTACTTAAACTACTTTGCAATAGTTGATTTCAACAAACGTAATTCAGTGAGCAAAGTCTTTGGAATTATTCTACGCAAAGTAGAATAGTTTCAACATTTGGACGTTTTTCATGCTCCGAATGAAATTGTTTATCAACCACGCGTTATGGTGCATAAAAGTAATCAACCATTTTCTTATGGTTGTTTTAACTATAGCCCTAGTTGATGGCAAAACTAAGGAAAACTGTTGATTTTTCATACTCCTCATACTCATACTCCTATTCTATCATAGAAGTTTCATATGATACATGGCAAAATTGTGTTCGGTTTGCTGTTCGATATAATTCATATTCATGTTATGCTGTGAAGCCTTTATATTACGTTGCATGACGCTATTTTGTTCAGAATACAGCGTTTTCCGCTGTGGCAAAACAGTGGGCTGCGGCAAAGCGCAGTCAAAAAATTAGAATGCACTGTTTTGTATGGTCACGCCCACAATGGCTGCGGCCGAATTTGCGGCAGCGGCAGAATTTGCCAAATTTCTAATTTTGCCGCACCGCTAGCGGTGATACCTACCATAGGTTGGCATCACCACTAGGTTGAAGTAAATCTGATTGAATTAGGTTGAATGGTCTGGCCAACCTAATCCTCGTACAACAGGATTTAGCAATACAAAAGAAAAAAAAATGAATTTGGTTGGTGCCTTGATTGCATTGACAGCGACATTGTCGCTGCATTGTGATACACCAAATTCAACTGCGGCATTCACGCCTCCCCTGCCTATATTTCGTACTATGTATATGGTTGGAATACCATTGTTTGTGGTTGCTTACTTTTTTTGCACCAGGGACGTTGTTTATCAACCACGCGTCATGGTGCATAAAAGTAATCAACTATTTTTTTATGGTTGTTTTAACTATAGCCCGTAGTTGACGCAAAAACAACTAAGGAAAATTGTTGATTTTACCAAGATTTTTCTTTCAGTGTAAAATTTTGAATTGCTATAGCTTCACAAAGAGCTATCAAATTATTATATAATTAACAGGAGACGTTTAAGGGTACAGAAAATAGGCCAGTGTGATTTTTTATGAATTTACGAAAAACGCTGTAGCTACGGCAGGTACATGAACATAGAAATTCAAATCAAGAACATTCCGAAAAAAATGTGAACAATGATGAATTTTTATAGGCTGTTAAATTTGTCGCTAATTCAATACGTATTTAGAGAGGAACTAACATTCTTACTACTTATTCAAAACTCAATCTAAAATATAAATTAACCAAGGCTTTGATCATTTTCATATCTCATGTTTTAATTTTTTATCATGATGGTTTTAAATAAGTGAATTGATAATTGTTTAAATGTTAACATTTAAAGAGAAAAACAAATATTACCAAGATCGAATTTTACTGCTGTAAGTGTCAGAGCTTTTTGTTGACCTTTATCTACTATTTTTTATTATTTTAATGCATGTATCGACATGTTATATTGATTCTTACGAACTAAATAGCTTTAAATTACACTAGTCACCCATGGTTTTCGATCCGAAATGAAATTTATATATTTCGAATTCTATTTGTTAGTATGTCCTAAGAAAAAGATCTGAAAAATTTCATTAGGTCCTACAGTTTTAATATGATAGTTTTTCCCTTTAAAAATGGATTTCTTTACATTTAGAAGTCGTAAATAATATCTAATTGTCGTTTTTTCGTACCGTGAATATATTCTGTCAAACTACTCAGATTTGGATTAATAGCTATGGCAGCCGTTGTTTTGGATTAGAAAAGTACCGATAATTTTTCAATTTCGATATCAATTTTTTGCTTACTTTTAACAGGAGGCCTTATATGCTAAAGAAAATTACAATGCATAATTTGTTCATTTCGTTACTTTAGATTACCACTAATTATTTCTTTTTTAGTTTAACTTTTTTATTGCCTTTCTCTTTGACACCTATTTTACCCACTGATTCGTGCCTTTTTCTTTTTTTTAACTATATTAGGTAATACTTACAGCAGATTAGGCTAGCAAATAACAGTTAATAAAAGGATAAAGAACTAAAAGGGATATTTGATTATAAACAAAAGAGTCGGAAAGAAACGTAAAAAAAATGCTAAATGAATTCTAAAGTAATGAAAAAAAAGTCTAGCGCATCAGAACCGCTAGAAAACTGATTTTCGAAGATATTGTCTTTGAGTAACTAAAAAATGTGGAAAGACAATATACACTTTTTTCTAGTATCATATCAACTAGTCCTTATCCAAAGCAACAAAACCCAACTATAACATAGATGATGAAAATGTTCAGTGCTGGCAACACTTTTCCAACGAAACAGCAATAAGTTTACCATAACAAGCTCATACTTAAATCAACTTATCTTTGAATTTCGTTCTTATCGCAGGATTTCATCGAAAGTTTCCATCCGAAAAATTTTCAAAACTCGGTTCCGATAATTTTAATAATTGGTTCCTTATTTTTATTGCAAATGCTTTGCATATGAATATGTAATGGAAGCATCTGTTTGTGCAATATTTACGAAAATGTCTGATGCTGCAAACCTTGTGTATAGCCAAAAATATACCTAATCTGCTTCACGTTAAATTAAAGCCACCCTGCTAATTTCGTTTCGATTGAATGACTGCGCTGGAAGCTATAGGGGTGGAAAGAATTTTAGGGTTACTACCCTCAAAACTTTTCAAATTTTCGAATCGTTAATATTTGTTGTTAATTGTCATTGCAGGATCATTCCCGTTGGCAAATCTAATGGCATAATCACTTAGTAAAGAAATTCCAAAAAGTTACAAAAATGGTCATAGCTGGCAGTTCTTTCTTGATTTTTTTACGAAATTCCTACGACATTTGGTTTACATTAAGGTTCATTTACTGCATGCACTTCGTTTTGATTCCATGACTGGACCGGAAGTTATAAGGAAAAAAGCTTTGTTTTGCTAAGCAAATTTGCAAGATTTAGGAGAAAAAAATAATCATAGCTGACAGCTCTATTCTAATTTTTCAACCAAATTGTCACCAAGTATTGTCCAAAGTAAGGTCCAAATACTGTGTGAAATTTGTTAAAATGTGATGCCCGAATCGGAAGTTATAGGCCAAAAACCAATTTTTATTCTCAGTGATTTTTCAAGATGGTACTACTGCCACAGGGTTGGCCGCATTTCGTAAAACGTTCCGTGAATTTCATTACGATCGGACTATCCGGTCATCAGTTCTCGTAAATAGAAGTTGCCGTTAAAAGGTTAAAAGTTAAAATTTATCAATTATTTGAAGTTTTTGTCAAAAAGCAAAATATTTTCAGGAGGGTCGATGATTTGAGGGTTTTTTTTTCAGGAGCCTGCTGTAGCTACAGGATTACCCGCACTGTTTTGAAAATCCATGCGTGTTAGATTTTAGTCAACATCAATACGCTCTGCAATTTTCACGATGATCCAATGTTTCTGTCAGAAGTTATGACAAATCAAAATTTGAAAAGAATCTTTGCCTACTTTTAGGCACTCAGCGCCCACATAAGGCTCAAAATGTCCAATTCTTTATCATAGGCAAGCTTAAAAAATAATAAGTTTTCATTCCTAATGCCTTTTTTGGAACAAAAATTTACACTGCTTGGAAATATAGGAGTACATTAAAACTCACTAAAATGCCCGCTGCCGCCAAAGGGTTAAAGAGATCTAAATTCTACTAAACTATGCACCTACCCACTATATGCATCTATGTTCTCCGAAAATTTCACTCCAGAGATTATCTCCCTAATCATTTTGCTTATATATATATATATATATATATATATATATATATATATATATATTCATATATATATATATATATATCTATTTATATATATATATATACATATATATATATATATATATATATATATATATATATATATATATATATATATATATATATATATATATATATAGTATATAAAGAAATATGAATTTTCGGCGGTCCGAGTTTAATACTAATTTTCTTCGAAAATCAGTAAAAACATTTGTTGTAATTATCTTTAGCATAGAAGGTCTCATGCTAAAAAGTTGTTCATTCGTTATTTGTTACTTTTTTCTGACATTCAGTCGCTATTATTTGCAGCCCTAACCAAAGATGAGTCTGCGAACATAATCGTCTGTCAAAATCCACCGGTTTTAGAGCAAAAAAGGCACTTTTTGACATACGCAAACAGGAGTGAACATATAAGTGCCCATACAGCTCAAGATGTTCATGTTACCTTGCAGGATGGTGTTACCCCCATCAAAGGCTTTATATCCCAGCTATATGGCGAGAACAGCAGAATCATGTAATGAACTTTTATTTTTATTTAGCCAAACTCAATGAAATGAATTTGAAGTAAAAAAATCTTATAAAATACCCAGACGCGTCTGCCATGGAAAAGCCTTTTCTTTATGGGAGCTATGTATTTCCTCCGCAACTTCCAATGGCCACAATTTCTGAAGAACTGCCAACTTCTCGTGGTAGACCGGGTTTATAAAAAATAAAAGGACCATAGCAAAGCGGCATCACAGAAAATGAGCTCCAAGCATGTTAATAGGGTATTGTTGGACACGTTTCCAAACTACCATTATAATGAAAAACGGTGAAACTCGAATACCTGTTCACCATAGCCGGTAGACAATTTTATTGATAAATGTTTGTCTGGTATGTGTTTGTTTTAGAGGGTAATTTTGTTTTGTTTGTTTATCTGCAGTGTGTTGTTTTTTCGTGTATTGTTTGTTCGTTTTGGTGAGCTGCATATAATTCAATTTTTAATCCCTGCTCATCCTCTAGTCTTAGCAGGGAAAAGAATTCGAAGAAGAATACTCAAAACATAAATGTAAAAACTAAACGATGATGATAAAGAAGCAAACAAACAAACTAGCCAGACATCGATCGGTAACGGATGGGGAATACGTAGTCGAGTTTAGCTGATATCTTTTCTTTTTTTCTCATAACCTGGACGTGACCGATTTTCTTAGTTTTTGATATTTCGAGCGTAATATGCTCTTTTTTTCTAGACATTGAACTTTCATATATAAGCGCTGAAAAAGGAAGCACATTACCAAAGAAATATCAATGTCTGTCAAGAAATATGAACGTATCTAGCTTCGAAGGAAATAATTGACCTTTAAATTTAGGTATCTGGTTTTGAAAGCAAGAAAAAATTGTATCAAATCAAATGAATAAACTAAATAAGCTTATTTATGACAATGAAAATATATTACTCTCATTCCAGGTGAAAAACCAGCAGCTATGCAGCATCCCAATAAAAGTTCAAATGCCCTGCCAATGTTAGTAAACGAGGGATCGCCACCTTTCGAAGTGATAATGTGTATACTTACAATTTTACTGTTACTAAGAAATTTTCTGGTTGTATAAATATTTTTATATAAAAATGACGTAAAAAATATTAAATGTATAAAAATAACTAACTGTAAGATTAAATAAGTCTCAAAACGGATTTAAAGCAAAATACATTGAACAACATTGTAAAATTAACGTCGAATAAGTACTACCTACTGAATATTTTCGTCAGGTTAATCTCTTTAAAACTTTCCCAGAAACACAGAAAATACCGAACCATAACAAGTCGTAGCGTGAGTTTACACCCAATTACAAAATTTTCGCTCGAATGACGCCAGAGTGAAATTCAAAGCAGCAATCAAGCAAAAAATAAAATTTGATTGAAAACATCAACCAAATGTAAAATTGCATACTCGTCAAGTTCACGTGGAGTTCATTGATTTCGGTACTGGATAATCGAAGTAGAAGAAGTGCTGTGAAAATCACTTGAGAACGAATTGTAGGCGAAATTTCCTTTCAAGTTAGCTTCTTGAAAAAGGATAATGTATGTTCTTTGCTAATGATTTCGAGGAAAGGGCAAATGTGTTTGATCGAAAGATATGTGAACTGAGATTTTTATTTGAAATTTAACTACATATGTATTTCGGTTTTATTTGTGATGATTTAATTGGACAAATATGTATTAGATAACAACAGAGTTGTTCAATCAATAATACTTTAGATAATTTTTATATTTGCATTCTAAAACAGTATTTATTTCAATAAACTGATAGTTTTAAGTGAATAACTAGAAAAAAACTAACATTGTAATATACGAAAATAAAATGATATGGGTAATTGGAGCATTGTTGTTATTTTTTTTTACTCTGGATTGATGTTTGATGTTTTATCGTGCATTCCCCAGGTTAAAAATCACCTGCGTCAACAAGCGAAAGCAGATTGCTAAGCGAAAATAGATATTGTTCTGTTTTTTGTTCAGATTTGCTGGCATTCAGGTGCCGTTTCAATAAACTGCAGCAATCATTCGCAAGATTACACCAAAAATCCTAGTTGAACTCATTTGGAAGTTCATGCTTACAATTTAAAGAAAACACAACTATTTTATTTATTTAATACACTGGGAAAATGAACATCACCAGAAACTATAATCTACACACTTCTGGTGCAACACACTCAGTTGATATTGGAGTTATGATAAAGCACAGCGCCTGCCCATTTGTAGTTGATAAGCTCAATCCAATCTTTGTATACTATCAGAACGTTCGTGGACTTAGGACTTAGCTAACCACGCAGAATCTCTCCTTTACTCTTTCTTCTGACTATATCATCTGCTTAACCGAAACATGATATATATAGCTGGGAATATTAGCGATAACGAGCTGTTCCCTTTGTGCATAGTCTTCCACCGTGATCGTGATCAAACTACATTAGGAAAATGCGATAGCGGTGGTGTGTTTGTTGCTGTTCACAAGTCTCTTCAAGGAACACTCTGTATGGACTTTTCCCTTTCTCCTTCTATTGAATGTATTGTTGTGCATGTTACCCTTGCATTCACCAAAATTCTCATTGTTTTCTCTGTAAATATTCTTTGTAATTCTTCAGTTGGTATTAATAGCAAGTTTTTTGATGTTCAACATTCGCTTTACCTCTGCCTCCTTTTTTTTTATAAGGTGACTTCAGCGTACCTAACCTGTTATGGAGACCTGACATTTCTTCCCTTATCTCATCCAAAAACATTTTCTTGATAGCCTCATCGTTCTTTTCATTAAGTTCTCCTTCTCAATTCAACTCTGTCCCCAATGTAGATAAAAATAACTAGACTTCGTTATATCTAATATTATCTCAAACCTACGTCCGAGCTGACTTGCTTCACTCTCCTCTCTTAGTTGCACTTGGTGCTGATTTTCAGACCATTAGAGCTCCTTCTCGAGCCATGCGCTTTAGCTACCCTAAAGTTCATTGGTATGATGCCTGAAATTAACTTGTTTAACTGATTTTCCATTTCGCGCGGCCGCTCCGGCTCTTAGCTCACGAGTTGGTTTAGCGGCGAAAAACGAGTTTTGAATCAGTTAGAAATCTCCACAAGTCTGGCGACCAAAGCTGCATAGCCAACTACTGTCCCATGTGCCTCCTTCCTTGTTTTGGCAAAGTTCTTAAAAGAGTTGTTTACAACAGGCTGCTTCCTCTTCTCCATGCTTTTCTTTTCTTGCTTTCATCA
The DNA here is from genome assembly GCA_963978885.1 of Nemotelus pantherinus. Taxonomy (NCBI): domain Eukaryota; kingdom Metazoa; phylum Arthropoda; class Insecta; order Diptera; family Stratiomyidae; genus Nemotelus; species Nemotelus pantherinus. The sequence goes on from OZ022263.1 coordinate 60,831,866, forward strand.
AAGATAGATTTCCAATATCTAATCTTATATCATTTACTAACTGCTGTTGCTTCTGCTTTAGACCAACGGATACAATCGGATGTGGTAAACACTTACTTCTCAAAAGCTTTTGATTTTGTTGATCAGACAATTCTTCTTGTAAAGCTTGGAAGCTATGGGGTATCTGCTTTGCTTTTGCCTTGGTTTTTTCTAATGTTCAAAGAACATTACTATTGAAATCACTTTGGCCGAAAATTCATATTTCTATATGTATATTTATATATATATATATATATATATATATATATATATATATATATATATATATATATATGAAAAAATCTCAGAAACGCGCCATCCGATTGAACTGGAATTTTCAGGATACATTGATGTACATACAAAATAGTGATACGTTTCACAAAAAGTTAATAATCTGTAACCCTTTGGCGCCGGCGGCCATTTTACGGATATTTTAAATATACCTATTATTCTGCCAATAAATAGGTGTTGCGAAAAACAGTTTATGGAATGAATTTTGAATGGGTTCTTAATATAAATAAATATGATATGATTTGTGAAAGTTTTAACCCTATGTGTGTGCTAGGCGCCTCATACGAGATTGGTAAAATTTGAAAATTTTTGAATGGCGATTACTTTTCATCAGATTATCAGATCATTATGAACCTTAAAGAAAATATTGCTATGTATTTGTTGTAGTTTTTGTGAACGTGGTTGCAACCCTGCAGCTACGACAGGCATTGAAAATGAAAACCTTCAAACTATCGGCTCTCCAGGAAAATTTTCGTCTTTTACTGCGAAAATCAACTCATTTAGAAAATCTTATGCTTTGTTTATACAACAAAAGCAAAACTTTGGAAATTTCACATCGGACCAGAACGGTAACCCTTTTCCAATCTACCTATATTTTAAGCATCAAAAATGTATGTTCACTAGAACTCACGACCCAATCATCAGATACAGTTGAAATTCACAGAATGTAGTGGTATTAAGTAAGACCAGGTCTGATAGAAGCGATTTCGGAATGCGGGCAACTCTGTGCCCATGGTGCCATCTTGAAAAATTATAAAGAAAAAAAAATGCTTTTTGCCTTGTGAATTCTGATTCAGTCACCAGATTTTCATGATATGAGACAGTAGCTAAACCTTAATCTAAGCCATGTTTGATAAAATTTGGTTGAAAAATTCAGTTGGTGCTGCCAGCTGTAGTAATTTTTGTGTCTTGGGATTTGGAAATTCACTAAGGAAAATAAAGCTTTTTGGCCTATAACATCCAGTGCAGTCATGAAAGCAAAACGAATTTCATGCGATACACATTATAGGCATTATTCAGAAGGAATTTGGTTTAAAAGCGTTGATAGGGCTGCCAGCTATCGTTGGTTTTGTTTTAATGTGCAATATCTTTATTAGACGAATTTATCGTAAATTTTTTAAACGATAATGATCTTGTAGTGACAATAAACAACAAATATTAAGTTTTCGAAAATTTGAAAACTTTTGCGACTGGTAGCCCTAAATTTCTTTGTACCCTATAACTTCCAATCCAGTCATCGAAATCCACAGGGTAGGTTGATTTTAATTAATAAGATTAATTAAAGTAAAATTCAATAAAAAACACATAGTAAAATATAGTAAAATTAATTAGTAAGTTAAGATTAATTTCACTAAAAATTTTTCGGTCTCAAACATCTTTCATTTTTTGATCCAAACATCTCTCTATACCTCTAACTTTCGACGAAATCATCGGATAAAATCGAGATCGATCGAGTTGTTGGATTTGGATGTGAGGCAATGGTGGTAGATTTTTAGTTGCAGTGCTGGTAAAGTATTGCAAGCACTAAGCATTTTCTTTGTGTGTGTTATGTTTTGCTGCTTTCAAAGTTTTGTAATATTTGTCTTTTTTAAATGTAGAAATGCATGCAAGTGGTTGCATTGAAATCCTTTCCACCCTATGAGCTTAAATGCATTGTTAAAATCAAAGTGGTTTTGCACTCGACACAGTTGGGAGCACGTGTGGTAGAATATGCACTCAAAATCTGCACGATTTTTCTACTGTTCATCGAACATTAGAATTCTTAGCGGTTCAGGTGCACCGGAGTTTTATCTTATGTTTCTGGTCGTATTTGTGCTTTAACTGTGCATTCGTCCACCTCCACTCCATTCTGTCCGCTTTTCAGAGTTCCTCAGGGATCCATTCTTAGTCCATTACTATTCCTAGTTTTTATAATTGATCCGCTTTCTTTTATTCGGTCTCCCTGTTTCGTGTTTGCAAACGACTTCAATGTTTTGCAACTTCAAAACGATCTTTGTACTCTGTGCGACTGGTGCTCTAAGAATGCACTTACTTTGAACATATCCAAATATCATCAAATGTCTTCTGGATGATCTTCTACTATGTCGTCAGTGCAACATTTTTTTATTTGTATTAGGAGATTTCAATTTCTATTTCAATTTCTATCAAACAAAGAAGTCATTGTTAGAGCTACATATTAGCATGAACAAAACGAATTTTCGGAGTTTTTCCCATTCTTCGATTCACTGCTTACCAAATCTTTTTGCTAACATTACCTGACAAGTCGGGCAATTTTCGTTTTATTTTTAACCTTAAAATACATAATGCAAATGCATTCTTACTGTATAAAATATTGTGTATATTTTAATGTGTTTACTGACAGGGCAACAAAATTCAAATGGTATAAAAGCTTGTTCTTCTACCGAAATTGGTGTATTTTGCTAGAATTTGATATTGCATATGAGATGAATTTTTTTTTTGATATAATATTGTTTAATTTTGTTTGAGTGATTGACTATTATTTATACGAAATATATTCACACACAAGTCAATTTCCATAAAGTGGGGTAAACAGTTTTCTACTGCTGATGCATACAATACTACCTGTACTTAAGACGCAATATGTAACTGCCTACCGTTAATCAATTTACAATCGAAATTCTATGCAATAGTTAATTTTAAAAAATGTTTTGCATGTTTATCAAAGCGCAACCAAGGTTTTTCACTGGAATGTCCTGAAACGAATTTACACGTGACCAGCCTATAGAAATATATTCATTGTTTACTCGAAACATGCATGATATGAAACCAATCAAATAAATAGCTGAGTGATTTCCATTATTTCCAAGAATTCAATAAATCAAAAATTACGTCCATATACATATGCAACTTTCTATTCAGCAGAATTTCCACCAAGATATTTTTTCAGAGAATTTCTATACAAGCTGTATAAATATAAACGGTAGTCAAACGCAGAACTAATCAGTTTATCACTGAAAGTTGCGGGACATTCAATTACATTTCACCAGCATATTTATTCAAAGGTTCCCCCGGTCTGAAGCGACCGCGATTAAAATATGCATGCGCGTTTTCTAATACTCATGATTTATCTGCATACATTTTCGCATTCATTAGCACACCCAAATAAAATCATATTTTCCATATTTTCCAACAGTTTCATAGAAAATCAGCAACGGGAGGTCGTCGTGGAGATCCTGTGTGTCGTCAACACAGGACGAATGAATCAATTCGCCTCACCCCGTATCGGACTGCAAACAAACCGTTTTCATTTCGGAGAGTAGGATAATGATATTCACTGACAGCAGCGTTCACAGTTCGGCACGTCATTGGCATGCATCGCAATTACTGTAATTGATTTTCCGACACTAAACCGACGAGACGAAATATATGTTTTCAACCCACGTAATTTTTTTCTCATTTCAATACCGCATATTTTGTACATATGTATGTATTCATCAATGAAATTTACTCTGCTTATTATCTCCTAGTATAAACATATTTCAATTATTTCAATTAAAACAATCCTCGCGAATCTATTTTACTTTTATAATTTATTTGCATGAAATCAAGTGGATGTACTGTGCAGCTGAAATGGGCTCAAGTGGTTAATGAATTGGAAATGCAGACATATTCCTGCTTTTTTTGCTGGCGATGTAATTAAATGGTTCATGTAATATGACTAGTAAACATGGCAAATGAAAACAGTGGGTATTCTTTGCCTTTTACTCGACCGCAATGCAGACAAACATGCAAAATTGAATTTATTATATTTTCCTCAACGATCTCAATGAAATTAACTACTATGATGTCTGCAGATGGAGAAAGCATTTAAGGGGACATTTTTCATTGAATAAAAAGACATTTCTTAATGAAACTTTGTGCATTTACTTTATTTGCTTCATACAATACAAATAATTTTTTTAAAATTTTTTGTGGCCCACTGTCGTCAACTACATTTTTTTGAAAAACACCAAAAAATCACGGCATGCACGATTACTGCCCTCAGAAAAGTCATGAAAAGAAATAACAAAGAGAAACAATTTGGTCGAAATATAACAAAATGGCGAGGTTTTCCCCCCAAAAATCGGCTATAACTAAAAAAATCGAATGCCGATTTTTTTCATCCGTATTTGATTCTGAGCATTAACATGTGTAGATTAACATGTTAAAATTTCAGAGTGATTGGAAAAATGCTTTTTTTTAATCATGCTCGCTTCAAGTTTATTTCGAGCAAAACGCGTTTAAAGTTCAAATTCAATAGTTTTTGTTCGTGACATATATAACATACATATACATATATAGGTAATACTAGTATCCAAAAATGTCCCCCTCTGCCTTTACAGCTGCTATGTGAGAGAATAATATATTGTACTATATGTATTATTAAGCATATATATATATATATATATATATATATATATATATATATATATATATATATATATATATATATATATATATATATATATATATATATATATATATTAAGAGAAAGCCGATGTAGCGGTACAGCGAAGTGAAAGAAAATCATAGAAAAATGATCTTGGCGCTCTGCGCTATATACGCTCACACATTTTTTTTTTTAAATTTTAATTTTATATTATTAAAATCATGTTTTTAAAGCTTCATTCTAACATATTCTATCAAAACAAAAAAATCGATTTTTTGAAAACCTGATGTCCCCTTAAGGGGCTAGTCCACTGTTAAACTGCTCCAAATGAACTTTTTTTTTAGACAGCTAAAAAAAAATAAAACTATTCAAAATATCGATTTGAAATTTTACATACATCTTTATTGAAGTTTACAGTCAACAGTTTCATTGGAATAAAATTATTAGAAAGCAAAATGGCGACCGCCCCAATGGATCGCCGCAGCACCGCCGAAAAAAAAGCAAATTGCTCCTCGTAAATTCCTGGACAAAATAAGCATCTGTGAACAAAATACCAAAAATATTTCATTAGTTTTGAGTATAAAGGACTGCACGGGCCTAAATTTAGAACAAAAACAAATTTTTGACGATTTGGGAAACATTTTTTGATTGAAAAAACGTGAAAAACTGGATAACCAATGTTCAAAAGCATACCAAATTTGTTTTATCGCTTTAGGGCTCTAAGTTTTTATATCAAAAAACTTTTCTTTTTCGAAATATAGTTTACTCTATACAAATATTTTATCACTTTTCAACTATCGTTTTCCTTCTCAATGTTTTCACCAAGTAAAATATTTTGTTGCTTTTCCATTTTTTTCTTCCTCATTCGCAACATTTGTTTACAGATTGTTGTTGTTCATATTATCCGAAAATCTATATTTATTCTACTATTAGTTGCGTTTTCCCGCTTTTATTGAGAGCTGCTTAAGGTAGTTGGCATTCAAAACAATAACTACTATGATTTTTCAACAAAGTTCACTCCAAACTAAAAATCAGAACTAATTGATTATTACCTCTCAGCAAAAACATTGCCTTATTCATCACCCCTAATCATATACATGGGATAAACTACTCCATAGGGAGGAAAAAGCGACACATTTCGGATTAGGTTCCTACAGAAATATTCTACAGAAATATTTTATTGAAATACCAGACTGTCGCCGTTTTAAACGAGATTTATTGATATTTTTCCAATATTTATGATTAATAATACGTATAGGTGTCTTTTGAGTTTTATACTTATCTGACGCTACGGTCGTCAGTTCTTGTGAAAAGATGGTTTGAGTGCTGATAAAAGAAAATATTGGCGTAAGTCATTCTATTCAGGAAGAATATAATGAAGTTGCCAAGCTATTGTTGATTTAGCAAAGATACGAAGTCTATAGCACTTGGCTGAAAATATAATCCGTGATTTGAAAAAATTCTTTTATATTGTTGATGAGAACAAAAAACCTCGGGATATCCAACGTGGATGTTTTTCAATAATATTAATTCTTCTCCTAAAGAGAAATGCGTTTTATTTGCAGATAGTTTTCAGAAAGTATTTAGTGCGCCAGATTCGTGAAATTTTCACCTTTCTCCCTTTGATTCAGCTCCAATAGTTTTTGTCAACCTCATTGAAATATGACATACAAAAATGTGTAAAACTATTTTCAAAATGGATTGCACTCGCTTTTTCGAACTTTCTGGCGTAAGTGTGTAGAACAGCTTTGAGCTCGACTACACATGTAAGGCCCAGGTTTTTTTTTCTCACCACCGAGAAGCCTTCACAACCTGTAATGAAAAATAGCCCTAAGTTTTGTTAATTTCGAAAAGTTAGCAGCGCGGTAGACATGGCTCAAGCAATTACCGAATTCTATATACTTTTCAAAGTATCAGTTGGCGGAACCAAAACGAGCCACACACACAATAGCGATTACTCGCCACTAGTGATGGGCAAAATGGCTCTTTGAAGTGAGCCAGCTCCGTAAAACTCACTCACTTTAAAGAGTCGCTCTTTAAGAGCCACTCAAAAGAGCCACTTCAAGCAACTTTTTTATGGTTGCAAAAGTATAAAGTAAATTGCTATTTTTTGTTGTTTTATTAATAATAATAAGCTTAAATCTAATATAACATAACATTACTTTAAAAATATAATATAGCATATAATATAAATTTAAAAATAAACCATAAAATCATCTGAAAATCATTCCATATAAGTGGCGACTCTACTCAATCGTTGATTCACTATCTCCAGATTCTGGGATGTAAATCTTTCTTTTCCTTCCACCAATTGAGAGGGTCAGCAGTTCTGGGTATATTTACATGTTGTAAATACTTATCCATTTCGTTAATGCCTGCAGCTACATAGCTTTGCTGGGTTCTTACACTATTGACTTTGTCATCAAATTTTCGCCATAGCGAATTTTTGCGTTCCTTGTGCTGTGGGTACCGAAACTAGATGTATACAAGCAAGTTTGTACGTGGATTCATTTTGAAATGCGTACATCAGCAGTTTTATTTTCGTTCAGACAGAGTTTTGAAATGTAGCTTATAATCGTTGATATAATAATATATATTTTAGAAATCGATACTGTTTTCTCACTGCTTATTTCTAGAGTAGCCTCATTGAAGATGCTCAATATATCAGGGGCTGTTTTCATAATATTCCATTCATCAGAAGAAGGAGCTGGTAGATTTTAGTTCAGGACACCTAAGGTGGCTAATAGTGGCTCTTTTACTTCTTGAATGCGCACAAGCATAGACTACGTAGAGTTCCACCTGGTAATAGCATCAAACTTTAATTTAAGCTCTACGTATTCCATTTGCCTCTGTTTTTGTTGTAATTTTGCCGTTATTTTGCTACCAAAATTTTTTCGGACGGTTTTCCGACAGATTTCATTTTGCCGTATCTTCGAAACTAGTCCGCTTTTTCCCAGACTTGTATGGAAATTTCGCCCGAAACAGCTCAAAAAGGTCCCCAAATTCATGCTAGTCAAAAAAAAATATTTTGGAAAAATGAACGTTTTTGCCCAATTTCCCCTATCAAAAATTTTTTTTTTGCCATTGAAATATCACTATTGTACTCCCCGACCACTTCCAATCATCGAAAACGTCCTAAAGGTAGTTTTTGCCAAACTGTGGCCAAAAAACCCCTTACTCCCCTACAAAACCGAAATTGTTGTATCGCAGCAATAGGTCTTGGCCCGCTATGTCCCAAACCACCTTAACCCCAAATTGGCCGATTTTGTCCGATTTCAACTACTTTTTCCCTAAAAACTTTTTGAAGAACGAAAATATTCGATACGAACCTCTTCCATATACCTGTTCTAGTGTATACGCTTAAAAAATGAACGTTGTTGCCCATTTTCCTCTCTCAAAAATTTGTTTGCCCTTAAAATATCACTATTGTACTCCCCGACCACTTCCAATCATCGAAAGTATCGTAAAGGCAGTTTTTGCCATACTATGGCGAAAAAACCCCTTACTCCCCTACAAAACCGAAATTTTTCTATCGCAGCAATAGGTCTTGGCCCGTTTTGTCCCAAACCACCTTAACCTCAAATTGGCCGATTTTGCCCGATTTCAGCTACTTTTGCCCTAAAAGGATCTCAACCTTTTCCTACTTAGCACTTTTAGTGATACTTTCAGTTTTTCCGGACGGTTTTTTGGCAGATTTCATATTGCCGTATTTTCGAAACTAGGCCGCTTTTTCCCAGACTTGTATGGAAATTTCGCCCGAAACAATTCAAAAAGGTCCCCAAATTCATGCTAGTAAAAAAAAATATTTTGGAAAAATGAACGTTTTTGCCCAATTTCCCCTATCAAAAATTTTTTTTTGCCCTTGAAATATCACTATTGTACTCCCCGACCACTTCCAATCATCGAAAGCGTCCTAAAGGCAGTATTTGCCAAACTATGGCCAAAAAACCCCTTACTCCCCTACAAAACCGAAATTTTTGTATCGTAGCAATAGGTCTTGGCCCGTTATGTCCCAAACCACCTTAACCCCAAATTGGCCGATTTTGTCCGATTTCAACTACTTTTGCCCTAAAAACTTTTTGAAGAACGAAAATATTCGATACGAACCTGTTCCATATACCTGTTCTAGTGTATACGCTTCATCTCTAAAATCTACCTATGAAATGCACCGCCTAATAGCCAACATTTGGCTACTAAAATACTCGTGAACCAGAGCAAAATATACGCACGTAAACGCATACTGTGTGTTCACAAAATGTTGCCATCAATAACCGCACACGATCAGTATCCATTATTCGCACAGTTCTTCATTCAACGGAGTCGACTCTTTTATTCCTCACTCGCACAGTGTTCATTCAACGGAGTCGACTCTTTTATTCCTCACTCGCACAGTGTTCATTCAACGGAGTCGACTCTTTTATTCCTCACTCGCACAGTGTTCATTCAACGGAGTCGACTCTTTTATTCCTCACTCGCACAGTGTTCATTCAACGGAGTCGACTCTTTTATTCCTCACTCGCACAGTGTTCATTCAACGGAGCGACTCTTTTCACTGTGCAATACGATAGTCGTATACATATGTTCGTGTTCCGACGTTAGAATAGCATAGATTTCGCTTCAAGTACACACGGTAGTCTAATGAAGTATTGCCGTGTGTATATGCATAAGCTTTATTTGGTCGGGTGGTTGTTTGAGTGGCTCCGCAATATCGCTATTGCCACGAAACTGAAGGTATGAAGTGTGCGGAGCTATTCTAAATGATGGCTCACATAGCTCTTTCAAAAGAGTCGAAGAGCTGAGTCGCACAGAGTTGAAGAGTTGACTCACACAGCTCCTTCAAAAGAGTCGCTCTTTTTGATTGACTCGCTCATGAGCGACCCATCACTACTCGCCACTCGAACCGTGCTCCTTCCAACACACACGCATTGTTCTCACTCCCATGCAGCATGTATATTTATTTTGCATTACTCTAAATCCCCGTCCACAACGCCAAACCACCTTCACAGTTTAAACAACAAATAATTCACTAGTTAGCACTAAACAGTAAAAAACTAACAATACTCAGCGAGCATGCTCACATGATTCACAAAGAAGCAACATACTCACACAATTCACAAAAAAAGCACTGAATATCACCAAAATTAATAAGACTTAGTGACCATAATCACAATTCACAAAGAAGCATCCAATTTCTCGAACAATCCTACTTCTTGTTTTTATTTCTTAAAAATGCGCCCACTTCACTTCTCACAATGTTTTTTTTAAAACAACAAATTCTCGTCACTATCCTCAATTCACAATTATTTATTTTTATTAATTTCCACTCGATTGTCAGATTGAAAAAAAAAACAATTGACAACTCATGCAACTACTATGTTTACCTCACACATATTTTATTTAAGAGGCCACATTTCGTCGCTGTAAAATCAAACCGGCATATCTGCAAAATGCATATTGTTCACCAAAACGCTTTAAAGTTTTCGCGTGTGGGCTATTTCCTCGTAAATGCATACCGGCACAGCACCATTAGACGGATTTTTATTCAACTATACGATATGCCGGTGCGACATAAAAATAGACGGGAAAATGAGGAATTTTTTGATACCAAAAACTCAAAAACTCAATTTTCGCAGATATGCCGGTTTGATTTAACAGCGACGATTTGTTTGGAGTTTTCCCATCCGGTTGGTGGCTTTCGTAGATCACACACATATTCAAAAATCTTAAAGACGTTGCCTTTTTATCTTCGATTCCAAAACTTAATGAAAAAGTTGTCTACGATAAACTTTCTCCATTTGTTGATTCCAATCAAACGACCAACAATATAGCTGTCGGACGTTCTATGTAAAATAAAGAAAGGATATACATATATTTAACAAGGCTTTTAACAGAGGTGACCATTCGATCCGAAATCTTGCTGTGAAAATTCAGACTCATAGGACTTTTACTTAGCTGTTGCAGCTCCTATCTTTGCAAATGAACCCAAATTGTGAAATGTCAAGGGGTTTTTCGTAAAATATTTTTGCTAGCTTTGATGTACCACAAGATAGTAATCTTGGCCAAATCTTTTAAGATATTAATTTCCGGCCTATTTAACGTCCAGTAGTGTATATAAGAGTCTCGGTAAGAATTTGTTAGCTTGAGTTGAGAGCCTTGTTGATCTCTGTGTTATCTTGGGCAAGAAACTGCGCTTCGAGCTACACTATGACGAAATCGTTCCTCGCGCACACAGATAGCCAATGTTTTGAATTAAAAAATGTAGTTAGGCTGATTTGGACATCATCTTTATTTTGAAATATTTTTTCTGACAACTGCAGGTTTGTGATCAAATAAAAATCGCTTGGAACTATGCCTGGGAAATATACTGGATGAGGGAGGCATAATTTGCCAGTCAAATACATTCAATTTTTGCAGGGTGAGTTTTGCAGTATGCGGTCGGGCGTTATCGTGATGAAAAAGAACTTTCCTCCTTTTTATGAGGTTTATTAGTAAATTGTGCATTCGAAGTACTGAGATGATGGCAATAAACATCCGCTGTGATAGTTTCATAAAGATTCAGCTTTGCAAAATAAACAACTTCTGACATATGTATCCCACCAAACAGATAGAAGAATCATTTGTAGATGGTTTGGCAGTTGGTTCCGATGTCTGACTTGCATCCACTCATTATTCCTTCCGTACGACGTTTTTGTAGACTATCCAGTTTTCGTCCCTTGCTATAATACTATTGAGAAAAGTTTCCGTTTCATTATGACGTAACAGATGGGTGGTTTTTTAACGCCATTTCGTCAATGTAGCGCACCTCCATGAAATTCTCTAAACCTTTTCTAGGCAGCTCCTACAATGAAAGTATTTTGAATAATTATCAGTATTTTTCTCTTCTGCAGCTACTATAATATTTTTGCCACTTTAAAAAATGTATGAATTGAATTGAATTAAAAATAGTTTTATTATAAATCAATTGTACATTCTTAACCTAACTTAAAGTTTAATTAACAAAGGAAACTTAAAATCTAGCGGCTATACTATTTTGGCCTGCTGGCTCTTATTGGTTTATTTATTACAGCTAGTTTTCGGCATAAATTTTGTTCCTTACACACTAATGGTATTACCCAGCTTGTATATCAGCTGGGGTTACCCTGGCAATAATATTCTTAAACTCTACCTTACATTAAAAATTACGATCTAACTTATGCCTAATTATAATTAGCTTAGCCTAATTACATCTAATCCTTAACCTAGGTCTGAAATCTAACGCCTTCTATTTGTCGGGAGGCCTCTTTAGTCGAAAAGCGTATCCATAAGCTGCCGTTGCAATGCTACCATCGCAGCGCGCATAAATGGCTCATTAGAGCCACCTGTACGCCCTATTGATCGAATTAGTCCATTCTCATGTCCGTCTGTCTGTCCGTAGAATCGTGTCGTTAATTCTACAACTCGGTCCTTAAGTGGTTTGAGTCCCGACCGAGTTGTAGAACCTACCAGTGCAAAAGTGCAGGATTCTTCTTTCGCTTAAAAAAAAAGTATAAAATGTGCCTTTTGGACTCGTTGGTATTTTCCATTTTTTTCACTATCACTGTGCATCCGATCTTCTCAAAACTGTATATAGGTTCAGAGGGGAAAAATAAGAAGGTAGTTTTCTTAGTTTTTCGAACAAGTATAAACCATACAAGTGGCTAAAGCGCCGGGTACACAGAAAGCGTTTTGGCGTGGCGTACATCAAGTTTTTAACGCCATGAATATGTGATACACAGAATGGTATTGTTTCAGCCACACAGAATGCGATGCGTCGAAGAAATACATTTTCGGTCGCAAAACGCTAGAGTTGTACTTAATTACAAAATCGGTCGGGCGATGATGAGGTCGTAATAGTTGAATATGTCAGAAACCTGAGCGGCTGATGGAAAAAGTATTCTTGTATGAAACTTCACACAAATTATACAAAAATGCTAACGCAGCATAGTTAACGTTTACGCCTTGTGTGTGACGTAGCAAAATGACTAAACGACTGCGTATCACTACCCGTGAGGCTCATGACGCTCGAACGCGTTTTATGTGCCCGACGCTTAAGGGGAAATTCTCGGAAACCTATGAGGTGAACTGATATTACGATTTTAAAAACCTATCCCCTTCCAAGTTTCGATTTCTTCACATTCAACGTTTATTAAAGGCATTATTGCAGTTAAATTCCTGAGTAATATAAATATAATAAACATCCCTATAAGAAACACCAGATCCAAACGTTTGCTAAAGGAACTATCACATTCCACTAAATGCGCTGCTAATGAGCCGGTAAATAGATGCTGCAAGATATTCAAAAGCAGGGTCAGATTGAACCTTCTTGCCACTCCTGGGCAGTTGTGAAATTGGCGTCACACCCCCATCTTCACCCCTCCCGTCTAAAATCAAACAAGTCGTTGTTCTTGTTGTTTGTAGTATTGGGTCGTCAGTCATATTGATATGTATTTGTATGAGTTACTCATTTTCAAATTTGAGGTGGTACAATGTCATACTTCAAATGAAGTGTCATGTTGCATTCCTTCAATTATCTATAAGTTTCCAGCGCAGCTGGCAGCCATACAGCCCCATACCATTACGCCACCGCTACGGTAGGATAGAACATTTATGCTAAGTACTGGTTACGTTTTTTTTTATAGATGGGGGGTTTTTCATTATTGATTTTAGCATACTTCCACAAAAGATAAAATTTTCATATTTTGGAGAATGATTTAATAGAGTATGTAGTTTTTGAATTCGGCGTTAACTCAAAAATGAAAAAAAAATGTAGGTAAAACGTTTATGCTAAGGAGAGCAGTACTGTTACTAATCTACTAAACAATTTCCCAAAAATGGTAGCTAATTACCACCAAATTTTTTGTTTAAGTATCGTGCAAATCAAACTCAAAACTAAACTCGCATGCATACATTTTCTCCTTGTACAGCAATCCCTGTGCCTCAAGTATCACAAGTCAATCGCTTCAAAGTTGAGCAAAGCACATCAATATGACAAAAAATGAGGTGGTACAAATCAAACTAGTCTCGCGTACATACATTTTCCATTGAGTATTACAATCGCTGCGCCTCAAGTCAATCGCTTCACCTCAATATGACAAAAAAAATGAGGTGGTACAAATTTGAAGCTTGAGGTGATGTGACATTTTGTAGAAGTGAATGGGACATTTGTCATGCATCTTGTATGAGTAACACAACACTAGTTGTTTGATTTTAGTCGTTTCGACTGAAATCAAACAACAACGTATACAACACTTTTGTCGACATTGTTTTTATTTGTTAAGCAAGTGGTAATATACTCGCAACAATATAGCTACCAAGGGTGCCAAGCGGAAGGTTGCATTTTTACTGCGCGATGTATAAAGTAAAAAAATAGTTAATTTAAGGAATTCTTTGAGAAAAATCACGCTGAGAAACCGTATTTATTAAGTATAAGGAATCTATGGCTCTAGAAGAGCATAATTGATTAAGTTTTTGCTGATTTCCTAAGATTAGAATTATATTTTTGCAACAGAACTTGAAAGTCTTAGGTGATATGAAACTTTTCGAAAATTTGCCACCCTTCCACTCCTCCCAAATATTTGCCGCCCTTGGGCAGTTGCTATTTTTTGTCAAACCAACGTTTAGCTATTTTTTGTCAAACCTCCCTTTTGAGAGCTCTTCAAATCCCCTTATCTTAAGCAATTTATCATAGTTATTCATTTATTTCTTATGTTAAGTTATTGTAAATTGAAATTTGAAAATATTTTTTTACTCGGCGTTTACATAGAAATCAAAACCTTCGAAACGCTAGCTAAGCATAAAATATCATGCGATTTTATTTCTTCGACTTTTTTTTTCCAAAATTCTACTTTCTATAGAAATAAAAGAATACCTGTTTAAAGTTTGATTGCTTATAGAACGGTTAGAGGTAACAAAAAAACTTCCATATTTAGTGTGCACAGCACTCGTACATAAATTAATTTCAGTTAATTTATTAAGGCATATATACTAAAGTATGGTGTACAATAACTTTATTAGATAATGCAATGCTGTTTGATTAACACTACATGCCGTTTTGAAATGATTCACGAACAAATTTTTGGTTCCTTGATAAATGTTGGAAGATGAGTTCAATAGTATTTTTTATTTTTTTAAATATAAATTAACATATCAATTGCTGCGGAGCTTTTTCCTCCGCGTCCTTCTTATCTGTTTTCACTTTTTGTAATTTTATCCCGAAAAAAACTGTTGGCTGTAAAACAATCTCCTTAATGAATAGTTTTAAGTTACGGGTCCCTATTTGTTCATTAAAAAAAATCGTTCATATAATAAAGCCTATCAGATAATAAAGCTGCAAGTGATGGCAATTACTTTAATACTGTTCTTAAATGATACCTAATGCAAAAAAGTATTTTGTGCGAAATAGTGCAAAGCGAACGATCCCACTCAAAAAATACTTCAACAGAAAGGAATGACGGCATTTTACTAAGTCCCATCAAGCAATTAAAACTCATCCAACTACGTAACCAAACACTCATACCTAGGATACAAATAATTCACAGTTCCACAGAAGTCAAAATACCTGCAGCAAGTTACGTATTCATTTCTCTATTCATTCTTGACCATCTTTTTCAGATTTATTGAAAACACCACACTGAAAGAAAAATCTTGGTAAAATCAACAATTTTCCTTAGTTGTTTTTGCGTCAACTACGGGCTATAGTTAAAACAACCATAAAAAAATAGTTGATTACTTTTATGCACCATGACGCGTGGTTGATAAACAACGTTCGTGGTGCAAAAAAAGTAAGCAACCACAAACAATGGTATTCCAACCATTGTTTGTGGTTGCTTACTTTTTTTCCATACATAGTACGAAATATAGGCAGGGAAGGCGTGAATGCCGCAGTTGAATTTGGTGAAACACAATGCAGCGACAATGTCGCTTTCAATGCAACCAAGGCACCAACCAAATTCATTTTTTTTCTTTTGTATTGCTAAATCCGGTTGTACGAGGATTAGGTTGGCTTATTACAATACACATCAGCCATCGCTTGTCTATTCCACCAGACCATTCAACCTAATTCAAACAGATGTAATTCAACCTAGTGGTGATGCCAACCTATGGCAGGTATCACCGCTAGCGGTGCGGCAAAATTAGAAATTTGGCATTTTCTGCCGCTGCCGCAAATTCGGCCGCAGCCATTGTGCGCGTTACCATACAAAACAGTGCATTCTAATTTTTTGACTGCGCTTTGCCGCAGCCCACTGTTTTGCCACAGCGGAATACGCTGTATTGTGAACAAAATAGCGTCATACAACGTAATATAAAGGCTTCACAGCATAACATGAATATGAATTATATCGGACAGCAAACCGAACACAATTTTGCCATGTATCATATGAAACTTCTATGATAGAATAGGAGCATGAGTATGAGGAGTATGAAAAATCAACAGTTTTCCTTAGTTGTTTTTGCATCAACTAGGGCTATAGTTAAAACAACCATAAGAAAATCGTTGATTACTTTTATGCACCATGACGCGTGGTTGATAAACAATTTCATTCGGAGCATGAAAAACGTCCAAATGTTGAAAACATTCTACTTTGCGTAGAATAATTCCAAAGACGTTGCTCACTGAATTCCGTTTGTTGAAATCAACGATTGCAAAGTAGTTTAAGTACCATAAAAACTGTTGATAATTCGAAACGTTGAAGTTTTGAGTGAATTGATGAATATTTTCTATTTATCAACTAATTTTCGTGGTTATGAAACAATTAAAACAGTTGATTTCATGAACGTTGCGATATTTTTTGTATAACCAGAGCCAACTACTTTTATATCGTTAAATTAACTATATTAACATAGTAAAAATAACTATTTTCCTTAGTTCATTTAACGATTTTGAATGAACCGTTGCAATACTATTAAAAATAGTTGAATCAACCAAGAGTTTTTCTTTCAGTGCACTTATATGTGAAACCTCACGAATGTTTTCAAAGACAAACAAATTTTCAAATCTGCTTTCATCAAGAGCAATGAAACTCCAACCAAACCTACGTACTAATCCGAGAACGATGTGGTCACAGTCAACAAACAAACATAGCAAGCAGAGTCTTGAAGGGAGCGAATGGCAAATATGAAATTTTTCAAGTTATGGCTAACTTGAAAAGTATCCTTATCTACATTCAAACTCAAACATGTTCGGTATGGATGCGAAAATATTTACTTTGATGCTCTTGGCATGGAATCTGTATATTTTTCGCATAACTGAAAGTCTCCGCTACATCAAGAAAAGAGCATTAGATATTTACAAAAGGGACTAGATAAAAGGATTCCCCCGTCGGATAGAAGATAGGATTTGAGATATTCATGCGTTTCATCAGGTAAATTGTATTGACGATGCTAAAATTAAATTTCAAGCGACTGTTGTATGTGGTAGAGAGGCAGAGGAGTGATGGTGCGGAAAGACTGAAAGCTCATGGAATAGTAATTTGTCTATAGACAGCAGCAGGTAGGTGGAATTTTGTGTAATTTTTAATAAAGTGGTCAGAAAACTTTAGTTCAACACCGCCAAGCAACTGCAAATAATATTACGTTATTGTTGTAACAACCTGCAAACAATGACGAAAAATGTAAAAGAAGGAAATGTAAACGAGATGAGGAAAACGATTTGAAATGCATTTATATAATTTTGAAAATTCAACATTCGCAGTGTTAAACTGAACATGATACTAAATGCATGCAAGTGCATTTAATTAATAATTTTTAAAAATTGCTAATAAGTTCTGTCCATAGGTAAAGAAAAAAGGCATGATATAACCTTTCTTTTTTGATTAGTTTGGAAAGGAAAATGTTGAATACTAATGTAAAACAAAACGAAATATTATTGAGACGACAATGACATACTCCCAAAATTAAACATATTACGATAAGTTTGGCTATTATAATCAAAAGCTCGGGGCTAGTTCTGCTCTTTAGCGGCCTCTACTTGATGCCTTTCTCTCGAATACTCGAGTTTTTCACATCAGGCAATCATTCATTTTCACTTGCATTGCTGAACATATTAGACATTGCTATATATGTCGCTTAATAAATGGGGTGCCATTCGATAAATATCGAAAACTTGAAAATATTAAAATTTGTTGCATATTTCTATTACAAATGATTGTCTCGACAAAATTAAATGGCAGCAATAAAAACCCCTGCAGCTGGCACCCTTTTGCTAGCAAGACATCCAAAATTATACTGAACCTGCTTTGCAAATTTTGTCTTGATTCAATTATAGCGTTGCAAGGTATAAGAGTAGAAATATTTAAGAGGATTCTGCTCGTAAAAAGCTCAAAATTTTGCTACATAATAATTGTCATAAATTTAATGGTATCTTCACTTAGAAAAAAAACCTATCAAAAATCACCATAGCTGGCAGCTGTATTCTACTTTTTTTAACTAATATTTTACAAGACTTTGTTTAGAGTGAAGTCCATGTACTGAAGTCCATGTAATCTGATGGCTACATTGAAAGTTAAAGGTCATAAAGCATTTATTTTGCTGAGTGATTTTTCAAGTATCAAACTTCCATCAGGGCACCCGAACGTGCGGAGAGTGACGTGCAAGTAAATGGTCGATTTGTTTGAAATGACTCCTCTCACCTCTCCTCTTCGTCCTATCTACTCGCCTTCCCATAGGCGGTGCTGTTAATCTTGACCAGAGATCGGGTAACGATATCCTAGCGATATTAAACCCCCGGTGGAAGGGAAAGAAACTAAGTGGTAGATAGTCCGGTCCTCCAGGCTTGGGGGTTGGAGCGATGGACCGACAATCCGTCCTCCACAAAAATTTAAACCGTTGCGGAACTTATGGAGATGCCTCGGATAGGATTGGACCAACGGAAACGACCCGGCAAACGAAATATGGACTATGCTTTTGGATCCTGGAATGTCAGATCACTAAATCGACCTGGTGCTGTAAAAGAATTATTATTACAGGCCACTCAGTACAAATTGAACGTGCTGGCAGTCCAGGAAACGAAATGGACTGGTAGCGAGATTCAAGACATGAGATCGCACACAATATTCAAGAGTGAGAAGCCTGCAGGAAGCCGTGAATTTGAAGTGGCATTCATTGTGGATAGGGAGTTCAAGCCACACGTTATTGACTTCAAGGCAGTAAGCGAACGTTTAAGTGCGATCCGCATCAAAGCAAAATTTTTCAAAATATGGCTGATAAATGTCCACGCCCCGACAGAAGAAAAAGACGAAGAAACGAAAGACGCATTCTATAACCACTTGGAAAGGCTATTCGACTCATTGCCCTCAAATGACGTCAAAATAATACTCGGCGACTTCAACGCTAAAGTCGGAAATGAAGAAGTATATCGGGGAACAACTGGAGGGCACAGTCTCCACGAAACAACTGACGAAAACGGCCAACGCCTGATTGACTTTGCATGTAGTAGGGATATAGTCATAAGTTCGACATGCTTCCCACATCGACGCATCCACAAAAGAACATGGGCATCACCAGATGGCAATACCTTCAACCAAATTGATCATGTCCTTATTCAGCGGAGATGGGCTTCCAGCATACTTGACGTTCGGACGTTTCGAGGAGCAGATTGTGACTCGGACCACTACTTGGTCAAATCCAAATATCGATGTCGCATGTCAAAGGCGTACGTGACGAAGACGAGTCCTCTGCGTAAATTTGACATCGGAAAGCTCCAAACGGCGTCAGTAGCAGAAAACTTCTCAAAAACTCTTGAGACTAAGCTAACCCCCATCCTACAAAATAACACAGTGAGGCCGGTTGACGAGGTCTGGATGGAGGCGAAGACAGCAATCAAAGCCGCTGCAGAACAAGTGGTTGGGTATGAAGCCCGGCGCAAAAGAAACAACTGGTTCGACAACGAATGCCAGGATGCGCTGAACAAGAAAAATCAGGCATATAAACAGTTCCTTGAAAGGAACACCAGGACGAAGAGAGAAAAATATGAAAACCTCCGACGAGTAGCAAATAAGATCATTAGATGTAAGAAACGAAAATATTATGACGAGCAATTAAAGGGCATTGACGAAAATCTGGCGAGCAATAAAACTAGACAAGCCTACAAAGTAGTGAAATGTTTAAGACGCGGATATCAGCCCAAGACGACACTCTGTAAAGACGAAATCGGCAACATCATCGCCGAGGATAGCCAGATTAAGGAAAGATGGGCCTGCTATTTCAAAGAACTCTTTAATCCTACACATGGCTCAATAATATCAGAGCCGATAGACATCTCTGACGAAGTCCCGATCGCACCTCCAACGCTGGAAGAAGTCAAGTCTGCCATAAAAGGCCAGAAAAACAACAAAGCGCCGGGCATTGACGAGATTCCGGTCGAGCTAATTAAATATGGTGGAAGCTGCCCTATAAAAGCCATCCACAAATTGATCCAGAACATCTGGGGTCAAGAAAAAATACCGCAGGAGTGGTGCAAATCCATCATATGCCCTATCCACAAAAAAGGAGACAAACTTCGGTGCGAAAACTACAGAGGCATATCGCTACTTTGTACATCCTATAAGATACTGACGAAAATATTAAAGGATAAGATAAATGTATACGCTGAAAAGGTCTTTGGGGAGTACCAAGGAGGCTTTAGGTCTGGTAGATCAACTACGGATCAACTCTTCACAGTCAAACAAGTGCTTAAAAAATACTGGGAATTTAACATCGACGTCCACCAGATTTTCGTGGATTTTAAACAAGCATATGACAGTATTGACCGAAACATACTGTACAAAATAATGCTATACTTCAGCATCCCGGCAAAACTAGTTCGGCTGACCAAAATGGCGATGATGTCGACAGCATCACGAGTCAGAATCAACAACAGTCTGACTGACGCCTTTGACACAAATGTCGGACTAAAGCAAGGAGATGGGTTGGCCCCTCTGCTGTTCAATCTAGCACTTGAGTACGTGCTAAGGAAGATTCCTGTCGACAAAGGGGGTACGCTTCTGTATAAGTCGAACCAGTTAGTGGCCTACGCGGATGACATTAACATCTTGTCCCGTTCCTTCACATCCGCCAAAGAGCTCCTGTTGAAACTTGACCAGGAAGCCAAGAAAGTAGGCCTGAAGATCAATCAGACGAAAACAAAAATCATGACGGAAACAAGTAAGAAGACCTCCATTAGACAAAATATAATTCTTGACGAATATAATTTAGAGAATGTGGACGAATTTATATACTTAGGCTCGAAATTGACAACGAAAGGCAGTGAAACTGACGAAATTAAACGGAGAATACAGCTCGCTAATACAACTCTCTACTCCGTTCTGGCCCTACTGAAGACCAGCTGCATACACAGGAAGACGAAGCTCAAAGTCTACAAATCAATCATCAGACCTGTGTTGTTCTACAGATGTGAAACTTGGACCCTTACCCAAGTATCCGCAAATATGTTGAACGCCTTCGAAAGACGGGTCCTCAGGCGTATAATTGGAGCTAAACAAGAGTGCGGCAAATGGCGGATAAGATACAACCACGAGTTGTACGAGGTTTTTGACGAGCCGGAGGTTGCTACAATAGTGAAACTGCGGAAGCTGCAATGAGCTGGTCACGTGCAACGAATGAACGAGCATCGAGTACCTAAGAAGGTATTCGACGGAAGGGCCGAGGGTCGAAGACCAGTGGGAAAACCCAGAAAACGCTGGTCTGACTCTGTCGACGAAGACTGCGCAAAGCTGCTCGGATTTTGAAATTGGAGGACGCGGTCATTGGACCGAGACAGCTGGAGGCGTCACCTACGAGAAGCCAAGGCCCGAGAGGGGCTGTAGTGCTACGACGACGACGAAACTTCCATCAGAACTCGTTCTTCGAAATACCAATATATTCTGTGATAATTGAAATTGAGTTTGTTGTGCGAAGAAAATTTTTGAAAGTTTAAATTTAATTGTGAAAAAAGCATAAAAGTTACATTTCAACTGCAGTTTTTCGTAACAAGCGAAAAATTTAAATAAGAAATTTAAATAAGGCTTGATAATTTTAAGGATTTTTGCTTGCTGTAGCAGTGGGGTTGCAGAACATGCATCAAAAAATGTATATCTAATAAACACTAATACGCCCTCCAAATTTTAAAATAAGTTGCTATAGTTATCGCAATTCTAAATCTTACAAATTTATTTTGAATTGTTTCAGGCATGTAAAGGACTTAAAATTTCCAAAACGATATTATAATCATGTTTAGCACATGTTTGGAATTCATTTTTAATGCCAGGTTTATTGAAATAACGTTAGTTTACAGAACTTTACTGCAGTCTTTAACATAAACGCCCTATCTACATTTTATAATAGTAAAATTAGGTATTCAATGATTTGTGTTTGACTAAATGCTGCAGATATCGTCGTAGATGGGTCATTTTTCATTAATGATTTTAACATAATTCCACATAAGGTAGGTTTTTCATATTATATAGAATGATGTAATAGTATAGTATATGTAGTTTTCAAATCCTGTGTTAGCTCAAAGATGGAAGAAAAAAAAACGTCAGATACGGCGTTTTTGCTAAGGACGGCAGAATAAGGGTACATAAAATATCACTGAAGTTCCCACAAGCGCCAAAGGGTTTGTCACAGTCGGAACGAACAAATAGCACGCACGTATAATATATATAAAAAAAAACAAGATCTGGTCAAGTGACATTTCGATTGGAAATTGTACTGAAAGAAAAGCGGTACTGCAAAGGTACCAGAAGTGGACGATGTAGACTGTGGAAGTGTCGCGGATTGATTGGAAGGAATAATGTAAACAGTATTGAAGTTCAAATACCCGCAACGGTCCGTGAAGAGCCGCTTTAGCGGGAACAGAAAATCTGCGCAGGAAAAATTGATGATTTTGCTCTCTTTGATTCTGACCGGTGAGGAAGACAGAAGTGTTGGGTGATAGCAAGCGATAACCAGACTTTTTATTTTTTTCATGACCCAACTGACGAGTGAAGTGGAATTGGGTGTCTATCATCAGCGATTTGAGGCGAGTCGAGGACATTTGCGGAATCTAAGTTCGGGAGTATTAGCAAGAGTAAAACTTTGCGGTCGAGATAGAAGAAGTACGTCGGTAATAGCAGGGAATTGGAAGATAGTGCAACCCCGAGTAAGGAGCGCGCATAACAACGTGTGAATCAAATTCGTACGGGACCCAACAAGCGAGTGAACATCTTGGCCAGCAGCAGCAGAGAAAAAAAAACTACCAGGTTAGATAGATTTAAGATTAAAAGTGTAAAATTGAAATTTCAAAAGAGTGTGTGAAGTCCAACCGGGTAGAGCGAAATCGCGAAGTTTGTATTTAGAAATTAGCGTGTTATAAAATCGTACTTATTGTTGTAAATGAAAAAAAAGTGGAATAATCTTCCACGTTAGGGGAAATCTGAAGAAATTCGTGAGGTAATTAATTTCCATTTTGAGTTCTCTAGAAAACGGTATTTCTGTCGTCAAGTTCTCGCTTGAGGGCGACGAACGTGAGGTCAATTCCGGCAACGAAGCGAGTGGCGCCAACCCACCCCGTTCTTCGTGAGCGATAGCCATCCGGAATGGCCACCCCCGCTCTCATTAGGGAATAGGGGAGTGTTAGCTACGTTTTGCAGCTTATTGCGGTAACAGGTTAAAGATAAATTTTGGTGAAACTATGGCCAAATCTTCTCATTAATCAACAGGTAGTGAATATTTCAGCTCAATCGGATGACACGATTATGAGAAATAGTCAGTGCCTTTTTTGAGCATATGTATAGATATATATGAACATATATGTAGATATTTGAATTTTGCGGCCAATTGATTTTAATACTGATTTTCCTCGAAAATCATTAATTTATATGGGTGATGAACTAATCTGAAATTGTATATTTGTGTTTCAGCTTTAAAAACGTAATCGAATTGTCCTTTGTTTAATATTTGGCCCATTAAAACTAAATTTCATTATGTATATTCCGAAATATTTCTTATCGTATTCGAAAAGATTCTTCCTCAAATGTTAATGAACATTTGTAGCAAACCTTCCAAACCTTCATCTTACATGAATTCACCGCAGTGTCACTGCTTGCCGGATTAAGATGATTCTGGAAATCATGTTCAGCCTCCTTAATCCATTTACATTTCCCACAATAACTGACATCAGCATTTCATGAAAAGCAGAACCACAATATATTAGACAACAACGTATTTTATGAGCTCTGAGATAGGACTGCGCTAAATTAAGGACTTGTGAGTATTACATCGAGTAGAGATGGCTTACTCTACCGTTCTCTAGCCTGATCATCTTCGCACCGGCATGGCACCTTCTCATACATTTAATATTCAATTAATTTAACTTTTCTTGATTATCTGCAAGTCATGCAAACCCAGACACTTGAACATATTTCGTCGTCATCGTCACACTGAAATTTTAATTAGCCAAGAGATTAATTTACAAGCAAGTACGGATTTCCTGTCACCTGACTTCACGCTCGTCACTTTCACTACCCTCGCTCTTGTTCGGCGCCATAAATGTCCATCAAGTGTGAATTTAATTTAGAGCCGTGTTAGTTTGTTTACACCTGCGGTCGACCGCAAGCATACGTTAAATTGCATATCGATAATTAAAACCACGACAATACGAGTGAGTGCTGCCGCTTCCGCAACTGATGATGCTCGGTAGATAGTATCAGAGAGTCGCGTTAGGGAGATTGATGGATTTATTGCTAATCGGCGATTAATTAATTTATACTGCCAGGATGATTCGGATGATGGCAATTCGTGAAACCGCATTCCGTAGGCACTTTACAGTTGAGCGGTGTCTATTGTAGCTCAATTAAATTGCGGTCAATTTGTTTCCGAGACATATGCTCTGATTCGAAGTGGATTACGTACAAGCTTTAAAATTTGATGATGGTCAAACATTATCGAGAATCTGTTGTCGTAGACTATAAAAGGAAGTCACTCTAGGTAGAACTTGTAACTTACTATCAAACACGGAGCTTTTAGTGTACTCAATTTGCAGGAATTGCTTCAGCTGAATCAGATTTCATCAGTCAAATTGATAGTATTGAGTCGTATTCTTTGTCATTTAAATGCTCTAAATTTTACTGTTGGATTGATTACTTCTTCATTGTCATAGCAATGTAATGACTCTTTGAAAGAGAAGCATTTACACTGCATCAGTTTTGATATTCTGCACTTGTTTGTCCAAATAGATTGTTTCCAAGATTGTTTCCACAGATATATGGTACGTAAAAAATTCATAAAATCATCGAAGATATTTTATTGTTAATTAAAATAGCTTTAAACTCATACACATCAATATCTTCTGAAAATTTCCGCTGAATCGAATAAAATCATTAAAATTTTATGTGCACATGCCAACTTTGACTCCAAGCTTACATGTGTATCGTGAAACAGGACTACTAAGCATACAACAAATAATGTGTCTTGAACAAGGAAAGCTAATATTTAAGATACTTAACAAAAAACTCAAATGGCCATATGTTATAAGAAATGTTGGAGAAATAACTCAGACAGCCACAAGATCGGCGAATAACCTTGCGATCAAAAAAGCTAGGACAGATCGTTTGAAAATGGATCCAGTGCAACAGTCTTTGGCTTATTACAATACCTTACCTTAGGATAAAAGAAAATCAGCGAATTCGGTTAAATTTAAGGAAAATCTACGATCATTCCTTTTACAAAGATAATGAAGACGCCAATCAGAGTTTTTTCTAAACTTTTCTCTGGGCATAAGTCTTGACGACAAGAAACAGGCGATATCATCTGAAGACGATAGTTTATAATGAAGCGCTTTCCCTTATACCAATATTTTATTGTCTGGGAAGTACGAAGTTAACATATATTGAGGAGAATTGATGCACACGGACCGTGCAATTTGATTGAGTGATGGAGAGAGTGGAAGGAAGGAGGTAAAACAAAAAAAAAATACAGCGAAAGCTGCGAAACATGACCACTTGCGGGTTTGAAAATATTGACCAACTTTCTTTAACTTTCTTTCAGTGAAAAAATCTCAGGAACACGCCATCCGATTAAACTGAAATGTATATGGAGAATAGTGCCAAGTCTCACATAAAGCTAATAAACTTTAGCCCTTTGGCGCAGGCGGTCATTTTAGTGATATTTTAAATATACCTATTTTTCTGTAAACAAATAATTTTCGCAAAAATAAAGTTTATGGAATGAATTTCGAACGTGTTCCAAATGTGAACATGATAGTTTTTTTGAAGATTTTAAACCTATGTGTGCGCTAGGCGTCTGAAACGAGATTGGGAAAATTTGAAAATTTTTGAATTGCGATAACTTTTGGCCAGATTATCAGATCATTATGAAACTTACGGGGCATATTGCTGTTACTAAGTTGTAGACAAGTGTGGACGTTGAGTTTATGGACGTCCTGGCTACAGCCGGCATTGAAAGTGAAAACTGTCAAACCATCGAATCTCCTGAAAAATATTCGTCTTTAACAGTAAAAACCTTCTCATATAAATCATGTACAACTATAGCAACATTTTTGAAATTTCGCATCAGACAAAAACGGTAGCCCTCTTCCAATTTACCTATACTTTAAGCATCAAAAATTTCTGTTCACGAGAACTCAAGACTCAGTTAGCAGCTACAAATGAAATTGACAGAATGTATTGGTATTGAGTAAGACCAGGTCCATTAGAGGCGATTTGGAAATGCGGGCAACTCTGTGCCACTGGTGCCATTTTGAAAAATTAGAACCATGGGCTGCTAACAGCTGGATTTGTGGGTTACGCACCAATGGATCCACTCTGACGGTTTGCAGAAACCACAAGTCTATATTTTTGTTAAGAATATCAATTATATCCTATTCTTTCAAAAAATGTTCGACAAGGATAGCATGGCTGTTGCTGCAGAATCTGTCAAAGGCCATGCTGATTTATTTTTTGCTACATGACACACGATCACGGCTTAAGCTCCTTTGTTGACGTTGTCAATGAATGAAGTAAAATATTTTTTCCGAAAAAAATGGTTTTATAGAGCAATGCAGAGCTATTATACCTAGGTGTCAATTCGATATTCATTCCTAAAACTTTTGATGCGATGGATACGTTTTTTATATTAATTTTGATTAGTTTGGATACAATATTAAGGTTCTAAAGTGGCAGCACTGTTCACAAAGCCCTCATGATGTAATAGAGAAACTATTACTATGCAGTGACACTGCAGGAAAGAGTTTGTAGCAAAGTGTAAAAATAGAAAGCCCTTGGCAGTGCATCTCAACTGGAGCGAAGTCTAGCAAAGAGTCTACCAAGAGGATTGGGTGGTTAAAATCATAAACATAGCAGCATAAAAAAATGCTTGCCCTTTGAGTGGGGTGCATTAGAAACGGCTGCGAAGTCCACTCATCCGCACATTGAGTGCATATTCTACCACGTGTGCTCCAACCTGTTTCGAGTGTAAAATGACTTTGATCTTAACAGTGCATTGAAACTCATAGTGTGGAAAGGATTTCAGGAATTAAACAAAACAAACATAAACAAAGAAAATGCTTAGTGCCTGCAACTTTTTACTAATAACTATCGATTTCGACTTTATCCGATGATTTTGTCGAAAGTTACAGGGATAGAAAGATGTTTAAGGTAAAAAAAACGAAAGATGTTTGGAACCAAAAAATTTCTAAAACTTAGAAAATTTAAACATTGGTAACTTATTTTCATTGTAAATTTTCAAAACCCAAGACACGAAAATTACCATAGCTGGCAGCAACTGAATTTTTCAACGAAATTTCTACGAAACACAGCTACGAGTAAGGTTCAGCTACTGTGTCAATTTTATGAAAATTTGGTAACTGAATCAGAATTCATAGGGCAAAAAGTAGTTTTTTTCTTTAGGAGAGGTAGGGTAGCCGATAATTCTTTGGAATTTGTAGCATCCAGTAATTTTTTTTTATTTCTTTTTATTCAAAAATTACTGGACACATACCTCCGACCCACACTGTAGGTGATCGGAGACGCTACAACATTTTCCAATTGAAAACGCATTTCAATTTGCACAAAAATAAAGTCCCGCAAGTCCCCGGTGACCTTATTATTGTTTTCGCACAATTCCTAACGGGGTTTTCTTTTGCTGTGCAATCGCGCATTGCGAGATGCAGCGCTTGAATCGGGGCAGTCTGGGTGAAGTAGTAGCGACGTGCGGTCGTCTTTACCGTCGTGGCGAAGTGGTGGTTGAGTGTCGCGCTGACTCCGTCAAGTTGGAAACGCTTGAAAATTCCCTTCTATCTGCATGTAATGCTTTGGTGTGGGCGGAATCAACGGTTGCTGAAAATCCGATTTCACCGGTGCCGTGCGCGAATATCACGGGAAGCTTCCCTGTTGAAAGATTCTGACGCGCAAATGATTGGAAACGCATCGCGAACAAGTGCCATTCGAATCGGCGGATTTGGATAGATCTTGCAAAATGATTTCGTTCACGCGATCGTGCCTAATGAGCAAAGTGGCGTATGCAAAGGGATAACGCTATCGGTAATGACCGCAACACCACCGACGACGCTAGTGTGTAGGTAGCGGAATTTTTGTTTCGTCGAGAGAGGTCGCGTTAAAAGTTTTATAGCGATTAGATGCAGTAATTTGAAAAATAATTCGGGAGAAGAGCTTGTGCATGATAAGAAAGTGGGAAAGTAGTTGTCAGTGTTGAAATTTTAGCGATCCATGTGGACGAAGTTTTTCAAACTGAAACAGAATTTGAGAAGTGAAAGTGTCATTTTTAAGAAACTAAACCTGACAGTGTAAAGATAAAGGCTGGAATTAATATTGCAAATACGGAGTAGAGTTCCGATAATCTTTGCGAGTGTGTATGGTGGTCGCAGAAGATGATATCAAACCATGGAGTGCGTACAAATTACAAACATTGGAATACATATTAGGAGTATCTGTGCGTCTATGGAACAGGTTGTAGAGGTATTTTATGTAGTGCGTGGCGTTATCATTTGAGGCGTTATCAGGAACACCTCACGATTGTACGGGTAAGGTAACGATTGATAAGCATCCTATTCGCTTCTTTGTACACAAGCGGCCGCCTGTCGACATTTCCCTCGACGTTGTGTCGCAATGGTATGATCTTGTCATTTTTACTGCGAGCCTGGAAATTTATGATACTGCAGTCGCAGATTAGTTGGATAACGATAGAAATATTCTGAATAGATGATTGGGATGAGCATGCGGACGATTTGAATATGAACTAGGAATATGAACTTTCGATGGCTGGAATTTGGACAAGTGCAGGAAGTTTATCATATAATTTCGGCAGCGTCTGCAGGAGGGAACATTTTTTTAAGTACATGTTACCGCTTTCTTAATCATCAAAAGATTTGTTTAAGCTGTACGAATGATTTTAACGCACGAAATTTAGTGTGATACGAGCATTTGAAAATATTTGCACGGACCAGTCTGCCATTCTCAAATTCCATGAATAATTGTTGTTTTTGCATAGAATCGTAGATGAGAGGAGACACACAAAGATGAAGTCGGAGTTAATTCCAATTTTTATAGTATATTACAAGTAAATGTTATCATCATATTACTATCAGTTTCATATGGTTTCGTTAAATTTTTATACAATTGAATTCAATGTATATGGAACAGGCAGAAATGCTGTAAGAAAAGCATTCACAATTGATAATAAATTTATTTATAAAAAGAAAACAGTGCCGGCTTACAACCTGACACACTTGACGTTACAGTCGCGGATCTTTATGATGTGTCTTTCACCTGTCGAATATTAACGGCATTTGAAATAAAGAAAAATAAATAATTGAATTATGCAACAAAATATAGTTATCATCATATAATTAGTAAAGTCGCTGGTAAAGAGTAAAAGACCAATATATTAACCATTTAATATTTTGAAAAATTGAAGCCTGAGTTCGGATTTGTTTTCATATTATTACACTTAATACGCATTTGTTTGGCCAGACGAAGAATCAAGATGAACTTTAGTAACTGTTTGTCGTTTATACCTATAAATAATAAGTTTATTCTACATTCCTTGTACATATTAAGTTAAGAATCATACTTATATTTCACATTTCTATTAACTTTCTATATCGTTTCGTATTTTTATATGTAAATCTCCTGAACCTGTGTCGTAGTAGTAATCTTCGTACATCAGACACTGCACGTACTAGAGTCATATGAGCTCGGAAGTATGATCCTTAACAACAACAAAGAAAAAAAAATATATATATATATCTCTAGGAAAATGGATATATGGCCTGTGAACCTAACTCAAATAATTTCATAATTTTATTCTTCTGAAGTCCGAGCACCTAGTCGCTCTCTGAATTGCAGCCGTATGAGGCGTAGAGAAGAAAATACAAAAAAACCTGAAAAAGAAATTTGCGCAAATTTAGTTTTTTTGTCTTTCTCTTCCTTTTCTTTGAAAGGACTTCAATTGAGTTTTGGTATCCACGCCAACCCAAAAGATTATGATTTATAGTAGAGATGACATGGAGATGTAAACTTAACAATTACTATTATTTCAGTGATTGATTTTGTTATTGGAAGGCAGTAAATACTAAGGTTTTGTTAACTTTGAAAACAAACGAAAATAATAATGAATTGTTAAATTAAAACAGTTGGCCTTCTTATTGGGCGAAAGCCCGGGAAGTTCATTCTTCTTTTCAGAGTCCGCTTCAGGCCTGGCTGGCCAATAAAAAAAAAAATATAGTTTTGTGACTTTTCCGTGATTTTTCAGCATCTTAAAAGGGAGGGATGCTGGCCATACATATAGAGTAGTTTCAGTGTTTTCTTGTTAGCTTATTTTGAATCTTGAAATATATGGCCAGTATCAGAGGGTGGAGGACCCCAGACCATCGGGGTCAGGGCTCCACTACCATCGGGGGCCCGGGGCTGTCTGCCTCACCCGGGTTCCTCTGAAAAGAGAGGTAGCGCGTTTTCCTTTTCCGTTTTTAGAATTTTCAAGTTTTGGCTCCGTGTTTTGTCACGAGCACTGGGTCTGCTTAGTCAGCCCATGTTGCAGAGCCTGGGTGGTTTCCTTTACAGAACTATGCCCCCTTTTTGTCCCTGGGTATTTTATATACCAGTTTGCGGCTACGAATCCATGACGGATGAATATTACGTAGCATCCCGTTTCTTAGAGAGCAAACCATCCCCATTTTTCATGAACCCACCCCAGCCGCAGCGAACTAGCAAAGCGGCACACCAGCATCCGTCGGGGTTGGTTAAAGGGTGCTCCGCTAATGCGGACGAGGGGCCTTCACGGCCATTTCTAGGGCACCCTGCTCTCGGGGCAATTCTTTTTTTTTGTTTTGCCTCTTGAATGGCATTAGCCATTCCACGTTTTGACCTTAGCACTCTTGGTTCTGGACTTCGGTCTGGTTCTAAGTTGTGCTAAGGCCACACTCAACCATCATATTCGCTACTAATTGTGAAGGTAAACTTGAAGTACTTTTACCTACATATGTATATGAACTAGTATTAGGTCAGAGGCAACTTTTTCGGACACAATAGTTGTCTCAACTCCTTTCTCTGTAGCCAGAGTCAAGAGGTCAAGATCGCCAACCAACAACTTAACTTGTGGCGCGGAAGGAGTTTGGCATAAGCTCATTGTATGTTTCTTTTCGCGAATCATACTTTAATCCATATTCGTTTCTTCTTTCTATTTTTTCAGATTTTGTTTCCTTCATCCAATTATATGCAATAAAGGATACCATATGCTACAGTGTCAAGAAGATATTTCTTTCGACTGTGCTCAGCTCACATACAAAATTACTTTTAGCCAATAAAAACTCTACAGATTGTGTAAACAGTAAAACAGACGTACGGCAAGTAGCTGACCAAAATTTGTCTGGGTTAAGTATGTGCCAGTTTCAACTTGCCGAATATCTGTGAACAGTGTAATACGAAAAAATAGACATGTATATGGTATTTTGCAAAATCGTCTAAGAATTCTTCTGAATTCGTTGAATTACAGTATGTGGGATCAAAGATGCATATTTTACTGAATTCAATATGGTTGCAAGTGCTCATTATACGGAATATTTTATAGTAGAAAAAAGAAAACAAAAAAATATGATAATTATGTATTATGACATTTTAGGTCAACACTAACAGTTATTTTCTGGTATTTTTTGAGAATTTTTTTCGGTGCAATTATATTCTAGCCAACATTCGCACGTTTCCAACTTACAATAGTGGCGAACTTAAGAACTTTTACTACAATAATTTGTGAGCAAATTTTTCATTGCATTAATTTTCTTCGAGAACCAAAAAAATACGTCTGGGTTGAGTAAAATTTAAGATACCTTTAAACCTTTGATTGCAAACATTCCAATGAAACTTTAAGTATTTCTTTATCTGAATGGAGAGAAAAAAAAGAATATTAAAAAAAAACAGGAATGTAAAATGATAATAACTGATAATGTTTTAGCTTAAGATTCACATATAAAGTTTATATTTGCGACAAATTCATCAGTTTTCAGTGTTCAAAAGAATACTATATGGCTAAAAAACCTAAAAAAAATTGCTGCGAGAAAATACCAAAAGATGATTTAATGACCCATTGCATTTGCATAGTTTGTGAATATTTCTGCTACCATTGTAGTTTGTGTATATTTTCACTTCATTACGCATTCGTGTTTTGCTGAAATCAGGAGATTTCCAAGAAAATAATAGCTAAGCAAATAATTTGTTTATCCTGTCCGAATTGCTTTCAGACACAAGGAATTGTGTAAATGGCATAAACGACCAATTATATAGTTCAAAGATTTTCTTGACTTAAACAAAACGCTCTGTGGTAGTAAAAATGTTACATTTTGACTGTAAGGTACTATATATAATTCACTACAGTTTGATGTCATTTACAGCATGAATATTTTCCTCATTTTCCTCAATAAAAGTCAAACATAAAACATTCTTTCATTTGTTCAACTTACTAAACTATTGACATTGATGGTTTGAGCCAAACCAGCACAGCATTATATCACACGAGATTGTTGCAAGTTTGACGTCGGTGGCCTATTTGTTACACAAAATGTAACTGAGAGCAATCGGTAAGAGCATTGCTTGGTCTAGAACTATGAAGATTGGTTACTTGCTTTCAGAGGTGTTGTATTCGCTGAGGTGTTTCAAACTAGAAGTGCAGGAAACAAGGAAAACTCACCGAAGAATTAGAGAGTAGGGGGTTTGTGTTGGATGCAATTATTTCGAATGTCTATTCTTCAAGTTCCATTCTACGACGTTCACCGTTTAGCTTTAACCTGCTGACTGGGTTTGTCGAAATGACACTTTGTGGAGCTCATGGAAAGTACTAATTTGATTAGGACTTAAATGGGATTTTCATAGCCACAACTATATCAACCTTTTGCGGAGGGCAAATAGTTGAGCAGGTAATGGAAACGTCTCAGTTTCGGAGAAGCGTAATTATTATTTCTCCTTTAGGCTTAGTTTATTTACTGTTGTTGAAAGACTTAGTATTATTTCTAACTACATTCTCGTGCATATCGTAAATAATATTATATATTATCGTTGTTTTTTCGTTTGAAAATAAAACAAGAACAACTTGACATCGGACAAAAATCATGACTATTATTATCTATAGTACATTTATGCAATGACTCAAATTAATTGATTTCAGAAGCTTACAATTTCCAAACGGTGCTGAAAACGTTCGAAATGATGGCACTTACCCAATAGACGGCAAAACATCCTCCAGCAAAACGAAATTACAACTGTTAAGGCAAAAAGTTTCTTAAAAGTTCATGATACTTAGTTCTTGTAATATTTTAAAGAAACAAAACGTCCTGAAGGCATAATTAATCCTCAATTTAAAGTTGTGGTAGCGACTTCTATCCAGTGAGATAGCCCTAAAATAATTATAAGAGTCTCTGTTGAAACAGAAAAAGGAGCTTGAATAGACTCTTGCACTTTGTGTTTCTCATCAATTGTAGCAAATTGTTGTTTGGAAAC
Source organism: Nemotelus pantherinus (assembly GCA_963978885.1). Classification (NCBI taxonomy): domain Eukaryota; kingdom Metazoa; phylum Arthropoda; class Insecta; order Diptera; family Stratiomyidae; genus Nemotelus; species Nemotelus pantherinus. The sequence continues at coordinate 60,865,538 of OZ022263.1, forward strand.
CGGGAGAATTTTAACTTTTCACTATTCCCAGTCAGCTCCCCTCACTCGTACCGAAGCACGAATGAGAGACCGACAATGAATAGCGAAGAGTTTGATGACGAACCATCAAAGAGGCAAAAAAAAAATAATTAATTGCCCCTGGAGCAGGGTGCCCTAGAATTGGCCGTAAAGGCCCCTAGTCCGCTTTTAGCGGAGCACCCTTTTATCCAACCCCGACGGATGCTGGTGTGCCGCTTTGCTAGCTCTACGCGGCTGGGGTGGGTCATTACTGAAATGGGGTGGATATGCTCCGAGAAAGAAAAGACTGCTACTTGTATCTCATCCGTCATACAAAGTAGTAACCGCAAAGTGAAATTTTACAAAAAGGGATTTAAGGCCTAAGTTCGTAAAGAACCGCCATACAAAACTCTCAGGCATGAGCTGTTACCAGACTCAGCCGAGACGTGTCAACACACGTAAGGGAACCTGAAAAACGTTACTTTAAAAGAGAAGAATAAATTGCCTTAATTTTTGTGCGGACCCAAGGCAAGGCACACAACCTCAGGCCCCTGATATCATTGGGGCCTTTACCCCCGATATAGGTGGGGTAACGCCACCCACTGTATTCGACATCAAAGTTCGTCGAAATACCACGCCTAAAACTTTAAGCCAAACAGGCCAGCGCGCACCTAAAGCGGAGAATCTCTCATGGGTCGAGACCCAATAACAAGCCAAAAGGGTTCACTTTTAACGCAACATTTTTATTACAAATTAAACGGGTTCATCATTATGTTTTACAGGTTTGTTGTTGAAAAAGAAATTAAATTAAAGGCCTTGTACATAGGAAAAATATTTATACTATACGTATATATTGTACACCATTTATATTTTTGTTAATTATTGGTGTATTTAAAACCATTGATTTCGCCCAGCATAACTATAACATTCCTTTTGATATTGGATTTTGGTTTTTTTCTTGGCGAGTTTTGGTTTAACTTTAAACATAATATAATTCAATCTCCAATGTTCTCTATGATTTTTGCTTCATTCTGACACAAACAACTGTGGCTATGAGAACATACTCAATAGTTTAAAAAAACTTTTTGTTTTTTTTTTTTTTTTTTTTTTTTATTCTACAAAAAAAAACTCTGATCATGCAGTACAGAGATTTTACAAATTATTAATGAGCATACGCAACTGTGCCAATATCCACGGCATATATTCCGATCCAAGGCGGATATTTTTGATCAGTCGGTTTTACCAAATTACACATAATACTCAGAGCATGATTTATATTTACATATTTCTGACGCAATTTCTACTCTTTTGCGCTCGGTGATTGTTCATGTCGAAAATATTTTATAACGTCCTCTTCATTAACTTTATATATAAAAAAAAACTATTGTCAATCTTACGCAACACATAGTTTCGAATAACACATATTCAGTAGTTTTAATTTAGTTTATGAACACATGCACATCTAGCCTACCATGCAGCTGATCCATATACTTAAATAACGTTTTTCGTTCCTTTGACATTTTTTCTTTATGTCCAGATGTATTTTATTTGTATTATTTGTGACATAAAACAAAACTAATAGTATATTTTTTTTTTTTTTTTTTTTTTTTTGTAATTATTATCAAATGTGTAATTATTATCAAATGTGGCGAGCAAAATAAGCTCACGATACTAGTTATGTATTAATTTCAATAGCATCACGTATTGCCTAGCTATTCATTTTTCTGCTGGAATTACCTCATCCAAAGTTGAATTTAAGGTTTATTTATCATTTAAGAGCAATTCTAAATGAAATATTTTTCTCCACACGTAGTCGTTGTCTTAGAATTGATGCGTTTGACATCTCCGGAACGGCGGGATGCGTTGATTTTCACCTACTGAGGTATGGATCATCCAAAAGAAATTCCCGTTTGGTATCGAATATCCCTCATAACTTCACCCCTTCAACATCAACATCAAAGTACACGCATCGTGTATATTAGCTACCCAAGGTAGTATTTAGCAGTAAAATTAAGTGTGCTCACTTACCCCATCACAATTATATATCAGGGCACTATGTTACCTGGGTTCATCCCTGCACGTTCCACAAGGATCAGTGTGAAGCGCTACAACTTACTGCACCTGATGTCTTTTCCATCCCGGCCGGTACTTTAGTTAATTGTAGCCCAGGGGCACTTTTACTTGTAATAACGCCGTCCGCCGCTCGAACCTGGCCCTGGTTTTGAAGAAATAAACATCTTGCAAAGTGATTGCGTCCAGCTTAGCATTACTCGACGCCGCATTCTAAACATTTCTTCAACGTTCGATGTTACGGTACACCAGATAATTCATGCCGAGCCATAACCCAAAAGGGACGCGGAACACTGTGAAGCAATCAAGCACCAGACGTAACAACTATATGGACCACTCTTTGCTCTTTCGAGCTACGAAAGACAACTACACAACTGAGGAATTTTAAAGGAGATTCCCGTCCACAAAATATCACTCCACTTTGCTTCAACCCAAAGCCATTTGTTTTCACTTGGGCGCGATCTGCTTTTCAGCAGCCAGACTATTCCACTCTATCAAATTCCACATATACACTTGAACACCGAAATGCTTCTTCAAATACGCTACCGGAAAACTCCGATACGACCACTCAAACGTGAGCTCTTAAAACTCCGATTTCAGTTTATCTTTTACAAATCAGATCATACTTCGCACCGTCCGCCGTATTCCAAGCGTTTTGGAAAAATCCTCTGTTTCGAAAGTCGACAATAACAAGAGGAAAGAAAAAACCGAAACTCTCTCCAGCGCGACTTCCACACTCCCTTTTTATTCAAATCTTTTCTTTGTTTTCTTCTTCCGACGCACTTATTCTCATGATACAACCCGATCGACTCCCTCATTCAAACGCAACTCCCATCTCGGCACACAATTTTCTGGCGATTTTCATATCGTCCAGGTTCCAAGAATTTTCTCGGAAACTTCTCGTGTGTATTTTGCCGACTGAACGTTTTCTCACGTTAGTATTAGCGACATTCCGTAGATGGGGTCCGAGCACTGAATCTATGTTGTTGTTAGTGGATTATTTTCCATGCCGCCACAGAAAACGTCGTTGTGGGATTTTGAGTCGCGGTGGTTCGAATTTTCACCCAAATTCAACAACAACAATTTCAGGGTTCCGAGCTCATTGCCAGTAATTAATATTAGCTGGGAATGAACTCCGGAAATACCAAAGTCTTGTTGTTATTGGATTTGGTAGAATTTCCGAGCCGATGCCGTTTTAATAATAATTATGGGGAAAATGGAATATGGGTGGTTAAAGAGACATATGCATGTTGAGATGCATATGTGAATTAGGGTATTTATGCATGTTGTAATTGCATATTATGTTTTGTGGACATATGCATTTTGAGATGCATATGCGAATTAAAGAATATATGCATATGAAATTTGCATATTAGGATATGGGGACATATGCATTTTGGGATGCATATGCGAATCGGGCAGGTATGCACATTGAATTTGCCTAGGTGCCTAAGGGTACCTCTACACATGATCAATGACAGGGCGATCACATGTCGCCGAACGGATTCTGGTAGGCGGATGCTACAACACAGGTATTTTCACGATGAAAACAGAGGGAAAAGAGCTGAAGGATTTCTATTCTAAAGTAATTCCCAAAGAGTATGCGGGTTGGGTCTCTTAATTAGGAGAAAGGAATTTAGTTTGGGAATTATAAAGAGGAATTACTAGCAAACTTCCTAATATTATTAAAGTTAGCGAGTGAAGTTGGTGAAAAGCCAGTGAATTCAATCATGGTTCGATTGTTGTAGCGAAATCAAAGTTCCAATCAACAGCAAGGTTGACGAATGGGAATAAAAGTGCATGCAATATGAGTCGAGTGACAAATCAATTATGTGCAGTGGTTAAATTTTCACTTAATGAGCCGAAAGTGACCTACAAGCAGCAGAACAGAAAAGAGACAACCTGATTTTCAGGATGAATTGTCAGCGAATAATCATAGGAAATGACGACAAAATAAAAGATTTGAAGTACAACAGAGGTGCATGCTGTGGTTACAGCTGAAATATCCCAAATGAACCAGGCCAAGGAAGAATAGTGAGCTGGAAGTTAGTTCCAGATTCAGAGAAGCATTCAAACTAGCTGAATGCTAAACACCAAAAGAGTTGTACATGAAGAAGCAAAAAGAAGGCAAGCGCCAAGTTAGTATAAAGGTAAGGTCACGCGAGTAGCGATTTAAAGAGGAAAATTCCCTCCAAAAGAAAGGTACCCACTAACAGTGGTAAAAATTTTTTTTTTTTTTTTTTTTTTTTTTTTGTCAAGTTAAGGTGCCAGCATTATTCTCTTGAATTATATATTTGAGAACAGAGAAAATGAGGGAAACCCAAAAGGTTCACAAGATATTTTCCAAAGTTATGAAATAGTTGAGGTGTTGATGACCAGAAGGATCGCCATTCAGAAGAAAGTAGCGATCACGAAAGATCAGACTGCAATGATAAGGAGGATGAAGATTCCAAGAAATACAAGGAAAAACCCCGCGAATTATATATTCCATCAGAACTTACAGATATCAAAGATGAATTCTTTAACAATAGTATTAACAATAATTTTCACACCAGTGAAGAAAATTGTTAGAATCCCGGTGAATGGGTTCTTGAGTGAATAAGATCATCAGATCTAAGATCATCAGTGGATGAAAGAGGCCTTCGCCAATTTGTGTTGGACAACGTAAGATTCTGCGTCAAAGCAGGTGACAAAGGATCAAAGTGATCGGACTGCACAGTTGATACAGTAATGCAAGTGAATAGATGATCAAATGGATCAAGCAATGGAAGTGAGTCCAAAGCGAAGTGTTTAACGAGTGAAGTGAACGAGTGAAGGGTGGATTCAATTCTCTCGAAGAATGTATGTCCGGGAGCCTCAAATTAAATAAAATTAGTGTGTTTTGGGGAGTGCCGGCCGTACCACATGGAGGACCGCACCCTACTTTTTCCCAGCATCAGGACCAACGTACGCTCCACACTCACGCATTCGCATACGAAGGTATGCGCATGCGTAAATGCGTGCGCACAACACCTCGTGAGATGCTACCCAGGGTACAGGACAGCAGGATTGCTCCTCCGACCTGAATGAGGGGTGGGGACTACCCTTTCAGCCGGGGTCCGTAGCGGAAGCTCTTGGCTCCTCCATGTCTCCTCTGCATGCACCGGGGCTCCCACATCGGAAGGTCAGGGGCTGTGGCGTCGAAAGACGTACTAACGAGAAGGTTGAAGGAGGCAGAATCGACAAAAACTCGATTCACAAAAAAAACAAAGAATTAACCCAGGACATTCATTTTCGAGAGTCAGCTATTACAAGTAGTGAAGGTCTATATTCAACCCGAAAGTGCAACGCCACTAGTAGAGGCAAAAATGGAATCAGTTCAGCAAATTAAGCAACTTGCCTTGCCGATTCATGAATGGATTAACGATTAGCTATTGTAGGGACTAGTACGAAAGGGGGATTTTCCAATGATTTTCATCGAAAGTTATTTTAAGTTGGGGCCTAGAGATCCCAAATCGTCAACAAAAGTACAGGTAGAAGAAAAGAAGAAAGCCTTTACAGATGAATTAGTAACGAATTTGGTTGAAATTGATAGACTTTTAGTTTCACCTCCTCGAACAGAACCAGAAAACAAGTGTTAACATTCCAGAGCGTCAATGGATCTCAGAACACGAGTAAACATTCGAAACGTAGAATAAGTGCCACCTTTGAGGGGACCCGAAGGTAGTTTAATTAATTACAGCGAGGATGTAAATGCATAAGAAATGAAAGTCAGGGTTAAATAGCCTTAACACAGTAAAAGGTTTGTAGGTCTCAAGAAAATTTTAAGAGAGTGATAACGTAGTATTATTACTTTAGTGCTTTTGAGGTTAACGAATGGTGGTTTCCTAACATATTGATATTATTGAGTAATATCCTTAGCGTGAAAAACACCTACGGTGCGACCATTCATATCGGATAGTTGATAATATGCTCCACCAATTTTCTTTAGCACTTTACTTTGAATAAACTTATGATCCAGTTTTGCATTATAGTGAGCAGCCGCATCACTGTGTCGAAAGTTTCGACGAAATACAATATCTCCGGGCTGATATGAAATATGCCGAGAGCGAAGATTATAGCCCTTAACGTTTCGTTCCTGAGCTTTCAGTGTGCGTTGCCGCATTTCTTGACGAATGATGTCAAGGTAATCAGGACGTTCAGGCAAACCAGAAGGGTCGTCTAGCCTTTGAATAGTTCGCAAAAGATCGTAAGTCTTGCCATTCGTAATCATATGTTGACCAAAGACAGCAAAATAAGGAGAGGTATTAGTAGTGCTATGCTGTGACGAACGAAGTGCACACACTACATCAGACAGTTTCTCATCCCAGTTATTTTGGGAAGGGTGAACATAAGCTCGGAGAGCTGCAATAAGAGAACGATTGAGGCGCTCCGATGCGTTAGCTTGTGGTGAATAAAAAGCAGTTAAAGTGTGGGTAATACCAAAAGGTGTCAAAAGATTCTTAAATTCATTCGAACGGAACTGAACTCCATTGTCTGTAACTATTACTTCCGGAACTCCAACCAAGTGAAAGACGCGTTTTTTCAGAATTTCCACAACCGCTTTTGCAGTAAACTTGCGCAAAGGTTCAACAAACGGGAATCGTGATAAGTGATCCAAAATTACAAGTGCTCCTATGTTACCAGTTTTGGATCTCGGATACGGACCTATAATGTCCACATACAAACGCTGAAATATGCGATCGGGAACGGACTGTGATATCATTGGCGGTCGAAGGGTATGTGACGGTGCCTTGGTGGTTTTGCAAATTTCACACGATCCTACATAATCCTTAACCTGTGATGCCATTTTGGGCCAATAAAACCACTGCCGCAAGCGGTTAAGGGTTTTGGCTATTCCTCCATGCGCACTCACGGGAGGATCGTGGGCCTTTTCCACCAAATCATTTGTCAATTCTGCTGGTACCCACAACTTCCATGCCATTTGATCCTGAAGCTCGTTACCGGTCGCATACTCATTTCGTTTGTATACGAATCCGTCCATGACTTTTAGATCAGGCCATAGATTTTGATCAGTTTCTATTTTGGTGACCAAGTCTTTGTATGAATCACTTCCAAAATGTGGAGACTCCAAATTGATGATTATTGGAGTCTCGTTAGTGTCGGATGGGTTCAACGAATCGACACAGAACACGCGTGATAAAGAGTCAGGCACGATGTTTTGGCTTCCTTTCCGATGAATAATGTTAAAGTTGAAGCCTTGAAGCTTCAAGGCCCATCGAGCTAATCTGCCATGCAGATCTGGCTGGTTCATCAGCCATTTTAAAGACGCATGATCCGTAATGACTTCGAACTCGTGACCTTCCACATATGCTCTGAACTTCTTTATTGCCAACACCGCAGCCAAACATTCTTGCTCTGTTACAGTATAATTTCGCTGAGCAGGGTTCAATTTGTGTGACATATATGCAATGGGTGCTTCATCTCCTTCTTTAGTTCTTTGCACTAGCACGGACCCAACTCCATGTTGACTTGCGTCACATTGAATGGAGAATGGTTTTGTAAAGTCCGGGCTATGCAAGACTGGAGCAGAAGCGAGGCTCTGTTTCAACTGATTGAAAGCACTTAGCCTCTCATCATTCCACACAAATTCACTCCTTTTTGAGAGCATGTCTGTCAACGGAGTGGACAATGACGCGTATTCCTTGACGAATCGTCGATACCACCCACACACTCCAAGAAATCTTCGCAATTGTTTGGTTGTGGTTGGAAGGGGAAATTCCAAAATTGACTTCACCTTGTCCGGGTCCGTCTTGATTGTGCCGCTGCCAACTATATGGCCCAAGTATTTAACCTCTTTAAGAAGGAATTTACTTTTTTCGACGTTAATAGTGAGGCCTGCCTGTCGCAATTGGTAAGCAACCTCATGAAGTACTTTAAGATGTTCATCAAAGCCTTCCGTAATAATCAACAAATCATCCAAATATACAAACACCTGATGCTTTAGATGAGCCGGAATTACCACATCCATCAGCCTAGACATCGTTTGAGGTGCGTTACACAACCCAAACGGCATCACGACGAAATGGTAAAGTGGACGACCTGGCACGGTGAAGGCAGTCTTGTCCTTAGCGTTTTCTTCCAAAGGGATTTGCCAAAACGCATCCTTTAGATCAAGGCTAGTGATAAACGTGGCCTTCGGAAGCCTACTCAAAATTCCATCTATAAGTGGAAGAGGATAGGCGTCCTTCACCGTGACAGAGTTTACCTTCCGTGCATCCAAACATAGGCGCACCTTTGATGGTTTAACCACAAGGGTTACAGGTGAAGACCAAGCACTCTTAGATTCCTCTATTACTCCCAATGACAACATGCGATCCACTTCCTTATATAGAAGTTTCTCGACAGCAGGTGATACAGAGAAATGCCGTTGTTTAATTGGCTTCTGGATACCAGTATCAATGTCATGCTTTATGAGAGTTGTTTTTCCCAATCCCTCTACAGTGAATGATGGAAAACAAGCCACCACTGCTTTAAGTCTTCGACACTGTTCTGGTGTTAGAGAATGAGAATTATCAGATAGAGTATCAAGGCTTGATAGTGAAAGTATTTGTTGAGGAGACGCAAACAGATCTGAGGCCAAGGTAAAAGTACGGACAAAGTCCACTCCCAAATATAGATTTTGACTGAGAGTTGGAATGATCCATATATTCAACTTTTTAGTGAGACCTCTGAATGTGATATCGGCTGACACGTGCCCAACAGCTTGGTGTTTTGTGCCGTCTGCCGTTTTCAACCCAAAGGAAGCCCTTTTCCAAGGAAACGAACCTCCTTCGAGGAAAGACTTCGCTAAATCAGCCGCCATCACACTCACAGTTGCTCCTGTGTCGATTAGTCCTGATGTTGGTTGACCGAATAATAATACCTGTGCGTATGGTCGAACATCTCCCGCAGGGACATTCGTTAACGAGGCGCATTGCAGTTGACAACGCCACAATTTAAGACGGGCGTAAAACTTCCGAATGCGTAGTGTGGATCTTCTGAGCCTTGGTACTAACGGAAAAGTACTGATTGCGTCAGCTGCAAAAATTCGTTGTTTAATGGTAAGATATTTTTTTAATCTAATATGATATGGCAGAAATGCCAGTGGTGGATAAGATGTGTTACTAGTGAAAATATTATTTGGTATTAATGGTTCAACAGGAGATGACTGTTGGAAATTCATTGAGCGGTCATTTGCACTGGAAGTGTTTAACTGCTGGGACGCTGGAAGCGTTGAGAAGGTTTCGGGAGGCTCGATGTCTTGTTGAGCGCTCCCTGTTTCCCGTTTTTTGCTTGACAAGTGACACAATTTGGTTTGTATGTGTCAGGCTTGCCACACCCATAACAGAAAATTTTCCTTTCTTCCAAGCAATCATCGAATCGATGTCCTGGCTGTCTGCAGTTCCAACATGTCGGTATCGGAGTGACACTTGCCACTTCCGAATCCTCCATTCGTTGGTCTACTTCGTGCGGTTCGTAATCCACTTCAGATACTTGAGGTCGTGTATACGAAGGTCGAGATCTGCTTTTGAATTCCAGCTCCAAGTTTTCGAATCTTAAAATCGCCTGGCGAAGCATTCGCACTGAGGGCAGTTGCAAGTGTAAGACATCGCGTCTTAACTCAGGCAATATATTCCGCTTCAATATTTCCACCAGCTCCTCATCCTGCATTGGTCGTTCCAGTCTGTCTACAAGTCGTAAGATATGCAGGTGAAAATCATCGAAGGTTTCCCCTGCTCTTTGTCGTCGATTCCTGATTAACTCTCTTAAATCCAGATCTGAAAATCGATCCCCAAATTGGTCTCGCATGGATCTGGTCAAATTTTCCCAAGTTACTCCTCTCCATTCTCGGTGGTGTCTCCAGTACCAATCTGCTGCCGGACCTACAAATAACTGATATATGTGTTGACACAATAAATCACAGTTATTGCCCAGAGTCTGTCTGGTTAAAGCCCTTACGCGGTACAGGAACAGTTCGACAGGCATGCTCTCATCTCGTCCGGAGAATCTGAGACCCCATCCGTTGAGAATACTCGCTACTCGATCATGTTGCGGTGATGTATTCTCCCCACGCTGTGGTCGTGTTCGATGGGTCCTGTCGTCGGAATTTGAAGGTGATGACCTCCAATTTGGTAACGGGTTTCGAATACCCCGGGATTGGTTATTGTGATGTGGTCTATTACTATTTAAATTTATTTGGGACATTCGCTGGGTTACGTCCGTCAGACTTTGCTGCAAAGCCACTATTTGGTTTTGAAGCCCTAACATGGTCTCATTTGCCCTGTTGTCTACTGATTGTACAGTGACAGGGAGAGTCAAATTTGGATTAAATCCAGCCTCCTCAGGACAATCTTGTCCCTGAGAACCAGGAAGTTCTGTGTCGTGGCGTTTATATTCCGTGCCACGCGCACGGGATCCTGCCTTTGCAGGTTTTGCTGTAGCTCCCTTACTCTTAGCTCCTTTTCCAACAGTACTGGTAGTCGGAGGTTGGAGTGGAAGACGAATAGCAGCTCTGCATAGAGGACAACGCTCGTTTTCGAGCAACCATTGTTCTAAACAATGGAAGTGAAATTTATGAAAACAGCTGGTCTCGAAGGTAGGATTGGATTGAGAATAGGATTGCCCACAAATAGAGCATTCCTCTTCCACTCCAACCTTCGACAGACTTTCTTCGCTGCGTGTTATTGGCATATTGATGGTTGTTTTTGAAATTTAATTTGAATTTTGAAATTTAATTTGGATTCTGAAATCTAGTTTGAATTTTGATATGAACTTTTAGTTTTGATGGAACTTTTTAGTTTTTAAGACGTATTTTAGAATGGAAGTGATGTGTGCTATCTCTTATTTAAGATATTGGTATTTTTAGTTTATAGTCAGTTGACTTTTTTTTTTTTTTTTTTTAATTTCCCAGAGTCTTTCTGGAAATTTTTCATATATGGGATATCCTTTAATTAAGATATCGAAATTTAATTACGTTTTGTTTTAATGAAAGTTTTTGTTTATATTTTCTTGTTTTCAAGAAATTTGTGTTTAATAAGATTTTAATTTTACAGAGATTTTGGCCTTGTTATTGGTCTCGAACCCATTGAAAAAAACCATCGATCAGGCTCGCTGGCCGCTGACTAGTAGTTTGAGTGTTTCCAAAATAGAAACACTTGTTTAGAGGACTGTTTACCTCACTCGAGCCCACTCACAAATCAAGACATAAGATTGAAAATTTACAAAGATTGTTATCGGTTCTAAAACTATAGACTGCCATAAGCTTGGTCAGACGGAAGGGACGTGGTGGTGGCAACACGCCTACCCCACGTAATCCAGCAACAATCCGAACCAAACCCAGACAACCGACAACTCCAGAACCGAAACAAGTACCAGGATGGAGTAGTTTCACACAAAGAGGGGCAGGGGCCCTTCGGGTGACCAGGACTAAGAATGGCGGTAAACCACCAAACTCAGTAATCCATAATCAGCCTCCAGGTTGCACCCTGAGCCAAAAAGCTCATAAAGACAAACACAAACGAAACTACTACCAATGATATACTAAGATTTTACGTTAGATTGGTTATTGGATTGAAATTTTGCGGTTAGCGAGAGAAAGAGCTATTTATTACATGTCCAAATGAGAGTTAATCTGTTCTATTGAACAGCAAAAGGGATGAATCATAAGAAAGATGATTCTGGGACATGTTAGTGGGAATGGAAAGTTGAATAAGACGTTTAGTCAAGGGAATTATGAGACAATGCTCATAAATTATTTTCCCACCTGGGTGGTGAGTACCCAAAAACAAGTTTTCGGGCCCCACGTTGGGCGCCATTTGTAGCAAATTGTTGTTTGGAAACCGGGAGAATTTTAACTTTTCACTATTCCCAGTCAGCTCCCCTCACTCGTACCGAAGCACGAATGAGAGACCGACAATGAATAGCGAAGAGTTTGATGACGAACCATCAAAGAGGCAAAAAAAAAATAATTAATTGCCCCTGGAGCAGGGTGCCCTAGAATTGGCCGTAAAGGCCCCTAGTCCGCTTTTAGCGGAGCACCCTTTTATCCAACCCCGACGGATGCTGGTGTGCCGCTTTGCTAGCTCTACGCGGCTGGGGTGGGTCATTACTGAAATGGGGTGGATATGCTCCGAGAAAGAAAAGACTGCTACTTGTATCTCATCCGTCATACAAAGTAGTAACCGCAAAGTGAAATTTTACAAAAAGGGATTTAAGGCCTAAGTTCGTAAAGAACCGCCATACAAAACTCTCAGGCATGAGCTGTTACCAGACTCAGCCGAGACGTGTCAACACACGTAAGGGAACCTGAAAAACGTTACTTTAAAAGAGAAGAATAAATTGCCTTAATTTTTGTGCGGACCCAAGGCAAGGCACACAACCTCAGGCCCCTGATATCATTGGGGCCTTTACCCCCGATATAGGTGGGGTAACGCCACCCACTGTATTCGACATCAAAGTTCGTCGAAATACCACGCCTAAAACTTTAAGCCAAACAGGCCAGCGCGCACCTAAAGCGGAGAATCTCTCATGGGTCGAGACCCAATAACAAGCCAAAAGGGTTCACTTTTAACGCAACATTTTTATTACAAATTAAACGGGTTCATCATTATGTTTTACAGGTTTGTTGTTGAAAAAGAAATTAAATTAAAGGCCTTGTACATAGGGAAAATATTTATACTATACGTATATATTGTACACCATTTATATTTTTGTTAATTATTGGTGTATTTAAAACCATTGATTTCGCCCAGCATAACTATAACATTCCTTTTGATATTGGATTTTGGTTTTTTTCTTGGCGAGTTTTGGTTTAACTTTAAACATAATATAATTCAATCTCCAATGTTCTCTATGATTTTTGCTTCATTCTGACACAAACTATGAGAACATACTCAATAGTTTAAAAAAACTTTTTGTTTTTTTTTTTTTTTTTTTTTTTTTTTTTTTATTCTACAAAAAAAAAACTCTGATCATGCAGTACAGAGATTTTACAAATTATTAATGAGCATACGCAACTGTGCCAATATCCACGGCATATATTCCGATCCAAGGCGGATATTTTTGATCAGTCGGTTTTACCAAATTACACATAATACTCAGAGCATGATTTATATTTACATATTTCTGACGCAATTTCTACTCTTTTGCGCTCGGTGATTGTTCATGTCGAAAATATTTTATAACGTCCTCTTCATTAACTTTATATATAAAAAAAAACTATTGTCAATCTTACGCAACACATAGTTTCGAATAACACATATTCAGTAGTTTTAATTTAGTTTATGAACACATGCACATCTAGCCTACCATGCAGCTGATCCATATACTTAAATAACGTTTTTCGTTCCTTTGACATTTTTTCTTTATGTCCAGATGTATTTTATTTGTATTATTTGTGACATAAAACAAAACTAATAGTATATTTTTTTTTTTTTTTTTTTTTTTGTAATTATTATCAAATGTGTAATTATTATCAAATGTGGCGAGCAAAATAAGCTCACGATACTAGTTATGTATTAATTTCAATAGCATCACGTATTGCCTAGCTATTCATTTTTCTGCTGGAATTACCTCATCCAAAGTTGAATTTAAGGTTTATTTATCATTTAAGAGCAATTCTAAATGAAATATTTTTCTCCACACGTAGTCGTTGTCTTAGAATTGATGCGTTTGACATCTCCGGAACGGCGGGATGCGTTGATTTTCACCTACTGAGGTATGGATCATCCAAAAGAAATTCCCGTTTGGTATCGAATATCCCTCATAACTTCACCCCTTCAACATCAACATCAAAGTACACGCATCGTGTATATTAGCTACCCAAGGTAGTATTTAGCAGTAAAATTAAGTGTGCTCACTTACCCCATCACAATTATATATCAGGGCACTATGTTACCTGGGTTCATCCCTGCACGTTCCACAAGGATCAGTGTGAAGCGCTACAACTTACTGCACCTGATGTCTTTTCCATCCCGGCCGGTACTTTAGTTAATTGTAGCCCAGGGGCACTTTTACTTGTAATAACGCCGTCCGCCGCTCGAACCTGGCCCTGGTTTTGAAGAAATAAACATCTTGCAAAGTGATTGCGTCCAGCTTAGCATTACTCGACGCCGCATTCTAAACATTTCTTCAACGTTCGATGTTACGGTACACCAGATAATTCATGCCGAGCCATAACCCAAAAGGGACGCGGATCACCACTCTGGACCACTCTTTGCTCTTTCGAGCTACGAAAGACAACTACACAACTGAGGAATTTTAAAGGAGATTCCCGTCCACAAAATATCACTCCACTTTGCTTCAACCCAAAGCCATTTGTTTTCACTTGGGCGCGATCTGCTTTTCAGCAGCCAGACTATTCCACTCTATCAAATTCCACATATACACTTGAACACCGAAATGCTTCTTCAAATACGCTACCGGAAAACTCCGATACGACCACTCAAACGTGAGCTCTTAAAACTCCGATTTCAGTTTATCTTTTACAAATCAGATCATACTTCGCACCGTCCGCCGTATTCCAAGCGTTTTGGAAAAATCCTCTGTTTCGAAAGTCGACAATAACAAGAGGAAAGAAAAAACCGAAACTCTCTCCAGCGCGACTTCCACACTCCCTTTTTATTCAAATCTTTTCTTTGTTTTCTTCTTCCGACGCACTTATTCTCATGATACAACCCGATCGACTCCCTCATTCAAACGCAACTCCCATCTCGGCACACAATTTTCTGGCGATTTTCATATCGTCCAGGTTCCAAGAATTTTCTCGGAAACTTCTCGTGTGTATTTTGCCGACTGAACGTTTTCTCACGTTAGTATTAGCGACATTCCGTAGATGGGGTCCGAGCACTGAATCTATGTTGTTGTTAGTGGATTATTTTCCATGCCGCCACAGAAAACGTCGTTGTGGGATTTTGAGTCGCGGTGGTTCGAATTTTCACCCAAATTCAACAACAACAATTTCAGGGTTCCGAGCTCATTGCCAGTAATTAATATTAGCTGGGAATGAACTCCGGAAATACCAAAGTCTTGTTGTTATTGGATTTGGTAGAATTTCCGAGCCGATGCCGTTTTAATAATAATTATGGGGAAAATGGAATATGGGTGGTTAAAGAGACATATGCATGTTGAGATGCATATGTGAATTAGGGTATTTATGCATGTTGTAATTGCATATTATGTTTTGTGGACATATGCATTTTGAGATGCATATGCGAATTAAAGAATATATGCATATGAAATTTGCATATTAGGATATGGGGACATATGCATTTTGGGATGCATATGCGAATCGGGCAGGTATGCACATTGAATTTGCCTAGGTGCCTAAGGGTACCTCTACACATGATCAATGACAGGGCGATCACATGTCGCCGAACGGATTCTGGTAGGCGGATGCTACACAATTGTTTTCAGTAGGATTAAAAGATATTTTGAGTTTTTACGAAAACTATTCCCGATGCAAACTCAACTAGAATTCATGTGTGAACAAAGCGAAAGGTAGTGACTTTAAAGGTGACCAACCCAAATTCATGAAAATTGATATTTTACGCAGAACCAGCACTAATGATGAGGATGTGGATAACTCCTTGGTTGATTTGAGGAAATCAACTCAGCAAACAGTTATTCAATAATTTCGATTCTTGAAAGGATGGGAATTCAAGTAAAACCTAAACAGAAGATGTTAGAATCAAAATAAAATTCTCAAAAACAAGTTGAAAGCTTTGGAAAAACTATACATGTGCTACTAGATTTCTCAGCTAATCTGTTAACCTTGCTTCCTAATCTGTAAAATATGATGTTGTTATTTTGAAACACTACCATTTTGTTCTATCGTCGAAGAGAATACTGTTCATATTTATTTTCTCATTTCTCATAGCCATCCGGAAAGCACTGCAACAAAGACATAGCTGTGAAAAGAAATCGCAACGCGATCCTGACGAGCAACACATTGGTCCTTACGGCAACAGAATTAATTTCTTTTTTTTCCAAGATTTTCTTAGGAACCGGTTGCACTGACGTGTCATAGTCAGATAATAGCATTTTGCCTGCCTTCGCCGAAAAGGATGTATTTCACATCGCAAGAAAACAGCTAGGCCCAAGCTCGTCCTGACACATGACAGATAATCCATTCCGTGTAATTTATTTGCAAGCCGACGTTGATGGATTGCTATCTGATAGCTAATAGTTTTGGGTTGTGCACAGTAATTCAAAGGGTTGTGTAGATTGTGTTCGATACTTTTGAATCGTATATTAAGACTAATTTTTTCCAAACCTACTGTGGATGAAAACCAAAACGAAAAATAAAGATACAAATAATACTCCACAGGGTGGTCAGAGCAACATGGTCTTATTGAAGAACAAAACACTTGTGCAATTCAATTGAATCTTATCGTTGGGCTCTCACCTCCCGGGTACGAAAATTTCTAGTGCTAAAAATATACGGAATTCGGTGAAGGGTTACCGTTCTTGTGGGATGAGGAATTACGGAAATTTGGATTTAAATGTATAGCCACAGTATAGAGTTTATTAATCGTTTGTATTTGTTAATTATGTTCTATTAAAGATTTGCGCTTCACGTATTTACCGCTGCACCTAAGTATCTACCTTATACACACTAATGCGCCCTATCAATTTTGTAATGATCTATTGACTCTGTCCGAAGCTATCATAAGTCGAAATTTCACAAATTTTTACTAATGTTCGAAGAAGAACATTAGTATTAAAATCACTGTGGCCAAAAATTCATATTTCTATATATATATATATATATATATATATATATATATATATATATATATATATATATATATATATATCATCAAAAAATGTCAGTGAAAAAATCCCAGGAACGCGCCATCCGATTAAATTGAAATTTTCAGGGTACATTTGTGTATATGCAGAATAGTACCAGGTCTCACAAAAAGTCAAGAATCTTTAACCCTTTGGCGCCGGTGGCCATTTTGGTGATATTTTAAATATACCTATTATTCTGTCAAAAAATTACTTTTCCAAAAATAACGTTTATGTAGTGAATTCTGAACGTGTTTTAAATGTGAATATGATAATGTTTTTGAAATTTTTAACCCTATGTGTGCACTAGGCGCCTAATATGAGATTGGGAAAATTTGAAAATTTTTGAGTTGCGATAACTTTTTCTTTTATTATCAAATTATTATGAAACTTACGGCACATATTAATGCACATAACCCTCTAGCTACAGCAGGCATTGAAAGTGAAAACATTCAAACCATCGAATCTCCTAAAAAAATTCCGTTTCTTACAATTAAAACTAACTTGTACACAAATCTTATGCTTTGTCTACGCAGCCAAAGTAGAACTTTGGAAATTTCATGTCGGACAAGAACTGTAACCCTTTCCCCATTTACCTATATTTTTAGCATCAAAAACTTCTGTTCACGGGAACTCACGAACCAATAATCAGATGCAGTTGAAATTTACAGAATGCATTGGACTTCAGTAGGACCAGGTCTGATAGAAGCGATTTGGAATTGTGGGCAACTCTGTGCCAGTGGTGCCAGCTTGAAAAATTACAAAGAAAAAAAACTGCTTTTTGCCCCATGAATTCTGATTGAGTTACCAGATTTTCATGAATTGAATCTTACTCTAAGCCGTGTTTGGTAAAAAATTAGTTGAAAAATTCGATTGGCGCTACCAGCTATGATAATTTATGTGTCCTTGGTTTTGAAAACTCGCTCAGGAAAATAAAGCTTTTTGCCCTATAACTTCCAGTGCAGTCATGAAATCAATATGAATTTCATACAATTAATGGAACGTACTATAGGCATTATTCAGACCGAATCTGGTTGAAAAGCCACGATATGGCTGCCAGCTATTGTTGGTTTTGTGTTTATTTGCAATATTTTTATTAAGCGTTTTCATCGTAAAATTTTCAAATGGTAATGATACTGTAGTGACAGTAGACAGCAAATATTAAGTTTTTGATTATTTGAAAAATTTTGCGGCTGATAACCCTAAATTTCTTTATACTCCTTTAACTTCGAACGCAGTCATTGGATCGAGACGAAATTCGCAGGGTGGGTTAAATTCAACGTGAAGCAGATGTGATACTGGCAAAAGGTTGCCAGCACGAGTCGGTAGTGCTATTTTTATATCAATAAAGGCTTACAGTTAGTATTCATACCGCAAACATTTACAATGAAAATAAATAACCAATGTTTCAATTCCCAAAGTTCTGCAAATTTTTCGGATCGCGGTCCCAAATACCAACTTCAGTTACAGTGTTGCAGGCACTGAGCATTTTCTTCATTGATGTTGTATGAGATGCTGCTTTGAAAATTGTTGTGAAGTAAGCAACTGATAGCGAATATAATTAACAAGTGTTTTGCTCTCATAAACTTTGAAATTAATGCCAGTGGTAATATATGAAACCTTTCCACCATATGAGCTATAAGACCAAAGTAAAACGTGGCGTTTGAAACAGTTTGGCTGTAATAAGAAGCTCGTATGGTAGAATATGCACTCAAAATCTGCACGATTCTCCTACTGTTCTTCGAACATTAGTGCTTCTAACGGTTCAGGTGCGCTAAAGTTTTTTTTTCTTTAACAAGTTTCTACCGCACACATGGTATTAAAATATTAAAATTTATATTTGAAACACGCTCAGAATCCATTTTGCATGCTTGTTCTTTTGGAGAATTATTTCTTGAGAGAATTATAAAACTAGGTAAATGAAATATCATTTAAATGCCCACTGGCGCCAAAGGACAAAAGATAACTAAAATTTGATGTAACCTGAGCCTATTCCACACATACATCTATACATCCTTTGAAAATTTCAGCCATTTGGGTGACACAATCACGAGAAAATAATCTGCATACATATATAGATACAAAATAATTCTAATAATAACAAAGTAATTCTAATAATAATCTTCTTCGAAAACCAGGGTGCTCTAAAATTAATGTTTAATAAAATTAATTAATTTTTAATGATTGTTCAAATTAATTTTTAAAATCACTCACTTCGCTGCGAACCTTACA
Source organism: Nemotelus pantherinus (assembly GCA_963978885.1). Taxonomy (NCBI): domain Eukaryota; kingdom Metazoa; phylum Arthropoda; class Insecta; order Diptera; family Stratiomyidae; genus Nemotelus; species Nemotelus pantherinus. The sequence goes on from OZ022263.1 coordinate 60,884,648, forward strand.
CCAACTTTTGTTTTCAACTGAATTTTCTGCTCAAACCCATTATCCCACAACCATAAAATACAATCAACTACAAAACTTTAAAAATCGATTATTCTACATGTTTTGGATTGACCTGCACTCGAGTGAAAATCGACGCGAGCAAGGTTATTATTTGCGAACCATTCAGCTTTTCAATGGACTGTAAAAGTGTTGGATCGTTTAAACGCTTTCGTTTGCAGCTCCGGATTAAGTACTTTGTTTTCTGTTTGCGTTTCATGCTCGTATTTTGACTAATGACCCAATTAACTGGTAATGATTTTCCAGCCTGAGTTCAACATCAACACTACTGGCAAGCGATCAAATGTTTGCCAAATCGAGACAACCGAAACAAAGCAACGGAATCGGAAATAATTTTATGGCCCTGCACGTCGGAAATAACGATAAAGAGTTTTCTTCTGAACAATTACTTGCGCCAAACATTCTTCTCCCAATATGGCTGCATCGTCCTCACCATCATCATCATGCAACCGACGAGAAAAATGAAAGAATTTTCGAAATCTCCACTGTGCGATAGTTTCGCCTTGACAATTGTCAATTTGCCAAGTTTTGGCGAAATAAAAATATTTCTACAAAGTTTTCATATTCAGGACTTTCTTCTTGGGCCGACGGCGGCTTCTTATGTGGATGGGAATTTTTCGTCGATTCCAAGAAGTTTACGAAGTTTCAACGTTTATTGCAAAACTTGGCTTGGAAACGGTATAGAGAGTTTCCACGGTAGTTTACCGATGCATTTTTTGCAGCTTTACTTTGCATTAAGTTGGCAATGGAGAAATATTAACTGCCGCAGGTTGAAGTTAGTACCCATTCTAATGGGACGCTGATGTAAACTTCTTTTGTGGCAGCTTAAATGATATTTTCAGCAATTGTAGAGTTGGGATACTTAAGTTTAAATTAGGAGTTTAATTGGGTGGAGAAATAATTTGAGAATGCTACTATGGTGAAAAAAAATTGAAGCTGAATAAAATAAAAATTTTAACATGCTGCAAACAACGCATCTATTTTCCAGTTACTACCGCAAAACTATCTTTATGCACTAAACGCTTGTTTACTTCTTTGTCGTTATTGATTGAGTTTAGACTGGATCCTTGGATGTGTCAAATTAATTGAATCGTTTTTCGATTCGAACACATGGAAGTATTTCTTTTGTATTTAATATTTCACAGCTTGATGATAAAAGGCTCAAAGTAAATATGAAAAAAACCACATGCTTTTTACTGGAAAAATGAATATGAAAATGATTCAATCGCGCTCCTAATTGTTCCATTTATACCTGCCTGTGGTTTTATTCGAGTGGGCTTTGTAATTGCTGAACGTATTCTTAATGTGCCAGCAATAGGTATGGTTGAGATGCTGAAATAATTAAAACATAAAATTAATAATAACTGACTCGAAATAAACAAACCTGAACAGGCGGCGGCATCTCCACAGTTGACTGTCGTAGTCTCATTACTGACGGCCGAGATGTTCCATTGTGGAATGTTCCGCAATGTTTCTGAGGGAACGCTCTATCAGCTGATATTTGCGATCATGGAGCTCATTCACAATAGACTCCCATGACTGTACCAGTGAACTTCGAGAGGAAAAATTTCGGTACTTGGAAAAAAGTGAAAAATTTTGGAAGGCAAAGGATTCGGTTGCGGATTGTTGAAGGAGATTGATGGTGCGGCAGCCGATGTGCGACTTTTTGTTAGAATATTGAGGAAAATATATAATAAAGGATAGTGAAAAGAAAAAGTTCCGAAGAAAAAAGATAATTATGGTGCGGCATCCGATATTAGCTTAAAACATAAAAATTCTGTGCGAAAAAATCCGTTCCTGAAGTATTCCGAACACACTGAAAAGAATCCACATAGCGCCCAGAGCCATGTAACATAGCGCATTATTTATGGCCCCATACGCCATGTACATAGTACTCTGAGCCATGCAATATGGCTCCCAGCGCCATAATGTCAGAATCTATATAGCGCGTGGTCCCATGTTACATAGCGCAGCATTTATGGTTCCACACGCTATGTACATAGTACCCTGAGCCATGCAGTATAGCTCCCAGCGCCATAATTACATGGCGCAGCAATTATGGCCCCACACGCCATATTACATAGTGCCATGAGCCATGTAATATGGAAAATTGCATATGAGAACGTAATTTGAAGCATCTGCTGGTGCAATATTTACGAAAATGGCCAATGCTGGTTACCCTGTGTAAGCAGCAAAGCAAAATATATAGCAAATCTGCTTCACGTTAAGTTAAACCCAACCAGTAAAGTTCGTTTTGATTGAATCATTGCGCTGGAAGTTGTACGGGTGAAAAGAATTTTAGGACTACTACCCTCAAACTTCAAATGGGTCTCTGTGTGGCGATGTGCCAGCCAGTTGAACCTACCCTCAAACTTTCGAAACGTTAATATTTGTTGCTAGTTGTCATTAAAGGATCATTCTCATTTGCAAATCTAATGGCATAATCGCTAAGTAAAGAAATTCCAAAAAACCACAAAAATGGTCATAGCTGGCAGCTTTTCATGACTTTTTTACGAAATTTCTACGACATTGGTTTACAATAAGGTTCATTTACTGCATGAACTTCCTTTTGATTTTATGACTGGACCGGAAGTTATAGAAAAAAAAGCTTTATTTTGCTGAGCAAATTTGCAAAATTTAGGAAACAAAAATCACCATAGCTGGCAACTCGATTCTAATTTTTCAACCAAATATTCACCAAATGTTGTATAAAGTTAAGTCCAAATAATATGTGAATTTCGTTGAAATATGAAAGCTGAATCGGAAGTTATAGGCCAAAAAGCTGTTTTTTCTCAGTGATTTTTCAAGATGCTACCACTACCACAGGGCTGCCCGCATTTCAAAACCACTTCAATCAGACTTGGTCCTAGTTAATACCAACATGTCCTGTACATTTTATTATGATAAGATTATCCGTGCGTTAATTCTCGTGAACAGAAATTCCGTGTGCTGAAAATAGAGGTGATTTGGTGGTGGGCTGCCGTTCTTGTGCAAATCAGAATTTTGAAAATTGTAATTCGAAATGATGGACAAAGGTTGAAATTTAAATGATTTGAAGGTTTTGTCAAAAAGCAAAAAATTTTCAGAAGGGTCGGTGATTTGAAGGATTTTTTTCAGGAGCCTGCTGTAGCTACAGGGTTTTAGTCAATTTTAGTCAACATCAATACGCTCTGCATTTTTCACGATGATCCAATATTTCTACCAGAAGTAATTACAAATCAAAATTTGAAAAAAATCCTTGCCTACTTTTAGGCAATCAGCACCCAAACACGGCTCAAAATCTCCAATTCTTTATCGTAGGCAAACATAAAAAGTTTTCATTCCTAATACTTTTTTTAACAAACATTTTCACTCCGTGGAAATGTAAGACTAAATGAAAATTCACTAAAATGCCCTCCGCCGCCAAAGGGTTAAAGATATCTGAATTCTAGCGAGTTATGGACCTACTCACTGTATTGGCCAATCCAAAGATTATCTCCCTTAATCATTCTGTGATATATATATATATATATATATATATATATATATATATATATATATATATATATATATATATATATATAGAGTAATTTATTATGAGGTTTGATTTTTAATCTCAAATAAAAGGCATAAAGTTTTATTTTAAAGTAAAAATTTTATTGTGAGTCGAAAGAACATTCTACGACATTTACTTTTTAAAGATTATCTCATTTAAATGTTGACCGCGGCTACGCCGTAAATGGTCCACGTTAAAACATAGCGACCGGTATCTCGAATGTTGGCTTCCAAAGCGTCAATTGAAGCTGGCTTATCTCTGAAGACCAGAGACTTCGTGTAACCCCAAAGAAAATAATCTAAAGGTGTGATATCACACGATCTAGAAGGCCAATTTACTGGTCAAAACGTGAAATCAGGTTGTTTTCTCAATAAGTCCATTGTTTCCCTCGCTGTATGCGAAGGAGCGCAGTCTTGTTGAAACTGAAGTTCACCGATACCACGGGCTTCAATTTCAGGTGGCAATAAATCCGTTATCATGGTGCGATAGCAGTCACCATTGACGGTTACGTTCTGACCAGACTCATTTTGAAAGAAATATGGACCGATGATTCCACCGACCCATAAACCACAATAAACTGTGCATTTCTGTGGCTGTATTAGTAGCTGTTGAAGCTCTTCAGGTTATTCATCAGCTTATTTTCAGCTGTTTTGTGGTACCACAGCGAATATAGCAACCAACGACAGTCTTAGCGAATGCACTGCTTTTTTATACCAGATCGTTGTTTTTGCGGCATAGTTATATTAGGCGTGTTTTTTATGCTCCGATACAGAACAGAATAGAACTATGCCGTAAAAACAACGATCTAGCACAAAACAGCAGTGCATTCGCTAAGACTGACATAGGTTGCTATATTTGCTGTGGTACCACAAAACAGCTGAAAATAAAGGCAGAAAATAACGAGTATACACTACCACAATCGATAGAAAATAGAAAAAAAAACTAACAGAACATTACCTCTTTTAATTTTCTACACGTTATAGAAGAAATAAATTGTCAGCTAGGTTCTTGCTTAAGCTAATTTTTTAACTAACCTCCCGGATGTCCTTGGGTTGAATTGCAAATTGAAAAGAATTATTTTATAATACTAAAATAGAAGCTCGACTGCAAAACAAATCACTTACCTCAATTCATCCGAACCGGTATGACCGCTTCATACGGAAATATATTGTGCACAGTCACCAGTTTTCTCACGAACAACTCGGCAATTGCCGTAATTACCAATCAGCGATATTTACCAATTGTCGAAATATGTTTGCAATAACCAACCTTCACCTGTTAAATTTCGAACGGCTGGCCATGGTCATGTTCATAATATATCGGAATCAACAATAACTTCAAACACAGCCACAACGACTACTACTACCAGTGGCAAGAAACCGCCCAAGGAAAAGAAGCCCCGTCCGAAACCAAGTGAAATCCGCGAAACGAAATGAATGTCAAATGGCTTGTCCGGTCTAATCGAGCAGCACGTTATTTCACATGCAGTTGAGCGTAGATTTGTTTGCGATATATAGTATGTAATGCAGTATTAAAAGGAAAGAACAACTTGACCCGACATCAACTGTCTCATCCGCATGAAGTCCTTCAAGCGCAGGAGCAACTGGCTAATCAACTATGACGATATTTAGAGCTCATCTGGCTCGTGCATCAACCTCGATAAGGTTAGACAATAAGTTCTCGATCCATGGTAATCATTGTATAAACTAATAGATCCTAAAAGCAATCTGATGAAATATTTAGCCGAATGCAAGTGTGTGGTGGTATACCCATTCAAATCGACAAAGAAACATATCTAAAAGGACTCACTCCGTTGAAACTGAATGAAAACGATTTGATTTGGTGCCTTGGAACATGTGATGTGGAATATGCAAAAACTTCAAATTCATCCGAAACTTCAAAACCTCAATTCATCCGAATCGGTATAACACCTGCAGCCATATTACATGGCTCATGGTACTATGTAATATTGCGTGTGTGGCCATAATTTATGAGCCATGTAGTTATGGCGCTGCGAGCCATACTGCATAGCTCAGAGTACTATGTACATAGCGTATGGGACCATAAATAATGCGCTATGTTACATAGCTCTGGGCGCCATGTGGATTTTTTTCAGTGTAATGAACTATTTATCCCATCAACGGCAGCCCATGGATGTGCTTTTTAATTATGTAGGCCTCCCAATGAACAAAAGAGGCTAGATATAAGAGCTAGGGTAAGGATTTATGTCTAATTAAGTTAAGTTATCTGTAGTTAGGTATAACATAGACTTAAGCCATAGCGTAGGGTAGATTTTAAGAGGATATTGCCAAGATAATCCATGTTCAAGGTTGGGTATGATAATTAGCGTGTAACATTAAAAACAAAATCAAGATAAACAAAAGTAAAATAAAATTATCAAGAGCAAGCAGACCAAAATAATACAACCGCTAGTTAGTAATTGTTTATAGTTAAAGGGGAGTAGGGAACTTTTCGGAGCACACTTTTCCATCTATCCTGGAGTGTGGTAGATAAATTTGTTTACATGTTTTTTTTTGTTTCATAGGGCTCTTAAACATAGAAAAACAAATTCACAAATATTCCAAGTCGTAATCAAAATCGGATAATATCAACATGCCGTTGAAAAAGTCTATACTGTTAATTACAAATGATTCAATCAATATATCTCAAAAAACGGTTATGGTAACAAGAAAAAGTTATTTAATCTTTTTTGTTGGAAATTTTCTAATGTTCTTTTTGTTTTTCTGAAAACGTGACTGTTACTGAGATATTTAGGAAAGGTTACTTTTGGTGATCTTTGACCCCATATGAAAAGTAACGCAGCACTGGAATCGATGGGGACTTTTGACATTTTGTTGAGCACGCCAATACCAAGGTTCACATCAAAATCCAGCTTGCACCTAATATTTCCGAAGCACCATGTTAAATTTCCTTGGACTGTTCTATATTTAGAATACTTTGATCGACTGATTTGACTTGATATTCAGCAGTTGTCTGCATGCCATATTTTTCTCGAGAAGGATTTCCTGCTCAAACTACATAATGTATGTTCCAATATCTCAGACTACTTCAGTTTTACTCAGCATTACTTTTCCATTTTCATCACTACTTCGTCGGATCGAAGCGAATATCTGAAGGTGAGTTGAATTTAATTTGAAGCAAAGTGGTATTTCTTTAAAATTTCCTGTCCTTTGGGTCCCATTGCAGTCATTGGACCAAAGTAGAATATCCTCTTCGATCTTGCGAAATTCCTTATTCCTATTTCTTAGAAAAGCAATCTCTCTAGCTGTTCCTTTGCGTAGATTTTGTTACTTCTTTTTTTATTATATCTTGATTATTTCTTGATTATGTTCCTTTTCTACAAATATGGCAACGTTATCTTAAGGGGTGAGTAGGGTTTTTAAATTTATTTTTTTGTAGATTTTATTTTTTATTTTAAATGAATGACTAATATCTCAAGAATGTTGTGTCTAAATTTCAAGTCGATCAGAGCAAAATTGACGAAGCTATGACTATTTTTATACCTGTCGGATTTTTATACCTACCTGACTCGAGCGCGCTATTGTTACCAGGCAGCTGGCTCGGTTTCTATAGAATACCTTAAAAGCTACCCCTATCTTTCTTTATAGAAATTCAAAAACGAGTACTAACGTGTTAACTTTAGTCAATAATAATTTTATATTGTATTATTTATAACTTTAGTCAATGTAGACTATATAATTTAGTGTGGCAGTAAACGTTCTATCGAGCAGACGTACACGCACTTTCCGATTTTCGCATCATTTTAGCTCCATTTTCGTTCAGTTTTGTGTTAAAATATTGCTGAAATGCCGAAAAAACTTACAAGATCTGATCGAACAACAGCTAGTGCGAGATTATATTGATCGACCTAAAAAATTTGTACCTCCGCAAAAACGTAAAAATGAAAACATTTCGACAAGTAGCGCGTCTTTAAAAAAAAAAACTCTAGCGCACCTGAACCGCTAGAAACACTAATGTTCGAAGAACAGTAGAAGAATCGTGCAGGTTTTGAGTGCATATTCCACCACATGAGCTGCTTATTACGGCCAAACTGTTTCAAATGCCACGTTTTAAAAGGTTTCAGATATTACCACTGGCATGGGTTTCAAAGTTTATGAAAGAAAAACACTTGTTAATTATATTCGTTATCAGTTGCTTATTTCACCAAACTTTGAAAGCAGCCTGTCATATAACATCAATGAAGAAAATGCTCAGTGCCTGCAGCACTGTAACTGAAGTTGGTGTTTTGGGGCTGCGATCCGAAAAAATTGCAGAACTTAGGGAATTGAAACATTGGTTATTTATTTTCATTCAAATGTTTCCGGTATGAATACTAACTGTAAGCATTTATTGATACAAAAGTAGCACAACCGACTCGTGCTGGCAACCTTCTGCCAGTATCAAAGCCAAGAATATATCACATCTGCTTCACGTTGTTATATTACATTCGAAGTTATAGGAGTATAAAGAAATTTAGGGTTACCTGCAGCGAGTTTTTTCAAATAATCGAAAGCTGAATATTTGATGTTTATTGTCACTACAATATCATTACCAATTGAAAATTCTACGATAAAACCGCTTAATAAATATATTGCAAACAAACACAAAACCAACAATAGCTGGCAACCCTATTGTGGCTTTTCAACCAAATTTGGCCTGAATAATGTTTATAATAAGTTCCATTAATTGTATGAAATTCGTTTTGATTTCATGACTGCACTGGAAGTTATAGGGCAAAAAGTTTTATTTTCCTGAGAGAATTTTCAAAACCAAAGACACAAAAATTACCATAGCTGGTAGCACCAATCAAATTTTTCAACCCAAATTTCCACCAAACAGAGATTAGAGTAAGGTGCAGCTACTGTGTCAATTTCATGAAAATCTGGTTACTAATTCACATTTCATAGGGCAAAAAGCAGTTTTTTTTCTCTGTAATTTTTCAAGATGGCACCACTGGCACAGAGTTGCCCACAATTCAAAATCGCTTCTATCAGACCTGGTTCTACTTAAGTCCAATGCATTCTGTAAACTTCAATGGTATCTGATTATTGGTTCGTTGATTCCCGTGAACAGAAGTTTTTGATACTAAAAATAAAGGTAAATTGGGAAAGGGTTACCGTTCTTGTCCGACATGAAATTTCCAAAGTTTTACTTTGAACGTGTAGATAAAGCATAAGATTTGTATACAGATTGGTTTTATTGTAAGAAACGGACATTTTTAGGATATTCGATGGTTTGAATGTTTTCACTTCCAAATTTTTATTTTTTCAAATTTAAGACACAAAAATTATCATAGCTGGCAGCTCCAACCGAATTTTTTGACCAAATTTCTACCAAACGTGGTTTAAAATAAAGTCCAGCTACTGTGTGAATTTCGTCAAAATCGAACGATTCAATCAGAATTTATAGGGCTAAAAGCAGTTATCTTTTTTAGTGATTTTTCAAGATGGCACCACTGGCACAGACTCGCCCGCATTTCAAAATTACTTCTATCAGATCTGGTCCTATTTAAGACCAATACGCAAATTTCAATCAATTCTGCTCATCGGATCGTGAGTTTCCGTGAACAGAAGTTTTTGATGCTAAAAATATAGGTAAATTGGGCAAGGTACCAGGCGTGTCCGTTATACCATATCAAATTTTTTTTTTGGTCTATGTAAAAAAAGCACGAAATTTACATATGAGTGGCTTTTTTTTGAAGAAACGGCATTTTTTCAAGAGAGACGATAATTGGGATGTTTTCACTTTCAGTGCTTGCCCTTGCTTCGGGGTTGCCAGCACGCTCATCAAAAGCTACATGAATTTACAATTAAATAATTTAAATATGTCGTAAAAGTTTGGTAATGATTGAACAGCTTTGTCAAAAGTTATCGCGATTTAAAAATTTTCAATTTTTCCCGTTCTCTTTTTAGGCACCCAGCGCATACATGGGGTTAAAAAATTCCAAAACATTATCCGATTCACATGTAAAACACGTTCGAAATTTATTTTGTTAACTTTATTTTTGCAAAACTTATTTGTGTACGGAATAATAGGTATATTAAAAATATCACTAAAATGGCCGCCGGCGCCAAAGGGTTAAAGATTTTCAACTTTTTCTGAGACCTGGCACTATTCTGCATATACACCAATGTGTCCTGAAAATTTCAGTTCAATCGGATGGCGCATTCCTGAGATTTTTTCACTGAAATTTTTTGATGATATATATATATATATATATATATATATATATATATATATATATATATATATATATATATATATATATATATATATATATATATATATATAGAAATATGAATTTTTGGCCAAAGTGATTTTAATACTAATGTTCTTCTTCGAACATTAGTAAAAAAAGTGACCATTGAAGATCAAGTTATGGAGGATCTTCAAAAATACTATAGAATAATTGATTTTTTATTAGTCTTTTCAACAATTGCAACGCTAGTGAAATGCATAAAATGTGATGGAAAAATAAATTTTCATTCGACTAAAAAAGAAGCAAACAAAAGAAGGCAGGATTCATCGTAGACAGGAGCAAAAAGATGCTCTAGACATTGTGGATGACAGCAACATCCTTTGTGGACCTAACACCGATGATTCAGTGTGAAGTAAGTCGATAGAACTCGCTTATGAACGTTTCATCCCAAATTTTTTTCAAAACTTTAAAGCGTTTTTCCCACAACTCACGTTTTCAAAGTCGGTGCCCATCATAACTCCAAAACTACTGCACCGATCCTTTTGAAATTTTGAACACTATTTTTCTACATAATTTACAAGGTAACGCTGGAGAGTTTTTTTCAAATTTAATTATATTTTCAATTTTACAATAACAAATTAAACAATTTTTTTTGCAAAAAATCGCGTTTTCATTCAAAGTGCTACCAAAAAGTGAAAAATTGATATTTCGAAAAACCCTCGCAGCGTTACCTGGGGAAAGCAATTATTTAACGAAATACGTTTGATTTTATGATTTCAGATGACCCGGCATCGAGTTATGATGGGCACCGCAATTCATCTTTTTTCCGAGATGCTCCAGAAGAATTGCTGCCATTGCCGTATTTTTTAATATTTTTTCATGAAAATTTCACAAAATATTCTTCAAATGTTATACTTGAATGTACCATTGGTTTTAATAAATAAACTTTAACTGTTTCATTTAAAAAAAATCACAAAAATGTGCCCTATTTTACACGAATTAACCCTACTCACCCCTTAAGGCTGGTATTGACTGTAGCGTCTCTGTCTGGTCATTCTTTCGAGTGAATTTTTTTAAAATCGAATAATGCGAAGACTCTGGTGATTACCTGTAGATAAAATGTCCAGTATTTCTCTTTTCCATATATGTACTATATAACTATAACTACAAGCTAAACTGGCTCTGGCGAAATTTCATGATAAATTTTAGCCGAAACTAATTTCACGGAATATTTTGTTCTGAAAATCTCACGTGAAACCGAAGGCGATACCAAGCTTTAGTTTAAAGCTAAACCAAGTTAAAATTTATCTTAGAAAGCAGGTTGAAATGAGACTGTTTTCGATCAGTATTTCTACTTGCAATATTCTCGACAGCATCAACGTGAATTGAACTTTAAATAATGCTAATGAGTAAATAACATTAAATCTCTGAAAACTTGTCATCATCTCGTAAGCTACCTGGATCCTAGATGTTTTCTCGACAAACTTGACACCTACACGTGCAACATCGGCAAATGTTTACATATCAATGGGCTGCTGCTGGAACATTTTCTGTTCTATCTTTTATCTCGAACAGCAAGAAAGGATGACTTTTTTCCGTATACTCACTCTTCTCCAAACAACATTCAAACACAGGCCGCAGCAAAGTTTTGAATGCTGGCACATTCTAGCAGGAAATGCCGTTCGCAAGTACTTTAAGGTTATCTGAAATCGACGATCTTTGTGCAAACAGTTTTTTCTCTCTGCCTGAAGGATATGAAGTGTCCAAGTGGCATTATGCCAAAATGTATGAAGGCAATTTACATGGAAATGTGAAAAGTTATTGTGAAGTGAAGTTGATGGTGACTGAGATGTTTTTGTGCCCGCGAGGAATTCAGTCTACTGACATGTGCGTTTGGAGTGTATGAAGCTTAATGTGACGGTTTCCATTAGAGTTTAATACAAGCTCGACTATGAAGGGAATCGTAAATAACATTTAACAGGAATAGAATAACAGGAATATGCGTTTTAAACAAACTAAGCTGAGAATGATTTTAATTAATATATAAATAAACGATATCTTTATATTTAATGTATGTTTATATTCACGAAATTCCCCAGTCGATTTCTCACACTTTTTATAGCAAAAAATACGAAAACACTACGCTGAAGTACGAAAACGGAGCAGGATCGATTTGGATTTGATTTCATTATAATATTCGAATAACACTAAACACTATCAAATCTAGTCAAACTTCTAGAGAACACCAATTTATCTTACCTCGCTGACCATATAAAAGTGAAACAAATGAAAACGACACACTGAATAACCTGCCAAAAATCTGCAAGCAAATGTTGTGAAACGTTTAATGGACCGATTGAGTAATTATCCCAGGAGCTAATAAATCTTTCGCAAGGTTCGATCGAATTGATTGAAAGTGAAAGGCAAGTCTTTGCCGACCGGACACATTTTTTTTCCTGCCAGTGCTGTTACTCTTCTTGCTGCTAGGCTTGCCTGAATGTGTAATGGTTTCAGTCGTATTCGACCTTTTGCTCGACAACCGTTGATTTAATGGCCGAATGTTAAATTGATTGGAGGTATTCCATGCGGAACTTGAGCTTGCGTTTCAATTACAAACCTATCGATGTAATTTAAACTGTGAAACTGTAAATTATCAGAGGAAGGGAACATTTATTATGGTTTTCGTATGGTATGATGTAAATGATAGCGAATTCAGTGCTTCGTAGTGAAAGATGTGCACTACTTATTGTATAATTTTTGGTATGTAGGTATATATGATGCTTTTGGTACATGATAGAGTTTGAATGTCAATGAATATATAACTTGAACCAGCGAAAGTAATGAATTTTATTTCATTTATTTATTTTTTATTAAATTTTACATTTGTTTGCATTACAATCATTTGATTCGGTTTGATATTTACTTTGAATGGTAATTTTGATATTTACTATTTCGATTTTTATATAATTTTTGTTTCTCCTCTGAATTTTCTTTTTATTTCACACGCTAATTATCATACCTAGCCTTTTACAGTGGCTGGAATTATATTGGCAATAGCCACTTCAAATCTACCTAATATATGATTTTAGTCTAACTGCTACCTAATTACAAATAACTTAGCCTAATTAGATCTAATAGAGTATGCATTCAAAATTCAGCCTTTTTATTTTTTCTATGCACTCGAAACAAATGGGAATCGTTGAATAGTATAATATCCATCCTAGCAGCGCGAATAACGTGGTCGTTGTTATTTGGCGATCGCTCATTTTATTCTTATTTAACTGCAGCTAGACGTTGCAATCGTTGCAACTTTAAAGTTGAAAGCAAGTAAAATCGATAGATATTTTAGAGACAGATATTTTATCTGAAAAATCGATACCTGATATAAGCGACGATTCAACCAAATGTCCGCAAAAATATTACAACTGGAGCAGCACATGTGTCCATTCTCAGGCCGGTCCTATGAAATGCTGCACAAAACAGTCTCCTGCGCTCTAAATAACCAGAAAATGTGCTCTTGGCAGGTTACCCTGATGATGTAGTAGCTGTCATCACTTCTAAAAATCCCAACCTTGCTAGCTTAAATTAAATCAAGTAATGAGAATAGCTGAAGGCTGTATGGAAAACTATGATCTCCAGCAGATAATCACGAAAACTGAGATTGTCATGGTGATCAAAAGAAAAACACCATGTCATACCCATGGCGGTTGACTCCCAAGTAGTTGAGACCAGAAAATCTACTAAGTACCTCGAAGTGGCTCTTGGCTCGAAGCTGGCTGCTGTAATATCACTGAATAAATTCATGGAGAACGTCCATATTCTTAGTAGGTCTTAGTAGGAGTAAACGCCGCTCATTGAATGCTATTGAATAGGACAGAGATATAGGCCAACACCTTGAAATTTTAATAGTATCAAGATATGATTGCGAGCTTTCAATACAAAGGAGCGCTACAAAATATAGACAAAATATATATGAAAAAATAAATGTGCAAAATAAATTTCTTGGCTACTTTAGGAGATATATCCTTGGCTACTTTAGGAGATATATTCATAGAATAAAGGAAATGAGGATAGAATAGTACACTTAAGATATTGACGATGCAATGCTCACTTTCTTGGCAAGGGCGCAATCAGGGTAGACAGGAGGTCAGTTGTCCCTTCCCTCCACTCCCTTAACCCTGATGTCCTCGGTTTTTGTCTGTTTTTTTAGAAATGTCCTCGATTTTTGAAAAAAAACAACAAAATTTTCATTCAAAGTTAGGAAAAATCGAGAACATGTAAATAAACCACGAAAATTTCGTTCAAAATTACCGAAAAATCGAGAACGCTTTGAAGGATTTACGTCAAAAATGAGCGAAAAATTACGATTTTTTAAAATATATTTTCATATAAAATAATTCATTAAAAAGCAATCCCACGACAATCCTCGTACGGGTCTAGTGGTTGAAGCTGGTAGAGAGCTTCATTACAATTTTTCGATCATTGTGAATACGAGTGTGGAGTGATTAGTTCCACGACTCACTTTACCCCTGATTAAATGAGGTACCTAATCAGAGCTAGGTGAACTCAAAGCTTGGTGCGCGGACCCTCGTCCGAACCTGGATTCGAACCAGCGACCCCACACGCAAGAAGCCAGTGCTCTACCCACTAGGCTACTCAAGCTACAAATAATGCATTGAATAAACTCAAAAACCAAATATTTAAAATCCAATCTCTCAAACAAGCAAACAAATATCGAACGAAAATGGTGCATGATTTAGGATTTTGGTTCAGTAATAATAATTCCTGATAATCTTTGTTATTTCGCTTCACAGTTGCTTAAGTTAGTCAGAAAAATATCCTCATATCCAAATTTGCTCAAAATTTCTTCATGACCTCTTATTATTTTTGCTCCATAAGTACGATTTAATCGAAGAGTTTTCTCGATTTTTGCTGAAAATTTATCTTGCCCTCCCCCTAATTTCCAAAATATGAAATCCCGACTGCGCTCTTACGACTTCAAGTGCTTCCACTCTTGACGATTAGTGAAACGATGCTTCATTCAGAGGACACTTAGGTACGTGTTTAAGGCTATACAAAGATGGTATTTGCGCTGAAAAGACGAGAGAGATACCTTATAGACTACTCCTGATAAAATGAATGTAGCCGTGGGGAGACCTGATATTTGCTATTGGCACGACTGAATCGATTGGTGAGTAAGAATTTCACATAATCATACATCGATCGCAGGAAACCTTATGAAAACATTTCGGCGACCATTAAAAAAAATCTTATTCGTTGCATACATCAATACTTCCGGAAAACTTCAGCTCACCCGCACAATGGACAACAGGATCCTGAAATTCACTCACTTCATCACAAAATACTCATATTGAATGATTAATGTATTTCTACAACCACCAAAAACATTGATCTTGAAATCATACCAGCCTAAAACCGGTCTTAGGCATAGCATAAATTTGTTTCTTTTTCAAATGTTTTTTTTTTTGCATAACGGTAAAATAGATTGAAAATGAATTCTTTTTGATTGGGGTTAAATATAAACGGAGGAAGGAGTAGGGAAAATAATTCTAGTCAGGGAAATATTTTTCGATTGAATTTTATTAATTTTTGTCTATTTTTACTAATTAGTTATAAGCTATGATCAAAGATTTACCAGATAGCTGAGTATGCTACTCTTAGCCCCAGCTTTCAGATTAGTTCTTTTTGGTAATTTTTTAATGATGTCCATTTAATTCATTCCGCCTCTAAACGATCATTTTTGACTCCAAACTAGTAAGTCATTTTTTATAGCTTTTTTTTTTTTTGATTAAGTGTCATGTTCTTAGGATTAATTTTCAAAGCCTGCTAAGAATTGTCGTTAAAATTTGCTAATGTTTGCCACAATTTTTAAATATTTTTGGATCAAGGACTTCAGTTTTGGTGACCAAAAGTTGGAATATTGCTTACTCATATACGATACGCATATGCGTTTTACTTGTCTTCATGACTGCAAACGGCCCCATTATCCGAGCTTTTATTAATATCAGAAAACCAGATTTCAGCTTTGTTTGCTATTTCGGTCATTTGAATAACTTCTACCGAAAATGAAAATTTATAAAATATGAGTGTACTTTAACTTACAATAATTTAAACGCTGATTTGAGTTACTCTAAAATATTTCACACTTCCTTTTAGCCGCGAGAAACCATTCTACACACAAACTTGTAAGTGAGTTTATATCTTTCCTTAACTTCCATCTTCACATCACTAGCTTAAGTTGTCTCAAGCCAAAGTAATAAAGAGTCTAGCATAATGATGACTAGGGAGCACAAATCATCGGTTCGTCTACAACTCAAACTAACTTTAGGTGCTAGCGGGCTAATTGAGTTTACGTATCTAACATGGATTGTGCGAGTAATTTATACGGCTTACGAGTTCATAGTTTCAGGAAGTTACTAAATCACTAATTCAGTTCTAAACCATCAAATTCTATTTGCATTCGCTAACTTTCTCGACAAGATTCAAGTAACTTGCCGTCCATGTTACGGAATGAGCTTATATTCAATAATCATGCATCATACACAATCTTCAACAATTGTTTTAGACTGGCAAAAAGTATTTTGAGCTGATTTGAATTAATTAGATTGTCGTTTCATCTGAATTTCGAATTAAATTTATTGCGCCCAGTGTGGGCTACCACCTTCATATTCTAGACTGCGCGAGCAATAAGCGCACTATGCTGTTTGTATGATATGCTGTCCGGATAATCAACCCCTGCATCTACATGGCATCGTATTCAGACAATGAATCCAACATTTGGCACTATCCACTCGAGACATAACTGTTTAAGAACAAACAAAACCAAGTTTCAAATCAGTCGCATCACTCGATGAAATTGAATACTTAACTTGGCATATTTCCTGACATGACGCTTTCGAGCATCGACCATCATAATAGGCTGTTATTTCGGCCAGTTGTTTGTGACAGCCGCTACGTAAAATTGCCTTCCTTCCTGTCAGCGGCCCTAACATCGAAACTTACTGGCTAACGTGCAATGGGTCCGTAAGAGGAATCGAATAGCCAGAAATTGTGTCAATGTTCGTTCTTCTGGTAAAAGTGTCATGGACAGGCTCACCCGCTGCTTATTCATACAACTTTTAGCGCTTATAGGATTATTGTTTTAATAAAATCTATTATGCAAAATAAAATATCAGTTTCTCGATATGCACAATTGTCGTAGGAATGAAGAGTGACTAACAGCACCTTTGTCACTTCAGCTTTTGTCATTGCCGATGAGCAGATGGTGAAACTGGTTGTGAAAGCTAAAATGAGAATAATCTCGAGAGTACAAAATGAAGCATGCTTTTGAATTTGAATGCAAAAGACTGTCAGGAAGTTGAAAACAGATTTGATACGATAAAATATTTGGGACGATATTGTATAGATGTAAAGACTTCAGTTGAAGAGGGGCTTAGGACAATCTTGGAAAAGTTGAAAACTATTGAAATAGATAATTTCCGATTTTCGGTCTTCGTTTGTTAACTCAGATTTGGGATTTTCAAGTAATCAAGCTGAGATTCGTCCTGCTGATACAAAAGCCACTTAGTCCTAGTTAAAGACAAACTAAAAGTCACTCTAGTTAGTTGAAAGTAATGAACAACCTTAAACTGTCACTGACACTGCATACTAAATTGCATAAAAAAATGATTTTTATTTATATTTGAACATGTTTTGAATTTTCATCGCATTATCTCATGGATAAGTAGACTTTCGCAACACAAAACTACTGCAAAAAGTTTCATCTGCACGTTTCTTTCCGAACAGTTACAAACTCCAAGAATTCAGGTACTGCAGGATAAGTAGTTTAGTGTGTTTCTGACTGCGATTTCGTTTGGGAGATAAAAAGAGTGCACTGCTGTGAAGAGATTTGGTATAGTGAAATTTGCTGATAGATTTAAATGATAAATGATGCATTGAGTTTCAAATATAAAACTTAATAGTAAAGTACGGCAGTGATGCAGAAGCTTTTGCAGTTCCAGTCAGAAAAGAGTTTTTATAAAATTGAATGGAAAGTAGCACCTGTAAATAATAAAGAAACTTAACAAAATTTTCGGAAGTTGAAGAAACTTCTAGCAAAATTTTGCAGAACGTAAAGATCATATTTTAACATGAATATAAGATAGCACAGGAGGATTAAAATTTGTGATCTTAAGATGCATAATCTTCATGTCAAAATGTACTTTGATTTCAGCCATTACTTCTGGAAGTGAATTTATTTTGTGTATGATTCATATATTGATATTTATAGCATTTCCCAGGTGAAAAATCCTTTTCCCAAATGAAAAAAAACCCAATCACAGATGAAAAAATCATTTTCCCAAATGAAAAAATACGTATCCCAAGTGAAAGAAACCTATTCTCAAATGAAATAATCCCGTTCCCAAACAAAAATTTTTTTTCCCAAATGAAGAAATCTTTATGCTGATTTGCAATAATAATATAATATATAATTGAATACTTCAATTATATAAACAAATACATTCAACTAAATAATAATACTTATAATGATATCCAACATTTTGCTCTACCTATTACCTCCACCAGTGCCTAGCCTTCACTGCTCTCTGGCAAAATGCCAGTGCCTGTTATGCTTCACTGCTCTGCTTCATAGGCAACATCTTGTGTTTTGTGGATTTTTGGGTTATTCATCACTATATGGGCATCTCTCATTGACGGTGGGAGCTTCACAGCCAACTCACGGATAAATAGGCAAAATTTTGAGCAGCTGCATGTCCCAGCAGCTATAATTTTGGAATGGACAACACCTTGGCTGTTCAATGCTAGCACAAGGGTTGTGTTTCTGGGTGCACTTCGACAATCTCCTCGACCGTTGCTAGTGCGTCAGGTGTGAGTAGCTTAGTTGGTTTTTTTTGTATGCCCTCAAAATCGTTTTAGCTGTGTTGACATTTATGCCAGCTTCTTCTGCAGCATCCTTAACGGTGAAGCCTTTTTCGTACATGTTGATGAACATGGTTTTTAACACTTAGCTAACTCGCTTGTTGGAGCTTTGGCGCTGCCTATTACTCGTAGGAATGTGCGTTATTTTATCATATAATTTAAATGCTATGAACTATGAGTTACGCTTGTCAACTGTATACATATTTCACTAACAGGACGCTGTAACATGTGCATCATTAGTTGTATTAATTTTTGAAAATGTACGGCAAGGATTTTGTTTACTTTTTTTGGGAAAATAATTTTTTCATTTGGGAATAGGTTTTTTTCATCTGGGATTAGGATTTTTTCATTTGGAAAAAATATTTTTTCAAATGGGAATAGGTTTTTTTTTCATCTGGGATTAGGATTTTTTCACCTGGGAAAACGATTTTTTCGTTTGAGAAAAGGATTTTTTTTCAGCTGGGAAATGCTTTATTCCGCACTGGTTGTTATGCCAATAAGTCTGTTCTTTTGATTGTCAGGGAAAAACTTGCAAAACAATCATTTCTTCCGGTTTGGAAACAGGAAATAGTCGCTGAAGCCGAAATCTGCAGAATATGCTGAATGCACCCCAATTATGCCCAATTAATCGATTTTTGCCATGGTAACTACACACGTTTATTGTTTTGATGGAACAAGACAATACACAAATTGCCTTTACAAAATGCGGTCGTTTCTGCTTTAGATCAATATCGAATCTGTCCAAAAGCTCTAAAGCTCTTGTCGGGATTGTTTCACCCTTTTTATCTAAGATAATCAATGTAATCAAGGTAATCTTTTTATTTAAAGGAATCAGTGTGAATGAAACTGCGAGCATCCCAATAAATTTTGGCCATGAACTTGTTGGTCGACCGGCTCACCTTGACCTTCCTTGGTGCACGTTCACCCAAAGAAACCCACTGTTTTGATTGTTCCTTGGTTTCTGGTGTGATGTGATGGATTTATGTTTTGTCTACGGAGCTGAAACGACGTCAAAACTCGTTCTAATTTCGGCCTAACATTGCCAAACTTTCCTTTATAGTGCTCACACGGTTCCGCTAACGGTCAAGCGAGAGCAATCGTGGCAGCCCTCTCGCGGATAGTTTTTACATGTCCTAATTTTCATATAAAATGTGATGTACCTGCTTAGTTGAAGTGTCTATAGCCTCAGCTTTCTCAGGCACTTTCATTCTCCGATCATACAATATCATTCCATGGGTTTTCTCGACTATTGCTGGCGTGACGAATTCTTTTGGGCAATCTGAACGTTCGGCGTCACGTGCGCTGTTACGAACACAACGGCACTCGGTAAACCACTTCTCAACCATTAAAATTGATAGTGCAAAGACCCCGTAGTATTTTTCAATTTTTTATTAAAATTTTCTTTGGTGTGGCAATGGTTTATTTATGCAAAAAGTAGTGCAGCACATGAATTTCCCTTTTTGTAATTTTCCTTAAAATTCATGAAGTTGTCTGCTTTTAATTACTGTCAAACACAAACTAAATGGCGAACCTTGCTCAAGGTTTTACAGTAGTCTATCAATAGATGGCAGCTAACGGGCGCAGTGTTTTATTTCATGTTACTGCGCGGGATATTCAGAAAGCCATTGACTTATCGAACTACTCTCGTGTTTATTAAAGCCTCAATCATAAATGGAGTAATGAATGAAATAAGAATTTGAAAACTTTTTGAACTTTGAAGAACATTAATTTTTTCTTTGGTTATTTTGGCAAATAAAATCAAGCCATAAAAATAAAAGTGTAATTTTAGAAACAATGAGATGACTTGCTATAAGGATATAAAAAGCAAAGATGTCTATTCAGATAACTACGGAGATTATTGAATTGAAAAATCGAACATTTATTCCTTAAAAAAGAAAGCGTTAAGGTTGCTGATACTTCAGGAAAATTAATTGATAAATCGAAAAGGGCTTTGAACTAAAAGAGTTCTTTTTCCTTCACTGAAAGAAAAATCTTGGTAAAATCAACAATTTTCCTTAGTTGGTTTTGCGTCAACTGCGGACTATAGTTAAAACAACCATAAGAAAATTGTTTATTACTTTTTTTGCATTATGCATATCACTATTATGCAACGCGTGGTTGATAAACAACGTCCGTGGTGCAAAAGTAAGCAACCACAAACTATGGTATTCCAACAATGTACATAGTACGAAATAGTAAATGACTATATTCTGTGGTGTGGAATTATGTTTGTTGAATTTAACAATTGAAGAGTGGTTCGCTTACTATGAAAATTGTTGGTAATTCAATATTTTGAAGTGTTAAATGAATTGATGCTCATTTTTCTATAGATCAACTATTTATCGTACTTATGAACCAATTAACACAGTTGAATCCTCGAAGGTTTCGATATTTGTTGTATCAGCAAAGTCAACTACTTTTGTATGGTCAAATCAACTATTTTAGCATAGTAGAAAGAACCATTTTGCGTAGTTAATTCGACAATTTTGAATGAATTGTTGCAGTACTATCAATAATAATTAAATCAACCACGACTTTTTCTTTCAGTGTTTCAGAAGAATTTGCATATGTTCCAAATTACAAAAAAGACCAGCATAATACATTTAATCCAAATTTTTCAGAGGAGAAGTAAGCAGATAAGATACCACTTTTTGCTTTCTGTAACTATATGTATGTATTTATTTGACGGACAACATGATGCCTACGTATTAAGTCCCTTACGTGAGAAAATGTTTTACTGAGCTCAAGTTTTTCATAGCCAGCAATCAATTATTTTACTTCACACAATAAGACTGAAGTCTGCAAATCAATGTGAAAAACATCAACAAAGCCACAGGTTACAAAAAACCTATTAGACTAGATATATTTTTCATAAGAGGAAGAGAATGAACTAAAAATTTCACCATTAATTAAAGAAACATTAATTAAAACGTTAATCACTTATATGTTACGAAAAATTCAATTATTAATAAGATAAAAATATAGTGGAGACAGCTTGAATTTTATTTTAAAACATCTGCCGATAAACTTCGAGCTATGAACATTTAAATAATTTCTATAAAAAGCTGGGACTCACTTCACAAATTTGAGTTCACTTAGAATTACTCTAAAATTATTTGAGTAGAAAACTTAATTCACAGCTTTAACACATAAATGAGCAAGCAGTTTCTGTTCGTGATGCAAACTGTTATTTTTTGGCAGCTGACGTGAGAATATATAATGTGAAAGGCTTACGATTTCACAGAAGACTATAATATTTTAACTTAAGGTAGTTTAATCGACGACCAGCTATAACGGGAAAGCAGATTGCACGGTTTGAGAATGTAACTGATGACTCTATTGCCTGCACGTTTTTTCCGTTATTGACACAACAAATGTACTGGAACTACTACACAGAATGATCAATTTTCTTGTTACTGTAAAAAGTTGCTATCTTTTAAGAAAACGAAATAATAACTCCTTAACTCTATCTTCTCACTGCCATTTTAATAACTCGAGCAAGATTCCAACTCATTCATTTTCATTATAAGACACTCATTTCAAGATCCTTGTCAGCGCTTAAGAGCTCCATTATTGCTGTCACGAAAATAATGACGGAAAATTAAGGTAAATGTTGGGCTGCAGAGTAGAGTGTCTCGAGTACATTCAATATAATCATCTATTAACATCAAAGCGCACCCGATTATTATTTACGGGAACGAAATGACGGGCTATGATGTGGTACAAGTACAAGCATGTCTGTCGTTATGCCGTTATGCCGTTTTCGTATTATTGAACAATCGTTCTTAATAAGCAAAGTGGCTCGAAATCAATCGACAGTACTCTTATCGGAACTATAACGTAAAAATAATGGTATTCTCGTTAATTTTATAATACCGTCTGGTACATGCGAAATTTTCCATGATAAAATTCAGCGAATAGTTGAAAAAGGAAAATGCTTTACCTGATTTCCAGTTCTGATTCCTAGGAAGAGGAAAATATGATTGGAAAATTTAAATTATTAATGACACGACATCGTTGTTTTCAATACGATCGTTCAAAAAATCTGAAGCATCAAAAGTAAAACAAGAAAGAAGGTCGATTAAATTTATTTAATTCAATAAGAGAAAATTGTTAATGAGAATCTCTTAGCTTATTTTTAAAGATAAAAATTTTTTAGAGCCCGAAAATAATTGAAGGCAGCTTTGGGGTCTACAAATTCGGCTAGAAAATAAACCACTGTATACAGATAAGGTTTCTTTTATATACACTCAGCGACAAAAGTCATGGCACCTGAGTGCACTTATCGTTTTGCAGATCCATATCTTCTAAAATATTAAAGCCATTCCGTTGTGTTTTAGAAATAATAAATATTTATTAATATAGATTATGAATATAGAAAAACAAATCAAATTTCACAAAATGAATATAACAAAACAACTTCGTTTATACAAAAATTATACTTTTGCCGCGACAAAAGTTATGGCACTTGATTAGAAAATTGTATCTTTTAATAGCAGTATATTGAAATTAATATTTAGTTGGGTATCCTTTGGATTGTATTACCGCTTTCAAGCGCCTTTGCATTGATTGGACTAATTTTAGCGTATATGAATTATTGATATTAGCCCATTCTTGCCGCATGATGTCCTTCAATTTTGCTTTCGATGCTATGTCATGTTTCCGTAAGTTTTTTTCCAATTCACTCCAAAGATTCTCAATCGGATTGAGGTCTGGTGACTGAGGAGGCGTAGCTAGCATATGAGGAGTGTTATAGATTATCCATTGTTTCACAATGTATGCTGTATGCTTGGGATCATTATCTTGTTGAAAATAATAATTACCACCCAAACCCAATTTTTCCGCACTATTTTGCAAATGTTCCTTCAAAATGGCTAGATATCCGAAACGATCCATTGTGCTTTCTATAAACTCCATGTTTCCCACACCGTTGGCAGACATGCATACCCATACCATAACGCCACGGCCACCATGTTTCACTGTAGGATGTAAATGTTTCGGCAGTAAACTTTCGCCTTGAGACGCCACACTCTTATGCGACCACCACTTCCAAAAATATTGAATTGCGATTCATCGGTAAAAATTACCTTGTTCCAGAAGTCAGCTGATGCATTTAAGTTTTTCTGGCGAATTCTAGACGTTTTTTTTATTGGCCTTGCTTATGAACGGTTTTTTGCGAACGACACGGCTTCTAAGTCCATTACTTCGTATGACTCTTTGAATACTCCTTGGAAAATTTTTCTTTCCAAATTCAACTGAAGCTGCCTGGCTTAGTTCACTTGCAAATATTTTTGGATTAACCTTGACTTTGCGCATTATAATTCGTTTATCGTTGTCGGTTAAAGCTTGAGGCCGGCCCGTTCTTGTTTTGTTTTTAATTCTATTTTCTATTTCCTTTCGTTTTATTATATATCTTACTGTTGACTTACTCCTTTGTATATATTCTCCAATTTCCTCATAAGTTTTCCAATCTTTCGTCATATTTAACACAATTTTCCTTTCTTCACACGTTGCTTCTTTTCTTGACATCTTTTTTAATCACGAAACACTTTAAAAATTGACTGAATCAACGTAAAACTTTCTCAAACTAAAATAGATAGACCACCAAATGGATATTTACTTCCAACAGGCTACACAGTTCCTGGAAATAACTGTTATTGAATAAGCAACCCGCTGAGTGCCATGATTTTTGTCGCGGCATTTGTGTACTACGCAACAAATTTTACGCTTCATGGCCAAACGCAATGCAATATTGAAATCCCGTAAATG
The DNA here is from genome assembly GCA_963978885.1 of Nemotelus pantherinus. NCBI lineage: Eukaryota > Metazoa > Arthropoda > Insecta > Diptera > Stratiomyidae > Nemotelus > Nemotelus pantherinus. The sequence goes on from OZ022263.1 coordinate 60,909,169, forward strand.
GGAAAATTTAGCTGGTATTATAAAGATTATATTTTGAGTAATTTACTTTTAAAAATTAAAAACCATACTGAATGGTACTTATTGTTTTTCTATACAATTAAAGGTGTCATGACTTTTGTCGCTGACTGTATATATATATATATATATATATATATATATATATATATATATATATACATATACATATATATACATATACATATATATATATATATATATATATATATATATATATATATATATATATATATATATATATATATATATATATATATATATATATATATATATATATATATATATATATATATATATATGTATACACTTAGTAGAAAAAGTCTACGTGCACCTTTGCAGAATTTTGTATAACGGCAAAAAACAATCTATAACTGTACATAAATATTTGAAAACTTGCCATTTACTTAATTAGCACTTCTCAATGATTGCTAACACGAAAATTCTTAGAATTCACTCCACACAGAAATGAGATAGCGGTAATTTTAGCGACCGAGTCAGAAAAAACAAGCAGAAAAAGTCTACGTGCAGTTACTAATGGTTAAAATATAATTTATTTCGAACAAGTTATTATTACATTTAATAGCTGGTAGGATAGCCTTGCCTTTTAAGAACTTCTCGCAACCGTTTTCGCATGGATTCCACAAGCTTGGCGGTTTCGTCTGCACTTATACTCGCCCACTCCTTCTTTATTACTTCCTGCAGCATTGCCTTGCTGGTAATGATGTGTTTTCGGATCTTTCTTTCCAGCAAATCCCATAAATGCTCTATCGGATTTAAATCTGGAGACTGTGGAGGTGTATGAAGCTGTTTTGGCGTGTTATAGAGAAGCCAGAGTTTCACAATTTGCGCAGTATGCTTCGGGTCGTTATCGTGTTGAAAACGAAATCCTGACTGCAATCCGAGTTTCTCTGCACTTTGTACTAAATTGTCTTTCAAAATATTCAAATTGGAGTACTTGTTCATTGTGGACTCAATAAATGTTAAATTTCGCACACCATTGTACGCCATACACCCCCATACCATAACGCCACCACCGCCATGCTTTACAGTTGGTATCAGATTTTGCTTATCCAGTGCTGTTCCCGGCTTTCTCCATATAAGCTTTCGTCCTTTAATACCAAAAATACAAAATTTGCTTTCGTCTGAGAAAATGATGTCTTTCCAAAACGCATTAGGCTTATCGATGTGTTCATTTGCAAATGCAATACGTTTCAGCCTATTAATCCGCGAGATGAAGGGTTTTTTGCGAGCTACACGACCATTGTAACCAGCCTTTTTCAAGATTCTTCTTGTTGTGTCAATACAAACCTGTTTGCTGAATTGTTTCTTGATATCAGAAGTTATTTGGGAAGCAGTTAAACGTGGATTTTGCTGAGCGATGGAAATTATTTTCCGCTTTTCTCTGATGGTTAGTTTTGATTGTCGACCAGATCGTGGCTTGGAAGTAATAACTCCGGTTGTTTTAAAATTCTTAATTACTGTTCCTATTGAAGAATATCGTCTGCCAACTAATTCTGCAATTTCCCGATGACTTTTTCCTTCCTTCCACAATTTAATGATAATTTTTCTTTCACCGACGCTAACTTCTTTCCTTTTAACTTCCATTGTAATTTTTAATACAAAAAAACTATGTTATGCTGATCAACTTTCACTTTAGAGTAATCTTACAAATAAAGCTAGCATGTGACTAACAAAAGTGATTTTCAAATACTCCTTTTTTGCAAGAAATTTCGAAGAATTCTAGCCATCAGTAACTGCACGTAGACTTTTTCTGCTTGTTTTTTCTGACTCAGTCGCTACAAGTACCGCTATCTCATTTCTGTGTGGAGTGAATTCTAAGAATTTTCGTGTTAGCAATGATTGAGAAGTGCTAATTGAGTAAATGGAAAGTTTTCAAATATTTATGTACAGTTATAGATTGTTTTTTGCCGTTATACAAAATTGTGCTAAAGTGCACGTAGACTTTTTCTACTTAGTGTATATATTTATTGTGTGTGAACAGATTTATACTTTAGACTAGTTTAATTGTTGGTAGTGATGATATCTCCCAGTTTAGCTGATGTACCTGTAAAGTATGTAGGCTTTGTCAGATTTACTGATAGAAGAAAACAGCCTGTGAAAAAGACCTGATCTGTGGAATTGAAAGAGCTACAGAGCGAGGTCCGCAACAGGTGCGGAAGTTTAACCAGATACTCTGCAATATGATGCAGTACACAACACGCTGCACGTACTGTAAGGACAAAGAGGGAAATCGGATCACCGATGCTGAAAGCGCTCTGGAGCGATGGGAAAAGCACTTCATAAAGAAATGCCAGAAGACTGGCGCAAATGAGTGATATGCTCTGTACGTAAGAAAGGAGATATAACAATGTGCTGAAACTATAGGAATATAACCTTTTCGAGTATAAGATACTCTCCTCTTTCCTTCAAGAGCGGATAGCCCCATATGCAAAAGCCACCATCGGACAATATCAATGTGGCTTCATCACAGGAAAATTAACAATTGATCAAATCTTTACTCTAAGGTTGGCGACGAAAAAATGTCTGAAATTCAATATTCCACTATACCATATTTTTATAGGCTTCAAGCCCATGTATGATAGCATAGCCAGAGAAGAACTGTATACCATGAAAATCCAAAACTAATGACATAGATCTCCCTGCCGAGCTCAAAACTTTGAATTCGTTCGGCGTCGATGAAGAAGGTTGCCTTCACGTCATCGATTGCAGTTTGGTTTCCGGATCAAAATTTTGAATACAAGTTTCGACCATGATCATGAAACTGAACAATCTGATCTGCCAAGAACTTTTCGAGATTCACCATCGAAATGTCGACTCGTACCTTCTTTTGGTCGTCGGCTAACATTCTCGGTCCCCAATGCGCAGAATTCTTCTTCATATGTAATTCGTGGGCAACGATTCTTTGAACACTGCCATACGACATTCCTGTGACCTTAGATACATGCATGGTGGTCACTTTTTGATCTGCCAACACGACATATTCGACTCTTTTCACATTGTCTTCAGTGAGGGACGGGGATGGACTTCCTTCGCGGTGTTCATCTTCAGTGGATGTTCTTCCCAGATTAAACTCCTTGACACAGCGTGCAACGATGGAATATAGAGAAACACCAAATCGCTGTGTATGGCTTTGGTAGAGATTTTGTTTCATAGGCAGTTCATGACAGCTCTGATTTCATTTTTCTCCATTTTGATATTCTCTCTTTGATTGTTCGTATTCAAATGAATGTACCTTCCTGGAATTGTGGACTATTTATGTTTTTTTATGCTGACTTAGTGGTTATATGAGGTAGTATAAAATTTTTTTTTTATTCTATGCGAGCTGGAAATTACTGATTATCACTACTTTTGGATCAACTTACGTATTAGCAAAGAGGGGCAATTGGGAAAATCATTTTGGCAGAATTCATGGCCTTGCTTATTTAAAAGGATTCAAGAGAGTGTTAGTGAAAGAGAGTGTTAAAGGAAATGTATTCAGAGATTGGGGATTTGTAGCTGGATGACATTGGCTCAGTTTTAAGTACGGTGGAGCTTTAGGGCCTAGACAGACAGCGCAGCCTTCATGATCATTTGCCGTAAATCATCATTTAAGTGCCGTGTGTCATATGGTAATTTGGACTAATCACCACTAAATGACCAAATTGTCAATCATTAAGCAAATCGCTAATGATCATCAAACTTTCGTAATTAAGAGCCTAGACAGACAGCGCAGCCTTAATGATCATTTGCCGTAAATCATCATTTAGGTGCCGTGTCTCATATGGTAATTTGGACTAATCACCACTAAATGACCAAATTATCAATCATTAAGAAAATCGCTAATGATCATCAGACTTTCGTAATTTATTCTTTAATGAAGTAGAGTTGCCCGATTCAATACAAATTTCCCTAGCAAAAAGTCGCTTTTCCCATCGAAAAATAATAAATCAACTTTTTTGAAACGTCAAATTAAATACGGCCATACCACACTGGAACAATCGGTTCTCGTCAGATCACCGAAGTTAAGCAGTGTTTTGCGCGGTTACTACTTAAATGGGGGACCGCTTGTCATTTTTGCTGTCGGATACCAACAAACTAGTTGTCTAGGAAACACTATACAAAAAATTTCAAAATATTTACACAATTTTAATGTAGTTTTTGCCCGGTTTCTATTTCAACTTTATTAATTAGCACATAAGAGAGGCAACATACATTTAAAACTCCTTCAATTTCTCCATTTTTCAAAAACGTGTTTCTTTGAGTGACAGACAGTCAGTGACAGTATTCATCATTAACGCAAGGGCTGTGTGTCAGCTACTTTTAAATTACTAATTTAGGTATAAATGATCATTAGTAAATTAGTAATTTAAGTGCCTGTCTGTCTAGGCTCTTATGGTGATCTTATAATGAACAATAATGTAGTAGTGAATAACACACAGAAATGAATATCGACGGACAGATTGACACTTAATGAAAGCATTTGATTACTGGATAACCGCTTATTGATTTTTCAACATAAGCAAATTGCACAATAGTTTGAGGATTAAATGGCAATAATAAAATTAGTTTGAGGATCAAATGGTAATAATAACATTCGCTGAACCTGATCATGAGTCTAAAGCAGTACTAATTATCGTGATGTTTCTGATACTATTTATTGGATAAATTGACGTCGCAATATCTTAGCTTTAGTAGCAAAATAAGATTGAATAAGCATATAAAAATTCTTGTTATTATGAAAACCAAAAAGAAAATGTTGTCAATTTATTGAGTGAGAGAGAGCGCAGTTTATTCTCCTTAATTGCTTGCCCTGAAAATACTCTGGTTTTCGAATACACTTTAATATACGAAGTAACGCAATACACACAGAGACGAAATTCTAAATTGAATAATGAAGTAATATTTATAATAAAAAATGAACGTTATTTTATACCAATCAGGTGAGCTCAATTCCGAAGATATCATAACATCTCCCTGTCACAAGACTAAAATAGAATCTGTCTTCTATTTTTAAACACTAATGGCATGCACTAGCTCAAAATTTCTACAACACGAAATTCAATGTCCATGATTGGCTTGATTGCTAAAATTTTTCAAAATTCAAACATTCATTCGTCCTATCAATGCGTTACATTCGCTTTCGTGTCAACGATGTAATTTGTCAACCATTTGTCTGCCGTAGTCGTGACAGGGTGTTCCGTTGAAAATAATTTTTTTTCCATGACTCACATTCCGATAGGGTGGCAATTACTGTCAGTATAGAGTTCAACTCATTCCATTGTTTTTCTCAAGTGCTACTGACTAGGACATGCGAGTCAAGAGCGTGATACGGTCTTGTGCGAACTAAATCGGAGACAGGCTGGAGAACGGACTAAATCGCTGAGAAATCGTACATGAAATACGACTGATTGCAGTTAGGAAATTGACGTATTTTTATTCTAACAAACAAAGTGTGGGAAATTGATTTTTTTTTTTGCTTTCGAGTTTCTGGCGAAAACATGTAATTCTGAAGGATGTGCGGGAAATTATTCAAAATTGGAATGATTGAATAAAGTCGATACGGTGAAACCAGGGAAAGTCCAAATGCTACATTTCGAATGTAGCTGCTTGCTTATCATATGCTGTGAACTGTTGCAGCTTAATATCTGATTCCTAGTAAAGCTCTGAGGAGGGATGAATTTAGCTCGGTATAAACATTGTTGATGCTTCGACTTTTCAATCTGCAGATATCGTGGTAGGTTTGTTTCTACCGAATGCAACAATCTTTTGGATCATTTGTTTTTAAAATTAACAATAATATTATGTTTGAATCGGTTAATCTTGAAATTGGTTTATCTAGTTAGTCTTCTTACAATAATAAGAAGATAGTTAGCATTGGGAATACCATTGTGGATTAATGATTAGAAGAACCACAGCGCAGTTGCATGAGATCATCTTTGGGCTTAATATTGGTGCAGCTCACTCCTATCTTGGTTTTTCTCCCATATTTCTGGTCGTACTTGTGCCGCAAATATGATTCTGTCCTTATCTTCTTCTTTCTAGTGTACCAAAGGGTTCAATTCTTAGTCCTCTCTTATTTCTTGTTTTTATTAATGCTTGTCTGTTATCGTTCATCGAGCTTTCACTATGCGAACGATTTCAAAGTGTTCAGAGTAATTGAGTCCCACAATGATTGCCTCCAACTTCGAAACATTCTTTGCTCTCTGGATGGTTGGTGATTGAAAAATGCACTTGACTTAAGCCTATCGAAATAGTATTTGATGTCTTATATGTGTAAATCGCTTCCCTTAACGTCCTTTGACTCTATTCTTGGTTTCCTTTTCACGATTTTTTATATTTCTAAAGACATTGGTGTGATTTTTGGCTCTAAACTTAAGTTCGTTCTGAGTATTGCGCATGTCACATCCAAGGTTTCTTGTCTGGCCAGTTTTGTCCTTAGATCTTGCCACTCTTTAGGTAACTTGCCTATTTATGTTTATTTATTTTGTTCTTTGGGTTTTAATGTCTTCGAGTGTTGCTAAATAAATAAACATCTAATTGATACGATGGAATATGATCAATGTAGATTAACCCGTTCCTTATTGTTCAAATTTCACATTGAATAAACAAAAAAATAATCGCATACCACTGTTTTATTTCTCGTCTCTAGAGCCCCGAACAGTATTCCTTAATGGGTGTTTGTTTATTAAATGTACCGATTCCTCTACGTTTTTTCAAACATCGTTCTGATCGATTGCAAATAATATACTCTTCCTGGGAACTGAAACATATTTTCATTTGTTGTTATTGAATTTTTCCAGAAAACCTAACGAGCTCCAGGATTGTCCTCTAACACTAACGCTCTTGCAATTTTGAAGATTGGGGTCTAATTCCTTGCTTTAATTCCTAATTAATGGTTTTTTTCTCCGCAGAATATTTTTAGCTTTTTTTCGTTATTATTATCCTTATTGTTATTATCTTTATTAATTTTATTATTTTTATTTATTATTATGATGTTTATTGCTCTTATTTTTGGATTTCGAAAGCATAATTTTTCAATTTTATATTTTTGTAATCGGGCTCCGACCTGTAAAAAAAATTAATAAATAAACTGCTTGAATTTTAGTGTGAGCATATTTAATTGTTTTTGAAAATAAACACGCTTTTATTAATTTAGAAGCGCAATCATTTGAACGAAAGCTACGGTTCTCTTGTACCGTATGGTGCAAACTTTGTGAATTTGTGTTCTTCGAATAAGTACGTATTGAAAAGCTCAAAGCGACAAATTTGTATTTTTTCCCATATCAAACGATGCTCGTTAAGGCTGGCATCTCATCCCCATGTACAACGCCGAATTCTGTACGACAGCATTCACCTCGAACGTTCTATGGAGTACTTCTTTCTTTTATAAACAGGTATATAGTTTGAAATTAACATTAAAATAAGATTTAATGTTAATTCACTCTAAATAGCTTAATTTACTTTGTAGGAAAATTAAATGTTTACTCTAAAAATTTAAAACTTAAACTCGAGTCCCACACTGGGCGCAATTTGATGTTAGATATTTCGCCATACCCGCCAAATATCGACTTTCAGCGACTCTTTCATTCAGTTAAAAAAAACTATAATACTTTAGTAACATTATCGTGCACGGTATTTGATCTGAGATGCTGCCGACTGCCGGCTCATTTTCTTCATTTATGTATGCGAAAAACGACTAGGAAAAATATTTTTTCGCTTGCACACTACCTAGTTTCATCGTTATCATATTCACAAAAATGCCTACTATATCTAGCTTTCTAAATTTACCTGGATTCAATGTACCAGAGTATTCTTCACTTTCTTCACCAACGGAAACTTCCATCGGAAGAATGACTAATTTGAAAAATGCTAACAAGTACAAATTATTTTGGAACCCGTGTCATGAATTTTTATCAGGCCTGTATCATTTTCCGTGCAAATTACAAAGCAACGTGTCACCAAGGCGAGTTCAATTTAAGCAAAACGGATATAAAGAGACTGTCGGACATCCGGTTCTGCTCACCGAGCGGCCCTGGTAAGAAGTTGCCAGTATGAGAGCAGACAAGTCATTGCACTGTGACAGAGCACGAGCACAACTGAATTTAATTTCTTCCTATTTTTAATTAACACATTTCCTTCAGTTGATTCATTCGTTCTCCACGAAGTCTTCAATTAAAATGCTCAGCAACGGGAGTAGTGACGGTGGTGCGTTAAGGCCCAAAAAACTTGGCAGCAGGAATTCGGAAAATAGTTGGCTGCAGAGGAAATCGAAATTAAGATTTCAGGTACACAATCTCCGCATCGCAGTTTATTCCATCTGTCTTTGAAATTATGTTGAAATGGAGTTGTGAGACAGTTGCGAATTTCGTTAGTTCTCTTTCTTTCAAAATTGCTGACAGTTATTAAAGTTTATTAAATTCACTTGACGATTTTAAATTGGCTTGAGAATTTAAATTAGCATAGTTATTTGTACTAATTAGTTATTTTTTGCATATTTTTCAGCACGCTTGACAGATTTTTGGGAGAATAAGTGGACACTTGATAATAAGTTTGCGCAAATATTTAATCAATGTTCTCGAATTGAATTTCAAAACAGATGAAACCATGTCACTTATATACAGCATCACCAGCCGACTTTTGTATTATAGCTCATAGTAATGAAGTGTAGCCTGAGGTGGAAGGCTATGATTCAATATCCTCCTTGCAATTAAATCCAATTCAATCAGAGGGTGGAAATTGAAAACAACAACTCGGTAATATTTTGAATCAGTTTCAAGGTAATGGGCACCATGTCTTCCAGTCAATGGTCACATAACCTCAGCACCATCAACTTAATTCAAGTTTATGGCTTGGCACAATCTGCGTCTTCCGGCAGATCAACTGGCTTAAGGAGTACATATAGTACCTGATGAAAAACAAACAGTCCGTTCAATGTGCAGTTTTGCTTCTCTGGATGCACCTATTCAGTCTGCCGTAGTCATGGTCGACCCATACATACACTCTTCGTACTGCAGATTATTTATGCAAATTGATTTCTTATTTGAATGATAACCTCCCCAGCCAGCGCATCTTACAGACGGTCTGCACGAAAAACGACTTGACTTGTAGAGCAAAAAGCCTCGAGCCAAGATCTAAGAAACATCTTACAAAAATTACGAATAAATTTTACGGTAGAATAATATGCTAACAAAATTGAATAATGGACCCAAGAGAAATCTAAAAACTCAGTTGCTTATGCCACTGTTCTACATAGCAGCATTAGTGTTTATGAATCATTTTTTGAAATTTTGCTTCGGTAAGTTTGCATATTCTTGGAGTTTTTGCATATTCTGTGGAAAAGTATACGTAAACTAGACTGTTCAAAACCGATATGAGCACGTTACTAGTCCAGGTGAAACAAAATTCAATATTGATAGTGCTGCCGTAAACAGGTTTTGTTTTCTTGAGTTTAAAATCCAAAGTACAGTGGTTAACAAAATTTAATCTTCGTCGTGCCACATGAACTTTTCAGTGTTTTTTATGTATTAGGTGTTGCGAATACAAATACGCAGTTATTTTTTTGTATTACGTATGCATTTTATATGGCTAAAAAACATAAATTATATTATTGTAAATTAAAAGTTCACGATTTTCTTGAATATTTGGCTTCCGGTTGGTCCTTTTTGAACGTTCAGCAGTAATCAGCCAACATCATTAGACTGCACCAACCCTTATATGTCAAAAGAAGCTCGTTAGTCACACCTATGGTTACCGAAAAAAATTTACAGCCACTTTCGTAAAGCGCTGCCAAGCTGATTTTTGTAAAACATTCAGTTTTTCTTGGAATTTCGGATCCTTTATTAATTCTCTGATTTGAAGTCCTACGAAAATGTCCTCTTTGATTTTAGCATGAAGTGGAGGGTGGTGAATCGTCACTCTTAAACGATGTAAATGGATGTGGTATAGGAAAATTGTCATTTTGAGAAACCGGTCTTATTGCTGAAGATAGATTAGGGTATTGAACTGTGTGTTTTGCCTTTGGATTTATCCCTTTTATTGCAGTAAGATAAAAAATAGCAGTCTGAAACATGATCTGTAGGCTCTGTTCATATAATGGGAATAGCAAACGGCATATGATCATTTCTTCCAAATCAGTTAAATATATTGCACATGCTATTCAACAAATATGTGGAACCCAAGATTTGTTTTGATAAGCCATCCCAAAACTAAAACAATTCAAAATAAGATCAGAAAAATTTCGATTTTGATTTTTGACAGTCAGTTAACCACAAATATAAAAAAAGAGGTAGGATCGTTCGTAAATTTTCTCAACATATTCGCGCAAGCACAGAAGTTAATTAAAACCAAAACAATTTAAATTAATAGCGGAAATAAATATGTAGCACTCCTTGTTTACGGCCGTTTATATGCGTTTATTGCTATAATAACGGAAATGAAATTCACCTCAGCACAAGAAAACTGAGGGTGATTAAATCATAATAAGTGCGTTTTCGTAAAGAGGGTAAGTAGTCAAAGCACGATCACCTATTAAGGGATTTTTAGACAAGGTCCATGCGTCCATGCGATCTAACGTGTTTTGTTTACACGAGTCAACTAGATTTTGTTTAAATAGGCGGGTCTAAAGCGAAAGAGGTGTAGTATGCTGATTAATGATACAATCGATTTTAAAATGCTTTCTTTCGCTCATTGTCATTTGTGGATGATTCGTGGATGATCATTTACATATCTATATGTTTTGTGCATGATTATTTTACTATATGATGATGTAGATGATATTTTTTTGCATCATTACGTGCAAGACTATTACGAAAAAATTTGAATACATACGAATATCCATACACCAGGGGCGGATCGTCGATGTACGCAAAAGAAGCAGTGCTTCCCTTGCTAAACCACAAAATTGATTAAATAATCAATACGTAACAATCAAAAGATTTACAATCAATAATTAACAATCAATGGAATAACAGTTATTTTCTTACAAAAGGCAAAATTCCATCGCTACTATGAATCTAATGGTTTTATCTTATAACAGTCCAACTACAGGGCTTACACGTTAAATTTACAGCGAAACAACGAAAACTACAAACTACAAGCACTGCAAACCATTCAATTCAAAACGTACAGTTCATTGGGATATACTACACAGAACACTGAAGTGATCTTGCTTCAATGCTCAAACTCATGATTTTCGCATAGATTTACTTAGACGCTTTGCCTAAATGATTCCCACAAAAATTTTACAATCAATGTACTCAAATAGTATCGCGGACGCTGGCGCAGTTCGCAGCGTCTTGGTGGATAGAACAATTCAAAAAACCCTTGCCTCATCCACCCGCTGAACGACCGGAAAGCCTTTGTTTATGAATGAACTTAATACGCTGCAATAGTATCCGCGTCTCCTGTTTGCCCTCATGATTTATCTGTAGATTCTCTTCTGCTCCTCTTCTTACGAGCCGTTCCCCTTAGGAATTATTGCATTTTCTGCTTTGTTCACATCTACACATGTACGATGCAAGCCATTGTGATGTTCATGTGGGGAATAGAATAGTAGAAGTTACATTTTTCGTGTGCAGTTTTCCCCAGATCGGTTTTTTGTGTCTGCTTTGGGTTCGCTTTCGTAAAAGACGTAGTTTTTCGGTTCTGGTGCTTTGGTGAAATGACCACTTGATTGCTTTGGACACCTATGTTGACGCTGAAAATTCAGCCGCGTCGCTATTATGGTTGTTCCCCGTCACGATCTACGTTACGAGTTGTCTTACGTGTTGTTCCCCTTCTGATTCGATGCCTTTTATGCTTTGTTTGCATGGTGTATGTACGGTGCAAGTGATTGTGATGTTGATATGGAAAATATGTAGGAGTTAAATTGTTTCGTGTACAATTTTCTGCAGATTGGTTTTTTTGGATCTGTTTTGGGTTTACTTTCGCAAAATGAGTTTCTCGGTTCAGGTGCTTTGGGTTAAATGACAACTTGATTGCTTTCGCCTATGTTATTTCTATGTTGAATCTCTGAAGTGTTTTCTTTGCGGTGCGACTTTTGACTTGAATTATTTTGTATTGTCAGTATTGATACAGTCGGTTATATAAAAGAATAGTTTTTAAAGTAAATTATAACATAAAGCTCGTTAAAGTGAGAGAGTATTGAATAGATTATGTTTCGACAAGTTAATATTTACGCGTTTAATATGGATTTTAATGTGCAAAACCAAAATTGATGTGATTGTACCATAGAGTATTTACTGCGGTAGTCTTTTTCATTGAGGATCTTATTCAACCAAGACCACTAATTTCGCTCAGTCAACTGTTTACAAAATGTAACGATATTAGGCACTTTTATTGCAAATTATATGTGGTATTTTTTTTTTATTGCGGCATTGGCTATTTTATTTAATTTGCTTAAAGATGCATTATATTCTCTACTTTGAGCTAAAAAACTTTCACAATTTATTTAGCCTGTAATATGCTTTCAATTTAATTTTTTTTTATAATTCAAAGAAAAGTGAAAAAAATTAGTATTTTTTTTTTGCTTTCAAATACTATACATAATTTGAGCCATTGTGAGATTTTTGATCTTTGTGAGTAGGAATATCACTGAAATAAGCTGTTGACAATCAATCATTAACTTTTAATGCAAATATGGTCATCATTGAAATACCTAATTAATTTTTTACACGATATTTAAAAAAAATCGCATGTATAGTTTACTACGCGCTTCTTAAGTATGCTTATCTATATCATATGCTTATATATATTGCTTGTGCTTCCCTTAGTCTCAAAACCACGAGCCACCACTGCCATACACAAACATATATGTGTGGGTATATATTAGTTAGATAGATAAATATATACAATTTCCTGGTACCAATTTGTACGGAGAACAAGAATTTCGAAAAAACTAGTTTGAGGAATGAGAACTAGTAATGTTTTAAGTTCGATGACGACGATGTTTTAGAAATTTTTTGCCGTCTGCAAATGATTTATTTTTAAATTTTGATTGATGATAACTTGTTATATAACGTTTAGGAAAATGACACGATGAGATGATGCTTAAATAATATTAAAATAATCATCCACATCAACATATGTCAAAACTATCATGTACATCAACATACGTATGGTAAAATAAACATCCACTAACCATCCACAAATGGCAAAGAGCTAAAGGAAATAAATAAAGTCTATAGTATATTAATCAACGTATCCGACCACTTTCGCTTTAGCCTGCCTTCAAAAAACTGGATTTGACTCGTGTAATCTAAAAAAGAATGGACGCATGGCCTCATGTCTAACATCCCATTAGAGTTCGTGTGGCATGACCACTGTTGATCAGTGCTATCATTCAGTTTAGATAGGTTAATTGTATCATTCTTTTCGATTGAATTAAATTTTGAAATTGGATTGAAATGGGAGTAAATTTTGAAATTTAGCTAAAATTAAACTTTCATCATCGGTTTTTGTGTAAACTTCTTAGTTTGAAGTACTTTCTTCTTTTGTAGCGTGAAAATCTTTGACATAAATTTTACTTGTGTGAAAAAAACACTTTTGACAGGATATTTATTGACTTCCGTCACATTAATTTTTGCACATAGATTCAGCGTTATGGAGGACTCTATTCAATTTCTCTGTGCCTATTTTTTTTAAGAGAGCTGTTTAACTTAGTTATGTCATATTATCCCTTTCATCGTTTCTTTCTTCTTTTCCTTATGCCAGTTTAACCGTTTGTTGGACCTTATTTTTTTCTAACCTTTCTTCTTCTAATCTACATATCTTCTTAATCGTAATCTTTCACTTATGTCTGTCCTGATTTTCATCATCGGTATTTACGAGTTGCGACAAAAAAAAAACAGAAAAAAGCAAAACGTAGGTAGTTCGCCCCTATTGAAGCATGTCCTTCTAATAAATCAAAGCCTTTCTGATCGCATATACAATGTCTCAAAGCAATTCACCAATTTCCTGATACATTTTTACCGGAGTAAACTACTGCTTCTATTCTTCAAGATATTCGTGATTTGCTTCCTAATATTTTCGCTTCTTCATTTTACCATACTTGCTTTTCTTCAGAGAGCCCTGTTTCGCCTTTGTCTTCCCACGATAATATTGTGATGGCTGATACTCTTGAGGTAGAAATTTTAAAATTTTTATTAGATCAATCTGCAAAGAGTGGCCCTGATGATATTCGAAATGTTTTTGCAAAGTCTTTTGTATCTTCTTTGTGCGTTCCTCTATATATTTTATTTAATGCAAATTTTGCTGAAAGTGTTTTCCAACCAGCAGCAAAGTTGCCAATGTTTCCGTTGCTGGGGGCATTGGTAATACAACCGTTATCTCCTCGCTTTCTTCCAAAAACCCTGATCGCACTTGTTGTGCTGGCTGCTTTATCTTTCTATTTTTCTTTTAGTTCTTCCCAAAGTTCCACCGTTGGCTCCCTCCCTTTCTATTTGTTTATCAATAGCCTTCTTTGTAACCTCAAATCTTATTCTCTTTAACGAGAGGCGGCTGATAAGTTTGCAACATAAGGTAGTGAAACTTCAGCACTGGAACAAGCAACAACACCATATCAACGAAAACTAGAAATTCTTGCGATTTGGAGCATCGCGCTGAGATTAAATTCCTTGTTAAAAGAGGATACACGCCGAAGAAATATTTCGAAGAGATGTCATCAGTTTTTCAGGATTCTGCACCTTCATATACGCTGGTAAAAAATGTGATCGGCTGTTTGAACAGGATACCTGTGGAGACGACTCCCACCCGGGCTGTCCAGTGACGGCCGTGACCGAAGAAAATGCGCAAACATTCGGGAAAAAAAGTCCAGGCTGCCCAACGAAATAAATTGAGTCAGATAGCAGAAAAACTACAGATAAACGAAAAATGAGTTGGAGAGATTTTACATGAATATTTGCGCTTGAAATTTTTACCCCAAATACTGACACCGCTCGACCAGCAGTGACGATTGGAGAGTTGTATTGTTTTTTTTTTGAGCTATGTATGTGTGATTTGGATAAAAGTTATAGCTGTATTGTAGCCTTTGATAGAACCTGGACTTATCTGTATGATTCCGAGTCCTAACAAGAGTGAATAAAAAAGGGAAAAAGGCCACCAAAGAAATTCAAAGTGGAAAAGTCGGTTTTGAAGATTATAGTTCCTATTTTCTGGGATAGCGAGGGAATTTTATTAGTTGATTATTGCCTTAGGAAACTACAATGAACGGCCAGCATTACGTTAATTTACTGATTCAAGCACGTGAGGTAGCCGTATAGAAGAGACGTGGCAGGTTGGCGCGTGGAATGCTGTTTCTGTAAAGCCGAGTACACATAGAGCCAACGAACGGCCAATGACAATTCGGTCTAACGTTGGTCGTCAACGATTGGCGGTGGCCCTGTCGTCTACACAGGAACAGATTGAGACCAATGGCTTAGAGCCAAGGCATTGGATGCGGTTCGGGTTGAGTGTCATTGTACATCTAGTGATTGACAGCGATTAAATTGGTGTTGTAAAGTAGAACGCATTTATGGTAGTAGAACACATTTCGACACCATAAAAAAGCAGCCTAGCTCAACACACTACTCGGTATTAATGACTGTTTTATCTAGACACAGGAGCTTGAGTTCTCAACTTACTTGATTGCGTGCTTGATCGAGACTGATCAACTTACATTGAAGTATTTATACATTCTATATACATTGAATATTAACAGTTATTCAAACACTAATATAATATAGTATAATAGTCAAATAGATGTGACTGTTTTTGTAATAGTATAGAGTAATAGAGTAATAAGTTCAAAGTGCTACATTCTAGTAATATTCAAGTGAATGTATTGGTAATTATAATTTCATTGTATATAACACATTGTTTGAAAAAATTAATTCATATTAGTTTGTATTGGAACTCTTTCCCAGTCTAGGTGATCGTCGTAGTCGCTTTGGGTGTTCAAAAACATTAGCAGAATTTTGAGCTTCGGATGATTGATTATCATTAGCTTCTAGGTTGACATTCGTATCGCTGACCATGTTTTCGGTGTAATCCATGGGAAGTCGTCTGATATGTATTGAATTCCTTCGATATTCGTTATTTCCTACTCGGACGATATAAGACCTTTCATCGAAAGCTCGGACGACAATACCTGAAATCCAACACTTGTCTTTAGGATTAAGTTTAACATATACCTTTTCGCTTTCTTTCAAACGACGTAGTGGCTTGGTTTGCCTGTCAAAGTACTTCTTTTCGCTGGCTCGTCTTTTCGATATGGATTCCTTTACCTCAGGTACGATCTCTTGTGCTAGATCGATTGATGGGATATTGCAACGTAGCCATCGACAATATAGACGTTGAGCTGGACTGCTACCAATCTTATTTCGGGTGTTTCGCCAAACGAGAAGAGCTTTGTAGAAATCACTTGTGTCGTCTAAGGATTTTTTTAACATTGTTTTAGCGATTTTTACAGCTGACTCTGCTTTTCCGTTTCCTTGCTGGTGATGAGGGCTCGATGTTTTGTGTGTGAAATTCCATTCTTTCGTGAATTGTTTGAAATCACAACTCATGAAATATTGTCCGTTATCAGTTACAACTATTTTTGGTATTCCATGACGTGCAAAATGTCGTTTACAGACACTGATGATTGATAAAGTTGACATGTCTGCAAGTTGGTCAACTTCGAAAAAATCGGAATAATGGTCGACGATTATTAGGAATCGATGTGTTCGGCTAGAGATCTTCAATTCGAAGATATCCATAGAAACTATCTCGAATGGATGTTCTGGTACCTGATGTGTGATCATTGGTTGTTTTTGCTGTCTGATGGCGTGCTTTAGGCATATTTCACAGCTTTCCACCTTTGATTTTAACTCATTGTTTATTCCTGGCCAGAAGACTGTTTGTCGAGCTAGATTAATCGTGTGCTCAATTCCTGCATGGTTCGTATGCAGTTTATCCAATATTTCGCTACGCATGCTGTTCGGGATCAATATTCGCTTTCCTTTTATTATAAGTCCATCTTGTATTGTCAACATTTCCTTATAGCTCCAGAATTGTTTAAGGGTCTCCTTGAGGTTCCGTTTGCTGTTTGGCCATCCTTCTATTATTACGTTGTATAAATCAAATAGAATCTTGTCTTTCTGGGTTTCATCTTTGATGCGTTCGATTGTTGGATCACTTACTGGCATGTCTTCAGTGTGATTTACTTTGTCGATTATATTGAAAACTTTTTCGATTTTATAAATGTCGTACCATTTCTCTTCGTTGATTTTACTTTCAGGCGCTCTGGATAATGTATCCGCAATATACATCTCGTTTCCTTTCGTATATTTGATGTTCAAATTGTATCGTTGCAATATAAGAATCATGTTTTGAAGGCGTTTCGGAGCTTCCAATAGTGATTTAGAGAAAATTTTCACTAAAGGACTGTGATCTGTTTCGATAGTTATGTCTCTTTTCCCACATATATATTGGTCGAATCGTTTGCATGCAAAGACAATAGCGAGCATTTCTTTCTCAATCTGAGCATAGTTCCTTTGCGTACAAGATAACATTTTCGAAGCATATACGACTGGTTGTCCATCTTGCAAAAGTACACTTCCGATGCCAAAAGATGATGCATCTGTTTGTATGGTTACGGGCTTAGTGTAGTCGTAGTATTTTAGCGTTGAGATTGACCCTAGTATTTCTTTAAGTTCAAGAAACTCCTTCTCGTGTTCGATTTTCCACGCAAAATTTGTAGCGACGTGCGTTAGCTGCCTTAAGTTGTATGATTTTTGAGCGAGATTAGGAATTTATTGTCCCAGGTATGTAACCATTCCTAAAAAGCGGTTAACCTCTTCTTTCGTTTTTGGTTGTGGCATACTTCTGATTGTTGAAACTTTTGATTCGTCAGCTTTGATACCATCCTTATTAAGTATGTGTCCATAAAACTTGACTTCGTTCGTACATAAATTGATTTTCTCTTTGTTGAGTTTGAAATTGTGTTGTTGAAGTCGTTTTAGAAGTGCTTCTAAATTTCGATTATGGTCAAAAAGGGCATCTTTCTCTGTGTTACCTGACCCGTAAATAAGAATGTCATCGGCAATGCTTATAACACCTTTTAGTCCACTTAACACAATATCTTGTGCACCTAAAAACAATTCCATAGCAGGCGCAATGCCAAATGGGACTCTTAAAAATTTATATATGCCAAATGGTGTGTAAAACGCTGTTAAATTGCTGCTTTTTTGTCTAATTTCAGTTGCCAAAAGCCGTTTTTGGCATCAACCGTAAAAAAAACTTTAGCATTACTTAAATCCGGCAATATTTCGGCCAAAGTTCGACCGACGAATCGAATGGGCTTGAGGTATTTATTCAGCTCTCGTGGATCTAAGCAAACACGTAATTTTCTGTTTTGCTTCTTCACTAAAACAATATTATTTAGCCATGGTGATGGTTCAATCTGTTTAGAAATTATACCATTCTTTTCCATTTCATCGAGTGTCTTTTTCAAATCATCGTGGAGTGCGATGGGGACTCGACGCGGAAATTGTTTTCTCGGAACACAGTTTTCAATTAGTTCTAATTTCACTTCACTGCTTATATTTCCCAGTCCTTCAAAAACTGATTTGTACTGTTTACAAATATTTTCTGCACTTTTGAAACCTTCTGTTGACGAAGAAATTTGTTCACGCTTTATTTCGCAACAAACTTTTATTAATCCAAGTTTTTTACATGTATCCAGTGAGAGTAGTGGTACATGTTGATTTTCCACTATTTCGAATACTTCATCGTAAAACTTGTTTTTATGTTTTATTTGTAACCTGATTTTGCCTAATGGAGTTATTATGCTGTCTCCAAATGCGTATAGTTTGGTATTAGTTGGCATGGCTTTGATAGTAGGTGTGTTCAACAGGTCTTTCAAATCTTTGAGACCGACAATGTTGCATGATGCTCCTGTATCGAGAATGCAGTTTACTTTCACATACCTGTTACTTTGTCCATTTACATTTTGTTTAAAATGTAAGTCGGCTGTCAGTAATTTATTTGAATTGTGTACTGTTAGTATAATCTCGTTTGCACTAGTAGATGTTCCACCTTGTATATATGTTTGTGCTTCATTTTGGATGCTCTTGATATGTTTTCGATCTCTATCGAATTGATGGTTTTTATTTATATTAGCTGACATACATACTACTGCAAAATGACCCTGTTTACTGCATCGTCTACATATTGCTTTCCTAGCTGGACAGTCATTTAAAGATTTATGATAGTGTTTTCCACATTTGCAAGTTCTGTGTTGGTATGTGTGCGTTGTGTTACTGTTACCTTTTTGTCTCCGGGATTTGTAATGAACTTTGTTGATTAGCTCGTTTGCGTTATTGCTGGTACAAATATCATTTATTTGTTTTAAAGCCATTTCTTTAGCTCGGCATATATCGATAGCTTTTGTAAGCGTTATTTCAGTGTCCAACCAAAGCCTTTCACGCAGACTAACATCTTTTACAGAGCATATTATTTTATCGAGCAAAATATCATCAGATAAAGAGCCATATTGCGTGTTCTTTCTCTGAGTCGTGCAAAGTATTCATCATAAGATTCATTTTCACCTTGCGTTGCTAAATTGAAAACAGCACGTTCATAGCGCTTATTTACTTGCGGTGTTAAATGCCTTTGGATCGCACTTAATACATTGCTTGCCGTCGATTTGTCTTCTTCCGATAATGGGAGATTATTATAAATTTTGAAAACATCGGTTCCCACTGCAGTTAGAAGAATCGCTTTCTTGATTTCTTCAGGCTTGTTATCGAGGCCGCTAGCAAGTACATAATTTTCCCATCTTTGGACAAAATGTTTAAAGTTCAATATAACGTCACCGCTCTTGATGATCAGGGGCTCGGGTAGCGGGATATTAATTGTATTAACCACTGCCGTTCCACTTTTTCTTTCCAATTCTTCTTCAAGTGTACGTACCTTTTCTAACAGCAGTTTATTTTGCTCTTCCATTTTCTTGCGTGTCTTCATATATTTTGGTTTCTTCGCTAAATTTTCGTTAACTTCGGTTCAATTTTTCACTTTGTTAAATATTATACACCTGACACCATGTTTTATCTAGACACAGGAGCTTGTGTTCTCAACTTACTTTATTGCGTGCTTGATCGAGACTGATCAACTTACATTGAAGTATTTATACATTCTATATACATTGGATATTAACAGTTATTCAAACACTAATATAATATAGTATAATAGTCAAATAGATGTGACTGTTTTTGTAATAGTATAGAGTAATAGAGTAATAAGTTCAAAGTGCTACATTCTAGTAATATTCAAGTGAATGTATTGGTAATTATAATTTCATTGTATATAACACAATGACAGTCAACTGGACCAACCGTCCACACTACAACGAAGTTCCTAGGCCAATGCATCGCACAACGCTTTGATGTTACCGCCGGCAGAGCGAACGGCAACCATTGCCAACGCCAAGGTTGGCTCTTCGTACACACTAAGCGAATCCGAGTCAACGAATGGCTTGGCCGTTGGCTTTGGCCCTATGTGTACGCGGCTTAAGACAACGCGCTCGCGTTGCGAGGTATGCCTTAAAAGCTATGGGATTCACAGAAATTGATCACTCACCCTTCAGTCCGGACATGGCTTCTAGTGAATGTTTTCAAATTTGAAAAAAGGATTTACGGGGCGAAGATTTTTGGACGACAGTGAGATGAAGCCAACCGTAGAAAAGTATTTTGACGAGATATCGTTCGTGGTATTTTTGAGTATTGTAGCCACACTTGTGAAAAAAAATCCAATCACTTAAAAAAAACATGTTTTTTTATACGTTAACGTGGCTTCTATATTGTGAATATTGCTATTTTCTTCTTTTTCATAGTTTTTATTCCATATTTATTCCTTTCTTGTAGTATCGTTTATTATTATTAGATTACTCAGATGAATGAGGCTTAAATTAATGCATTAATAAACAGTTATGATAAGTAATGTGAAATAATCTCTTTTATACTAATATTTAAAAAAAAACATTAGTATTTTATTATAGTTTTAGTGGCGAAAATATATTTAAGCTACTCATATGCACTCTGCATCAAATGTTTCTACATAATCAAATATTGACAATAACGAATTTTCAATATCTGTCATTTTTTTTATTTAACAACGAATTTTCAATATCTGTCATTAACTTACAGATAAAGCTTTGCACTTGCAAACAAACAATTCCAATTGCAGATCAATACTTGATTTAATTTTTAAATATTTCTTTTCTCAAATTTTAGAGACATTGCTTTCTGGATCCGTTGTATTTTGTCAATCATTTTGTCAATTTGCCTCTTAATGCAATGCTGAAATATTAATAAATCAATCTGACTCATCGATAACCATTTACAATTACGATTGAACACAGATACTCGGCAACAAACTATCAGTTCGCATATACGAGAGGTCTATACTCAAATCTATAATATAATGCCTCATACGATTACCAGTTTTAATAGATGCGCCTGAGGATGCCAATCATGGCATCATTACCTCCATTTAACTGATTTGTAGATAATTAGGTAAATTGCTACTCGATGAAAATCTTGGATAATCCATATCAATATTGCGATTGTAAACTAACGCTCCGGGAAATGCACGTGATTAGCTCCATATTTGTTCACTAAGCTCACTAACGGGGATTTGCTTTCAAGCAATGGAATCATAATTCGTTTTAAGGACGGGTGTGATTGTGCATTACACCAGTAGAATGTTATGAATACATTTTCATATGATGATTAAATGGCTGTCCCAATGTCGAAAATTTTTTTTATGAAGTTAATACTTCGAGAATAGTATGATAATATCTATAAGGAAAATTATTATATGTTTGGATTTTAAAAAAAATCATAAGTACATAGGGGTCACTAGAGACGCTGATTTTCGGAAAAAAAACAGAAGTAATATGCAAAATCTATTTCTTATTTTATACGGTTAAATGAAAATTTAATGCTTGTTTTTTTTCAGAGAAAAAGTGGAAAACTTAATAAATGCAATTTAGAAACCATCTGATAATGTCAGGTTAAACTTGGTTGGGTAGTTCTCACTTCAATTACTGGAGTTGGTTTACTCTATGAAAAAGAGTGAATAAGAGAACTTTATGAAAAAGAGTTCCATAGAGTGAACCAACTTTTTAAGCTTATCAGCTAATATAATGTGCTACGAAACGGCGGCTGATTCCAAACCTTGCCCAATGTTGTTTTTACAACTCAACTTGTAACAATCCGCATGAGGGCGGATGAAATGTAATTTTTTTTTAAAATAAAACCGACTATGGCACCGGAGGGAAAACAACAAACATGGCGTCCGTTCACGATCGACTGCCATGCCAAAATTCGGGATTATCACACATTGCTTTCTGATTTCCAATGCCGGATATTTTCATTCGAAAAGATAATGGCTGCAAAATTGCCAATACTGGCACTCCTGTCCTAATTTTGCAGCCTTAACTCTACTATATTTGACTTAAAGTAATACGAATCTACTCTGTGATATTCATTTCATAGGCCAGATTAGGCCTTCATCTAGCCTATCCTGGCCAGCAAAAAGAATCAGACTTGGTGGTATTATCCTTCTTTTTGCTGAAAATATGCCTGATACTGCGAAAATCAGATTAGGAGGCCTTAAGTTTAAATTAGACGTAAGGATTAAACTTTTGATATTCATAGGAATTGGTACCAAGGAACCTAATTGATGAGAGGGAAATAATCTTTAAAATCCCGAATGTAAAAGCAAGTTCCTTCAGCCCAACAATAGCCCTACCAACGTACTATTTGCACAAAGCAGCTGGACATTTGTGTTTTTCGGATCATTTGAATGATATTTGATAGGAAAATGTGGCCAATGGCTCGTTGTGTCTATTAAGTAAGTGATTGACTTCCTCACATACCATTAGGCTCTTAGAGGCAGAACTGTATGGTGAAACAGCATTTAACCGGCTTACCTAACAACCATCGTTCATCATTACCACCACTTTCTGGTTTCTATATTAGGCAGAAAACATATTAATTTCTTTAAATATATTGGAGCCTGGTAAGCTGTCGGCCAGCCGCCGTACAAAAGGTTCGACAAAAATATCAACAACAGATATCTGGTGTCCGAGAAAAATCACTTGAGAAGTAGATTATCCCACTGAAAGAAAAATCTTGGTAAAATCAACAATTTTCCTTAATTGTTTTTGCGTCAACTACGGGCTATAGTTAAAACAACCATAAAAAAATAGTTGATTACTTTTATGCACCATGACGCGTGGTTGATAAACAACGTCCGTGGTGCAAAAAAAGTAAGCAACCACAAACAATGGTATTCCAACAATATACATAGTAGGAAATAGTAAATGACTATAGTATGTAGAGTGGAGTTACGTTTGTTGAATTTAACATTTGTATGGTAGCGCGCACAATGGCTAATTTTGCCGCACCGCTAGCGGTGATACCTACCATAGGTTGGCATCACTACTAGGTTGAATTAACTCTGTTTGAATTAGGTTGAATGGTCTAATAGACAAGCGGTGGCTGATGTGTATTGTGACAAGCCAACCTAATCCTCGTACAACAGGATTTAGCAATACAAAAGACAAAAAATTAATTTGGTTGGTGCCTTGGTTGCATTGACAGCGACATTGTCGCTGCATTGTGATTCACCAAATTCAACTGCGGCATTCACGGCTCCCCCTGTGGCGCCGCTGCCGCAATGCCGCTCTTTTGTGTTTTACAGCAATTTTTTGACACCACTGCGTTTGCCACAGTGGAAAAGACTGTAATGTGATTAACTTATAAAGCATCATACAACGTAATATAAAGGCTTTACAGCATAACATGAATATGAATTATATCGAACAGCAAACCGAACACAATTTTGCCATGTAGCATATGAAACTTCTATGATAGACTAGGAGTATGAGTATGAGGAGTATGAAAAATCAACAGTTTGCCTTAGTTGTTTTTGCATCAACTAGGGCTATAGTTAAAACAACCATAAGAAAATCGTTGATTACTTTTATGCACCATGACGCGTGGTTGATAAACAAAAAAAATTTCATTCGGAGCATGAAAAACGTCCAAATGTTGAAACCATTCTACTTTGCGTAGAAAAATTCCAAAGACGTTGCTCACTGAATTACGTTTGTTGAAATGAACTATTGCGAAGTTGTTTAAGTACCATAAAAACTGTTGATAATTCGAAACGTTGAAGTTTTGAGTGAATTGATGAAAATATTTCTATTGATCAACTATTTTTCGTGGTTATGAAACAATTAAAACAGTTGATTTCATGAACGTTGCGATATTTTTTGTATAACCAGAGCCAACTACCTTTATATCGTTAAGTTAACTATATTAACATAGTAAAAATAACTATTTTCCGTAGTTCGTTTAACGATTTTGAATGAATCGTTGCAATACTATTAAAAATAGTTGAACCAACCAAGAGTTTTTCTTTCAGTGCCCTCAAATGTTTCATTTATATGGTTATTCTTGACTAAAGGCTGGTACTGAGTTAATCGTAAAGCTAAATATTGACAATTCTCCATTATCTGATCATTCTTTCAAGCGAAAATTTTGGCAATGGAGAAAAACAGAGACACTACTCATTCCTAACTCATAAAATGCCAAAAATTTCAATTTTCGATCGATTTTCTTATTGGAAAGACATTTGCGCAACTCAATTTTCAAATTCAAACACCAAATGTCACTTTTTAGCTCGAAATAATGAACTGTACAAACTAAATTGGCGTGAAAAGATTGGAGACATGTGTCAATGCCATCTTCATTTCTATTCCGGAAATAACTTTTGACGGAAGGAAGCAACTTTTCACGCTAAGAACTGAGTACAACTCTTGCTTATTTTCAAGCTAAATTTTTGCCGAAATAAGTTTCACGTGAAAGATTGTATGAAAATTTCACGTGAAATCGAACACAGTACACTGAAAGAAAAATCTTGGTAAAATCAACAATTTTCCTTAGTTGTTTTTGCGTCAACTACGGGCTATAGTTAAAACAACTATAAGAAAATTGTTGATTACTTTTATGCACCCTGACGCGTAGTTGATAAACAACGTCAATGGTGCAAAAAAAGTAAGCAACCACAAACAATGTTATTCCAACAATATACATAGTACGGAATAGTAAATGACTTAAGTCTGTAGTGTGGAATTATGTTTGTTGAATTTAACAATTGTAGAGTGGTTCGCTTACTATGAAAATTGTTGATAATTCAACATTTTGTAGTGTTAAATGAATTGATGCTCATTTTGCTATAGATCAACTATATATCGTACTTATGAACCAATTAACATACTTGAATCCTCGAAAATTTCAATAATTTTTTGTATCAGCAAAGTCAACTACTTTTATATGGTCAAATTAACTATTTTAGCATAGTAGAAAGAACCATTTTCCGCAGTTAATTCGACAATTTTGAATGATATGTTGCAGTACTATCAATAATAATTAAATCAACCACGACTTTTTCTTTCAGTGTACTAAGCTTTAAATTCATTTATTTCCAAATTCGTCTAATTTATTTCCACATCCAAAGCTATGAAGCAAAGGACGTAAAAATTGATATTGTTGCTTGGTTTCATATTACAGAAAATATTATACCAGTTCTAAAATGGAAAATAGAAGAAATCCGTGCGTTATAAATAAGATTGCTAAAAAAAATTTAAAATAAATAGCAGACCAGTTTAATCACACCGCAAGAATATTATTTGTGCACTTAGATTTTGGCTCAGTACATCAATTGTTGATGCAATCTTCCAATGTTTATAAATCATATTATAACTGAGCGAGCAACGAAGCATAAACTAGTTTATTTTTCCAATCAGGTCAATCAGTCAGCAAATCATATAATTAAATTAAACAGCGATTTATTTTTGCTTCAGTAACAACTTTATCTCATATATTAACTCAGCGTTTTAATTTATCATCCAAGCCTCCTTCAGTTCAGATACTACTCTTCTGAAATCACTCTTCATCAAAGCACACATCTCACACTAACAGCCAACAAGGTCATAAATAAGGAAGCGAATGCATCCAAACATAGCCTGAGAGAGCGAATCCATAAAAACACAACTCAGCAACAAATTACCAGGATGGTCATAAACAAGTTTTTTTCACCTCCCGTATAATTTCGCTTGCTAATGGTCCTGGCAGGAGCAGGACATGCTTCCAGCTCATGAATATGTAAAATCATTTTCACCTGGTCATTTAGATGCTAATTTTTACCAACTACAGAGCTTTGCTAATGTATAGCTGTCAACTGGAATCGCTTCGATACTGTAATGTTGTGTGCTTCGAAAAAATTGTATACGGAATGGAATCGTTAACCGTAAACTATATTTTTTTTCAGGCTGCGAATGATGCGGACGTTTTCTGTTAGATATTTTTTCAGATGCGTTAGTTTTGCTTTAGATAAAATTTTAGTTTTGCATAATTGACGGTGATGTGTTTCTAATGCAAATCAAATGAATCGAATAAATACAATATAAAAGTAAAGTTTATTAAGTATATTTTTTACGTATCAATTGTGAAGAGACAATAAAAATATTGATGAATTTTATTGTCCAAGTAAAATATTTGCAATAGTTCATCATTTTGGACTTTTTTTTATTGATTTTCGATGAAAATTTGGTGCTAGAATCATTTTGCCATCAAATTCATATTTCTCTCCGCATGTCTCTTTACGTATGTATGCAAATATAATAATTATTTTTTAAATCATGAAAATGAGATTTGTTTGCATCACTTTTGGCATTTTCCATCAGTTTTCCATGTGTTCAAGCGATATATCGGATGTTGGATTTAAAGTTTTCCAACGGATGTTGGATCTAAGGTCAATTTCTTGATGTTATTCTTAGACTTCATGTAGCTAGCTTTATATAAGCCTGTAGCCAAGCTACAAAAATTAGAATACACTGAAAGAAAAACTCTTGGTTGGTTCAACTATTTTTAATAGTATTGCAACGATTCATTCAAAATCGTTAAACGAACTATGGAAAATAGTTATTTTTATTATGTTAATATAGTTTATTTAACGATATAAAAGTAGTTGGTTCTGGTTGTACAAAAAATATCGCAACGTTCATGAAATCAACTGTTTTAATTGTTTCATAGCCACGAAAATTAGTTGATAAATAGAACAATTTTCATCAATTCACTCAAAACTTCAACGTTTCGAATTATCAACTGTTTTTATGGTACTTAAACTACTTCCCAATAGTTGATTTCAACAAACATAATTCAGTGAGCAACGTCTTTGGAATTACTCTACGCAAAGTAGAATGTTGAATTTGGATGTTTTTCATGCTCCGAATGAAATTGTTTATCAACCACGCGTCATGGTGCATAAAAGTAATCAACGATTTTCTTATGGTTGTTTTAACTATACCCCTAGTTGATGCAAAAACAACTAAGGCAAACTGTTGATTTTTCATACTCCTCATACTCATACTCCTAGTCTATCATAGAAGTTTCATATGCTACATGGCAAAATTGTGTTCGGTTTGCTGTTCGATATAATTCATATTCATGTTATGCAGTGAAACCTTTATATTTCCCTTCTTCTATTCACAAAATATAAGTCTTCTGTTTGCAGATCACTGTTATAAAATAGAGAGTCCCGGAAACGATTACGATTGTCCCAATGCCAGAAATTGTTTAGCAATTTCAATTGTTTTCATAGATGCTGCAGCTTGCAGCTATGCATATGAACTCAATTTCACGTCTCACGTCCTGTTTCTATTTAAGGCTTGGATGGATTATGTTGCTATGGTTTATGGCTTATTAATGCTCCTCTAATGATACAAGCATTTAGAGAAAAATATACCAATACATCGTTACCGCCTGAACCAGTACTTTTTTGCATCACGGACGTTGTTTATAAACCACGCGTCATGGTGCATAAAAGTAATCAACTATTTTTTTATGGTTGTTTTAACCATAGCCCGTAGTTGACGCAAAAACAACTAAGGAAAATGGTTGATTATACCAAGATTTTTCTTTCAGTGTATAAAACTTAATGGAAAGTCAATGATTCAAGTTTATCCCAAAATGGAGTTTCACTCAAATGTATATATTATCTTCGAGACAAATACAAATAAGGGACTGGGGCGAGTATCATGTACACCTTACTATTTAATCATTAAAATTGTTCACACCATGTCTGCATCTGTTGTGTGTACTCTCGATGCAGCATGAAAGTGTTCATTTACAACTAGCATCAAATTTTTAAAATTTTATCTTATCTTATGAAAGGATTTTGGATGATGCAAAATTGTGTGAAGTTTAAGTGCGCTGATAAGCATAATGTGTAGGTAGATAGCATTTTCTCTGTTCAGAAACTCGTTTACAAATATTCCGACTGTGTACTTTGTTCCAATTCGTACTCAAGCATCTTGTCCGGTATGATACGTCTTGGTCATGATTTCGTAGGCAAATCAAATTAGTTTGTTAATATCATCGGAGCCAGCACCAGATTTTTTTTCAAATCCCTTTGCTAAAGCGAAAGTAGAGAGTAGAAGTACAAACAAACATTTTTTACAAACAAACATTTTATTGGGCTTAAATTAAATTATAAATATGACTTATACCTAATGTATTAGCTTAATGTGGCTTAGGTCTAATGTGGGAAATACATATTGGCCGAGGCCAGGCGAGCCGAAGTCAGACCGCGAACATGTGGACGGCATTTGACAGCTCGTTCGAAATCGCTTTGACTCGTGCTCAAAATCCATTCCGATCGGATATGGCACGAGCGCCGGCGAGCCCTGTCAAAGTCGCTCGTCTGGACCATCCACACACTCGGGCTCGCCAGATCTCGCGTGGGCTCGGCCAATATCTATTTGGCACATAACGGTTTTAAAACTATACCAAGATCTTAGCCTAATGTTAATATGTACGTATTATGTATCTGAAATTCTCAACCTAACTTATAGTATAGAGGGGAAAGTCCAGTAAAACCCCTCAAAAACTTCATTTTTGGAGCAGCACTAGGAGCGGATTAATAAAGTGGAGAGAAGGAAATTTGGGATAGGGGTGTGATGACAGGGAGGGAAAGTAAGGTTCCAGTTAGTTTCGTATGTCTGTGGAGGAAAGATTACGTCCAATTTCGTCAGGCCGTCGGAATATATTGGGCCGTCGAGTATACCGTACCTGTCCTGCGTCTCGAATATGGCCTAATATATAGCAGCAACTTACCTTGTGGTGTAAGAAGTGAGTGGGATTCATTCAAGGAAAGAATGTGAGTTGGGCTAACATGCTTGTGAGTGAGAGGATCAAGGTATTGTGGAAGGTTTAGTACATTTCTTACTAGACTGTTGGGATGGTCAGGGCATTTGCCAAGGAATTTCAAACATAGATTTGTAAGGGACAAATCTATTCTTGGGATTTTGGCTGTGCTATAAAGGGTGAGATTATTATGGAATTTGTAGGAGTTGGGTTTGCGATGAAGATTGAGACAATGTCGCAGTATTTTCTGCTCCGTTGCTCTCAGCCTCTCCATTTGGTGTGAGAAAAGATCAGACCAAACAGGAAAACCGTGAGAAATGATAGGACGAATTAGTTGTTTATAGCAATTAAGCTTGACGGAATTTTTGAGGTGTGTGGAGCAGTGTATGAGGGGTAATATACTGTGGTATGCATGCAGGACTTTAGTGAAGATGTTGTTCACATGGGGTATTGGGGATAGTTTGGTGTTCAGCACTACGCCCACGTATGTAAGGGTGTTATGTCTAGGGATGAGATTGCTGTTCATTTTTAGCGTTATGTAGGGAAAGAGTCGTCTCGTCGATCGGGGAATTACTATGGATTCGGATTTGGACGGGTTGGGGATAAGGTGCCACGAGAGGAAGTAGCTATGAAGAGTGTCAAGGTACGTAGATATACGTTCCGCGTTTATTTTGAGGCTACGAGCAGGTGAATAAATAATGAGGTCATCAGTAAACTGTAAGATTTTGAAAGGTGATGGGGGTCGTGGAGTATTGGCTGTGTAGATGGCAAAGAGGATGGGAGAAAGGACAGAAACTTGAGGGATACCAGCTGTGTTAGCCTAGGGATTTGATAAGACATTGTTTATTTTCACTATCGAGGATCTATCAGAGAGGAAACTGTAAATAATTTTACATTTCAGTTGGGTTCTTATTTTTTTGGGATTGGAATAATGTTGGCAGTTTTCCAACTGCTGGGAAAATGTCCATTGATAATGCAATGGTTAAAGATAATGAATAGGAAAGGAGAAATGGAATGTTTGCATCTCTTCAGCGCAACATTTGGGATCATGTCGGAACCGGTGGACTTTTTATTACTGCGCGAATGAGAGAACAGGTAGGTGCCGGTGAGAAAACCATAAACTCTCTCGTGCTTGCCATGGCTTGGCAAGTACGTAGATGGAGAAAAACAGACTAGGGTCAACGGGAAAGCCATCCATCCTCTCGTACTCGGCTATATTTGCCTCGAGTCTAGATCCGGTTGAATATCATGACTCTTGCAGATCTGCGCTGAATAAAACTTATTTGTTGTTTTATTTCCGATATTTGTTGTTATATTTCCAATCAATGCTACTTTTTGCTCGGCTTGTGTTTGACATCTAACTGATCAAATCCAAGTAGTTCCCCTCCAATTTGGCAATCAGAGCGAAATGGCGGAAAGGCAGCTGTAACATGCTTTGTGCGCGAGAGGATCGAAGGGTCAAATGATGGAAAATTATACCGTCCGTGTCCACTCCGTTTCTACTATCTCACTGTACTTGGATTTGACCAGATTTGATATTTAGCGGACAAAAAATTACTACCATCCCCTTCAATGTAATTCTTATGGTCATATCCACTCCATTTCTACTACCTCATTGACTGACATTAACAACAGCTCGAGATGACAGCTGGCACACAGGCTATCATCTTGACAGCATTCTTCGAGTGGAGTGATCTCAACAACGAATGACACCAGCTGATATGTGGAATATTAATGATGTATCTTAATGCGAATCGTTGGAGCTAAAAACTGATTCACAGTAGTTTAAATGTAATGTTATTTGAAAAATGTCATAGCTTATGAAATTTGCAGTATTTTTTTCTTCATTCGCGGACATACATATCTGTATTAAATTTTGAATCGTATGTGAACTTTGTCATTTTTGAATAGATACCCATTTTCTGAATTACGAACCTCATTGCATGTAGAAGAAATAAAGCACAGTCATGAAATCTTCAGTCGATTGATGCATGAAAAAGATATTAGACAAAATAAGCCTTAAATAGACTTTTCAGCCCGAAGTTAGACTTTTTTTTGACATTAATCTCTTATTAATTATCATCAAAGCTTTTTGAACCGTTATAAAATTAATTCGGTCTTAGATTGTTTTTTAGTTTAAACAGCAAAATGCAGTCAGCTTGGATTCCAGATAGCAGTAACGACGGAGATAGACACGGTTACATCGAGTACGGAAATCGAACTAAAATAAAGCAATAACTGAAAATTTGTTGCAAAAATGAATAATTTTCATGCATTAAAAATGAATTTAGTACAAAGAACAAACTAGAAATTACAAAACAAACAATCATCACCGACCGTGAGCCGAAAAAAAGCTCCGAGCGAGGGTGATTCTTCACCTATGGTGATCGCAACAGGTACATTAACGATGGAAATGGAATCGATAGAATCTCCAACAGCTGACGACGGCGTTGAAGTTTAGCTAAACCAGAGTGAAAATTATATAAATTTACAGAGTTTAGTTAAAATACTATGTTATAGGACAAAATAGGCTATGTATCTATTAACTTGATGAAAAGGAAATTTTACTATAATACCACTTGATAAAGCGCTTTCAAATTGTGTTTGGATTAAGAATTTTAATAACAAAGCGAATACTATGAAATTATAAATCAACCTAATTATGAAGACAAGAAACCAGAAATATTATATTTTTATTAAATTTTTCAGTTGCTAGAAAACGCGTACTGACTGATTCGCTCCACTGCTTCCATCCAGAAAATTCAAAACACCCCACTACTCATTCACGAATAGATCAAACGCTAGAATTTATAACGTTCGAAATAAATTGCAGCCAGTCGCGCTTAATTGTACTTCACGCCAAAATATCAGCTTCCCAATTCCTCAACGCAGCCCGAATTCATTTAACGGACCATCCACTCCCGAAAGAAACCTTTTAGTTCGACTCGCTGCTGAATTGGTTTATTAAAATGTTTCCTGACTGGGCCAATGTCCATGATCAGTCCAAAGATTCACGGCGAGTAGCACAGCATCCAACTGACTCTGCAGTCATAGTCGACATTTAATTCTGGCATTCATCCAAATTCGTAGGAAAACCGGCGAGTCGCACGCCAAAAAGCCTTTTTAATAATTTTATTCGTCTGTCTGTTTATTAACAGCAATTCCGCATGATTTATGAACAGTCGTCTGTGTCCTTTGAACGGCGAACGGAGTAGTGCCGCGATATGGCATCGGCATAGCGACAGGACCGAAAGAAGTTGTTTCGGCGAGAGAAGCTTGCCAACCATTGCCATAAAATTAAATTAAATAGGAACGTTTCGGCTTAACGGCATGTTATTATAGCCGTGTCTATAAAGCAGAGTAAATATGCTGAATCTTCTGGGTCGTTGTCTCACGCCGGCAAATTAAAATTCGTCTTTGTCTTGATGAGCTTATTTTCATAAGTTAAGGATAAGCCGATTTGAGGGTGATTCTTGACAATAGTTCTGGGGTGAATGAGTTCTTGGAATTGAGCAATTAAATTTCGGGGGGAAACAAATGAATTCTAGAGCGCGTTTATGTATAGGGACATAGCAAAAAATAATTCGTGGATACTAAAATCAGTTATGGCTATTCGTGACATTTTCAATATAGCTTGGCTATTTTTGTCAATTTAAAGATTAGTTCAATTTGATTTTCCGTCATTTGTTTATTGCTGTAAGTAGTTGTTTAAGTCCGTAAGTAAGAAATCTGTTCATTGCGTCATTAAAATATTAAATTTTAAAATACTGTAATATGCAAAGCTTATATGTAAATATCATTCATACTAATCAGCTTACGGACCACATACAACAAAAAGCTGATTTTTTATGCTTTCGTAACAAACTGAATTCTAAATTTCATGTAGAGGGACGAAAAATGTTGAAACGAAAATGAGAATTTCTGATTTCCATAAGTTTTTCGCAAAAGTATGTTTCGCCATTCATTTGTACGGTACACAGTTTATCCTCATTTCCAACTAAAAAGTTTTCCACGTCGAGCATGGTGGGCGAGCTCGTCGGTACTTTGTATACTCGGACGATACTTAATTTAATTTCGTCACAATGGTAAATATTCAATTAGGATCTGAAAGCACCCATTTGAAAATTCAAGCCGTATACCAATTCGCCTCGCACAAAGTTTGGGAAAATGTGATCTTGTTCAGCATGCATAGGCATCGAGAGATACGAGTAAAGTGCGCAAAGAGGAATTTGGCTAAGCCTCGAATAACGAAGCTACATCAAGTGCACTTGGCACGAAGCCCTGCATTTATGTATGTACAAGTGAAAATGGCGAACTAAACCAGTTTGCCGCAAATGCAAACGTGTCGTACTTCATATAAACAATGAGCCAGGAGCACTTAAACATTATCTCCTACAATTGAATTTAATTAAATGGCAGCCAAACAAAATAAATTATATGCGCTTAATGCCACAGCTCGGGGCAAACAAGTACACACATGCATGTCGAAATGTTTAGCTTGCGTTTTAATTACAGCCGCTGGAGTATTTCAGCCCTGGGATCATGCTAAAAGTGTTCGGCAAATTTTATTTCAGCAATAAATAGACCAAGTCCCGGTTGGTAGTTGATATCCGAGCGACATAGTACTTTGTTGGCTTCTGTTCTTGTGATTTCTGAATACCTTTAGAGCTGAAATGAATTATAAAATTCCTGCGAACTTTGCAACACTACTTATTTTACAAGTTGCCGAGAGTATCGAATCGCTGTACAACATCGAACATTAAATGCAAAACCGGAAGTAATAATTTAAGCTCGTAATTTGAATAACTTGGACCAAGTTTTTATTTTTATTTTCATAAAAAACCCAAAACTGAAACTATATTTTATCATAAAAGTTTTAGAATAGGATGCCTAGCAGCTTAGGAGGTAGGCGAATTTCACTATATTCAAGTCTCGTGAAGCATGGTACTGAGAGCTTGCTTAGGACAGCTAGTTGGCTCAAAAACAAAACTTGATGTCAAAATGCGATAAGTAGAACCATATTTTAGCTGAAAAAGTTATTATTTTCTCATTCAAACCTATATAAAAGAAAAGGATCAAAGCTACGTAACAGAAAGAGATGGAAGTATGACGCCAAGCCATTTCGAATTTCCTGTTATTTTTTTAGTTATTGTTCAGCGCTCGCAGTGACTATTTCTACCATTGATAAGCGTTGATGCACGTGCAAGTTTACATTTACCTCCTAGTTAAGCCACTACCACACCTTTACATCTATTTATTTGGTCCAAATCGTCTTTAACCCTAACAGCTACTTACTATGGCTCCTCAGAGGAAAATCAACGCTAGAGTTCTTAAGAATACGGTTTGATTCCGCTATTACTATTCCAGGGACTAAGAAATTCCAGTTTTATTATAGCCACTGAAAGCTTTTAATAAAATAAGCCAAGTAACGAGGGTAAAATTGCAAAAACGATGAAATAAATGTAGTTTACAATAAACAAGTAATTTTTTTCCATTAAGTAAATTAGCATTGGCAACTTTTAATATTTTAACTTCTATATGAAAGCGATATAGCAATAACTTTACAACAAACGTTTTGTTTTCACACTCACTAGCAGTCTTAATCGTGCTCCCGGTACCATGCTTCATACGACTTGTATGTATTGAAATTCACCTACCTCCTAAACTATGGGCCATCCCATCCTTAAACTTTTGTGATAAAATAACTATAATTTTAGGTTGGTTATTGATTGTGATCATGGGTCCCTTCTAGTCTATAAATCAGCATAGACAACGTATATCGTCTCTAAAGCTTATCAAAGCAGAAAATATTAAAACGGGAAACTTGATCGTTTTGCGGAATCAGCCTCCGAAAGCAGAATCAAATTGGAATTGTTTTTGCGGGATGCTTAAAATTAAAAAAAAAAAATTTATTTACACTGAAAATGTTTATTTACATTGAAAATTTTATTTGGTTTCGAAAGTATGCACTGATTCTCATCAGACACCAGCTCACAGTGCATACTTGACTGATGTAACCACTTGCAGTTGGAAATCATTAACTTTTATTTACGCTAGTTGTGATTAGAGACGATATATAGTACGTTGTCTATGCTGATTTATAGACAAGAAGGGACCCATGATCACAATCAATAACCAACCTTTACAAGTAAAAATTATATCGATGGATATAAGTCGGAGATGTTAAAATTTATCACTGTTGTTTACCTATTCCTACCATGCTCGGTCAAATTGACCGGTAATCAAAGATTTTTCGATTTTGACATTCAACGCAGGTAATGCTTGATTTATTACTGAATATAAACTAAAATA
Source organism: Nemotelus pantherinus (assembly GCA_963978885.1). NCBI lineage: Eukaryota > Metazoa > Arthropoda > Insecta > Diptera > Stratiomyidae > Nemotelus > Nemotelus pantherinus. Next base: position 60,944,733 of record OZ022263.1, read on the forward strand.
AGGAATTTTCATGATGTTTCATTTAAATTTATTTTTACATAATTTCAATTGTAAACTTAATGAATCAAAACTTCATTTTCCCATACAAAAAGCCAACTTAAATATTATTCCTGTCAAAAATGATTTATGTAAAATAGATATTTTCTTTATCCAAAACCCAGGCATTTATTCCGAAATGTTGAAAAAACCCTGTACTGGCCACCTACAACTTTTTGACTTCACTCTGTATTTATATCTTACACTGTAAGAGTAATGTCATTTGATTTGTACAATTTGCTTAAAAACCGAATCGTTTTAACTTTGGTAATTCTCTTTTATTTCCACAGATTGTCCCAACAATTGTGGTCTTTTTTGTAAGTAGCTTTTTGGCTAATGATACACTCGTGAAAAATTATCTGTTGTTGCATTCCTTCCGCATCCTGTGAATGGTTCCATCAGCTTCAGAACAATGAATTCCCCAAGTGGAATTGAAGATTCTCTTCAATTCTACTTGGGGAAATATTCCAAGTATATAATAAATGGGGTTCCCAAATAGAGAAATCCGTTTATTATATACTTGCTATTGACATCACACGCCAACCAAAATTGTATTCCAAATTTGTCTGCAATGTTTGGCACATATTAGATAAATCTGCACCTAATTTTTGACGGAAACTGCTCATCAACTGTAACGCATGCACCAGGTTTAAATTCTCAATAAATCGATCCCATATTGCAAATATCATAGCAAATTTCTCAGTTTGTAAACGCTGGTTTCTTTCAGTTTTCTTATGAAATCGTAATAATCTCATTATTTCAGTAAAATCGTTTCTGCTCATTGTTTTTGCAAAAAAAAAGCGGGTCTTCAATTTTTAATCCACAAATATGAAGCATCCAAATGTTTCGCCTGATATGCTCCGTGGGCATATCAAAGTAATAAATTCACTTAGTTTTGTAGCATTTAGCTTCCATTTTGTCCCCAACATCCTAAATGCCTCTTCTTCTGTACTTTTTATAATATGATGCATTATACGGTGATCTATGATACGAGAAAATACCGTCTTTAGTTTTCCTTTCATTATATGTCGGAACTGACACATCTTTAACAAAATTATGCGCTGGTGTCCTTCCATGTTTGGGACTACCAGCTATTTCTTCCCAAGCAGTTCCATCGACCGCAGTCTTCTATATCTGTCTCACTTTCGAATGTCGATAAAAATTTCGCTCTTTTCTAACATGGTCGCTGATTTATAATATTCTCCTCTTCATATTCACTGTTTGACTCCAAATCACTTGTTGTAAGTTACGCTTTATCCGTTTCCATGTATTGATCAGTTCCGGAAATTTCCTGTACATCACACACTGAACACGCTTCTTCTATGAACGTTATTTTTTCTAAGTACTTTGTAATGTTGAAACGCTTTGACATTTTGACGAAAATATTCACCACAAAATATTACACTTTTATATAATATATCCAAGTTTGGATGCTTTGCTTTCTCTTTTTCAAATACGCAATCATAACAAAATCACATAAAACGCGTTAGAACTGCTCTAGTTGAGATTGTACTTGAAACTAAAAGTATTTTCTCTAGCGGTCAAATTGACCGACAGCGGTAGGTAGTGCACAAAACAAATATTTCTTGGAAATAGAGAAATACAATTTGAAATGAGTACTGCAGAATATATTGCATGCATATTTTAAGAAAAGTCATATAGTTTGATAACCATATTATAACGTTTAACTATGCGTAAATTTTACAAAAGTTTGCTACCGGTCAAATTGACCAGTGCTGGTAGGTTTAGTGTTAAACTAGATTCTTTCATTAGACTCTGTTTTTATTGGCGGCAAAGAGCGTGCAAATTTTAAATGGTGGTCCGACTGAAAAATGAATAAAAGTTCAGTCACTTGCTTGTGCTCTATCGACATTTCAAGAACAACTTGATTATGTTTTTCTACCTCATACAAAAAGTTGAAAATATACTTAAGTGGCTATGGAAATTGTTCCTTTAAATTGGCTCAATCGATTATATCAAGTGATAGAAGAAACCATTTTAAAGTAGCTAAAGCACAAATCCAAAGCTATCTATTTTAAACTCTTGAACTTTTTCTCTCCGTCCCTAGATACAATCATCTTTATTTTTAAAAAGCACAAGTCACTCAATACGATAGTTCTGAATGAAAAATAAACTGAAGACTTTTTCTTTCCGTCATGTTTCTTCTTTTGTCATCGAAAACTACAACTCACAAAAGATTTATTTTCACGACACCTAAGCCGATTATTTTGAGAAAATAAGTCAACAACTCGTTGACAATTGCTTCGTAGCAGAAGGCTATCTTGAATCTTATTCACATTTCAGCGCGCTGCTCAAAATGGAATGAAATTTTCTTCGAGAAGAAACTTCAAGTAAATTTCACATCATATCCTGTGTATTTAAGGCCGCTGATGCTCAAGGCATTTCACACAGATTTTATAGAAAGTGTCTACAGTGAACCTAGAATTGAAGGAGTGTTGCGAGTGTCGAAGTCCGATATTAAAGTAGAAGAATTTCACAGATGTTTAGTTGTTACTTGTTTTAAAGTGTTCAACTATGTTTTCAGGATCAGGAAAAAATTATTATATATTTTCAAATAATACTGACAGTTGCAACGTGTAAAGAATGACAAATGTAAATGAATTACTGGGGCTCTGAATTCAGGAAGCATTTGAATAAAACCGCGAAAATAATTATATGTTTATCTGATTATAAATGTCTTGAATTGTTAAAAGCTCATTTCGGAGAAACCATGAAATTGGAAATTAAATTTAGGAGAGGTAATGGAAAACCAGAATGGAAAGCAAGTAACTGGTGGTTCTAGGCTTACAGTCTATTCATTACTATAAAAACTAAATAATGCAGGGAATATTATTCCTGTCACAGATACATCGTTTTTATAACATCATATATTCAAACAGTTCCAAAGCCACAATGCCTGCGCGCTTCATTCATTTTCCCCTTCAAAGCTATTTACACATTTGCTTGTCCTTTACAGTGGCTTGTTTTTTAGACCAGTAAATAATACCGGCTGTTTCAGATTTATTTGAACTTTGTAGTCGCTTAGATTAAAATTGAATTCGAGCACTTTCAAATAATGAAGCAGATTTGAAGCATCGATATTTAATGTATTCAGTTCTCAAAGAAAAAATCGGTATTGTATTTCTAATTATTTTCATTCAATTCATGCGTGATTCATTCATGAATTCATCGCTGAGAGGTCCTGTGCAATTCATGAGTGCTTCATTGCTGTAATTCAAATTATACCACAGACCGATAAACACTAAAGAAGAGGGCAGATTATCGTCAAAATATCGATATCTGTCCAGAAATGAAAATTTATCTAGCTTCTTAAGGAAAAACGGTCTTAAAATTTAAAGTTTTTTTGCAAGCTAGAAAAAATTGGTTCATATTAAGACAATGTGGTAGTTCACACGTGTGGAGTTACACGAGGCATCCAAAGCAATTTAGTCCCAAGTGATAATCTAATTTCCTTGAAAGGGTTTCAAAACAGTCAGGCCTGAATCACGCCTGAATAAATAATGAATGGTTTGCAGGGTAGCTAATCAGGCTTGGTGAATTCGATTGGATGGTATGGTTGTAGAAAATGATAAAATTTGAAAATAACCCAGGTTAGGAAAATGTTGAAGAGAAGTAAAGAATATACTTTTTGAAGGAGAGAAAACAGGATGATGGGTTCTCTTAGTTTTTCATCTGCGGCTGGTTATATGTATGATCAGACATTTGAAAATATGGTCGTTGTCATGTCTACAGTTAGATGTAACTCTGGTATCATCTGGTATTGCAGTGGTCACGCAGTTTACTTAATAGTTCTTCGGAGTCGTTGTGCTTCTGTGGGCTGCTTCTATTCGCCAGTAGCAGTAATATAGTTCTGTACAGTATAAAACTGAAATTATTTTGCCACACGATCTCTAGGGATCATGGAAGCAAACTATTTAATATGATTTGAAAAATAAAATGAAGAGTTGCCTGCCTGAATTTTTTGCATGTTCTTTTATACTAGATAAAAAATTACAGTGACACATTCCTGTTCCATCAAGATCTAAAAATTTGCACGTTTTTCTTTTACAAAGCCTAATGATCCAACAATGCAAATTAATCAGTGTTATGACATCAAAACTTTGCTTGTTAGCCAAAATGAAAATAATCCAAACTGACTGAAACGGCCTTACGAATCGAACATCTACCCGGCGTTCACAGTCAAACATACATATCGACCTCATTACATTGGTACACTCGTTTGTATACCGCCATTGAAGAATTGTACTTGTACTACAAAAGAAACTCCAACGTTAAGCATAATTAATCTGAAAACTTTTCGGATTTCGAAAATTTCGCCAAAAGAAAGCATAAGAGGCCAGCGAAAGACAGAAACAAGCTAAGGAACATGCCGCGCATAGAAAATACCTAAGTACATCTAAGAAAAACTTTATTAAGTGCTTTTGTAATTTTGCCAGTGGCACGTTACCATCTCCGCTCCACTCCAACATTGTTCGCTGCTCCATTCGCGAATACTGACGAAGTGAGCCTTTTACAATTATTATGACATTAGCTCCGTCTGGCTTAGCTGTAGTCGGATTAGTCGTAGCTTTGCACGTTACCGTGCTGCCAGGACGTGAACTCTCAATACTCGGGTCCTGGGCGTCATCCGCAATACAAAGGTCGCCAGTAACTGTTTATGATTCGGTTTGTAGCATTTCGTTCGCATTAGGGTAATTTGCAAAGTACTCACGGGATCTTCGAAATGTCTTGTAGATGATGGGAATGAATACTTTTTTCTTCTGCTTTCGTTTCGCCTTCGTTGCCGTTTTAATCATATGCATACAAGGAACAGAACAAATACACCAAGAATACGGCAAATACTCAAGCCTGTTGTGTTCGGTATTAGGGTGAGATGAGATCCCGACGGAAGTTGTTTTACAATCAGAAAGTACAAAAGTTAAAAAATAATGAAATTAAGAGGAATGTTTTGCCGCATTCGTTTAATTTTCATAAGCATATTGACATAATCCAAAAAAAATGTACAGCTTGGTAGAAAATATGATGATCAAAGGATTTTTTTTTATAATAAAAGATGTTCTAAAATTTACCTTGACCATCTCAAGAGTTGCCGTCAAATTATTATTCAAGTATTCACCGAAAATGTTTCGACATTCAAATAAAAGATAATGCAGTAGAGTGAAACATTAATATTAAATACAAAAATAAAAATTATTAGCATTCAAGATGTTTTTAGATTTTTTTTTTTTTGGCAAAATACAAGAGCTTCAGCTAAAATATTATTACAGTTAAATTTCATTATTCGTATCCATTTGTTCTGTTTTCGTGCAATATTTGGGATCACTTTGGCCAGACAGTATCCTGAGATATTTTATTCACGACTCTTTACGCTACCTTGCCATCAGAGAAGGCTATAATTAAGTCGAGATGGCTGCTGACGGTTACCTGCTGTGTCTTTTGGCATATGACCTGATGTGACAGAAAATGAATTAAGTTATATTCAGGCTTCGCATTCTGATCTCAACGGTACGCAGGAATGAAATATATGCTGGAATTCGCGCGAAATTTAATAAAAGCCTGGATCTTATCACGTAGCAGAGCCGTTATTTGGAATCGCGAGCGTGGCGGAATTCATCAAAAATATCGTCGATGTTTATTTGTATTGCTCAAATGAAATGAGCTACTTTGGTATTTGTGTTTTCACTTGTGTGACGTCCAACAAAGAAAAATTCAAATGTTTCACTTTTGCATACTTCAATAAAAAAAAAAAAAAATGCCATGCCACGATTAGTACTTTAATACTAATGTACCTACTTATCTGAATTTATTGTAAGATACTTTCAACTTCGATTTGAAAAGTTTAAGAAGATTGCGATTCCGTGAATTTCATTCACCTCTCTGCTACCGTACCACGGTTTCAAGTATTGCATGATGTATTGATGTGCAGGCAACTATCCATTGTGATATGTATTTTCCAATTAATTTTCAATTATATTTTCGAGATAGTGTAAGATGTTACACCTGGATGGAGCTTAGAAGTATATTAATGTCCTGGATGATTGATAGACATTCTGTCTTAAGGTAGTTACTCTCTGAAATGATCTGTGAGATAGAAATTTATTGATGAGTGCTTAAGCTCTGACTTTGATCTAGGTACAAGCAAAGGTAAAATGTTTAGAATATTGTCATTTTATTTAATATGGATTGATAGGACAATTTCATCTTCGTCACGAAGTGTATTATGACTTTGCTCTTAAAGTGCCCGATCAGAAAATCATTCCTTCTATTTAATTATTATTAAATAATTAAATAATTTTTAAGTTTTCCTGTAATTTTTTGTTATATTTAGCTAGTAAATATACACCTTTGTTTACGTTTTTTTTGTTTGTGGTTCCAAAATATTGTGTTCAGCTTAAAAAATTTAAATTAATGTAAAAAAATTTAAAAATGTGAGAATTGTAAAATTTAAATTTTATTGAAATTAAAAATTAATCATGATATGTTTACGGAAAATAAGATAATATTTGAACATTAGTGGAATTAATTCACCTTTTGTTTACTTAAATTCTTTGGAACCAAAACATGAAGCTTCTAATTTAAAAAAAAAAACACAAAATTTTGATCGAATTAAATTAAGTTTAAATGTTGCTTAAAAAATACAGTTCACTCCATAAAACTTACCCTAAATACAGACAAACCATATTTTGATCCAAGTTCACATAGTTACCATCATGATACAATAAGAACAAGGTAATCCATTGCGCATGTCTATCTCTATCCCATTCGCACACTGGTGACAACAATGAGTGATTTGCCTTTAAGCCAATGTAAAATTGGGCAACTTCGAGGAGGGCGTTTGGGGTGTTAGTAGAGGGATATTTCGATTTTGATGATGGGGATTGAATGACTAGTATGTGCTTATAAATTTCCAAGAAAATCTCAATGAAAAAGCTGTTCTACAAAGCACAATGATGGAAAACCCAATAGCTTATTTTTCTCAAGAAAATGTTGAATGCACTCACTTTAACGAATCATTTAGAGTGTTTTTATGGGTACGATGCTAGTTGTATGTACGTGCGATGTTGGGTTGCAGATTCATGCAGCTCGATAGATGCAAACGGGCATAGATGGAAACGTGCATTGAAAAATTATGATGTACTTGATGTACTTGAATTATGTTCATTGCGGCTGTTGGTCAGCTACAATTTGAAAATATTGGAACAGTTTGAAAAAATGTTGGTATTTTCTTATTAGCATCGCACATTTGGGAAATGCTTAATTGAAAAAGTTAAAAAACTTGTTGTTAAGATGCGGTTTCTTCCAGCCCGGTAGGGTATTAGATGTAAATATGGATTGAGAAATAATGCTGCAGTGAGATATATATGTATGTGCGTATGCATATAAGACATGGCAATGGGCTAATTGAGGATATAAGGTTGTTCAATTATGCGCAAAGTGCATACATAGGATATAATTGTTGTTTAATAATTATGTTGATTAACGATGTATTGTGTTATTAACACCGCACAGTTTGGAAATGCTTTGTTGAATTTGACCACCGAAAGGATGTTGATTGTGAGCGGGCAAATAATAAATTTGATGTTAAGAAGGTGATTTGTGTAACCGGAGAGGGTCATAGATGCAAATATCCATTTATAAATTATACTTCAGCGAGATATATGTGTATGTGCGTATGCATATATGATAATGCCGATGAGCTTATTGAAGATTTAAAGTTTTTGAATTATGCGCGAAGTGTATACATATGATTTAATTTATGTATAACAATTATATTTATTTAGTTTGTTGGTGAGGTGGATTTTGAAGATATCGGTACAGGTTGAAAATATATTTGAATTGTGTTATTAACACCGCACAGTACTGAAATGCTATATTGACATAGAAATAAGCATTTAAATGGGCAGCGAAACGGAATTGATGAAGAGCGCAAAAAATTAATAAACTTTATGTTAAGGTGGGGATTCTTGCAGCCCGGTAGTGTAATAGATGTTACGGTACAGTTCGAAAATAGATTTGTATTGTGTTAATAACACTGCACAGTTTGGAAATGCTTTGTTGAGTTTGGCCACCGAAAGGGAGTTGATTGTGAGCGGAAAAATAATAAATTTGATGTTAACAAGGGGTTTTATGTAACCGGAGAGGGTTATAGATGTAAATATGCATTTATAAATTATGCTTAGGGGAGATGTATGCACTGAAAGAAAAACTCTTGGTTGGTTCAACTATTTTTAATAGTATTGCAACGATTCATTCAAAATCGTTAAACGAACTACGGAAAATAGTTATTTTTACTATGTTAATATAGTTAATTTAACGATATAAAAGTAGTTGGCTCTGGTTGTACAAAAAATATCGCAACGTTCATGAAATCAACTGTTTTAATTGTTTCATAACCACGAAAATTAGTTGATCAATAGAAAAATATTCATCAATTCACTCAAAACTTCAACGATTCGAATTATCAACAGTTTTTATGGTACTTAAACTACTTTGCAATAGTTGATTTCAACAAACGTAATTCAGTGAGCAACGTCTTTGGAATTATTCTACGCAAAGTAGAATGGTTTCAACATTTGGACGTTTTTCATGCTCCGAATGAAATTTTTTTTGTTTATCAACCACGCGTCATGGTGCATAAAAGTAATCAACTATTTTTTATGGTTGTTTTAACTATAGGCCGTAGTTGACGCAAAAACAACTAAGGAAAATTGTTGATTTTACCAAGATTTTTCTTTCAGTGTGTGTATGTGCGTATGCATATAACAAAATATCGATCAGTAAATTGAAAATGTTAAGTTTTTGAACAATGCGCAAAGTGCATACATATGATTTAATAGATGTAGGATAAATATGTTGGTTGAGGTTATTTGTGAGGTACATTTTGAATATATTGCTACAGTTTGAAAATAGATTTTAATTGTGTTATTAACGCTACACAACAAGGAAATGCTTTATTGACATAGAAATAAGCATTTGATTGGCCATCGGTGGAAATTGGATAATTGGCGCAGAAATTAATGTTGTGAGTAATATAGATTTAGAACATTTGATTTGTTTGGCAACAGTCAGAGGAATATATGTCCGCGAATCCAAAAAAGTATTTACTTGTTTATTCGCAAATGCGAGAAACTATTTACTAGCATACTTGTGAATGCAAGAAATTTTTTTTATAATTACTTGGATTGAAGAGATCTGTTCTCATTCAAACTGTATAGCAAACAAAGACACGTTCTCATTTACATGCGACAACTTCTGCATGTATTGTATGTTTTGCACATTTTCAATATTGACATAGTTTTTTCAAACGCCATTATTGTTTTCGAAGACCAAAATATATTTTGACCGCGTTTTGAATCAGATATCGTATTAGATTGCAATAAAAATGAATACAATACAAGTGTTAGATGAAGTGATTTATTTTGAATAGGTAAGTATTTTCTTTTAACTGAAAACATGTTAACGTCAGATCAAAAACACATTTTTCTGCGCGAAAAATAATTTTATCCAATGATTCGATATTATAGGATTCCGCACATTTGAAAACATCAAATAACAAAGTGTGGTTACTAAACAATCAACTTTTCCGATGAATTTTCTTCAGTTAAAATTTAATGTACATTAATAATGTGAACAAATTTTATAAAAGTCAATCAACATGTTTCTAGCGATTCCAAATTTTGGTGCACATGTTGCCTTGTTTGAAACTGATGGCTTGAAGGTTTAAATTGCTTCACAGGGGAAAGCTGGTCTCTGATCTTGTATCTGCTTATTGCGATTTGGTGGATGATTATGGAACAAAGGGTTCTTAGTAGATAATGAAAGAAATATTCGCTAGTTAACTGTTTTATTGAATTTTCTTTGTTTTTTTTTTATGAGTATCTTGTAAAGTTTTTGAGTTTAATTGCCTTATTCGAAAATAGATTTTGCATCTAAAGAAAAGTTTTTTTACATGTTTGCTTAAATCTATGTGACCTGATAGAGTTAATAATTCAGCTAAAATATTAGGGGTTTTTTTTAAGTTACGCCCATGAAAAGTAAAAATTGCATTAAGCTGCACAATTCCTTCCATAAGTATTTTGCTTGGTTTGTAGAGTCCTCTTTCGGATAGATAGTCGCACCATGTTTGTACTTCTTCCTTTTTATCAATTTTCGCAGTAGGCATTCCTAAGGATGGATCTAGTTTTCTTAATTTGAAAGCTATATAGCCAGCTATATGTTCTAATCCATCAGACTCCAATGCATCCAGTTGGATGGGATCTTGCAGTGTTCGGTCTTGTGGTTCATCTGTATCTAAATACCGCATGAGTGAAGCTGTTATAGTTGTCGAGCAGTCATACGCAACACTTTTTGTTGCCGTTAGTTGCGTAGGCGGTATATTGTCTGACGGGATATTTTTCTTTGAAACAAGCCAATATTTTACATGTATCACACCAATATGGTCGGACCTCAAATAAATTTTAAACTTACCATACGTAAAGTGTAATTTATTTCGAGGAAATTTGAAAACATTACGTATTTTTGTCAAGTATTTATATCCAATCAGTAACATGTACTGCATTTACTAAAGCAATATAGAATTTTGCTCTATTTATATAAAATTTGTTCAAATTATTGAACTACAAATTATTGTTATTAAACTTAATGCAACGATTATCGCTAGATGAATATCAAAAGTTTATTCTTTACTCACCTCAGCTTGTTAGTTGATGTCTGCAAATATGCGGAATCCTATCATATGAAATCATTTGGTAAACTTATTTTTCACGCAGACAAATGCGTTTCTCACTTGGCGTTGTCATGTTGTTAGTTAAAAGGGAAATATTAACCTGTTCAAAATAAGTCAGTTTATCTTAGACTTATATTTTTTTTATGTTTATTACAACAAAATCCGATATCTATTTCAATATATTTTGTTGTTAGAAAACAATAATGGCGTACGCGAAAACCATATCAATATTGAAAATTGTAAAACATACAAGACATGAATAAGGTGTCGATTCCAACATAAAACGTGTTTTTGTTTGGTATACTGTTTTAAAATGCGGGCAGATGTCTTTAATTTTAAAGAAAATACACTGAAAGAAAAATCTTGGTAAAATCAACAATTTTCCTTAGTTGTTTTTGCGTCAACTACGGACTATAGTTAAAACAACCATAAAAAAATAGTTGATTACTTTTATGCACCATGACGCGTGGTTGATAAACAACGTCCGTGGTGCGAAAAAAGTAAGCAACCACAAACAATGGTATTCCAACCATTGTTTGTGGTTGCTTACTTTTTTTCCATACATAGTACGAAATATAGGCAGGGAAGGCGTGAATGCCGCAGTTGAATTTGGTGAAACACAGCAGCGACAATGTCGCTTTCAATGCAACCAAGGCACCAACCAAATTCATTTTTTTTTTAGTATTGCTAAATCCTGTTGTACGAGGATTAGGTTGGCTTATCACAATACACATCAGCCATCGCTTGTCTATTCCACCAGACCATTCAACCTAATTCAAACAGATGTAATTCAACCTAGTGGTGATGCCAACCTATGGCAGGTATCACCGCTAGCGGTGCGGCAAAATTAGAAATTTGGCATTTTCTGCCGCTGCCGCAAATTCGGCCGCAGCCATTGTGCGCGTTACCATACAAAACAGTGCATTCTAATTTTTTGACTGCGCTTTGCCGCAGCCCACTGCTTTGCCACAGCGGAAAACGCTGTATTGTGAACAAAATAGCGTCATACAACGTAATATAAAGGCTTCACAGCATAACATGAATATGAATTATATCGGACAGCAAACCGAACACAATTTTGCCATGTATCATATGAAACTTCTATGATAGAATAGGAGCATGAGTATGAGGAGTATGAAAAATCAACAGTTTTCCTTAGTTGTTTTTGCATCAACTAGGGCTATAGTTAAAACAACCATAAGAAAATCGTTGATTACTTTTATGCACCATGACGCGTGGTTGATAAACAATTTCATTCGGAGCATGAAAAACGTCCAAATGTTGAAAACATTCTACTTTGCGTAGAATAATTCCAAAGACGTTGCTCACTGAATTCCGTTTGTTGAAATCAACGATTGCAAAGTAGTTTAAGTACCATAAAAACTGTTGATAATTCGAAACGTTGAAGTTTTGAGTGAATTGATGAATATTTTCTATTTATCAACTAATTTTCGTGGTTATGAAACAATTAAAACAGTTGATTTCATGAACGTTGCGATATTTTTTGTATAACCAGAGCCAACTACTTTTATATCGTTAAATTAACTATATTAACATAGTAAAAATAACTATTTTCCTTAGTTCATTTAACGATTTTGAATGAATCGTTGCAATACTATTAAAAATAGTTGAATCAACCAAGAGTTTTTCTTTCAGTGTAGAAATTGTTCCATTTACAAGTAAACAAGTAAATAATTGCTCGCATTCACAACTGAACAAGTAAATACTTTGTTGCATTCGCGAACATATATTCCTCTGAGTGCAGTGAAACAAATCAAATGTTGTAAATATATATCATTTACAATATTAATGTCTGGGCCCATGATCCATACCCCTCCGGTGGCCATTCAAATGCTTATTTCTATGTCAATCAAGATAATTATCATACATCAATTAACCCATACGTATACACTTTGCGCATAATTCAACAACCCTAAATCCTCAATTACCTCATCGGCTTTGACTTATATGCATACGCACATAAGCATATATCTCACTGAAGCATAATTTCACAATGCATATTTACCTCTTTGACCCTCTCCGGTTGCATTAATCCGCATCTAAACATCAACTTTACTATTTTATCGCTCACTATCAATTCCCTTTCGGTGGCCATTAAAATTATTATTTCTAAGTCAATAAAGCATTTCAGTACTGTGCGGTGTTAATAACACAATGCAAATATATTTTCAAACTGTACCGATATCTTCAAAATCTACCTTACCAACAAACTAAATAAATATAATTGTTATACATAAATTAAATCATATGTATACACTTCGCGCATAATTCAAAAACTTTAAATCTTCAATAAGCTTATCGTAATTTTCTGATATGCATACGCACATACACATATATCTCGCTGAAGTATAATTTATAAATGCATATTTACATCTATGACACCCTGCGGTTACATAAATCACTTTGTTAACATCAAATTTATGAGCTTTCCCCTCACAATCAACTCCCTTTCGGCGACCATTTAAATGCTTATTTATATGTCAATAAAGCATTTCCATACATAATAACACAATACAAATATATTTTCAAACTCTACTGATATCTTGAAAATGCACCTCACAAACAACGGCTATCAACATAATTATTAAACAAAAATTAAATCATATGCATGCACTTTGCGCATAACTGAACAACCTTATATCCTCAATTAGCCCATTGGCATTGCCTTATATGCATACGCACATACACAAATATCTCACTGCAGCATTATTTCTCAATCCATATTTACATCTAATACCCTACCGGGCTGGAAGAAACCGCATCTTAACAACAAGTTTTTTAACTTTTTCAATTAAGCATTTCCCAAATGTGCGATGCTAATAAGAAAATACCAACATTTTTTCAAACTGTTCCAATATTTTCAAATTGTAGCTGACCAACAGCCGCAATGAACATAATTCAAGTACATCAAGTACATCATAATTTTTCAATGCACGTTTCCATCTATGCCCGTTTGCATCTATCGAGCTGCATGAATCTGCAACCCAACATCGCACGTACATACAACTAGCATCGTACCCATAAAAACACTCTAAATGATTCGTTAAAGTGAGTGCATTCAACATTTTCTTGAGAAAAATAAGCTATTGGGTTTTCCATCATTGTGCTTGGTAGAACAGCTTTTTCATTGAGATTTTCTTGGACATTTATAAGCACATACTAGTCATTCAATCCCCATCATCAAAATCGAAATATCCCTCTACTAACACCCCAAACGCCCTCCTCGAAGTTGCCCAATTTTACATTGGCTTAAAGGCAAATCACTCACAGTTGTCACCAGCGCAGAACGAACGCATTTTGGTACTCGGAATAGACTACCTTGTTCTCATTGTATCATGGTTACCATGAACCCCTTCAACAAATATGAACCCCTTCAACAAATATGAACCCCTTCCACACAAAACATTTCTTCGATATCTTATCAATCAAAACATCGACAACATGCAAACAGATTAGATGGTAAATGACTAATGATTTGCAAAACATCAATTATTTATTATACCCAGAAGCATTCAAATAATCTAGTTGTAGCTAACTTGCCAGCGCAAAATCATTCATTTATGCAAATTACTGATGGTTTGGTGGAAAAATGAGAATGTACTGTATTTAATTCAGGCAGAGCTATCAATTACAATTTCATATGAATTTATTTGTCACAATTTTAGATCCATTTGAATTTGTTACGGTGCAATGATGATGTGCCAGAATGAATCAGTTACAATATGGCTTATGAAAGTCAATTCTAAGTGATGCGATATGAAAATTATCAGACATTCAGTGAAGTGATTGCTAATTCAAGCCAAAAATAAATTTAATTTTATATGCTCTCAACACACTTTCTTTGCGCTCACATTGGGCGCTGGAAATTCCAAGCAATTTATTGTTTTCTAGGTCATAAACCGAACCTTATATCATTAATTTATTGAAGAAATTAAACTTGCAAAATAATCAAAAGGAAACAGTGTCTGAATTATCTCTGCTTTGAAAGCAGTTGATCTGGAAAAATATTAGTATATGGCGAACACTAATAATGGCTAATATTATTATTTAACTATGGAGCTTATAGGCAACATCATGCTCTGAATTGTTATCGAATGAGAATCGTTATCAAAATAGTTTGTGGTTTTTTTCTTTACACTCTGTTTTTAGTTGTTGCTACCTTGAGAAATGATTTCATAGATAATTTTCTGTGTGAGCTCGTACTTTTTTCAGATAAAGCAAATTTTCAAAAGCAGTTGTTTTGACATGAATATGCAATAATGCAAAAATAGTAGGTCTTTTAGGTTCTTTAATTCTAGGGTTAACACTTTTTAGGCAAATACTTACTTTCATTTATCAAAAACCCGAAAAGTAGATGAATGGATTTTGGGTATTAGCTTACAAAACAAGAAGAAGAGCCAAAAGTGACGTTTCCGTTCATACCTCCATTTCACTCATTCTCACACAAATACTATCAAATTAATCAGTTGTAATTAATCAAATTAATCAGCTACTTGACAGCTGGCACGAAAAAGCAAAGACTCGCCAGCAGAAAAAGGTCGGGTAAAGCCTTGCAAAAAGGGACCCTTGCCCTAACCGAAAATAGACGGCATTTTTCTGCTAGGAGTTAGTTAGGGAACGCATTTGGGGTAAGTTTGTGTGCCTGCGGGTGCACAAATTTACCCAAAACTGATCAAGAGAACGAGATGAACAAAAAATTAAAAAATTGATCCTTGTTTCTAGATAGAAACCATCACGAAATATGAGTTTTTTTTACTTTCAAACTATTACGGTCCTAATGACAATAACACTTAATTTACACTGATTGGAAATAGGTCAATTGTTGACGTCACCTGGGACAAGCAATTGACAAAGGTCCTAACGCTAAGGTTTGAATTGACATCAAAATGTGCTTGACGGATTGCCGTCAATTCGTGTTTGACAAAAAATGACAACAAGAATTGACAGGTGCTCACACTATTGCCAACAAGCGCAACTGACGTCAATTCTGTTCACGTTAGAAAAGTTACTATAACGATTAGAGCTTCACTCCACCAAGTCCAAGTCACTCCATAATTGTGATTGAAGAAAAATAGATTCATTTGCACTGAAAAGTGAATTAGAAATATGGCGTGAAAGCATCAGACCCAACAAAAACAAAAAGAATGTATGGAAGTGTGCGCATTAAGTGCAAGTATAATTGTAGCCTTAATCTGCGAAGAAAAAAAAACGAAGAGCAAAAAACGCGATTATTAGATCCGCGCTCCTAGAGTCGCCCCGAAAAAGGTTTTTTTTTTAGCTGAATGAACAAAAGTGTTCAAACATTTTGCGAGAAAAACTTCAGCTGATTTCTATTTCTCTTGTTGAAAAAGTTGAAGCCACCAATTGCCAAACAAGAAACAAATCTGCGTCAGTCAATTTCTCCGACTGAGATTTGCTGTATGTCTGAAATTTCTCGCAAATGTTGGGAACCGCCTTCAGTTTTTTCGATAGAACTTTAATACAAGCGCATGCGTCCCAAGCAGATAAAATTGACAGCACCGATAACAATCAAAATTGCCGTTCAATTACTCGATATGAACGGCCATTGCTTGTCCAAGTAGTGTTTACACTGCAGTCATACTCATTGGCAATTTGTTTAAAAATGCTGGCAATTGATTGCCATCTGGGAATTGACGGGTGTTTACACACAGTTTGACCCAATTAACGTCAATAATTGATTTATTTGCTATCAGTGAAACTGTAGCATAAAAATTTAAACCTACGAAAATAGGTTTACCATAATACTCTAACAATATAAACCGAGAATCAGTAACAATACTTTTTTTTAGAGATCTGATAACAATAATTTATTACTCCACTATTTCTCTGTCATTTTTTTTATTATGGTCTTACCATTTTCAGAGCAAATTTCATTCACAAAGTTTGATTGTGCAAAATACAGGTTTATTCCGAATGTTTTCAATTTTTTATACTCACTATTTTGAAATTATTTCAACTGAGTAACCAGTAACATATCAATTTTTGTTTCAACTTGGAATCACAGCGAGTATTATATGCCTTTACTACCACATTACACTCTCCACACCGGTTTAGAAGAATTTACTCAAGCTTATGTCATAGCTTAAGCTTATGTCATAGCATAACTATACATAGCTCGGAGTGTACGTGAATTGCGATACAATTTGCGATATTTCCCCACTAATTGCGAGAAATAAATAGCAATATCTAAGTCCAAGTTGAAAAAAGACAGAAAGTACCCCGCCAAGATAAGATAAGCCCCTTTTATACGATCAGATACGTTTCTCATTCCCACTAGGCAATATACATGTGCTTTGCCAACAAGACTATTTTAACGAATGACGATTCATGCAATATTGATTTTCTGAAAACCTTTTCTGAGTATAAAAATGGTAAGTGATAGGATAGTAAACGGAAAATCTACTTTCGATACCATTTGGCGAGTAAAAGGAGTGTCTTTGACATTTTTATGCAATCCACTACAGATAATTTCGTTTGTTGCCAGCTGCAATCACAGTTTCTTGATGCAATTATACTCACACCAACACACCTCGATGAGTGTTTTCACTTCAAATTTTGCCAAGGCAGTTTTTTGTCAGATCTTGGTTCCCAGATAACCAGACGTGAATCAAGTCGTCCAAGTCGTTCTTCTGAGGCTTTTTGTGTTCCGTTTGCACGTACGGAAGTCTATTTCCATTTACCTTTGCTGCGTATACTCAGAACGCATAATGCCGTTAAGCTTGGTCCTCTCCCGCAATCTTTTTTACAATTCAAGCATGTATTGAAAATGTTACCTTGAATTGCTATTTACCTTAGTCCTAATTTTAGTTTTGAAATTATTCAATTATTTTTGTTATTTATTTTCCTTTTTTATGTTTCATTCTTTTTTTTGCTCTCTTGACGCTGTAAATGGAATTGTATTTGTAGCGCAAGGGATTAATAAGTAAATAAATAACACGAATATATACATTCTCACCTGTCGTTTGAGAGTATGCTTTTCTCACTTTTGCATATGATAAAGAACTTATTTTGGTTTTGGTTCTTGTTAGGTGCCAGCTGATGGTAAATCCTTCACACTCTGCCAATCTCTTCCATCAGGCAAATATCGCACAATACCGTTCTCCCCATGCTATTTATTAGTTTTTATGCTATGCTTATGTCAAAATGATGTAATCACATTAGGAAACTTTAATCGCGAACTCACATAAGAGAGCGCGAACTAATTGAAGTTTGCATGTCGAACGATCCTTTCGTGTTTAGTTAGTAGCACAAATAACACTCGCTAAGCACAGGAAATCAATTGAAATCCCACTAAATTATGGTACTTAGTGCGAAATCGGGCTACCGACATTTAATTCCCTGGAACATTACTCACAAAATATGTATTATAATCGTTTAGATGTAGCTTACCTCTCCAAAATCTCGGGGTATTAGTCAAAAGGTTTCTTGATCTCAGCATTACGGTGCTACCTCGAAACACAGTAAATTCAAGATGCTCACACGACTCCAAACATTTTCATGTCTCTAGTATGTGTGGTCTTTCATATCCTTTCGGATATATTTACGTCTTCAATTTACATATTTATGTGCATACATCTACGTGGCGAGATTTCTCTAATGTAATTGGAAATCCGTTTTGGCCTGTGACTTGAGCGCGGATTTACGACTGGCATAAATATTTCCTTAAGCCCAATGTCGTCTATTAGTTGAGTGGCCGTGCTGCGTGCGAAGAAAATATTCGCAAAGTTGAAATTGAAGCAACTGAGCCGAAGGATTTGACAGAGGTCGATTTGTCTCGGAAAAGATTTTCGAATAGCACCCGGCAGAAAACGTGAGTTTATTTGTTGAATGGTTGTGAATGCTTTGCTTAATTAGAGTTCATTGGATACGATTTGATGTTTAGTTTTCGAAAAAGCAATTAAAATTCTTATCAGGTATGGTATTTATAGCATTTTGAACAAAACTCTTGGATTAGAATATGCAACTTTTGTTTCGGAATACTTGACTGGGGAATTCGTTATAATAGTTGAAACACAATTACCACCAATAAAATAAATTATGATTTAGTGCAAAAGTTTTGTTACTGTGCAATGAAGTTGGCTTCACTTCAGTTGAATATGAATGGTCAGAAGTGATGTTAGCTTCTTCGCTAATCCTGTACAAAGTAATGATGTTATTATACGAGCAGATGTTATTATACGATCAGAAAATGCCAAATACCTACCTGGTTGTGCGTTCTTGTGTTTGATTTAATTTTCAATAAACTTAAATTTATTTATAATTTGAGTTTAACATTTGCTTTGTTTCGTGGTATCCTAGTTTGGAGCAATAAAAAAGCTAGAGATCTTATAGATATTTTTTTATGAAATCTTTATCAATTTTCTTTGATAATGTGTTAATTTTTCTTCAAACAGTAGAAATATTTGTCTGAGTTAAGTGATTCCATCTTTGAAAATTGTAAATAGAAAAGTTTTTGCTTAGTTTTTATGAAGTACAAAAAATGTATAAAAATAGTACGTATTTCGAGTATAAAAACAAAAAGGAGATAAACAACAACACACATGAAAGTGTTACATCTCATGGTTAAAATTATCTTCATGGTGAAAATTCTATAGTTGAAGAGATCGATATGGCTAAAGACTCCAAACTGGAATCCATGAAGCTAAGCACTTTCGTTGAAATAAAATCTTTGGTTAGTTTATTTTGTAGTTTTGTAGAATTGGGATACAAATAGCACATAGCAATCTGATTCGAAAAATTCAGCTGAAGACGAAAATAGAATAAGAATCTTTCAGCTTACAAAAAACAAACTGCAGCAAACTAAAGTCTACATAATTTCCGGAATCTTACTCGACTGCAAAAGTCTACGAAGACGGTTGGTGAAAAAGTCAACTCTAGGAACCGTCTTCGTAGACGGCTGAATTTCGACTCCTGGCATTCATTAGCAGAAAAATCACCAGCCGGCATCATCGCCAACCCCAATACCCACGACGTCGAGGACTCTGCAGTCACATGTATAGTGACTGCGGAACAAACTTTGTAGGAGCTAACAAGGAATTACGACGACTATTAGAAGCTAACTCGAATTATATGGGGGAGAAAGGAGCTTGCGACTACGTCGAATGGCATTTCAACCCACCAGCGGCCCCCCATTTCGGAGTGCTGTGGGATGCTGGCGTCAAATCAACGAAGCAACACTTACGCAGGGTGATTGGCGACGCAGCTCTTACGTTCGAAGAGATGACGACATTACTGGTGCAGATAGAAGCTTGCTTGAATTCGCGACCTCTGTGTCCTTTGACGGACGATCCTACTGACACCGAAGCCTTGACACCAGGACATTTTCTCGTAGGAGGACCCCTCATTGCTCCTCCAGAGCAAAACCTACTAGAACTAAAGTTAAATTATTTGAACCGATGGCAATACGTGCAACGGTTAGCTCAAGAATTTTGGAACCAATGGAAACTCGAGTACTTAAATCGATTACAGTCACGTCCGAAGTGGCTACCGCGAGAAGCCGGCCCGCGAGTAGGAGATTTGTGCTTGGTCAAAGATGAAAGATCGCCATCTTATAAATGGCCCCTCGCCAGAATCACTAAAGTGCACACCAGCAAAGACTCACTAATCAGAGTAGTAACCGTATTCTCAAATAACAAAGAATATACTCGGCCAATTACAAAAATCGCTTTGTTACCTATATCCAATCATAGTTTACATGCAAATTAAGAAGTGACAATCTCGAATAGAATTTCATAATAACCAAATTTAACAATCGTCATAGACTATAAATAATTCAAATAATGAATTTATCTTGAAGTCAACTAACAGAATCACAAGTACTATCATAATAATAAGCTAATCAGAAGTGAATATACAAGTAAAAGAAAACGACTACAATTCAACATTAATAAAATTAATAGCAAATAATTTAACATTTTACTATAATAATAGCTTTAATATAAAATTACAAACAATAAGAACACATTAATTAGAATGAATCAAATTAAAATCACGTTAAACTTCATCGGTAATAAAGAAGATTTGTTGTGTTCCCCTTTGAAGTCCTTAGTCCTATCCCACCCAGCTGACATGACCACTATACACCAATTAGTAGCTGACGCAAACAAGGGGATCGCCAACATAGTTGGCTGGCCTCCGCCTTGTTTGCACGCCCAGTTTGAAACACACCAGAGAAGACACCAGAAAACGACCAATAGAGGAGATATGACAATCTGCGAATGAATTGAATCGAATTTTCTTATATTATTGAGCAAATAAACATATCCTATTTGCAGATCTTAAAGAAATCTCTTAAGAAAGTTGAAGCGGAAAGAGGAACACCACTGAGGCGAAAGTTGATCCTGCAGAAGAAACCAAGACGTCAGGACTCTTTGACCGAGACTGTTCATCGGGTGCAATGCCTGAATCTGTCGGTTCAGCGGGGGGAGGATGTTGCGACTCGACCTAAAAAGAAAACGGAGCTTGAATTTAATAAATATCGAACTTAATAATGAACGATACTTGTCAATAATTGTCACTCCATTATTGTCAACAGCATCAGCTGTACCAGAGTGAGATGAATTCCAACCGGCTGATCGCTGTCATGTTAATGCTATATTTCAAAGTAAAATTTTGATGTTGAATTTGTAATGTACATTTGTCATAGTTGGGAAACGTAATGTTATATCGGTACTTGGAAATTTACCGCAATTTTCTCGATGATAAAATAAGAAGGAACACATGGTTCACTCTCAGTTTTTTGGTCTTAACGTGTCCCACGAAAAAGAAGAAGCAAGTGAATTGATAGTTAGAAGCAAGTTAATTGATCGTTAGGAGCAAGTGAATTGATCATTAGAAACAAGTGTAATTAGCGAAAGTAAAATTTATCAAAAGCAAATAAAGTTCACAGTTCAAGACAAGTTTTGAGTATTAATTTGGAAAGTGTTAAATTAACTATTGTGCATGAACAAGGCCCATGTGATGGTCTCGGTGGTAATTTGAAACGACTGGCAACACGTGCGAGTTTACAATTACCTCCTAGTAAAGCTATTACTACACCTTTACGTTTTTTTCATTGGGCAAAGTCGGCTTTATCCCTAACAGGCACTTACTATTGCTCATCAGAGGAACTTCAACGCCAGAGAATATTTTTAAAACCAAGGTTTGATTCCTCTATTACTATTCCCGGGACTAAGAAATTTCACTGTTTTATTCCAGTTACTGAAGGGCTTCTTATAAAAAGAACAAGTTTAAGTAATGAGTGTCAAATTGTAAAAATGGTGAAATAAATTCATTTTTCCATAAATGATTTTTTTTCATTTAGTAAATAAGCATAAGCAATTGTTTTATATTTCAACCTCTATATGTAAGTGAATTACATATGTGATTGTAAAAACTGTGAAATAAATTCATTTTTCCATAAACAAGTTTGTTATTTTAGTAAATAAATTAGCATTAGTAACTTTTAATATTGAAACTATACAGCTATATTTTAACTATATTAATTCTTTATATAATATTTTAACGATATAGCAATAATTTTACTGAACATGTTTTGTTTTCACACTCACTAGCTATCCTAATCAAGCTCCGGGTGCCACGCTTCATACGACTTGTACGTACTAAAATTCACCTACCTCCCAAACTACTCGCCATCCCATTCTAAAATTTTTATGATAAAACAAGTATAGTTTAAGCTTTGTTTTACTACAAAAATAAAAAAAATTAGCCTGGTCCAAGTTACTCAAATAACGAGTTGAAATGGTTACTTCCGGTTTTAAACAGGAAAATTTTTTTTTTATTCCAAATCTAATTTTAAAATTAAAAAGAACAGTTGATTTTCTATACCAATCAATATGTTTAATGTTTTTAATATATTTTTTTTCAATCTCAAAATCGGCTTCCAAAAAAACCCTTCATCAGCTTCTTCAATTCTTCCAAAGTCCATAACTCGGCAGCTGAACCTCATAGAAGAAAAAAATTGTGCGTCCACGTTCATATCCTCTAGAAGTACCATTATGCATAATAAGAACGAAATCCGGAGCCTCGACTTTTTTTCGTTGTCCGCTTCACGTGAAATGCCCCTATACTTGGATGAAAAATAATATTTCAACTTTACACTGTTTTCCCAATTCCGTCAGCTACTTCAATAATTTAACTTCAGCTTCGCTTTCAAAACTTAATATGCACATACTGACTCAGTTTCAACTATTGACTTATTTGTCTCATCACTACACAACTATATTCCAGTTTCTTTTTTCATCAAAGATTTTCGCAGCCGCGACATTTTTGGTTTGTGTATCAATCCTTTTGTTTCTTCCCCCTAAAATTAGTTTCTACTGTAGCGTAGCCAACAAAAACTAGCAATTGCGGTAATGAACAGGTTAGAGCTGCATGAGGTTTATTTGAACAGAAAGTATCGCACAATTAAATTTGGAATGACTCTGCGTGAATATAGACTTCATAATATTCAAGGAAATATTTAAAAAAAATACCGGCAAAGTTAAAATAGGCTTGAAATTAACAAAGTTAAAGCTTTTCCGTAACAAATGTAGAAAATCGTTATGGCTATTGATTTATATCAAAGCGAAATTTAATTATTTTTCGTAACATAAAACGACAGACAATATCTGTTTGAATACATCAGCTTCATTACTAAAGATTGAGTTATATTTAAAAAAAAATTTTTATTAGACATAAATAGACATCAACGAAAGCTTTTCAAAGCACATTACTCCTCTATTCGGAATGCAGGTATGGACTAATAACAGTGACTCTAATTAATTCACTTACCCGAAACCGAAGCACCACTTTCTCAAATGGTCCTCAGCAACATCATCAGCTGCTCATTTATGATGAAAAATTAGTTTAGTTGGTTAGTTACAATTACGACACATTCAACAACGGAAATGAAATGACATTATTTCCAGATACTTATATTCGGTCGCGAATTTGAAATCAGTGCATTTTCTGCGTGAAGAAACTGTAGTGACATGATGCTCGAACGTAACACAGAAAAGCACTTCTGTACTTGCTATTACGTACGACGAGCACGACATCGTCCTTGGGCAATGCCAAGAACAACTCATAATTTTAATGAGACTTTTAA
The DNA here is from genome assembly GCA_963978885.1 of Nemotelus pantherinus. Taxonomy (NCBI): domain Eukaryota; kingdom Metazoa; phylum Arthropoda; class Insecta; order Diptera; family Stratiomyidae; genus Nemotelus; species Nemotelus pantherinus. The sequence goes on from OZ022263.1 coordinate 60,968,645, forward strand.
CGTCCAAGACAATAGATTAAGCACAATGTTCAAGCAGGGAGGTTAATGCGCGGAAAAACCCATTCAACCTCATTTTATAAGTGCTGTAAACAGAGGATATTCGAATGAAGTAACTCGGTCAGAGTGATGCAAGGTAATGAATTGCCATCATTTACGTTCAATGCCTAAACATATTTGTTTTTGTAATAATACACATGTGTTCAAGCTGCACAAGCATTACAACTGGATTTAATGTGTGCTGTTGAGAGCCTGGAATCATGAAAGCAGACTGAATATAATGAAATAGAAATAAAAAAAAAAACCAAAAAAAAAACAGTTTCTAATTTAATCGCATGAATTTAGTTAACTCGGCCTTGACATTTAACAAGAATGTAAACAGCTCTACCAAAATGTTTTCCATAATTTTCAAAACTTCAGCCGTAAAAATAAAACACTTGGACCCTCCTAGGTCGCAACGAAACCATCTACTTCACATCCACAAACATAGCACCTGCAATTCTAAATTCCGTCCTTTCACTGTAGAAAAAAACTGCATAGCTGCAATTGCAGATATGTACACCATTGCGAATGCACCACGACCACTCACTGCCACACCAAATGCTATGCCAGGTGCTACTCAAGTATTTATGGAATTTTTAGTTTGCTATATTGTCCAATTGCATGAATAATTTTTGAAAATACTGCCGAGATCTGCAATATGACGCCTGCCATCGCAATTGCCAACGCCATCACCATCACTATCGCCATCACCACTGAGGCTAATACATTGATGACTGCATGGACGGATATTCAAATCATCGGTAAATTGTTGTGGAATGAATGAGTTTTTTCAATCTGCTTTGAATTTAGGGAGGAAAAAATTGAAAATGCAAGCTTTGAATGGATGAGATGTTTGCTTATTGAAAAACTTTTTGTTTGGATTCGAAATTTGAAAATAAAAGGATCATTTTGTAGAATACTGTGGACATTGTCTCAACAACCTGTAAAACTTGTTTTTTTATCCTAGTTGTTTCCTGTTGTTTTCCAATTTGAAAATTGCATGGTTAAAAAATGAAATTATTAACTTATTGAAATAACAGTATAGAAAGTTTTATGAATTACAACACCTTACCTGACATAAACGCCACTGAAATAAGTCTACTTAAGTGAAACCATACTGTATTTGATTAAGTTTTATGTTCAAAAAATTTAGAAAAGCACATAAATTTAAATTTAAAAAAAAAGTAAAGCAAAAGAGACAATCAAAATCTATAGAGCGCATCGTTTCGTTCATTAATTTCCTATAATACTGCACTCTTCTCTGCAAATTGCAATGTTCACTTCAACACTAGCTCACCCGCTGCTCCACCGAATCGTGTTGAAGGGAAATTGTATTGAGTTTAACAACAGACTGACTATCTTTTGAATATTCAGGGCAAAATAATATCATGAATATGTATCAGGACTAGGAAAATAAGCTATACGGAAACATCCTTCGATGTTTCTTTGAAATAGAATTTGTGGCTTTAGGAGCAAAGATCTTTGAAAATGCAAAGGTCAAATTAGCATAATTTGAAACATTGTGGAGAGGGTCAGTTTGTTTTCGGAAATGCTTAGGATTATTGTTTATTCAGGAGAAAAAACAAGCAATATATATTTGGTGGTAATCATAAGATTAAGTATCTATAGAAGGGTAATTAGTTTAATTAGAAAACTCAAAGAAAAAAAAGAGCAAATTCAAGAAAAAAATTGAAACCTTCAGTGATTAGTTTATCGTATTTTATAAATATTTCAGTTTACTTGTGGGTTGGTTAGATATTTCAGCTTTATTACCTTATGCGTGGATAAATAATAAATGCTTCCAGTGAGCAGGTCAATAACAATTTCCACTGCGGAAATTGCATTTATAACAACTTAACTGCTCTGTTTTTTCCGGTTTCGACTAAAAAATGTATAGTTGCTTGTGACCTCTACTTAAATCAGAGCCCAAATTCTGTTCAATAGCGTTTTTTTTGACACGGCGGCTAAATCTAATATTGGTAGGAGGCATTTTGATCGCCATGAATTTTGACCCACGCTAGGCGCAGTTTTCTTTTTCAATTTTTAACCTTCTAGAACCTTTATTTAGTTTAAAGCTTAGTTTCAATTGGAGCTACAATACGTGTTTGAATCTAAAATACCAATTGTTGTTCAAATAAAAACTGTGCCGTCTAAAGTTACACAAATAGCAAAGTCTTATGCCTAATAAATATTCCATACTTTCACACGAAACACTACAAAAACATCAAAATATTGATTTCGCATATGCTTTAAAAACTCTCAAAGTCTTCACAAACTCTTTTCATTCATTGCCAATACAGAAAAAATATCCAAAATGAACACGAAAAAATGTACCCCTATACTATTTTCTCCTTTACCAAATTAAAAAATCATTCACATCTTGCTATTTTGCTGCATTTAAGGGCTATCATTTCGTATAATCTGCCCACCTACTACGTTACAGTTTAAGAGAGCATCATTGTTTTGCCATTTTTCTCAGCTGCATATGATAATAACTCATTAAGGTTCAAAGATATTTTATTATTAAATGAAGCTATAAACAACTATTTTCCCTTTTTTGCGAAATTGAATACAATATCCTCGTCATAAAAATATTTTTCTTTCTATTTTTTCATTTCTTAAATGACAAACTTTTAACGATAAATGAATAAAATTAACGACCCAAAACTACTCATAAAATTATCATTCATCCTTCGAATCCAAACTACACAAAAGATTTTCGAAAGTAAGTTTTTATGGCTGGGGCGTTTTTGCATTCAAAAATAATGTGTTTCTCTGCAAGTACAAATTACGCTACGGTAAAATGTCTCATAACGTGGCAAAAATGGTAAACACTCCAGAGATGCTAAGAATGCTTAGGCGGCTGGCAAAAGATCCCTCTATTGTGCTTGTATACCTCACAATTACGGGACAACCAACATTGGTGTATGGATGATTTTATGTTTGACGAATGGAATTTTTACGGCCGCAAAGGTCATTACGTTTTATGTGGTAACAGTCAGGTAAGGGCGGCTGTCTGCCTCACTATCTATGTTGCTCTGCGTTTGATCCGGCAATATGAGCAATGTATGTTGGATATAGCGAGAGACAGCCTGGCATCCGAAGGTAGAACGAGGAATAAGCCATTAACTAAAAGTTCAAAATAACCACAAGTGCTGTAAGTGCGGTGATGTTTCGCATAGTTGTTGGGTTTTATGGTGATAAACGAACAATAACCTTCTGTGACATCATTTTGTATGACGGTTGAAAATATGATATGAGACCCTGGGCACTTGTGCTTTGTGTCGTAAAGAATAGCAAGATAGTAAAATATGAAACTTTTCATTTTCGTAAGTAAAACAATTTGGATGTTTTATTTTTGAAATCGGTGGGACTAAAAACCTGGATGAGTATAATAAGTTAAAATTGCATAAATGAGGAATAGAAGATTTGATTCCAAAAAAATCAACTATCAATATTCTTGCAGATTTCGCTAAGGTGATTTTTAAAAGACAGTCTCTTATTAAGGATCACCTCGAGGTACTTGATATCTCCGTTCCAGTTGTTTATTTAGATCGAAAAAATCAAGAGAACTACAAGAGATCTTTTTCGCAGAATTAATTTTTATTTTCCACCTAAAGCAGTACGGACATTCTTTGTCAAATTTCTAAAATCTCCGTTACTTTGTCAAAATGATAGTACATAAACAAGCATCATTAAAAAAATTGCTGTTTCACGCTAAGAATCTACTGGAACGTCAGCAGTTTTTGAAATAAAAGAGTGTAGAAAAAATATCTGATCGTTGTGGAACTCCGCCAGTTATTGGAAAGCAAACGAAGAAAATATTTTATATTTCCACCCTAAATGAACGATTTCAATGAATACTGCAATGATTTAGAGGCCTTGGTACCAAGAAAGGCCAAACAATTTGCTTTTACCCGGAGTTTCAAGACCGACCAGATTTTTTCGCTCAGCGATCCTTTTAATTTATATGTGAATCTCATTGCCAAAAAAAACCGAGAAATCATTTTCTTTAAACCTGAACTGAAAACCTGATATTGTTTTTTCAAAATATTTGAAGTAGCAGTAATATAATTTTCTCAAAAACTTTACTTAATACAGCAATGACTTACAGCTTACAGCCAATTTGACAAAAAATAATTAAAGTTCCCGTTGATTTACCCGGTTTCTTCATTCATAGAGCATTAACTCTTTTTGACGCGTATATTTAGTAGAGCATTTTTTCAGGCAAGCATTGAAAAGGAACGAAAGATTAACGCAACAAATCAAGGTCAAAAATATACTGCATTGATCGAACCACGTCCAAGACTATTTGACAAAGTACATCCAAGCTTTGTTCTGACTTACGAAGCACGTTTGCCGGGATCAAATACCTGCCATATCAGGGCCTTTAGTTTATCACTGACAAGGCCGAATCGGGCTTGCCCCCGTGGTTTGTTTAGTTCAAATTTTCCTAAGCGCACTTGTAGTCTGCATGTTCTGTGCATAGAAATTATATGAATTGTGGCTTGTGTGCTGTTATCAATTATGAGAACAAGGGCTATTTAATGTGAATGGGAATATTTTTAGGTATAGATTAATACTGGGCTGATAATGTACAAGCAGCTACGTATATTTAATATGTCAGTTGACAATTATAAATTTTTTTGTACTCAAAATGCAATGGACATGATTTGATTATGGCACTGTTGTATAAGGGAGTATATTTTTCTCATTTTTCTCAACCCAAAAGCTCAATAAGTTAAGTCTGTAACTCAGCCATCAACTCAGCCAAAAACTGATACCGTTCAAACAAGATATTTTTCGTTACTTCGAAATGAGATGTGACAGTAAAGTGATCCTACGACAACCCTTATTGGGTCTAGGGATTGAATCTGGTAAAGAGTTAAAATCAATATATACGAGTATGGAGTGATTAGTTCTTAAACTCACTTTACTGCTGATTGAATCAGGTACCAACTAAGAGCTCGGGGAGCTCAAAGCTCGGTGCAAAGTCCCTCGTCTGAACCTCGATTCAAATCAGAGACGCAAGAAGACAGTCCTCTACCTACTATGCTACTCAAGCTCGAAATGAGATATAAAAGCGGTCAATTTTTCATAACATGTTTTTCTTGGTTTCTCATATCTTGTCAAAGACATCTTGCTCTGCTTTACCACCAATAAAAAGCAAAATTACACGTTTTTTGACTATGTTCAATATTCATCGCAGTTGAGCAGTTGACGAAATTTTGTCAACATCGCTCCCATCGATAGTCTTGCTAACCAAAACTGGGCTTAAGGTCGGAAACATTTCAAGTTTTCTTAAGGGGTTATTCTACTGTTAAACGGGTAAAAAGCAGTATCATTTTAAAAGTGTTGTAAAAAAAAACTATTAGAGATATCAATTTGAAATTTTGCATACATCTTTACTAACAAAAAAAGTATAAAATCGCATAGTTGAATTTTTCAAAAAAAACAAAATGGCGGCTTCTGTATGCAATTGATGGAGCGCGCACTGACGGCCAGAGTCGATTGCGCGGCACATTGCACAGGTCGTCCAGGTGATCTGCAATCAATTTAATGATGAAATTCTATTAGTTTAGCTAAAAACACACAAAGTGAACCTAAATTGAGCCATGAATATTAAATTTTCGCAATTCGACAAGTGTTGGAAAATAGCATGCTCGATTTTGGACGTTTTTTTCGATGAAAAAAGTGCTCCCAAATAACCAAATTTCAATTTTTATGGCTCAATTTAGGTTCACTTTGTGTGTTTGTAGCTAAACTAATAGAATTTCATCGTTAAATTGATTGCAGATCACCTGGACGACCTGGGCAATGTGCCGCGCAATCGACTCTGGCCGTCAGCGCGCGCTCCATCAATTGCATACAGAAGCCGCCATTTTGTTTTTTTGAAAAATTCAACTATGCGATTTTATATATTTTTTGTTAATAAAGATGCATGCAAAATTTCTAATTGATATCTCTAATAGTTTTTTTTTTACAACACTTTTAAAATGATACTGCTTTTTACCCATTTAACAGTAGAATAACCCTTAACTAAATCACACTTTCAGGTTTCAAATGCAAATTGTACTTCTTTATCAATCAATTCCTGTCGCCAATTTCGTGCTTTTTCGTTTTCAAATTCTACATGCAGTTTTCTTTAAACCAACATTTTTTATTCTAAAACTCTTCTCTTTTTCTCACATATCCTGACCAGCTCCATTTAGTGGTGGTGTAAATTTTGGATTGCCTCTTCGCTGTCTTTTTACATCTGGAGTTCCGCAAGGATCCATTCTTAGTCCTCTAATTTTTGGTATCGCAAATGAGATTTCTATCACGACAAAATCATTTGATTGTATTATTTATTTTATGTATATTTTTTTCGTTTTAACAGGAACGAGCCCAATTACAAAATCAGAATAAGAAAAATAAAGATTTTTCATTAAAAAATTTATAAAATTACATGAAGATAACTCAAAACAAAAAAAAGTGAATTACGACAGCAATGCAAACATAACAAAGAATTATACAATTAAAAAAAAATGAAATAATGACAAAAAAAAGTAGTGAAAGACAATAATGCAAAGGAGTATAATGAAGAGCTATAAAAAAAATTAAAAATCATGAGTAGTTTCAAGAATTAAGGCTGTGATATGCCGTCTAAAACGAGAGAAAGTTTGTGGTAAGGGACCAAGCTGCAGTTCATTCTGTCTCCATTATTGCGTAATGGCGAATGGAAAAGAACGTCGATTCGTGCGAACGTTGTTAAGAACACTGAAAACGATCCATCGGAGTGATTAATCAAGCGAAATAAAACGTTCGAGCCAAGGTCAGATATGCTATCTATGGAGGAGCCTAAAGAGCAGACAATCATTTGGATGGCGGAGAAAAATTTGGTAGCTCATAAGACATGATCGGGCTATTTTCAGAGAGCAGAGAGCAGTCTCAAATCTCCTGATGATTAGCAGCATTGGCACTATCAAGGAACATCGAATTAGAGAAACGGTAAAAAATTTTCAAGGAGTGAATTTTTCAGAATACTTGTACTCGAATTTGAAAATTGCCTACGTAACGTTTGTTGAAATTTTAACATTTCCCTGGAATGAGGCAGACTATTCCTTCATGAAAGCTTTAAAAGCCAAACTTAACTAAACTATCTGATGTGTGTTTCCAAGGTTTTGTTCGTGAATAAGATTGCTACAACAGATACACAAATATTTTCGGCGTCCCGAATGTGTATATCTACTCTCGTTCATTCCAAATTTTAATTTATAATAATCTTGCCCTTGTACACCAGCCAATGTTACAATTCAGAACTATTGTCAAAATACTGTAACTTTTATTCTATTAATTTAACTAATTTGACTTCGTTTGATTATATTTCAATAAAAAAGCAAAGTAATCCCAAAGCAACCCTTTTTGGGTCTACAGGTTGATTTTCATTCCCAAATTTACAATCAATGTGAATACGATTGTTTAACTCCAGTGCATATTCAGAGCTAGGTAAATTAAAAGCTCGGTGCGTGGTTTCTTTTCCGAACCTTGATTCAAACGAGAGAGATCTCACACTAATAGCTATTGCTCTACTTGTTAAATTTCACGAGCTTGTAAACTTGAGTCCATTTTTATTTTTCATTTACGCTTTCTTGCACTTATATTTTGTTCTTTTTTTACTTTCATATTTTACACATATTTGGACTGTCTTTTGTATCTGATTTAGCGAAAAAAAACTCTAGTGCACCAGAACCGTTAGAAATACTTGTGTTCGATGAACAGCAGAAGAATCGTGCAGATTTTGAGTGCATATTCTACCACACGTGCTTCAACATGTTTCGAGTGCAAAATCTTTTTGATGTTAACAATGCTTTAAACCCATAGGGTGGAGAAGATTTCAGGCATTTCAAGATTTAGGAAAGCCAAACACTGCAAAACTTTAAAAGTAGCATAACATAAGATAAACAAAGAAAATGATTAGTGCTTGCAACACTTTACCATCACTGCGACTAAAATTCTCCCACAATAACCTCACGTCAAAATCAAATAACTCTATCGATTTCGATTTTATCCGATGATTTCGTCGAAGTTACAGGAATAGAAAGTTGTTTAGGGTCAAAAAGCGAAAGATGTTTAGAACCAAAAAATTTCTTATGCTCGTGGTTAATGTTCGTGATATAAATACTATATGTAAGTATTGATTGATACGAAAATAGCAGAAAACACTTCGCGCTGGCAACCTTTAGCTAGCATCAAAGCTAAAAATATACCACACCTGCCTCACATTGAAATCAACCTACTCTGCGAATTTCTTTTTGATCCGATGACTGCATTGGAAGTTATATGGGAACAAAGATATTAAGGGTTACCAGTCGCAAAAGTTTTCAAATTTTCGAAAGCTTCATATTTGTTGTTTATAGTCACTACAAGATCATTACCGTTTGGAAACTTTACGGAAAAATCGCTTAATAAAAATATTGCAAATAAATACAAAACCAACAATAGCTGGCAACCCTTTATATATATATATATATATATATATATATATATATATATATATATATATATATATATATATATATATATATATATATATATATCTATATATATATATATATATATAAATATATATATATATATATATATATATATATATATATATATATATATATATATATATATATATATATATATATACCAGATTCCTTATGAATAATGCCTATTATAAGTTCCATATATAAAATTCGTTTTGATTTCATGACTGCACTGGAAGTTATAGGGCAAAAAGCTTTATTTTCCTGAGCGAGTCTTCAAAACCCAAGATACCAAGACTACCATAGCTGGCAGCACCGACCGAATTTTTCACCCAAATTTCCACCAAATACGGGTTAGAGTCAATTTCATGAAAATCTGGGCAAAAAGCAGGTTTTTCTCTTTATAATTTTTCAAAATGGTACCACTGGCACAGAGTAGCCCGCATTTCTAAATCGCTTCTATCAAACCTGGTCCTACTTAAACCCATAGCATTCTCTGAATTTCATTTGTATCAGATAATTGGGTCGTGAGTTCTCGTGAACAGAAGTTTTTGATGCTCCAAATATAGGCGAATTGGAGGAGGGTTACCGTTCTTTTCCGATGCGAAATTTCAAAAGTTTTTCTTTAGTTGTATAGACAAAGCATAAGATTTCTATATGAGCTGGTTTTCACTGTAACAGGCAAAAAAAATTTAGGAGAGTCGATGGTTTGAAGGCTTTCACTTTCAATGCCTGCCGTACCTGCAGGGTTAGCAGCACGTTCATGAACAACTACACAAATCTACAACTTAGTAACAACAACATTTCCTGTAAGTTTCATAATGATCTGATATTCTGGTCAAAAGTTATCGCAATTCAAATGTTTTCAAATTTTCCCAATCTCATTTTAGGTGCTATTATCATATTCACATTTGGAACACGTTCAAAATTCGTTCCATAAACTTTATATTTGCGAAGGGTATTTTTTGACAGAAAAATAGGTATATTTAAAATATCACTAAAATGGCTGCCGGTGCCAAAGGGTTAAAGATTATTATTTTTTTGTAAGACCTTACACTATTCTGCATATACACCAATATATCCTGAAAATTTCAGTTCAATCGGATGGCGCGTCCCTGAGATTTTTTCACTGAAATTTTTTGAATATATATATATATATATATATATATATATATATATATATATATATATATATATATATATATATATATATATATATATATATATATATATATATATATATATATATATATATATGTATTTATAGAAACATAAATTTTTGTCCAAAGTTATTTTAATACTAATGTTCTTCTTCGAACATTAGTATAAATTAGAACAATTTAACATGATAATGAGCTATCACTTCAGGGCTCTGCCATCCAACTTACACATCAAAATTATTTACTCTTCAAAATCGCAGCTGGTTTGGTAGCAGTTCGAAACCCTGTATTGGTACAAATATCGTCAATAAATGTGGTTGTTTTTGGTTTATTTTAAAGGGAAAATAAATTTAGCTCCCCTTTTGATACTTATTATGATGAAAAATATGTTTGAAAGACACCTCTACAAGTAAGTTTAACTTCAATTTTTAAAAAAACTGGTATATGTTTTACATTTCACCTAGTAGAGTGTTTCTACATTAGCTGAATAAATACAGCTGATTAAGAAGTTATAGCTACAATTTGAAGTAAAATGATTAGATAATTAGTCTAATGTTTTCAATTTTCCTGAAAGTTGATTTGACTGTTCTAACTATGATTTCACTTTCCCATTTTTACTATCATTTTCTGCAAAAAAAAATTTGTAGTAGTCTAGAAAATATTCAAGAGTTTATTTAGGAGACGGAAATTAAAAGACAAATCTCGGTGCACCCTAACTACACACTCCTTAATGCATAGTTTCCAAACTAAAACCTTTTCTTATATTTATGCATGTAATTTTTTTCAATTCTTCGTTGAAATAGTAACTATGCTTCAAAGTGAAATTAAGAGAAATCTATTTTACGAAGAATCACCTCGCGTGAAAATCAAATGACTGATTATGAACATTTACCGATATTTCGAGACATATTTGATGAATTTGATCGTTCGATTAGAGTTTGACTTATTTGTTCGAAACAAAAGTTCGAAAAATACAAATTTTCTTCATCGTTTTAACTATTTGTAAAGTGATGTCGATTTTAAAGCTGCAACTCTATATTATCCAATTCTTAAATTAAGTTCAGAGCGATTACATTATATTACATATTCATTACAATTTTTCACCAAATACATTCGCATTCATAAGCTTTGAATTATAAAAACATACCTCGAATCAGCCACTCATCTTTAATACTTCCGCAAAATGTGAAATGAACCAAACCCGATTCCCATGTTTCACTCAAACAGATTTTCCAGAGCTGCACGGCCGTTTTCCATATCGTAAGCACAAATAAGCTTCAATTGAAAGTTTCTATTTCAGCCATCAGTATCTGCATTAAATGGATTTTTCTCGGGATTTTCCTCGCTTAATTCACGTCTCGAAACATAGGCAAAAAATGTTTCCGTATCTCTAACTTCACACTTGTTTTCGCCTTTTTATTTCACACTACCCTTGTAGAGAAGTAAAATGAGTGTTGTTAATTTTCCAGCTCAATTACTTTGTAAGATTCCTTTTCGCCCTCGATATGCTTTAAACAAGATTAGAAGGCCGTTGATGACGATACTGCCAGCACGAGGGTTCTACGAAAAATCCTCACATAAATTCTTGCTGGATTAGGTATTCGAGTGTTCATTTTTGGTGTCGTTGGAATGATGATCCTGACACTTGGAGAAGATGACAGAATATTTTCCACTTCGTTGGAGGAGAAAGTGGAAGAAAATTCATTCGAAAATTTTAATTAGCACCTTAGCTGAACTTTTTGATGAATAGTAGGAAGGATAATGGTATTTTTAAAGCACTGCTAATTGGAGGTACTTTACTACGTACATTTATATCAGCTACACTGTTTTGAACACCTTTGCATTCTAGATCTCTGTGGCATGCTGCAAAAAAAATGAATTATTCTTACAGCCCTTGATTATGCACGTACAGAAAGCTTATTAATTCATTTTCAGAGCTTCACTTAACTCTCCGGATCATTGAAAAATTACGAAACAGCACTGCTTTAAGAATCGTATTTCATTTATCAATTTTCAATGTCTAGAAAGTAAAAACAAACATCCGCAAGCAATATAATTGGCTTCACACTCCAGAAATGCAGACACGACAGTACAATGCTGACATAAAACATCTTTATTCCCTCACGGAAAACCCTCAGCCCTCAGAAATCAGCGAGCACCTTTTGCACTGCTAGGACGTGCACAGCATTCCGATTCCGGTATAGTTGCCTTTTTGCGGATAAATTGCCTCCATATACACATGTTTAACGGATCAAAAAATGAGGGTACTTGCCAACACGAATCCATCTCGGAACGCATTCAATTACACATTGTTTTCAATTATTCGCCGAATGGTATGTAATCAGTAACTGAGACGAGAATCACTTGATATGCCACATGAAATCCCCCAAAACGCAAACGTGTCCGGAATTCCAGAAAACCGAACCCTTTTTGCCTGGTTTCATTATATCACCTTTTGAAATTTATCTTTTGCTTGAACTTGATATTCACTTCTGGAGCGCGCAGTATATGTACTCACAAAACTTTTCACACCGGTTGATGGATGGTTGGGAAAGTGAATAAGGTTTTGGACTTTTTTGTTAATTTATTGAAAAACTTGAAATGAATCAATCTATTTACACGTGGGGGATGCATTTTTTTTACTGCCTACAATAGACAAACCGTTTTTACTGCAAAAATAATTTTGCATAAAGTAGAGCAAGAAAAAATTGAAGAAATACTGCTAACTATCATTAGAAGGAAATCGCACTATGGGCCTCCAGGAACATAGAAGGAGCCTTTGATAATGCAAAACACGCTCTCTAGAGGAGGGATGCCCTTCAAGAAGTGGTAAAGTGGGCGAGTAAAATAATAAGGTATCGAAAGTGGGGAGAGGTGATGCTAAGGGCAGACACTAGGAGAGGATGTTTACAGTGAGGGGTATTATGCCCCCTCCTATGGTCCTTTAAAGTTGATGACCTTCTCATGACCCACAATAGCAAGAACCTAGCTGCTCTTGGCAATTCGTATGACATCACCGTAATAATAAGAGGTTCACACATAAAAACCTTGAGATACAGAATGCAAAAAGCCTTAAATGAAACAACCCAACGGTGCGGAGAAGAGAGTTTCTCTATTAATCCTCAGCATAATACCATTCACCAGAAAAACGAAAAATCAAAATGGGAGAATTGAATATTAGGGACACAGTTGTATGTGTGCAAGAAGAGGCAAAATATCTAGAAATCCACCAAGATAGTCCCTCACCTGGGACAATCATCTAAACAAATCCAATCAAATAAAGACCAAAGCAGACTTCGATAAGAGGTTCAAGGTCACAATTCCATCAACGGACAAATAGAAGAATGGCCCGCTTCCATCGTACAAAGGAGCGCAAATGTGGTATACGGATGTTTCAAAGACCAGTTGTGGAGTAGGAGCAGTGGTTGTGGGTCCCACGTGCAAAATGCATTTCCCTCTCGCACAAGAGGCCTCCATATATCAAGCAGAACTATTTGATTTACATCACAAATAATAAAGATAAGACAAACTAAAATGGTCAGATATAAGAGCATATCGGATAGATAAATGGCTCTCGAGGCTTCCAATCGTGACCAGATAAATTCAGCTATAATCTTAGAGATGAGAGAGACCCAAAATGAAATACGGGCACAGAGCAGGCTCGAGTTGATATGGATGCCCGACCATAAGGGGCATCAAGGAAACGAAAGCCACAGAAAGTGCTAAATTGCCTTTTACAGGTCCTTCTCCTTATTGCAGCTTTGCAAAGGGAAAAACATGAAGTAGGAATAAAATCGAAAGCCTCTTGCTTAATCCTGAAGGTTTAAAACAGTCAAAAAATACTTTGGCTTCGATAACAAAAGAGCGAAAAAAGCATTGGCTCTCTGCAAAGTGGCGTAAGAGCCCTTGTGGAGCAATGACAGGTCACTTTCCCTGCAAAAAGTATATCCACAGAATAGATAAGGAGCGGGACGAGTGCTGCAGATACTATGGGGAAATGACAGAGTGTGTAAAACATCTTCTCGCACAAAATTTAGAGCTCTTTGGCTCGGCTCATCCCTCCATCAAAAACATAACAAATGTATCGTCAAGGAACATATCCAGGTTCATAAGAAGCCTGGACCTCCAATAGGACATAACACAGAGGAGGCACAATAGAACCAGGAGGTTGCAGTGCTAAAGACTTTCCGAGCCCACTCCAGCTTATCAATCAATCAATCAAATTATTATTAGCTTCTTATAAAAGGCGTTAGTCAAACATGCAAATGCTAACGTTTACCATCGACTTTTTATCATAAGTTAGGTTAGCCTTCGCAAGACAGACTCCGGAGAAGGTACATTTAGGTGCACATGAATGAATTATAATACCACACTGTATAGTTCATAGCCCTTATTAAGTGAAGAGTCACTCAGAGTTCTTTATTAGTCATCTTCTTGTGTACCGAATGATCATGATCTTGTTTGGTTTGAGATCTGGTGCTTTAACCCCAGCTCCAATTTTTTGTTCATATCTCCCAGTTTGCTGGTAGGTACAAATTCGCTGAACGTTGATGCTAACAGGCTATCAGCTTCACTCTACGCTGTCACCACCTGGCATCAAGGTCCAGGATTTAAATGAAGAGGGTTTGATATTTAAAGTACCCTAGAATCAATCCTAATTCACGAATTATTTAAATAAAATTACGTCTCCCTAGAACTGATTTATGCTTTTGCCCTTTCTTTTCCTACGTTTGGGTGTTAATTTAACCTGTATACAATGTTTATAGTGCCTTGTTGTCTCTGAAAAAGGGTGTTCGTGATTTTACGTGGAAGGTTTCACAATAACAGTTACTGAAAAAGAAGTGAATTTTTGTGGGGCATTAGTCTCATTAATAGCAAACAATTTTATAAGGGGTTTCATGAAATTTCTCTAACAACTTGAAGCACATCAAAATTTTCAATCGTGCCAAAAACACACTAGTTTTCACTAGACAAAAATTACAACCATTAATAGTAAAAATAACTTCTCGAAACCGCTATGAGAATTTGAAGGAAACTAGTAGTCAAGTTCTAAAAAAAATGAAGGGCCAACTTTGAGCATTTTGGAGAAACCTTCGCAATTGTGGAAAAAGTTTTAAGAAAAACATCTTTGGAGTTTTACAAAAGTTAGCAGCCATTTATTACAGGGGTTCAAAAAATATTTGTTGGTGGAACTTACATTTTTTCTCAGGACGAAAACGGTTTTGTTCTTTGCGTAGAGTGCAAAACAAATAAAAACTAATATTGATTTTTTGAGGTATTCGACCCCCTCAAGCACTTTGTCTATTCAAAGACACTTCTCCAGCAACTTCCAGCTGTCCGATAAGATGATGCCATCACTCTTGAAAGTACCACCTTTGTGAGATCATCCTTGTGCCATCCATATAATGGAACGGTCGAGTTATGGCGGCAAAGACAGTTATCCGTTTTTTTTCGGCTCGTTTTGACCAGGACTTTTTTTTCCGACATTCTAGTAAGAGTAACGCTTTCTAATCAAATTTACATTTGTGAGGAATGTCTTTGGATCCCATGATCACAAATACAGCTAGCGTATCGCTATAGAGTCATTGCACGGAAAATCGATCAACGATCTTTGGTCGCTATAGTCAGATTTTCATGAAATTTTCACTATGAATATAAGTAGTTGAGTTATGTGCATGTTTGAAAAATATCTTATATTTGCGGTAATATGGCCTCTTGAAATTTTTGATAAACGACGGTTCGTGTTGCATTCAAAAAATTGTATAAAATCTTCTACTATATGTAGAGCCTTCAAATATGGCTTGCTGGAAAGGGTAAGGTGTAGGTATCCTAGAAAAAATAGTGCGAGAAACATCCTGGCCAAAAAGAATAAAAAGGATCATTCCAGTGTCTTTTATCTTTGAATATATCAAAATGCACACCTTCGATTTTCTTAATTTTTTATATACTGTAAACAATTATATAAGCTACAAATATGCAAAATTTCAAAGTGGAGCTCGTAAAAGTACATTTGTGAAAAATGTTTAAAGGTACGAAATACTATAACCGCCAAAGAAAATTTAAAGAAAATGGTACCGACACAAACAAGGTAAAGCTTACAATATACGTTTGATCTGAAATAGCTTCATGGTTGCTCTGCGTTTTTACACAAAACCAAGGTCTATAATTGAGAAAATTCATTTGTAAGCAATCACAAAACAAACGTAAGCAATCACAAAAGAAAGCAGATTCCTTTTCATTTACTAGCGGTATGAACAAATAGGAATATTTTCGGTTTTCCTTATCTAGGGTTTCTCGAACATATTATACTGTGCATATATTTTTAACTACTTCCTTTGTTTGTCTATTTTGTATATTTTTAAAACTTAAAATGAGGGTTAATTGCATTGCCTGTAGTTTAAATTGATTCCAAAAAGCTGCTTTCAGGGTATAGATCGGAAATAGTTGAAACTAACGAGAGTCGTGGGTTCATATAGATAAAATTTTTTTTCAAATGTACATTCTAAGAAGAAAGTTAAATAACTTTCCCAGCGTACTGTACAAAAATGTATTTCAAATAAAGCAGGAACTACCCACAGAAGAAACAAAAACAAATAATGAATTATCTATAGTAAATAATATCAAAGAAGAATATTCAAAAGCTAAAGAAAAGGAAACAAAGTGCTTACTTTTATCACTTTTTCCGACAAAGTGATGTCCAAATTTCCTGACACAACCTTGTATATGATTAAAAAAATTAGACGAGGTTATACTAAAAGTGAAGAAGTATAGATCCACATGTCGCTGGTCTCATTAAATCGTTCTATTGCAGCAATGCAAACAGCAGACTGCCTAAATACTTCAATTTAGCGGAAACATCGTGAGCACATTCTATCTCTGTATGCATTATACATCAAAACGTTAAATTAATGATTAAAGGATCAAAAATAAATTTTCTAACAAGGGGCTCCGATATAAGCTTGGCTAATTATAAGGACTTTTTATCTCTGATGATTTGCTCTCCTCCACAAACAGATTGGTATTTTGATAACTGCCAGGATTGCCCTGGATCAGCCGTTATTCTAAGTACATGTGAAAAAATATTTGATGAAAATTGCGTCAGTGGTATTTGTTATAAGCAACGGACCTCTACAGATCGTTTTACATTAGAAACTAGATTAGAATCTTCTGCAGGCTTTAAATAACATTGCAAAACAGTTTTTAAATCTAATTTTCAAACATTAAATTTTTTCGTACCATATTTTGTAAGTTTTACCTTGTATCGGTACCATTTTCTACAAATTTTCTTAAGCGGTTATAGTATTCCACTCCTTTAAAAAATTTTTGCGACTGTACTTTTACGAGCTCCACTTTGAAATTTTGCGCATTTGTAGTTTATATAACTGTTTACAATATATAAAGAAATAAAGGAAATCGAAGGTGTGCATTTTGAAATATTCAAGGATAAAAGACGCTGTTATAATCCTTTTTATCCTATTTGGCCAGGATGTTTTGCACACTATTTTTCCAGGATACCTACACCTTACCGTTTCCAACAAGTTATATTTGAAGGCTGTACGTAAAGTAGAAGATTTTCTACAGTTTGGTGAATGCAACACGAACCGACAATTCTCAAATAAATATTAAATATTTTCGAAAAATGTTTCATTTTCGATAATTAGCTCACTTGCCCTTCTGTATAACAAAATATTTCAAAATTTCAAGGAGGTGAGCTCAAAAATTATCTGAAAATTGGTCAATTTTCTATAGAACTAGCCTATATGTATGGGCAAAGTAGGGAAAATAGTCCTAATTGAAATATGTGCTCAGAGAGTCGGTTCAGTGTGAATCAAGAGTACTAATCAACTCAACCATACACAAATGACTTAACGGCTACGAAACGAAGATTGTTTCCTGACACTCGCGATACTTTTATGGGGACGGATATGATAATGATAGCCTGGCACCGTTCAAGAACAGATTTCATTTTGTCCCAACGCATCCGGAAGTCGTCTAGGTTCAGAATACTAAAATATGCAGCCTAGCGGTTAGAATCATGGAATTGTTTATGGACGAAAGGATTACTGTCATAGTAATTTGAAAAAGTGATCGCTTTAGATGGAGTAGCCCCTCGTCTTGCACTACCAGAATCATTGTATAAGGTTAGACTATTTGGCGTTATCCAACACTACGTTTGTGATTCTGATTGGTGAAGGGTATTAAACTGAGATACAATAAAGGCTATTTGGTGTGTGGAGTAAATTTTTGCAGAAATTATTTTCTAGGCAAATGAATGCTCTGAAACGTAGCAAAACGTATTCAAATCGTTTTTGATTTAAGTTAGATTTGCAAACATATTGTCTCTACATTTCGTATAAAATTCAAGACAATCCAGTATTACTTCTTACTAAAAGATAAATAAAGCATTGCTTTCCACCATAGTTTTCACATTATGTATGCCAATAAGATGGTACGTTAATAAAAAAAATCGAGCATATGATTTGACGATAATGATTTGAATCAAGAACAAAAAAATCGCATAATTTATGGATCATCCAGCATAAACAGGACAGTGCTGTTTCACTTTACAGACATATGAACTGAAATAAAATTGAAGAATTCAATTATTGAATAAATTTTGTTTCTAATTAGAACTATCTCTCAGACACTGAAGCGGTTAACAATCAAATCAAACCACTTATTTACTAATCTTTTTCATTAAATAAAATTTAAACATTGCGTAGGTACTTCAAACTTACTTGAATGTTTCAGTTAGAGTCAGTAGATAAAACCAATCATCGATACGCTTCAAAAACTTCAGTTAAAAAGTAAGACCTATAAGCAATTCAGGCATATAGCTTTAAACAGCCCCTTCAAAAAATGAAAAATGCAGAATCAACTCTTGATTGTTCATGGACAAATTCTATATTGTCATTTTGACGAACTATTTTTCTATTATTTTGACGAACTATTTTTCTATTTTCATCAAAAAATTTCAGTGAAAAAATCTCAGGAATGCGCCATCCGATTGATCTGAAATTTTCAGAATACATTAATGTATATGCAGAATAGTGTCAGGTCTCACAAAAAGCTAATAATCTTTAGCCCTTTGGTGCCGGCGGCCATTTTAGTGATATTTTAAATATACCTATTTTTCTGTCACAAAATAGCTTTTGCAAAAATAAAGTCTACATAATGAATTCTGAACGTGTTTTAAATGTGAATATGATAATGTTTTTGAAATTTTTAACCCTATGTGTACGCTAGGCGCCTAAAATGAGATTGGGAAAATTTGAAAATTTTTGAATTGTGATAACTTCTTATGAGATTATCAGATCATTATGAAACTTACAGAACATATAAATGTTACTAAGATGCACACTTGCGTAGCTTTTCATGACCGTGCTAGCAACCCTGTAGCTATGGCGGCATTGAAAGTGAAAACATTCAAACCACCGAATCTCCTAAAATTTGTCTGTTTCTTAGAATGAAAACCAACTTGTATGCAAATCTTAAGCTTTGTTTAAACAGTCAAGGGTAAACTTTGGAGTTTTCATGTCGGGCAAGAACGGTAACCCTCTCCCAATTTACCTATAATTTTAGCATCAAAAACTTTTGTTCACGGGAACTCACGAACTAATAATCAGCTACAGTTGAAATTTACAGAATATATTGGAATTTAGTAGGAGCAGCTCTGAAAGAAGCGATTTTGAATAGCGGGCAAGACCTGTGATAGTGGTGCCATCTTGAAAAATTACAAAGAAAAAAAACTGCTTTTTGCCCTATGCATTCTGATTTAGTAACCAGATTTTCATGAAATTGACACAGTAGCTGAACCTTACTCTAAGCCGTGTTTGATTCAAAGTTGGTTGAAAAAATCCATTGGTGCTGCCAGCTATGGTAATTTTTGTGTCTTTGGTTTTAAAAATTCGCTCAGGAAAATAAAGCTTTTTGCCCTTTGGCTTCCAGTCCAGTCCCGAAATCAATACGAATTTCGTACATTTAGTGAAACCTATTATAAGCATTATTCAGGTCAAATTTAGTTGAAAAGCCACGATAGGGTTGCCAGTTATTGTTGGTTTTGTGTTTATTTCCAATATCTTTCTTAAGCGATTTGATCGTAAAATTTTCAAATGGTAATGATATTGTAATGACAATGTACAGCAAATATTAAGTTTTCGATTATTTGAAAAATGCCGCGGCTGGTAGCCCTAAATTTCTTTATACTCCTATAACTTCGAACGCAGTCATCGGATCGAGACGAAATTCGCAGGGTAGGTTAATTTCAACGTGATGCAGATGTGATACTGGCAAAAGGTTGCCAGCACGAGTCTGTAGTGCTATTTCTGTATCAATAAATGCTTACAGTTAGTATTCATACCGGAAACATTTGCAATGAAAATAAGTAACCAATGTTTCAATTCCCAAAGTTCGGCAAAATTTTCGGATCGCAGCCCCAAACACCAACTTCAGTTACAGTGCTGCAGGCACTAAGCATTTTCTTCAATGATGTTATATGAGATGCTGCTTTCAAAGTTTTGTGAAATAAGCAACTGGTAATGAATATAGTTAACAAGTGTTTTGCTCTCATAAACTTTGAAATTCATGCCAGTGGTAATATCTGAAACCTTTCCACCATATGAGTTATAATGCATTCTTGAGACCAAAGTAAAACGAGGTGTTTGGAAAATTTTGACTGTAATAAGCAGCTCGTGTGGTAGAATATGCACTCAAAATCTGCACGATTCTTCTACTGTTCTTCGAACATTAGTGTTTCTAGCGGTGCAGGTGCGCTAGAGTTTTTTTTCTTCTAAAATAGTAGACTTTGGACATAAAAGCTTACGCCAAATTAAAGTCCTTCAACAGATCCGACCTAATATATACAATTTGAAGTATCAAGTTCTTGTAACACGCTAATTTCTGAAAAATGAGACGCGATGAATAATTTTTTCATCATTTTCGTTTTCCATTTTCATTTCTGTTTTCACACACATGAAACACGACCAGTTTGAATGAACTGAAAACTAATATTACCGTGTAACAGGCTCTTGTGCAAGATAAGAATAACTACATTTGTCATGGAAACAGTTTATTCAACTTACAAACGGATATCCGTATATTTTATGAAAATCCACAAAGAAAGCTTACTTAGATGCAACAAGACACTTCAACTACATTTGCTCCTCCCAAGAATACGAAGCGTATCAGAATAACTATATCTCATGTGACTTTATCAACACAAAAACTAAACAAATCCACTATGATACTTTTACGCAATTGCCTTTGTTTCGCACAGAAACGAGCAGTCCAAATATGTTGCCTAAATGTACCAACACGACTCATTTCTTCTCCTTCAACATGAAGCAAAAAAACCGTTTTCATTTATTGTATCATATGTCGCAATCATAAATTTTCCACAGCAATTTCCCACATGTCCCAATAAATTTCGGAAATCATGCGAAAAACTAAATCTCGCTCGTGGTAAGATTTGCAGCAGGCATAGAATCAAGCAAAACGGGTCGAGTTGAGTTGGGACTGGAATCGAAAATATCTCTTGCGCGAAAATTCGTCTCACTCGAAGAACTATATGCCCAAGCGCAACTTTTAAAAATTCCAACTCGGGACATAGGGAAAAGTTGAAAACCTTTTTGCGGTAAACGAACCCGTATTTGCTTGTTCTTCCAGTTCTGTTCTCGTTCTACGTGTAACTGAGCTGAATAGGCGAGGCGAACGAGATGAGATGCTTGCTGTTGTGGTCCATCTTTCACTCGAATTTGAAGTCTAAATAAATTGGTTGTGCCAACGGACGGTTATGTGTTGTCAAGCTTAATAAAAAAGGTAGGCAATTTATTAGACCCTATTCAGCAAATTCTTTGCTTAGATAGCCACTTTGGGAGTCAGAAAAGATTCAAAGTTTTTGTGTGCTCTTCATTCGCATCGAGTGACGGGCAAAAGTTGTCAGAAACTTCCAATGCTCGTAGCAAAACGGTTTCGAACTATGCGCGGGGATGTATGAAGGACACTCAACGATCTGTTGCTGGCATTCGTTAAATTATCTGGTTTTTCTCATTATGTTGAAACCTACTGGTACCACGAGCGATTCAATGTAATTAAATTGAAATTTTCAATTTGCTAATGCATATTGAAGCTGATTTATTAGCCAAAAAGGGCAATTTACTCTTGAGACATGAAAATGTAGTTCTGTCTTTCATCAGATTTACCTTGAAAAACAAATGAATTTTGAGTTTACAAATGAACAGCTTATACCCACTATCCTAAACTCATTTGTTCTACTTTCTATCGCCATCATTGACCTTATTAAGAACTGAGCTCCAACTGAAAAGCATTCCATTTAGCAAAATAACCATATTAGAGCCTAAATCTTTTCCAAGTCTTACTTATTCAAAGCCCCATCCTAATTACACTACCCTTAAAGAAAATTGAGACTCAGCATCAAAGGGCTTGCGTCTTCGTATTACAAACTCATAAATACAATCACCTATACAGCCTGAAAACATCAGAGCAAAAGTCATATCACTTCATTACAAATACTTATCAATTTCAGCTTTGATACGATCTAAAGGTACCGTTCAGCAATGACAATAAAACGGTCAAAAGTTACATCTTTCTGGAAAACTGAAAAAGCCTGAAAATACAAGACCACTAGAAATTTCAGCTAAAAGGAAAGTTTATTGATGGGACCGTAATGGGGCAAGCGCCTTCAATCGCAATAAATTATTCAAAGTAACTTTAACTTCCGATGAAGCGGTTAGAACGAATATAATGCGGTAAATATTCGACTTTCTACGACATTTATAGAGTCCTGCTCAACATCATAGGCAAAGGGCGAAATGATATATGGCAAATGTTTTATAAGGATGATGGTTTGTCTGTTTGAAATTCACAAAAGCCAAGAAACAATAAATAATCTTGAGGTCGGTGTCTTTGGGGCTCTAGGGTTATCTGGGGAAAATCGTTTGAGATCACTTGCATACTTGTGGATAGCTGAACCACTTAAAAGACGGAAAACTTTTCAACTTAACTTGAAATGTTTACCCTCTCGGCATTTGTGTCGGCAACTGGAAGTATACATTACTTATGCGTCAGCCAAGAATGTGATGCTCTTTATGTGTAGAAAAAAATGTACAAGGCTCAGTGGCATGTAAACACATTTTACATTAACTTCCTTGAAGCATTTAATTATTTATTCATTAATTCATTCGTCGACCTACCACCATCAACTTTAACTACTCATTCCATTTTGAACGGAAATTGACTCTTAGTTACCTGCTTTTGGATGCCAGCAACATTCCTACATTTCATTTATGTACTTTACAATACGCGAACGGTAAGTGGAACAGCCCATTAAGTACCACTCTGTGGCTTGGGAGCGAAATATTTCGCACACAAGCACTCTCGAATTGAGTTCACAGGACGAGCTGAGTCGATTTGGATGTGCTGAACGCACATTTACTTATATGGCACTTTTGACGAGTAAAACATCTTGAAGTCTTGGAAAAATCGCTTTACTTTTTTATTGTTTGATTACTTTCTCAGCAAATACGCGCTTTCGCATATTCATGTTTTTCTTACGTATAGGCTCACATCAAACACCATTCGGGCTGATGAAGTTTATATTGGGTAGTGAGTGCACAGTCTGTGTTGCAATGCATCATGATGCAAAGTTTGATTTTAAAGTAAATTTCCACTTGCAAAACATTTAATACTACCACATAGAGAAATGTTTTCTGTATCTAAAGAAGATGGAAGACACCTCACATAATCATCTAAAATTTGATTTCCTAAATCTGCTAACCACACACACTAACAAATACGCAACAGATAATTCAATTCAATCTTGAGCTCTAAATTAAAAAAAAACATTTCAGCTGACCAGCTTCAATTGCGGCTATCGATGGCAAATCCCATTAAGTATAATATTGCTCACAATTTCACACTATGTATTCGCAAGAGTTTAGACTCTTCTGTAATTTTTCTTTGGTCCAAAGAAGAAGAGCCATCCCCCACACATTTACGTGATTTCAGTAGAAGGTCCTCAGTCCCCGGTCGGTATTTGCGAATAAGAACTTAGAATGTCCGTTGCTAGCACCAAGCCTGAAAACAAGTCAGTAACAAGAAAGAGACATCCAGCCTGAACGTCAACATTCCCGGAATAAATGATGTGTAATGCCCTGGGAATGGAGTGCAGTGCTTATCAACAAAGACATGTATTGTACAGGCCGCAATTATTCTCATAATATATGTATATGCCCTAGGAATCATCGACCGGCGTCGCAACGTTATGATCGTTACCGGAAAGTTCCGATCCTAAAACGTCAAAGGAATGTGGAAAATCTGCACAAAAGATTTAAGAAAAGCGATCGTAAATTTTTGGTGCGTTGAAGCCAGACTATACAGGTTGAGCGTGAGGCTAACCCTATCTCATCGTAAAAATGTTCACTAGCCGCCAAATAAGAACAATAAAGAATTCCATGATGGACACAACGGAACAACGATTTGCGAATCTTCTTAGGAATATAGTAGCCTAGTTGAAACAGTACTAGCCTCTTGTATATAAGGTCTCTGGTTTGAATCCAGGTTTAGCCGAGAGACCGCGTGCTGAGCATATAATATATAATACAAATATGGTGCTGGTATGACAGTCTTGCAAGAAATGCAGTGGAGGAGCTGGTATTTTTTAGAAGGACTATTGTAGCTACCATCCAAGGCTACACATGCTCGGGACAGTTTTCTTAGTGAGCGATAAAATGAAACTTATAAACATAGACTACACAGCTATCAATGTATTCTGCGGATGCGAGGCAAATTTTACTGCACCAACGCCGGTAAGGTGGTGTCTACCGCTGATGAAAAGGACATCGTTTTTGAAGAGAAGAAGTAAGCTCTTAGTACCTGCCCCTAATATATCAAAATTGTACTGAGTCATTAAAAACCTACCAGAGAGCCATGAATGCTGGAATTAGTGATGATATGAGTAACCCTGGAGCTGAAGCGCATTGTGAACAACGTCTGGTAACATCTGAAACTCACTATCATTGATAAGATTACAAACATCTTAGGCCGTAGTCACAGAAAGGGTCAGAACGACTTGTTTGCCGGAAAAAAGGGCTCTCGAACTTGAGCAATGCAGGAAATAACCACATAAGACACTTAAAATTTTCCAACAAGTCCGCAAGAAAAGATAGTACACCGCCCGTTGTTCGGCTTAGATCTTATTTCTGACTAGTCGAAAATACTGGTTTGATGGATTCAGTATTTTGAGTCTCAAGAACGAAAAAGGTGATCAGTTCGAGGCTGATGATGGAAGAAAATTGGCTCGAAAAACAATTCAAGAAGCTCTCCATGCAATCCAACGGTACACAAATAACAAATCGTCCCACCGAAGCAGCTAATTATAAAAGCAAAAAACTACTTCAAGTAACAAATCGACTAGGGCTGAAAACAAGGAATTGTGAAACTATGCCTGACGATTGGCACCTGATCCGTCCCACACACGAGAAAGGAAACGCCTCTGATTTTAGCCATTATAGAGTTGGCACGATGTTGAGTACTATCCATAAGATGTTCTTCACCATCATTGCAAAAAATCCACAATGAATGCGCTACACCATATTAAGGCAGCTAGATTCATACCAAGGCCATTTGCAATCAATAACGATCTTCGAAATCATTGTGCATGTGCCAAACGTGGCACACTAGATGACTACAAGTGGCGGTTTGCGTTATTGCGCCTATACTTTTTGTTTCAAAGTAGGCACTTTAAACAGCATTCATTTTCGTATTTCCAAACTCTAAGTGCTCTCAATTTATTAAGGTGATCACGACAACTGGTCACATCAGTCACGTATGCACTGTGTGCTGGTGTCTGATGAGAATTAGTGGATACTTTCGAAACCACTTTGTCAAGTAAAATTTTCAATGTAAATAAAAAAAAAACAATTTTAATCATCCTTCAAAAACAATTCCAACAAAAAACAGCAATTTACATTTTTCTTAAGGTAAACTAAAATAAAATAACATATAAGAACAAAATAACATGTCCCACACTTTTGTCTGGGGTTCAATTTGAGGCGGAGATTCCAAGCAGAGGAAATAAGGTTTTTTTAAGAATTTAGCGCTATAATTAAAGCACTGATTTTAGAGAAACTCGAAGAATAGTAATTGGAAAATTTGTTGAATATTTTACAATATCTATTTATCGGTTCATAAACAGAGTGAATGCTGGTGGTCATATTGGAGACGTGTGTGCCTAATCTGTCTTGCAGAATTATTGGCCGTTATGTTATTGCAAATATATCCACCTTTTGTCAAGCTCCCTAATTACAAATAAAATGAGCACAATAACGTTCTCCTTGAAGAAAGTGTTGGCAAATTTAAAAGACTTAGCTTGTAACTATAGGATGGAAAGCTTTCAAATTCACGAGAACGGTATAGATCTCTCAGGGCACAAATGAACAATCTCCTTTTGGATAGATTCCAGTCTATCGCTATGAATATTGAAAGTAGAACTCCACACAATGCACCCATAAGGAGGAACTAAATATAGAGAGTAATTTTGCGACCCAGATGTTCTTGAATTCTTTCGTGCGCCTTGCTGGCTGAAAATTAGAACGAAGCTTCTTATCCAGAACGACATCGAGGTCCATAACACTATTTACATTCTTCTGCAGCTGATTAATCAAAACTGACAGTAGAGGTCTTACGGGAAAAGCATATGTCATGGCATTTGTCAACGTTCAGAAAAAGTTTATTTCGGGCACGTCATTGTTCAAGCTATAAGAATTTTAACTGAAGAAATTTTGAATCAGATTCCGACTGAAAAGTGTGGTGCATCTGTTTTTATGCATACACCTTGTTTACTTTGAAATAAATAAATAAATTAAAATAAATAAATAAATAACAAGTCAATTGCCATTAATAACAAATTCCACTGGGGAAATTGCATTTATAACAACTTCAGTTTTGGCAAGCAAATGTATAGTTGCTTGTAACTTCTACGTTATTCGGAGCCCAAATTCTGTTGACATGCTTTTTGTTTTGACGTGACGCCAAAAGTAATGTTGGTAGGAGACATTTTGATTCCGATGAAATTTCACCCACGCTGGGCGCAGTTTTTTTTTCAATTTTTAATCTTCCAGAACCTTTATTTAGCTTCCACTTTAGTTTCAGTTGGAGTTGAATTATGTATTTGAAGTATATGATACCGTTTTTTTTTTCAAATAAAAACTGTAACCTCTAAAGTTACTCAAATGGCAAAGTCTTGTGCCTAGTAAATGTTCCATAGTTTCACACGAGATGATTCTAATACATTAAATCTACCAGATGAGGGCCTGATTTAGATAAATTTAGTTAACATTGGATGTTATGTGAAACTTCGCTAGCTGAATTTATTTCAACAAGTGGGGAATTTCATCTATTATAAGATAAGATGAGCTTTTTGACCATTTTTCAGTTTTAAGGTCATTTTAAATCGAAATCACATGTTTTCGGACTTCTTTTTCAATTTCACTGCACGGATGCTAAATAACATTGAAACGGGACGACTGAGTTTGTGTTTTAATCACTGGTGGGCAAATACAATTTAGCATCCATATTTCCTTCTATGAAGTGTAAGTTTCCGCAAATAAGACCTCCTAATCCAATATTCCGATCTTTAAACTCTTCATTTGGCTTTTTCCATAGACAAACTTTTCGATCTGACCCGAAGATATTAAACTTTTTCTCGTCTGCAAATGAAACCATGCGCAGATAGCCAAAATATTTATTCGCACTTCTTTTGCAAATTGTGATCGCAATTGCTTATTTCCTTGAACCCTGCCATGTAAAAAACCCGAGAACTCTTCTTAATGTTCGCGAATTTGATTTTTTACAAAAGGAGTTTTCTCGATCAACTACTAGTTTTGGCGCACTTAATTTTGGGTTGCCCTCAATCCTTCGCAATATCTCCCTTTTGAATCTTCTCCCCGAATATATTTTCTACTTGCTTTGATTTCCAATATATTTTTCGTATCATTCATTAATGTGCTGAACAATTGAGCGCAATTTAATGGCAATATCACAGATTTCTCGCGGAGTTTTCCTACGTTTGAAATGATAAGTTATAATATTTAGTGCTTCCACGCTAGTTTGTCGAAACATTGTTTAAATTTTATATAGACTGATTCACGTGAATGACAGATATCAACTAAAAATCAACTAACAAATTGGGAATATATGCTCCCAATTTGGGAAGTACATTTAATTGCAGGGTTTTTATCCATTTTTTATGACAGGTACTGTACATTGTGAAAAATCCTATCTTATTATGTTGAACTAATACTATAATATAATTTATCAGTAAAGTTCTAGTGGAAGGGTCATTAAAACTTCAGTTAATGACTGCATCATTTTCACCGTTTGCAACTGTATGTTTTTAAACAAACATACAACGTTCACATGAATTTTACGTTTATATTAATATATTGAATAATATCGCCTGCTCGAACTGTAAATCAGCGTGGCCAATGCGAACAGCTCGCCTGATTTCCTGGGAAAGTGCGATTTAATACTCGTCAAATCAATACGAAAATTTCTTCTGGATTATCTTACCGTCAAGATTTGTCAGCTCAGCACAGCTAAAAGTTTCTAATGTAAATCTTACGCTATGTAATGAACGTAGCTGGAATTTAGTAAAGGTCAGTAAATACATATAAAACACTGAATAATACTTCAAATAAAATTAAACAGAACATTTCTTATCATCTTAATTTGGCTTTTGAATGACCCTACGTGACTAATAGAAAGTGGCTATTATTTTGAATATGTAATTTTGGATAGTTTTTCAATATATATATATATATATACATATACATAAAACAATTAAACAAACCACCGCTCAAAGTCTGTCAGGCAACACAAACTGTAGCAACATCAGCAAACTAACCAATATGCGCTTGTGTCCAATTCGAATCACATCTATTTTCCGGAATGGAAAAAACAGCACGTAAATACTGACACACAAACACACCACGGTAGAAAGTGGGAAAAGCCAAAATGGACGTGACCGACATATATGAAATGTTGCGTCTCGTCATCGCCCCGGTACGTTGACTAGCGGAAGAAGGAACCAAGCAAAGCATCAAGCAGGGTAGGTACATGCAAAAATTCATCATGGAACACAGATTGTTGGAAACAGACACGACAGCCAACAAACACCCACACACAGACGCACATAATAGATCTTCACACGCATAATGGACAAGACGTGACCCAATTGTCTTCCTTAGAAAGTTATATATTTGGCCGTCAACTGACCGCAATAGCATGAAAGCAACAGCTCTCCTGGACCAGTTTTGGATTTCTTTCCATTCTATCAATTATCCATTTGCTATTGGAGTTGGTTCGAAGCAGTCCTTGACCGAAAGGTTCCTTTGGTTCGTTCAGCTCATCGCTACGAAACACAAAGCGAAAATTCATTTGCTTGTTAGAAAATTGTCACCAGATGTCTTGTGATGAGGAGCCAGGAACAGCTTTTATATACTGGACGGATTTGCGTTTTGGCAGAGTTTCTTAACGCTGCCTAGGGGCTATGTTCCGACAACTAGCAAACCAATAAGTATACGGAGTTAATGAGAGACGAATACCAAAAGATAATTAGATTTACGCTATCGAATTATGTCAAGGATCCAACACATTGTACTTCAAAAAATGCTGAGGAAATGTGAAAATTTCAAAAATTGGTTTTCTTTTTTCTTTGAAGAAAGCTCCCAAATGATGCTTTAGTTGCTGTGAATGAGGTGCAGATAATGAGAACAATATTATACAAATATTTAGGATTTGATAGAGAAAACACTTAAAAAAATTCAGGTTTTGCTTGTTCAGATTTGTTTTACATTCAGAGATAGAATTTGTGTGGTGCAATCATTAAATATTGTGAAAAACGTCTGAAATAAAATTGTTTATTACTTAATGTTTTATTAAACTTGATTGTACTGTAATCTAGGCTAGATGTGGAAGCCTAGGTGCATGAAAATTATTGAAGAACTATTAAAGATTCATATTGAGTTTAAAACTATTTGAAAAGATTGAAACGAAAAAGTGAGTTTTTTTATTGCTAAGCTGGTAATTGTCCCTTAATTTGAATTTTATCACCGCAAACATTTATATTTCAATTCGAATTAATTTAATGTGATTAATTATATTTTTTAGCTATCATGTAATAATCGATTTTATAATATAATAATCGATAGCTATAATATAATAATCGATTTTTCTTTCAAAACCATTAATTATTTCGATTTCTTGACAGATATCGATAATTTGAAGCTAAACTTCCTTCTTCCTCAATAAATTTGAATCGATCAGAGATCATTGAAACTCCAACGCCTGAGCAGTTAATTTATCTCATCAGATAAGGTGTCGCATGCACCTAGAAAAGTAAATTGATTTAGTTTATTGATTCCTACACTAGGACACAAACGTACTTCAGGATCTTTCATGCAATTTTTCATACACTTTTTAACGTAAAACGACTTAATATTTTGCCTAAAATATAGCAAGGTTCAAAAAATCACAAAAAATTGAACAAGACATTTTAATTCGCATGAAAACATGCATCAACAAGAGTATGGGAATAGTGTGCAATTAAATTACAGCTATATTCATACTTCCAAGAAGAATATAATGAAAAATTAAACACATATATAAAAGACTATTAGACTACACAAACGAGAGACCATGTTAAATTTTTATATGAAAAATTGCATGAAAGATGACATAAAATTTTGCATGAAAAGCTGCACGAAAAACGTTAAAAAATTCAAATCATACGATAAATTAAAAGAGAATATATCTGATATCGCATGAAACAAAATCGCATTCATACGTGCGTTGTTTTACTCCGGTAGAGAACAGAATAGAACTATGCCGCAAATATAACGATCTAGTTCAGAACAGCGGTGCATTCGCTAAGATTGCAATAAAGTTTTTTTTTCTTGGGGAGCGAATGTCAAAAACTTTCTTCGAGCAATGCAAGATTATGTAAGATTCGTACTCACTAAAAAACATCAACCGCCGACGACGGAGGTTCGAGCCGGAACCGCTTTCGCATTACTTCAATTCGGCCGTGCCACTTCCACCTATCAGGTGTCCCATTGGCTTACTTCCGTTCTTTCAGGCTTTCAGGAATCTGTGAGGCATCCTTCCTCTTTTTTAAACGCAATATCAGCTCTACATATGCTGACACAGCTGACCAGGCGTCATCTCCACGATTGACTTTGGCGTCACAGGGCCAATTGCAGAGAAAAGCTTTTGTCGCTCCCTTCCGAAGCGGGCGCAATGGAAATAGGTAAGCAAAGCGTCATCACTTTCCTTAGCACAGTACTTACAGAACTCCGTCCTGACTTTCCCCATTCTGTGAAGATATTTCGTGAATTAGTCATGGCCCGATAGGAATTGGCACAGGTAGAAGTTTATTTCAACGTGGTCGCGATTAAGCAGGGCGCGAATTAGCCTAATCGTCCATGCTCCCTTCGAGCTCGTACCCCACCGCTCCTCCCAAAACTCAAGCGTTCGCGCCCGTGTTACTCGCGCTATGAATTGCTGTATTTTCTGTCTATAAATTGCTGAGAAAATAACGAGTATAAACTACCACAATCGATAGAAAATAGAAAAAGAACTTACAGAAAATTACTTCCTTTAAATTTCTGCACATTATGAGGGCTTTGTCTAATTTCCTAACTACCAAAACATTCAACATAACCTTGAAAAAACCAAAGTCACCTCACAGCAAAAAAGACAACTTCTCTTGAGCTTCTCTTTTTTCTATCAGCACATTCTATAGTTCAGCACGTGAACTACCAATAAGGAATAGAATTTCTGTACTAGTGAATTCACTGGGACAGGTGTGTTGTTGCTTCCAATGCGTCTGTTCTATGCTCGATAGAGGAGCAAAAAAACGCAGCTCATGATTTCATGAATAACTAAATGATCAATTGAACGAAAACTGTAAATTTTATGGAAAATTGCACTAAAACATTTATGAAATTTGCTTTAAAATTTCATTGAAAATTATTCGAAAATGTTACAGAAAACCGCGCGAAAAAATTTTATTTTAAATTACGTGAAATCTGTATGGTAAAAATATGAATTATTGCTCGCCTTATTGCTTGGTAAAGCACAAAAATAACAACGAAAAATGACATAAATATTTGAACGAAAAATTGTTCTTTAAATTTCTTGAAAACAAAATGTTTAGAAAATAACAAATTGGACCATAAATTTCGTGAAATATTCCATGAAATAATTTTTTTTTTTTTTGAAAAATGGCATAGAATATTGCATAACAATAAAAATAACGGCCTGACAAACCACTACTGAAATCGCAAATAAAATTCATTCAATTGTTCCTCTGCTTTTCATAGAATATTTTATTTTAATTTCTGGCCAATTGAATCTGAAATTTCATTTTCAATAGTCTGCACAAAAACCTTGTAATTTTTTATATTATTTGCATAGATTATTTTCCAAAAAGTTTAGTTTTATTCACAATTTTCGCCAATTTTGCGTATGATTAGGCTATTGCCTGAAAATTGCATGATATTCACGGATTTTCATGGAAAAGTTGGATAAAATATCGCATGAAAAGTTGCAAAAACTTGCATGAAAAGTTGAATGGAAAATTGCAGGGAAAACGGCATTAACAGTTTCACAAAAACATGCAATTTATATTGCGCAGGCAATCGCCTGAAATAAAATACGTAAATTTCATTCAAATTATCCAACTTATGAGAAAATCGCTCGAAAAATAACATGAAAAGTTGCACGAAACATCAGATGAAAACTTGGACAAAAAGTTGCGTAAAAATCTGCATTCACAATAGCGCATATAATTGCATAGAAAGTCACATAAAAAGTTTGTCTATTTTCAACTACTTGGAAAATATTATGAAAACCTGCTCCAAGTATGGCGTGAAAACCTTCACATCATAGAAACTTCATAGATAAACATTTTCATACAGAATTACATAAAAAAACTGACATAAAAAGATTGCCTTAAATTTGCTGTAAAATGTTCACATTGGACACTGTATAAAAGTTTGAAATTTGTTTTACTTTTAGGTTTTCGTGCAATTTTCAATAAATTTCATCCTAAAATTATCTTTCCTACTTTTCAAATAAATGTTCAATCATTTTTCATGCAATCCTCGCAAACTATTACAAGCTAGCTTCCTGCAGTTTCTTAAGGAACTTTTCGTTAATGCATAAATGCCAGATTGCGTTCAATTTCCTATGTAACTGTTGGAACAAAAGTCAATCATTTTTACTTTCATGCAATAATTTTTCAGTTCCTAATAACTATTCATGCAAATTTTCAATCGAATTTAATTTCCCAAGTGACTTTTCATTGCATTTTCTATGGAAACTTTTATGCGATTTCCCATGAAATCTTTCATATTGCTTCCAATACAACCTTTCATGTGATTTCCCTTGCAACTTTTTATTTAATTTTCCATTACACTGTTCATGCACTCTCGCATGCAAGCTTTTACGCTATTTTCCCTGAATATTCTAATGCAATCCTTGCTACATCTTTTCACGCGATATTCGATTAGCTTTTTCATGCAATTTTTGACTAATTTTTCCATGCAATTTTCCATGAATTTTTAATGCAAATTTCTTTGCACTTGTTTACACCATTTTCCATGGGAATTTTGTACAGCTTCTCATGCAAACGTCTCAAGCAAATTTGCTTGCAACTTTCCATACAATAATCCGTTTAACTTTTTTGCCAGTTTCCTATCCAGCTTTTGATACAGTTTTATGCAATTTCCAATATAATTATAACTTTTCATTAAAATTCCCATGCAACTTTTTATACGGATTTCCATGTAACATTTTGTGCACTTCGTCCAGCAACTTTCTATTCAATTCCGCAAGCAACTTTTCATATAACTGCTAAGATTCAATTGAATATTTGGTGCATTTTTTTCATACAAATACTACATGAAATTAGGTAGGGACGGACACCAACAGGCCGTTTAATCTGATTCAACTTTGTCTAGCATTTAAGACTATATATTTTTATTTACAAGAGGTTAGAAGTAAGTTATCTTTTAATTTTATGGTAAAATTTTCCAAAATATATGAAATCAAAAATTAACTCTCATAAAATTATTGTTGAATTTCAACTAAATCAATATCCAATTTAATCTGCGACATATCTTTATACGTGCCTTAATCAAAATCACGTATCAAACTAGAAACGAGGATCACAGCTTCTCTCGAACTTTCTTTAACAAATAAACAGTTTGTGAATGTGTCGCATCGATACATCAGAAGTTTCCGTGGCTATAGGATGCAATCAAACTGCAATTTCCAGCAAAAACTTTGGTTTCACCTTCGAGCTACACTTGCCAACCGCAGTACTTTCGCCACCCACATTTGTATCGGATGAATTTCAAAAGGCTTCAAAACTTAAATCAAATCCAAGTTGTCCTTCCGCTCTCAAAAGGTAAACTGTTCCTCAAGAACTTGTTTTATCTATCTTTGAAACAGTTTCCAGATAGCTCTTAGCCCTCTTCTATTTACTTCAGGGCACTCTCCAACTAACATCACATCGTCACCTCGGCAAGATAGCAAAGAAACTGATGGCCATAGCGACTGACTACAGGATATTTCAATTCGCGCTAGGGAACTTGGATGCCATGTTGAACAGGAAACTGTATTATTTGTTGTCTGCTCAGCACGCGTTTCCGGGCAAATTATGACAGTAACATGAAAGAATGTAAAGTGAGTGCTTGAGAAGTGTGCTCGCAAGCGACGTGAAAACGATTGAGGAAAATACTTATTTTGATCAGGTCAGAGTTGAGATGTTTAATAAGAAACTACGTTACTGATGAGAGGTTTCGTGGGGAAATGCAGTGTCTGAGAAAGCTGTATGACGCTAGCAAAAAGCTGTGTGAATGTGCAAATGGGAGTTTGTTGTGTGAAAAAGATGTAATGTGAACTATGCAGATTGACATTTGATGAAATGCGATGTGTTCATGCAATGTGATGAAAAGTAATTTGGATAGGTTATCGTAATAATTTTTATTTATGTTTTTTGTCTAGTGAATTCTTATTATTTATATTATCCATAGTAAATTTTGCAAATTCTCCAACAAATTTGATTGACTAATATGTCCAAAAAAGAGTTTATTTGATTAGCAAAATTTATTTGATCATACAACGCTATGTTGTGAATTCATTATCAGCCACATCAAGCTAAGTTTTTAACTTTATTTTAAGTTATATTGAATCTTTCCACTACAATTTTGAGGTAGTATTAACAAATTCTCTCTCATGCAATTTGCAGTAGACATGCTTTCAATAATAATTTATCATGACCTACCATGTATTTGAAAAATTACTGAAACTGTCGCACAGTTTTATATTAAATTTAAAATCAACAGCGCAACAGCCAGTACTGTGGCCTTAGTCGCTGCTGCAAACCGGAATTATTCGATGTAATTGGCGTTCCGATTGCATTTCGGTGTACGTCATCATTGAGCTGAAGACAGAATCTACCTTGGCGTCTTACTCTAGCATTCCTAATCCAAAGAGATATGTGACCTATTCGCAGATAGTTTCCAAAAAGTTTTTAGTGCACCAGACCTAACAAACTCACACCTTTCTTCCTCCGATTCAACTCCAACGGCTTTTGTCAACCATTTAGAAATCTCCCGCGATGAAATACGTAAAACTATTTTGGAACTCAACTGCAACAAAGATCCTGGGCCCGATCTTCTTCCTCCGATCTTTTTATGCAAGTGTGTAGAGCAGCTTATAACTCCTTTGCATATTTTTTTTAATAGATCACTTTCGTCAGGAGTTTTTCCATCCAGTTGGAAGCTTTCTTATGTCACACCCATATTCAAGAATAGTGACCGACGCTGTATTGAAAATTATAGGGGCATTGCCATTTTGTCTTCGATTCCAAAACTTTTCGAAAAGATAGTATACGACAAATTGTCTCCGCTAGTTGATTCACGTCTGAACGAGCAACAACATGGCTTTAGAAAAGGTCGCTCAACCACCACAAATTTGACAATCCTAATCTCAGACGTCCTATGCAAAATGGAAAAAGGTTACCAAATTGACGCAGTCTACACAGACTTCAGTAAGGTATTTGACAGAGTTGACCATTCTACCTTAATTCTTAAGCTACAGAAATTCGGTATTACCGGGTCTCTACTCAGCTGGCTGACTTCCTACCTTTGCGGTCGAACACAATGTATAAAATTTCAAGGATTTTTATCGAAAAACGTTAGTGCTACCTCTTGTGTACCCCAAGGTAGCCATCTTGGTCCACTTCTCTTCAATATATTTATTTCCGACCTATCTGACATCCTAGCAGGCATACCTCATTTACTCTACGCAGACGACCTCAAACTTTATCTGACCATCGAATCCAAATCGGATGCCCTCTTTCTCCAATCGAAAATTGATTCCCTTGATCATTGGTGCAATGTAAACAAGCTCTCTCTCAACATTAATAAATGCCAAGTTATTAGTTTTTCCAGAAAATGCACGGTCACACACAATACGTACTTCCTCGGTAATAATGTGCTAACTCGAGTAGATAACATTGTTGACCTCGGTGTTATCTTAGATGAAAAACTCCGTTTCACTTTACACTACGATAAAATACTTTCTCGTGCAAACAAACAACTTGGCTTCATCAAAAGACGAGCCAAAGAATTTCGTAGTCTGTGGGTCACAAGATCTTTATACACTTTACTCGTACGTCCTATTCTCGAATACGCTTGCATTAGCTGGAATCCTGCTTTTGAAACCCACAGTGACAGACTCGAGTCAATACAAAAGCAATTTTTACTTTTCGCCTTGCGAGAGCTATACAACCCTTATGACTTTAATAGCCTACCCCCTTATGAGTTTCGACTGGGTCATTTAAACCTATCGACACTAGCCTCCAGAAGAATGGTGATATCGGCCTGCTTCACATTTTACATCATTAGAGGCGCTATTAATGTAGAATTCCTGAATAACAAAATTTTGATAAATATCCCTGTGAGGAACACCAGGTCCAATCGTTTCCTAAAAGAATATTCTCATTCGACCACATATGGAGCTAATGAGCCAGTAAATAGATGCTGCAGAGTATTCAACAGAATAAGCAATTTATATTCCCCTACGATTTCCAAATCATCCTTCAAGTCCTCTCTTTTCCATGCCATCCGTACCCTTAACCTTAAGCTATAGCTTTTATGTCAATGTTTATTTATTGATTGCTATTTATTAATTTATTTGTTACTCTTTTTTAATTTGTTTGTTTTTTACTTATTTAACTTGTTTGTTTTTTACTTTTTCCTTTACTTTACTTTACTTTACTTTTCCATTTTTTATTTTAATTTGATGTCCTTTTTTTTTTTAATATGTGATTTTGTACCTTGTTTGGTGAATGAATAAATAATAATAATAAAGATTCTGCAAAGCTGCACTTCTGTGTTGTTTTCTGATGTTTTGCACGTGCGAAGTCTTCTAAGTCGGTTTACTCTATAAATCTTGTTTAATATTACTTTTTTACCTTTGTGTTATTCTGTCAATCTTATTTAACATTAGTCTGTTTAACAAAATTTGCTATGCATTCTTAGCTATACATTCGTATCTCAGCAACATGGCTTTGTTAAAAGTCAGTCCACCTCTACAAATTTCATTGATTTTTTCAGCAGTGGACTCGGCCTTGGATCCAAACTGTTAAGTTAATGTTATATATACAGATTTCTCTAAAGCATTTAACGATGTCAATCTTGAATTACTTCTACTCAAATTAAATAATTATGATATCTGTGAACCTTTACTTTCTTCTTTCTTTCTATCTTTTTTCTTAATTAGTCGCACCGATTTTGCCTCGCTCTCTGGTTTCACGTCCACACCATTTCTCTCCTCAAAGTACACTAGAAGGACCTATGATAAGGACCAATTTTATTCAACCTTTTCAGCAACTATCTTCCAAATGTTATATTGTCATTTTCTCTAGTCTACGCATATGACTTAAAGATAGTTCGGGCAATTGATAGTTCAGCGAAATATTTATATATACGAAATACTTATAATTGTGAAATACTTATGTATTTCACAATTTCATATGGTGTTATTTGATATCTGGAATATTTTCGAATAGATATTACCTGTCAAGTTAAAGCTTTTTATGCAATCCATGAAAGATCGGTGTTTAACCAACTTCGGCAGATGCACTTAAAAACCATCGACTTCTGCTGATTTCTCCTAATCTGATATAATGCAAAACTTAATCTATAATGCTAAACTAAGCATATGTTTCTTCAGAAAGATTTGAGTTATCTTTCTGCTTGATGTAGCTCTACTCTCTAAATGAAAAAGACAAAATAATATTCCTAGGGGATCTCAATCATACCAAAGTATGTTTAATCTCCGATGAAAACGACGCATTTCTTCTCTCTGTGAACCTTTCAGATTTCAATGACTTCAACCTTGCGAGTATGTTTTTAGGCAACGATTTGCAGCAAGTTTCTCTAACTTCCATCCAAAGCAGTCATCGGGTGCATTTTGTTTTTACAAACGCCTATGACAAAGTAGTTTAAGTCCAACTAATGACGCAGAGCATCCTTTTTCAAATATTTTACACCACAATGCACTCTCAGTTGAACTTTCCACTTCTGATTCAATTTACTAAGAATTCAATTGTATGTAACTTTGTTAATGCTAATTATGAAAGCATTCACCATCATCTTGACTCTATAGATTGAACAAATACTCTTTCAACGTAAGATTTGGAGGAATTCATTCCAACTTTTTATAACAATATAATTGACGCTTTTGAAGGATATGTCCCCAAGATAAAAAAAAAATTTGTCTGAGCTATGGCTTGATAGGGACCTTAGGCATTTGCGCAATCTAAGGAACAAACTTAATAGGCTGATTAAAAACAATATCGACTTTAGTTAAACTTCCCTCTAGAGAAGTAATATTAAGCATAGAAATTAATTCTTTATTGTTAATATTTTGGGATGAAATATGAAGTTGTTTTGTTTTGCACCTTTCTTAAGGAGCTCAAATGAACTTTAAAAGCATTCCAAATACCAGAGTAATATTCGAGTTTGCCCCCTCACAAGGAAAAACAACGAGAAATGAGAAAAAGTTATAGAAGAGGTGAAATAACCAAGCACTATAATTTTAAACTTTAAATTACGTGCTCTCCAAAAATATAAAAATATAATAATAAACCATAGCATAGTTTGATATGTTTGACACTAGTTTCAATACATATAGTATCCACAAAGAAATGAGTTTTATACTTTTTATCTGCTGCCCGCTAAAATTTTCATCTAAGTATGAGTCGATAAAAAGTGATGCAATGCGTATAGATCTGTTGGAAGAGATCGAAAGCGGTAGCATTTTTTATATCTCCAAATAAAAGTGGAGTTTGCTCTTTAAAAACGTAGAGTTCCACCCATAATTCAACTGCGTAGTTTGTACTTAGTGCAATAAAATCATTAGAACTTGCATTTGCCGATCCAAAGTAATGGATTCATGTCGAATTGGCAATAACTTGCGAATCAGAAGGCTATAATTAATGACAGGAATAATTACCGAAGTGTTAATAAAGTTTTGCGTGAATTTTGCTTTGGTATTAATTCCCAGATGCAGGGGCGGATTTGACAATTTCGCCGCCCTAGGCCTCAGAAATATTTGCCGCCCTTTTCGTAAAGTATATTATATGTAACAAAGCGCGATTTTTTCGATTCCCTATAATACTTCGCTGTTTTTCGTTGCGCCCGAGCTCCCAAAAAAGGAATATCACAGCGAAACCGGCACCGGTTCGTTCGTAAAAATTCCCTATTATTGCGAATTTGCCACATAAATCATTATTAGAACACACACACGGTAAAGAACCTGAAAGTACCTAAAAAAAAAATCCGGAAATACCAATATTTAACAGCCAAAACCGTATACACCTTTACATCGCTTATAATTCCAACGTCTTCGGTCATAGTTTTATAAGTAAGTTTACTATTCCGTTTAAACTTTGCTTCCGCACTTGACTGGAGATCATCTATGAGCTCGACTACTGTAAATTAATGTTCGATATGTTATTAGTTAAGGATGAACCCGAAATATTTTTACCTATGATGTTCTAGATTTCATTTAATAGAATTTTTTTATAGAAATTAATTTCATTAATGAAGTACAATTTAAAAAACACGTTAAAAATAAAAAGATTTGCATGTAGTTGATATACCCTGTACCATAATAATAAAAAGAAAATTATCTGAAAAATCAATGCACGCAAATATTTCCCTCTGATAAGCTTTTCCTAAATTGAAGAGGTATTATTTGGGTTCTTTTTAGGATCTTTTTAGCTCTTTTTAAGCTCTTTTTAGGCTCTTTTTAGATATTTTCAGATACTTTCTAGGCACTTTTTAGGTATCTCTGAGTTTCTTTGTTCCTTACCGTGATTGCATTTCGATATTTATTATAAGTTAAACTTTTTAATGTCCGAAAAAAATCCTCAGAGGTGAATTTTTGCGTGCATTGATTTTTTAGAGAATTCGGTTGGCTTGAGGTGTTAGTCTTAGGCCAATGACAAACACAGCGGTTTTTGCGAGGCGTTTCCCGAGAGGAAAACCGAGTCGGTATAGTCGTACATTACTTTAGCATTGTGATGGCACACACCGCGGTGCGAACCGCCTCTCGGTTTCGGAATCGCGTCGGTTGATGAGAGAAATGACCCACCGACTCGGTTTTCGAGCGTTTTTCGATGAGTTCATTGTTGCGTAGTCCGATCGAGCTGAAATTTTCTGGATGCATTGATGAATGCATGGGATAGGGGAAGGAAAATCTGATACTCCGACGTAATTTGTAACTGAACCGACTCGATAAACGCTTCTGAAAACTGCTGTGTGTGGCAGCCGACGCGCCAAACCGAAGCGTTAAACGCTTCGGTGAAACCGAACTGTCTGTCATTGGCCTTACTCAACTCAGATATATGTACATATACGACAAAAAAAAACTGCCTCTCCAAAAAAAGAACGAAAAGTGGCCGGCCCACAAAATTTCAAAAATTTGCCGCCCCCGAAATCTGCCGCCCTAGGCCCGGGCCTACCGGGCCTAGTGGCAAATCCGCCCCTGCCCAGATGCGAAAATAGACGACTTTTAGGGGAAAAGGATTATATCTCGGCTACTTATTTATATTATTCGTAGTGTATAAAAAGACTACACTCATTATCAATGCGACCGTTTGAACGATCATAGATAGATCCTGTAAAAACAAAAAAAAACTATCTGGCCGTGAAATAATAGCCGAATATTTAAGAGCCGATTATTTAAACACAAAGTTAAACAGAAACCCGTTTTATATCTAATATTAATTACTGTAACATTAAAACCATTATTCACAAAAGATTTTAGGGTCCATAAGCTGCCTTATTACCTAACAAAAAAGGGGTACGCTTTTTTTGATATGCTAAAGAAATTTTTGGACAGTGAACATAATCATGAAAAAAGGTTGAGTTTTTCCAGAGAGCATTTAAGTAAAGATTAGGAATACCGCGAAATTATTTAAGTTTCAGTCAAATTCAATATTGCTACTCATATTTGTATTATCGTGAGTACGTAGAAAACAACGTACGCAACCGGACACAAAATAGACCATAAATTTTGTAAAAGTATATTTTGGTTTGGAAAAGCATGACTGCTAGTGAAGTTTGAAAATTTACTGTTATTGAAGAAATGACAAAAGACATAAAGTGTACATCAACATTTTGAATGAAAAACTTGATCGCACAATAGGAGCACATTAAACTCGTATATTTATGCTCGATAGCAATCCGAATTATACCTCCATCTAAACTCGAATGTGGCTGCTTGATAATTTCAAGCATTGTTTATAATGTCAAACATTATTTAAAACCGTGTTTTGGAAGAACTTGCATATAGACTAGCAACTCGTAATATTTTCAATAAAACTGTGCTTGGGGTAAAAATAAATAAAAAGTGACGCAATAACACCAAACCTAATGTAAAAACCTAGCTTTTTCTATGCCTATTTTTCTATTCAAAGTAGTAAGAAAATCTTAGAATATCCTTAATATTTTTAATTACATCCGGATATACGATCCAACTGGAGCAACAATTACTTAGGTTAAATTTTCGCATCACTTTTTCTCACCAGACGGAAACTGACTGATTATATTTTGTTTTCGTTTATTTTAGTTTTTCACTGTTTACTTTTTATTTTCTTAAAACGTTAAAACAAACAATTATATGAATAGTAAATTAAAAGGCAACAACTATTTTCTTCACTAGTTTTAGTAATATGAAAATGTGAGGAAAAACTTCTTTCAAATTATGGTTTTTGCATCACTTTTTCTCAAAACTGGACAATCATTTAAAAGAAATTAAAAAACCCAGCATTCTCCCCGATTTGTTAACAACTTCACATATGTGCTCATTAAACGGTAAACGAGAATAAAACAGTAAACTTAAATCATTCACAGAGTAGACACATCTTAATTGATTTCCGATAATTGTATAAGAGTGTTCAAGGTTTAATTTCGTCTTGTTGAAGGCATTTGTCAACTTTTAAATCAAGACTATTACGACTGCGGTAGGGACTGAAATTACTAAAATTTCCTGTCTGATAAGAGCTGCTTCAATCGATGATATAGCCTTTAAGATTTTGCAATCGTTAAATCATTGTATATCTTGCAAATATCCAGCGTCTAGAAAAAAAATATGGTTAATATATTTAATAAAGATAAGAAATACGAAAGGCCCTAGGTGAGAGCCCTGGGGTACTACAGTGATTGGGAAAACTAATTGAGAAGAAGCCTAACCTATAAGTACAATGAGATCCCGATTGGTAATGGAGTGGCATAGCCAACTGAAGGGTGGGCCTTGAAATCCACACAAGAAAATCAATGTTTTAGCTAGAAGTTTATGATTGATTTTATCAAAAGCTTTTCTCAGTCCTGTATGTACAAAATAAACTTGGAGGTAAGATGAAAAAGGGTTTGATATAAATATGTAGAAACTAAGTAGATTTGAAGATGTGGATTTATCTTTACAAAAACAATAATAATTGGATCTAATTCGGGGTCTCATAATCGATGTTATAGTGGGAGTGATTGAATTTTGAAAAAATTTTGCAATGGTGGAAAAATGTAGATAGAGCGATAGTTCTTAATATTAGCTTTAGTTCCTGATTTATGTATAGGAATGATATAGCCAGATTTTCAGTTTTTAGAATTGATCCTATAGCGAAAGATTCATTGAAAGTCAGACAGAAAGGAATGGCTAGAGCAGAGAAGCAATTTTTTCCTAAAATTTGAAGAATTCAATCAGGACTGGCTAATTTTGCTATGCCGATGGATAGTACTTCATTCATCAGTAAGAGCGATTCTCGGCACATTGATGTGGACACCAATACGCGAAGAATCATAAACATAAATAAAATCGATGTACACATTACAAAAGTGGGTTGAAAACAAGTTGGCGACATCAATACAGTTTGAAATTTGAGAAGAATCTAGAACACCGGTATTTGGAAGCGAATTATATGCTCCAAGATTCAAAAATTTGGTGGTCGTAGAATGTCTGCGTTAATTTTGCTGATGTAACATGTTCATTATCTCCTATTAATGAAGCTAGTATCTATTCACTTTATCTACAAGACGAGACGAACAACTCAATATTCTCACTAGACTACAGAAAAAAGGTGTTGTGCACGATTGTTGACTTGTCAAACTGACAAATGTCAACAATTGATTCCACTCACCGACAACAGCGACATCCCCCTCTGAGCGGGCGAAACGCAAGGTACATTAAATTAGTTTTCATTTTTTTGAAAAACCGATCCACACACTGTCTAATTCAAATGTACCATATATATATAGGAGAAATTCACATCAATAAATCAGTCTGTTTCGGTAAGACATGATCGGTCGGCGATAGACCACTTATAAAAATAATACCACTTAACAACTTCATAATGAATTAGCATACTAGAAAACCAAGTTCTTCAAATATCTGTTTGTGCCAAATATTGCATCATTTGAGCTGTACAATTCCTCAAAACGACATTAGCTTCTTTATAAAACGCTCATTTTAATAACATCCAACAAACCGAAATTGAATATTGTGCTGGAATTCAAAAATATTGTGGCTATTATATTTTTATTGGCACTAATCGAATGAAGCACGTTTCTAGGGAAACCCCTCTTGAATTTCCAAATGTATTTTGTTCACAGCCAATTCATAAAATA
The DNA here is from genome assembly GCA_963978885.1 of Nemotelus pantherinus. Taxonomy (NCBI): domain Eukaryota; kingdom Metazoa; phylum Arthropoda; class Insecta; order Diptera; family Stratiomyidae; genus Nemotelus; species Nemotelus pantherinus. Next base: position 61,012,640 of record OZ022263.1, read on the forward strand.
TCTCACGTGCATCTATAAATAGACAACAATTTTATTCACGACCATAGAAAAATAAGATAACCTATTTAAAACATAACCTAATTTATCCGTTTCCATGAAAGCATTTCTGTCCTCGATCTTAATTTGACAAAGTACTACAAATTTCTTTACAATAAAGCAAGCAAAGATGCCGACAAAATCCTCCAAGTCTTTCGTGTCTATTTGAATTGCGTCAGCGCAAGCAAAACAAGTACTTCACTTTTCTAACCTTAGGACCACAATCGTTCTTTTAGGCTTGACCAACATATTCATAGTAATTGACTTTAAACAGACACCCCTGCTGCGGCGAGCAAATCCAAAACATGCGAAAGACTCAAGGGAAAAAATCGTGTAATCCAGTTCATTATGGTCTTTTTTAATTAAACGTCAATCTCGAGACGCTGATTTTAAAATGCTGATATTCAGCAAGAGGAAGATACTCTATCGACTCTCAGTAGTATAGCCCGTCCAGACTACAGCTACTTAAGTATCCGGATACATAAGTATTGTCCACACTGCAGCGACATCTGCAGATACATTTTACCCTTGCCATGAAAATCAATGAAAAGTGTCGCTGCAGTGTGGACAATACTTATGTATCCGGATACTTAAGTAGCTGTAGTCTGGACGGGCTAGTAGATGCAAGCGAAGAAATTCTTGAAACAAGCAATAGAAGCCCTCGAGACATTACTCAATCGTATTGCTGATATCATTCTCATCTCGCTATTTTCTTCGGTGGACTTTTTTCCTTTCCTTTTTTCTTCAGTTATCAGTGAATTGAAAACGTAATCTACCAATCATCGACAACAATGTGTCGTAGGCACAGAGGGGTGGCTCTGGAAAAGCTGAAGAAATCTGTTTTCGAGGGGTCGATTCAAGAAGATCCGCTTTGATATCGCTCGCTAGCTGGTATCTAGGGAGAGCCCAATATAGCTTGTACGCATACTGCAAAAATGTCGAAGCAAATGTCTCGGGAAATCCATTTTCCAGACAGTTGAACTTAAACAGTAGCATGGTTTGCATGGTGACTGATTCATATTTGAGAAGAAAAAAGTCATTCGATAATTGAATGACTTATCCTACTTGTGAATATTAACTGCCGATGCATATACTTACATACATATGTATTTCGCAATTTCATATGATACTTTTTTATATCTGGAATATTTTTGAATCCGTTCAGATTTACCTCGTACTCCTATATTAACGAATTTACGAGAAGCAAATCATATTACCTGTCAAGTTACAGCTTTTTATGCAATCCATGAAAGATTGCTGTTTACCCCACTTTGCCAGATGCACTTAAAAACCATCGACTTCAGCTACCTTCTCCTAATCTGCTATAATGCCAAACTAAAACTATAATGCTAGACTAAGCTTGAGTCCGTTTGTTGCAAAGTAAACTTATCAATGCTCGTAAGCTGTCCGAAAAACATCAAGCCATAACATTGCATTTCGTTCTGTTTCTGCGCTCCAGCATTCAACCGAATAATGGAATAAAGTAGTGGAGCTGCACTTTGCCTCGCCCAGTATTATCTGTCAGTATAACCCATGGTGTAAGTTGTTTGCTATTCAAACATATAGAGAACATAGCTCCCAATTTTGCCGTTTCGACATTAGCCAGCAAAGGTTATGTAGATTCTGAAAGTTTTACATTAATGCATCCGACTATCTCTCCTCACCAATTTACTTATCAATTAGACGGAACTTTAACCAGTGGCAAAGTATCATTCAACAGCAGTGGAGTTTCAGCTCGTGTTTGTATTGGTCCTCGTTCTAGTTGCTTTGTATGACAAGATTCAAAGTAGTGTGTTTGTTTATTGTTTGGTCAGTTCTAGAGTGGTTCAGCAAGAAAGGGAGTGTATGTTAATTGGAACCGCTAGGTTGAAGTCATGGTTTAATGGTTCTAAAATGCTAAAAAATCTCAAAACTATAAGAAAATTGTTGATTATTTTAATGTCCCATGACGCGTGCTTGATAAACAACGTCCGTGGTGCAAAAAAGTAAGCAACCACAAACAATGGTATTCCAACAATGTACATAGTACGAAATAGTAAATGATTAAAGTCTGTGGTGCCCCAACAATAATGAGTGATTCGGCAACAATTTTCAGCAGACAAAAATGATTGCTCAACAATTAAATTGTATACACAACAGGGATGTGTTCACTCAACAATCAATGGCCATATAAGAATTATTGGTATGGTTTCTTTGCAACTAAATAGTGCGCAGTTATTGAGTGTTTGTAAACTAGTAACAGTTGACAAACTATTTTATTAATTTGCGATTGTTTTTTCTGTTCTTCTCCATATTACCATAGACAACGTATATCGGTTCTAAACCTGAGATTAGAGTTGATTATTTATTCGAGAATTCATACATAGGTTGCTAAACAAGTAAAACATTTAGAGATTAGACAATATCCTTGCTCTAAAGTGTTAAATTTAGCTTATGGAGTTTACTGTTTACAGAGTCTGGTTACTTAAAGCTACAAGGAAAATCTGATAAAAACCTTGATTGTATACTTTTGCTTTTATATATATATAACAAAGGCTACTTACGGCTACTTATAACTAATTGAACATAAAACTAGGGAGTACTTACAGTCGAAGGGGGGGGTGTAACTCTAGGAAAACAGCCTGTTAATTAATGGGTTTTGAATATTTCAGGTGTTAGTTTTAAAGCTGGAAGACTGTAAACTTGCTAGGGAGTCAATGTTGCATACATAGGCTTCTTGGTGGATTCTCCTTGTAGAGTAATAAAATGATTTATTTCTTATTAATTTTTGGGCTTTATTTTGCGCGACTTGCAGCTTATTTTTGTGAGTTTTGTGTCCAAGTAGGAGCTCCATATAGTATTATTGGCTGAAGAGCCACTTTATAAATCATCGTCTTATTTTCTGTGGACATTTTTGACTTGCGATTTATCCGTGGGTACAGAGCGCAAATGGCTTTAGATAATTTAGTGCCCGTCTCTTCGATATGGTCTCTATAGGTAAGTTTCTTGTCGAAGACGATTCCTAAGTATCGAACAATCTCCGCCCAAGGGATTTCTTTGCCAAGGAAATCTATATTTCGGCTAGGTAAATGGAGTCTCTTCCTTTTACGTGAGAAGAATATAACCGTTGTTTTTGACAGATTAATTTTAATTTTCCATCTATAATAGTATTGGTAAATTTTTGCCAGTTGTTCTTCCAAAGTATCGATGATTAAGCTAACCTCGGCTGCACTTTTGTAAATACACATGTCATCAGCGAATGTTGCCATATTACAGTTGGGGTTTTGAGGTGCATCTGCGGTATATATATTGAACAAGGTAGGACTTAGGCAGGATCCTTGGGGGAATCCAGCAGGTATGGAGAGGGCTTGCGAATATTTATCTCCTACTTTTACGACAAAAGTACGAGATGACAGGAACGATGATATTAATTTCACCAGACAAATTGGGAACTGAAAGTTTAAGAGCTTGTATATGAGACCTTGATGCCATACGGTATCGAAGGCTTTCTCGATGTCCAGGGTTATAAGTCCCGTAGATTATTTGCGATTGATCGAGTCCCTGACATTCTTATAGACCCGGAATACCTGGTAGTTTGTAGAGAGTTTTCGACGGAATCCAAATTAGCAGTCAGGTATAATGCACGAGCTCTCTAACTTCTTATTGGAAGAACTACGCAGAACTACTCTCTCAAATACCTTGCTTAGAGCGGAGAGAAGGCTAATAGGGCGGTAACTATCTGGTAGCTGAGGGTTCTTACCAGGTTTTAGTATGGGCACAACTACTGCGTTTTTCCAGATGGCTGGGAAGTAGCTAAGATTAAGGCACGCATTAAAAATGACATTTAGAAAAAACCACCGTTTTCCGGTCAAAGTTTTTAACAACAATATTTGAAATTTTATCGTTTCCTGCAGTCTTTTTATTTTTGAGCTTAGCAAATATGTTAATGATTTCTCTTGGGGTACAAAGATCATTTGACGTGAAATTTGAGGGGAGATTTGTTAGGTCCTTGATGCGATTTTTGACAATAGTGTTGTTTGTGTGCGTTCCAAGATACTGCGACGTAGAGTGGGATGTTTGGAACTTCCTAGCTATTATATTGCACTTATCTTGGTTATCGAAATATAGTTGGTGGCTAGAGTCCGAGATTGAGGATAGTCGAGTTTTTCGCTTCATCATTTTGGTTAATGCCCAAACCTTGTTGCTTTCGTTGCTAAGTTGCATTAGCTTAGAGTTCCAGCTTTCATTGCGCAGCACAAGAATCCAGTAGCGGACTAGATTTGTGAGTCTATTGACCAATGTTTTGAGCTCGGGATTCCTCGATCTTTGCCAGAGACGTCTGAAGCGGTTTCTAATAGCTATTAATCCTAGTGTTTCATCATCGATACTTCGGGAGTGTATCAAAGACCTGGTTACATTCATAGTGCTATTAGTAATGGCAGCATGGATACTACTATAAAGTGAGTCAATATGTCTATCTGTTCATTAGATTGGATTAGTGAAAGGTCACGAGAATCGAGGGTGATTAAACTATCTAAAACTCTTCTGAACTTAACCCAGTTGATTTTCTTTTGATGATATCCGCACACACTGGTTGCATGTGGATTGCTAATCTGTTCAATGCTAAAAGCTACTGGGAGATGTGGCGACGAGAGGTTAATCAAAGTGATAGGCTGAGAAATATTAACTTATCCATTGCTGAAAACAAGATCAAGTGTTGATGGATTCCCTCTAGGCGAAAAGTAGGTGGACTCAGTAGGAACATGTAAGAATAAGTTCCTGGAGTAAATTAATTCAAACAAAATTTTTCCGGTTCTGTTCGCTCTCAAGCAGTTCCACTGCCTATGTTTGGCATTTAAGGCTCCACATAAAATAAATTTGTCAAAAGAGTTGATTATAAGCTTTAAATCAACCTCAAAGCTAGTGGCTCTAAACCTTTTTCCACCAATATTTAATGTGGGCACATGGATAATTTTGCGGATTAAACATCCAATAGCAGAATCAAATGAAATTGTTTTTATGAGGTGATTAAAAATTCAAATATAACTTAGTGGTTTCGAAAGCATGCACTGTTTCTCATCAGACATTAGCTTATAGTGCATACCACTTGCAGTGAAAGATTGTGATTTTTTTTTTATTTATATTAGTTGTATAAATTTTAACATCTACCACTCATATTCAACAATAATGTGTTCTCATAGAAGTTATTATTGCCCTTTTTGTCTATAATAGCGTAGAGAATGTAAATCGGCTATAAAGCTTTTCCAGGCAGAGAATATTTGACTTGTGATTAAAGCGCTTAGTTAAATTTCAATTTTTATTCATCTCACAAAAACAATTCCATTTATTTTAGTAGCTTAAATCAATTCTGTGGAATTAGAAACCTACATAAAAGTGAAAATGACATGCTTTCATTTGGATTCAAAACTTTATTCTTATTTTTAAAAAGAAAGGAAAGCACATTTAAGTTCTCAATTCTAATAAACGTGAGCTAAACATTTGGCTCTTCTTCAAAAATGACATATGTACATAAATGCACAAATTTCAGCTGATTGTGTTTGTAATTTAGTGTTTTATATATTATTTTGTACTTTTTGCGTTTTGAAATAATTTGTTGACGTGTGCAACTAAATGTTTTTTTCCATCGGGCTTTGACTTCTTCCCATGGCTCCTTGTAGAGTTTATTAATCATCGACAATCGGCTGATTGTTCTAAAAACCACGAAACTTTACGTTGAGAAAATAGCTTACAAAAATTAAAATACCTTCATAATTTCTAAGGTCAGGAAAATCAGATCTGTCTGGAATCAGCCTGGTAATCTTTTTTGGTCCTGAGGTAAATCCACGGTAGATAGGATGCTTATGCTAAGTAATGGCTACTTTTTTTTTTGTATATAGGATATTTTTAATTATTGATTTTAACTTTCTTTCACAAAAGAAAGGATTTCATATTTTGTAGAATGATGCAACAGAGTATTGAGCTATCAAATCCAGTGCTAACTCAAAAACGAAAAAAATGTCAGATAAGGAATTTATGCTGTGGACGGCAGTATATCGTGAATAAAGCAAACAATCAATTATGCATTTAAGATAAACCATCGGCATTTTATGTCAGTTGCCAAAATTTTATTTACTATTATCATCTGTCCGCAAATAAACCTCTGAGCTGTTTTTCTAAGAAACATTTCCCTATAACTCTCAAACAAAGATACAGTTATATTATTAAAAAAAAAGATATGTTATAACTTTAGTAATTTACCGAACTAAAACTGATTGACCCTCTCAGTACTTTTTGCAGGAATACATGACGTTGATGAAATTCATTGCTGCCGCGACTCAAAAGCATAGTGAATTGATTTCTTATGGGTAAAAATTTCGACTGGAATATCAATGATATATTCAGTTATTTTTTTTGTAAATTGATGGATGAAGTCACCTGTTGGCTACTGCATGGAAAATTTCATTCCGAGCATGAAAAAACGTCCAAATGTTAAAACCATTTTACGTTTCGTAGAATAATTCAAAACACGTTGCTTACTGAATTCCGTTTGTTGAATTCAACTATTGCAAAGTAGTTCAAGTACTATAAAAATGGTTGTTAATTCGAAATTTTAAGTGAATTGATGAATTTTTTTTCTATAGATCAATTATTTTATGTGATTATGAAGCAATTAGAGCAGTTGATTCCTTGAACTTTTTGATATTTGTTGTACTATTAGCAGAGTCAATTACTTTTAAATCGTTAAATTAACTATATTAACATAGTAAAAAGAACAATTTTCCGTTATTAATTTAACGATTTTTAATGAATCGTTGCAATACTATTCAAAATATTTAAATCAACCACGAATTTTTCTTTCAGTGTAGTACTTCGACAGTGAAATACCAAATAATATTGAAATAACCATAAATATTGGAATCTGAAATTCTTCGACCTCTGTACAAACAGACCCTACTGAGATTTTTTTAAATCGAAATAGTAACACTACTGAAAGATAGTTAAAGTCTCTGAAAAGTTTTCCCACTGCAACCCCAATTTAAAGATTCATTAAGTCACCCTTGATTTATCCACCCGCGATTTCCAATAACATCAATAAATATTTATTAACAAAGCATTATCCTTCTCAGAACGTACGCAGAAAATTAATTCAGATATGTATCTCTTGCCCATATCAATTTCACGTCGGGCTCAATAAACTTTACGGAAGACGTAGCAATTTTTCTCGTAGCTCTGGCCATTTAATAAATACGATTTTATGATATATGATACATGGGCAAATGTACAGCGAGCAAATGTACCTTCAGGTTCGATATAAATAGTTTGCCGTCAAATAATAATTTATCTCGCCCCGGTGTATGTGTCTGATCCGCCTTTCAATATCGTAAGTAGAAAAGTGTTATCGCCGAGGATGAACATACACACGCACTCACAGTCTAGCTTCCGGCAATTTTCTGCTGAAACCAGACAAGGAAATCCACTGTCAAAATATAACCCCAGTATAGTTTCGAAATGATGGAATTTCCATTTAGATTGGAAAATTTATGAAATTCATGAGTGATTTCGTGAAAAGTAAATGAAAGAAGATTCATGATAGGTATGGAAGTCAGTGAAAGATTAGACTTTTGGAGATTTTATGTAGTTGTCGCGGTAATATCAACAAAATAGCTTTCTACGAGCATTTGAGAGGTCTATTGATTATAGGGTGTGAAATTGATTAGTTTATTCTCTTCAACTCTTCATTCTTAGAAATAATTTAAGGTCCGCTGTTTGTGGATCATATCATTCATTGTAATAACCTTATAGCGTTTTTCTACCTCAATGTTCAAATTGTTTTTGCAAAGTAAATTTAATTGACATAAACTGTCCTTAACTTATCACTTTCATTCGATTTCGTCCAATATTAAAATGTTGACCATATGTCATTCTCATTCATTAATTTCATGTGGTTTCGTTTCAACTTTCGAATGAACAATTCCAATTCCTTCACGATTTAATTTTATGTAACTCATAGGTACACAGTTTTAAAAAAAAATGAATCGACATGTTCGAATTAAATCGATTCGATAAATAACGCCAGACAACAAATGGTCGAAAGACAGTGAATTTGGTTTATCAGAGACATTATTAGAGACATTTATTTGACATCACAAGACGTTTCGTAACATTATGTTAAAAGGAAGAGAGTTTTTTCAGCACCACGTCTTTAACGCTAATATGTAGGCCGAGTTCCCGCATAACACATCGGTAATGCTACGGAATAAAATTTTTCCGAAAGTATTGAGCGGTACTGATGCATGCAGAACTCTAACGGAACATTTCGTATACTGAATAAGTGAATTGTATACTGAATTATACAGTATTGGATAAGGAACTAAATAGATACTGCTCCAATACAGGTACAGTACCGAATGTCGTAGTTGAGTTATGATTTAATTCAGTTTGAAGATACTGTTACAGTATTCATTCACCAAATAATTAATAGAAACAATTGAGTGAAAGTACTTTATTTTTCGCTAATTTGATGTGTTTTTGAGACCTATTCGGTTTTCTTCTATTTACATGTTTCTATAACTATACAAATCTGTGTAAATTTCATGGAATATGTGACTAATTTTTCTATTACCTTCTAATGCAATTCAGCTGGATTTGAACTCAGGGCCTTGATGACGTTTTGAGAGATATTTATACATGTATATTATTCTAAAGTATTCAAATATAGCTAAAAATGTGAACAAAGATGACTTGCAAAGTATTGATCACGTAGAGCAAATTTTGGATGCCGAAGTAGTGCCAATTGTACGGAATTCTATCTCATTTGCAGACAAGATCAGAAACTGGGCATGTCTCGTAGGAATTTATCATACCGATATCAATAAGCTACAGATACTATCAGAAGAATGTAATTTTCCTCATCGAGACGTAAGATCTTTACTTCAAACAACAAAAACACTGAACAGCATTATATTGAAAACATAGATATAGGTCAATATATTCACTTTGCAATAAAGGATTCGTTAATTGCATACATTCAAGCCAATAGGCAAACATTTACAAAAAATAATATCACCCATTTTGATATATCTTTCAACATTGATGGAACACCTTCTTCGAAAAGTGGTGCACATAGTTTTTGGATAATTGCGGGATGTGTAAATAATCTAGAAAACTTTGTTTTTCCAATAGGAATATTTAAGTCCTCTGGTAAACCTGAGAATTTTAACGTGGTAATGAAGCGATTTATTGATGATGTGTTGCAGCTCGTTACTGACGGTCTTGACTTTCAATCAAAATCATATAAAGTTAGGATACATTCATTTATTTGTGATGCTGCAGCTATGGCCGGTATAAAGCAAGTAAAAGCCCACGGTGGTTATTTTTGCTGCCAAAAATGTTTCACGAAAGGTCAACGATTCATGACAGCTAGAGGAGCAAGCAAAATAGTATACCCTGGAGTAACAGCACCATTGAGAGATGATGAAAGTTTCAGAAGGAGGTCAACTTGTGATGGCAATACCGATGCAAATCATCATAAAGATTCTCGTTCCATTTTAGAAACACTGCCAATTGATATGATCAAACAATTTTCAATCGACAAAATGCATTAAGTTGATGAGGGTGTATGTAAATACTACTAAGAAAACCGCATAAGCAAAAGTCTTCTGAAAGTGAACAAGCAATTATAAATCTTCAAAAACTACTCTTGTTCAGAGTTTCAAAGGAAAATAAGAACCTTGAAATATGTACCACATTTCAAAGCATCCGAATTTAGAATTTTCTTATTATATTCAGGACCTATAGTGCTGAGAGGACGCGTAAACTCTGATACTTACAAGCACTTCTTATGCGTTAGCATTGCGATTCGAATTTTAACATCCAAAGTTTATTACTATGAGTTCAATGAATATGCCAATGATTTACTTTTATACTTCGTACATCAGTTTTCAAAAGTGTATGGATTGGAACATATGACGTACAACGTTCACAATTTGGTTCATATAGCACATTACGCATACAATCTAGGTCCCTTGGATGAGAATTCTTGTTATAAATATGAAGCATTCATTAAAGCTGTCAAAAGACACGACACAAAAGACACGTTCATTCACCAAAAAAGACACCTAGAGCAAATAGTGAATAGAATTATGGAAGGACGACGCAACAATCAAAAGTATAATGGTAATCATATTTCACTTTTTGATAAACCAATTTTTTCTAAAGAATTTCATATCAACAAGTATAAAATTTGCAAATTAAAACATTTCATTGTAAGAGCAGATACTTTAAACGATAATTGCATAATGCTCAAGCATAATCAAGAGATATTAAGAGTGAAATGGTTTGAAAAACATAATATAAGAATTTATGGCCAGAAATTTTGTAACATGAAACCTTTGAATGATGGCCCTTATGATTCAGCAGAATTTGCAATACTTATTGGCGAATTCGAGTCAAAAGTTTCAATGCACGAAATATCAAATCCAGATGAAATATTATGCAAAATGTGCTATTTTCCAGGCAAAAATAATCTTTATTTCCTCTCTCCTTTAGCTCATACTATTAACGAGATTTGTTTACAGTAGAATAAATAACTAACATAACATGCAACCATTTCCTTTCCTCTGATAAAACAAACATTACAAAAATAAGCTAATGAGTTGATTGTGTTTTTATCCTTTGTTCATTTCCTTTGATTAATTACTTCCATCCTGTATAAAAATAAAAATAAAAATATGAAAATAAAAATCAAACTTTTAACTTGTTAAAATATTATTACCATATTTTCTGTGGCCAATAACTGACACTTTGTATGTTTTCCAGCTTCATGGTGGCATTTTATTTCCTATTATGTAGCTTCTCATCAAAGTTGGATGAAACTGAACCTGAATTTTTAAATGTTATTATGGTACCCCCTAGACTCTAGGTTGGCCCCTCCCAGAAAAATAAACATTTCCAACAGCAGACACTTAAGTTTTCGCCTCATTGGTTTTTGTTGCCACAGCAAGAGTTGTGTAGTGCAGTAGTGTGAGCCTATACCAAACTATACACACTACTTATAACATAGAGACTGTGTTCTCTGCGGTATTAGTTACGATGCTATGGGACTTATCTCGAGAAATGCACGGTAATATTTAATTTCGATAAATTGTACGTTAAGAAAAAGACGAAGAACGCTTCGCCGATCATCCTTTTTTTATTAAGATTATCTGCTCATTCCTACTAAGCAATATACATGTATTTAGATAAGAACACTTTTATAAACGGGCGTTTTATGCAATTATGTTTTTCACAAAACATATTCTGAGTATTAAAATGGTAGGTAATAAGGTAATTAGCGTATAATACAATTTTCGAAGTTATTTGGAGAATAAAAATGGCATCCCTGCCACTTTTATAATATATATTTAAGACAGTGTTGCTTATTGCGAGCAATTTTCGCTGCGCTTACTCTTTCTTGATGGGATCATATACAATTAGCACATTCATACCTAACATTAAGCAAAACAAACACAGTTTCATTCCATATTTGAGGGCAAGGTTCTTTGACTTTTACGTATGATAAAGTGTACTTATTAAGTTTGAGTCAAAAAGTCCAAAAAGTCAAAAGGCTATAAGAAAAAAAAGGTGTTTGGAGTTACTTTCCGCGAATGTGTAAAATTTTTTGGAATTGAAATATTTTCGGCATATTTTCACTACGAAATCATTATTACCTACATATTTGAAAATTTAACAGTACCGATTTCCAGGACAAAAACTAATCAAATCGTTGGTGATGACAGCGTGGACCTAACATTACAACCAAAACTCTGACCTACTTGGTTTACACTCAGGTTAAATGTGTGTGAATTTCATTATAATTTGATAGCTGCATCGGAAGCTAAAAAGCATAGCACTTTAATTTCATGGAGCGTTTAATCATGATGACACAGCCGCCACATGGTTCTTATTATATTCATTAAACTTTTGTCAGACCTATATCTACTCAAGACCAATATATCCTGTGAATTTTATCCGGTCTCGAGATACTGTAAATGCAAGTTCCAGGCGCTAAAAATATAAATAATGAAGGGTTACGATTTGTGTACGGTTGGGGATTTTACAAGTTTAGATTTAACTGCATACTTATAGTATCAATGTCATCAATCATTCGCATTATATTTTAAAAACCGAAAAAAATGCCAGAGAGTCAATGTCGTGAAAGATTTGTTTTTACGTACTTATGGTAGCTAAAAGTTTGCCCAGACATTATTCAAAAATGACTGAAACTTATTTTTTATTCCCATTAATGAGTCTTGTAAATTTCGTGATGATCTGATGACTCGGTGTGAAATTATCACATTGCAAAATTTTTCATAGAATTTCCATTGTTGCCAAAACTACACCAACATTTCAGCTCGACCAAAGTTCGCGATCCGGATAAATTATCCGGATAGGAAAATTCTTGTATGTAAGGTATACATATTGCATATAATAATAAAAACTCTACAATAATAAAACTCTAAAAGTGCTTGGAGGACAGTAAGTTATATGGTGATTAAACCGTAATTATTTGGAAAAGGGTTTCGACCTTACGACGTGTCTCAGTTGCCAAAGACTTGATTTCAGAGGACATGATGAAAGTGGTGCCAGCGATAACCGTGCATTTTTTTTTGGAATTTTGTGAATTATTCGCGAAGTATGATTCAACTTTTGAAAAATATTTTAAAAACAAGGTTGCGAGCTACTGTAGTGGCAAAACACAAAATGAATTAATAAAAACAATTGCTGAAATTATTCTCGAGGACATGACAGCTAAAATAAGAGAGTGCGGACTGATATCCATTATGGCAGACGAAGCAAGGGTCCACAAAAAGAACAAGTCTCCGTGGTTGTCAGATTTGCTAAAGAGCTAGCAGTCGAAGAAAGGTTCTCAAGCTTTGTATACTGTTCAGGAGCTAGAATTGCCTCGTATTTAGCAGAGTTAATTTGAGCATGTTAGACAGCTTCGGACTTAGCGAATTGCCTGTCGTAGGACAATCTTATGATGGTGCAAGTGTCATGTCAGGACAAAAAAGTGGTGTACAAACCTAAATTAAGATAAAACATCCCGCTGCCAGATTTGTACACTGTCAAGCTCATAGAATTATCCTTGTTGTGACGGACACATTTTTCACAATCGAATCGTATACATCCTTTTTCAATTCCATCGAATCCCTTTACCTACACTTTTCGAAGCCATCACAACACCAATTGTTGAAGCAGCTTGAGGAAGCAGTTGGTCTAAATACAAGGCGTGAAATGAGAAGTTTAAGCTCGACTTGTTAGTCAATGAGATTTCACAATTGCAAATATATGATCGATAGCTATGGAACTTTAAAAGAGGCTTTAGAAAAAAATGAATGCATTAGAGATCTTTCATTCAATCAATAATCCTAAGTTTGTAGTAAATCATTTCACCTTTCACTTTGTTCTTTCTATAACGAACATGTTAAGCACATATTTCCAAACTAAAAATGCAATTCATTGGGATGGGATGAATCTTGTGAATGGAACACTACTAATTGAGCGAAAAAACTTTTATGTAGCTTGAGAAAAAATTAAATCATTCGCAGAGAAGCACTGTCTGGATCTCACATTTCCCAGAGGATCACGAAAACGGGAAATAGTATAAAGCACTAGACTGAAAGGTTTTGAAATTTCATCTAGCCTCAGACACGCAGTTAGGGCTACAAAGATATCCCTGCAAACCAAATGGCTCGAAAAGAGTAAGTTACAGCACTCTTCATCTTGGCAAATTATTTGAGCGTTTTCTAGGTTTTCTAGGTAATAAAAATTTGAAGCAAGATATCAATTTCTTCCTTGAAAGCATAATATATTCCTATTTCTTCAAAGATATTTTGAAAGTAAGCTATTCTATTCTTCAAGTATAAATTGAAATATATTTAGCTTCCAAACGAAAGAATAGTCCTATATTTCTTATTATTTCCATTCTATTCCCGTATATTTCATACAAGCGTTCATTTCTTAGTGGTCATAGATAATTCATGTGCAGTTCATACTAACCATTCACATGATATGCATGTGGCAGTAACTCATACGTATTCACAGACACGAAGTTTATTTGATAATGCATTATGCATTAGCAAATAAAGAATAAAGTATATTAGTAAATTATATAACTTGTATGAACAGTACGTGTACCATACGGAAGACAAAATTATCGCATGTTTTGAACCTTTCGATCCCTGGCCCCTGCCAGATTTTGGGCCATGGCACGCCTATGGTTGTACTGACACACAATCAGTGCTCCCAATCCCAAATTTTCCGCCGTATCAAATTTCGTCAAAAATGTATCAATATTGGCAAAAATATATCAAAAAGCTTCCATTTAAAAAAAACTGCACTTGGTATCAGGTATTGCAACTATAAATAACAGTGTAAAAAAAACTTAGTTTGGAGTTACCATTCTTATTGATTAATATAGAGCCTTATTACAAATTGCTTGTGCTCTTGGTTTTAATCTGTTTATTACCATTAAATAAAAACTCAAAATATTCACGAAAAGATGGGTTGCAGGTTATTTTTCGGGAAAATTACTGTTTTAAATTTCAAAAAAGTAAAATAAATAAATAATAATATTCTGTTAAAAAAAAAGGATGTAGCTATCGACATATTGGTGATTTGATGAATATGATGAATAAAAGGATATGTTTTGTGCCAAGTATATCATACAGTGGGACCGAAATATTATTTAGTGACTTGTTATCCAAAATTCCTCTTATCTCTTTTATATCAAAACGACACAAATGTATCAAAAATGGGAACCCTGTACACAATCATTGACGAATGGTACATCACTGAATAATTTTAGGTCGTCAGTAAGAGTAAGTAAGTCAGTAAGAGTAAAAAATAAAACCATGCGGAAAACAAAAACCATTTAGGCAGCTTTACACGTGTAACTAAAGACATATCATGCGACCCAGAACGAAAGAGTCCCCGATATGACGAATAAACTGTAAAATATTTGTGGTTTCGTTCTGAAAAAATAAGCACACCTGCAAATTTCTTGGCGCTTTTTGTGAATATTGATAATCAATTGAGTCTAACGTGGGTACATATAATCGAATATGGGGTAATAAGTGCCAATAAAAATTCACATTTATTTTTTTTATTTAATATTTTTACTCTGATTTATGTAGTAGTAGTTTATGTGTTCCTTTCAAAAAAGAATGTTTTGCCTTTTTCGGAAAAGTAAGCTGAAACTGCGTTTGTAATTTGTTCATGATTTGAAAAATTCTTCTTGCAAAGTTCAATTTTTTTTTTTCTAAAAAAGAATCGCTGGGAGCCAGGTCAGGGTAGTACACGCTAAAATATCGAAGCCCAGCTTTTGCAAGTCCGTTGTCGCGCAGAATGAGGATGCTTTTGATTAAATTTTCACTTTTTTTTGTGGTTTCTTTCAACCAGTTTAGAATTGAAGCGTAGCTTTCTCCGATTTTAAAGACACCTTTGTTTTTAAAATCGATCGACAGAGTCCTCAAAAACGGTCGTCATGACTTTTCCAGCAGTCTGTTGCACATTGATCTCCTTGGGTTGTAGTGTATCTTTTTTTGTGCTACTGCATAGAGTCTTGTTTGCACTCAGGCTCTTAATAATGAGTGCAAGTCTTCTCTTCAGTAACGATTTGACTGAAAAATACACCCTCGTTATCTCACAATACTCCAAAAACGCGCGACAGTACTCCATGCACTGTTGTGTTTGAAGTGCCGAAAGTATTCTCGATACCCACTTTTTGCTGACCTTAGTCACGCCAAAAGAATTGTAAAGAATATTTAAAAATGTTGAATTTGATTCTCCAAACATTTATGCGAGCTGCTTTTTCTTTAGTCAAGCGTCTTCCAATGTTACTTTTGTGACTTTTTGAACAATTTCCGGTCACTTCGATTGGTCGTCCTGGCTATGGGTCGCCATCAAGCTATTTTCTTATTGATTTAAAAAGATTGTGGTGCTACCTGATCAAAAGTATCCGTAAGCATTTGTATCTTTTGAGATGACTTTCTTTGTTTGGTGAGGAACTTTACAACAACGTGGTACACGATTTTCTCCATATTTTACACTTTCTTCCATATGAAGTTGCTTGATCGACGATAGTTCAAAAACTAATGACTCGATTGAAACAAAACTTGCTATTTATATTGAAAACGCGTCTTTAAACCTATTGTTTTTCATTTTATTACTCTCATTAAATACCTACCTACTCATTCCGAGAAATTAATGAGCCACTCTTGTATATCAGTAGTCCTGCTAGTTGACCTCGTTTAGGCAACATTTTTTTATGCTTCGCCTTGTATGGCAGCTATGCATATGTCAGTCAGGAAATCACTCTTCACATACCATTGTGACCTGAGAACCAGAAGTAAGAACTGGAACACTACATACACTCAGAAAAATATGTTTCCGAAAATCAAAGAAAATATTTTTTATTTGATGTCGATAATTTATTTGATGCCAATAAACTTTTATTTGATGTCAATAATTTACATCAATATTGTGTAAAAATTTCTGGCATTCAACGGAATACAATTTTTACTTTACCTTATTTCAAGCAAGTAATTTTCCTCAAATCTAATAAATTATGTCTACGAATTAAGTAAATTATATCTACGATGCGAACATGTTTTTATATGTTTCAACATCAACCACGCTTCAATATTCGACGAAAAAATAAATAGTTTTTATGATTTCTGTTAACATTTGCTTTACACAAATGAGATGTCGGTAGCTTAGCTCGCTAACGCGCCAGTCCAAAGCAGCGATCTACTGCTTGCGGGTTCGAATTCCGCCGGGTTCAAGGTTGTATTTGTTCGTCTTGAGCACTGTTGCCAGATTGGGTGATTTCTCGCCAATTGGGCTATCTTTCCGTTGCATTTGGCGACGAAATTTAATTTTGGGCTACTGGCGACTTTTTGGGCTCCACTGACCAGCCCAGGTTTCAGCTGCTAAAAATATATAAAGTTGAATTCGCAACTGATTTCCTCAATCTTGAACGGAAATCTGTTCACTTCATGTTTTAAATTATGGTTGAACCTAAACTTTATTTTTAGTCTATTATTTGACCGTCTGCCTAAAGTAGTCAGCAAGAAGATATTTAAAAGAAGATATTTAATTTAAATCTGTGCTTTTAAAACTCATAATTATGAGCAAATTATCAAAATACACTTAGCACGGAAACAATTTGGGCAAAAGCCAATGAAGTAAAATCTGCTGCTGGATAACAAATTTTCAAAGAAATATATGAGCTCGATTTTTTATTACCATATCTTTCTGCATCTAATAAAATATGCGATATATGTTTTACTATGATAAATCACATAAAGACTAAAATTTGAAATAAAGTGCAAATAATTTTTTTGGCTTCTTTGATGCAAATTCTAGTTCTCTTGAATTTCAACAAAATATGTTGCAACGACTATAAAATATCACCAGATATGATACAAATACTGGATTCTTCAATTTATATATTCACTATATCAGAAAATGAAATCGTTAACATAGTTTTCGACTATATAAGAGTATATAGATAAACAAAAAATTATAGCCCATGTGAAGTGGATAAAAAAATTTTTTTTGCATCTGATAAGAAAAACTTTTGGCATAATTTTAGCCTCGACCTATTGTGTGGCAAGTGTTGGGCTCTTTTGGGCTATTTTAAAAGTCAAATTGGGCTCCATGAACGAAAATTTTCTGGCAGCACTGGTCTTGAGTTGTCTTAACAGCTGGCGACTGGGCATAATACAAGCGCTCCATTGATTCAGTGTCTCATTATAGCTTTAAGTGGTGACTAAGGAATAAATACCACTGAAGCTTTAGCAAATACAGAAAAAATGTGGCACTTAAAACAAAGAATAATGGAATAATTGATATCGGCTTCTCCCATATGTATCTCATTACCGCCATAGCTATTTTGTACTAATGTTCGAAGAACATTAGTATTAAAATCACTTTTGCGGAAAAAAAAAAAAAAAAAAAAATATATATATATATATATATATATATATATATATATATATATATATATATATATATATATATATATATATATATATATATATATATATATATATATATATACATATATATATATACATATATATATATATATATATATATATATATCATCAAAAAATTTCAGTGCAAAAATCTCAGGAACGTGCCATCCGATTGAACTGAAATTTTCAGGACACATTGGTGTATATGCAGAATAGAGCCAGGTTTCACAAAAAGTTAATAATCTTTAACTCTTTGGCGCCGGCGGCTATTTTAGTGATATTTTTAATATACCTATTATTCCGTACACAAATAATTTTTGCGAAAATAATGGTGACGAAATAAATTTCAAACGTGTTTTACATGTGAATCAGATAATGTTTTGGAATTTTTAAATTTTTTAAGAATTTTTTTTTCTTTTGTTTTTAATATTTTTTTGCCTAAAAAGAAAACGGGAAAATTTGAAAAATTTCGAATTGCGATAACTTTTGACACAGCTATTCAATCATTACGAAATTTTCAGGACATATTGGTATTATTTAGTTGCAGATTTGTGTAGCTAGAGCAGGCACTGAAAGTGAAAACCTCCAAATCATCGTCTCTCTTGAAAAAATACCGCTTCTTCAAAAAAAAGCCACTCATATGTAAATCTTTTGCTTTGTTTACATAGACAAAAAAAAATTTTGATATGGTATAACGGGCACGCCTGGTAACCCTTGCCCAATTTACCTATATTTTTAGCATCAAAAACTTCTGTTCACGGAAACTCACGATCCGATAAGCAGAATTAATTGAAATTTGCAGAATGTATTCGTCTTAAATAGGACCGTGTCTGATAGAAGTGATTTTGAAATGCGGGCGATTCTCTGCCAGTGGTGCCATCTTGAAAAATCACTTAAAAAAGATAACTGTTTTTAGCCCTATAAATTCTGATTGAATCTTTCGATTTTAACGAAATTCACGCAGTAGTTGGATCTTACTTTGAGCCACAATTGGTAGAAATTTGGTTGAAAAATTCGATTGGAGCTGCCAGCTATGATAATTTTGGTGTCTTAAATTTGAAAAAATAAAAATTTGGAAATGAAAACATTCAAACCCTCGAATATCCTAAAAAAATGTCCGTTTCTTACAATAAAACCAATCTGTTTACAAATTTTATACTTTATCTACTCGTTCAAAGTAAAACTTTGGAAATTTCATGTCGAACAAGAACGGTAACCCTTTCCCAGTTGAACTATATTTTTAGCATCAAAAACTTCTGTTCACGGGAACTCACGAATCAATAATTAGATACAATTGAAATTTACAGAATGCATTGGACTTAAGTAGGACCAGGTCTAATAGAAGCGATTTGGAATTGTAGGCAACTCTGTGCCAGTGGTGCCTTCTTGAAATATTACAAAGAAAAAAACTGCTTTTTGCCCTATGAAATGTGAATCAGCTACCAGATTTTCATGAAATTGACACAGTACCTGAACCTTAATCTAAACTCTGTTTGATAGAAATTTGGTTGAAAAGTTCGATTGGTGCTGCCAGCTATGGTAATTTTTGAATCTTCTGTTTTGAAAATTCGCTCAGGAAAATAAAACTTTTTGCCCTATAACTTCCATTGCAGTTATGAAATCAATACGAATTTCAAACAATTAATGGAACCTATTATAAACATTATTCAGGCCAAATTTGGTTGAAAAGCTACGATAGGGCTGCCAGCTATTGTTGGTTTTGTGTTTGTTTACAATATCTTTATTAAGCGGTTTTATCGTAGAAATTTCAATTGGTAATGATATTGTAGTGACAATAAACAGCAAATATTAAGCTTTCGATTATTTGAAAAAACTCGCTGCAGGTAACCCTAAATTTCTTTATACTCCTATAACTTCGAATGTTATATAACAACGTGTAGCAGATGTGATATATTCTTGGCTTTGATACTGGCGAAAGGTTGCCAGCACGGGTCGGTTGTGCTACTTTTGTATCAATAAATGCTTACAGTTAGTATTCATACCGGGAACATTTACAATGAAAATAAATAACCGATGTTTCAATTCGCAAAGTTCTGCAAATTTTTAGGATCGCCGCTCCAAACACCAACTTCAGTTACAGTGCTGCAGGCACTGAGCATTTTCTTCATTGATGTTATATGAGATGCTGCTTTCAAAATTATGTGAAATAAGCAACTGATAACGAATATAACTAACCCGTGTTTTGCTCTCATAAACGTTGAAATTCATGCCAGTGGTAATATCTGAAACCTTCCATCATATGAGTTATAATGCATTCTTGAGACGAAAGTAAAACGTGGCATTTGAAATAAGCAGCTCATGTGGTGGAATATGCACTCAAAACCTGCACGATTCTTCTACTGTTCTTCGAACATTAGTGTTCTAGCGGTTCAGGTGCGCTAGAGTTTTTTTTTTACTTGGTTTTATATTTTTTTTAAATGAAGGTAGGCAGAGTTTTTGCGTGCCAAGGACATGTAATGCTTTAAAACGGTCCCTCATCTAAGTAGTAACCGCGACCAACAGTGCTTAGCTTCGATGATCATAGAAGAACCGATTGATGCAAGATTTATGACATTTCCTTGAAACTATACTAAATTTTTTTCAGGGCAAGTTCAATACCAGTTCTTTGAAATGAATAAATTCCTTTCTTTCGATTGTGTAAATATTTCTTTGACGAAGAGTCATTACGAATTTGCTTTGATAATGTGTTCATTTTTCCTCAAAAAATTGAAGTATTGTTCTAAGTGTAGGCCAGCCCTGATTTTTTACTCGCGCATGTTGAATTTTTTTCATCTGATGAAAAAAAATCGCTCCGAAACTTATCCTTTGCAATCACCATATGCATTTTCAACACTATTGGCAACAACAAATCATCGCTGCTATACACAATGGTTAAGGCTCGCATTGGCTCTCGATGAAGCCATAGCGGAGCTATAAGGATACTCTCTCCAGTGGGGATTTTTCCATTACAAGCTTAATATTTATATTGCTAATTCCGCTCATTATCAAATATCCACTGAATTGGCTATTCGCTATTTTTCCATCCTGGGCCTCCCGTCCAGTTTCTCTCGTCCAGTTTTTCCCGTCCAGTTTATCCCATTCAGTCTTTCCGACTGGTTGCCCCACTGGTTTTTTTCCAGATTTGGTTTTCTCAAATTTAAATAAAAAATGTAAATTTAAGTTATAAACTTAAAAAAAAACTTACAACTTTTGCACATCATCTTCTCTTGAAAAATATCAGAAAAAGAAAAGAAAAAATCCGTTGACCCAAAATGGGTTGACATAAATGAATGTTTTGGATCAAATTCATTCCGAGATTAATTTTGCTCAAAAATCAGTTAAGAGCTGTTCACTCATATAAAACTCCGTACATATTTCCATTTGAATCTAACTACCTGATAATTTCGCCCGAATAACTTAAAAACGATACGAAATTCGCCAGCATTCAACTATCAGACAGACAGTACCTAATCTACGTCCTTTCAAGTAACTTAAATCGCCATTAAGAGCATCCGCCAGCTGATGAACTTTACACCCTTGCTATCTGCAAAAACACGAAGCAGATCTACTTGTTCTCCTCCAGTTTCATATTTCCTAAATGACTTCCCTTCCATTCGCTAGGACAACATTTTCCAATTGTGAAGTTGCATTTGCTGAGTAGTATCTGCACGGAACTGAATAAGAACCACTTCCATAGCAAAGTCGTGACAAAGAAGGCTGAGGTGTGCAGGGCTATTAAAAAAAGATAAATTATGACTAATTAATAAGTAAAAGCGACCAAAGAAAAACTTATCAGTTGAACTAAGTCACTTAATTAAATCGCATATTTAGCTATCGCGTGTCTAATTAATATATGTCAGTTGCAGATGCCTGACCGTAGCACAATTCTGCCGAGAGATAATCACTGGACATTTATTGTTCAGAAGGGATATGGCTGGCCTGACTGAGCTGAACAATCGCGCAACCCGTCGTTTATACTCGTGTCATGGACGGATGAAAATAAGAATGGTGTTGCCGGGACTTTGCTTGACAACGAAATGAATTAATTACAGGATTACATTTGTACTGATTTGTCAACGATTTTCAGTTATTATCTTTTCGGATTCCACTAATCTCACATGGTGAACAATTCGATAGTTACCCGAGAAACACAGAATGACCAATCTCATTAATTAGAATTTAATTTAGAGAACCATCACGAATTTGACCAACTCATCGTAGTGAATGGCAACTCTTTCAACTATCCTGTAATTAGTAACGTTAAAAAGAGCAAATCGGGATCTGTATTAGACTTAGCACTCATGTACGAGGATTTCGATCCACATTTGTGGCAGGACTAATTTGGTCGTACACATATTTTACTCTAGCCCATATCTTGCAACCACTACGGCTGCCAGTGGCTGCATGTGAAAATGTGAAAATCACAGCCTCGCCACCACCGCTGCCAAACCGTGATGATTTATTAAGTACCTGCCCGTATACTATAATTTATAAAGGCAAGTGGAATTCATATTCGCTTAGAGTTTAATTAATAAGACTCTTGAGATTGATAGTCACAGCGAATGGTTGACGAATATTTGCCGTATGACTGGTCAATGTGGGATAGTGAATGAGAATTGAGAAATTTGCAGCTCAATTTGAAATTCAAAGCTCTGCGAAAAATATTCGCATAGAATTTAGGACTTATTAACTGAAAGAGGCAGTCTATTGATTATGCGATTAAGAAAAGATGGGTATTGCCATTCTGATTTCAAACATACAGGAATCAGGGTTTGCTATGACTTGTATGTAAAACAACTGAACATGGTAATTGGAAACTTGAGTAGCCTAATGGGTAGAGTACTGGCTTCTTGCGTGTGGGGTTCCTGGTCCGAATCCAGATTCAGACGAGGGTCTGCGCACCAACCTTTGAGTTCTCCTAGCTCTGATTAGGTACTTGATTTAAACCAATGGTAAAAAGATTCCTGGAACTAATCACTCCACATTTGTCTTCACATTGATTGAAAAAAATTGTAACTAAGCATTCTACCAACTTCAACCCCTAGATCCTACAAGGGTTGTCATGGGACTACTTTACTTTACATGGTAATTGCAAAAATATACTTTTTATATAAATTTATTATAATAACATCAATTAAATTTGTATTTTTATAATA
Organism: Nemotelus pantherinus; assembly: GCA_963978885.1. Lineage (NCBI taxonomy): Eukaryota > Metazoa > Arthropoda > Insecta > Diptera > Stratiomyidae > Nemotelus > Nemotelus pantherinus. Next base: position 61,035,834 of record OZ022263.1, read on the forward strand.
AAATTCTATAAATTCATTAAAAGCATGAATCAGATTATTCATTTTTGGCCTAATTAATATGCATGTTCAGGCATGATTCGTTTGATGAAATCATAAAAACAAACACTTTCCAACAAATAACCATTTTTGAAATAGTTTAGTCCCACTTATTCAGAATTCCAGCAGATTTATTATATATCAACCCCTTATAAAAACAATATCATAAACGTTACATAATAGACGCAAATTGATGAAAATTTGGCATTTAGGACATAAAACCAGAATGTAAGCCTACTGTATATGTATGAATGTACAAACAACTTCCCAGAAATAGTTTGGGTTTATATAAATTTATTCATGTTAGTTTTCCCCCTCAGTTCACTCAAACTACCCGAAAAAAATTCGATATATCAATAATAAATTTCATTTTGTGAAACTACAAATGTTTGCAACGACATCAAACCGCGAACATGAATAGTTCATTATAAACACAATTTTCAATGCTAGTAAATATTTATGGAATCTCTATATCAAACCCGAAATCAGCCCATATTTGTTCTTTTGTCCGCTTGTGTACGCTCTGGGCATAATAAACGGAATCATCATCATCATGATTGAAATATTCTCTATCATCCCACTGATGATCCTAAATTTTCGGAAAGCCCCACAATGAATTTCCGAAGAAAAGTTTTAACAAAACTTCAAGCTTTCATTATGTCTCGAACTCGGTATCAATACACTTTGTTTGATGGGGTTTCAAAGGACTATTGACCTTAAGCGTTTTACAATGAGTTTTTTTTTAAATGAGTTTGAGTTAACCCTTTCGATATACGACTACAATGTGCGTAAGGATGTTAATATGTGCTTGTGAATGATGAGAGCTTGTGCGGGGGCTAATCCCCCAGAAACGTTTATCCTTTTCAAATTTATCATACCATCAGGATGTAGATCTAATGTCAACATAACTTTGCTTGAAATGTTTTTCAAAAAAGTGCCAATATGGTTCAGATACAGAGTAAAATATGTTTTCAATGATTCGGATTCTATGATTTACTAGAACGACTCTATTTTCACTAGAATATAATTTTCGTTGCGGCAGAAGTGAGTATGAATTTATTTAGAAGAAGGATTAAATGAACTATGAAAACTGATAAAAGCATGGTATTGTTCTAAAATAACAGTCAATTATCTCACTATTGGCATAAGCCATAAGTGGGGGAGAAACAGAAGACTTTCGTTAACAACTACAGATAAGAGATACAAATAAATATATTAAACCACCATGTGCAAGCATTATTTAACTTAAAACCCCAATACTAATGACATACTTAATGAAAATGAATCATAGATAGCACTTGAGTAGCTATTATTATATATTTTTGCATAAATTAGCAAATATTGTTGCTGTTTTGATAACTACAAAGAATTCAATTTTATAGTATTTAGAGCACACAAAAATCTCTCTCTATACTTCCTGCGGTTAATTCTCGTTTGCGCTAGACGAAGCTATGTCTGTCACTGTTTTTTTCCTCTTCTCTTGTGAGGAATTTTTACTCTACCTGACGCTGTAACTAACGCAAAAACAATTAGCAATTTTGAAACCTTGCTGGCTATGACAACTTTCACGATGATGGCCAGAGCCGTCTTTGCTCAATTTGGGGCCCCGGGCACTTTAGGACAAATGTGGCCCCTAAAACAGAGGGTTCTTAACAACAGACAAAAGAAATCAACAGGAGCAGGTAGGAAGAATTCTAGATATATTTATCAGTTATTTATACATATATATATATATATATATATATATATATATATATATACATATTCAAAGTCAAATTAAATCAATAGCTAAATATAATCTGGAAAAGTAATTCTTAAACCATTATACGCAGGTTAATAATTAAAAAGTTTATGTTGATTGAAGGGGTACTTTTCTAGATTTGAGACAAGCAAAATCATTAATTACTTCTTCAAAGTCAATCTCTTTGAGCACATCACATTCTATGGACATCAGCGACAAACTGGTCAATCTTTATTGAAGCATTGTACTTCTTAATTCATTTTTTATTCCTTTCAATTTTGAGAAGAAGCGTTCCCCACTGCAGTTGGTTATCATCATGCTTAAAAAGATTTTCAAAGCAATTTCTACATTTGGAAACGTGTCCTCAATTTTGTCTTTTTTCAAAAGATGATATATACCTGAAACACTGTTAGTTTCTTTATTTTCACTAGTCTGATCACTTTTCAAGTATTCTGTTAGATGCAGACATTCCATTTCTAGCTCTTTCTCGCTAACGTCGTTATGATAGATTTTAGTGAATTCTTTGCAACTTTGTCTCAACTCCTCGGGACTCAAAATTTTCAAGCGAGTTCAATCGCTGTTTTTGATGAATGCTCAGGGTATCGATTATGGGAATAAAAGTTTCTACTTTGAATTTCTCTCTACCTTTTAGTTGGACTGATGGCGCAGAGCCATCAAATATTGCCTGACGTGAGCTTCTACCTCTTATTCTTTGAGATAGGTCCTTGTAGTCACACTCCGGATTTTTCTCTTTAGCGCACGATTCAAAGTCATCAAATTTGTCCCTGACGTTAATAACGAAATCTTCAAGTGGAGCTAACAAATTAGTTGCAACGTCTATTGTTATAGTTTTTTTCTGAAGATAAGTACTTGTTTTGTCTATTCTTTCCAAAATGGTGTTCCAAATTTCTGTCCGAAAAATAAATTCCAGGTTTTCCATTTTTTTGGACAAACTAAGAGCCTGGTGCCTAGTTTCTTGTCGCTGCTCTGCATCCTCCGCGATCGACGGCTTCTATAATTTGTTTATGGCCTTGATGTAAGGCGCTTACTGCATCAGCTTGCGCAGACCATCTGGTTTCAGAAAGACTTTTAAGAACTTTTTTTGAACCTAAATATTCAGTCATTGTATTCTATCGATGCGTAGAATTCGAAAAAAAATTGTACAAATTCTGAACCATTTGAAAAAAACTTGTTGCCTCTCGTACATATCCAGCGGCATGAAGACCTACCAAGTTTAGAGAATGACCCGCACAAGGTACAAAGGTAGCAACATCACATTTCTCCCTGATTTTCGCTTGCAGACCAGCATACTTTCCTGACATATTTGAAGCATTGTCGTAGCTTTGCCCTCTGCAATCTTTGATTTGTATATCTTGATTCTCTAAAAATTGCAGGATAGTTTCCGCTAAATATTTTGATTTATGCTCTTTGATAGGTATAAATTCCAAAAACCTTTCAATTGGAGCACGGTCTTTTACGTATCGAATTATAAAAGTTAGCTGGTCAGTATGAGACAGATCGGGCGTGCTGTCAACGCTAATCGAAAAATATTTAGCTAATTTCATTTCATTTATAATTTTTTTTAGGACCTGTTTTCCCATTACGTCAATAAACTCATTACAAACATTCGCTGATAAATAAGAAATGTGTCCCTCTCCAGGATTTCCAATTTTTTTTAGGTGATCTGCAAGAAACTCATCAAATGCACTTAATAACTCCACACATCCTAAATAATTTCCATTGTAGGGAGAACCACAGATTTCATTGTCACCTCGAAACGGAAGCCCTCTCAATGCCAAAAATTTTACAACTGCAACAATTCGTTTAAGTACACTTTTCCAGTAATCCACTTCTTTTTGATATTGGCATAGCAAGTCTGTATCTACTCTACCAACTGCTTTACTTCGTGCCAAATAAGTCATCATAGATTGTTTATGGGCTGGGCTATTTTCATGATGTAAAATTATTTGATTAATGTGTTTCAAATTATTACATCCGCCCGGAGAGCATAGGTTTATATCAGAAGGATTAAATAAACAGCAGGAAAAACAAAATACAGATTTTTTCGAAGGCGAATACAGCAATCATTTTCTTTCAACACTTTCTTTGTTTTTCAATTTACGATTAAATATAGCTTTATTGAAATACCTAATTACTGATTTGCCATCTTCTTTATCTTTGTAGGTTCTGGACGCTTCGGAAAAGTCGCAGTCTTTATTTTGAAAATATGTTGGCCCTTTCCGAAACCAAAATTCGTGGTTTTTTTCGGTAAAATTTTTGTTAAAATAATCGGCAGGGTCGTGTGAAATATTTTCTAAGTCGGATGACAGCTGTTGCTCAATTAAAACAGATGTAGGTGAAGTGATTTCATTTTTCCCGTAAGGATGGACGCCTTCTGTACAATATGGCTCAAAGATAGGACTTTGCGAAGAACAAGTAGATTGCGAAGTTCCCTGAGTTCCCGCAACCTGTTGGTGGAATGATTCATTTTGTGGATGGTATATTATTTGGTTACTACTCACAGAAGCTCCTGGTGTAAAATATGATGTTAGTTTTGGTAATTTATCAATTACTTCTTTCTGATGTGCAACTTTTTTCCTTTTTTCTGAGCCACTAAGATATGACCGTTTTGACATTTTGTATATATTATTTATCTGCAAAATGCACTGAATACAAAATGCACTGAATTATCTAATTGAACTGAATTAGCTAATGGCACTGAAAACAATCGCGAATACAAAATAAAACACCGTTACAAGTTCAATTTTTAGTGAAATAATTTTTTAGTCCGGAACAGAAATGCCGTCCCGACCGTGCTTTTCAAATAGGAACAGCAGAAATTAAAACGCCCTCCTCACACATTGATCGATTACACAGATCGATTTGTTTGTTTATTCCAGTTATGCTCAAACTCACACAACCCAAAATGTGCAAGATGAATGTGGTGTTAAAAATATTGCTTGCTGAGTTATTGTGACGTCTGATTGTGATACGATACGCAAGAAATGCAACATGTGGATACCTACCTTAAGATTGATAAGACACTCGTTGCAAGTGGGGTCGTGTAAATACATAAATGCTTAAAAGCTTGTTTACCTGCGGTTATAGGTTTAAGCATCACTGGTTAATTCATTCGCAAATAATTTAGGGAAATCACCTACTAATAAGTAGATAGAGTTGCCTGTGTTAGGCCCCTGGTTCATGAGACTACTGTAAAAGCAGATAGATAATTATTATGTATAGTCAGGTAAATATAGTTTAATGTCGGTTGGTGATCTGGAAATAAGGGGCCCCAAAGATCGCGGGGTCCTGGGCACTTGCCCAGTGTGCCCATGCGTAAAGACGGCCCTGATGATGGCCATTGTTCTTCGACAGCAACAAAGATCGGTGAACGTAGCTTCGAGGAACTTACAACATTCACTTAAATGGAGTTTACAGTCACAGCCGAAAGCTACTTCGATAAAGAAGTCAGTATGAATGGCTGTCGGTAGCCAACAAAAGTTTCTTCAGTATATTAAAGCTCTTCTGTTCAAGTTTTTTAAAAAAAACCCAAGATCCTGCTGTACAAAACTATGTGATCGATTGAAATATCTGGTTATGCTGGTGCAAGAAGGCGTTTTGATCTTAAGCATAGTACTGAGTTCGATTTCACGTGAAATTTTCATACAAAATTTCACGTGAAATCTATTTCGGCAAAAATATAGCTTGAAAATAAGCAAGAGTTGTACTCTGTTCTTAGCATGAAAAGTTGCTTTGAAGTTGCTCTCGCGTTGAAAACGTAGATGGCACTGAAACATGTATCCAATCATTTCACGCCAATTCAGTTTGTGCAGTTCATTATTTCGAGCTAAAAAGTGACATTTGGTGTTTAAATTTGAAAATGGTGGAGTACAAATGTCTTTCCAATAAGAAAATCGATCGAAAAGTGAAATTTTTGACATTTTATCCGTCAAAAATGAGCAGTGTCTCTGCTTTTCTCCATTGCCAAAATTTTCGCTCGAAAGAATGACCAGATAATGGAGACATGTCAAAATTTAGCTTCACGATTAACTCAGTACCAGCCTTTAGGAGAGGTGAAGACATTAGAAGGGTAAGTAATCCACTACCACTAATGAATATGAGGTGTGATAAAAAAATACGGTGAATGAATTTTCATAACAGCAACTACTAACGCTAGATCTATTTTAGCTAATACGATTTATAGCGTCGTGTGTTGAGACAGGCAATGGCAAGTTTGAGCACATTCTGGCCTGTCAGTCAGCTTCTAAAACCGCTACAGTAAGGTCGTGTTTGCCGTGTCTGTCGTAAAACGTGGATTTTGAACAACGTGTAAACATTAAGTTTCAATATGAAAAAAAGTCTAGCGCATCAGAACCGCTAGAAAACTAATTTTTGAAGAAATTGTCTTTGAATGACAATGTGGAAAGACGTAATACACTGTTTGCAGAATCATATCAACCATTCCTTATCCAAAGCAACAAAACTCAACTATAACACAAATGATGAAAATATTCAGTGCTTCCCAACGAAACAGCAATAAGTTTACCATAACAAGCTCATACTTAAATCAACTTAACCTTTGAATTTCGTCCTCATCGGAGGATTTCATCGAAAGTTTTAGCGGTTACACGTTGTTTGAGGCTGCCATCCGAAAAATGTTCAAAACTCGGAAAATTTGAAAATTGGTTTCTTATTTTTATTGCAAAAGCTTTGCATATGAGCATGCAATTTGAAGCATCTGTTGGTGCAATTTTAACGAAAATGGCTAAAGCTGGTTACCCTGTGTCAGCAGCAAAGCGAAATATATACCAAATCTGCTTCACGTTAAGTTAAACCCAACCAGTAAATTTCGTTTCGATTGAATCACTGCGCTGGAAGTTATACGAGTGAAAAAATTTTTAGGATTACCACCCTCAAAACTTTTCAAATTTTTAAAACGTTGATATTTCTTGTTAATTTTCAGAGCAGGATCATTCCCATTTGTAAATCTAATGACATAATCGCTTAGTAAAGAAATTCAAAGAAACTACAAAAATGGGCATAGCTAGCAGCCCTTTCATGATTTTCATACGAAATTCCTATGACATTTGGTTCACACTAAGGTCCATTTACTGCATGAACTTCGTTTTCATATCGTGAGTGGACCGAAAGTTTTAGGGCAAAAAGCTTTATTTTTCTGTGCAAATTTTCAAGATTTAGGAGACAAGAATCACCATAGCTGGCAACACTATTCTAATTTCGATCTGCCATGGAGCAGTCACTTAGCCCAAATGAGCGAGGAAGATCCAACTCGACAAATGTAGGAAGGCAGGATGGTCCAAAAGAGACGGCAAAGCAGGCTGTGCCTTCGGTAGAGTGACCACATAGGCTAGGATGCCAAATAAATGTTAAAGATATCGAACCGCACGACAGTAGCGTAAAGTCAGAACGTCCAAAATTTTCGTCTAAAGCAGATCTAGATCTGCTTTAGACGAAAATTTTGTCTAGACCAAACCACCGGTTTTGTGCCATTTGTGATGATGACGATTCTGTTCATTAAGTTTTTGTAGTAAAAACTCACTCCGTACATCTTCAAACACCAACTGTACTTATCTAGAATATAGTGTAGTTCAAATGAAAAGATAAGAAAAACTGACACCATTAGCTTACAGAGTTGTGCCTATTGCTATTGCAAATAATTTTCACGCACACAAGATCAACGTTATTCATAATAAAAAGTTCTTGAAACGAAACTGAGCTTATAAATCCAAACGATTATGCAACTTTTTATCACATAGCACTGTTAGTTCAACAAAAAGCAATAAAAATCAAAAAGTCTCCCTCCATTTGATTCTGTTTCAACATTTTAATCCTAGATCTCATTTGCTTACTGAAAAAAGATTCTTCAAAGAGAACTTACGTACAATCAATATTATTTCTTTTTCCCTAAATCATTCAAAACTTTCCTATTTCTGAATAGCTAGCGTGCTCTTCTGCGCCAGTGTAAGTCTCTAGGCAATTTACAGATGACTTTTACCATACGCTTCAAAAAACTAACAAAAAAACTGAATTCGTTTTTCGTAAAACACAATTGTTCGATTACAAGTACAGACAAGGGTTAATCTCTTGAGATATAAACGTTCGACATGTCGAATCGAAAGAAATGTTCAATCGGACGACACAGGCTTCGCTAGAAGGTAAATAAATAGAAATACATACATGTCTTTCACATACGCCTTTTCTCTCTTTCGTATCCGATTCAATTTCCCTTTTCATCGAACATGGACAAGGTATTCGATTGATAAATTGAATTATTGGGCCAAATTGGCACCAATAAGGGCTTATAAAAGCAAGCACATGGATGGATTTTTCTGTAGTGTCGTTAGCTCTGAAAAGAAATAAATCAAATTATTCTTGAACCGAATTTTTCTTCGATTCAGAACACGAATACCGTACGGAATGTGAGTTTTTCAGAGATAAGCGTGTTACATATATATATTTCGAAACTCATCGTTATTTCGACAAAGCTATAAAATCAATCAACCAATTTAGCGATATTCCACGGTATCTTTTAATCTATGCAAGAAGGTAATATAACATGATGGTTTTTTTTTTGGTAATTCTCTTCATTTTTGGAGAAAAAAAAGAATAAATGAAAAGATTATATTTTGCTTAATAATTGCTAAGATTTTCATTTAACCTTTCAATCAAAATAGCTGATCAGCCGGATCCCTAAGAATGTGCAGTATTTTTACATAGGTTATATTGTGTAACGTTCAGTCGCCTTAAATATTATAAATTGTTTAAAGTTGGTTAGAGGTAGCTAAAATGCTTAAAACCTTCATTTCACTTCCAAATCTTGACACAAAAGCATTATAAAGAAGCCTTGAGCAACTTCAAAAATGCACACTTCCAGTCGTGCATTTGATCATCGAAAATCATATATTGCCTTCCGCAAGCGATACGTCCTTCATCATTCCAAAGCCAATTCTAGTCACAAATATATCTGATTTTAATGCCACATTTAAGTAACAACCACCTAATAGGATTATCGCATGAACGCGGATTCCCTAATTGCATTATTCGATGATGATTTTCCCTCCAAGATTCAGCTATTCAACGTTACAGACGTAGGATGAACAAGCGAAGAAGCTGTATTGACTTGCGAAATGTGGCGAAATGGACATGAAGAACCCCGAGGCTGGAATGAGCAAAAATGACTCAATTAGCTTGTTGTGCCTTATGGTTTCGTAGTTTTCATGCCTTAACGTAAACAAGACGGATCTTTTGCTTAGCTGAACCATGAGTGTCTCATATGATGATTTTGCGAAGCTGGTAATTTTACCATGCTCAAATAATTGAACACATAAATCTGAAGCACATTACCCACACTGGGCGCAAATAATTTTTTTGCCCTTTTTGTTGCTGTGTGCGCGCGTATCTTCATATACAATTTGGGACGAAACTTTCAAATATTGAAGAAACATTTTTCATTTAGTGCAACCCAAATTTACTATTGAAATATTTATCACATGCATGAGTTGAAAAATTAAAAATAATGTTAAGGGCTGAATCTGAAAATTTCATGCTGCTTCCTCTTTTTGGGGCCAATCCGTACTTCAAGTCTTAAAACACTCTCCTATTTACTTGGCCTGAAAACATTACGAATTAAACTTACACGAAGCAAACACCATCAAGCAATACACAACCGAGCTGGAATGCGAGAGATCGACTAATTTCTTAATGGCGAAGTGTTTCCATTTCTTCGCAAAATGACTTCTTGGCCATTGTTAAACTCAATTGAGTCAAATAGACGTAAATTGAAATGGCTCTGATTTTCGTGGATAAACTTGGCCAATAAAGGAAATGTGTTGTCGGGGCTTTCAAGACACACTCACTACCACCAGCTTCTTCAGTCGAATTACTGTTCTTCTGGTCAAAGATATTTGTTTTGCACTGAGTTTTCTCTCCACTCACGTTTTCTGCATTAAGTTTCGAATTTCCATTAGATCCAATGACGAGTACGCTTACAAGTTTTACGTCACTCTGGCTTGCCCGTTAGCGGTTTTTGCTCAGCTTGTTTATTCGTTTCTTTTAAAAGTTCTTCCGGGTCGACGAAATTTTGCTTTTTGAGATAATTCAGAAGTTAGTAAGAAGTCGTCAGCCATTAAGTGTCTTTTTCAATGAAAGCTTTTGCAAATCAGAATCTAATTTACAAATTATTCGGATCGAACTGTATTGAAGGTATAGAAACACCTACGTTCATATAAAGTTGACGTTGTAAAAGAACAGCTAATATTAAAGATTTTAACGAATTGCTATGAAACTGGAGAGCTGCAACGGGAATGGCCTCAATTATCGTTCAAAGGGATCGTTTTAGGCTATTTAAATTCGTTGGATTTTTTTGTGAATTTTTTGTTTGCAATGACCCCACCAAACAAATCAGCGGTATTAAGGTCAGGAGACCTTGAACGTCAATGGGCCCAAAACAACCCCAGTTATGTTTAAGCCACACATACTCGAAAGGGATGCAATTCCGTCTCATGGAGGGTCTGTGGGTTAAAGTCACGCCATGTTCGATAATTTTATTTTTTAGTATTGCCGTTTAGATCTACATGGGCCTCGTCAGTAGGGAATCCAATCCCGGGATCCCGAATCCCGGAATCCCGGCTAATTTCTGGTCCCGAAAATCCCGGGATTGATGATTTCTAATACCGGGATTTTCGGGATCAGAAATTGGCCTGGATTCCGGGGCCGGGAGTCAAGCATAATCGGCAATCAAATTACGGCAAGACTCAAAAAGAGCAAATAAAATCCATATTTATGAGAAAGAAATTAGCATGCAGGTTCACATCAAAATGCGTAAAGAATAGAGCAAAACAAACTGATGTAACAGTTAACAAGAGAATACAAAGGGGTTTGCAAATAAATAAGTATGGACTGTTTCGCATTTAGTGTATTCGTTACTTCGAATGATTTGAGGAAATTAATACTAGCGAATGCATATGATTATTAGCTTCTAGCATATGCAACATACTAGCGAATGCATACACAGATTTACCAAAATCCTCAATAACAATCAAAAAAAAATGGTGGACTATGCAAGCAGGATATAAAAAAAAAATAAAAAATGAGATAAGACAGGCTAGTATCTCAGGTGAACGGTTCAGTTTGACGTTTGATGGGTGGACCTCGAGTGCAAATAGCCGCTATAGAAATATTAAAACCCACTCAGTAAATTCTTAGTGGAGCTTGGTGCGAGTAAGGATATCAATGACAGTTGCAAACTACCTAGATATATTAAAAGAGCGTTTTGCTGAGTTTGATGTTTCTCTAGGAAAAGACATTGTTACCATAATAACTGATGGGTCAAAATGAAATGCGAAAAGTAGGCTGACTAGTTGATACAGAGCAACATATATGTTTGGCTAATAGCATGCTTTTGGCATTTTGCGATGTTCCCTATAATAGGAGGTCCATTCCAGATTAAAGAGTTGATGAAGCAGCTGATAATCTGGACGACGATCACGAAGATTTGGACGCTCCTGAATCAGCTTACTACGTTGAAACCGGTCGCCTGCAAGACACGCTAGATCTGACGAAGGGTATCAGCGTATGCATAGAGAAAGTTCGTAAGGTAGTTTTATATTTTAAAAAAGCTTCAACGAAAAATAATAACGATCTTCAAAATTATGTCAGATCCCAGCAAGGCATTTCATTGTCTCATTTACTGGATTGCAAAACAAGATGAAATAGTCTCTTGACAATGCTGGAAGGGTTTCCCATTTTAAAAAATAGTATACATTAATAGGCCTGCAATATCCAGAGCGATTAAAAGGAATTGACCTTGAGTGTGGAGGCCTTAAATCGCAAAGATCCAAATTTATGCACTGCTAATACTTCATCAAGATTTTTATTTAGGCTGCTAGGAGAAAAACGGTCCATTCTCTTGTGAATGCTATGAAAATCGCAGTATTGGACCGAATAAAAGAGCGTCCGTGTACTGAGCTATCTGGTATGCTGGGCTATCTCCAGAATCTAAATTGTGCCAGCAAAAATTTACCAAGTGAAATAGAATCTCTATTTTGGAAGCCAGGGAACGCAAATATTAAAAAAAAAAAAAATACTTCAATGATCTAGATGCTAAACCTTTTGCTTGGTAGCCAAAGAAATGAGGAAAACCCAGTAGATACCCATATTGAACCAGAACAAGCTAGTCGTCAATTGATGCTACAAGAAGAGCTGCAAAAGTATGAAAATAATCAATCATGAAATGCCGCAAGAAACTAATCTAATTAAAACCATTGCAAAAGAAATGAATCTTTTCGAAAGTGGTGGCACTCGCATAGTTTGGAGCAGGCGTACCAATATTTATCGACCGTTTCCGCGGCGTCCAACATCGAGAATAAATTTAGAAGCAGGCTTGGAGACGATACTTTGGATACTTTGCTATTGCTTCAATGTTGCTTCCGCAAAAACCAATGAACTTTGGCAGAATTTTTATGTGTTGAATGTTTTATATGTTAAGAGTTGTGATTTATTGTTGTGATGTTTTGTCGTGATTTGTTGCTGTAATTTGTAATAGTTGTAATTTTAAATATTTGTCTTCATACTGTCAACGTCTTGGATAACTAAAGTTATTGTTTTTATTTGCATCAATTAAATAAATTAGTAATTATTCAGTAACATATATTTTTATACAGTTTTGAGCTTACTTATTGTTGTAGTTTTGAAATGATGGCACATAATATAATCTGTTTATTAAAAACTTGACTTATTTTGTTGTGTTATATTTTGAATTTCGAATCCCGGGATCCCGGGATTTGAGATTTTGTAATCCCGTAATCCCAGGATTGAAAAAATGGTCCGGGATTGGAATCCCTACTCGCCAGGCATAAAAATTATGTTCAAGTTTTTTTCCTCCTCTTCCACAGTTTGAATGATCTTCTTGCGAAGATGTCTGCTGCCTTGAGTTTCCTTGTTTCAAAATCAAACCTTTGCAAAATCAAACCTTTGCAAAAGATCCTTTATTGAGTAATATGTAATGGTCTTATACAAACACGGAGCAATATAGCTAAGTATAATTTGCAGTGGCAATTCAATTTCGATTGACTATTTTCACTCCTTTGCAACAATTTAAAAATACTTACAACTCTTCGATACCATAGCAACTAAAAGTGCATCAAATTTGTTCTACGTTAAAATCAACCTAACTTTGAATTTCGTATTGATCCAAAGAATGCAGAAAAATTGTTTGTAGAAAAATGTTGATAATTACCGTATGGAAAAAACCCCGATTTTAGGAGTTCAAATTTGTGCTACTTATTCTCATATCTCGAATTTTATTAAGCTATTCAATTTTAATTTATTATAACGAAAAAAAATTAAATGTATTCTAAGCTTGAAATTATTGTCAATACAGTCTTCAGCGAAGAATATTGCATGTAGTCTCAAGCCTGCTGATTTTATGACAGGCCTGTATCGTTTTGGTAAACAATTTGGCTCAACATATTTTCATAAATATTTTTTTATATTCCAAATATAAAGTTTTATCAAATCATACACGGGCAGTATCTTCCGATTTAGATACATATTTAATTTTGAAAATGCTACATCATGAAAATATACCCACATCGATACCTATCAGCAATTCCAGGCTCTTCTTGCAAGTAAACGGTTTTCATGAAAGGGTTGGAACGATGGTTGCGCGAACGTGCCTCATGAATAAGTATAAAGCGGTTTTACGATTGCAAAGCGCTATGGTGTTTCGTAAATCGTAAAAAGGTTACAATCATTGTCAAATCACTGCTGTGTATATCTGTTTAGATGCATACCTCAGCGTAGGTTTATTCACCCAACAGTGACTTGCCAATGTTGATTTTATATCCGCATAAGTAATAGCCGTCAAATGCAAAGACCCCATTTTATCTGAGAATTATGTATAATGATCTATGTATTTTGCCATAAATTTGAATATTGATGTAATTGAGCTATGAAATTATGAACAATATTCAAATTTCAAGGCTGACGGTTGATTGCATGTGAGAGAGAAGACAAGATTTGAAATGTTTATGTCGTAACAGTAATCACGTCAATTTTGAGCACATTTGCTACATAATGACATCCATACCTTCTCGCAAGACTTAGAGCTTCTGATAGATGAAAGGAAATACACGTATATCTTTTCAAACTACAATTGTTTCAAACTCTTTCACTGTCCAAAATAATGTCCATATTGAACCAATCAATATCACACTCTAAACAGCAACAAAATCCCACTGTTATCGGAAAAACGTCTCCAAATTACCACCTGCCTAAGCCCCATACTCCTTTGTCACAATGACAAACAAAAGCCATTTCCTATATCAATTCATTCATCACCTTCACGATGAAGACGAATTTCCCACTGCCTACTTGCTTTCGAAAATATTTTCGTTTTCATTATAAAATCCCGGTCGTTTGTTCTCGTTCATCGTCACCGTCTGCACAGCCGAATTACACTAAGCCTCGTTTAGGTTCCATTGAAAGCTATGCCATACCTTATAATAGGCATCCTGATTGCTTTTGCATGCGAAATGAGGAACGGAGTAAGAGCAGTGTTTCTTTGCCATGCTGTCAGGTAAATGTTTGCACTTGAAAAGAAAATATTCGGCACTTAGTTTTCTTGAGGCATTCGAAGAAAAAATGTCGGCAAGTTGATTCGTATTTCGAAGGATTTCAAGGGATTTGCGGGGCTTGTGACAGAATGGCGAAAGGATTACATAAAGCTGGAAGAATGGAATGCTTAATCAGAGAGCTTAAATTTGATAGTATTTTGAGTCCAAATAGTTGTAAATGGTACAAATATTTCAAGTAGAGAAAAATATGCACATAATTTGTAGAATAACTATGCCTCTGACATTGAAAAATTTCTTGAAGTTTTAAAATGCCTCGGCCTACACAAGTCTGCGAAGCATACAAGCCAACCTTAATCCAAAAGAATCTCATTCAAAACCTTTCGCGGTCAGGGAATTCACAGCATCCTCCACTAAAATTCCATTCGGATTAATCGAGTTAAACTGTCACCTGAAAGTATTGAAACCCAGCTCACAGCTAAACCCCCAAAAACCTGTTATTCTAAGGTATAAGCGTAAGTGAGTTTAGCAACGATACTAAGAAAAGTAAAGGAATTTTCATGCATATTTCATCAAAAAAGGCTAACGCTAGTATTGAGGTGAGCATGAGCTCCGAAGTGGTTTGTACGGTCGATTTGAATAATTCGAAGTCTAAAATTTCACAGATTTGAATTTTTCTGAAAATACGGCAATAAAAAAACTTTATATTAGCTCTCAACCTCAAGTATCGTGTCCCAGTTACTCCAAATACTTTCAACTAAATCTCATCTAAATTAGCTGGCCATACTTTCGAAAAGCATCGTTCATCATCTTCCATGCCGAACTGACTTGTCACAGCAGCAAAGTGTTCATTTAATAACCGTCCATCGTAATTCCGTGAATACACGGACTTACCTGGAAGAAAGGACTATTCCCAACCATGACAAACCTAATAGCAGGCTCTGTAATCCCTCTTCTTCTTCATTCAAATTCATTCAAAGGGATTACGTTTAACTATTATCCCAGCTCCGACTCGATGTAGTAAATTGTCAATCTTCATTAAATATCCGGCGGTATTCTTGCTCGGTAGCGCGTCGTCTGCTTTCTGCATATTTTCACGCCAAAGTGCAAGAAGCGCACCTTCCAAAAGACATTGTATTACACAGACTGTAGTAGTCCACTGTCGTTGCGGAATGGGTATTGCGAAAAAAAATGGGTCGACATAAATTAAAATAAATTACTTGAAGCCAGTTTGATCTGAATTTATGGTGTTCAGTATTCAGTTGAAGTGGCAACGGTGGTCTAAGTTAGAAAAGCTGTGGAAGTCCTAGCACTGTCACGGCAACGCCGAATCAACGACAATTCGAGCTCGAGCGGTGCCAGAATGCAAACGAACAAACCAGGTCGGAAACAATTCTCGTGATGTACACGCTTGCTTTCCTCTTCGGCTGCTGTGCTCGAAGAAACGGAATCCAGTCGGAAAAATGACGGGAAAAGGAAATGAGCGAATAGTACAGTTGGCTTTTTATGCGGTCCTTTAGGCACTTGTTGAAATATTGTACAGAACTGAATGTGAATGGAAGATTTAAGGCCTACATTTGCCGATGTAACAATACCCTTGGGACTGGTGTAAATGGAAATATTACAAGGACCATCTGTCCCCATACAATTAACTACCCAATTAAAATAAAATTACAGCCGCATCCAAGCATGTTGCGAGTGGTCGAAAAAAAAAGCTTACTTTACAAATTGAGAAATATTTTACGAAAGACTCGAGACACCAGCAAATAGCTGGTTTGAAATTTATTTAATTGTCTTTGAATAAAATAATACGACTTATTAAATATTTTTCGTAAAACAACTACACAACTGGGTGAAATTGTTTATTGCATTTATCTCGGGAAAATTGAATATGACGCTAATTGAAAAATAAAACTAGCTCAGCCTTTTCGACATCGCAGCTCCATTTAGTATACGAAAAATGTTTGAATTGGTGCTCACAATTAAAATTGACATTTACCGACAGTCATTCTATGATTCAAATAATACGAATAGCCTGGCCATTGGAAAACCTCACATTTCTTTATTTCTATGTATCGTTAAAGACTTGGATTTGCAAATCAATACGGCTGCTTCAGATACGAGGCCAGAACTATCGTAAATGAATATAGTTACCGTTAAAATAAATAGCAAACTATATTTTTGTATATAATTCAAAAATAGTAAAATCATGCTACATCGTGAGAAGTTGATAGGATACATTTAATAACTAGTTAATACAGAATGAGAAAGCTAATGACTCCCATGCAAATATAAAAGGCAGAGTTTATGGCAGACGACAGTGGGAGAGACCTTCTTTTTGCTAGATTGATAGCATTGACCGAGGCGCTTGAGCTTAAGGGTACGTAACTGTATAACATCGGCCCACGATCGGGACCGATCAAAAAAAAACTTGTTGTGTAGTAATGTCGATGATGTCAAAGATGAGTAAAAATTTATGTATATCATTATAATTGTCTGTATACTGCATTCAAATTTATGCCTAAAAACAGGTTACAGTTTGAAACACATATTTCAACCGTGACACAAGATAGAAATTACCATAAAACGTTCCGGAAAGTTAAATTTTATGAGGCACTCAAGTTTTTTGATCCTAGCCTATTCAACTGTTTGCGTCTTGAAACAACGATAATATTCTGTAATTGAAATAGTACTTTAAAGTTTACATTGAACAATATTCATTAAATTTAAATTGTTTTTGCGGGATGATTAAAACTGAAAAAAAATTTATTTACATAGAAAATTTTATTTGACAAAGTGGTTTCGAAAGTATGCACTGATTCTCATCAGACACCAGCACACAGTGCATACTTGGCTATGTGACCACTTACAGTTGGAAATTATTAATTTTTATTTATGCTAGTTGTGTCAAATTTTAACATCTCCGACTAATATCCATCGAAATAATTTACTCATAAAGGTTATTGATTGTCAAATAAAATGTTCTATGTAAATTAAAAAAATGTCAATTTTATTCATCCCGCAAAAACAATTTCAATTTGATCCGGCTTCGGAGGCCTATTCCGCAAGACGATCGAGTTTCCCGTATCAGTATTCTCTGCTTTGATAAGCCTTTGAGACGATATACGTTGTCTATGCTGATTTATAGACAAGAAGGGAACAATGATCACAAATCAATAACCTTTATGAATATTCACTAATTAAATTCTTTTTTGAGAGCTTGAAAGTATTGCACTCAACCAATTTTAACCAGATCTCCAAACAAACAAATGGTAGCTATTCCGTTTTAGTGTTACATTATAAGACATAATATAAAGCTAGCTTTATTGCCACCATTGCACACATATGTATCACATTAATTTTTGAATAACTAGAATCGCCTATATTTTCCAATTCTCCACCCTAAACTTTATTATTCGTAGGAATTTCGTAGAAAAATCATGAAAAAACTGCCACCTATGACCATTTTTGTAATTTTTTGGAATTTCTTTACTAAGTGATTATATCATTAGATTTGCAAATGGGAATCATCCTGCAATGAAAATTAACAACAAATATTAACACTTTGAAAATTTGAAAAGCTTTGAGAGGGGTAATCCTAAAACTCTTTTCACCCGTTTAACTTCCAGCGCACTGATTCAATCGAAACAAAATTTACTGGTTGGGTTTAACTTAACGTGAAGCAGATTTGGTATATATTTTGCTTTGCTGCTAACACAGGGTAACCAGCTTTAGCCATTTTCGTAAATATTGCACCAACAGATGCTTGAAATTACATACTCATACGCAAAGCATTTGCAATAAAAATTAGAAACCAATTTTTAAATTTTCCGAGTTTTGAACATTTTTTGGATGGCAGCCTCAAACAACGTTTAATCGTTGAAACAGTCCATGAAATCCTGCGATGAGAACAAAATTCAAAGGATACGTTGATTTAAGTATGAGCGTGTTATGGTAAACTTATTGCTGCTGCGTTGGAAAAGTGCTGCCAGCACTGTTTGTATAAAGTTGTTGCTTTGTATAAAGAATGGTTGATATGATTCTACAAAAAAGTGTATAACGTCTTTCCACATTTTTTTGTCACTCAAAGACAATTTCTTCGAAACTTAGTTTTCTAGCGGTTCTGATGCGCTAGAATTTTTTTACTGTTTGAGCGTATAATTTTATCTATAATTAGTTAATTTAATACACCGCTCTTGCACACAAGTTTTTTTTGCAAGTAGCGAGCTGAAAAACAAATGCGTTTTTGTTGAGTTGTGTTAAAAATAAGCTGCAAATAAAAATAAAAAAAATACATAAAAATATTATTTTTCATCTCAGAAAAACCAATAATTTAAATACTTATGTATTAATTGAGCCGCCGTGATAACTCAAGGAAAATTCATTAACTATTTATAATGCAAGATATAATTTTTACTGCAAACGCGGAAAAAAATTTCTTTACCTGAAATCATACAACGCTAATGTAGGCAAATTTTCAGCTGTCATTTTTCAATGGGAAAAGCACATATAAGTAAATAATTATAAATGAAGACAAACCGGCATTGTAGTTTTGCAAACGAATTTGATACAGGAGCCGACTTTCAACAATTGCTGTTTATCTTAACGTTGGATCTTTTATTTTCAAATGAGTTTTGTATCGGCGTGCTTAGAGCACGACAAAATTAGTCGGCTACTGAAGAGGGAATGACATCTTTGTAGCCCGATAATGGCGGCACGATACGGATAAGCTTGCTACAGTTAACTTTGGAGTCCCTAAACTGTTTAACTAGTACCAGCTACACAGCTGGTACCACTGGAGGAACAGGTTTAAGCCGAAACAGTGCCACTGTTAAACTCGGACTGAAATACAGAAAAAAGCCATATGAGAAAGCGAAGCTCATTGCTCCACTGGACCTAATGTTCTCTTGTAGCAGAACATATTTTCCTTAACAAATCAATATGAAACTAACAGCAGCTGAAATTAGTTAGAAAAATGACTTCAAACAATTTTACCAAAATGTCATATAAGCTCAAATGAAAATCATTGAATATGTACTTGTAGATCCAAAAAATAACACTAAATTTTGAAATTTATGAAGAGGAGATAAGTAATTAAAAATAATTAAAAGAGATAAGTAATTAAAAGAAATGTCGCTCACTCAAATCAGAACCTAAATCGAGTAAGGGTTGAAACTTATTATTTATTTAAAACACAGTCAATAATATACCAAGAACATACTGAAATAATACTGTAATCAAACAGAAATGATCAAAACTTGTTGGCTGTCCCAGCTAACACATTAATTTTCAATAACACAGTGTTTTTTATCTGAATTTCGGTTTCGCTTCTATTTATCGTGAAGAACAACGCTGACTGCTGTCAATTATTACAATTCAAAATATTGCTGATATTGTTGAGTGGACGACGATGAGCAAAAAAACACCAAACTGAAGCAATTTTTCCACTGCTTAACAACGAAAATGCATCACTGGCAAAAATGAATCTTACCAGTGATACATTTCGGTCATCCATCACTGTGGCACCATTACATTTTTCTGCCTCAAGTTTCAATTCGCTGAAGTTTCAATCCAGCTAAGGCTCTTTCCTTCAAATTCCTTGCAACCTATCAAGAGACTAATCGTTCACTATTATAACAAACAGTCCTAATTTCGAATTTTTTTATCGGCTCTCAAAGATTTATCGGTACTGTCTTCTGTACTAGGCATAACCGTTCTCTTTCATTGGTTGGCTTGAAACAACTCCTACCGCAGTATCATATAAAAAATTACTTTTCATTCATAAATGACACAAATTCAAATTTCTTTTTGTATTTCCCAATAGTATCATGTCAAAACTATATCTTATAAATAGCTATCGTCATATCTTAAAGGAATTTTCACGTCTTCGTAACTCCCATTTAATTACACTGACCTGTCTACCTTACCGGTTCGATTTCGAAGCTTTGTCTACGACAACATTTGGCAAACAATGCACAGATATAATCATCCCCGTAGACGTATGATTTTGAACGAGCTGCCTCTATTTAGTTCCAGCCAGTCAATGGCAAAACCAAAGCACATTGACACACAAGCTCGCAACGCAACTGATTTAATAATTATTTATGCGTTAAAAGGAAGTTTTAAATAAAACTTTCAAAATACAACTTGCACACAATTCTATATTTATACCTATCAGCAACCAACTTTGTTCAACTATCACTGGTAAGTTTCCTTTTTAACTCAAAATTCCCTAAATGTTCAATGAAAAACTAAAAACTAATTTCTTATGTTTGTATTTTGTTCGAATTCGATCAAAAAATCAAATATTAAAAAATTCGAACAATTAATATGTATATTTTTATTTCTCTGGAAAAAAAACTGATACCATTATATCACAGATTAAGAGACAGCGCAGCTTAAATCATCGTTTGTCGTAAATTAACATTTTAGTGCAGTGTGACATATGCTAATTTGGACTAATCACCGCTAAATGACCAAATTATCAATTGTTAAGCAAATCGCTAGTGATCATCAAATTTTGGTAATTTATTCTTAAATGCAGATATATAATACAAAATCTCCTTGCAAAATTCGCTTTTCGCATTGATAAAGAAGAAGAAGACAACTTTTTTGAGACGTCAAATTTAAATTCGAAATATTTGAAGAATTTTATTTTAGCTCTTGAGCGGTTTGTACTCCAACTTCATTAGTTAGAACATAAAAGAGGCAATATACACTACAATCACTTTCAATTTCTCAATTTTTTAAAGACTAATTGCTTTGACTGACAGACAGTTAGTGACTGTATTCATCATTAACGATGTGTATCAGCAACTTTTAAACTACTAATTTAGGTATAAATGATCATTAGTAAATTAGTAACTGAAATGCTTGCCTGTCTAGGCTCTAAAATTACAAGAAATCTGTTCACAGAATAATACATCAACTGATCAACAGAATAATACTTCAACTTCCCGAGACCAACAGACACCAACATACATGAATGCAAACATGTCATTCATATATAGCATAGCCACCACACAAAAATTGAATTCAAGCATTCCTTCGTTACCCTCATGAAAAATGATTAATTTATTCGACTTAACTGAGCAAACCTTTTCAAATGCTTACACATATGACAGTTATCGGTCATCTCAGCCCGCATACAAGCTGTATGCACGCAGCTGTGTATCAATCTATTCGCCGAGCCAAACTAAAATACATCCACTCAAGGATGTATAATCAGTGAAACACACTGGTTACGACTGCCGACAGAAAACGGAAAGAACAATTTCGTTTAACTACGTGACAGCCCTACAAATGAAGATCTAGGAAAAGTTTCAACCACTGACACTAGCAACTTTCAAAATGACAGGCACAACGAAGGAGTTGCCCGGTTTGATGTTATGGTCATATCTATACGTCGGTTCCTAAAATGGTTTATAGTACTTTCAGTTTCTTTGGCTTGATGATTCTATTAAGCAATCATTACGTGCAAGTCTATGGGTATTGAAGAACATGAAATGATTTATCAGATAGTTTTAATAATTGGGCTATTTCAATGTAGCAGGACAAATGGCAAACAGCAGATCCCTCCTATTTATAATGAATTTTAGTTGCAGTTTGAAGGATCCATACCAATACAAATTGAAAGCAAAATCAAAAGCACACAAAAGAAGCTAATTCAAGCAAATTTTCAATTACTTCTTTCAAAATGTTGCACTTGAATCATAAGTCCTTGTATCCTAAGTGCCCGTTCACTATGCTTCGCCTCTCACGATTTGCTTCCGATAAAATTTCACTAAGAGATCGATTCCTGTCGCATGTAAATGAAATTGATACAGCATGTTTAGTTTGAAAACTAGAATTTGTATTTGTCATGTTCGTAGCGAAACAGGTAAACAGGACAACAATAACAATAGCTTGCATATCCATCATCGATATGAAATGGATATTTGAATGTGCGATGGAAGGAAACCGTTTTCCAATATCACTTGATAACAGAAAGTGGAAGCACATTCAATATAATACAATATATCAACAGTTCATTGCTTGTAAATTTTCGAAGCAAGCAACAAAATAACAGGGGTCGTACATGGATAAATATTGACTTTGTTGTTACTGTCGTTCTCGTTCCAGTTACCTATCGATTCACTTACCAGAGCTCTTGTTTGATAGTTCGTTACTGCTCCAGTTGCGGTGCCATCAACGTTATCATTGTCGTTGCCACCAGAGGCTTACATTTAAACGTATCCAACTATTACGAGAGAGAGAGAGCGAGAGAGGTGGCTAATTTTCGAAATTGGTCACCAAATATTGACAAATTTTCAAAACGTAGTCAGTTATATATAGATCGATTGAAGCATATCTAACATTTGCTTATTAAATATACACCAGGCCATAAGACTGAGCTGATGGAACTACTGACGCAAAATATGTCGATAATGAAAGCGGTGTGCTCTTAGGACGTATGTAGTCTTGATGTAGTGACTTGCCAGAACACCTGACATAAGTGTCTGGGAAAGGATGGTTGGTCAAAGGAATATGTGTACTGGCTGACCGACGGAGAATGTTGCAGTTAATTAGTTCTCGATTTACAAGAGGATACCGAAGAGACAGCTAAGTGTCGTTCAGATGTTATTGTATTCTGACGCTTGAAATTACTTTACGAACACGATCTAGATGAGCAATAAGAGCAAGTGATAACAGACACGTTCAAGTTTGCTCCCTTGCAAAAAGATAAAAATAGCAGTTGTGAGGAGATGTCAAGCTATTTTGTTCATGTGAGGGCCTTTAGTTTTACAGCTAACAGTGTTGAGCACAAAAAACAATTTTTATTAACTTTCTGAATATCTATGGTTAATTTACTTAGATACTACACACCTTATAAATGGTGTAGTTTCAGTAATATATTTTGAAATATGTCTGAAATGTGTCTAACACTAATATTACTAAAAACTAAAATCATGATAAATTATTACATATTTTCGATATTAATTTCTGCGATATTTGAGATAAATATTGTAATTGTTTTTGCACGATGGTTAAAATTGAAATATTTTTTTATTTACATAGAAAATTTTATTTGACAAAGTGGTTTCGAAAGTATGCACTGATTCTCATCAGACACCAGCACACAGTGCATACTTGACTGATGTGACCACTTGCAGTTGGGAATCATTAACTTTTTATTTATGTTATTTATGCAATACAGTTCGTGGACTTGGGGTTCTCTATGCAGTTGAAATTGCAGTTTGTTTTCAATACTTAACACTCTTTTATTTAACATTTATTTTTATTTAACAATAATCAAACTAACTCGTCTGGTTTCTTGCTCGCAAGGATGTTCAAGGCTACTTTTTCGTGTTTGCGTGCACACATTATTTTTTCACGTTTATTGGAATATAGGATTTTAAATCTTTCTCGTTAGTACAAATATTTTGTGAAGTTCGGTGCATGTATGCATGCAACAATATTATATGCTAAAATATCGGGGGAAATAGTGTATAAATGTGCATAAGTAGAAAAAATCAGCGAAGACTTAATTCAAGTGAATACAAAAACATCTTACTGCTTTGAAAACACAAATAGAAAGAGAGTTGTATGGACAGGAATTGTAGCAGAACTATTTTTTGATATAATTATGATATTAGATTCGCTCTAAATTTTCAATATTCAAACAGAGTAGTCCAGGGAGGATGTCTGGTCTAAGTTTCTTTAAGTTCTGGACCAAGTTCTCCAAAAACGGGTTGTGGGTACCATTATCTAACCATTCTTTTTCTTAATTATATTCTGTTCTAAGCGAATCGTTGGTGATTTTTTTATGTTTGTGGGAATTTGAAGGAAAAGAAAAAGTGATTCTCCCTATTGATATTTAAAAATTTCGTCTTTTCGTGAATGCAATGTATTTTATTGCCTTTTTTAAAAAAAAAATATTTTCCCTCGCTTATCCGTGAGGCTACGTCTCATTCCGTAGCATAGGGAACGCACGGGAACTGAACGAGTGGCGCAGTTTTCCCACGACTGTCTGCGGCTGTGGTCGGGCAAACCCTCAAGCGTTCCTCGCGGTATTTGCGTGACAAAACTTCCCATATGAATCAACAACAGCAAACTACTGTCTAGACTTAATCGTTCCCAGTTAAACTGGGTGCTATAACTTAATATACTTCTGCAGCGGTCAGATGGACGCATTAATGTAGAATAACAACAAAAGAAATGTAATGATTGGCTTGCTATCCAGCAGTACACCGAAGATACTTCATCCAGCTTATTTTTGTAGAATGTCAATTATATACATATACATATATTAAATTAATCTGTCCGTATAAATCAATGGAATACAATTGGAAAAGGTCAACACGATCAGTTTCTTAGGTTTAATTCTAAATGGCTAAAACCTATCAATAGCATCAAACATAAAAAGGCGCCTATGATAGGAGTCCTTTATCGCCTATCATCAAACTTTGCATCTGCAATGCGTTTATTTTGTCAAACATCTCTTATGAAGCAGTTTTTGGAAGCAAATACCGAAACCAAGCATTGACCTGACCGGAAGACTAATCACTAAGGCTATCAAGACTATATTCAAAATGCCAACTCTGACTCCAAGTTCACATGTGTATAGTGAAACAGGACTACTTAGCATACAACAAATAATGTATCTTGAACAAAGGAAACTAATATTGAAGATACTTAAAAAAATCTCAATTGGCCATATTTTGTAAGAAATGTTGGAGAAATAACTCAAACAGCCACTAGATCGGCGAATAAACTTGCAATTAAAAAAGCTAGAACAGATTGCTTGTAAATAGATCCAGAGCAACAGTCTTTGGCTTATTACAATGCCTTGCCTCAGAATAAAAGCAAATCTGCGAATTTGGCTAAATTTAAGGAAAATCTACCATCAGTTCTTACAAACAGATAATGACGCCAACCAGAGTTTTTTCTGAACTTTTCTCTGGACACAAGTCTTGTAGTAGTGTATACTGAAGTGCTTTCCCTTATACCAATATATAATTGTCTGGGAAGTACGAAAGTAACATATGTAACATAGTAACACACTGACCGAGCATTTTGATTGAGTGATGAAGAAAGTGGAAAGGAGGACGTAAAAAAATGTATAGACATATTTCAATTTTTTGATAAATACATTTTGATTATACTCCGAAGAGGGCAGTCATTTAAAATGTCGTGGTTCTCAAACAAATTGTATCCAACAAACTTTGAGCTTTGTAACAGTGATACCTTACGCCTAGACATTTCCCTACTAAAATAAGACCAATTTTTTTTTGTTGAATTGTCATGTCTACAAATACTCGCCGTTTCTTACTTAAGCATGTGATCTAACTACAGTATTGCCCCGAGACAAAGACTTAAACAAATATCAAACGAAACTGTATTCTTTAATATAATACCGAATAATTAGTGTGTCTGCAAGCAAGCAAAAACAAAGATGATAAAAACATCAGTTTCATCTGTATTTAATATTCTCCGAATCCGTGATTGATTAATAGCATTAACATGGGAATCTTATTTTCTGTCCCATGACATTATCCTTTGGCAGCAACCAGACTACAGTTAAACTAAGTAGCATTAGCCCCACCTAATCTTCGGTTTTATAAGATTCTTATAATAAAATCGAGAGGTCTTCAGCTCAAACACAACGAAATGACATTCACAGCCACATACCCACTACATTGGACTATCCAGAATCTCCGATCAATGTATCGCCATGCCTTGAATTTCCGATGAAAACGAAAGATTTATCCTTAAAACGGAAGACATTTCATTAGGAGATGCTCTCGTTGTCATCACACAGTCGTCCATCCGTTGTTGATTTCAGTGCCACATGAACCGTAAAAGTAAGGGATCGCTGAAATGCTTTGGTCCAATGTAAATCCTTAGATAATTCGAGGAGCGATTAATCAAGTTTTAGTAGTGATGTTAAATTGCAAATCAATCATTCGCGAGATAATAATGTAATTAATTGGAGGCTGCAAATGGTAATTGATTCGACTTTCTCATCTCGTCCTGTTTCTGATGGATGGATATTTTGTGGGAATTGCTGGCAGCTTAAAGGGATTATTTGGTAGGATGAGTGAAGACTTTTTTGATCACGATGGACTTTACAAGCATTACTTTGTCTTTATTGATTGTTTTAATTGAAGTAGAAGGCTAATATTCGTATTTATTATTCATGGAAATTTTATTATGTAGCTGTGATATAAGCATGGTGAATTTTCTATGGCAATTTAATAACAAAATTCTTATTATTCTATAACAATATTAATGAGGCAGTATGCAAAACAATACAGGGTGGGCCATCGAGTGGTTTCTTTTTAAATCATAGATTGTTTTAGCACTGAAACCCGCTCAAAAAGTTCGTTAGACTGGCATGCTAGTGGACAACAATCATGGCCCCCATCGTCGTACGATGCACACAGACGAGAATGTGGATGCTACGAACATCAACTTGCTGTCAATCTCAATAGCTCAATATTTCACGCACTAGCCTCAAGAGAATTCTGCACAAAGATCTCGGATTATTCGCTTACAAGACCCATTTGACTCAGCAATTGAAGGCGCACGACCATCTGCTTCGTTAAAGCTTCGCTTTTTGGGCCTTAGAGCAGCTTGAATCGGTCAAAGATTTTGGGCGAAATACCATATTTTCTGACGAGGCGCATTTTCGTCTCGGTGGCTTCGTTAACAAAAGAAAAACCCGCACGTTATTGTCGAGAAGCCAATGCATACACAGGGAGTGATAGTTTGGTGCAGATTGTGCAGTGGGGGCATCATTGCACCATTTTTCTTCAAAAATGAGGCTGGGAACAAGCCATGTTATCCAACTTTTTTTTTACTGACATCGAAGACATGAATTCGGACGACCTCTGGTTCATGCAGGATGGCGCACCATGCCACACAGCGTATGCCACAATCGATCTTTTACGCACTAAATTCAAAAATCTTGTTATCAGCCGTCTTGGCGATGTCAATTGGCCGCCTCGGAGCTGCGATTCGACCAATTTGGACTTTTTTTTGTGGGAAACCGTGAAGATCTGATGTTATGCCAACAATCCAGAAACGATTCAAGCACTTAAGGCCAATATCATCCAAGAAACTCGTGACCTAGAGCCCAAAACCACCAACAAGGTCTTGGAAAATTGGAGCAGGCGAGGCAGCCACTTGAACTAAATTGTGTTCCATCATTAATGCGAATGTTTACTCTTACTAATAGAGCCATAATACATGGAAAAAAATTGAATTGTGTTCAATTTATTGCTTTTTTATAAGAAACTTTTAATTGGCCTACCCTGTACTTACTATAGATTACTTATTTGTTGTAAAATCGTTATATTTAAACTATTTTCGTATAATTATTGGAGGTCCTAGTAACTATTATTCGGTCAGATTATTCGCTCTTGCAATACTGAGTCAGTATTGATTAAGTGTACCATAAGTAGAGCTTTTTCTTTTGAAATGCAATAACATAATATAATATAAACAAGTAATTTTCTTTTATATTCGAAGACCAGTAAAATGAATATCCCCTACCATTATCAAAATGTCCAAAGATACACAACAACAATTATGTAAGTGCCACATGCGTTTGAATTTAAAGTCTGCTTTCCTGTATTAATTGTCTTCACTCATTATTTTTCCAATCGTGAAAATCAATTTCAAGATACAGTCGGAAGGAAAACTTTCAAAAACGTTCAAAGCCCTTTATGTTTACGAAGTTGTTTCCATTTCCTTTTGATTCATTGTCAAATTGCTTTTAAGTTTTCTCGTTAGATGTGTGATTCAGTACTTCTCAATGTTGTTCGGAATTATCAACTTTCTTTGTTATGTCCCATTCTTTGCTAAGTTCTTGCTAAGCTACGAAAAGGTAGGTAAATACGTCCACTCTGGTTTTAGTTTTCCTATAACTTTTTATGAATGCCAAACAACTAAAATCTTACTGAGAGTATTTATAATTTCCATGAGTCATAATTCAAATAAAATGGCATGAAGAAATCGCCTTAATTGATGGAAAAATACCAATGATTATCATTGGCTTAAATAGCTAATTGAACATTGTAAAATACTAAAGGTTGTGTTCCAATAAATTCACTAATATAAGGGTCCCTGACTGGAGTTAGCGATCTACGTACCGAGAAATATGGCGCGAACCACTTAATGGAATCGAGTGCAAGTCGGGTTTTCAGAGACAGACTAGACGCCAAGAGTAAGCAAGTTAATCTCCTGGGCTGCAGAACAACGGACGACCTCTTCACCCAACTAGTCTGCTACTATATGAATGACTCATATTGTATTAATCAGTGAGCCCCGTAGGGGGCGGTTGAATCACTGACGGGTAGAGGGCAACCATCGGTGGCTATGGCAATTGCTATGTGTGAGTGACATATGGAGACATTGCCTATTTCTCCCCGAATGACTGAAGATTTCGAAGAGAAGCTTAAAGGGCTCCGTCCGTAACGTCACCAACAATTACATCGTAGATGATGACTTCAATGCGGGGCAATTAGAGTGGGCCATACTCCGATAGCAATGCGTACTCAAAATGGCATCGATTTTGGGTTTACTGGTTCAGAAAACGGGCTCAAATCCAACACAAAGGCCTGAACATGACGAATTTACTCCCGATGTCATCATATCGGAAAGATTGGCGACAGTCATCAATGATAGGAAAGTGGCGGGATATTCCACAGCAAGCATTCATAATTAAATCGCTTTTCCAATCGTCGGAAACAGGCAAAGATGGCACAGCTCTACCGTTAAGTGACTGAGTCAAACCTCACACACCATGCTGTCTGATTAGTCAAGCGAGGATCTGGTAAGCAGATTATTTTTAACCTCTCCACCAGGGGAAAAAATAATACAATTGAAATCAGTATTAAAATTTATGTTGAATTATACGCAATTGCTAACGTTACATTTGCTAGCAGAGCAACTTTTCTCGAAATTAAAGCTGTGTTATTCCTTTCAATAAAACTTTGTTGATTGCATAAAACAACTTCTCTATACAAAGTAAAAACAAATGAGCTGCCAACATAGCTCGCTGATGCTTTAGATTTATGCTAGTTTTTATCAGATTTTCATGTTCCCTAGAGTCACCTCCTACTTCCTCAAAACGCTCACTGA
The DNA here is from genome assembly GCA_963978885.1 of Nemotelus pantherinus. Lineage (NCBI taxonomy): Eukaryota > Metazoa > Arthropoda > Insecta > Diptera > Stratiomyidae > Nemotelus > Nemotelus pantherinus. Next base: position 61,065,330 of record OZ022263.1, read on the forward strand.
ACTGCTCGTTATTTCCTCATCTTAGCTGCAAAAATCATTACAACCTATTCGCTACCTCCTTTTCCTTACATTCAATCTGCATGAACGGAACACTAAGCGTCTTTTATGCACCTTTTGTATACTTCACTGGAAAAGTCTCTAATTAAACCAATTTAGCTCTCATAATTTTCTATGATACCCAACTCAAAGCACAATCCCTATTTAAAAGCTAAGCTTCAGCTTATACCCGGTAACTTTTTCATCGTCTTTATTAACATTCTTCATCAACTCGAAACGAAGGTAGAAAAAAACATTTCACTACTGACAGCATTTCGCGGCGATTTTACAATTTCAGGCGTAAAATGAACTTTTTCGCATTTCATCCTCTAACAATTTCCTTTCGCTGCTTTACCAATAATTAAATATGAACTTTCAAATCCGAAAAAGAATACTTTTTCGCCCGTATCATCCTTCGATGAATCAAATACAGATTTAAGAACAAATACCTTCGTCTCACATTGATTATTTGAAATTTACCGGAGAAGAAGCTACCTACATAGCTAGCTTTGTAAGTACCTATGAAGGAAAAAAGTATCTGTGGGAGGTGAGCACTATTGAAAATACAGGAAAAAATACAAATCCATCGGTGAATCCTATCCGTGTCAATTTTCCGAACCAATGAAGTTGTAAATCGGATTCGCCCTGACACTGCCGTTAATACATCCTACGCCCGACAATCGATGCTTATCCTTGATATGCGAGATACGGATTCGATCTGATACTTTTCGCTGTTGGAAAAATTTGCATGCTTGATTTCGAGAAATTGATTTGCATTAAAACATTATGACTTCTTGTTTGCCCAATGTCGGTACAGAGCGTACCGGCGAACAAAACTTCCTGGTATCAATGGCGATGCCGGCGATATGTATGTGCCAGTGTTGCAATGGACAAATGAAATATGTGATAGCCAAAGCTCAGAGAGGATTAGTAATGGAAATGCCGGCAGACTCGACGTATTTGAATAACGGATATTTGAATAATGATTATCCAGGCGATGTGGACGGTGAATTTTGATTGAATTGGTTCGGGATGAGTGTCTCTTGAGATTGAGCTATGAGAGAGTATAATTTCTTCAATTCGAACTATGTTTATTTTTATGAGTTTCAATATCAATTTTTGAGTGCATTTATTTTGGGAAAAAGGATTAAGCTTCAATTATTTGGTAGTGTAAGTTTGAGATATATATAGCATGAGACTTTATTACAGTTTAAGAGTTGGTTTTTAATGCTATTGAAATTCTCTTGACAAAAAAGGTATAGAATAGAATTTACTCATACTTTTTTTTAGTCCGGTATCCTGTTTTACGAGGATTAGGTTCAGGGGCGAATTTGCCACTAGGCCCAGTAGGCTCGGGCGGCAAATTTCGGGGGCGGCAAATTTTCGATCTTTTTTTGGGGCGGCCACTTTTCGATTTTTTTTTGGGTCGGCAGTTTTTTTCTGCCGCATATGTACATATATCTGGGTTGAATGAGCCTTACACCTCAAGCCAACCAAATTCTCTAAAAAATCAATGCACGCGAAAATTCACCTCTGATGATTTTATTCGGACATTAAAAAGTTTGACTTATAATAAATATCGAAATGCGATCACGGTAAAGGACCAAAGAAACTCAAAAATACCTAAAAAGTACCGAGAGAGTATCTGAAAATACCTAAAAAGAGTCTAAAAAGACATAAAAAGATCCTAAAAAGAACCCAAATAATATCTCTTCAATTTAGGTAAATATTTGCGTGCATTGATTTTTCAGAGAATTTTTGTTTTTTTATTATTATGGTACAGGGTATATCAACTACGTGCGAATCTCTTTATTTTTCATTACTCAAATTAATTTCAATAAAAAAAATTTCTATAAAATGAAATCTAGATCATCATAGGTCAAAATATTTCGGATTCATCCTTAACTAATAACATATCGAACATTAATTTGCAGTAGTCGAGTTCATAGTTGATCTCCAGTTAAGTGCGGAAGCAAACTTTGAACGGAATATTAAAGTTACTTATAAAAATATGAGCGAAGACGTTGGAATTATATGCGATGTAAAGGTGTATACGGTTTTGGACTTGGTATTTTTGGATTCTTTTTTTTTTTGGGTACTTTTAGGTTCTTAACCGTGTGTGTATTTTAATAATTATTTGTGCTGCAAGGGCGCAATAATAGGGAATTTTTACGAACGAACCAGTGCTGGTTTTGCTCTGATATTCCTTTTTCGTGAGCTCGGACGCAACGAAAAACAGCGAAGTATTCTAGGGAATCGAAAAAAAAATCGCGCATTGTTACATATAATTCACGAAAAGGGCGGCAAATATTTCTGAGGCCTAGGGCGGCGAAATGGTCAAATTCCGCCCCTGATTAGGTTGGCTTATAATGATTCGCATCAACCATCGGTTTCGACAACACCCGTTTATGGTGGTTATGACTTTAATATATGACTTGACAACACAAACACAAAAGCGTCTTAGACAACGCGACGACGCGAACATGCAGTTAAGACACTATGATTCACGTTTTGGCAATTCCAGAGAAAGACCGTCCTTCGGAGAAAAGCAAATCACTCCGCAGTTCTCCGGCTACAACCTTCCCCCACGAGAGAAGACACGCAAATGATTTACTCATACCAGTGCTGCCAAACAGGCACTGTGGCTTACCTCCAGAAAATTTCTATTTATCCCTAAAATTACCCTAAGTAGCCATTGTGACGTCATTTCCGGGAAATTTTTTGGCATTCGGCATGTTATTTAAATGTAAATTTTTATATGTGTAAGACCGCCGTCACATGAAGCAAACTTTTTTAAGGTTAGGTGTAACTTTCGCCCACTCATACTAATCTTTCGGGACTTATTATTTCCTGAGTGCGTTAAGTTTTCACTCAGAAATAATTAGTCCCGAAAGGTTTATTATCGACGGAATCGCAAGAGAGACAGTTAAACAGAACCATGGGAGGCCGACGAATGCGACCAATCACAACATCTCATTCCGTAATCAACTGGCGTTATTTTTTTCACTCACTATGCATTTTCTTATGTCAGAAAAAGATAGACATTACATGTTTCGAGATTATTATTTATTGAAACATTCATTTCGGAAAAATGCATTATCCAATTTCAGAATGCCCTAAATAAAACCCTGAATATTTTTTCCCCTGTTTGTCCCCTGAAGTTTTTAAAATATCTCTAAATTTAGGGTTAAAATCCCTAATATGGCAGCACTGTCTCATACTCTGCGAATATTTTAATCATAAGCTCAAGCAAATGTTTTGATTATTCTTAACCTTTTCCTTTGCATTTATCGAACATTTAAACCGCCGCCTATGAAAAATGCCATCAGACTTTGCTGTTTCTGTAACATCTGAATTCCATAATTTTCATTTTAAATCAATACGATGCAAAAAGATTAAACAATTTGAAAATTGCATTTTTTTACAAGTCATTAAATAAAAAGATGTATTTTTTCTACAGATTTTTTAAGCCAATTAGTACTTATTGTTTACTATTCATTAAAAAATAAGTTTCGAAAAAAGGTAAGCAAAATTAAAGCTGAGAATATTTTGTGCTTAGCTAGGATAAAGGTTTTGAAATTTTTAAGCCTACGTTCGTACAGTCTTGTGCCACCATTGATAAAGATCGTGTTAGGTAGTTGTTCAATTTAAACCGTGGTGTTCTTTGCTGAGTACTGGCCGTTCTCAAGGACCACTGCATTAGAAGACAGCACGCGCAGCTTTTGAGAGCTGTGGCTCAGAAGATATCCTTTATCTCATGTGTCAGCATCTGTCTCTGGTGATGAAAAATAAGGCCTCATTCAAGGTACCCTTATCCTCAGGCCTGACTGATCCATATAGGTAGATGATTTTTGTATTATAATGGTTGAAGCGGAATAATATTTGCAACATAATAATGAGCCTCTATTACACCTAATTGCTTTTTTTTTATTTCTATGACTGAGAGCTGACTGGCTTCCTGGAGTCATAGGATGACGTAGCCTCCATACCACTTGGGTCTGGAGCAAACAAGTCCACCTCTAAACTAGAGACATTTGTTGCAAATTTTGTCCGCATTGTTTTTAAGTTTTTTAGTTCCTCTATCAGGATACGCGCTTTGTCGCATTTTGGTTGAATCTGACTTGTCAGGTCGTGCCTAAGAGTGTGTTTGTTCTTTACAGACAAAGTCTCTTCCCTTTGTGTGATGTTACTGTATGATTCCGTGACGGATGTAAAATTGTAGTGTCTCTTATCTTTCTTGGAGCAAATCCACTCTATTTTTGAGTGACCCACCTCAGCTGCTAGAGCTAGCAAGGCAACATAAGAATTTTCGTCACTTTTAGGTCACTAATGCGGATGAGGGGGCCTTCGCAACCACTTCCAGGACAGCCTGCACCAGGGACATAATATTTGTTGTTGCCTCTTTGGTGGTTGCCAATAACATGTTTGGCAGGCGTCAGTTGTGGTCTTACCAATCGCTAGTAATGGGCTCGAAGACGGCAAACAGTATGGAAAAAATAGTTTGATAACAAAATAAACGATCGAACGATTTGTCAACACAGCGATAAAAAGTTTTTCTAAAAATCGTTTCGCTCCGGCAAACTCTAGCAGAAAAAAAATGTTGAAGAGAAAAACGATTTTGCAGGGGAAAACAGTTTCGCAGAGAATAACAGCTTGGCAGTGAAGAACAGTTTGGCAGCGGCAAACTGTTCTTCAGCGGTAAACTGGATGGCTGCGGAAAACAGTTTTGGAAGGTAAAACTGTTCTTTAGCGGCAAACCGTTTGATAGAGAGAAACAGTTTGACAGCATCCAAATATTTGGCAGCAGAAAACAGTTTTGCATTAGCACTGTTTAAGAGCGGTGACCAGTTTATAGTGAAACATTGACACGGAAATCTTGTCAACGACTTGATCGCAAAAATGCGATATTTGTTTTAGATTGCATTTTCGGTTTCCGCAACGGTTGCATTCCAGTTGAAAACAGTTTTTTTTTATGTTTGGTGTTAGGTAATGCTAAACGACCAAATGATTCTAAGATCTGTGTGAAATGTGAACTGTGTGTAAAGAACTTTCCAGACGGTCGCACATGTTGTAATACTTGGTGCGTTAAAATGTAAGTTCTACTGGTACTAGGAATGTTTTCACACCAAATCTCAGGTGCGCAAGCATGTGCGACAAACATTGGACTTGTACCACTTTTCTGGCTCTATTGCAACACATGTTCGATAATGTATATCGATATTCGCGGACATTTTTTTCATTATTTGATGATTTTTTGGGTAGAATAGTAGTGCGTGGGTAAAAATCGTTTTTTATATTTTTAAGACATATAATAAAATAACGCATTTTTTAATTCATACTTAAGAAAATCAAACAAATAATCGGACAAGCTAGAAAAAGTTAATAAATCATATATAATTTTTTGTGTTAGTACTTAGTTGCAAATCTTTTTGACTCAAGCACTGCTTTTAATCGCTTTGGTATTGACTTGATTAAATTTTCACAAAATTTAAGTCAAATTATACTCCATTCATTCTGTCATGCCTGCTTTAATTGGTTTATAGAATTAAATGATTTATTGTTGAGCCTTCTTGAAAGTTCTAACACAAATGTTCGATAACATTCAAGTTCAGTGACTGTGCAGGCGCTTGCAATAGTTTGGGGCAATTATTTATCAGCCAAAGTTTTGCAACTTGCGATGTATGTTTCGGATCGTTGTTCTGGTAGAAACAAAGTTATCTAAAATGCCTAGTTTTTCGGCACTTTGCTTGACATTTTATTTTAAACTATTCATGTACGCAAATTTGTCAATTTTACCTTCGATAAAATGCAAATTGCCCACCCCTGCACTGGACATACAGCCCCAAACCATTACTGCTCCGCCTCCATGCTTCACAGTAGCTCGGGTATTTTTTGTATGAAATTCAGTGTTTGGTTGTCGCCACACGTATGTCCTTCCATCTGATCCATGTAAGTTAAACTTACTCTCGTCAATAAATAAGACCTATATATTGTATAAAAACTACATAAGTATTTCATTTAATATCCACAAAAACTTCGTACCGTTTTCCAAAATTCACATTCTTTGAGGAAATATTCCTTTGCAATCTTCAAACGACATGACATATTTTTAGCGCTTATGAATGGTTTTTTTCTGATGACTCTGCCATGGTAATCGTTTTTTCTGAGAACGTTTCTTACAGTTTCAACGCAGACTTCCTTTCCAATATTGTCATGTACAAAAGTTATCAACTCCTTGGCTGTTTTCAGTGGATTTACCTTCACTTCTGTCAGAATGCGCTGTTGATCGCGCTCATTTAATATTTGTCCTTGAACTTTTCTGCTTTTGTTTCCTATTCTTTTTTCCTCACGATACCTTTTTATAATATTGTGGATCATAGAACAGCTTCTTCCAACGGTAACTCCTATATGCCGTACCGAATTTCCTTCTCCATAAAGCTTAATAATAAGTTGACGAAATTCAAAAGTAGTTTACTTTTCTTTTGGCGCCATTTTGTCACTTGTTGCACTTTCAAGCTTCAACTGAAAGTTTACACTGACAACTCAAACCGAAAGACGCTAATTCATGACAATTTCTAAGAAAACGCAGCTGTGTTAGCAACTGCTGCCATATTTTTCTTCCACGTCCGATTATTTGTTTGACTTGGATTATGGAATTACCTACTGATATGCTTGAATTTTACGTGCACAAATTGAAAAATTTGTATTACTTTTAGATTATATTACATTTATGGAGAGTGTGAAAATGCTTAAGCTGCATTTCATTAATAAAGTGCAATTATTTTGCCATATTTTCACATTTTCTACCTGAGTACTATCGTTGTCCGATTATACGTTTGAGCCACTGTATGTATACATTCTCACCTGTCTGATATGCTTCTCTCACTTTTGCATATGGTAAAGTGAGCTTATTTGATTCTGACTCTTTTTAGGTTCCAGCTGATCGTAAATCCTTCCCTATCTACCCTTCTCTACCATCAGGCAAATATCGCACAATACCGTTCTTTCCGCGCTATCTATAGTATATGCGCTTTGGCTATAGTTACTTGTTTGCTGTGGTGGTTTTAATCGTAGGATGCTCCTGTACGAGATCTTCGGTTGGTTTTGCTGGCGTTGCACTTTTGTTGCTGTCGGGCCTTTCTACACTTGTATTCTTAATGCACTCCTGAAACTGGTTTTACAACAATCAACATTTCCACACTTGTATTCTTCAGCAACGGAACCGTTCATATACCGATTATGCATATGAATGTGTGCGTGTTGTAGTTTTCTCATTTCGACTTAAGTGTTTCATGAAAAATTCCTGACCCGTGAACTATTTTTATAGTTGTGTTAGTGATTTGCATCAGTTTCAATCAGTTTCAAAAGTGATGAAAAATTCTCTCCAAGTGCATCACTTTTTGTGAGATTTCCCCTCGATTCTTCTGCCTCTTGCCCAGAAAACCGGTTATAGGACTGCATCAAGAATACAAGTCTAGAAAGGCCCGTTGAGATTAGCCTCTGTTGATTGGCATGTAGTATATTCTTTCGGTCAACGAGATTTATGGAAAGTGATGCAAATTAAGTGAAAACTGCTGTGTCCGCTTATTTTTGCAGTAGATATTTTGTGGACGGTAGCGTGATACTTTATTTTTAATAATTATGTATTCAAGACGTTTTTCCCAGGATTTATCGTTGGTTTACTGACGTTTCGAGCGATTTGCGCAAAGAACCTCATCGTCGCAAACAACATTAAAATTTGAGTGATTATGTGTTCCACCATAAATCATGCATTCATGTACTCGATCCGTGTCCATAGAGTTGACAATTCCTACACTGTGTTGGTCCCGTTGCATTACGTGAATAGTTTTTCCATTAATTTTTAGTATGTGATATAGACTTGATTTTTCGTAGATCGGTTATTTTAATTGACCCGCGATTGAAGTAAAGTATGAAGAGTGTTTGATCGTTGTACCTTCCTTTTGAGGGTGAGATTTTTTTACCGTTATAGCAGACTCCATTGTGTTCGATATTCAGTGTTTTCTTAAGTTCATCACACGACATTGCCTGTTGTATTAACTTCAACAGGCTTTTGGCTACTTGGCTCGTACTTAAAGAAATAAACTTTCTTTAGTAAGAAGTATTCATGAGTTTTGTTAAGTCTGTGATAGCTATCAAATGTAGTCTCCTACCAATTGACATGGTTTTAATGTAGAAGTGTTGATGCCGAGTTCTGACACCATAGCTATGACGGTGTCTCGTTTTAAGTCCAGAAAAAAACGATACGTCAAACTTTTTAATTTTTAACTGTATTGTTGTCGTTTATGACATGCGGTGACTTTATTAGCACCACTCACTATTGATAAAGTTTTCACTTGGACATAAATTAAATTTAGGGAGAAAAATTTGCGTATAGAAAGCTTGACTGTAAAACAACTTGTAGATTACAATACACTTGAACTTTTGGTCTCAATTCGGTTTTCCGTTGCGATCTCCACGTCCGATTCCTTTGAATGCTCAAAGCGAACTAATTGAAAGGAATAAAACACATTTTCGAAAACTTCAATGTCAGTTTCTACATACTTTAATGTTTTTTATCTTACGCATCATTACAGACTAAAACATAAATATTTTAAATAATCGAAGGTCACAAGTAAAAGCAAATTGTATCCTAAACTACAAAGTATTGTTAATCAATACAGTTAAACATAAAACAGCATATACACAAAAAATAAAAGAAGTAAAAATTCTCAGAGTACATTCGGTAAAATAAAACTCCAAGCACTGCACGAAATCAAGCGAAAATTTTGAAAATACTTATTTATTGACCCAGATGAGTGTGGACGGTTCCTCAATCAATGAATACTGCAAGCACAAAAGCAAGTGCGCTTGCAATCTATCGCGAAAAAAATCCACTGAAAATGTAAATATGCATTCCCAACAGACCACTCTACATTATGCGATGGATAGAACTCAGTTTTCCTACTAAATAGCGTGAATGTAACGGGCATCCGTCCAATTTGCGATCCGCAGATGCCCGTTATCGAGTTGGTTTCGCGGTACTTTGTACGAATCGACTGCTAGATTGAGGACACACGGCGATGTTCTATGTCATAACACTAAACGTTGAAATGAACGTAGCGACGAGTACATAAAATGCAACCGCCGCCACTTTGCCGACTCGTCCTGCATCCGAACCTGATTGTTATAGTGTAGAAGCGTGAAAATGGTTGATATGTTTCGAATTTCGTTTGGTCTACTGCGTTCTTTCTACTCATCGTTTTCTACTATTTTTGTGCTTTCCCGTCATCTGTCCTTGGCGTTTCCATCCTTCGAATCGTGTCGTGCTGTCGTTGCTGGACCGGTTCGCAATCTCCATGTTCATTTCTCGTCATCAATTTTTAGTGCTAAATTGTCAATGCCAGTATGGGATAGTTTTTTATCGACGTAGCTCCGTGCTTCTGACAAAATTTCCTGCAATTTCTCCTGCCCCGCATGATTCGATGGCATTTCATATCCAACAATTATTGCAATGCCATTCACAGAATGCTCCGTTGCCATCTCCAGTCCACTTTGTTTTCGTGTTATCTTCAGGATTCGATGCTTTGTTACCATGTCGCTAACAACCGATATCAGAAGCCCCAAAATTATTGTCAGTAAAGTTCCAATCATAGAGTACCACATGTAACTGATCCGGTAAATTGACGATGTGCTGGAAAGATACAAGCAGAAGGGAGCACAATGAAAAAATGCGCAACCGGATAAAAACCAGTTCCGGTAAATAAAATTTTATTTAATGTTTCTCTGTTTTTTTTTGTATTTTTCTGATATCATTTTTTGAGTGTAGGAAGGATATAGTCCGAATGGATTAATTATCTGATATCCGCTAAATTACAGTAGCCAGTTGGTTGGATTTTATGGATAATACAGCCTTTGGTATGTTTGTTGCAGTCAATACAAGTTAATGTAGGTGCTTTTTCGATTATCATAATTTTCAAGTCCAGTGAGGCACGAAAGGATTAAATTTTCTCATTGGATATCGAATCCAAATGTTAAATCGAGCATTAACTATAAGGTAGGATGATGCTTCTAGAGAAGCAAACAATGTAACGTAATTGATTTGAATGAGTGGATGAATTACATCAGCGGTCACAAGACAACCTCAGACAACTATCTTTGGCGTAAAATGACAATCACGATAAATCTCATAAATTTAACAATTCTAAAATATTGTTAGCATTCTTTTTACTGACAAGTTACGTATATAATTCATTTTAATTTAAATTCCGGGAACATGAATCCAACTCAAAAGCCATATAATTGCCCCAAATCAGAAAAACATTAAAATACAATTAAGCTAACATGCATGCCAAGAAATATGATCACAAATCATAGCACTCTCTACAATCTTACAACTAAAATTCTTCCACATTGCTGTCACTTATACATATATACATACAATCGTACGTGCCTTGACCATAATTTCAGCTCACCTGTATCCGTCGTGGCCGGAAGAAGTGCCCAACTCCACACTATTGCCATTCATTGAATTCTCGGCATCCATTGGACCCAGGACGGTCGTCAGCGTCACATTTTTTATACAGTTACACTCGGCCGTCGACAACGGTAAAGGCTCGGGGTCAAGATTAGCTATTTGCGCCATAATTCCAATATAAATAACGAACACAAGAGCTGCTATGCTGCCGTAAAAAGCACCCTACGGAAGAGCGGAAATGAAAAACAAGGTTCAGCGGCCAGAGCACATTTCCCGAAATTTAATAGAATAATATGAAATACTTGGTTTATGGCTGGTCTACCCAGGTACTATTGTCCGCATAAAAAACCAGAATAACACGCTTGTCAGATTATTACGAAGGGTAGGAACAAAAAGGCATTAGGTCAGATACTAATTCACTATCGAAACTGATACTGGCGGCGCGCTACTGACCGGATAAATGAACGACCGGCGTCATTCACCATTCAGGCTCATGCTTACCTTTGCGTTGGCTCGTTTAAAAGCGATTCCAAGGACGAACAAACCAAGGGTTACGCCACCCACGAGTCCATTCAGTGTCAAGGTTGCTTGTAGGACACCACCCAAACGTTCTACAACGAACACAAGCAGAAATGAGAATATGCCGTATCTGAAAGTAAAAAGATATGGGTCGAATTAGAGACTTTCGCGAATAATTGGAGGCACAATTACAGAGTTTCTACAAAGGAATAGAAAATGATAAGGAACAAAATGCTGAAAAATATTCGGTAGGGAGAAGGTACATTTAATATTTTATTTCTTCTTTTCAGTTTGTTCAAATAAATGGTTAGAGCGTAGAGGACGAAAATATGTTTTTCATTTTAGTTATTCAATAGGCAAGGCAATTAGAAATAGATCAATAGCTAATTGGGCTCAAAATAAGAGTTCACATTATTGTCATGAAGATATTTTACTTCGAGATGGTAAGAAAAAACGCTGTTTTATTTATTTTATTAAAAAAGAATACCCACATGCAAACAACCAAGCACACTGTTGAAAAAACAAAGATAGGAAATTTGTTTCTTCCACCATCAACAAGTGCCGCTCAAGCATAAGCAGCAGCAGTTTTAATAGCTTTTGAACACAATTCCAAAATAAAGCATGTCATGCAAATTTCACAACTCTTTACAAAATATCTGAGACAAAATTTAAACTTTCTAGCAGGTTTAAGAAAAAAATGAATTTTCGATAATTTTTTATGGAAGAAATATGAGAATTTTCTTTTTAAGAGACAACCAGAGAGCAAAGGAACATCAATCAAAAGATGTTCATGCAGTGGTGCTCTTGCTGGCTATTCTTCAAACTCGACGCCTGCCAACAAAAGCGCTAGCCAGCAATCCAAAATTATGGCTAAATAGTATAATACCTTCGACACCATCGAAATCTGAAACACTCAAGAAAAGAGTTGATTAAAAATCAATTTTGTAGGAAATTATAGAAAGCTTTAATCGCAACAAATGAGAGGATCTACTTGTCCAGTCATTCGATCCATATGAAGCGTGACATGGAACAAATCCAGCATTAGGCGTGTTTTTTTGCAGTCTTGGGCATGGTGAGTTAAGGTAAGTTAAGCTTTTTACGACAGAGCTTTAGGTAAGTACATTAAATACAACAACAATCGTTGCCGTAATGAAGTTACAGTTTTTTGGGACGCTGAAGGAATTATCATAGTGGAATATTTGGAAAAAGAAGCCACTATATTAGGTTCTTACTACGCAGACCAAATAAGAAGATTGCAAGAGGCAATCACGGAAAAAAGACCCGCTCACAAGGCTGCAGCTCACAAGGCTGCAGTTTCAATGGAAAACTTTTTTTACATCATCCAGTGACTCAAGGATTCCCTTTGGGATAAGAAATTTGAAGATGAAAGCGAAGCGATGGCCGCTGTTGAAGCATTTTGGGATAGTCAAGATGAAGAATTTTTTTCAAAGGGTACCCTGGGTTTGGAAAAAAGATGGCAAAATAAATGTATTAACTTGTTAGGAGACTATGCTGAAAAATAATAATATATCTTTTTAGTTTAATCACCTTGGTTTATATTCATTATCATTACTTATTGATCAACCCTCGTATTGTTACGATTACTCACACGATTAGATCGTGATTCAGGCAAGCGTAAGTATTCAAATGGGTTCCTGCAACGTAATGAAGGTCTCTTTTAAAAACAAATTGCTGCTATTATAGCTAATTTGATCCCCCTGGTCAATGCAAATCGTCAATCATTGAAAAATCTAAAAGCTTCAACTTCTTAAGATAAGCTAAATAATTCAATCCTGTTCGTCAACTATTTCAGACACCACAAATCAACAACGTCAAACACATTGCGAGAGCTCTACAATCAGTCACATAACGGCTCCGAATCACTCACGTATCAGCAACTAGGCACGACGATAACAAGACAAACTTGGTGCGAACGCTTGTGTCACCCTTGTAAAACGGTCACTTCAAAAAGCTTATCAAGATAACGACCCAGAAATAACAAGAATAGTAATATCTACATCAATTCTCCCCTTGAACTGGAAATACAGGTCGGACGACAAATCAAAAGAGATCAGCCAGTTCAGACAAATGAAGTAGTCGCATTATCTAATACATTCGTTGTTCATTCATAATTCAAATTTACTTTCCAAATTAATCTAATTTTCATTCAAATTTTACATCTATCAATATTTTAACACTAAAATTCGTCACATTTTTAAGATGTTCGTTGATAAAGAAAGAGAACATTCATAAATCCCGCATCACTCTGACCAGACAATTCATTTTAGTGATTAGCTCAGAAAAGGACCCAGATGGCTTTGTCGGGGCTCACAACATTCCAAACAAAGTATAACTAGATACAGGTAAGAGAAGAAAAGGATGTGGATGAATTCTGTCTCAAAATATCCCTACGATGTCTCTAACAAAGTCCTTATTTAACAGCTGACCACTGGTGACTCTGCCAAGCTGCGTGATATTTTAGCGAATTTCAGCCTGAGTAACTGACAACCATCCCAGCTGTTTCTTCAAATGGAATAGTTGAAAGGTTAGGTAAGACTCGACTTGACGGTCTTTAGCTGGAAAATTTCATCACCAGATGCAAATCGGCGGTATCAGGAGTTACAAATTAACTTTACTTTGATCAGTAAATTTACCTAACGGCTGCAAGAAGCACGAAGTTTAGTTTAGCCAAAGATTCTTTGCTGGAAGTCGATTTGTAGAAGAGCCCCTGCATACACAGGCTTCTTAAGCCTGCTCATCGGTGGTATCGTTGATAAACCCGCGGCAAAAATTTATTAAATCGCCGAAGTTTTAATCAACCGTTTCCACGTCGCAGTAAAAGGCTGCCAAAAAAACTAAGCCGTCGCTCTCTTCAGACATTGAAGCAACGCAACCTATCATCCTTTCGTTGTATTATTGTTTTCCACAGATAGGCCAAATGACATTTCATCGTGGACACAGGTGAAGCTATTTCAGTACTTCTAGTAACAGTCAGAAAACTGTCTTCCTTTGGCTTTCAAATTTTACGGCAAACTTGTCAGCCACACTTACGGACCAAAGATGATTACACTGGAACTAGGACTCCTTTGTTAATGCTCGTGAAAACTCATTATTGCGAATGTCGTCTACCATTCTGATTGCGGCATCCACAAATCCACGGATGCATGCCTTTTACCAGAAGTATTATAACACTACGGCGAACAAAAGTTTCTCTCAGTCCTGCGAGCACAAAGCTACACACCAAACTCTCACCACTGACACTGACCACGGTAAATAGTACGCGATAAGCTCACGGTGATGAAGTAAGAGTTCGATTTTCTGCTACAGTTGGGTATATGCGGCTCCTCCAACAGCACCTGGTCATCTCTACTCCACATGGTCTGTAAGGCCACTAAAAAATTGCATTATTGCGGCAATTACAGACATTTTATCTCCATTATACAAGGCTTGTGTCATGAACTAAATGGAAAAACAATCTTCTCCACAATAGACCTGACTAAGAAATTCTGTCAAATTCCATTCGAACCGAAAGATATTTCTAACACCAGCATCTGCATACCTTTCTGACTCTTCGAGTTCAATCAAATAACTTTTGGGCTTTGCAAATGAGGCACAATCGTTCCGGCGGATTGAAATTCTGCTACATCTATCTCGACGATCTTTACATAGCTTTGACTTCTGAGGGTGGATTGAATGCTCACTTTGAAACTATTCAAATCATCCTGGCAAATGTCGTTCATACAGTTGACACTTGATGCTTTAAAATAGATCTCAGGCAAACAACAGTGATAAATAGTTGATTTGTGATCCATAATGAAAAAATCATTTTCCTAAATTAGGTTTTCAGGGTTCACTCAGGACTAGCTTCTTTGGAATTTTTGGAGTTTACGCGGCATCATAAACAGCTTAGAGCTAAAAGAATTAAGATCAAAATTAACAGTTCTTTTACAGTCTGGTCCAAAATGAATAAAAGGACTAATCAGTAGGTTAAGAAATATTGACACGAACTTTCGGAGCTCCTGCAACTGATTTGATTTTCCGCGCGTTTGATGGCTGAAGAGAGTAAGATAAACAGAATTCCCCCAAAATTATTATTATTATATGATTACTATTATTAATTAATAATTAATTATTATTACTGTCATTCAAAAAATGTAAATTTTGTTCTATGATCAGTCAAACAGACAAACAATACAATTTTATGGCACCTCACACTTTCTGCTAGAAAGGGTGCAAAGATTGCGATGCACAACTAACTTACCTTTTGCAGCCAAAACACACTGGAGAATGCATTTGGATACACAAAATAATATGAATATTCGTAAGTTTCAACTTATATCATGATCGATAGTTCATAGTTTTATCGTCAAAAAATCAATCAATATTTACAAGTATGATATGGATTATAATTAAGATTATCCACACTGGGCGCTAAATGAACTTATAATATCAGAAAATATGCACATTGTTTTTTACATAAAACTTATGTCATCTGAAAATTGCTTACAAATTTCGCATCAAATTCAAGATCTTTTATGTGAATACTACGAGAAAAGTTGAGTGAAAAATGGATTAAGTGGAAAAATTAAAGTTAAAAATCAAATAATTTTTTTCATTTCTTTTGTTCTATAACTGTTCTAACTCAACTAGCATTGCAAATAAATTACTGAAATGTTTTGCCTTTCCATTGAACGAAAATTTAAATGGGAATAAAATCTAGTAGCGTAATTTATATAATAATATAATAATTTTATATATACTTTGACATGTTGGCTGACCTTTTTTCATTCTTTTAAATTGCTTTTGCCAAAAAAAATCAATTTGAGAGTTCTTTTTGATTTCTGTTTCTAGAGGGCAAATAAAATCGATAAAAAGATTTTTCTAAATTAAAAACTTTAAGAGAAATGGTAATTACAAAAAGCAGGAATTTAGACAAATTAGTGAGGCTATTTCTGATGATTGCAATATGTGCTTTTGATAAATGCAGCTCGTATTTTATAGAGTCTCCAACTGGTTCGAATTAAATACCAGTACAAAGATATGATTATTGGTACTTATTTCAAATGGTTTGCTATTGTTTCATGTTGTTTCGATGATATCCGATAAAATTTTCATCAGTTTAAAATTTTAAATGACTAAATATTTTTGGAATATGACCATGCAATAATTTTGTATATTACAACTGAGCTTTTTTTCTATAGATATTTCATTAGCTAACTTTTTATAGTTTGCTATTGTTTTCATAGTTTTATTTTAAGTAAATATGTTTTACTGGCTCTAAGTACGTTTTACATGTCATTGACAATGTCATCAAAAATACCATATTGATTGAATAAATTTTCCACATTTATCTAGATACAATATACATACCTAGTTTCAATATATTCATTCACAGTCCTTTGTTATCTATTTGACTTGAACTTTCATTATATTTCGCTTTATAATTTCGTACTTTTGCAAATAGTCTAAAATTCACTTCCAAAATAACAAAGTCTAGGAGAAGCAAAGTTTATATCAATTACGAAACTCGATTGCACGATAAGTAGCTGGTAATTAACGAAATGGAACCAACTTTCTTCAAGTCTATAGTAAACACATTAGCGCTGAAAATAAACTTTTGAATTTCCTACATTTGTTTCTCAACGGAAGTGAAATGCTTTAATTTTCCTTTCTTCTGTCGTCTACCAATAGCACTAAATTGTATGAATCCACGAAAGTTTACCAGGAAAATGTCATCAAACGTGCAAAGTTTTTTTTAAACAAGCTCGGGCAAAAAGTGATATCTTCATGGAACTGAGAGTATTCAAAAGTTTATCAGATAATGTTAATAACAGGAGGAATTGTTTAGCGTTGTTACGTTATTGTGGGATATTAAAAAAATATTATGAATACAGAATTTCAAATCTGCCTATTTCTTTAGAAAGACTGAATTTATATGATTAGCCAGCATAATCATTTACAAAAGCATTGACTAATTTATTGCATTTGTACTAAGTAAGCACATACAAAGACACCGTTTACGTGGTCCTATAAATTCGAAAACAAAAGTGATTTACTGCTTAAAAATGAAACGAATATTTTTCTTTCTCACAAACTGAGTCCCGTTATCAGTCCACATGATATAACAAAAAATATAATTTGTATCTGGCTTATATATGTAGTAGAGTACAATGGAATCCACACGTGAACTCTTTGTCAAAAAAAATTATTAAAGGAATGAAATCTTGTGAAATTTTTGGTGACCTACGAACAGAAGAGATAAACCGGGACTTTATATATAAAACAATCAAACGTTATAAGGAAATATCCTCCGTTAAGGATCGTAAAATAAGTGGACGTTCACACACAGTGTGAACTAGGTAACGCATTAAGATCGCAAGAGAGCTGATTCGTAGAGAATAAGGTCGTTCGGTGAGAAAATTGGGAAGCTCAAAGTCTTCAGCACAATTAGTATTCACCAACGATCTAGAAGCAAACCCTTACAAAAAAAAAGCAGAAAATTAATGGAGTTTCATGCTCATCCAAGGGAAAAAGAGCTGTTAAAGTTGAAACCATACTTGCATACATGCACTATTCATTTTCCACACAATCCACACAATGATCATTTGTGGGCGGGCAGTCAGAATGGAGGACGTTTCCAAAAATGAAGTTTATGTACCCAGATATCAAAATTTACCCTCAGTCATGGTTTGGGGCGGTTTTCGCAGGAGCTTTATTTTGATCGAAAAAGGTTTAAAGATCAACGCTGAATATTACCAGAAGCAAGTTCTTGAAGTAGTGGTCCTTCCAAGTTGCAAAAAGTTATTTGCACACCACGAATGTAGTTCAGAGGTGGTGGGCTGATAACTTCATTGACTTTTTACCGAAGAACCTTTAGATTTTTTGCTTTGGGCTATATGGTAACGAAATTCAATGATCGAAAAATCAATCGTTTCGAGCAGTTCAAGCAAGTTATCTCCAAAATTTGGGAGAAAATGCGCGTGAAAACTTTCGTGACGCCTGTAACTCTTTCAAACAGAGATTAATGTTGGTAAAATAAGTGAAAGGAGGAATTATCAAAAACATTTATTGTTTTAACAATATAACATTGGACAGCGTGGAGGTGGTTAAGGAAGTACAGCAGGTACGAAAACGGATGCGTACGAAAGCCTGAACATATGGAAAACCCCGATGCATAGGCGACTAAACACAGAACAAGGAAACTATGTGTCACCATTGTTCAGGTTAATTTGAACAGATATTTTTTGGTGAGGAGAATTATGTAATTAATATAGCCATGTAATTAATAGATAATTAGATGGTAATTTTATTAGTCAATACTTTTTTTCAATACTTGTTCTTATATCTCAATATCTTTTTGTATTCAAATATATTGGACAACGTGTAAATGTAGATGTATTTGTAGATAGGTATTAAATACTGAATTGATCCAGTCAGTTTGAAATACACTTTGCTGAAGAAAATCAGTGAAGTGAGAAAAATGCGCGGAAAGTAAAATAAAAAAAGAGCCAAAAAGTTCCATTTCAATTAAATTAAAATGAAAAGCCTGCATTGTGTATGTAGTGAATGAAATAGTTTTTAGTGAATGAAAAAGTGAAAAATCGTTACCAGAAAAAGTGAAAATTAACAGAATACTTGGAATAGAGGATGCTAAAAGATCAAATAGTTCGTGGACTGTCAGATAGAAGTGTTCAAAATAAGATGCTGGAAAATTCTGATTTGACCTTGGGAAGGCAGTGCAACTAGTCAGAACTGTGGAAGCCTGTAAGGGTAACTACGTACGCACAGTAAGTAAAACGGTATATATGACAAAGAGTGAAGATCATCATTTTACAATAGACACAATTAATAATGATTTACATGCAAGCACATGGTATGAGAATGTGTTAGTTGAAAATAATTTAAAAAAAATCAATTTAGATACTGGGGCTGATGACAATAAAGTTTTTAACAGATTTTAAGCAGATAAAAATACAAATTTGTCATCAGAAAGTAAAAGCATACGGTGGTACTAAATTAAATACGGTCGGTACTACTTCAATGCGTTGTGTAGCTAGAAACAATAGGTCACAGTTAACTTTTTTTGTAGTAGATTGTGATACAATACCGTTGTTAAAGCTTCAGGCATGTATTGAATTAGTTAAATAAGAAGAGTTAGTCAGCTTGCCATCTCAAATGTAGATAGTTTGATTGGGAGACACAAAAATTTATTTCAGGGCCTGGGATGTTTTTGCAAAAACTTTAAACTGGATCTAATCGATTCAGCCAAACCTGTTATTAGATCACCTAGAAAAATCCCAAAATCAATCAAAGTAGCTGTAAGAGACGCATTACAAAGTCTTTGTAAGAGGAGAATTTTCGAACCATTAAATGAAGCTACAGAATGTGTATCAAAGATAGTAATAGTGGAGAAAAGATCAGAAAGATTTGAATGCGTCATTGAAGGTTCACACACATCCAGTATATTCATTTCAAGAGATAGCAGGCAATTTGGCAGGTAAAAAAAATATTTTCTGTATTCGATTTGAAACATGGAAACTGGTAAATAGGCTTGGATTCAGAATCAAAGAAGATTTGTACATTCAGGACAACATTTGGATGTTACAGGGTTTTGTAGACTACCATTTAGGATTAAAACAGATCCAGAAGTGTTTCGAAATATTGAATTAAATTTTGCAGATATTGCTGCAGTAATTGTGCATATAGATAACATCCTAATTATAGCTGAAACAGAAGAAGAACCCGTCCAGATAGTTGATTGAGTAATGAAAAGGGCACAAGAAAAGAATGTTATTTTTATTCGAGACAAAATCTAATATAGATTGAAACCAGTCAAGTTCCTGGGTCATATTCTTAGAGAAAAAAGGTATAACATATGACAAAGACCAATTTTCAACCAAAATTAATATTTGAAATGTATGTAGTTCAATTCAGAAACATCGTTCCTACATAGTTTGAATAATCCTCAATTAATTCAGTACAATGAATTTTTGAGTACTATGTTTTTCTTATACATATGTATTTTGTGTATTGTGTCTAATTGTCATTCATTGATAGTACCAAGCGCTTCCAAACTGAATTGATACTTGTATTGTCCCAATTTTCCAATATACTATCTACTTGATCAACCGTATAATCATACATCAATTAGTACACATGGTCGTAAATAATCAACATACATGGTCGTTCTGCATGCATTCAAAACAACAGCAACTGTTATTGTTTTCAATGCTACCTACGCTAACCAGATGCAAAAATACGCACCTAATAAGTTTGACAACCTCGTATTATATAGGGTTATTCATTTCATGCTTTGCCTCTGAACATCTATTTCCCACAGCTAAACAGTTTTCCATTACCAAACAGTTCGTTTTAACGAACGAAAACCGGTTCGTTTTAGAAAAACGAAAACCGATTCGTTTTATAAAAACATTTCGTTTTATAAAAACGGTTCGTTTAAAAAAAAGACGATTCGTTTCAGAAAAACGATTTGTTTTATAAAAACAGTTCGTTTTATAAAAACGGTTCGTTTCAGAAAAATGAAAAACGATTCAATTAAGAAAAACGAAAAACGATTCGTTTTAGAAAACGGTTTGTTTAAGAAAAACAATTGGTTGTAGCAAAACTATTCATTTTAGAAAAACGATTCGTTTTAGAAAAACAGTTCATTTTAGAAAAACGATTGGTGATGAAAAACTTTTCGTTGTAGAAAAACGGTTCGTTTTACAAAGACGATTGGTTTAAATAAAAACTATTCGTATTAGAAAAATTGTTCGTTTTAGAAAAACGGTTCGTTTAAGAAAAAATGATCGTTTTAGAAAAACTGTTTGTCGTTATTTGGAAGGTTCGTTCATTTTTAGCAGCCAAACGTTTTTGCAAACTGTTTGGCGTTTTTGAGCACATCACTAGTTATATGGCGTATCTGAACTCGTTTGCGAAAAAATTGAGGCAAAGTATTCAAAAGGTTGGCTATCACTGTACTAAAGTAATATACTAATGCAAATATTATACTAGCTTAAAGATCGGAAATTGAACTGTAACAATATGTTAAAGTCCATGATACAGATTTACGATCATGAGCACATAGAGAAAAGGAAGAATAAATTTCAAAAATTATTACAAATTTTAATATTTTATGAATTTAAATTTTCTTAAATTAAAAGGGAGCGTTGTAGTAAGAAAGCACATAGCATAGCACATAGCATTTAAATGTAGATGTGGATGTGGATGTAAGTATTAAATACTGAATTGATCCAGTCGGTCTGAAATACACTTAGCTGACGTCAACATCGGGTCTATTTAATATATTACAATGCATTAAATTAAATAGTCTTTAACCCTGGAATGGTATCGATAAGTAATTTTTACTCACATGCGGTATATATTTCGTCGCGCATCAGCCAGTTGGCCACTCTGACTGCCATGAGGCTAGAAGCTATATAATCTTTTTACGTTTAATGATCAAATAAAAAATGTACATAATACTTTTGTTGCCTTCTTGTTAGTTAAAGCATGTACCTAAAACCATCCAAAAATTTACCGTACCATTCTAGGGTTAAACAATTAAATATTATATGTTGAGAACTTAATATATTATTACTGTATGATCATTTTGTTTTATGCATCATAATAAAAAAAGAGAAAAAATCTGCATTCTTAATCTTAATATTTTATAATAAGAAACATGAGTGAAGTAAGTCAGCATAACAAAGGTATTAAATTTAAATTAAATAGAAGTAGGATGCGAAATTCAAGCAACATGTAGTCATTTAGATATGATAGATCAAACACTGTAAAAAAATCATATTTGCCTTTTGATATTTTTTTTTTGCAAGCAACAATATACATATGTTGCATATTTTGTCTTCCACTACAGATCACTTTTATGAAGCATGTTCAAATTTAAATTCCCTTAATGGCATCATAATCTCAGCAATTAATTTGAGAGATACTTAACGCAAATTAACATATGCCTAAAGCGTAATTATTTGCTTTAATTGCACCCATTTATGTTTCGGCACTTCACCACATTATGGTGCATTTCGACTAAAATATTGCTGACATTAAATTATAAAAGGCATCCCAATAGTTGACCGCACGCACACAAACCATCATGCAAGTGCTCTCAATTAAATGCATGTTAGACTGTTTTATGGTTCAAAGTGTTTGAAGTTTACAACTATTTGCATACTATTTATGCTGTACTTATGCCAAGCTGGCCATAATGTGTCTGCTCGTACATATTCAAATGCTAGAAATGAAGTCATAAAGTTGCAACTGAAGTGGGCCGACACATTTGATCAATTTTATACTGAAAACCGTAACTATCACAAAGATAAGAAAAATCGATTTTCGAAATGGCATTAACAAGGCCTACAGTTGTCTTTAATAGTTGAATATTAGATTATTTCTACTAATGGGTCACATCGTATACAAATACACACGAATTCCATTCCATCATTAACCTATCTAAAGTGAGCAACATTCTCAAATATACATTCACGTTACTGTAACTTACACCCAAATAAAATATTTAGTACCACATTCTAACAAAGTCTTCTTCCAACCGAACAACTCCGTTCAAAAACTAGCCACTCACAGCATCGCCCAATCCCATAGCCTTTTATGTTTGACTTTAGGTCGTCTTTAAATAAATCGATTGGATTCTTCCAATCGATTCGTAAGCAGTCTTCACACAATTTTCCATTTGTAAAACGGAAAAACTCTCATCCAGCCAGTTCAACTACGGAAATGGAACATCTCCGAAAGGTCCGATGTCTACGGAATGGATAACAAGACGTATTTACTTTTCGTGCGAATAACATCAAATAGCTCGAAACCTACTTATAGCCAATATTATTGTATCCTTCTACGAAAAGGTGGTTCGCAGTCACATTCACAATACCAATACGCTACGTATGTGAAGAACGTTGAAAACCGAAAAACGTACTGAACAACAGTTGTAACCTACCTATCGTTTTACCAGTGTCTGTGGAAGTGGACTCGAATCGAAGATTACACTTCGGACAGATGGAACCCAATGTAATTGTACCGAAATGGACATTCTTATGACAACTTACCCAAGAGACATCCATTTAGCGTAGGTCGCTCCTTTTTCGGGATGGATCTTTCTATTGAAACCACTTTCCAGTATGTCCTCGCACGTGACGGCTGACAGAGAGTTCAGGGCCGACGCAACAGTCCTGCGATTTGAACGGAAATAATAAAACTGCTATCAATATTTAATGAGTTCGAAACATTTTCGTTTGAACAGCAAACTTTCATCTCAGCTAAAAGTCAATTTGTCTTTTACCGAAAAGCATACGGACGGAGAGAGTATTTATTTAATAACTCACAAGCCGATCTATAAAAAAATACACTTTCCACGAGAAGCATCGAGGAAAGTCTTTCATAACCTTGGTAAACTGAATCAAATGAAAAAGTTTCGCTAAGCACTTAATCCGACGAGACATAAACTATTCAACGAAAGTATTCCATTAAAACTTACCCCAAGCTGGCAGCAAAAATCCCGGCCACAAAGATTCCCGTTATTGATTTGATCTCTTTGAAAACATCCATAACGTAAAACGGCAATAGCTGGTCCGTGGCTGCGATACGTCCAAAGCTCATCGGATCACAGCTCGAATATTGCGTGTAAACTATTAATCCCGTATGAAAGTTGATCAGAAACACCACAATTAAACCTGGAAATGAAACATTGAATCAGATTAAATATTGTTTTGTTTTCTGGCTTTTTCCGGAATAATGGTGTGAAATGATAGACAGCTTAATTATTTGGAGTGCAATGGTGACGGAGAAGAGCTAATTGACTTTTGCTGTGTCGCGCAAGAGGCCTTTGATGAAATAATTCTTTGGCTGCTCGATGATTTCAGATACTTTACAGGAGTGGTACTTTTGTGGAGCATGTCACCTGGCAGGGAAACATCAAATTAGTTCGAATTGGTTCTTGGCTTTGCACAGGTACCAACCTGTTCGAAGCCAACCTACCTGTACATATAATTCACAAAATTGATCATTGAGGATTAGTTCTAATTAATTAGTGAGGGTAAGATTTGAGATTATGTTATCAATTGAGCTTAGAAGTTTGGGCTTCCAACGTAGCGAAATGCACAAACAGTCTTAGGATTGTCACTTAAGCATTAGTTTGGCAATGTTTCCAAGCTCACATTCCAACATCAAAGATCATTGACAAGATTTGTATGTTAAGCTATTGCCTAAGAAACATTTCACTTTAATTGCATGTCCTTTTTTCTAAAATTTATTACTGAGTAAAATTGAAAGTAAAAGATGAACCAAAGCATCATCAATGAATTCTACAGAAAATTATTACGAGCAAGGTCAACGATAACCAACTAATGATAAAAAGGATAGTATCGAAAAGGTTTTTCAAATATGAAGCGGACAAATTTCCTATTAAATCAAAACCAAAACAAGACGTACGATGTCAGTTTTTAAACACACCAACAACCTGTAGAGGATATTGTTTGCCAAAACATATTAAGAATATTCGATAGAGAGAAACCAAATCGAACTCTCTGCAACGATAAAAGAAAAATTATGGACGAAGTGCTGCTTCACTGATGTGCGTAAATTAAAGTGACCGCCGTTCATAAATATCTAAAGTATGTTATTACTGATTTTTTCATAAACAGCAAATTAAAATTTTCGAGATCGGTTGGTATTATCCTGCATAAAATTGAACAATCTGGCTTTTATCTTGCTGATATTAATGCGCTTTTAATGTACAGTCTGTTCAGCAAGAATGTGTCCTCGATAGCTCGAAATTTTTTAAAATCAAGTCCGCCATCTTTTACAGTTCCTCTTCCTGAACTATTTCTCTAGTCTTGATTCGTTTCAGTAGTTTGGCGAATAGTCGCGAACAATACCATTTGAAAAAATGAGTTCCATTTCTGCTTCAAAGTAGTATTTTTGCGATTTCATCCGAAAAGTCTTAAATTAAAGTCGCCAATGCTGTAATAGTATTTAAAAATTCTCAGAGTTTCGTAAAAAAGTGGGGGAAACAATATTCGGAGTGCGGAAACTTTGATGACTTTTTTTCTATGATGATGTCAAGTCTCAAGGGATACCCGATTATGCTAAAGCACAGCTTTGGCGGAAGGAAATTTAAGGAAAGGTAGAAAGGAAGGGTTGAGTTTGCAGGAGATAGCGATGTATGATACGCTTGGATAATTGTGGCTCATAGTCGGCGGGGAAAACAGTAGATGGTAGGCTGTTCCATAATCGCATTAACCTAGATAAGAATGTTAGGTTAGGTTAGGTAAGGTTGAAGTGGCTGCCAATCTACAGAGATCTGACGACCAACACACACAGGCACAATAGAGGCCCGTTTTGATGCCACAATAATTAGTGACTCTCTCCTACTCACTGAAGTCAGGAAACCATCTGCTTCCTTTGACAAACCGGACTATCCCCTTTTAATTAACCAGGGACAGTTCCGTCAGGTTCGAGAGAAAAGGTGGACCAATTGCCGCCAACCTTCTCCTTGCCAAAACCGGACACTGACACATGAGATGAAGGACGGATTCCTCCTCGTCCTCAGACCCACAACTCCGACAGAAATCGTTAAACTCTACGCTCAATCGTTGCGCATGCGGCCCGATGAGGCAGTGGCCAGTAAGAACGCCGATAGTGCAACGCAAAGCACTTCGAGTTAAGCCTAAAAGCTGCCTGGTGCGATGCGCATCTAAGAAAGAATCGTGAAATTTGACGGTACGACTGGCACTGATCGAAAGGGTATGTGAGTCAGCGTGTTGGGAGTCTCGGATGTTGCGCGAAGGAAGTGCTCTACAAGGGAGCTGACTTGATATTTCATTAGAGCAAAGACCATAATAATAGCTATAAAAAAGAGAAAGGCAACCTACATTACGTTGGTGCTCAAGGAATTCAATAAGTGAGGTAATAGTTTCATCGCCAATAAGCTTGAAAGCTTTGCGTTGGACCTTGTCTAGTTCCGTTTTAGCAGTGCGGCCTGTCCCAGCCCATATATGAGAGTTATACTCAAGCCTTGTTCTTACGTGAATCTTATAGATGTGCGCTATGTCTCATGGTGTAAAGTATTTCTTGCTTCTCTGAAAGAAACCTAGGCATTTCATGGCATCTTTCGCGATTTGAAAAATGTGGCTGGTCCAACTTAATTTGCTGAAGATGTCCTAATAGGTTTAGCGAAGATGATTCAGAAATGCTCACACCATCAGCGGAAATAGTGTGGCTATTATGAGGAGGGTAAGGCTTGATCGAAAGACGACAACATTGAGTTTTGGACGCATTAAACACAACACGGTTCGCTGAGCCCCAAGCGATAATGTTGAATAGGTCCCTGTTAAGCGATGTAACAAGTGATCTCTACTAACAGAAGTAGCATTTCCGCGAGAGTCGGCCACTCTGTCAAAAGAATATGCGAAGTCAAGGGTACTGTCATCTGTAAAACTATGAATCGGATTGAAAGTGGAAGAAAGGCCATTTATAAATAGAAGGAAAGAAAGAACAGTACCTTGCGGATCCCTCGCATTGGTGGTGTGGACACAGGATTTGAGTCCATTCAGAACAACTTGAAACGAACGATTTATGAGGAAACTTTCAATGGGCTTGGCGAAGACAGGGTGAAGACCAAATGCACGAAGGTTGGCTAATAGGGCCGAATGCCAGACTCTATCAAATCTCTGACTTGCCAAATCGTGCGATAACAAGAGCAACCTGGACAAAGGTGGAACAACCGATAGTGAAGATGTTTGGCAAAGACTCTACTCTACACTTGGGAGTAGCTAAAGCTCAGTTAGCCACAAAAGGCATCCGCATTAATATTAACGCAATTCGACAACAACTGTGTGATAAAGGAATGCAGTTTGGAAGCACGAGCTTGAAGCCACTTCTCTCTGAAACCCATGTGGAAAAACACAAGGACTAGGCCGTCGAGAATATTAGCCGTGATTGGTCGAATGTATTTTTTTCAGGTGAAGCTTCTTTTTGTGCCTGGGATTCTATACGGCGTGTTTGGTCTCAACGTGGAATGATTTTGGAGCACAGAACGACTGTCTATACTTATTTACTGAGAATTTAAATGATCAAATGCTTGAAATGCTTGAATTGACGTCCATGGTAAGAGGAATTCAAGAGGCCATGTGGTTAACAAGGCTTGAGAATGAACTGTCCAACTCGCAAAGAAAATTAATCGGATTATATTGCGATAGCAAAAGTACAATCCATTTGGCTGAAAGCAACGATTATTACGCACGCACCAAACAAATCGAGATCAGAAAGACGTATATTTTGGCCTGTACTCTACACCATCTTTACATCTGATCTTCCATTAAGTGACAAAACAAATACAGCTGCCTTTACAAACGACGGACAAACATATCATGAAATGTCGTTTGGCAAATAGATGCTCAATAGCAAGTCATAAATATCTCTCTCTCTCTCTCTCTCTCTCTCTCTCTCTCTCTCTCCAAACTGCTCGTCAATACAGTGGGCTCATATTTTTGAATTTCCTAAGTCAAACCCATTTTTTTATGGAATAAATTTATTCTCATACAGTTATTTTCTTTGGTTTTTATGCTGTTATCATTTTTATTGTTTTGGAGAAGTGGCAAGGCTGACAGTCATCGTTATCTATCAAAAAAGGGAGGTTACTTCTCATTTGGGGGTCATTTGGTGAAATGCTGCTATTGTGGTGAGCTCATATCAAAACGTAAGAAACATTTTCCGCAAACGTTTTTTGGTTTTACATAAACAAAACGTATTTTCATTTGATTGGTTTTGCTAAATTTAATGAGTCAGTTTTAATTTTGTTCACATTTTCTGAACTGACTTCAAAATTTTATATTTTTAGTATAGTGAAGACTTCAGATACGTCTCCGCAAAAATTTAGAAATATACAAACCTTACTAGCTAACACCAAGCATTCCCAGAGATACATTGAAAAACTTGCAGGTATTTCAAAGTTTGTTGTCAACACAATAAAAAATAAAAATGCAGCAAAATAAACCTCTGAAAGCAGAGCGCAGGGGCAAATGTGGCACGAAAAGGATCCGAATCCTCGCACTGGTGGAAAAATCAGGGATATCTGTCTTAAAAATAGGAAAAAGAGTGTCGCTTTTCTTACTAAAATGATAAACCATTAGGGAATTGACGTTTACAAAAGGACAATCCAAAAACGATTAGCAGAAGAAGGTTTAATCAGTTGCTGGCCTATCAAAAAACCACGCCTGAATCAGACTATGAAAGTTAAGCGACGCAATGGGCCAAACAGCACCGGAATATGACTGCTGCGGACTAGAGTCGAGTAAGTAATTCTTTAGCAAAAAAGTTGTTCGTGGTTAATGATTGTTTGTGTTTATTGTAAGTTTTTAAGGTATGCTCCTCGGACGAATCAAATTTCTAAATTTTGGTCGAAAAAGGCGCTTTTGTATGAAAACGCGCTGGGGACCAATTCCACCTAGATTGCCTTGTGAAGAAGATTTAACATCCGGTTAGCATAATGGTTTGGTCTGTTATTTCATCCAAGGGCATGGGACGCTCCGAAATGACGATGAAACAGGACCAGTACAAGCAAGTACTAGAAACTTGTCTTCTACCATAGCTTGCAGAATGGTTCCCTGGTCACGAAAAATTCGTTTTTATGCACGATTCGACAACGTGCCACAAATGCAGGAGCATTACCGCATTTTCAACTAACATGAACCCCATAGAAAACATGTGGAAGCTCACCATACGGGCGATCGCTAAGGGGTTGATCGCAACTCTCATCAGAGAATGGTATTACTATAGCGAGCTGAAATATGCAAACGCCTGCATAGAAACCATGCCCCGACGCATAGAAGTTCTAATTGCAGCAAAGGGTGGCATTACGAAATATTTAGATTTTTTTTTGTTATTAATGCATATTCACTTTATGAAAAAAGTAAAAAGATTCGTGTTTGAAATATGTGGTTTTTATGATCTTAACAAAATACTCCGGTAAGTTCAAATATCTACAAAACTTAAAACCCAGTTATAGGTTCTAAAAATAAATTAAAACTAGAAAATACAACAACATGAGCACTGTCCTTAATAATTTGGCAGCCCACTGTAAGTCGGTACAGAAGCCAGTTTCGACTATGGTTATAACTCTGGGCAACAGCTCAAACATAAGCCTTATACAGAGGACCCAATTAAGAATATTAAGAACTATCTCGGGAGCCCCATAATTCTAGTCCCCACAAATGCCTATGGATTGAAACGATTCAAGAAGAAATGAAGAAGCACAGTGAGAATATATATTGCATTCTTTGTTCATAAATATTAAGTAATGTAGCCACTATTAAATTCCTAACATGCCAAATGCAGTTCATAGTAACTCAATGGAAAAGCAAGACCGGAACTTAATGTCCTAAATCAATCCCAATAGAAATTGCCAAAGAATATTGCAAGATTTTCCCCACAACGATTTTTCACACACAGTTCGTATGCATACAATGCGGCAAACACAATTCATACTTCACCATAATGATCAATTCAAGTCAATCTACAATTCATTCACCTATTTCTCTCCAACTTTTCAATATTTCACTCCACATGTGCCCACGAAAAGCGAAAACTGAACAATACATGCATACACCCTATTATTGCTCGTTCCCAGTATTCCGTCTATTAACATCTAACGACTCCTTTCCGCCTCGTTACTTACCCAAAATAGCAAACGTTAGTGCCGTTCTAGCCAGACTCAGTGATTTTAATGACATACACTTTTGTACGGAAGCCTGATTCGTACAGAACAACGATGTCCAGTAGAAGAAACCTCCGATAACCACCGACCACACTGTGTGCCGTGTCGTTGGAAGCACGTCGAAACTTCATTCCGCAACAATCCGAAGAACAGGAAACGAATAGCATCGAAGAGCACCAGAAAGAAGAACGGAAAAATGGAAAACATTAGGAACGATTCTGTGAAAAGTTAATAGCGGTAAAAGAAAGCACTTTACTTGAAGAACTCGAGCCGGTCGTTGTTCGAAGCAGTTTCGTACACATTCCAAATTCCGCCAGTATAGATATGACCCAAAATGACGATAATAACTAACGATCCCGCTAGTACAAATGCCTGCAACGAGAAAACATACAATACAACAATAAAACTATAGTTAAATGAAAATAAATAAAACATTTTAAGAAGCAAAAATGAAATCGTCAGGAATTCCTGTGCGGACAAAGCGTTATTGTGCCCGTGTGAATGAATGTGCAAAAACAAAACAGGAAAAGACTTCATTTTGCGATATTATTTTGAAATGAAATATTAGTTCTAGTCAATCGACAATACGATCCGAACACATTCCAGGACATATGGTGCTTTATTATCTTTGCAAAATTGTTGGTAAAAGCCTTGGCACTTCCATGGCCTCAACGAAGCGGGATTCCAATTACGGTAGTTTATTTTCCATTAAGAGCAGATTCATTTACGAAGGAAGCTAGTTTAGAGATGACAACGTCTTCGCTTAAATTCTTTGTCTGACTCGGACAAAGTCACAACTACTGCGACGCTGATATGTCCATCCCCACTTTCAACACAAAGCCTCGTTGACCACATCTTAATGAGATTTTTCCCGGACAAAACGGAGCAGAAGTTTTTGGAACAAGCTGACCGAATGTTAACAGGATAATGAGAATATGATATTATAGTTTGATTTGAAAATATGACAAGGATTAGATGGGGTGGAAATTAATGTAATTTCTAGTTTGGTCTGATCATTTAACGTTCGATATAGTTCTTTAGCTTTTGCGAATCGAAATTTAGCTTCTGCGAAATCGGCAAACCTGAACGGAATCCATCGGACTATGCTTAGGAAGGAAATGGGTGATATATAAGTCAAAATATAAGTTCAAAGCATGTCAAGAAACTTAGCAGATTGGAATACAAAATAATTGTTTTTTTTTAGCAGTGCATTACAGTACCAAAAACTCCGCCGATCACAATTCTAACTTGTGATATGCCGATCCCAAGCCCGGAGAAAGGAGGAGAGTTTGAGGCAACGAGGTAACTCTATCCTAAGTAAAATTTGTATATTTGCAGCCTGATGGCTGAATTAGACCTAAGCGTCTCAGGTCTTAAGGGAGGTTTAGCCACGCTGTCAGACCTGCAACATAGTTGTGTGAACTTTGGCACGAGGCAAGTCTCCTGAAGCAACAATCACCGAGGCCCCCCATGGAAATGGTTGAACGATGTGCCAACAACTCATCCTTGTAAAAACTTCCTTTGTCAAGAAACCTGGAACAAAAGCCTCGGATTGGACGGATCAACAAAAGGCCCTCCTTCATCAGGTCGAACAGTACAAACTGAGCATTACTGCAGTCCAGAAAACAAATTGGTTAGGCTGCGAGATCAACGACAAGAAATAGCACAACAGTTTTACAAGCGGCAAATCATCGCGCCACAAGGAGTCTGGAGTAGCATTTATCGTGAATAAGCAGCTCAAGCCGCGCGTTACCGACTTCAAACCCGTAAACGAAAAGCTGTGTGCGATTCGCATCAAGGCGCAATTTTTCAACCTCTGGCTCATCAACGAGCACGCTCCCACCGAAGTAAAAGACGCTCCCACCGAAGTAAAAGACGCTCCCACCGAAGTAAAAGACGCTCCCACCGAAGTAAAAGACGCTCCCACCGAAGTAAAAGAAGACTCTGTAAAAGACGAGTTCTATGCCTGTCCTGCAACTCTCTTCGACTCACTTCCATCAAATGGTTTTTACTGGTGGGAGATTTCAATGCAAAAGTCGGGAATGAAAGTTGGCATCGGCGGACCACTGGAGGACACAGCCTCCACGAAGAATGCAACGATAATGACCATCGTCTAATTGACTTCGCTTGCAGCAGGAACTTTGTTGTAAGCTCAACTTGCTTTCCACACCGCCGCATTCATAAGCAGACCTGGAATTCTCCAGACGCACATACCGTCAACTAAATCGACCATGTCCTTATTAGCAAGAAATGGGCGTCAAGTGTGATGGATGTTCTGTCGTACCGCGGAGCTAATTGCGACTCTGACCATCACCTGGTGAAAACAATATACCGGTGCTGAATTTCCTCAGTGCACCAATCGAGATTCAACCCTCCCAAAATCTTCGCGGTTGAGAATCTGCTGAACGATTATACGACTCAGGCATATACGACCGCGCTTGCGGAAATAATTTCTCTAATGCTGCGCGACTCCAGCAACGTAGGTGTCCACGAATTCTGGGAAGAGCTCAAAAATACAATCAAGGATGTGGCAGAAAACGTTGTGGGACACAAAGCCCGACGAGCGCGAAATGAATGGTTTGACGAAGAATGCAGAAACTCACTTGACGCAAAAAACGAGGCCTACAGTCAATGGATCCAACGTGCAACTAGAGCCAAAAAGTAAAAATATGACGAGCTACGGCGAATATCCAATAGAATAATTAGGCGTAAGAAACGGAAATACTTTGACTAGCAGTTGCTGAACATTAATATAAACGAAGTTAGTAAGAACACCAGACAAGCGTACAGACTAGTAAACACTATCAAAAATGGCTACCAACCCAGGACTAGCCTCTGTAAGGACAAAGATAGAAGTGTTATCAGCGACACCGAAAGTATTAGCAAACGATGGGCGTCCTACTTCGAAGAGCTTCTGAATCCGCCATCAAACATCCTGGCGGCAAAAGCTGAGCTCCATGATGTTACCGTTGGCCAACCCCCATCCACACAACCCCCGACAGAGAAGAAGTTGATCTCGCCTTGCGTTCACTGAAAAATAACAAAAACCCGACGCTGACGAGATACCAGCTGAGCTACTCAAGTCTGGTGGGGCGGGCTTATTAAGTGCGCTACATCAACTACTGCTGCGAATATGGGAGAATGAGGCGATCCCAGACGATTGGCGCAGAAGCATCATCTGTTCCATACATAAAAAGGGAGATAAATTGCGGCGTGAGAATTACAGAGGCATCTCCTTAGTCTGTACGGCCTACAAAATCCTGTCAAAAATCCTGGAGCATAGGATTAAACCGTTTGCGGAAGAAAGACGGTTTCAGATATGGTCGCTCCACAATCGACCAGCTCTTCACGGTCAAGCTAATTTTGCAAAATTGCTGGAAATACAACGTCGACATATACCAAATCTTTTTCGACTTTAAACAAGCATATGACAGCATCGACTGCATGCGACAGCATCATGCTGCGATTTGGTATACCGTCCAAATTAGTGAGACTTATAAAGATGACGATGACAAACTCCGTCTTGTAGGTCCGGATCCAGAACAGATTGACAGACCCTTTTGAAACTGTGGTTGGCCTGAAGCAGGGCGATGGAATAGCGCCCACGTCCTTCAGCCTGGCACTTGAGTTCGCTATTTGGGCAATGAAGTTGAGCACCATTGGCACGCTACTTTTTAAGTCGACACCATTGGCAGCGTACGCGGATGACATTAACATGATGGCTCGAAAACTGACCGATGCAGAAGAACTTCTGCTTAGACTTGACACCGCAGCAAAGGAAGTTGGACTACAAATCAACGAGGACAAAACGAAAGTTATGATGCAATCTAGGACAAGGATGCCAGCGCACACGACCATCAACGTAGGGGACCTAAGCATCAAATTCGTGGTCAATTTCATTTACCTGGGTAACAACGTATCGAATGACGCCAACGAAACTGACGAAATCAAGCGACGGATACAGCTAACAAATAAGACGTTCTTCTCGGTCCTCCCCATTATGAAATCTAAATATGTGCACAGAAAGACTAAGCTCTGCGTTTATAAAAATATCATAAGATCTGTGCTGTGCTATGGCTGCGAAACATGGAACCTGACCCAAGCCTCGGAAAATATGATCGATACCTTCGAACGGAAAGCTCTACGGCGGATTTTCGGGGCTGTTCGCGACCGAGATGGATGGCGCATCCGGTACAGCAATGAGTTGTGCGAACTGTACGATGAGCTGGAAGTCTCCAAAATCGTCAAATTACAACGTATACAGTGGGCTGGGCACGTGTAACGCATTGATGACGATCGCATGCCAAAACGTGTCATGAACGCAAGACGAGTTGACGGAGCGAGGCCAAGAGGAAGACCAAGAGCTCGTTGGGAGAGCTCAGTATATGCGGACGCCGAGTAACTATTGGGGTTCCAAGACTGGAGGACGCGGTCAAGTGACCGAGACAATTGGAGAAGATCGATCCAGGCGGTTTGATTACAGTACCGAAAGCATCAGCATCGAACAAACCTACAGTAGCATAGAAGCAAAAAACAAGAAAACAAATAAAATTTTGAGATTGTTGTTTAGTTTTCTTCGTACTAAATACACAGCTCTAATCAAATTTTCAATGTATTTGCTGCTATTCAGCTATAACTTCGTCATGTGACGAATATCTAATACGAGATGATCCAAGAAAGCTTTGTAACTGCCAAACTGTTATTAAAGTTTCAAGTAGACAGTATACAAAACGTTTCCACTTCCTAGCCACAGTTTTCAATTAAAACGTTCCTCAGACAGTTTACATGACCTCAGACAGTTTGCATGACCTAATCAATTGAACAGATGCATTTCGGCTGCAACTTTTTAACAATACCTAATTACACTGATGATTTAATAGAAAAGCGAATTATTCATCTTCCGCGGGCTCTGCAATTAGTTTCGAAGTGGTGTCGTCTGATCATAATTTCCAATTCAACCCAGTTAATACTGGCAATGTGATTAGTTTTGATAAAGCTGTGAAAATATGCTAAATAAGCTTTCATTCCGAATTTAAATTATAATTTTAGGGTTTTAATTGAACGAAAAGACTAAGTTTTAATTTCGATGAAGAAGAAACGGATAAACTTTTTTGTTCACTGAGAACAATAAATAGCGTAGAAATTCAATTTAAATAAAAAATGTATTTAAAAAAACTGTCCTCAAAAATTAAAAGAGAATGAAACTATCCCTGAGAAATTTAGTTCGCGAAACATTTCAAAAATGGCTTTTCAAATCATCGGGAAACAAGTTTTCGAATATTTGAGAGAACATTGAAAATAACCTTCCGAATATTTCTATGGTTCAATTTTTTACAACCTGTTTGTGTGCAAACGAAAAAATTTACAATAACAACATAACGAAAGAGTTAGTTGACCCAGATAAAAAGATAATACGATTAGTTTTTGCTAGAATTTTTTTGAATATTATTGAATTTTAAAACCAATTAGTGCATCAGCAATAGTTCTTGCTTTAGGACTTTTCAAACAAGTCAAGCTGACTACAAAATTTTAAAAGCAACTTTTAATTATGCAAAGAAACTTTCCTTTCTGAATAACAGTAAATTTGAATTTAATATCATTCTCTATGTATCTTTCACTTTTCACCCCTTAAAACCGCAACCGCAGATTTATTCAAAATCCTTTTTACTAGCACTTGTTCCCATAAGACGCAAACATACGGAAGATGAACACCAGGCAATACAAACTTAAAAGGGAAATTCCGTTCCATGCGTATCCGCATAGCACTCATTACATGCATAGTTATCTTCTATCAGCTAAGTAAATCCATTTCTTACTTTTGTTCATGTATTTCAAAATCTGAATACCCAGCAATTTGTCCGAGAATGCATGGAAACATAGAGGAGAGGACGAGATTTATGAGAATATTATTTGAAAGGAATCCATAAAAACATTTTTATACGGAAGGCATGCAGTTCTCAACAATATAAATTTCCAAGGCGATTGTTATTTTTTGAATTCTTCAAATAGGCTTATTATCAAAGCGCAAATCTCAGGCACAAGAAAATCCTAGCATTTAATGTTAAAAATACAATTATTTCGACTATTTTCCCTCTTTATCCGCATTCTTCTACCAACTCTCCTGTGTATATATGTATGCAAATTCCGGAAAGTCCTGATATCCATAAATTTCAATTTAACATTCTTCAGTCATTTCTGAATCATACATACATGCATACATACATACAAGCGAGCAAAGAGCACGATCCCAAAGGATAATTTATTGTAAAGTTTGTTCTGACCTGAAATGTGTCAGCAATCACAACAGCTTTCATTCCACCCTGCGACGAGTAAAATATGCAGACGAGATATATGAGGACAACAGCCAGTCTAGTATTTAATCCGGTCGCCTTTGAAAGAGCTATAGCCGGGGCGAGGACAGCTACTGCCGTATAGAAAGACATCTGAAATGAGAAAAGTAAAATATGTTACGACAATGTGACACAAAAAGGAATCGGGTATGTTTGTGCGGTTCGGTTAAAGGAACTTTGATGAGCTTTTGTGCAAAATTACAAATCAAACAGAGGGAAATATCTGACCAGAAAATTCTACAGAAATACCAAACCAGTCAGAATATTTTTATATCTGATCGCAATATTCTAAAGCAATATTACATCCCTTATTTATTCATACTTCTTCTTAAGCTTCATAGCCTTATCGTGGCCCCGTCCAATAAACCGTCAATGTACCCGTCAGCTTATACAAAGGACACAAATCGATAAGTGTGATAGCATCCTTAGAACACCTGACAAGATTTCCAACGACAACTTACCTGGATAATGTAGAGAAAAGCTCCCAGCATACGAATGTCTCGTCCGAATCTGATTCCCAGATATTCGTAGCAGCTGGTTAGTTCCAGTTGAAAGTAAATGGGATAGAATACCTTGACGGCGATCGGAATGACTAGAATCATCGGTAGCACTGTAAGTAAAAGATTTCGAAAAGTGACATATTGTAATTTGAATTTGTTTCGACATGTTGATTCCGATTTTTCATGCTACGATACATTCAATGTTAAATGTGTAGGTTGCATTAGACGATGGGGTGCTGAATTACTTTTTGGTGTATTACTGTTTAGTGGTTCTATGTGTTTGTATTAATGAATCACACGCAGTGTTGTGAGATCGTGGGAATTTACCCATTTTGTGGGAATTTTCGACCTCTACAACTTGAAAAAAGGAAAAGGGGAGAATAAGCTGCTGGTTAAACAAAATCGTGGAACAGGAGGGTAGCGATTCCTAGGATGGGCAGACGCACTCTATAATCACAGTAGGGAGTTCGGAATTTGAGGGACAACAAACGAATAAATTTACATTGTACAGACTCAACAACATCAATTAGGAAACGATGAGGACACCAAATTTGATAATAATATTCGAGGACCTTACGCAAAAAGGAGGTATATAAGCGTATACATGAGGAAATACCAGCAAAAGGTCTGGACGTTCTAAGAATGAAGCCACCCATATTGGTCCAAGCAAGACCAAAAGAGGCTATGGCCAATATGTGAACACCCCCTTGGTGCGAGCTGGGCTGATATTGGGCTCACTCCCAGCCTGAGTGGATTTTTGGCCAATATTTTGGGTCAACATGCTGGGCCAATATGTATTAGAAGCATTAGGTTTGACACGCAAGATGTAGGCATCAAATTTTACTATAGTATCAAACACAACACCACGATCCTCGAATATATTAACAGGACTGCAGAAAAAAGCTAAGGATTCAATAAGAAAACGTGATTTTGGATTATTTACATCTAAAGGACATCTGAAAGCATTTAGCAACATGAACGTTAATGTAATTGACAGAACACCAGTTGCCTAGTGCAGACAAGTCAAGTTGCATCTGAGAGCAGTTATCCACTAAGTCAATTAACCTGAATATTTTCCGATCGTTAGCGTGCAAAAGACATGGCGAACTAATGAGGGAAGGAAGATCATTTATACACAGGAAGAAAAGTAGAGAACCAAGAATTAAGCCTTGTGTAACACCGGAAGTAGGAAAGAAGGGGGAAGAAGAACAAGAATTAACCGTTACAAAACAAGCACGATCACGAAGGTATAACATCATTAGATATTTGGGATATATATAAACCAGACACTCCCGAATTTTATCTAATCGGTAGTACCAAAAGAATATATTTACAAACTGTCTTGTAAAATTAAAAGAGAGAGAGTATAAAGTGCAAAGTTTTGTAAATATCTTGGAAAGGTTTATTTATTTATTTATTTTAAATATTTATTTATTTACCTTACTTGTTCATTGAAACATAATCATCAACATACATGATTACTGCATAACTTTTATCACTCATATACAAATTAAGTCTTACAAATGATTATTAAAGACAAAAAATGCATCAAAAG
Organism: Nemotelus pantherinus; assembly: GCA_963978885.1. Taxonomy (NCBI): domain Eukaryota; kingdom Metazoa; phylum Arthropoda; class Insecta; order Diptera; family Stratiomyidae; genus Nemotelus; species Nemotelus pantherinus. The sequence goes on from OZ022263.1 coordinate 61,103,509, forward strand.
GGAAATGGATATCAAACATGTGATACGTTAATTCACGATTCAACTCATGATTAGTTTTGCGAAGGGAATGGCTGAGGGATTGTAGTGTCTACGCTCATTACGGCAAACGTAGTAGTTCATTTTCAGTTTGTGGTAAAAAATTTCGCGTTCTCAGCGTAAAGTAAAATGGAGGAACCTTATATAGCAGGGGTCCAAAGCTACTATCTTAAGGTACACCTGCTGTGGTGATTATGTCCGATGATAAAGTCCCACGGAATAAAATATTTTGCTTCCGATTACTGAGAAAGGACCCAATTTAGTAAAAAAAAAAACTTTCTTGGAAAGTCAAGAAGGTGTAATTTATATAAAAGAATGTCATGATCAGTTCATCGAAAGCTTTCGTGTAATTTGGCTAAAAGTCTGTAGTTGTACAGGTATTTTCTGTTGCCTTCCTTCCATGATTATCCATTTGCTCCAGGATAATGGGAATATGAGTATAAAAGTCTTCTTGGCCGTCGTTTTAGGAAAATTCGCTAAGTAATTGCATTTTTTCTGGCTAAATTCGTCTATAAGTGTTTCAAGTTAACTGCAAATTAGGCACTGATTACTCGCAAGTTATAAATGACCATACTGTCAGATATAAAACAAAAAAGGATTCAACACGTTACCTTATGGAATGAACAGAAATCCAAAAAAAAAATCGAATGACTTATGAAAGACTGTTTCAGCTTGTTGATATCGTTGCAGTAAGGAGATGAGGGGATGTTTCGTAATTCATTATATCATTCATAGTCGTCCTTTAGACTATGCATTAACCTTTAAATTCTCAAGATGGATTAAATTTGGTGGTATCTATGGAAAATGTTTCAATAGTCCAGATTATAACAAGAGTGCACCGCGAGTAAAACAACTAAATAAAATTGAATAAATATTAATAGAAGCGGTGTTCACATTAGATTCGTTCATACAAAAGACCAGTCACTCCACTCAGTGTATCAAAATCGACTTTCTTGAAATTGATATTGCATGCATTGGCGAAGATATTTTCTTTGGGAAAATTTGGATTCACGATCAAGAAGGTTTGACTTAAATGATATTACTTTAAATAAAATAATCCTATCCTATCCAAATATAACAGACAATAAAGCAACATATAAATTAGATAGTGAATGGAGGATTCTATGTATTTTGGATTTTTTGCGCAAGATTTTTCACCCAAAACTGTTTTCACCAACCAAATGTGCCCAGAACCAATAAACCTCGAATCAAGCTTATTACAATTTTTCACACAATAGTGCTACTGTCAAAAGAACTTTTCGCAAAATGATTCAATCAAAAATAACTTTTTTTTGCATCCAGAGCAGAGTATGATGTTGATAATACACATGAAACAACAACAACATCCAGAGTACGAGTTCTTGTAGAATCAGTGGATTTCATACTCTGCACTTTGCGGAACGTATTTAATAAGTCACATCAATTAAAACAGGTGCTCTCAGTGATAAATTCCCGAGAAATATCCCTGTCAACCTGACAGGGAAATGTTATGAGTATGATTGAAAAATCAATATCGTCAACAGATTTTCCAATTTGAGTCGAAATTTTCTTCGAAAATTTTTCAAAAAGAAACTGACCTGATTGTCATTGTATGCCTAGATATTTATTATTTCGAAATTTGAATTTTGAATGGGCAAATCTATAATAAATACACTGCTGCCCACTGAGTACGAATCAAATAAACTTGCATGCTAGTCCGGGTGGTTTTTTTTATGCAAACCAATTACCTACTCCACTCTAGTAGAAAAAAAAACATCTAATCTTGTAAGATCTAGAGCAGGTTACCCTCAAAATATCGATATCTGTGAAGAAATTGAAATATATCTGGCTTTCAAAAATTCAAATTTTTGGTTCATTTTCATATTCAAGTTTTTAACAGTTGGTAGTCAATGACTTTTAAAATAAACCCGGAAGAAATCGTAATTTTATGTGTACTTCAACACTGAAATTGATCCTACGTATATTGAAATGATTACCGGAATTGCTTAGAGATTTATATTAAAGATAATTCTAAAGAAAAAGCAATATTTCATGAAAGTACGAGGAAAATTTAAAGAAGGTTCGGTCTATGTACTTTTAACTGGAAATTCGTTATTTCACCCAAGTAAATTATTATTAATATCGCATAAGAACATTTATAAAATTCATAAAAATAACAATTAATAAAACATCTCATTTCTAACCCATATACAAATATTGCACCCGAACTAAACACCTTCAAACTCACGTACAGATCAATGTGGACATTTCACTGCACTATAAAAACCAAAAATATCAAAAATTATTTATTACTTACCAATAAAACAAAACTGCGTCCCCTGATAGAACATTTCGGATGGATTTCCTAGTAGTTCGATGGCCGTAATAAAACTTGTCGTCAAGCTCAACGTGACTGGCAAGATAGTCATACCAGAGCCTAGCAAGAAATGGCTCGAGGATGATTTCAAGGACGATTTATGGAAAAACCCATAGAATACACCTGCGAAATACGAAAGATAGAAAAAATCACCATAATCTTAGTCATGTCTGTGTTTCGTGCAGAATTCGGCAAGGCTTTCGTAAATGAGAAACAATGGAAAGTCATTTGATGGATGAGTAGAATGAACAGATGCAAAATGTGGTCAAGTTATTGTGAATTGAAAAGGGAGAAAGGTGCAACGAATATTGAAAGTTTTTGGAAATGCTATGTAAAGTAACATCCATCCGCAAAAACTGAAATTCAATTTGTTTTCAAATGTTCATTGGGGGAGCCAAAAGCATCAAAATACTTTGCACACCTATTATCATTTTAGCCAATGCTTGAATTCGACCCTTGTATTCACAGTAACACAGCAAATCAAATCACAACTACACTTGGAAAACTACGTACCAATTCCGAGCGATATGACCAGCATGCTGCAGACAATAACATAATCGTAAGGAGTAAATAGTCCTTTATGCAGGTTTTCGGAGCTCCCACATTCGAAAATCTCTTCATCAACTTCTAGCAGATTTCGCCGCATCTTCGAAACTTGATCGCCACCACCAAAACGCCAGCCAAACAATTCATTTACCACATTTCCCGATTTTACTGCGGAGTCATCATTCCTGTTTGCCAGTTCGAGCTCCACAGCCATATCTACCACCCCGACATGTCCAGCCTGTGGAACGTCGCCAGCAACGTTTCCAGGACCAGCATCGGAGTCCTCGAAATTCTTTGATTGATGTATTCTCTTATAACTGCTCGTCGGTTTTTTGATGTCCACAGAATGACAAGTTGCATTTACGATGAGCAAGATGCATAACAGGACAGTTTTGCTTATTGTCCACGACATTCTAATTTCAGTGTTTTAAGCTCTCTTCACGTTCACAACTCGAATTCGTTTGTAATTCTGCCTGCTTCGTATTTTCGGCTGGATGGGAGCTGACGTCTTTCTGGTTATTTAGCAGTGTGGTCTTCTTTCGAGCTAGCTGGTCCAGGGCAAACAACAAATTATAGTTTCTGTCTGCACTTTTTTCTGCTTGTTTCGCAAGTAGCTTTGAGCGAATAATTTACATTTCCTGAGAATTTTACGTCCTTAGACTAGTTTATGTCATCTAATTACTGAAAAAAACAGAAAACAGTTAGGCCTGATTAGAGACACTTGTTTACTTACGTCATGCAATTGAATAAGAAAACATTTTACAACTCAACTAACCAAAAACTGTTGGGCTATAATTCAGTAGACACATTGTTTAGGTTGGACGCTGATTATTACACTGTTATTCTCGGATTACGTAGCTGAAAACCTTCGCTATTACACGATGAAACTTAACGAAAAAAAAAACAGACCCCACAAGTAAGTTGAAAGTTCAGACTGACACAATTCAGCCCACAAACACACACTTTATTACAAAAAAATTCTCTAAAATTATTTAACAACCTACAATTCTTTGCAGTTATTCAATGCCTTTGACGTAATACTTACCCAAGTAGAAATTCTGTTTTGTAAAGTTTTGTAAATGCAAGCACATTATTGTACTTACAGTTGGCTTAACGCCTAACAGTTCTGAATGTCGTTCATTAAACAGTATCATTTGATATTCTTATACGATTTCGTATCAGCCGCAGTAACCGCAAATATGAATAAATTCTGTTTAAATAATTTGCGAATCACTTTTCAATCGTGAAATAATAGCAATTAGCTCAAATTAAATATGTATTATCTATATTTAGCTTTCAAACACCTATACATCCGCAAGAATGGAAATTTCGATTCGATCAATCATGATTAAAATCTTTTCGCAACTAGACCTCAGCCAGTAAAAGTTCCGAAACTAGAAGTCAATTCCAAATTGAATATCAAATATTTACTCCATATTGACACAGTTCTGTGCTTTTCTCCTGCCAAAATATAAAAACTATATCAAACTATGACTCAGCACAAAATGTAAGATGTGAAATTATTTACGGAAATAATTCAGTAGGTATAGCGCTGAATTCCTGATATGTATCGATCTTTCACTGGGAAAGCCAGATATGCAAATTATTTATTAACTCAAATTGATTAGCTGCATTCAAAAATATGAAAATAACTTTATCAAATCCATTACATATGCAATCTAAATTATGCAATTTATTCCCAAGCACAAGTCATTAATCCGAAATAACTGTTATTTCAACAATTCCATTCTAATTTCAATAATCCCGATTCCGATTAGTAACGAATGAACAAATTAGCATTTAACAGCCATCATGCCTGACTCGAAGCGAATTTTCCGGTATCGGTGGAAAATCATTCATTATTTCGATGATCGAAACGCCTGTTAGCAGCTAAATATGTATGTAGCTAGGCTGCAATTCAGATTATCTGATAAACCGTAAACAAAGCTGTTTAAGTCATAATATTTGCCAATGCATTATTTGTTTGAAATTAAAAAGCAATTAAAATGAAAGAAAAAACGTGCATGCATGCATGTGAGCTCATATGGTAGCACATATGTGCAATTCTATACATACACACATTAATTCATACCTATATAGATGAACTTGCAACGAAAGCAATTTATTGTAAACGTGCTTTTTATGTGCTTGAAGGGTGAAAATGCATGCATTTTTTCTGGATTACACAATCAGAATGCGCTGATGAAGTTTTGTGGAAACGTGCGAATATTAGGCGTGATAATTATATACGCAAGTATGCACGCTCTTAATTCGGTAAATTGCATTGACTTCAAATCGGATGGAGAAGGATGTGATACATTTGAGTTTGGTAGTTTGTGTTTTTATTCCAGATATGAGCAATCACAAGTCTATTTGGAGCAGTGCTGTAAGGTTTCCGTGGCCGAAATTCCATCGAAAAGGGAATTTTATGCTCGTTTTTCCCACAGTGCATGGAGAGAATTCCCACGATGTTTCCCACGGACAATGTGTGCCAATGCCAACACTTATAGGAAATACCAATACTTATAAGAAGAAGAAAATAACAGTTTTATATTTTTTATATACAAACATATGTATATCTTTGTTTTATAACAGTGAGGAAAAAACGTACAGTGGCTCACAGCTTATTCCGACCAGCACGTATAAAATACTTTAAGTGCCTATCAAAACTAAACTGAAGAGGATATCAAGATTATTTAAGCGCAGTTAACTAAGCTAATGTTTGAACTAATCAGATTTGAGTTTATTTCATTTCCACATTTTTTTCAATATTTTAAAACAAAGAAAAATGGAAAACGCAGTCAAAAACAATGCCGCAGCTTATTTCGACCAAATTTTTTGCTGCTGTGTAATGAATCGTTATGCTGCAGTAAAACTGTTATTTCTCTTTCTGTGTGTTGATCATTATATTTGTAACGTGATCAAGATCAGTCTTGCTGGTTTTTCCAAGAACATCGTGCAGAAACGTAAATTTGGAGAAATAGGACCACGTACGACAATTCAACAGCGAGAGCTTGCTCTCAGTCACTTCAAAACTGGCTATTCGCGCAGAAAAATTGGTGAGATGGTTAGACTGAGTGGCGGTACAGTGCAGGGTATCATAAGCAGATTCATCCACCAAAAAAGGACACACGATTCAACACAACTGATGAGCGCCATATTGTCCGTAAAATACGGGTAAATCCGAGATTATTGACTCGAAAAATCGCCAGTCAAGCGGAAGATGAGTTGAGTAAGTCATGCCACCCAGAAACTATTCGCCGTGTGCTGCGACAACATGATTTTAAAGGAATAATAGCACGCAAGAAGCAGTTGATTAACGCCAAGAACAAAATGTGTCGTTTAAAATTTGCCGAGAAGCGTTTGAACAAGGATTCTGGATTTCGGAATACGGTTATATTCGCTGACGAATCTAAGTTTAATATTTTTGGCTCTGACGGTGCCTCACATGTTTGGCGTATGCCAAATACAGGGCTGCAAGCAAAAAATTTAAAAAGGTGGTAGCATAATGGTTTGGGCCTGTATGACTGCAACAGGAGTTGGCAATCTACAATTCATTGAGACAACAATGGATAAGTCGCAATATCTTCAAATTTTGGAATCAAACTTACTTGATAGTGCGCAAACCTGGGCATTCGCGATGACTTCTAATTCTACCAAGATAATGGCCCGAAACATAAATCGGGTATTGTACAAACGTGGCTGATTTGGAACTGTCCGCATATCATACAACCACCGGCATAGTCGCCCGAGCTAAACGTCATTGAAAATTTTTGGGCCATTTTGGACACAAATTTCCGAAAACTGAAAATTTCGAGTAAAAATGACCTCAAAACTGCATTAATCGAGGAATGGGTCAAAATTACCCCATACATTACACAAAAACTGGTCGATTCGATGCCTAAGAGACTAGCAATGGTCGTTGATCAGAGGGGGGGGTCACACTAAATATTGAATTTGTCATTTTGTGCCTTCAAATTGAATTAAAATAACCAATTTGTGAACTGGTCGAAATAAGCTGTGGCATTGTTTTAAGTTATTTTTTTCATTTTTGATTGTTAAGAAATAATCAAATTATGTATAATAAAAATAAAGTGAATAAATGATAATTATGAACATTACACTAACAATCTGCGTTTAAATTATTTTAATGTCTTGTTTAGTTTAGGTTTTATTGGCAGTTCAAGTTTTTTGTACATACTGGTCGGAATAAGCTGTGAGCCACTGTATATTTATTATCATAATCAAATACGTTCATTTTCAAACTAATCAAATAAATTTTGTGCATTGTTTAAATTGAAATGTTTATATGTATGTAGGCTCGAAATTAATGCAGATAACAGTTCTAGACTGAAAATTTGAGCGAATGCAACAAACTGCGTTCAGTTAATATTCACTGATTTAGTTTTGGATCTTTGACGTCGGTCACAATGGATAAAATTTGTTCCGAACTCTTGCGGTAGCTTAGTTTTAGAATTCGAATGGCGTTTTGATCCATGGGTTGTATGAGTGCAGCAGTGGCGAGGGGAGAATTATCGATGGAGGGAAGCCGAATAATTATCCACCATTTTATATATGTATAATAATGATGTTTGGCATGCTGATGTTTGTCAGAGTTACTAATTTCTATTTAATTCTCGTCAGACTTACACACGGTATAAAAAATCTTAATTAAAAAAAATGATAAGCACATGTATATCAATAAATTAGTGAACAGTTTTTATAGGGTCACCTTCAATATACATGAAACCATTTGTTTTAATGTAAATAATGTTTGTAAAAAAGAAGCATTGAAATAACGTCTTTCTGAGTCTGCAGAACGATAAATGCAAAAAATTGAAAGCAGCTATTTTTCATCCATTAAATTTATAAATATCTTGGAAATAAAGCGGTTGAAATGAAAAAGTTGCGAAAAATATCCTTAAAAAGAAAAATATCCTATCCTTAACATGAGGATGTATAGACCATTTTTCATTTACTATACTTTCAAACTGTTTTGCGACTTTTACTTTTAATATTTTTAAGTGTTAACGTATATATTTTAAGCATACATATTAAAAATATCAAGTTTCAGATATCCCACGACAAATAGTTTTATGTATTTTTCTTTTTTTTTTCCTGATTCCTGCTTTTCATGAAATATTATGTAATTAGGAAGATGAAAACAATTTTACGCAGAATAGATATCATAAAAGAGTTTAACGCAAGAGAGTCCTTAGTTAAAAATTCTTAGCTCCATTTTTTTTGTTTCCTGGAAATTCGAATTTTAATTTTACCGAGTTGGCACGTAATAAAAACTTTGCACTTCCAAAAAATAGCTTCGCCGGTTAGATAACTTCTGTTCTTTTCATAAGTGCAGAGAATGTCAAGAAATGTTTGGTGTTTAGTGAACAGAGGCACTTAATACTTTTTTGCTTAGGACAACGTCCGAAGGCGAAAACAAAGTTTTTAACACTAAAAGACATTTCTTTGATATAATTTACTAAAAATATGAAACAAATTCACTTGAAACAACATTTCCGTTAAAACATATTGCATTGCAAATTATGATAGTCCTTGTAATACCTAAATCAATCAACATAAATAATTCAAAGTATACATTTTTTCAGTCTCTTTTTTATTTCAGTTAAACTTTCTTATGGCAAGCTCTCGCAAAAACTGACATTCTAGTTCATAGGAATGAATCTTTTAATCACTACACGCAAATATAAGCGGCATGAACATGTTTAAACTTAGTTGATTTTAGTGATGGGCGTTTCTGTTGTTTTCAGTAAACGAAAACGAACTGTTTTTTTCCAAAAACAACAGTTTTTTGAAACTTTTTGAAAACTTTTTTCACTCGACCAGCAGCAGATTGATACTGGGTGCTACCATTAGTGATGGGCGTTTCGGTTGTCAGAAAACGAAAACTATTTGGAAAAAAACAGTTTGAAAAAAACAGTTGGAAAAAAACAGTTTATTTCAAACTGTTTTTTTCCAAATAGCTTTCGTTTTCTGAAAACAACAGAAACGCCCATCACTAATGGTAACACCCAGTATCAATCTGCTGCTGGTCGAGTGAAAAAAGTTTTCAAAAAGTTTCAAAAAACAGTTGTTTTTGGAAAAAAACAGTTCGTTTTCGTTTACTGAAAACAACAGAAACGCCCATCACTAGTTGATTTACAGTTCTGCAAGCATGAGATTTCTCTTTTTGGCGTAGAAACTAATAAACTAAACTAAGGAAAAGTGCTACATTCTGGATATGTGATAATAATATTAGGCGATTTGTTTATAAATTAGGCGATTTGTTTAAAACAAGCTGTTGGCAAGTTACAAAGGCAGAGTTCAATGCGCTCTTTTACATAATGAAATTAACCCAAAAACTGGATTCTGGTGCTTATGACTTTATTCTTAGCACGCAAAATTCATTTCTAAAACTAACGTAAAAAAATTTTTAGTCTTTAAATAGCCAATAAAATTGTAGTTTCACACTCACATCTCAAATATATAATTCTTACGTGCTGTTCTTTATGTGAGCAATACAACTATCGAAAGTAACGTTCACATAAAAACAGCACAACGGCAATATTGAATGAACCGATCGAAATTTTCTTCAACTCTAGAACCATTCGTAAGCCGATCGATCACGGCTTATTTTTCATCTCTTAAAGCGAGACGATGCTAGCATTTCAGCAAGGAACGAAAAGAGACAGACACAAGGCAATACACATTTGATCAAAGCCTCATAGTGACTCGCGAATAAGAATTTGCAAGGCGGAAAATTTCGGCTTGTGAATGGGAATTTTCACGTTATCGTAATATACAGAAGATGGTATATGATCTTTAGTCATTTGAAATTTCATGTACATGTTTAAGATGCATACATGTTTTGTAAAATCTGAAGTAGGTCGATATTTTCGAAAGAGAAGCCAGAAGGGATCGGGTTGTATGGACGCTTCGCCACTGGAGTGCAGTACAATTTTTGCAGTACAGCAAAAAAATTTGCAGTACAGCAAAAAAATTTGCAGCACAGATTTTGCCATCATCACTTCTTATCTCGGATTTTGTTCATTTAAATGTGGAAAAACTAAAGCATACTTTGAAATCTTAGTTAAATGAGCAAAAATGCACGTACCCTCAACATTTTTTTTATATCTTTCCAAAACTCCTCGACTGTTAGCTGCAATAATCTCTTTCATCATTCGTGGATTTAAAAACTCAATTTTTTTAAAGATAACACCATCAAATGGTAATCTCTCTTTAAGTTCTTTAAATGTCGTATTGTAAAATTCTTTTCCTATTCTTTTGCTTTTTAATTTTGTAGCTTCTTCAAAAGACGCTGTGTTCTTCACATTTTGGTCCCAAATAAATATCCATGTCTGGAACTAAAATGCTCTTCATTCAATTCGATAATATTTTCAAGTAAGTCAATGAAATCAGGTTTCACAAAATTTAAACAAATTCTTCTTAAAATACTAATGCACTAAGCATGCAATTTGTGAGTCAGCAGTTGCTTTGATTGAAACAGTGCATTAAATGTATCAAAGTAACTAAAACTATGTTCAAATTAGTAAAAAGCAGAAATGATTTTGAAGGATTATTCTGGATTATTTCATAGCAATATTTTACGTTTGGCCGTTTTGTTTCCACAGAGCCGTATAAAAACCTATGTTCTAAAGCAGTCTAGGTTAGGTTAGGTTAAAGTGGCTGCCGGTCTACAGAGGTCTGTCGTCCGACACACGTAGGCACAAAAGAGGCCCGTTGTGATGCCACACTAATTAGTGACTCTCTCCTACTCACTAAAATCGGGAAACCATCTGCTTCCCTTGACAAATCGCGTTATCCCTTTTAAATCAACCAGGGATAACTCGGTCAGGTTTGAGAGAAAGGGAGCGCCAATTGCCGCCAGCCTTCTCCTTGCCAACGCCGGGCAGTGACACAAGAGGTGGAGGGCGGACTCCTCCTCATCCTCAGAGCCGCAACTCCGACAGAAATCGTTAAACTGCACTCCCAATCGTTGTGCATGCCGTCCTATGAGGCAATGGCCCGTAAGAACTCCCACTGTGCAGCGTAGAGCGCTTCGAGTTAAGCCTAAAAGCTGCCTGGTGCGATGCGCATCCATGGATACCCAGGACTGCCTTGCTATTGCACAGGATGATTCATCTGCCCAGGACGTCTTAGCATCCTCGAGATATTTTTGCCTAATGGCCAGTTTGACCGATGACATCGGTATACCTATTGAGAGGGAGCAGGAGACCTCCGGTAACAAGGTTCCAAGCCTTGCTAGCTCATCGGCCTCACAGTTGCCCTGAAAACCCCTATGTCCAGGTACCCAAATCAATTGAACCACTGAATGTCTCGACATCTCCCTGAGAGATGCACGGCATTCAGCAACAATCATGGAAACTGTACAAGGACCACCAAGGGATTTAATAGCCGCCTGGCTATCTGTGAAAATTCCAATATTAGAGCAGTCTAATTTTCAAGAAATCTTTTGATTGATTGTTGTCTTACGAACTATTTAGTTTATGCTGGACTCAAAAGTTGTCTAAGTTGAAATACTCTTTGAACTCAGTAAGCATTGCAAAGCTTTCTGGACTATCAGAAACTTAATTAACTGTTGTTTTCAAAACTGTGTTACATTCACTTGGCATATGAGTATTGACTTTTACTGCGACTAGTGCTATAAAATGACAAGTAAATCTTACAAGAATAGCTTCTGGAAAAGCGTTTTTAAGCTTGGAATAAAAAGCACGAGGTTTTCCAGTCTTACCTATGACTTTTTTAACTGAAATGCAAGAATACTCAAGAAAATGTCAATTTTGCCTGGGTAATTTAAATTCTTTCTTAAATATATTGGGTGAAAATTTTAAGAAAGAGTTTTATTTTATTTTAACTATTTCTCCCACGATTTTGTTCCACGAGCAACACTTTCTCCCTTTTCCCTTCTTCAAGTTTTAGAAGTCTAAAATTCCCACAAAATGGGAAAATTCCCACAATCTCACAACACTGATTTGGAAGGATTCTCACAAGGTAATTGTAGCGCCAAACTGCATACATGTTTCCTTGCCAAAAATACTGCTTACTTTGGCTCACATTGAACGTTGAATTGAAATCAAGTTCATGTATGTAGTAACGAGTATGCACGCTGTAGATGAATTACTGCAACTTCCTCGTAGTATAAAATAAGTACCTACGTTTATGCAAACAAATAAGCTTAGCCCGATCTTAAAAATGTTTAAAGTAAATCTTTAGAGATAAAAATATCCTTGAATTTTATAATAAAGTCCTTTTTCGATATTAGGCCGAAATATCGAAGCATACCGAAATCAGGCAGCTCTGAAACAGCAGTATGGCAGTGTTTATATTGGAAGTAAGATATTGTTTCGAGGTGAAATGATGCAGTATAGCTGCAACATTCCAAGAATGTCGACAACATTGCCGTTACTGCAGTCTTCGTTACTAGACTAAGATTTTGTAGTTTTTAATGCTATGAAACGTAGCAATGTCATGTCAGCATATTACTGCTTGATAGAACTTTATAGCCTAAGCCCAAGAATACTTTGCTACTTTGTATTATAGCCGCTTTATTAATATTTTGCATAGATTTCGAAAAATCAGCCATAGTTTGAACAGCAACATAAAGGGCGTCCAATGAACAGTTTGAAATGCAACATAAATTTAGACGTATGGGTAGAAGGGATGCAGCGATGGAATCATTCCAACTGTCGAATGATGCAGTAGCAAGAAAGGTAGCTATGAATTTTGGACAGTCAAAAACTGCTTGGAGCCTTCTTACATTGATCAGTTGCCAATTCAATACACAAATTTCTTTTCGATTCTCTTTTAAAGTTGATCTTAGGTAGATCTTAGAACAACTTTGATCTTAGGACATAAATTGTCAATAATTCTCAAAAATATTTTCTGGACTTCGATTACCTATGGCATTCCTATCTATTCTTGGATATTTTGACTTGATATGCTGTTGCTTGAAGGCTTGTACTGTGGTGTTTTCTTTCTTGTTACTTCACTTCACTTCAAGCGGCTGTTGAGTCTCTTGCAGGTCCTTGTACTGTGTTCATGATTGTTGCTGAATGCCGTGCATGCCGTGCATATCGAGACATTTGGCTGTTCATTTGATTTGAGTACCTGGACATAAGGGTTTTCGGCGCAAGTGCGAGGCCTAGCTCGGCTTTAGAGGTCTCATGCACTTCTCAATAGGAATACCGATAATATTGGTCAAATTGGCTATCAGGCAAAAATACCTGGAGGACGCTACGAAGTCCTGGGCAGATGAATTATCCTGTGCGATAACATGCAGTCCTGGATATCCATGAACGCGCATTGCACCAGGCAGCTATTATGCTTAGCTCGAAGTGCTTTGTTACGACAGGTCACTGCTTCAAAGTATGACATGTGCAACGATTGGGCGCAGGTTTCAATGACTTCTATCGGAGTTGTGGTTCGGAGGACAGGGAGAAGTCTGCCCTACATCTCATGTGTAAATGCTCGGTTTTGGCAAAGAAAAGGGTAGCTGTGCTTGGTGTACTTTTTCTCTCAAATCTAGGATAGAGCAGGGATAGTGCAATTTGTGAAAGGAAGCATATGGTTTCCTGATTTCAACGAGTAGGAGAAAGTAATAAATTACTGTCACATCACAACGGGCCTCTTTTGTGGCTAGGTGTGTCTGTCGATCGGTAGCCACTACCTAATTTTGCTTGAAAATATGTTCGAAGAATATTTCGACTCAGAAGATGGAAAATCCCTTGACAGCATTTAATTTTCAATCGCACTCATACGATTTTATTTTTCCAGCCTATCAGGTAAGCCAGGAAATTTCGGGGAATTTTTCACTGCAGCCAACTTTTTCAATTAATAAGACTCATCCAAATACGTTCCAAAAAAGAATAGAGCACAGAATCCACTGATTCTACAAAAATTCATACTCTGATGCTTCAAATACATATTGGCCCAAGCTAGACATTCTCGAATTGGGAATTCGAGGACAGATGCTGCTGTCCACACCATGGTCAGAGTTGGTGAGCTTCAGTTGTCTATTCAGCCTGTCAAATACGTTTGGTTGGTGCATGTTGGTGCCCAAACCCACTCAGATCGGAATGCGGGCCAGTATCAACCAATTGTAGCCATCTCACAACAAGATGGTGTATAAAATATTGGCCATAGGCTCTGTTGGTCTGGCTTGGGCCAATATGTATTTCCTACATCAAATTCGTTATTGCTTTAAGTACATTACGGCTATCATACTCCACCCTGGAAGCGAAAACAAACGCAGCTATTATGCGAAACAGATGCAGCGAGGATTTTCTAAGAAATTTTTTTCATTGACTTGACTTCAGGGTGGATTGAACGGCAAAACGTCTGAAAAACAAATTAAACCTGCACTCCATTATTTGCTTAGCTAATGAATGTGCTTGGTTGAAGCGATTTTGAGTGTTTCTTCATGATAAGCACAAAAAACTTTATCCCCCAATATGTTTTTCTTGCTAAGAAAATATTTCTCAATATCGGCATAATGCGATCATAAAGTGAGGAGTTTGCAAATATACGGGGATCGTGGCCTGAGATTGGGTCATCATCGAAACAATTGAAAAACTTCAAGTGTTTGTCAGAAATTGCCTGTAATGTTATTAAAGTTTCTTTCTGTTAGTGTACCAACAGCTTTGAGCAGATACAGCACTGACTTCACAATATGTCCCATCAATGGCATCCACTACCCCAAATTTATACTCGTATCTTTAAAAAAAAAACACCAATTCAATGTTGTTGTTACCATAAGAGATGGATCAGTCTTCGACCATATTAAAGGAAAATATGTTGTTCTACATTTCAACCTGCATTACAAAGAAAGCATACTCTCTCTATCCGCTAATATTCATGTTGCAACTAAAAGCTGCTAATCGATGAGTTGAGCTGTAAAGCTCGATTGTGTCCCTTTGTAAACTTTGCTTGTGTCTACCAGCGAAAATTGGTAAAGGTTGGTTCCCATCCGAAAATATCCTTTGAACTCATTCCTTTTCTTGCAAAATCATGCGTCCTAATTGGTGTATCGTCAACAACTTCACAACCTCACCTTCTGAATTACTTAACACTTTCATTTATAGCATTTTGCAATTGTTGAAATAGATAAAACAACTTAAATACTTATCCAACACTTTTCCCGATTTCAAACATAATTTCGGTACAAATTCTGTAAGTTAAGGTTTCGTCAAAGGTTTTGATAAAATATCTGCATTCATATTTGAACTTTGACAATATTTGCAGTTAAGAATATGATTTTTAATGTAATCTTTAGTAGAAAAGATTCTAACACCCATGGATTATCATGGATTATCTTCATTAAATGTTGTTGGGTTCCCGTTGTTTATACCAAATTTATGTGTTTCAGATAGTCGGGAGATAATGCTATTTGTGCCTTTATTTTCGAACCCCCGTAAATCGGACCACCAACGATAAGACGGTTTCAGCCCAGTTCGCTACAACGAAAATTATTTTAAAAATCGGAATCTGTTTCCCACTATTCAAATACCAATTAAATATTCAAATAAGCAGGGTACCTCAAATGTCCATTGTACTTGACTCTACTATCGTAATTCAATTATCTTTTCAGCAACGGCTTCCGAACACGACTTTTGCTACTTTCATTATTTTTTCGCTCATATTTCACCGCAGCTTTTATAGGATATGCTAGCAGACGGCGGGCATTCTAATTAGATACTCTAATCGTAATATGTTGTTTTCATTTTGTTCTTTAATAGTTATGTACATACAAAAAGGAGGGCGATCCCGGCTACGCTGAATCCAAGAACTGTGCACTTTATACCTAGAAGCTTATATCTGCTTACAAAGATAAAGCTCTGTAGACTCTGATGGGCACGACATCTAGCTTGTATGAGAGAAGAAAATCAAGCTCAAAAACCCTTTGTCGCACAAATGGCAGTGAGCAAGACCTTGCTTGCACTATAGGGATAGCATTGACCAAAACGCTTAGAGCTTAGGAGTGCTCAATTAGATCACGTTGGTTTGAGATCGGGGCCATTGGAAAAATTTGTTAAAGCAAGCAAGGACCAGACCCTGGTTATGAAGCCACAAATAATGAGGCACACATGTTTGGTGCATAGAATGCTTTGGAATGACTGGCCTTATTGGCAAAAACAATTTTGTTTACAATTAGGAAACAATTATGAACAGAAACGAATGTGTTTTTGTTATTTGTTTCCATGTTTTAGGGTCTTTGGGAATATTACACCTATTTTTGTTTTTTGTTGAAAAACACAAAACTTAATGGTATGAGCTTCAATTTTTGAATGAGTGTTTGGTTGTGTGAATTTCTCAAGCAAGGGCCGAACGACTTCTTTGCATGTAACATCATTTGTCTCATATGGGACAATTAACAGAAAACCTATTTGCACGACTTCGTGCAGTTTTAATGAAGCCTGGCATAGCTGTAATTTTCTAGCGTAATTGCATTCTTAGTGACAAATTGCTCATTCATTATTAAGCTTATTATTGTGAAACAAAGTACAATACTATTTATTTATTTATTTATTAATATATATTCAACAGACAAATCTCATTACTGAATATTATAATAAAAATGATAATAAAATAATAAAAAGCAGAAACATAATAATCCTATTAAAAAAAACAGAATCAAGATAAATATAAAGAAAACAAAATAATAAGAAATAAAATCAAGTTAAACCAGTACAAACTATTTTTTTCAAAATTAAAAAGAGAAAAGAAAACAAGAAAAATTACAACAAGTATACAAAATATGATTTTTTTAAAAAGTTTTAAAAGCACGCAATGTTGGTGGTAGAGGACCAAACTGTAAGTTATTGTCTTGCCTTGATAACCGCAATAGTGGAGAAAAAAAGTAAATATCAGTGCGCGCAAATGGCACACTAAGCACATCGGAAGAACACGTGCCATGAAACGTGGACAGAAACGTGGTTACAGATGTCAGAAACAACTATACTATAAAATAGTTGAAAGAGTGGGCACTCACTTCTAGGAAAAGTCTGCGTGAATCGAGGGAAGGAAGACTTAGGAACGAAAAACGATCACTATAAGGACGGTGAGCAAGCTGAAACTTGAAGAGTAAGGTACAAGTAAATCTGCGTTGAACAGACTCCATATTTGTAAGAGTTAAACCAGGCAAGAAGACGACCAGCTATGCCACTGTTCCTTAGCTTTTGAAGAAGGAAGTTGTGATTGACCGAGTCAAAGGCTTTGGAGAAGTCAGTATATAGAACGTCGACCTGCTTTTGATGGTGACGAGCGGATGCGACCACATGTGTGAAGGAAAGAAGGTTGGTTAATGTGGATTTATCTTTGACAAAGCCATGCTGCTCATGAACTAGGGTCGGTTGGATAAAGGAGTAGACTCGTTTGTAGACTACTTTCTCAAAGATCTTGCCAAAACAAAGAAGAAGGGAAATGGGACGGTAGTTTGAGATGCTTGTACGATCACCAGCTTTATGTATAGGGAAAATATTGGCAGTTTTCCAAAGAGAAAGGAAATAACCAGAAGATAAACTTATATCGAACAAGATAGAAAGAGGGACGTACAGAGATGATGAACGAGATTTAGCCAAGATATTTGGAATACCGTCGGGACCACTACCGGTATTTGCGTCAATATCCTCCAACAGAAGTTCAATTTCTAAAGGGTTTGTCCGAAACGAATGTAATTCAAGAGAAGATGAATAGATAAGATTTTGGGGAGGAGGAGGGCATTGTTGTGAGAAGAAAGAGGAAAAGTAAAAAGCAAATAGTTCACATACTTCAAGCGGAGTGGAAGCAGCTGTATCACCTAAATGCATACTATTGGGGATGCTGGGAGAGTTTTTCAAGGAACGGATGAATGACCTAAAGGATTTCGGTTGGTTGGCTCTGATTCATGATTCAATGCCAGCAATATAAGTGCATATCACCTGCCTGGCAGACTCTTTCGCTTTAGAGCGTAGTTCTCTCTAAAAAAAAAAACAGAAGGTCAGCAGGTGAACCAGATCTTTTGTATAATTATGAGCTGCATTTTTCGCTTCGAGTGCAACTGCAACATTATTGCTGAGCCAAGGAGCATCATCCCATTTTTTTAAGACGATGAGTTGGTGTGAATTGCTGAATAAGGTTTGAGAGGAAAATATACAATTTGCACAAAGCGTCATCAATATCAAGACCACGAAAGAAATTGAGCCAATTAATTCTATTTAATTCAATCGCCATGCCAGTGAAATCAGCTTTGTGAAAGTTGAAACGTACTAGAGAAGGAATTTTGCTCCTCATAGAATCAATAAAACAAATTTCAAGGACAAGATGGGGATGATGCGAGTCAAAGGGCACATAAAGAAAGAGAGCAGCACTATTGGATGAGACCACCGGCCAACTTATCGACTTTCTTCGCCATACTTTTTGCTACAACAAAAAGAGCGGATAATCACCTTATATAATTTTTTTCAGCTGTGTTTTACCATTAACTTGCATATTATTTTACTCATTATTGGCACAAATCTAGTTTAATGCTGATTTTACTGATCGTCGACTATTTTCAGGATATATTTTTGTCCACCTAAGAGCTCGTCGAACGCATATTCTTCCCAACATTCTTACCAAACATAGTTTGCCAAATGAATTCAACTAGAAACGAGGTTGCAAAAGGCATTCAGAGACTTGACATAAGCAGAGGACATTAATTTAATTTGCTCTTTCTTAACCTAATTTTTGAATGTTCTCTGTTTTCTGAACATCATTTTCAATAATTCAGTCCTGTCTAAGTAATAAATGTGGTCAAAAAATTGTCAAAAGATAACTACAGAGCCATTGTTATACCATCGCATACGCTTATACTGTTTGAAAATATTATCTTTCAACCTCTTCTGAATGCACACCGACACCAGCTCTAAAAAACAAATCTACTAAAAACCTGTTGGTTTCTGTTTCAGATGATATTTACGCTACGGTAAAAGATCTAGTTGATACCATGTCTCGAAACCTCAGAAAAGCCATTGACCGAGTTTATCATTGCATTCTGAGGCCTAAGTGATGCAAATTTAATGCTCTGGGTTTCTTATTAAACTTGTTAGGCGGTTCTTTTCAAAAACAGCTTAGTAAGTGAAACGTCAGTGTTTTATTCAAATATGCATATAAAATGTATCTAAGTAAATAACAGATAAAGCCTATACAAACCAGAAGATAAAATTTCGTATTCAATTTTTCAGCAGAAAAAATATATGCAAGAGATAAAATTTCCTCCGGTTTCTCAGGAAGCAACCGCTTGGAACCAGTTAAATTTACATTGCACTTGTCCGAACCAATTTTCCTGCAGTAGGTATTCTGAGTAATCGTGAATGTGAACTCACATTTAATGCCCATATAGAGTCAAATTTGTTATTTTTGGTTGTCAAATTAAAATAATGCTATCAGTATCAGGAATACTTGTCATTCTCATTAGGAGATGTTTCAATTTAATTCAAAGTAAGCAGCTAATGTTTATTTTCCGAACATTTTGTGACTTTTGCAGAAACTTCAAATGAATCTACCTACCCACATAACTTTCAACGCAGTCATCAGATCGAAACGAAATTCACAGCATGAATTTCCTTTCGATCTGATGACTGCGACAGTTGGTCCCACATTGAAGCACGTTTGGTATTATTTTGGGTTACTTGCAAGAAGAATAACCGTTATTTTTGAACCGAAAGATGTTACTATGAAATTTTCAAATGATATACACCTTGCTATGAAAAAAAGTAACAAAGGTTTAAATTTTCCAAGTTTTTGATATTTCGCGGATGCCCAAAAAAAATGTATATCCCTGCAACTTCTGGTACCGTCATCGGATACGAACAAAATTCACAAACTGTGTTCATATTTATGTGAAACAGTTGTATTTGCAGTGTAAGTAAAGTGTTATGAGCACTGGGCGTTTTAATCATTTTTGTGCAAAGATATGTTTTCATATTGTAAACCTCTTATAACAAAAGTAAGTAATAAGTGTTTAGTTTCCGCCCTGTCTAGCCGGTTACTCTAATATGCAAGCAATGTCTAGAACTCTTCATCCAGAGTCCATAGCGATAGACTGAAATCCACTCAAAAGTGATTCTTGTATATTTGTAATAAGATATTTATATAATTCATATTGATTGTACTATTCAGTTTTGATGTAATAAATTGACCAAATATTGATTAAATCTGAGATTCAACACCTTGTTTAGTTAGAAAATAAATAAATAAATCGATGGACCAGTTTTCTATTCCTACTTTTTGGATTTACTTAAGTTTAGGTTGCAGAAAAATTCATATATATCACTGCGTGAGCTCTTCAGCAACTTGCATGAGAAGCTCCATTTAAGGGACCGTCGAAATAAAGATTGGCTCTAATAGGTCGCATCAAGCATTGACTGATAGTTACACCATATTTGCTGAAAACTATGACAATGTTTCACACCAAACGGGCGACAAATATTAGCTATGCTCACTGAAGTGTCAATGGGCTCAAAAATATTGGAATATTACAAAAATCGCGTGAAATATTCTTAGGGACTAATATTTTAATATAATGTAAGAATGAATTAAAAAGTTGCCGAGTAGTCTTATGCAAAGAATTGGGAAATGAATTACTCAGGAATGGTATTATGAATGTGGTGCCTAGTTTTCAAAGCGAAACATGTTTGGCACGAGAAGATTTGTATAACGAAACAGTTTATCAATAATCAAAAGTTAGGTGCTCAGTTTCGGTAAAGTGAACAAACAAAATAGGGTCAATATGGCATTAAAATTTTATGCCACGCAAATTATAGTTAACCGAGATCATTCGATCCAGAGAGTCACTAAAAAACATCAACACAGCGCTTAGTCTTATGGAACGTAGCACAGCATTTATGGTCGCACATGCTATTTACATAGTACCCTGAGCCATAAAATTTAATTGAAAGCCTAAATCTCATATATTATAGGCTTTTTTTGCTACGCAGCATAGTCTCAACTCCTATATAACATGGACCCAACTACTATGAACATAATCTCGGCACACATTTCAAAAGTAGGCTAAATAACAACAGCTTTCCAACAAGCTTGTGTAGCCTAGTGGGTGGAGAGTTGACATTATATAGACCCTATAAGAATAGGGTCACGAATTTGAATCCGGATTGGAGCAGAATTGAGTTGACATAATTGACAAATTAAGAAGCGAAATTTGAGAAACTTAAATAAGAATCTGTCTTAAACATTGATATGACTTTTATTTTGGTTATTATCAAGCCAATAATGCATGGTGTTTAGGGAAGCTGTAATGCGTTTGGAGCTATAGTAGCCCACTCTAACGATTTTTTTGCCATGCATTATGATGTCAAGCACTATAGTTTATCACAATACCGAAATCGACTATTTATATGGAGCCGGAAGTATATAAACAATGGCCTCTAACGCGATGCGTTTTCTCATTACAGTATCATATATTCACTAATTCATAAGCGAGTCCTGTGGCATCATAGTTCGCGTAGTGTAGCGAAGAGAGTCCGGAATCCGTGTTTGTTTTGTCACAAGTTCGAGTTTAAGTACGGATGAGGAATCACGCATCCAGTTTTGAGGTGACCTAACTCTAAGTAGAAACCTGAGTCAAATCAGGGGCAAAGTAGGATAATTTCACTATCGAGAAATGTTGATTATGAAAATCAATTCTCAACCACATCGATCCCAGGAGCCGAAATAGGTTTTACCGAAACAGCTCTACTTTTATTTTACAGAGTTGCATATGGATCTTTGGTGGCGCCTCAGCTAGCGTATCTAAGCCAAAAATAACTTTCAAACATCTTTACTAATATTTACATTTTCCTATCAAATTATATTGAAACATTTTCTTTTATAAACAGACCATATCCAAATTGTGCACAGCAGCACAAAATGCTATTTTTATGGCTCATTAGCAAGCAATATTTGTCACAGTGTGCAACTTATTATGTTTTACACTCAATTATGTGGATTAAAACACCTTAAAAATATACATAAAACGGCCATCAAACCCTTATATTACTCTAATACTGCAACATACACCATAATTATTTGAATCCCTTAGGAACTGGGAAATCACATTTAAGTTATAATATTGAGGACAAACCAAAATTGGATGTTTGCGTGAACTCCGCCCTGCCACATTTTTAACTTGTCCGAACAAATATAGACAACAAACGCATCATTGTCTCTTTAATCACCTAGCTTTGCAGGCGAAAGATAACAAAAAAACTGTGAAGATAATATTTGATTTTAAATCATCGCTTAAAAACTAAGTCATTGACACAATATATACTCACTGTAATTTCTTTAGTTATTTGCAGTATCACTGCACCACAAGAAACGTTCGAAACTGAATTTGAAGTATGGTTCCTCGATTAGTCCTGTATCTCATTAATCCCAAAGATTGCACTTATATTATGACATCGAGAATTTTAGAATTTGTATTTTATTTTTGAAATTCACTATATTTTGATAAATAATATCTGTTAACTCTTATTTATCACAAATTAAAAAAACACAAGTATCTGTTTTTGTAAAGCACCTATGAAAATTTTTCACGAATTGTCAATATGTTAGTCCTTCGTGAATCATTTGCACTTCTCACAAAATATGAACAAAGAAAAACGTTAACAATAACACGCTCCTCGAAAACATTCACGGTCGGTTTGAATTACTCCACGATATCGCTTCAAATGTCTGTAACCAAATGATTTTTCACACAATACGGCACTTATGTTATATACCGCCGTACAGTATCGCAAACTGAGATGGGTCCAATAAGCGACAAATTGATGCAAGACATAAAAATTGAAAAATGCTTGATGTATGCCTGGTTGCTCAATCGAATTCAGATTGTCATCTACACAGTCTTGATCATAAATCTGTATCTGAGCGTATTTTGCTCACTAGTTGTTGCTGACTTGTAACCAAGTGTTTCCAGTTATCCTCGGAAATGGATTACATTGTTTTGGACATTCTAATGTTCCCTTATTAAAATTGTTTACGTGGTTTTGCAATAGTTTTACAATTTGATAAGATATGTTGTAAACACATAAATTAATTGAGTTGATCTTACTTTAGAGGCGAAAAATTTCAGTAGTCGCTTGCTCCAGCAGAAGTAGTATCTGAAGTTCAAGATAGGCCACAACTGATGAATTTATTACTAAGAAAGAAAATTAAAGTAGTTTTCTTTCGGAAAGTGTTTATCATTGAAAAATGCTTTGTTGCGCTTGTACACGTAGCGAAAAGATATGTTTTATATAATTACTGTTATCAACATGCATGTTGTGACTGCACTTTTTAGTATAATTAGAGCGATTGACATCAGGTGGATTTACAAAGTTGCATGGAATGTATGAAGGGCATAAAGAAGGTAGAATTATAGCATTGCAGTGTACAATTGGTCATTGATGATAAATGTTGTACCTATAAATTCATTCGAATCGATTCGCATTTTAAGAATCAATTTGCATTTTTTATCTATCAAGTCATTTTTGAAAGCATTGATAAGTATGCTATAGACAATATCGCGGAGCCAGCAATTGATAGTACCTTGAAAAATCTACGAAAACAAAGAGAGCAGCTATATGAAAAAATTATAGCCAAAATAAGTGCAAGGGATGATATCAATCACAAGCACTAGAACTATTTCTAACCAAATCCTGCGAAAATTACTAGAACAACGAGAATCAAATTCGCAAACATATAACTCACGACCCGAGAAATTTGTTGACTTCGTAAACACTATAAGAAAGGCTTCTGTTTATCCAACGTCAATACGCAAAAAAAAACCTTGTTGCTTCTAATACACAGCTAATTTATGATCTTTTGCCGACCATTTTCAAGAAATTTTTGTCTCTCCAGTGGCTCACCTAATGTGTCAATCTTCTAAACTTTTTTGTCTTTGGCTGCTGGCGAAGTAAAACTTAGAGGAACATTATCAAAACCACAAGGGAAACTAACGTAACCAAGGTCTCGTAACCTGACCGACTTCCTCAAAGCTCGCTCATAAATTTCGCAGTATCAGTTATTCCACTTCTTTATGTGGGTAAGCTCAGATCAAGTGGCCGACAATCGAAGAGAGCTCCATCGCAAGATGCACATCGACACAGTGGAGGTCCATCTTGTTATGTAATATAATTTCCAGTGGATTACCATCACTTCGTGTATTTCCTATTTGTAGGAAAACTTACCATCTAACACTGATTCTTAACAGTGATGACATATGTTCAATAGAAAATCACAGACGCATTGCTATACTACCATCTCTATATATAAAAAAAAAGTCTAGCACATCAGAACCGCTAGAAAACTAATTTTCGACGAAATATTCTTTGAGTGACAAAAACATGTGGAAAGACGTAATACATTTTTTTTGTAGAATCATATCA
Source organism: Nemotelus pantherinus (assembly GCA_963978885.1). Classification (NCBI taxonomy): domain Eukaryota; kingdom Metazoa; phylum Arthropoda; class Insecta; order Diptera; family Stratiomyidae; genus Nemotelus; species Nemotelus pantherinus. The sequence continues at coordinate 61,127,851 of OZ022263.1, forward strand.
ACCATTCCGTATCCAAACCAACAAAACTCAACTGTAACACAAATGATGCAAATGTTCAGTTCTGGCAACACTTTCCGAACGAAGCAGCAATAAGTTTACCTTAACAAGCTCATACTTAAATCAACTTATCCTTTGAATTTCGGTCTCATCGGAGGATTTCATCGAAAGTCTCAGCGATTAAACGTTATTTGAGGCTGCCATCCCAAGAATGTTCAAAACTCGGAAAATTGAAAAATTGGTTTCTTAATTTAACGCAAATGCTTTGCATATGAGTACGTGATTTGAAGCATCTGTTGGTGCAATATTTACGAAAATGGCTAATGCTGGTTACCCTGTGTCAGCAGCAGAGCAAAATATATACCAAATCTGCTTCACGTTAAGTTAAACCCAACCAGTAAATTTAGTTTCGATTGAATCACTCGCTGGAGGTTATACGGGTGAAAAGAATTTTAGAGTTACCACCCTCAAAACTTTTCAAATTTTTAAAGTGTTAATATTTGTTGTTAATTTTCATTGCAGGATCGTTCCCATTTGCAAATCTAATGACATAATCGCGCAGTAAAGATATTCCAAAAAATTACAAAAATGGTCATAGCTGGCAGCCCTTTCAAGATTTTTGTACAAAATTCCTATGACATTTGGCTCACATTAAAATCTATTTACTGCATAAATTTCATTTTGATATCATGACTGCACCGGAAGTTATAGGGAAAAAAGCTTTATTTTGCTGAGCAAATTTGCAAGATTTAGGAGACAGAAATCACCATAGCTGGCAACTCTATTCTAAAATATTATCTAAAGTAAGTTCCAAATATTGTGTGAATTTTGTTGAAATCTGATGGCTGAATCGGAAGTTGTAGGCCAAAAACCGGTGTTTTTTCTCAGTGATTTCTCAAGATGGTACCACTACCGCAGGGTTGTCCGCATTTCAAAATCACTTCTATCAGACCTGGTTCTAGCTAATACAAACATGTACTGTAAATTTCATTATGATCGGATAATCCGGTCGTCAGTTCTCGTAAACAGAACTTTCGAGTGCTGAAAATAGAGTTAATTTAGTGATGGGTTGCCGTTCTTGTGCAAATCGGAATTTTTCAAATTTCAATTTGACATGATGGCCAAAGGTCAACATTTATCAATGATTTGAATTTTTGTCAAAAATCAAAAATTTTTGAGGGGGGTCAATGATTTGAAGGATTTGTTTCAGGAGCCTGCCGTAGCTACAGCGATACCCGCACTATCTTGAAAGTCCATGTGTGTTAAATCTTAGTCAACATCAATACGCTTTGTAATTTTCACGATGATCAAATAATTTTGTAAGAAGTAATGAGAAATCAAAATTTGAAAAAAAATCCTTGCCTACTTTTATGCACGCTGCACCCACACACGGCTCAAAATTTCCAAATTTTTAACATAGGCAAGCTTTCAACATAATAAGTTTTTATTCCCAAACATTTGTTTTAACAAAAATTTACAGTGCTTGGAAATATAGGAGTACCTCAAAATTCATTAAAACGCTCGCCGCCATCAAAAGGTTTAGTGACGAATTGAAAAGCTCTTTTTGTATGGGATTCGACCGTTGAATTCGTTTCGCGAAGAGTATAGTACTAGGCATTTCTTGGAAAATTAGTAAAAGCTCTAGCGCACCTGAACCGCTAGAAATACTAATGTCCGACGAACAGTAGAAGAATCGTGCAGATTTTGAGTGCATATTCTATCAAACGTGTTTCAACCTGTTTCCAGTGCAAAATCACTTTTATCTTAACAATGCATTTAAACTCATAGGGTTGAAAGGATTTCAAGAATTTCAAGATTTATAAAAGTCAAACACTGCAAAACTTTAAAAGCAGCATAACATAGCATAAACAAAGAAAATGCTCCGTGTTTACAGCACTTAACCAGCACTGCAACTAAAATTCTCCCACAAGTGCCTCACGTCAAAATCAAATAAATCTATCGATTTCGATTTTATCCGATGATTTCGTCGAAAGTTACAGGGATAGAAATATGTTTGGGATCAAAAAACGAAAGATGTTTGGAACCAAAAAATTTCTAGAACTTGAAAAATTTAAACTTTGGTAGCTTATTTTCATTGTATATGTTCTCGATATGAATTCTTAATGTAAGCATTTATTGATGCGAAAATAGCAAAAAACGCCTCGCGCTGGCAACCCTTTGTTAGCATTAAAGCCAAAAATATATCACACCTGCCTCACATTCAAACTAACCAACTCTGCGAATTTCGTTTTGATCCAATGACTACATTGGAAGTTATAGGGTTTTAAAGAAATTTAGGATTACCAGTCGCAAAAGTCTTCAAATTTTCGAAAACTTAATATTTGTTGTTTATTATCACTACAAGATCATAGCCGTTTGAAATTTGTACGATAGAATTGCTTAATAAAGATATTGCAAATAAATACAAAACCAACAATAACTGGCAACACTAAAATGGTTTTTTAGCAGATTCCTTCCAGTTAATGCCTATGATAAGTTCCATTTATTATGTGAATTTTTTTTTGATTTCATGACTACACTCGAAGTTATACGACAAAGAGTTTCATTTTCCTGAGCGAATTTTCAAAACCAAAGACAATAAAATTACCATAGCTGGCAATACCAACCGAATTTTTCAACCAAATTTCTAATTAACACGGCTTACAGTAAGATTCAGCTACTGTATCAATGTATCAATGTAACTGAATCAGAATTCATAGGACAAAAGAAGTTTTTTTTTCTTTATAGATTTCAAGATGGCACCACTGGCACAAAGTTGCCCGCATTTTCAAATCGCTTTTATCAAACCTGGTCCTACTTAATACCAATATAGTCTGTGAATTTCATTTGTATCTGAGAATTGGGTCGTGAGTTCTCGTGAACAGAAGTTTTTGATGCTTAAAATATAGGTCAATTGGAGGAGGAGTTCTCGTTCTTGTCCGATGTAAAATTTCAAAAATTTTCATTTGATTGTATATACAAAGCATACGATTTCCATATGAGTTGGTTTTCACTGTAAAAGACAAAAATTTTTCAGGAGAGTTTGAAGGTTTTCACTTTCAATGCCTGCCGTAGCTGCAGGGTTGCTAGCACGTTTATAAAAAATTACACGAGTCTACAACTTAGTAACACCAATATGTCCTCTAAGTTTCATAATGATTTAATAATCTGATCAAAAGTTACACAATTGAAAAATTTTCAAAATTTCCCTATCTCATTTTAGGTGCCTAGTGCACACATAGGATTAAAAATTTCAAACTATCAGATTCACATTTAGAACACGTTTAAAATTCATTACGTAAACTTTATTTTTGCGAAATGTATCCTAAAAATTTCAGTTCAATCGAATGCCGCGTTCCTGAGATCTTATATATATATATATATATATATATATATATATATATATATATATATATATATATATATATATATATATATATATATATGTATATATATATGAATTTTTGGCCAAAGTGATTTTAATACTAATGTTCTTCTTCGAACATTAGTAAAAACAGTAAGTGAAAAACCCACTACACTAACAGAATCTGTCGCAAACGATAGCAGCTTGGTCGCAGAAATAACAGGCCAACTACTACCAACCTCATGATAATTCCCTGTGATATCTTCTGCAATACAAAAAAGACATCATAATAATAATCTATTCTCAATTCAGCAACACTTGAGACCGTGCCGATGATTAAGTAGCTTAGTGGGTAGAGCACTGCTTTCTGTAAGTGGTACCCTAGTTTGAATCCAGATTCGGACGAGACCCCGTAGAAAGCTTTGAGTTCATCTAGCTCTGAATAGGAACCAGAATTAATCAGGGTAAAGTGAGTCGTGAAACTAATCACTGCACACTAGTGATGGGCGTTTCTGTTGTTTTCAGAAAACGAAAACGAACTGTTTTTTTCCAAAAACAACTGTTTTTTTGAAACTTTTTGAAAACTTTTTTCACTAGACCAGCAGCAGATTGATACTGGGTGTCACCATTAGTGATGGGCGTTTCTGTAGTTTTCAAAAAACGAAAACTATTTGGAAAAAAACAGTTTGAAAAAAACAGTTGGAAAAAAACAGTTGAAAAAAAACAGTTTTTTTCAAACTGTTTTTTTTCAAATAGCTTTCGTTTTCTGAAAACAACAGAAATGCCCATCGCTAATGGTAACACCCAGTATCAATCTGCTACTGGTCGAGTGAAAAAAGCTTTCAAAAAGTTTCAAAAAACAGTTGTTTTTGGAAAAAAACAGTTCGTTTTTGTTTTCTGAAAACAACAGAAACGCCCATCACTACTGCACACTCGTATCCACATTGATTGTAAATTTTTGATGAAGCTCTCTACCAGCTTCAACCCCTAGACCAATACGAGGGTTGTTGTGGGATCAGTTTACTTTTTTAGACCGTGTCGATCATGATATTCTCAAATTCAAATAAAAGAAGTTCGGAATCTTGTGATACCTACTTCGCTGGTTAGATTCCTATCATGGATATCAAAATCAGCACGTAAGCTTTAAACTGTTGCTATCACGAGTATCACAAGGCAGCAAACTAGAACCCCTTCTGTTCAACATTTTTATTTCTGAACTATCAGGGGGTTAAACAAGAATTAACACTTATGTAAATTTGAAAATGTGGAAAATAGAAGAAATGTGTAGATAAATTTAATACATATAAATAAATTTAATAAATTTCTCCTAATCACAAATGGATCATTATACAAGGTTCATAGGACATGAATAAGAAAATTTAAAGAAAGCATTTCACAGTGTCTTAATTTTCGGTAGCGATGACTACATAGGAAGCTGTAGGGACAGACAAATTTTGAGAGCTGTTGCCCGCAAATTTGTCAATACATGAGAAAACCAAACAGCCTCTGCTTGGTTCCTTTATAACGTGTTTATTTAACGAAACATTTAATTTACATTTAATTTACATCTCTTTGTATATTAATGAAAAAACTGACAGGTGCTGACAACCGTTCGCTAGCATCAACACCAGAAGTATATCAAACGTGTTTCATATCAAAACCAACTAACTCTGTGAAATTCAAACTTTTGTTCATTATTTTTATCTAAAGATGCTTACCATATAAAAATTTATTAGTATCTTTCCTTAATTCAGAGAAAGACAAAAAATCCTCGTGCTGTCAACTTTTTGCCAGTACCACAATCAAAAATGTATCAAATCTGCATCATGTTTAGATCAATTCACTCTGTGAATTCTGTTTCAATTCAGGGACTGTATCAAAAAAAAAACCCACATTTCACTTTTGGTCATATTTCACGTTGAACACATTTCACTTTTGGTCATATTTCACGTTGAACACATTTCACTTTTGGTCATTGCAGTTCGACTACAACTTGAAAATTTAGTATAAAAATTACCAAAACCATCGTAGTTCGCAACCCTTTCCTAACTTGCAACTATCGAGCTTTACATCGAGGTCAACTTTGATGATGCCCACATAGGAAGTAAAAAGAAAGGAAAGTGTTTTTTGATTGTCAGCATTTTAATATGACGCCACATTCACAGGCTGGCCCACATTTTTAAACAAATTTAAATCTCTTTTTGACCTGGCCCTACTTGAGGCCAACAAGCTCTCTGTATCTTAGTTTCATTATCTAGACGTGATTTCTCGCAAAGACAAATTTTGGGTGCTCGAAAATAGGAAATTTGGTGAAGGGTTGCCATTCTTGTCGAACGTGGAGTTTGGAAAATCTCAATCTGATAATCATTCGTTAGCATTTTTTCTAATAATCGAAAATGATGTTGCAGACTCGATGATTTAGAGGTTTTTATTTAGGTGCTAGCCGTAGTTAAAAATTTGCTCCCACATTCACTAAAATACACACACATGCTTTTTTGTGACAAACATCAATACGTCCTATCAATTTTGCACTGACTTGATGTTTCCGCAAACAGATATTTCAAAAAAATTCTTCTTCTTTGAGGTACTCTGGGGTGTGTTCAAAAAGGACCTCAAAGTTCTCTGGTATGAGCTGGCAAGCCAGACTCAACCAAAACGCAACAAAGCATGTTCACTGGAAAGGCATCTGAAATAAATATACCCGCACAATCACATTTGCAAAGAAAATAACGAAATTTTATAGGAGGACCTAGTTAATGGTAGACATCCGCAGGCCCCAGATGTTATGACAGCCTAATCAACAATATGTTTCCAACTTGAAAGAGAAGCAACAGTTTTTTTGGGCTACCGCCCAATAATTTGGTCAAAAGATTGGTATTGATCAATTCATAATTATTTCAAATTCTTTTTGTTTGTTTTTTTTTCCTAGACAAAAGTAAACACCGTCTGTGTTTTCATGTCGTTACATATCAAGTTTAAGTTCGTCTACTACTTGAATTTACTTGAATCATCTATTTATTGAAGTAAATCCATTAATTCGTGTCGGAAATAGAACGATAAACAAGCTAGTTGTTAGTACTTGATGCATAAATTTATTCAATCCAAATAGATTTTTGTTCCGCCTACAGAATATTATGTTTTGAAGTGAAAATCATCATTTGGTACCAAATCCCTGATTCTACAACGAAGTATATAATATTATCATAAATATTTTCAAAGTGACAGTAAAATTCTTCTTACCTGGTTTCAGTTGACTTCCACGAGCTAGCGAGCGAACGTCAGCCATATATCCTTATGCTTGCATTTCAGACACTGTGCAGAGTCTATCATTGCCAAACAATGCTTTTGTCATCATTTAGGGCACGCCATACTGTGCGAATTTAAACAGAATTACTCAGCCGACTTTTAATATTTGTCACTGATATCATGAGATTGGATGCTATTTGGCAAATCTTTCTTCGATCCTGATTTGTTAGTTTTTTGGAAGTCCCGGCAGTTGCCTTTGACCGTAATTATCCTTGTCTTTTAAATAGCTAAGCGTCTTTGACAAACCTGCCTCGACAACAGCATCAATTTGATCTTTCATCAATGAACATCAATGAACTATTTACTACGTGACATTGTAAGTGAATACTGTGGTTTAGTACATTAGTTTCAAAAAACTTCATAACAAATAATGAAATTGCTTACCTTAACCGCTACGTCTATAGCTATAAAGTGATCGTGACCAATACTTTTTTAAGTATTTCGCTAATAACACACCGTTATGAATGCAGTGATGACTTAATAATCTCTTACCTAACTAAAGAGCGTAATTATTGGTTACATGATATTGACTTATTGCTATCGAATTACTTCAGAACAGCAACAGATAATATATAACGCCTGACACCGTAGTGCATGACGGGAAATTCATAGGACTAAGCACTATGTATTATAGCTCTCAGCGCTTTGAATTGTATCCCTGATAGAAAGAAAAACAAGAGGGAAATTGTCACCGCTTTAGACAATGTCGAGAATTTGGCTATTATGGGTGTTGAAAATGTCCATTTACATATCTGAAATTTCGTTTCATAGTTTTAAATTTATTTCAAACAAATTCAGATTCAAACCCGTGACCCTATTGTTTAAGAGACGAAGCTCCACCAACAAGGCCACACGATCTTATTAGAAAATATTATCATTTAGCCCATTTTAATAATATATTCCGAGACTATGTTCACGGAATCGGGGCTATATTACGAAGGAGTCACAACTATGCGCATTATAGAAAACTCCAGGATGAACAGGAATTCAACCTGTTTAGCTATATTTTCTATCTCAGGAAAAAAACGTGCAGAGCGTATACGACAATAAATGCTGAACTAGATTACTTAGGACTACGCACTGCGTGGATTTTTTCAGTTTAATTTATTTCACTGTTATAAAATCAATTTTTTTTACTGATTTGTATATTGTAACTCAGTATGTTCTTATTCTATTTATCATTTTATAATCCAATTCAATTTTGAATTGAATTTTAAAATTCAAGTCCAAATTGAATCGAATTTTATCACCTCATTTTGATATTTTTTCCTGCTACTCACATTCATATTAATATATACTTTGATTATATTTACAAGCAAAACAATAGCTTTTATGAACAGGTTCTAAAGAAATTTACCGCGGTGGACAAACGCAACAGCCGAATAATTGCAAATATATTATAGTTAGAACATTCGCAAAATCGAAATAGTTGCGCTTCAATGATTTGCTCACATAGCCATGAATACAAAAACAAAATACATAACAAAAACAAAAGAGTAATCAAATCTAGACTATACAGAAAAACATTTTTCATTGTTTTTATCATGTAAATAATTGTAAGGAATGAGTATTATCAATTTGTAGCCAGTTCGAATTTCAGTATCCAAGCCTACAAGCCCATGCATTTCTACCAGGAAAACATACAACACGACAAGCATAACTACGTTTTTACATCTTTTTAATGTAATATACCTATTTTCAATTTTTGATGAGAAGTTCTCAAGGAGGAATGATTTCTATTCGTTTTCTGAAAGCAGTTTACAGACTAATTTAGGGAGCGAAATGGTAAGCTGAATATGAAAGAACCCGATGCTATGCTGACGTCCACAAAGTAGGTAAACCGACTGTAGAAATAGCAAAAAGTTGCATAGCTAGTCTTATCAGAAAAATATGCAGGAGCCGGAAAAGTGTTTTCTCTAGAACTTGGACTAACTGATCGAAATTAATGTAGCTAGAACAGTTGCGGCTCGTCCTAATGTGCAGATTCACACGTAAACCCCCACACAAAAATCAATGGTTCAATTGAACAATACACATTGAATTTCATTGAACAATACTTGTTATGGGGGTTCACACTCAGAATGTGCGATCGACAACCAATTTCATGTATTCAAACATTTTTGTCGGCGGTCAGTTCCATGCACTGATTCGTGCTGCCATTCGAGCGTTTTTATGGATTATTATAAAAGAGCATTCAGAAAGAAAGAAACAATATTGGAAATATTAGACTTCTGGAATGAATTCAATTGAGAAGACACGTAAATAATGGTCCCTAGATTTCAAAAGCATTAGTAGCAAAGGAAATTTGTGACATTATTATCAGTCACACGAAAGATAGGTTTTCATTTTCGGCTCATCTAAGCGCTTCAAACCTATTTTTATCCAAAAACGATCATCTCTATGAAAAATAATTTCCGAGAAAGTTCTTGGATGCAGTTATCCTTTTTTGGATGGTGTTGGACTCAAAACTGAGCTCCATATAATCTACAAGAGAGAAGATTTTAGAAATGTGCGTGGAGTGGGAGATTTACTAAAATTCTTTACAGAGATTAATCTTCAGGATGTTTTTTCGTCATATTTTCAATTGTTTTAACTTCTTGTGACTCTGCCTATGACAACAGCTGAAGCCTTGCGGTGTTTCTCTACACTGGAACGTGTAAAAACATTTTTGCGAAGTTCAATGCTGCAGGAAAGGCTAACAGCTCTTGCAATGCTATCGATGGAACAAAAACTTGTCCACAAAATAGCAGACTTCAATGACCGCGTTAGCGAAAAATTTGTAGCTAAGAAGGAAAGAAGAATGGACTTCGCTTATAAGCAATGTACCTAACGGATGAGTGCATGCGCTAAAAATAAAGCTAACTGAAGAAGCTAAATCACCATCCTAATTATAAAAAAAAAATTAAGTTCTTTGCATAGAACAACAATAGAGACAAAAATTGAGCGAAATGTTTCTGACACTAAATAAATCATTTTATAAATTATCAAAGTTTTCTTTCTCGGTTTAGAAAAATAAGGCTTATGCAATAAATTTTATGAATATCTTGATATTTTGCGTATGGACTACTTGCAAATATTAAGTTTAGATTGTAATTTTACTTCTGCACTCAGTTATCCCTCCTCTTCTTTCATTTTTGCTCATTTTACAAAAGCTAAATACCTGTCGCAGATATTGATCTTATTTTAGTAACTTTTAATTTATTTATCAAAATTATACTCTGCTTTGTTTTTCTAATGATCCCAATTTACGAACTGAGGCCATCTTGACTTAAAATAGTCACTTTGGTGTCATCACTACATGCAACCATAAATTATTATGTTCATTGCTTATCACAAATTGTAATTTTTAATAAACATATTTTTGAAAAATATTGCAATTTTCATTTAGCAAGTGTTACTTTATCACGGAATTATGCCAAAAGTGATAAAAAAAATGTTATTGATATCAGTGCATTCATTTTTTGTAATAAACTATGCTAAGCCCGTCACAGTCAAGACACCATGAGGGTTTCTGATGAAAATACCATGTTCACTGGAAATATAAGTATCAAATCTCTTAAATGTCTTGTTAAAATATGGCTCTTCAAGATTTTTAAATCGCCTTTTCAAGGATTTCGTAAGTTGTTCTGTTTTTTTGAATAGTTTTTTTTAACTCTTTCTATAGCAGTATTGCGATGTTTCGACAAATTAACTAAAATAAATGCAACTCTTAAAAGTATAGCAAGGTAAATATTCATGTGCCTAATGCAGATGTTTTCGATCTGTGAACCCCCATAAAATTAGGCCACGAGCCGCCACTGAGCTAGAAGCTTGTAAATCACAGTCATCTGTAAACGATCCAGCAACTGAACGATACCACTCATATCGTTCAGTTGTTGGATCGTTTACTGCGGACTGATTCAGGAGAATTTGTAATAGTGTAAGATTGTTTTGGTTGCGAACCACAACCAATCAGTGAGAAGCTTATTCGAAATGGATGGCTAATTCTGATTATCAGCCATACCATTAAATATTATGATATTAAGTATATATCGTCGCTGTGAAATCAAACCGGCATATCTGCAAAATACACATTTTTCACTAGAGCGCTTTAAAGTTTTCGCATGTGGGCTATTTCCACGTGAATGCAAAGCGGCAAAACACCATTAGACGGGTTTTTATTCAACTTTACGATATGCCGGTGCGACATAAAAATAGAGGGGAAAATAAGGAATTTTTTGATACCAAAAACTCAAAAACTCAATTTTTGCAGATATGCCGGTTTGATTTCACAGCGACGATATATTCTCATCGAAAACGACCAAAAACGTACACTTAAGTTAAGTTATGTGGGAATAGCACTGCATTTACCATAAGGATATCCGAAGGATATGTAATAAAATAGAATAACCTCTCAAACTCTATTCTCACACATCATTGAAAGACATAGCACCTGTTACGCTCACAAATTTAGTTGAAAACATTGCACAAAACTGCCGGCTGTTCCAGCTAAGTAAATGGGATTCTTCAAAGAATCAAACATTGAAAGGGAAAAAACATTCGTAACCGTGATTATTGCATCAGCTTAATCGTTCATACGTCATCCGAATTACACAAAAATCTGGTTCAAATTCGAATAACTATCGCAGCTAAAATTTATCTCCGTTTGAAACTTCTACACTGATCTGAAAGTCTTAGCTCTCAGAAAATTTTCCATTTTCATATTCCAACGGGAATGCTCGTATTTTATACGAGCATCCTAGAAAAAGTTTTATTCCTTATAATCTAATTGTAAAGTATGCATTCTCAGAAAACATCATTAGCAGCTGTTCAACTTTACGAGAAAAGTATGTTATCGCAATTTCCTCTAGCAATACATGCATTTCGCGCTTATTACCCTTATTTCGTTCAAGGACTCTCCTCCAGCAAATGCAAAACTACTCGATTTCCTCGTATAATTGCTCATTTCGCCAGCTTTACTGGAGAGAACTTCACGATTCTCACGAACTACACGTACCTACACCGGTTTCAAGTATACAATTTAAATGGTTCGTCCGTCGACTGGATAATCCTTACAAATGCGTACTTGTTCGAGGAGAAACCTATTTAGTTGCAAGAGCATTATTAATTCGTCGACTATCGGATGTAGCTGATAGTGATTCTGGATATACCTACATGATGTGTTTGTAAGTATGAGCATATTTAGCAATAAAATGCAATTCGAATATACTTGAAATCTTGAGGAGGCAGGAAAATAATGTTTAAATTTACTGTTGAGTTTTGGTACTTAGCTTTTTTATGGTTGTGCATATACAGAATGCAACAAGAGAGTGCATAAAATGTTCTCGTTTTCACATTACAGCTGTTCACTTATTCTTCATTTCTATTTACGATGAAGGAAGTACTCAATCAATTGGATTTACAGCTTTTTCATTCGAACTATTAACATAAGTAGGAGAGAAAGAGCAATAAATCTTTCGACACTGGAAAGAGGGGAAAAAAGTTAAAAAAAAGGCTCTATAAATGCTGTCCACAAAACCATAGCTTAAATACTATATATAGCTCGGAAAGTACGTGAATTACGATACAGTTTGCGATATTTCTCCACTGATTGCGAGAAATAGATAGCAATATCCAAGCCCAAGTTGAAAAAAGGCAGAAAGTACCCCGCCAAGATAAGACACCCCTTTTATACGATCAGATACGTTTCTCATTCCCACTAGGCAATATACATGTGCTTCGCCAAAGAGACTATTTTAACGAATGGCAATTCATGCAATATTGATTTTCTGAAAACCTATTCTGAGTATAAAAATGTTAAGTGACAAGATATTTAACGCGGAATTCTACTTTCGATACCATTTGACGAGTAAAAGAAATATATCCGACGCTTTTATGCAATCCACTACAGAGAATTTTATTTGTTGCCAGCGAATGTTCGCTGCGCCTACTGTTTCTTGATGCGATTATACGCACGCCAACACACTCTCACCTATCAGCTATCACGGATATATACATTCTCACCTGTCGTTTGAGGGTATGCTTTTCTCACTTTTGCGTATGATAAAGTGAACTTATTTTGGTCTTAGTTCTACTTAGGTGCCAGCTGATGGTAAATCCTTCACTCCCTGCCATTCTCTTTCATCAGGCAAATATCACACAATACCGTTCTTTCCATGCTATTTATTAGTTCTTAAACGGCCCACAGACACGGAGATCTAGTTGCCGACTTGGTTGGAGACTTGCGTTATTTGCGAACAAACTAGATCTGAGACTAGCCCACAGACAGTGAATTTGGTCGCAGATATTGCATATCTGCAACCAAGTCGACGACCAGATCTCCGTGTCTGTGGGCCGTTTTATGCTATAGGGCTGATTGGGCAATTTCCCGCCAATTGGGCTATCTAAAATTTGAATTAGCGGGACATTTTTTGATATCTCGGGTTGGCGGTTTTTGGACTATATATTTTTATGAAAATCTATATTTGGGCTATACAGTATATCCTATTAATCGGGACACTGTACGACCAAACGACCAGAACAATTGAACTATAAAATCACCACACATACAATTTCCCAAGCCAAGCTCTAGAATTGGACCGTGAACCAGATTAGCTGGACAAAAATTTGCTAATCGAACCAAAAACGGGAAAATATTAACTGTTTACGGTCAAGAAAAATAATTCGTATAATTTCTGCATGACTTTCTGCTGAAAAATAATTCGATGTGTAGAATTTGGTACGTTACAGACGGCTTCAATTTCAGTGGTATTATGATAATAATAAAATTTTGATTTATTTGAACATTATTGTATATTTTCCCTTTGTTAGCAGCTATGAATGCAATTTATTTGAGAATTATGATGTAAATATATCAATGTTTGCTCAGGCTACGTCAAAGCAACTGCATAAATTTAATTTGAGTGCAAAGTCCAACGAATTAAGTGTTCGCAAAAAGTTAGAAGTAATACAAGCATCCGCAAAACAATTGCTCAGCAAAAACAAAATCCGATGGCTTAAAAATTAGTAAGAGTCAGGTGCAAAGTATTTAAAAAATAAAAACCAACTAAAACGGACATTGACAAAATTTATGTAGAAGACACTGGCAGAAAGCGGCTGAAAATAAATTTACCATACTGTCAAATAGAAAAATTTTTGTATCAATAGTTCGCTAAGGCATGCTCCAAAAATTTGCCAATATCCGGCCCAAAACTACGCTACAAAATAAGAGCTTTGTAATTTCAAGGCAACAAACGGATTGCTAGAATCCGTTAAAAAGCATTACAATATTCATTACGGTACACTTTGTGGCGAAGGAGCTGATGTTTGATTAGACACAGTTCCGGAATTTCAGTCACAGCTAAGAATGCTATGTAATGGCTCTGATGCTTCAAACATCTATAATCTGGATGAGACAAAATTGTTTTTTTTAGAGCAACACCACAAAAATTAATGAAAATGCCTTAATAAAGATGTACAAGTGGAAAACCTTCAAAACAACGTGCGAAAGTTGCAGAGAAAGATTTATGGTCATACGAGAAGCCAAAAGACCAAGATCATTTTGAATAATTGACATTAATAGTATTGGGTCGTCAGTCATATTGATATGTATTTGTATGAGTTACTCATTTTCAAATTTGAGGTGGTACAATGTCATACTTCAAATGAAGTGTCATGTTGCATTCCTTCAATTATCTATAAGTTTCCAGCGCCGCTGGCAGCCATACAGCCCCATACCATTACGCCACCGCTACGGTAGGATAGAACATTTATGCTAAGTACTGGTTACGTTTTTTTTTATAGATGGGGAGTTTTTCATTATTGATTTTAGCATACTTCCACAAAAGATAAAATTTTCATATTTTGGAGAATGATTTAATAGAGTATGTAGTTTTTGAATTCGGCGTTAACTCAAAAATGAAAAAAAAATGTAGGTAAAACGTTTATGCTAAGGAGAGCAGTACTGTTACTAATCTACTAAACAATTTCCCAAAAATGGTAGCTAATTACCAACAAATTTTTTGTTTAAGTATCGTGCAAATCAAACTCAAAACTAAACTCGCATGCATACATTTTCCCCTTGTACAGCAATTCCTGTGCCTCAAGTATCACAAGTCAATCGCTTCAAAGTTGAGCAAAGCACATCAATATGACAAAAAATGAGGTGGTACAAATCAAACTAGTCTCGCGTACATACATTTTCCATTGAGTATTACAATCGCTGCGCCTCAAGTCAATCGCTTCACCTCAATATGACAAAAAAAATGAGGTGGTACAAATTTGAAGCTTGAGGTGATGTGACATTTTGTAGAAGTGAATGGGACATTTGTCATGCATCTTGTATGAGTAACACAACACTAGACATTAAGCGAAGTTTGGGCATAGCTTGGCGAGCTACCACAACATTTTGGATGACGGGTGCTATTTTTGAAGAATGGATGCACACACTTGATATTGAAATCAAAAAAAACCGAAAAACACAAAACCGAAACATCACCATCTTTTTTGATAAAGCTAGATGTGATAGCAGTTATAATCTGGAAGACATCAAGTAACGATTTTTTCCACCTATTTGCACTTCTCATTCACAGCCCTTATATAAGAGATTATACCAAACATAAAACTAAATTGCCGCGGATATATGATGAATCTTATATTGTGTGCTCTGGAAAATACTAAGCGTACTTCAGACCCAACAAAATCAGCATCTTTATTTGAAGCTCTCTACTGGTTACGATATGTTTGGATTAAAGTGTCTCCACTTACAATTACAAAAGTGTTTTTGGAAATGTGGGCTGCCTCGAAATCAAAGGGTCAAAAGCGGAATTGTTATGAGAGTTCAAATTCAAAGTGATGAGAATTCAAATTCAAAGCTATTAGAACTCAAATGTTCAAGCAGACATTAAAAATTTTGCAGGAGTCAATCAATTTACAACCACAAACGAGTTGTTCCCAGAAGACTGGGGAGATGCTTTTTTGAAGGGGTTCAAACCGAAAAAGCCATAGCAGCTTTTATTAATTCCGATAGTGAATTCCAATCGTGATATTTCGAAACAGAAAATGAATTTCATCAGCAGAATACTAATCCCATAATCACCATGGTCAAGCAAATACGGAACATCAAAGCTTAAGATCTCTAAAGAGACATATCTAAAGTTTTGCAAACACTAAATGATTGTGCAGTTCTAATGGAGCAGGTACATCTTACGAGCACAAAGAGGCAAATTTCTATATCTAATTATTTCAAATCTTTAAACTGAATCCTTAAACTTGTTTGACGTATGTCCTCTTTTGATAGTACTTAAGCGTCTAAACACCATGTCAAAAGCTGATCGTCTAACCGAAAAAATAATTTATTTCAAAACTTGCGTTCATAGTTTTGAATGTATGAAATCCGATAAAATATTCATATTTAACTAATTTTAATTCAAACACTCAGCCATTCTAGCCATTAAGATTGTTTCTTATACTAATTTAATATCCGTGCAATGCAAATTTGCAAGTTGTTTTTGCAGGCTTTTATTTTCTGTGTGAAAATTTGAAAAAGTCCTTGAAAAAATAAGTACACCTCTACATTTTTTTTCTTTCGAACTTTTCAGAAGTTGTCACACAGTTCCCGTAATTTATTCACATTTTTTCTGCTTTCTCTTTTCAAATACGTTATGAATAACATTTTATTTGTATAAAGTATCGGAAATTTTCACTGTTTCAAACGACTTCTGTGCTACAATACGAGCATTTATGTTAGTTGGTATGAATTTTACGGATATAAATATTATAATATAATCAGCTTAAATGAATTGATTTAGTTCTAACGACAGTTATGTGTTGTGGTGGTTTTTGGGCTACAAATAAAAAAACTTCGTTCTTTTGGGCTATGAAAATTTGAAATTGGGCTATATTTTCTCCCAAATATCTGGCCACACTGATCGCAACGTACAATGAATTGCAAAAGTTCCTGGTACTGACTGTATAACAGCTAAAATTTGACGAAAGGCAAAAACATCTCTGAATACCGTCGATTGTTTGAATCTGCACTCCACAGTCCGGTTTTCTGAATCTGAAATCAAAGATAATATATCTCACAACAAACTACAATAACCATGATCTTGTGTCCGTACCTTGAGGTACTTTAAATCTGTGTGGTTTAATTGGTGGTTGCTAATTCATTGCATAGAATAAAAAGAATATTAAATTGTTTAACGTTTCAATGACAATACAAAGCATACTTTGAATGCAAATTAGTGGAATAGTTGAGATACTGAAATGTATCCCTGATCAGGTAAACTCGAATTATAGAGACAAATGAAAACTGTTTCCTTCAGTCATCAGAATCTAGTAAGGAATAATTTCCCCTTTACTGCAGACTAGCTCATATTATACCTGACTATGAATTTGGCTTTAGGTGCAAACATGGGACCCGCCATTCTATACAGTTCTTGCACCTGAATAGGCGAAACACTTCAACGATTGTATGTATCTCGGATTCCGAGAAGGTCTTCGATACAATACGGTGCAAATGTCTTCTATTCATGCGTATCAAGCTCTCCTCTTGATTCAATTCAGCAATCATATTAACTTAAAGCCTGGTGTGTGTGATCGTGGTCGGATTTTAACCAGGGGTCACAAAGATAAATAGATTAGCAACCGATGCTCTATCCACTTCTACTATGCAAGTTTCACATCAATTTAATATCCTTTAAAATGCTTATCAAATGTAGACGATATTAGCAATGGTTTTCAAATATTGCTCAGAACAAAGTAGATTTACTAATTATGTTTAAATGGACGCAAGCTTTCCTAGTGATTGGTGCAGCTGCGTATGACATTTTTCAGCTCGATAGTTTTGGTAGAATTTACCCTGAAATTTAAAATCATTTACATTTCAATGTTAATTAATTACTTGACAAATTCACGTAATACGTCTTAAAAATGTCTTACAAAAACAAACCTGTAAAAAAACACAATTACAAAACTATCACTGGTCGCCTAAATTATTTCAGCTGTAGCAACCAAACCAACTAAAACGAACTCAGCTCGGTTTAGAAGTGCAATTTTGAACTAAAACGCCGATTTTTCCTAGCAAAGCGAAGGAACCTTTAAATTATTATTAAAACTTACTTACTCTTATATTTTCACCATATTTCTTAGAAAATAATTATTTCCTTTGCGCAAAACTCATATTTCTAGATATACCTGCATATACAGCAGAGTAATTTTCCGCTCCACACTGTTTGTTTTTTTTTTTTGCAAGGATCGAGACTGCTCTGTAAGTGAATTCACGTTAGGAGATGGCGGTCTAATTGGTGTTCTGAAGTCTCTAAAAACAAATCTCTATAATGTGAGCTTTCTCTATCCTCAGTGTTGCTGGTCTCCTCAATTTATATTCTTATAATAGCCCGGTGATGGTCTACAAGTTTTTTTTTCGTGATACTCTCATCCTAACTCAATGACAGATTAGCTTCTGTCTCCGTTCTTTTTTGTGGGGACTTCAATAATCCTACCCTAGGTTGAGACTTGAGTTGCTTCAGAATCTAAAAGATCTCACTTCATGTGGGGGTCTTACAACTACGCAGCTACTAAATAGCTGCTTGATTTAGCGCGGGCTAACTGCAAACGGCTGGTCAGCATTATTACTGTAGCATGCCATGAAAATGGGGCTCCTAACCAGTGATACCTTTAGAAAATGGCAAGAGCCGGGAGTCTCAGAAAACATCCATCATCTCATATGTCACTGCCCGGCACTGGGGAAAACCAGAGAGTACTGGCCTTGGGGCCTTGGGTAGTGGGTCTCTTGCACGTGGTGGAGCAGAGAATAGAGGATTTCCTTCAGTTCGCAAACAGGTCTGTAGCCCTCGATGGCCACTTGGACTGAACCTTTTTATGTCCGGGTCATCTTATTTGATACAACTTGATATAACCAAGGACCATAAGGTCTATGTGTGACCATGTGTCAGACAGTAAAATCTAACCTAACATACCACTTACTACAATTTCTTTTTTCTATCACTCTTCCAATTCAACAACGTATCGAATGCTAATGATAGAATTCTTGGCCTCATCCTTACTAATCTTCCTCTGTCTTTTAATTGTAGAACTGCCTCTTTTGATCCATATGTGTGTCACGATCCTGACTAGCTTTCTTTATTGAGTTAACTGTGTGTGATTCTACTAATATACAATTTACTCTCCGGTTTGGTTTTAAGGCAGCTAATTACCCTGTTTTGACCAAAGAAATAAAGGAAACTTATTGATATCTTTCTTCTTATTCTTTTCTTTTCAATTTAATCTCATGTCACACTTCTTTCTACTACCGTGAAAATTCACCACTTAAGTTCACCATCGATGTCATGATTATGCTTAGAGTCAAAAATCTAGCGCTTAAGAAATACAGTAATCAGGCTGGCTTAATGACCTTCTTAAGTATAAAAATCTGCATGCAATTGCCAAAAAGACTATAAGTAGCTTATAATAACGCAATACGTCAAAGTAAATACGTCAAAGCTTTTATTATATCTAAAGCTTTTATTGGAATCTTTTTGGGTCTATGTCAGCTTCCTTAAAACCTCCTCAAGTATTACTTCTATTATTCACCTTCATGATATGTCCACCTCTACTCCACCAAAACTTGTGAGATTTTCGCTAATTTGTTCTTTTCTTTTAATTCCTGTCATAATCTTCTAATGTTCCTGTTCGTATTACTCGTCAATCACCTTCCCAGTTCTTCCAATACGGTTTCCCTTCTACACTCGGATAACCATAAACTTTTTCATACTATTCTTCTTTCCAAGACTGCCAGCTTCTTCAATCAGACCTTACTGCTTCGAGTAATTGGTCTACTGTTAACTCTCTTTTTCTCAATATTCCTACATGTCTTGCTATGTCTTTTACTAACATACCTATTTCTAACCACTTTGATTATACCCTTTCTGGTAGTTTGATGTTGCACGTAGACTAACATAAGGATCTTGGCATTCTCTTTGATCCTAGCCTGAAATTTGATCTCTATGTTCAATTCGTTTCATCTAAAACATCAAAAGTGGCAGGATTCGTTCTTAGTTGTTCTCACTGTTTTTCTTAATATCTTGATATGTGTTCATCTATTCACATCCTTAGTACGTGGCATAGTTGAATACTGTTCGCATGTGTGGTCTTCTCGTTTTGTGTACTTGTCAGATACAGTCGAGTCTGTCCAATGTAAGTTTACTCATTGTCGTCTATTTAAATTTAATTTCCTCTACTGTCCTTATGATGAATGCCGAA
Organism: Nemotelus pantherinus; assembly: GCA_963978885.1. NCBI lineage: Eukaryota > Metazoa > Arthropoda > Insecta > Diptera > Stratiomyidae > Nemotelus > Nemotelus pantherinus. The sequence continues at coordinate 61,147,760 of OZ022263.1, forward strand.
AATGTTTAACCTGTCCCCTCGTTGCACGTTGACAGGTTGTTCATTGATGAATATTTCTGTACAACATTTATGTTAGCCTTTATTCCATCGATATTTCTATTTCCGAATTTGTTCGGGTTTTTGATCGACCTATCAGATCCCAGTCTTTTTTCACTATCCCTTTCGTGCGTACTGAAGTTCTTAACAAGAACAATTACTGAGAATGCTTAGGAATTATTATGAGCATAAGTTAGGCTCTTTTTCCGTAACTTTCTTTACCGCATGTTCTTCAAATATTGTTTGAACCTGTTCACTTATAATTTGCTTATTTTTCAGTTTTCTTTTCTAAATCGCTATAACTATTTTTCATTTTCGTTATATAAGAGTTCTTAATTTTTCTTAATTTTCACTATTATTATTTAATTATTGTTATTATTTTTCTGCTTCTTTTCCCTAATCTACTATATTGTAATATTTTCATTACTTGTTATATTTGGATTACTGAATTTTCATACATTTGTCTTATTTTGCTCTAACTTAATCTTTTTTTATGTAAATAACTTCCATTTCCATTTTGTGATTGGATGTATTGATTCTAAAAATGAATTAAGGGGTTACATGGGTTTGGAATGATGAAAAAATCTATTTTTTTTCTTTGTGTTTTCTTAAAGAACAACTCATCGAAAGTACTCTCTGAAAATTTGAAGTCGATCCGAGCTATATATTAGAAGGGAGAGCGATTTCCCCACTTTGATCTATCCCACCTGTGTAAGTAATATTTCTCATTTAACGCAACTTCTTTCACTTTCTTTTCTATCGAGGAGGGAAAATAATACTGGTAGGGTAATGAAATACTGAGTTTAGATATATTATTCTGTACAGACTTTGGACATATCCAATGAAGAAGGGCAATTATTGTATAGGCCTGGTATCGATGATTCTATGTAAGTTCAAAAAAAAATTGTTTTATTCTTACTTTAAACTTTAAACGCGTTTTTCTCGAAACGGTATATTTCAAGTCGGTGCCAACGATAACTCAAAAACCAATGCACCAATCTTAACCAAATTTTGCACACTTCTTTTAAATAGTATTTCCTTGTACTTGAACGAAGGATATTGTGTTTCGTTCATTGTAATTTAATACACATGGCATTATTTATTGAATTTTTGGGTCAAAAATTAAAATTTTTACTCGCGACGTTGCCAAAAGTTCAGATTTCAATATTTTTACAAATCCTTCGTTCAAGTACAAGCCAAACTCATACTCTAACAGAAACAATTTGAGTTTTTTGTTTCAGATTAATCCAGCTCAAGATATCATTGGCACCGCATTTTTCGAGCCTTTTCGTAAAATAGCTGCCAGAGGGCGTATTATCAATATTTTTGTCTAAAATTTCTTTTACATATAGATCAAGAGTTACTTTAGTGGTTAACAATAATTTATAATAATTTAATACATCGTTTTTTATTTTTGAAACATTTAAAAATGGGGTTTTTTTTATTCTCTGAAACCCATGTAACCCCTTAAATAAATATGTAATTGTAATTAATTTTACCTCACTCATCCTATCTTCATATTGTACAAATCTGTTGAAAATTGAATCCTTGATGAGCTCTCTTGATGCAAGAGCTGACTTAATATTTGATGGCATTTCAAATACTTTTGCGAAATATTTTATGCCGAATCTTTTCGCGAAATCACTTTCCTCTTTCGTGTGTGATCTTCTGCCACCAATTTTCAATCTTAAGTTTACATATGTAGGTACATGGCGGCAGAATCACCAGTTTACTATACAAGTTCTTTTATATCACCACAAACTTTTCCACTCAAAGAAATTCGATTTATTCGCCAATCACTCAATACTACACTTTATTTTATTTTTCCTAAAGCTTAGTACTGTGTTCGATTTCACGTGAAATTTTCATACAAAATTTCACATGAAATCTGTTTCGGCGAAAATTTAGCTCGAAAATAAGCAAGAGTTGTGCTCAGTTTTTAGCATGTTTGAAAATATAGATGGCATTGACACATGTCTCCAATCATTTCACGCCAATTTAGTTTGTGCAGTTCATTATTACGAGCTAAAAAGTGACATTTGGTGTTTGAATTTGAAAATTGAATAGTGCAAATATCTTTTCAATAAGAAAATCGATCGGAAATTGAAATTCTTGACATTTTATCCGTCAGGAATGAGCAGTGTGTCTGCTTTTCTCCATTGCTAAAATTTTCGCTCAAAAGAATGACCAGATAATGGAGACATGTCAAAATTTAGCTTCACGATTAACTCAGTACCAGTCTTTACACAAAAATAGTCTCCGCCAAAATCCCAAAAAGATATTGTCTTTCGGTGTCGTCGTTATCTTTTGTGAATAACATAAAGTCCTTTGGCCGGATCGTGCGAGTCCCAAATTGAAAAGATATAAAAAAAATTAACTTTAGAGACTGCTGCCGCTGTTAGCACTTTCGTTTGCTTACACGGTTCTGATCAAAGAGACCTTTCTGCAACTTTACAAGTCTGCAGGAAAATTTCCCTCTACGGCAGCGGGGTTCGGTCATCTTAACAGTGACTCGCACGATCCACAACCAGAATCTATTTCCATCGTTTCCCGTACCAGTTTGCTCCACGGTGAGAAGGCGGACCGTCTGATAAATCTTAGTTTGTCACGTGACAGCTCGAACTGTCAACTGTGTGTCAACATCAGTCATATACGTTATTATTTACGTGTAATTCTTATTTTCATCGCATATTTTTTATTGTTGACTGTTTATTTTTTTCTGACGTGCCGTATCATTTTGTATCAAAGCTGGCTTTATTTTCCTTCTGCCTAACTACTAACTTAGTCTAACTTCAATATTATAAACTTAAACCTAATTAAAACTAATCAAAACGTAGCATCATGTGATCTGTGATTGTGGCTTTGTTTTTATTAAAGGAATAAAATCCGTGAAACGTGACACCCTCCTCGCCTCAGAGAATTTCGCAGAAATTTTCGTCCATTTTCCTACCAGTTTTATCGCAATCTTAAACTCTAATTCGATACCTGTTGCCTGTAATACGATCCATATGTTCGCGCATCTCTCTCGACCCCATACTGTCCAGGAAACATGAGTGGCATCCTAAATACTTGAATCCTGAATTGATTGTTACAATATCTTGGTGTCGAACCTCAGTCACACAACACATACCACGCTGCAACTTTTAAACATACTCTTATTTACCTTAAGGACCTGTGTTTCTTTCTGCAATTTTTCTTGAATGTTTTTACGTTACGTGCCGTAATTTTCGACTGATGTAAGATCCTGTATCCTTGTTATTTAAGAATCTAATGCGATTTGAATTCGTTTTTAGCATAACCAAGAGGATACCACCATAAAAAAAAAAACATAAAAAAACCTACATAGCGTGAATAACTTTGAGAAACTTAATTTTTCTGGGGCAACAGCAATATCGGTGGACATAACATTATTTAATAAAATTCCCATAAAGATATAAACCATATAAAGATCACCAATCCACTGTGAAAACACTTTCCGTTTTGAGCTTGTTGACTTGTTACACAAAATCAAGCATGAAAACGTTATTTTGCTGGGGGATATTAATATCAATTTGCTAAATCTTTCGTGAGTACATAAAATCGCTAAATGAATTAGTGTTTCGTTTATATGTGAACCAAAGCACTAGAGGGGAAACTTGTTTAGATCAAATATTTTCTAACAAAAGACCAGTGTTTTTTGGTTCCATCGGGTTTGCAGAGGTTGACGCGGGAATCACTGATCACAAGAGTACAGCTCTACTTCTGAAATACAAGTCAAGGGAAAAAACTCCAACAGCTGGAGAGCCCATGATCACCAGAAAAATCAGTTTTCCTCTATTGATAGACCTTTTAGCCGAGGAAACTTGGACCACAGTTTTGTTTGGTGCGAACGTAGACGAATCTGCCCAAGCTTTTCACAACACCCTCTGTTCCGCTATTGACAAAAGTAGCACATCCGTTTCTGAAAATAAAAAAAATGTCGTAAACTTAAACCGTGGATAACAGCCGGACTTGCAAATTCTATAAGAACACGTAACAAGCTAGGAGTAGCTCTGCGAAAAAATCCCAATAACAATAGTTTAAAGCTATATTTCAAAAAATATAGAAACAAATTAAACCACCTCATTCATATATCGAAGTCTAAATATTTTAAAAAAATTTTACAAAACTCCGAAAACGATGGGATGAAAGTATGGAAAGCTAGAAATTTAGCAACAGGGCGGAAAAAGTATCTAAGCCACATATCCAATATAAAAACGGACGAAAACAATGGAAGGATAGTGGAGAACAAATGGCAAATGCTTTCAACCAGCACTTTTGAAAATTGCCAATTCAAATAATCCTATCACAACTTGCGAATCAGTTCATTCTGCATCGTCAAGAATGATTAATTCTGTTTCTGAGGATGAAGTCATTTCAATCATTGAAAATATGAAAGGAAGCTCGAGCCCAGGATTTGATAACATCTCAGAAGAATGTCTCAAGAAAATTAAAACTTTTATTAGCAAACCTCTAGCACATCTTGCTTCACTCAGTTTTAATTTCGGAATCTTTCCGCAAATTTATAAAACGGCAATTACAACACCAATTCACAAGAGTAAAAGCAAATTAGATGTTAATAGCTACCGTCCAATTTCTTTGCTGTCTAACATATGCAAAGTTATAGAAAAACTTGCAAAAAAACGTTTAATGACATTTTTAAATAGGCTTAATTTCATAAATGAAAACCAATTTAATTGAGAACCAACAAGATGCGCTGGCAAAATTAACTGGTTTGGTTGTTGAAGCTTTGGACAAAGGACGCAAACCATAAGCTGTATTTCTAGATTTAGCAAAAGCTTTTGATTCCATCCCCCACAAAATGATTGTTGCCAAACTTTACAAACATAATTTTGATTTGAAATGGATTATATGGATTGAAGACTATTAGCGACATCGTAAGCAATCTGTTATGTAGCAAATAGATATTGGCCGAGGCCAGGCGAGCCGAAGTCAGACGAGGCCGCCAACATGTGGACGGCATTTGACAGCTCGTCCGAATCGCCTTGGCTCGTGCTCAACATCCATTCCGATCGGATGTGGCACGAGCGCCTGTGACACCTGTCAAAGTCGCTCGTCTGGACCGCCCACACACTCGGCTCGCCTGGGCTCGGCCAATATCTATTTTCCACATTAAAATTTCGGGAAAGCAAAGTAAAGTTTTAAACTTCGAATGCGGAATTCCTCAAGGGACTGTACTAGGCCCTATTCTGTTTCTCATCTATGTAAACGATATCTTTGCGCAACATATCAAAGGGCATTTAATATCTTTTGCTGATGATACAGTGCTTTTGATAGAAGAAAAGAACTGGAATCAGCTAAAAGTTAATACTGAATATAGCCTTTGTTTACTGAATGAATGGCTGAGAAATAATTCCCTTACCTTACATGTACAAAAAACACAGTACATAGCTTTTGCTTCTACTTAACCTTGGGCTACCAGAGGGACTAAATGTAACGATTCATTCGATGAACTGTGCATCTGGCTGCCTTTGCAGTTATTTATCTTAATGATTTTTCAAAATGGCATCACTGGCATGAAATCGCTTGCATTTAAAAATTATTTCTATCAGACCTGGTTCTACTTAAGACCAAGACATTCTGTAAATTTCAAATAATTCTGATTATCGGATCGTGAGTTTTGATGCTAAAAATATCGGTTGATTGGGAAAGGGTTAATAGGCGTGCCCGTTGTAAAAATTCAAATTTTTTACTTTGGCTGTGTAGACAAAGCATATAATTTATATATGAGTGGCTTTTTTTTTCAAGAAACGATATTTTTCCAGAGAGTCGACGATTTGAAGGTTTTCATTTTCAGCGCTTGCCCTAGCTACAGGGCTGCCAACATGCTCATTAAAAGCTACACAAATTGACAACTAAATAATACCAATATGTTCAGAAAGTTTCATAATGATTGAATAGCTCTGTCATAAGCTATCGGAATTTAAAAATTTTTAAATTTTCCGGTTCTCGTTTTAGGCACCTAGCGCACACATGGGGTTAAAAAATTCCAAAACACTATCTGATTCACATTTAGAACATGTTTGAGATTCATTCCGTTACTTTAAATTTTGCAAAACTATTTGTGGACGGAACAATAGGTATATTAGAAATATCACTAAAATGGCCGCCGGCCCCAAAAGGTTAAAGATAATTGACATTTAGTGAAACCTGGACCTATTCTGCATATACACCAATGTGTCCTGATAGTTTCAGCTGAATCGGATGGCGCGTTACTGAGAAATAGTCCTGAATTTTTTTGATAATATATTTATATATATATATATATATATATATATATATATATATATATATATATATATATATATATATATATATATATATATATATATATATATATATATATCATTTTTACTAATGTTCTTTGAACATTAGTAAAAATGGATGCGCAGCAAGTAGCCTATTGTACTTCTTTCATTTTCATTTACATAATTTTAGTAATTTGTAAAAACCAGCTCACCCAACCTTTATTTAAATTTACACTAAACTTAATCCAACTAATCCTGTCGACCAACCCTATACTAAGTCTCACTAACTAGCTAAACTACTACCTATATGTATGTATATTTCATTCTTCTACCATCAATAATTCTATTCATCATTATTTTCTGTATCCTATCCAACCTTTAGCTAGTGAACAGCATGGATTTTTAAAAGTAAGTCTACCAGTAGCAAACATAATATCGTTCTCAAATGCTGTACTTCCACTTCCGATCAGCAAAACCAAGTGGATGTTTTATTTAAAAATTTTGTTATAGCTTTCGATTCAGTGATTCATGAAAACTAGTTATAACTAGCTATGGTGTTTCCAGTGACTATCTTTCGTGGTTTTCCTCCTAAGTTTGTAATCGCACTTGCATTGTTACAGTTAAATCCTGCTCAACCGCATCTTTTTGTCAAATCAAGCATTCCGTAAGGATTATTTTTTGGTTCCGTATTGTTCATTCTGCATATTAACGTTTTTTAAAACTACAGCGTAACATAAAAAATATGAACTAGAATCCAATTCGATTCACTTCTTTTCAATTTGCACCACTCAATCAATTTAGACGTCATTACAGACGAACTTTAAATCAACCTTAACTGTAACTTTAATTCAATTGAAATGTTATTTCTATTTTCGCATTATTATACTTGGAACGGCTTTTTAATTATATCATCATATGTGATGAATTTTATAGAATACGCTTTTTTACATGAGTTCAATGAAATATCGTGAACTAATAAACAAATGAACAGCATTATGCATGAAATTCTTACGAATAATTGTGATTAGTACGACCTCATTGTAGTTAATATGACGATGACACAATTTGATACCTATTTTCTCAAACAAATTTTTATTTAACGGGACTTTCCATTATTTTTATCTCGAACGTAATTCGAAAAATAAACAAACAAAGTCAAATAAATAAGGATAACGTTCAATTGCTTTACCTATATTATTTTCACTCTTCTAATGTCAGAAAACACTCGACCCCATTTAAGTCTGGCAATCTTCAACAAATAAAATAAATCCAAAATTACACTTCGCAGTCCAATTATTTGTTTTGAATTGGCTGACAAGTGTCGCTCAAATAATTGTCTGCAAAGTTTCCGCCAAACAATATCATTCATTCGAAATGTACCGTTTCTAATTCAGACAATTGAAGTGTTTCGACCTTCTTGACAAGTCATAGTCACCGTTTATTTAATAATTTACGCTCATGCATATCGTTGCACTTGTCGACATTCGTCATTCGATCGATATCGCGTTTCTGTTTTATTTTCATGAAAGTCAAACGACTCTGGAAAAATGTTTATTTCTGGTTCTGCCATACGACCAGTGCACAAAGTATTGTACTAACACTTGGTAATGTGCCTCAACTCGGATATTGTTGGATTAATTAAGATCAAACTGGAAATGTGATATTGTTACCCGTTGGAAATGGTTTCAGATTTGTTCTTATGCATACATTTGATTCTGATTTGAAGCATAGATTTAATAAATTTCAAAAACAAACCATTGTGTGTGAATAGATCTAATCAAAACTCAATACCGTGTTTCTGTTTTCTTTATAAAATACCTAAGAGCTACCTCCCAAAGCTTTTTTGTTGTCCTTCTGAAAATCTATTCAGCGTTAAAAATGAAAACACATATTTTATATGCGTTCTCCAACACAATTATGAAATTCCACATTTACTAAATAACTAAAGTCCTGCCCATAATTAATTTTTCATGTCACATGACTCATTGCATTCGAAAATAAGCTATTAAGTTTAATTGAAACACTCATTTCATTATAGATTTGGATTGTGTCTTTATACCCAATTGAACTCATTTGATGATAAAAAAAAAAGTTTCGTTGATTCGAAAGCACATAATAGCTTTATTCATGAAAAAATGATGAAATATTTCAAAGGCTATGTTTTAGTCAAATGAGGGAGAGTGTGCTCTTAGTTTAATTAATCTAACATGAAAATCTTGGCATGTTTTATTCACGTAAATAAAAGTCTTTTAGCCGTTAACTGCCATACTTCATTATGAATGCAGAAAATCTATTAATTAAACCGTTAACCCTAAGACGAGCTTTCAGGCTAGATGCCGATTAGAGAGCCGATGTATGAAGTATTCGTTTGTCAACTTGAATTTTGCATAATAAGTTTACAAAAACGATACAATTGGCATAGGATCAGAGCTAAACAACACATTTATTCAGTAACCAAGTTTTCGGTCTTGTAATGTGCACCAACGCACAGCGGTTTCTATTTACTCATTTGGTAAACTAACGAAGCAATTTCATAACATTGATTCGACTAAGAATCTCTGAGTTTGCACAAGTCATCGCTCTAGTAACTTTTATCAAATCCATGATGCAACCCGGTAAAATTATTTACCATCATTGGGCGCCAAGTTTGGCTTACCTATGCATGTGATTTTTAGCACTTTAGGTTGTATATGCATTTGATCCGTTTGAATATTTGAACGCAAACGCCCTGCATTTGTCTGAATAGTTTAGTAGTTCTATATTAAACGAATTGACAATAGACTGTAAGAATTGAATTCAGACACTGATTAGTATTCAAAGTGCTAAATTTAGGGTATATTCACAACCAATTTGTACCCTGAATATGAAGAAATCGGTATTTGGGGCTCTAACTTATTGTCGTTTAGTGAAATTTCTTGATCAGTAATACTTACTTTGAAAACTTTTCATAATATTGTTGTGGCATCAGATATGTATTAAATAACGTTCCAGTTATGTTTTCGATGTGAATCAGTTTCTACTCCAGTTGATTTCGGAAGACTTAAATTTGAATTTTACAATCTTTGACTAATGTTGAAGAATTCAAACACTTTTCAGAGTGTTTTTGTCATGTTCTAGCTACAACATAGCTTATAAGATTTTTCAAAATAATTTCTGTAATATTTTTTTCTGCAACAAAATTTTGACAATCAATTATTTGCACATCATTCACCAATTCCTTCAAATCAGTAAAATAATTCGTTTAAGTGAAATAAAGACTTCATTTGTCACCATGTGCCTAAAAAAAGGCACCCTAGACAGGGAAAAAATGAAACCTGTGATCATCAGCTTAGATAAGATATCAAAATTTGTCTGGGTCATTTCGACAGCACAATAAGGAAAGATAGTAGCACAAAAAAATAGGTCGATAGCTCTGCTCGCTAAGGCGCTAATACGAAGCAGCGATCTACTGCAAGCAGGTTCCGATCCCGCCGTTTGCTCATGGTTGTACTTGTTCGTCTTCTGTTATCTTAACAGCCGGCGACTGGACATAGCATCAGCGCTTCAGAAAATAAGACAAATAAATGTGGCACTTAATGAAAAATCGAATAATTGATATTGGCCTCTCCCATTTTTATCTCCTTACAGCCATAGCTAAGCATTCACTCCAAAGGATAAGCCCCTGACCTATGGCTTTAGCATAGAAAAATGAGCCCATGTTGCCTCTTATAGCTTATAGAATGATAATGGATTGCCACCATTCAAATAAACCGCAGCTAACCAAATATCAGGGAGAGACTGTCGCAGTGCTCGAAGTTCAGATAGCTGCCCTCAGGCGAACAACAAAATCAAAGAACGCGAGTGCGTGCAAAAACTTATCACGGTCTCTGAAAATTAAATAAACGGATTCACATTGCCAAAAAGATAATTGGGAAGAAAAACTAATTACATTGGGAACATTGGGAAGAAACACAGCCGCTGTTGATTTTGAGAAACACGGCCGTTGAAGTTTGGTCCACTAGTGAGCATAATGAGACAGTACACAGCTAACTGATCAGCTTGAAAACATAAGAAGGGGTGGTAAATCCGATTTCTGACCAGTCAGAACAATGGAGCGATGGACCGATAGTTGACGTCGAACAAGAGCCATTTATAAAAGGTTTCAAATCCTAAATTTTAAATTCTACATTTTAATCGAAAATGAAATCCGTGACTGCATTTTTACAAAATTTTATTTCGATTTCAATGTCAAACCAATATTCCACTAGTCAAATTCAACAGCCTGTTCAAACAACATTCTAATAAAAAAAATCAAAATAACAAAACCTACGCGAATTATCTATACAGTAGCTTTCTCACGATTTTTAAATTAAAAACTTGTATTTATTTATTTGTTTTATTTTTATTTTATACATTTTGTTTGCTAATCACTCTCAAATCACTTCCAAGAACCCACGTGGGGGCACCAGCCTAAGTGGGCAAATTGTCCAAAACGATCAGTTCAACATTTTCCTCGGGCGGCGGTACTTTAATTTTAATATCCTAACAAATTAGAACAAATTGATTTTTCCAGTCAAACTTTTCGCAAATTAAAAAAAAACTAGTTATTCCGATAATTTAGCTGGTTCCTTATTTCTCATATTAACAATTGCTTTATTAAAGCTCTTATTTGTCGTGCTTTCAATTGGTTCGCCAGCCAGCGCACCCTGGTCAGATTTCTCACTGTAAACTGATTTCAGGACTTTGTCAACACATTCTGCGAAATGTGTCTTTTGGCTGAAACACATAACTGCGAAATGTTCGAAGGGGAGGCGTACTTCTATGTAGGATTTCGCAGTTGAATTCGGTGAATCACTATGCAGCGAAAATGTCGCTGTCAATGCACTGGCGAATGACAGTTAACATTCATGGCGCCGACCAAGGCACGAACCTAATTCATTTTTCTTTTTTGTTTTTGGTTTGCTAAATCCTGTTGAACGAAGATAAGGTTAGCGTATCACTATACATATAAGCCATCGCTTGTCTATACCACGATACCATTCAACCTAATTCAAACAGACTTAACTCAAGCTAGTGGTGATGCCAACGGTTGGTATCACCGCTAGCGAAACGAAAAAATTAGAAATTTGGCAAATTCTGGCGCTTCGAAAATTTCGACCGCCGGCATTGTGGGCATTACCATACAAAACAGTGCATTCTAATTTTTTGACAGCGGCTTTTCTGCGCCCAGTGCGAAAAATCGTTGTATTGTGGCTATGACTATTGCCTCGTATGCGCATTGCCTTGATTGTCCTCTTGAGAATTTGTTTGATAAGAGCAATATACAATTTCATTTCCACACATAATCCGAAACAATAACATTGTATCACATGACAACAGTGACAGGTTCAGGTGAGTAACAACAATAGCAATAAAAATTCTAATGAATTTGCATTTTTAAGTCGCTTTGAAACAAGCTGCGACCATCAACCATAGAACTGTTCGTACAATCCAATAACTTGAACATAATAATTACCCTCCAAATTATTTAAATATTGAGGCAAAAAGTTATATCATACCCCAACATACGAATCGATTCGCTAACGAGTCATTACCAATTCACTTTAACGAATATTTCATTCGCAAACAAATTCATCTACGGTTCGCTAATCATTAACCGGGCCGCCCAAATTTTCATTCGAGGCGAATCATCTTTTTCGAAACTCTGGCGAATCTATAAGCTTCGACAAAAGCGAATATGCTGTAATAATTAAGTAATAATTAAGTAGGCTCGTTGTTCTTTTCCCCGCGAACCTATTTTTCGGGTTCGCGCGGTATTCTAACCAGTTTACTTTTTTTCCGACTCGACCTACCTGCTGGAATTCTCCAACACCGTTATTCGATTGGACACGATCGATTTGGACATATTGGATCATTCAATATTTTCAGGTAAACTGCCTTCTCTTAACTTTCGGGAGAAATTTGTGGATTCCCCTGATCCTATAAAAAAGCAGTTCATCAACCACGCGTCATGGTACATAAAAGTAATCAACAATTTTCTTATAGTTATTTTAACTATAGCCCGTAGATGACGCAAAAACAACTGAGGAAAATTGTTGATTTTACCAAGATTTTTCTTTCAGTGTATGTCAGATCCCCTACAAGAATCCTTGCAAGAATCGTCTTAGTTTGCTGACATTGGATAAAACCTTCTTTCAAATTTCAAATTTCAAAACCTTTTTTACTGCTAAGCTCGCCTCGGGGAGTTATTCTTTCAAATACGTCTTAAGTTTATTTGACCTCAAAATTAAGAGTCACAGAATGAGAAATGTCATAATCTATCTGTCTATTTAATTTTAATTTATCCTGTTGATTTTCAAAAATAGTTTGCAAAATCGAGCTGACGGTTTCATTCTATGTAGGTTTGCATATTTTTATGTAAGTGGTATTAGACTGTATTAGATGATTTTTTCTAACAAATGAGTAAATTTGTATCACGTTATTGGCACGACACCAGTTATTTCCTTAATTTAGCTCGTATCGTCACACAAATATTGCGAATAATAAATCTTTTTTGATAACTTAAACATATTGCTCCTTCAGCAGCCGAACAAGCGATATGACTCTTCTTCTCGCAAGATTTCATCTATTACGTATAATTCTAATTAAATGTGCAATGACATCCTAATCACTCAAGCAAAGCATTGCCACATGCTAATTTTTTTCGAATTTCTACATCCATCTAAAAATCATCCGGCTGTGCCTCCAAAGTGTAATGCATCATATCAACTAACAAGCAAAATATCTTCACTCAACCTACACCAGCTCACATATCATCATTTCATCTGAATATGAAATAATTTCCATATTTCATTCATTTACTCTTTCGCGAACTCTAGCGAAAAAATGCTGCCGCCAGACTCTCTCGAATACGGTTAATGTGCGAGAGTTTTTCGATATTTCACGGTGGAAAACTGACCTAGCATTAAATATTAAAAACCACTGCACAGGAAGCTGCAGATTTATTTGCCGCTGGCAAGCGAGATATCATCTTTCATCCAAAATTTAGGAACCATCAATTGCATGAGACTTTCTTTGCTGAAGCGCTTGCATTATTTCATCGCGAAGCCATGTAGCTCTGCAACCATGGCATCCTTCGTCCTCGCTGTTGTCGCTTCCTTGTATCCTTGTGCCGGTCGTCGTCACGCCAAGAGAACTTGCAGCCGTGAAAGAAGGTAGCAATGAATTATTGCCTGCGAATTCAGCGAAGCTTCCCAAAAACATTGCAATGCAGTATTTTGGAGCGGCTTCTATGTTGTCTAGCCGAGAAAGCGCTAGTCGAGGTTTTCTTGGGCTCTGATTATCAATCTATGTTCCGAAACGATTTATTTCGGCCGCGCAAACACCTGTGGTTTTATATATGATGCTCGTATTCAGTCTTCAACTTGTAAATTTCCCTCGTCCAAGAGATCCTTGCAACTGAAGGGGAGCACAAGCATGAACATATTACCAAGGGTCATTTGAATTCTCCAGATGCCTGCATTGCGCCGACTCACCACTTCGGCCAGCATATTGCAGCGAGCTTTGGCCTTCCCCACGAAATAAGTGCTCATCCAGGCTTCACAGGGTAATTCATCGCACCCCGCCCAGTGCAGGTGCCAGTGTTTTTCGACAAATCATCTAAGAACGCAGCATTTTCTTGATCTGAATGTCTTTATTTTTATCGCGGACTCACAGTGCTTACCTTTCAGCTTCTTGATATGATCAATTTATTTACATCCAAACGATTTTCTCTCCTTCGAAAAATTTAATAACTTTGTATCTATCTGCCATGGGTAAATATTTGAAGCTTAGCATAGGAAAACATTTCGGTTGAACTCGGATGGCCATAGGATATGGATTTATCCTGTTTGTCAGGTTTCGCATTGCACGCGCTTCCCACTGTTCATTCTTTTTCTTTCTGGCTTACAGTGCGTGTGCATTTCATTAAATATTTATACTTCGTACCTTTTCGGTTGGCAGATTGAAAATGCGACTTGGGATCAGCAAGTGTATGGCTGATCAGAGACTATGTCAATTTTGGCTAGTGGGGGGGAATTTTGGAGCTACAAAAAAAACGACAGTTACAAAAAAAACCATGAAAATGGGTATGCAAAAACGGAATGGCACAAATAAAATCACATCTCAGTGATGATAGGCATTTTAGGTTCTGTGGATTGCAAAGATTCGAAAGCTATGTATATCTGAGCGATCGTTCTTCGAAGTATAAAACAATTTTGAGAGAGTAAAACTTTAAGGGTATTCATCATTGTTCCTTGAACAAAATTATAAAACTTCACTTGTGTGATGAAATATATAAAATCAGTTTCAATATAATTTTTGGCTTTTCACTTTCAAGAAGAGGTCAGTTCCTAATTCATGTTAATTTTTTTTGTAAAAATTATTGTGAAGGTAGTCATGCATAAAACCATAACTAAATATATCAAAATAACATTGGCAATTGTTATCAAGGCGTTTCACCTTATCTAAAGCATTTTGTAGATGTTTCTGGTGCAGATCAGACGGAGAGTAAGGTCAGGTCTGCTTATCAGAGTATCATTTTTGTGTGAAGTGTCACTTGTGTCAGCTCTGTTAACACAATCGGAACTAGAAAAGAGGTACTGCCAATGCTGCGCAATATCTCAAAAAAGTCTTCTTCTGGGCAAGATGGAAAAGCTGCCCAATATTAAAACTCTGTAGCGATGGCAGATACGTAACCAAAAATCATTCAAATGATCGATCTTCCTGAAAATTCTTTACTTATTAATAAAAATTGGAAACAATTGATTAATTTAATGCTTTGTCCATCTTATCAGTTCCAAATTCCCGGACTTACTAAAACGATAGCCCATCACCAAAATAGTGAAGTTGCATTAGTTTTGAGTAGAAGTAGTTCTTGCAGAAATGAAAAGCACTTTTTCTCTTCAGCTGCAGCTTGTCTAGTGTTCCTATCTTCCCTCCCTATATTGTCCTTAAGTTACTCATTCGATTCGCTTATTATCTTTTCTCGCTGCGTATCTCTAACATCAGTTTACTAGGGTCCTTTCCGAATTCACGTCTTCCTCCTCATCTTCAGCTTGTTATGACAGATTGTAACGTCATCGGAGTAGCTGAGCTATTCTAACAGTTTGAAGCAGACCAAGACGAGGTGTCCGAAATCGATGGCTTTGTTTCGTAACATTAGCACTAACCAAACATGAGTCTACGAACTCAAACAAGTGTCAAAACCGTCCATATTATGAGCAAAAAAGACACTTTTTTACAATCGCAAACACGTGTGAGCATTACTGCTCATACAGTGCATGCACGAACATATGTCAAGTCGTATCTCATCACAACCTTACATACGGACAGCTCATATCAACAATTGAGCAAAAAGTTGCCCAAAATGCATGCCAGTTTTCTGGCAGTTTGGAAAGGTAGTTTTGGGTGCTACATATGCTTTGTGTGGTTTGCCTCGGCGTATATGCATCGCCACATAAGCAGACTCATGACTGGTTGGACCTATTGCCACAGCGTAAGAAGCTAGTTCCTAACCAGCGTACCAACTCCGTATATGTATACGGACCAAAATTCCAGTGATCTAACCTGAGATTGTGTTGTTGATCAGACCACAAGCATCGATGACTTTTACCATGCACTCTTTCATTAGTGTCTATGAATTCCAAAATAATGGATTACAATGTAATGTGTAAGTAATGCAGAAAAGAATCATTGTGGTACAGAAATCCATGTGAGTTTACCTACTAACTACTTTACTGCACAAAGTAATGCACAGTGAAGAGAAGAGTTATGTAGATATATGTACATACTGGAATAATGCGAGCTCAAACGTGTTTCGGTTTAATTGTTTTATGCGTTTCCTTTGCTTGGTGTTTTTTGTAGGTTATGCGTTTTGTATTCATAAGTAATTTACCTGCGACTGAAGTGCTACAATATTTAAAGTTTTTTGAAAAGTTGTGAAATAGTGCTCTGGATTTTTATTTATAGTGGTGAGCTCAAGAATGATAAAATTAAAATAAGAATTTTTTTATGTTAACACAAAAAAGCGATGTGTTCCTATTGTATTACCCGCCGTCATTTAAAACGTTTAGTGAAACGTGAACAGGATCGATTGTTACGTACTTTGCAAACATTCAGAGCAAATAACGATACTGAGGCATTGCGAACAGAAGATTTTAATATTGGTGAAGGCAGTCAACATAGAGCCGGTTTAGACGAGCGGTTTTTTGCTGGATCCAGCACGAGCTTTTAGGAAAGAGAAGTGAAGGACGGAACGGAACAGCAAGCACGAGTGATATAGGTGGCCATCGAGCACGGCAGCGATTTTTATGTCATTTTCTTAGAAAAAATTGGAGGTTCAGAAATTATTTGGTAGAAATTTCGATTGCTACGAACATAAAAAACTGTGTGCTAGCACAGCAAGGAATCGCTCGTCAAATCTTGCAACGAGCACCATCGGCCAGCAAACTCTGTGCTGGCACAGCACAACATCGCTCGTCTAAACCGGCTCATAGCAAGAGTGTGGAAGTAGTCATGACGGAAAAGAAGAAACAACAAATATAATCCTCCAAGGGAAACACTGAAGGAATCCAATACGTATCCATCCAATACGTAATAACTGCCACTGCATTGATGCCGACATCCATTACCGGCATCATTTACGTCCTCACTGCCACTTCATTGATGGCGTAATCAATTCTCGTATTGCGAAACGGAGCGAGTATTGTTAATTATAATGACATCGTAATGTTAAATTCATCGGTGCGGTCATGCAAAAACGTTCCGACGGTGATTACTGGGAATAATTACTGCATTAATGCAGTAAGCATTCTTGCTCCTACTTGGACTTGAACGTTGGAAGAAATCGCATGGAACAGAAAGAGATGCAAGGTAAGATTCGACAACTACATACTCAGGCTACTTTTTCGTTCCTCACATATGGCTCACTGTCGCAAAAAAATACCAACACACTCTCATGTTGCGTAAATGGAGGCGCAATTTCAAGATCAAAGTGTTTTCTTGGGAAAATGCAATAAATTGGCACGCTGGTTAGAAACTAACTTCTTACGCTGTGCTATTGCCTCAAAGTTCCATCAAACCAACGTCAAATCAGAACGTGACTTCGTCAACGGTTATACAGGAGAGCAACCAACGTCAAATCAGAACGTGACTTCGTCAACTGTTATACAGGAGAGCAATGACACGGCATAGACAACTGGACAGGCTCCACTTGATCTGACGTCACATTCTGTTCTAACAAGCTAAAGGCAAAGGCGAAGACGTCAATTCGGAAAGGCCCTAGGTATCTGATTTATAGCAACTTTGACTGAATTGTTAACGGCATATTCTACATCGGCTAATTCGCAATATAAATACAAATATTTGTCAATATTTTTCCAGGGTGACTGTAGTATGTCAAATATTTCTCAAGGGTGACAGTGACTTTTTTGGTCCTGATGCTGTAGGTCGGATATAATTTCATGAATTCCGTGAATGCGTCCACAATAATTGAAACTAACTTCTTCGTTGATATCAGTTGCCTTTGATTTTCCGATGTAGATTAATTTTTTGCTGTCTTCTACCTCAGCTAAATAGAAAATGTCTTCAAATTCTGATCGCTATTTTTCCCGTTGATTCGGGCAGAGCCGACTGTGATTCAGCGTATCCTAAAAAGTGCTCTTTTGAGCGTATAGAACTTCAAGTGTCATTTATTACAACAGGTGTCAGCGCAGCAGCTACCGTAGATGCCTTATGGTCTTAAAAGTATTTATATGCCTAGACCATACTGTTTCTCAAGAGAAATATCGATCTTCATTTGATTCGGAGACAGTGCGGTAGGGGCATGTAACTCTATGTGCTCGTCTTTTTGCACCTGTAATTTATGGTGGTACATCTGCTTATTCAATGTGTCAGCCCAAACCACTGCTTCATACAAGAGAATGTACTGTTCTGCAGTTACAACAGTTGGATAAGTTGGAACCGTCTACTTAATGCTGTGACAAATTCAGCTGCTTTTTCTGTTGCTTTTCTTATTTGATCAAATAAACTCTACTTAGTGTAGATAATCGATTTCAAATGTTTTACTGTCATCCACCTGTTGAAAGTCCATATTAATTAGTTCAGCTTGTGCTCGGGGTGGTGATTACGTGGAGCACAATAGCGCCATAGTTACTTACTGAGTTACTTACTGAGATATTTAGGAGAGGTCACTTTTGGTGACCTTTGACCCCGTATAAAAAATAACGCAGCACTCGGATCGATGGAGACTTTTGACATTTTCTTCAACACGCCAGTATCAAGATTCACACAAAAATTCAGCTTTCTCCTAATTTTTCCGAAGTTTCACCTTTTTTAAGTCGAATTTCACTGGGCTAATTTATCTATATGCGGAATAGGTCCAGGTCTCACCAAATGTCAATTATCGTTAACCCTTTGGTGCCGGCGGCCATATTAGTGATATTTTTAATATACTTATTATTCTGTCCACATATAATATTCGCAAAAATTAAGTTGCCAAAATGAATTTTGAACGTGTTTTTAATGTGAATCAGATAACGTTTTGAAATTTTTCAACCCTATGTGTGCACTAGGTGCCTAAAAAGAAATCGAGAAAATTTGAACATTTTTAAAATGCTATAACTTTTGACAGAGCTATCAAATCATTATGAAACTTTCAGGACATATTAGCTGTGTTTAATGAGCTGCTCTAGGTTGAGCAAGGTTGGGATATCTCAACAAAATGTGTTTAATGAGCAATTCGGCTGCTCTAACTTCCCCGAAGTTGCTCTGATTTGTGTTTCATGAGTCTGCTCTAAGTTGAACTAGAGCACTTTAGAGCACGATTTTTACTCTACTTTTTTTGGTAGAGCAAGTTCGGGCAAGCAACCAGCTGTTTTCCAACTGTCACGGAACCGACTTTCAACAAAAAATTGTTACTGAAGTGCAGTTTTTTATTAGTGAATTGACAGGTTGACCTTCTGACAAGTAATGAATTTTGAGAATCGACTCTCAGCTGCTCTCACTTGCTCAACTTTTTTCTGCCTCTCAATTGCTCTGGTTTGCTTGACTTTTTTTGACAGCCACGCTACTATAACTTGCCTTGAGATGCTCTGCTTTTTTTTGTGCTCATTAAACACAGCTATTGATATTATTAATTTGTAAATTCGTGCTGCTTTCGATGAGCGTGTTGGCAACCCTGTAGCAAGAGCAGGCGCTAAAATTGAAAACCTTCAAATCATCGACTCTCCTGAAAAATTGTCGCTTTTTGGAAAAAGGCCACTCATATATAAATCTTATGCTTTGTCAACATAGCCAAAGTAAAACATTTGAAATTTTACAACGGGCAAGAACGGTAACCCTTCCCCAATTTACCTATATTTTTAGCATCAAAAACTTCTGTTCACGGGAACTCACGGCCCAATAATCAGTTACAGTTGAAATTGACATAATGTATTGGCCTTAAATAGGACCAGGTCTGATAGAAGCAATTTTGAAATTTGGGTAATTCTGTGCCAGTGTTGCCATCTTGAAAAGTTACTAAGAAACATAACTGCTTTTGGCCCTATAAATCCTGATTCAGTCACCAAATTTTGACGAAATTCACACAGTTGCTGAATCCTACTCTAAGCCACGTTTGATGGATGTTCGGTTGAAAAATTCGGTTGGAACTGCCAGTCATAGTAATTTTACTGTCTTAAATTTTGAAAATTTGCTGAGGAAAATAAAGCTCTTTGCCCTATAGCTTTCAGTGCGGTCATGGTCTCATAACCAAATTCATATCGCAAATTAAACTTATTGTAGACAATACTCAGCAGACATCTAGTTGGAAAAACAATAATAGGGTTCCCAGCTATGGTTGGTTATGGTTTTTTTTCGGCATATCTTTAGTAAGCGATATTATCATAAAATTTTCAAATCCTAGTGATATTGTAGTGAAAATAAACAACAAATATTACGATCCAAAAAATTTGAAAACTTTTACAGGTGGTAGCCCTAAATTTCTTTGTATCCCTATAACTTCCAATGCAGTAATCGGGTCAATACGAAATTCACAGAGTAGGTTGACTTTAACGTCAGGTAAATGTGACATATTTTTGGCTTCAGTGCTAGTAAAGGGTTGCCAGCACGAAGTGTTTTGTTATTTCCGTACCAACAAATGCTTACATAAACATTTATAAATAAGTAAAGAAAATGAGCACAGCAGACGTAATAAGTACAGCAGATGTTTAGTCCGTGGACTATACACCGAATTCCACCTAAATTATTTAGTCCACCTGCTGCAAACACTTAGCACCCAACCCAAGCGATAGGTCAGTACACGATTTTAAGCGACCTGTCCTAAAATAGGTCGTGGACTATATCGCTGTAAACACACCCGACCTAGGCCTTGATTTTCGCGCGACTATTAATAATATATGTAACGTGAATTTAAGCTCACAACCCTCTCGTTTGACTCAAAATCATTTAAATAATCATGTTTGAGAGACTAATGAAAAGATAATTACAGTGTCTGAACTAAAATGAAACTAAATGACAAACAATAAATACAAACAAGGACTAAATTCGACCTGACCAAATTTTAGGTCAAGTCGATGTAAATACCTTAGGACTAAATTCTCTTAGTCCGCGCTATAGTTCAGGTCACATTTGGTCCAACCGCTGTAAACCCCACAAATTTTTAAATTTTCCAAGGTCTGGACATTTTTTGGATGGCAGCCCCAATCACCTTTCTATCGCAGTAACTTTCGATGAAGTTATCGAAATTAAATTGGCTTAGGGTCTATTATAGCTTAGGGTGTCCTTAAGTATCTAGTGGTAGAATACACACTCAAAATCTGCACAAATCCTCTACTGTTCTTCGAAAATTAGTGTTTCTAGCGGTTCTGATGCGCTAGGGGGTTTTCTTTTGGCATTCCAGTTGATAGAGCAGGTTGTTGGCAAATCTGCTTCTGTTCAAATTTGCTCGCGGAATGCATATCATAGACACCTTTTTTGATCGTTTCCAGCTCTTCTCTGAAGTCTCTGGAATCGGAATACCTTGATCCAGATGCATGTCATCGAACATATTTGTTGAAACCTTTTTTTCTTCACACTGTACGCAGTTAGCCAGTGCACGCAAATTACTCAATTCTCTTGTTAAAAATGGTAGTAGTATTGTTTTTTTCATTAATAATAGATAATGTTCTTATTCGTTCATACAATATGTGCTCATATATCTGTTTTTGAACTCATTATTAATGCATTATCAACGTAGTGTTATATAGTTAATACATGTCTTAATCCGGTAAATCTCAGCCCATTATAGTTAAGCTAGCTAGCAGGAAAATAGACATTCTGCACATAAAATAGAAAAGCCAAAATCTACGCTGCATGGCAGAGATCAAGATTTCTATAGTATATCAATGTATTATATATTATTAGCAATATAGATAAATATAGATAATGCATTTTAATCAAACTTGAATCAAAGCGCTCAAGAATTTCTAGAGTGTTGTTTACCCATTTTCTTGTAAATTTATGTGTTATATACTTCGGTTTGAGATTTCATATATTAAATTATAAAATAGTAACAGATATTCTTCGAAGAATCCAGTGATTAAAGCTTAAATATACTTATAGAATATTCTAGATCATAGTTCAATTCTTGGTAAAAATTAATATATCTCATACTGTAACAATATTGCAAGATTCTCTAAATTAACATTAACCAATGACATAAGCACCGATAAATTCTGTGTAAATTTTCCCCTATTTTAATCTGATAATTGAAAAATATGATGCTATTACAACACTTTTAGCCCTTTTAATCGATGCCAATTGTAAGTAATTACATGCTGCTACTGTTTATTCTCATTTGAAAGAATACCGCCCCTTGCCACCATCATTCGTTTGCTGTTGTTGTGATGTCGTTCGTTGTCATCATCGCAAGGTTAGCTTTGCGTGTAGCGGAAACATTTATGACCGAAAAAGCTTTCCCATCCCCATTCCTAATTAAACTGTTTGTAGTCCTCGAAAAGAAAGTGATTAAGCATTTAAGATTGTTTATGGAAAGCGTCAGAATATAATTTAGAAGATAAACGTCCCGAGGGTGATCTTCAGGGACTCATTGCTATTTTGTGGAAATGCGAAGGCTGATAAGCCTGTTATACTCGTAAAGTAGAGAATGTCGGAAAATATAAAAAGAGTATGTAGTTGCAAATTTTATATTTTTATTACTTCTAATACATATTAGGTCTGTTCCCGTACTACGATTAATTGCAATTAATTGCAATGAAGCGTACTAAAACGGAGTAAAAAAAACGGCTTCATTGCAATTAATCGCAATTAATTGTAGTACGGGAACAGTCCTATTATATAACAGTATATTTTGTAAAATACTTCGAAATTACGTACGTATATTGCTTGAATCTATTTAACCTGTTAACTGGGGAATAAACTTTTGCTCGGCTCGTTTCACAGTGGGGGGTTGGTATTTTTTCTTCGCAGTGCGAAGTAATTCAATATATGAACACAAAGATTCAGCGAGTATCACTCATGGTTGCGTCACTCGTTCGAGCTGAAATTTTCAGGACATATTGATGTATTAGTACTAGAAGTTGGTTGGAATAAAGATCAAATTAAGATACTATTAACAATTTGTCGGCGGTGGAGATTCTAGTAATTGATAAGGTACTTCTGTGTTTCTATGGTAATAAATAATTAGGAAAAACCAAGTATGCGAAATGATAGCTAACAATCTTTTCAGTTTGTATATGAAAACTTTTGGGAGTTTTTAATCCTTCATGGGCACTGAGTGCATTATAGTAGGCACAGAAAGTTTTTAAATTTTGGATTGTGATAACTTCTGATGGAGCCGTCAGATCATTACGAAATTTCGAAAACATACTAGCACTTTTTAGAAATGGATCTGTGAGATTTTCGATGAATGGGCTCCCAGGCAGCCTTGGAAAAATCCTCCAAACCATAGTCTCCTAATTTTCGAAGTAAATTAGCACTAGCCTCACTTTTTACCCAAAAATTCATATTCCTTTAATTTTTTGTAATTTTTTTTGAAAATTTCGTTAGTTTTTGTAATTATTTTACAAACAGTTGCTACCTTTTAATTTTCAAATGATGATCATCATGTTATGAAAATAAGCAAAGAATGTTTCAATTTTAATTTTTAATTGCTATTATTTACTGTTTATTCCCATTTTGTTGTTATGAAAATAATATAGCTTAAATCATAAACATTCATAGACTAAGAACAAATCACGACAGGCACATGCCAGCACCCACCTCAGATCAGTAACCAGTTTTCTATTATAATCAAAAATTCCTTTTGAAATTGAGTACCACGGTACTCTGTTTTTAGCAGCATATACAGTACTACATAATTAAATACTCATTAGCTGATTAATAATTTTGCAAACTACTTATATTTCAATAATGTTCTTGTCTATTAATGTGCTGCTTTATAGAAATGCAATGCCAGTCAGTATAAAATTAAGAAAAATCGCTACATTTACACTAATTTTCATAATTCATACTAAGGACTATTTTGCACTGATTCACCAACATCCTGTACTTGACGGCTTTAGTACTGCACAGAAACGAACCAATTCGAAATGTGCCATAGCGTTATTTTGATTCACGGTTAAAAATTCTCCTGACAAAAAATTCTATCATGCCCATTTACGATTAAAATTTTTCATGACGAAAAATTTCGTCATGTCCATTGTAGTTGACTTCTTGGTATGACGAAATATTTCGTCATGCCCAGTTAACAGGTAAATCCATACAATATTAGTTGAAATACTTCCATTTTACTTCAATTCAAGCGCTACATAAAAATCTAAGGAATCATACTTGAATCTACATAACGCGTGGTCCTATGTATTATGCGCATCATTTATGGTCTCACACGCTATGTACATAGTACCGTGAGCTATGTTATATGGCTTCGGTTGTCATACCAAATCGGATGAATTGAGGTAAGTGCTTTGTCATAGCTTAAGAACTATATATAGCTCGGAAAGTACGTGAATTGCAATACAATTGCGAGAAGTAGATAGCAATATCCAAGTCCAAGTTGGAAAAAGACGCAAAATACCCCGCCAAGCAACCCTGCTACGATCAAATACGTTTCTCATTCCCACTAGGCAATGTACACAGGGCCGGTTCTGTCCATATTTCCGCCTGGCGCAGAACGACATTTGGCGCCCTCTATATTATGATTCTCATTTTTTTACCACCTCTTTCACGACTGCAAATTCTTAGCAAGTTTTTACTAGCACTTGCTAGTATTTTACTCAGCATGAAATTTTTCTTTCGTCTCAAGTTTTTGATTTGCAATAATATTTTTCTTCCCCAATTTTTGGCTCTGTAATGCTGTCGTTTTTTTCTAATATTTAAAAAAAATCAAATTATTCGTTCGTTCAAACAAACAAAAATAAGCTTTAAATATATATTGAAGACATGAATTATATGGAAAACTCAGATTGCTATGCGGTAATGGCAAGAGTGAAATTCGCTGTGCTTATCCGCTCTCAATCGCTTTAATACACAAAAATTACACATTCTGTGGAGAGTTTTTAGTTTTCTGAGAAGTCTTTTTTTGTCTAGTTGAAAGCACAGTGCAGCAGACTTTAATTTTCGCAAAGCCTTTAACTAAGCAATCACTATTTAATTTGAAGACAAGACCATTCTCTATGGGTAGAACTGCCAAATTTACTAATCTTTCTTGCGTCTTCGTAGATCTCAAATAATTCTTTAAAATTTTTAGTTTTGAAAAATATCGTTCTCCCGCTGTTACTGTTAAGAGTACAGTCAGCACTATTTTCAAAGATCTTCAATACTGAAAATAAATTCCAGGATATCATTGGAAGAGTCGTGCTCCTTAGTTAGAGTTAAACGCATAGATTTTTCTTCATAAAAATGCCACTGTTTAAATCTGAATATCCATTATGTGTCTACGCTTCTTCAAGCTTTGAGCAATGCTGAAGTGTGATTTTATAAATTAAACATTTTTTGAGAGTCTCAAATAGGCTCATTTTGGCTTCATATTTTAATTTCGTATCAAGTATTAGTTGCGGGTTTCTTCACTCTGGATCCCCCTCAAATATTCCCCTAAAACATAATTGAATCCCGCAACAACTTCTACTAACTTGAGAAAATGGGTATCATCGGGCCCATATAATGCATCTGAGTCTTCTCTAAACGCTGAAAATTGCGAGGCTAGAAATCGCACGATAATTAATAAACGTTTAAGAACAATTTTCCAGCGCTCGATTTCCTTTGATATTCGATTTTGTAAAGAAACAGTCTATGGCTTTCCCGGTCATCCATTCTAGCTCTAAGTCCCTCCATTACTTGAAACTCGTCATGAGAACTACAATAGTGTCATGTTCCTTGTTAGTTCGACTTTAATGGCCTCAGTTCCTATAACCTGTACTAGAAAATGAGTGACTACTTTTCTGAGTTGAAAATATAAAGCAGCAAAAACATTTGCATTAAATATAAACCAGCTATCTTCCAACAATCTTTGATAGTGCTGTGGACTAAATTTGCTATTTTTAGTGACATCGAATCGAATAAAATCGAATGTTTGAATTTGGACGGGGCCTTTCTGTAGAATAATTATAATTATTTTCTTTATCAGTGTGGGCCATGAATAAGGATCACTAAGCTCTGATTCAATTGAAAAACTACACACCTCTTTTGATACCGAAACCAAAGACCACGGACTAGAATTATTAGGAAGTCGATCATCCCGTTTCGTAGAAAGGTTTTTTTCTCGCGATTCCGTAAAGGAAGGGAAACGTTCATCTAGCAAAGCATTCGGCACGTTTGAAACACTTTTCTCAAATAAATCCACGAATTCTGTGGTTGATGAAGTGGTTGTCACAAATTTATTTAGTCACACTGATACAACTTTTTTTTAAATTGAACTAATGATAGAGTCAAAATTGAATCAAAGAATAGAATCAAACTATTTTTCAAAATAATTCAAAGGGAGTGATTAACAAGAAATGATAAATTTTTTTATTTCATTACACAGTCCTCTAGGCTTTTCAACCACTAGAAACGCTCCAAACAAATTTTTGAAGTTAAAAAAATTTTGACCTGTCATCTAGCGATCATGAAACCAGTCAAAAAAACTTATCTATTTTACATTTTCAACAACTTATGTGTAATTTTTTTAAATTCTATTATCAGATAAATTTATATTGTCGGATACAACTTGCCTTTGTTTTTCTGTAGAGGCATTTACGAAAAATCACTTTTGGTGGCCTTTGACCCCGTTTAAAATGTAACACAGCACTCGGATCGATGGTGACTTTTGACCATGGATCAAGTACTAAAGGTTACGACATTAGCGTGGCCACACCTACTTATGACGAAATAAGATGCAAACACGCCTAGAAATCATCCGGAATTAACTGGTTTTTAGGTGAATGAAGAGTACTGTTTTCGGTTGTGTCCAAATGTTTCTGTTAATGAGTTTATTGGATGTTGCAAATCTAGGCAGACGGGCACTTAAATTACTGATTTAATATGGAGCAATTGAAACTGCTTGAAGTGTATGTTGCCTCTTTCATGCTGTAATTCATTAAATTAGAGCATTAAATATATTAGAGCATTAAATTATATTGCGATGTTGCAGCAAAAAAAAAAATTTTTAGGAGTCGAATGTATTTCAGAATTCGTAAATGAAACAACGAAACACAGGAATATGATAAGTCCAAAAAACGAAAATTTAAAAAAATTTTAAACTGAAACATTTTTTATATTTTATTAATCAGCTATGACTTTTTTAATTGTAATATAAATAAAATTTTAATAAATATTTCTTGACAATACTTCTGCGGATTATATTAATATGCACCTGTAATTATTTATTAATACTTAAGTTCCTATCTGTGATTAAGTTTGTCTTACATCTAAATTATACCGTAACTATTCATTTTGTCAAGAATTTAAAGTAAAACAATAAAAAAATATTCTCTAACTTTGTTTTTTACATATCTTATACAATGAAAAGAAAAATTCAATAAAATTCAGACAATCAACTATTTTTCCCTGATTCGCCGGTCTCCGCTACGTGACGAAATAAGATGCAGCGCCGAACAGCGAAAACCTATTGTCGTAATCTTATTTCCTTGATTCATGACTTTTGACATTTTGTTCAACACGCCAGTATCAAGGTTCACACCAAAATTCAGCTTTCCCCCATTTTTGCCGCAGTTTCGCCTTTCTTATTTCGAATTTCGCTGGGCAATGGCTCTGTAGCTACGTAAGCAATCGGTCATTATTTGTGAAATTTCATGATACATTCTCAAATCCTTTCTTTCCCCATTCTGGTGTACCTCAGGCTTCATTCATACGAAATGAATTGGTGAATGGAGCAATACATATTTTCACGCCAGGGCAATTGCTCTTGTGGATTTTGGTATTGAATTTTTGAAGGTGAAAAAACACAAATGGAGGGGAATGCAGTATACAAGGAAGTAAAGTAATGAGTAGAATGAAGTAATCTAAATTCATTCATTAAAATTAATGCTGTGAAGTGCCTAATGCAATTTTTGCGCCCCAAACAGGGATCGTGTCTGTAAATTTTGCTGTTTCACCGCAAGTGAATTTTATATGCGAATAGGGCTGCTTTGAAATTTAAAAGGCATGTAATGATATGTGAGAACAAAGTAAGCATTGAAAAAAAAGAGCAAATAAGAGTCTAAACTGCCAATTGAATAAAATGGACTTTGAATATTTGTGTATTTTGATATTTTTGTTATTATGAACTAAAGATGATCGAAATATTTGCGCCCCTTCTGACTTGCGCCCGGCGCAGCTGCTCCATTGGCTCCAAAGGAAGATCCGGCCCTGAATGTACATGTGCTTTGTCAAAGAGACTATTTTAACGAATGGCGATTTATGCAATATTGATTTTCTCAAAACATTTTCGCAGTATTAAAATGGTAAGCGAAAAGGTAGTTAGTGCGGAATACTACTTTTGATACCATTTGGCGAGTAAAAGGAACATCTCCGACACTTTTATGCAACCCAATACAGGGAATTTCGTTTGTTGCCAGTGAATGTTCACTGCGCTTACTGTTTCTTGATGGGATTATACGCACGCCAACACACTCTCACCTATCAGCTAACACGGATATATACATTCTCACCTGTCGTTTGACAGTATATTTTCTCACTTTCGCATGTGATAAAGTTATCTTATTTTGGTTTTATCTCTTTTTACGTGCCAGCTGATGGTAATTCCTTCACTCCCTGCCAATCTGTTCCATCAATAAATCACGTACTTTCAGGCCCCTGGCTTTGTTTTGAAGCTTCTATTTTACTGTAATAAAATAATTATTTTCAATTTTCAATCTAAGCAAAGGACATCCGGGAGGTTAGTTAAAGAATTAGCTTAAGGAAGAATCTAGTTGACAATTTCTTTCCTTCATGATATAAGATAACTCCAATTATAACTCGCAGCCATACTGTGTGAGGGAACGTATAAATGTCAGCAAGTGACATTTGAGTGTATCTATACATGACATTGTATCACAATTATCTCATAAAATCGTATTGAGTTTCACTGAAATTATGGTATCTGCTACTGATTTTTGAACGTTTGTCCGAATGATAGGTTTAACTGATAATTTCAATTTGACAAGTGAATTCAGAATCGTTTGATATGTTTGACTATAGTCCTCCACGCCATGTATTATAGTCCTCCACGCCATGCACTATAGTCCTCCACACCATGCACTATAGTTTTCCACGCCACGTACTACTATAGTACCATGAACCAAAGAACTATAAGATTACGACACGCGCATATCTCTCTCAGCTCGCTGCTTGTGCGTGACGTCACCGGGAGAGTTCGGTTCATGAATGAATGCATTAAATTGTGATGGAATACAAATAAATGCATGAAAAATGATTTATGGTTTTCTTTCGCAACATTGTTTTAATATTAAAAACTATTAATGAGCTTATTTAGATCATAATAGATTTTATTTATGGGAGCATTTGTGTGAAAAATAAAAAAATTCAAAGTTAATTGTGTGTTATTGCTGTACTGAAAGTCAAAAGAAGAATACTGTGGCGGAAGAAAAAACTATTTTATTTGTATTCAACAGATGCAAATTTTTATGATGTGTATAAGGAGCAATAAGATATGGGAACTTGTCTAGTGCATGATTGTTTTTGAAATATTTCCCGAAAGAACATTAAGTTCAGGTGTAGTGTCACTTCAAAACAAAACTGACGTTTCGACACTTGCCGAAATGTCATCTACATTGATGGCGACTAGAGCGCCCTAATTGCACGCGGTGGTAAATTCTCGGAACTACATAATTATTTTTGATTCGCGCAGTTTTTGAATTTGATGTAACTGTATTATCAATGATATAAAAGATGGAATAATTTACAATAAAGGACAGTCTATTGCGGTATGCCAAAATCGGTCGGCGACCAAAAAGACTTTTTAAAAGAAACTTCGTAGTTGTCTTTTATTTCATTAACTTGAGCAAATCTCAGCCGACACTAGTAGGGGCGGTTAAATTCGCTACGTCGAAGCTGAGATTGCTCTGAGACAATAATCATCACGTAACAATTTCACACGAGGAATTTTTAATAAGGAGATTGTTCTGAGACGAGACATTTTTCGTACAAGGAAATCTCAGTTCGCATCCAGAACATTTCTTTTGGAACATTGTCAGGCGTAGTAGTAGCCACTACTGCCAGTTATTTTGCGATCAAGTTTAAACATTCAAACTGCACTATCAACGTACCATTTCATGGCGATCCTGCCAGCCTCGAATTCATCAAAATTACCAAAGGAAGGTGGACCGCAGCCTCGAATTCATCCGGCGATCCTAGCAGCACAAAAACTAGAAGCAGAGAAAACTACGATTCCAAAAGTGGATACAAAGAGAAAAAAACGCGGCGGACGACAGGTTTTCATCAGAAAACGCATAGCTGCATTACTACGAATAGCAAAAGATGACGAACATCCTCCACCATGGGAGCAGCAGCAACGGCTCTATGAAGAAATCGAAGAACTACGAGCACAAATGAAGCGGAAATAAGATCAAACGTACATTAACATTAAAACAAGAATGAATTTCAATAAATAAATGTGTTAAAATGAAATTATAAAATACAAATGAAAAACAAAGCTAGCCAAAACAACGTTTCTTTTCTTGAGAACTAGTGACATAAAGGTAAAAGGCCTAAGTTCACTCTATTTATGACATTTTCACTTTGCTGCAGTTGGCATCACAAGCGCCACCTATGATCCAGTAGTAGAATTTAATTGCAAAATTGAAAATAAAATTCAAATGTGTACAATTATTATAATTATCACAAATTGCAATTTTAATGTGTACAATTTCTAGATTGAAGATAAGAAACAGTAAGATTTCATATGGTCCAGGATAAATTCTCTATAAATGGAAGAAAATATTTGTCTAATAACAAAAATAATAACAAATCTAAAAAAAACCCCAAACAGAATATATAAAAGAGAATACATTATTGAAAAATTAAATACTGTAGAGGAAATACAAAAAGAAGCAATTAGCTTAGATAGTAGTCAAGAGTTAATAGAAACATTAATAGGAAAATATAAAGAGGCAAAAGAACTACTATTAGAAAAATTAGAAAGTTCAGTAGATAGCAAGATGAGTAATTTCAATATTGAATTAGCGTTGAAATCCATTCCAATTTTTACGGGAAACCCCAAAGAATTGGAAGCATTTCTAACAATAGTTAGTCTAATCAACGACAGTCTTAATGAAGAGGGCAAAAACAATTTGCTGAATTTTACAAGAAATGTGAAGTTAGGAACATCAGTTAAAACTCAGATCTTAACATTAGATATAAAAACATATCAAGAATTAGAAAAAATTCTCAGAAATAGATTTAAAAACAAAAAAAGTCCACAGCAACTTCATACTCAGTTAGCGCAATTAAGTCAACGCGGAACGGTTGAAAAGTTCGGCGAAAAACTATCTGAGCTCATTAATGAACTAAGCGAAATTCAGATTAGTAGTTTGGGTCAGAACCCATCTCCCGCAGAAAAAAGCGCAATACAGAAGTCAAATGACTCCTACGCACTAACTATTTTCAAAAATGGGTTAAGTGAACCCCTTAAACCGACTATTTTTGCGGCTCAACCCAAAACATTTATTGAAGCAATTCAGATAGCAACCGAGTTTGAATCAAGTAACAATATAACAGAAAACGTTATGTACGTGAATAGACGAAATAATACAAATCAGCAATTGAATAATAATAGAAATAAATCAAATAATTATAATAACACTTATAGGAATAATAACTATAGCCAAAACTATGTTAATAATAACAGAGGTAATAACAGGACCAATAGAAGCAATTATAATACCAGAAATAATACAACAAACCAAAACAACAATCACAGAAATAATTATAGAAATAATTACAACCCCAGATATGAGGAAGTAGCCAATCAAAGGCACAGAAACACATATCACTCCTCTAACATAAATAATAGGAACAACAGGGGAACAAATAGGAATTACGAAAATAACAGGCAACACAGAGTAAACATAATACAGGGAAACGCCATCGGCCCGGAGGCCAGCAACAACGAGGAATAAAAGTTGACCCCGGGATCCAGATAGAAAAGATATACTTATTAAATACACAATTGAAGAATTACATTACTCTATATTGTAAAAAATCCAGGAAATATTTGAAACTATTAATAGATACAGGAGCAGATATATCAATCTGCAAGATAAATGCAATTTCAGAAGATGAAAACATAGACAAAGACAAACGATGCAAATTCTCTGGCATAACAGACCAGGAAATATACTCAATAGGTATTGCCAATCTAAACTTAAACATTGGTGAAAAACCCATAGCCTACCCTTTCCAAATAGTGGAACCTGATTTCCCTATCCATACAGATGGAATACTAGGAAGAGATTTCCTGGTACAGAAACTGGCAAAAATTGATTACGAAACATATACGTTAACAATTAATATAGACGGTGAAGATTATACAATACCAATCAGTACAGATTCCAAAATATATAAATTAACAATACCCGCACGATGTGAATTTATTTGTCCAGTTGACTTTGACATTGAAGAAGACAGTGTGATAGTAAATAAAGAAATCACACCGGGAGTCTACATAGGTAGTACAATAATACCAGCAGAAGGCATTAAACATATAAAACTACTTAACACTAACGAAGAGGACATTGTAATTAAAAACTTTAAAATAGAAACAGAACCATTAGCTAGATACAAATCACATAAAAACACTTCTTCAGTGAATAAAGACATAAGAGATAAGCAGAGATTTAAAGATTTACTAAAACATATCAACATAAACCACTTGAACTCAGAAGACAAAAAATCGATACTAGAAATAATTCAACATTATCAGCATATCTTTCAACTAGAACACGACCCTCTTACAGCAAATAATTTTTATAAACAAGAAATACACGTCACAGATAACACTCCAACGTATATCAAAAACTATAGATTGCCCCATACACACATTGATGAAATAAATAAACAAGTAAATCAATTACTAAATGATAACATTATCGAAAACTCCACGAGCCCATACAACTCACCATTACTTTTGACACCAAAGAAAAGTGAGTCAGGACTAACAAAATGGAGACTTGTAGTGGATTTTAGAGCACTGAACAAAAAAATTGTTAATGATAAGTTTCCATTAACAAGATTAGAAGATGTCTTAGACAGGCTAGGGAGAGCGAAATACTTCTCCACTCTTGACATGACAAGTTCTTTTCACCAAATCGAACTGACAAAAGAATCAAGACCATTAACAGCCTTTTCGACAAACAAAGGACATTATCAATTCAAACGATTACCATTCGGTCTAACTATTTCATCCAATAGCTTCCAACGCATGCTAACAATAGCTCTGAGTGGTCTAGACTCAGCAGCCTTTTTATACGTTGATGACATAATTGTCTTTGGTTGCAGCCTTGCACACCATAATAGCAATCTAATAAAAATATTTGATAGGCTAGAAAAATACAACCTCAAACTCAACCCTGAAAAATGCAACTTTTAAAGAAGTGAAGTAGTGTATTTGGGACACTTAATCACAAAGGACGGAGTCCGTACAGACCCTGCAAAATTTAATACAATTAGAAACTATCCAGTACCTTTAAACGCAGACGAAGTCCGAAGATTCGTTGCATTCGCGAATTACTACCGCCGATTTATCCCAGACTTCGCCAAAACCACAAAATGCCTGAACGATTTATTAAAAAAGAATACGAAATTCTTATGGACAGAAAAATGTCAATCAACATTTGAAAAACTAAAGAATAAACTAATGAATGCACCGATATTACAGTACCCAGATTTCAATAAACCATTTATTGTCACAACCGATGCATCAGACTATGCATTAGGTGCAGTACTCTCACAAGGCGAAATAGGACATGACTTACCAATTTCCTACGCAAGTAGAACCCTAGTGAAACATGAAATAAACAAACCAATCATCGAAAAAGAATTATTAGCAATCCATTGGGCGATAAATTTTTTTAGACCTTATCTATTTGGAAACAAATTTACGGTCATTACAGACCACAGACCACTTATATCATTGTTTACACATAAAAACCCATCATCAAAGATGACGCGCATAAGACTAGATTTATGCGATTACGACTTCGATATAATATATCGAAAGGGCAAAATGAATGTTAATGCCGATGCATTATCACGCATCAAATTAAATTCAGATACGTTAAAAGACATGATACCAAAGCAGAGAAATATTACCGAAGAAATGAAAGTATTACCCCTTACGAGAAATATGGTAAAAAACTTAGAAAACACTAAAAAAGTGCAAACAAAAAAAGTAAGCAAACTAAAAATGGCTAACGAAATCCACATATGGGACAGCGATTCTCCAGCTGATGTAAAAAATCTAGCAAAATTAAAATTCGAAATAGGGAGCATTCCAAAAATTACGTTTGAAGACAATCAGATCTTAGTTCGATGCAGCGAAAATCCATCGGAATTAGTTCCAACATTGGAGAAACTGACATCACAAGCAACTAGAAAAAATATTACGAAAATATACATAGAAGAAGGAGATGAGATATATAACATGGTAAATAAAGAAGAATTTAAAAATAAATTCAATCGGCTACAGAATAGTATCCTAACAAATAATAAAGAGCCCCTAAAAATAATATTATACAAACCACCAAAACGAATAACTGATAAAATAATACAATTCAAACTAATAAATAATTACCACACAACACCGATAGGAGGTCACTTGGGTGTAAGAAAGACATTACTTAAACTAAAACAAAAATTTATATGGAAAGATATGAACAAAATGATAAAAACATTTATTAAAAACTGTGAAATTTGTACGAAAAATAAACAAACAAAACATATAAAAGAAAAGCAAACAATAACTGACACGCCGAAAAATACATTTGAAACAATTGCTATAGATACAGTAGGACCACTAAGAATATCCAACGGTTATAGATATATCCTTACAATGCAATGCGAATTATCTAAATACGTTATTGCCTACCCAATAGAAACAAAAGACGCTAAAACCATTGCCAAAACATTAGTAGAACAATTAATATTAAAACACGGTATTTTCAAAGTATTGAAATCAGACAATGGAACTGAATTCGTTAATGAGCTTATGGAAAACATTTGTAATTTATTAAAAATTCAACAAATTTTCTCAGCACCATATCATCACGAAACACTCGGCACTGTGGAGCGTAACCACAGAGTGCTAAACGAATATTTGCTTAATTTCGCTAATGATTATGAATGGGACAAATGGATACCGTACTATACTTTTGCGTATAATACTACCCCACATATAGACACCCAATATTCTCCATATGAACTTATCTATGGAAGATTACCCCAATTGCCCGACGATATTGTAGAAGAAAACGAACCAATAAACAATTTAGACAATTTTGCTAATGAACTGAAAATTAGACTCAAAAATAGCATTAGTTTGGCTCGAAAATTGGTCGAGAAAGTAAAAATGGAAAGAAAAAATAGATTAGATACTCATAGTATTATAAATCCAGCAAATTTCAAAGTAGGAGATCTAGTTTTAGTCAGAAATATTAACAGAAAAAAATTACAGAGTACATATCACGGACCATATGAAATATTAAAAAGAAATGGTGTTAATACCAATATATTAATAAATGGAAAAAGTAAGAAATACCACAACAATTTGCTAAAATTATATACACCATTAAATTAAAATCACTAGATAAACGTATTTGAATATGTACAACAAGATTAATGTAAAACAATACCAAATAAGTAACAAAATAAGTATACATGTCCAAAAAAAAAAAAAAAAAAAAAAAAAAAAAAAAAAAAAAAAAAATATATATGCCTAAAAAAATACATATAGTTATATTAACAAATGAAATGTGTGTACTCAAAATTATATTTAAGTAACAATTATGATGAATTAAATAACAAAAAAAAAATATATATATAGATATATCTATTGTAAACTATCCTAATTGAGTCATAGAATCAAACAATATGTACACTATAAGATAAAATTAAGTCAAAATAAAGAAGAAAAAAATCAGGAAA
This sequence comes from Nemotelus pantherinus, assembly GCA_963978885.1. Classification (NCBI taxonomy): domain Eukaryota; kingdom Metazoa; phylum Arthropoda; class Insecta; order Diptera; family Stratiomyidae; genus Nemotelus; species Nemotelus pantherinus. The sequence continues at coordinate 61,183,735 of OZ022263.1, forward strand.
AGAAATATAGAATAACAGCATCAAATTATATGAAATTGTAATGCGCGAACCTAAAAATTAAAATTCAAAAAAAAAAAATTTTTCTTTTCATACAAAAAAAAAATTTTTTTTTTTCCCCCAAAGAGAGAGGGTGTAGTGTCACTTCAAAACAAAACTGACGTTTCGACACTTGCCGAAATGTCATCTACATTGATGGCGACTAGAGCGCCCTAATTGCACGCGGTGGTAAATTCTCGGAACTACATAATTATTTTTGATTCGCGCAGTTTTTGAATTTGATGTAACTGTATTATCAATGATATAAAAGATGGAATAATTTACAATAAAGGACAGTCTATTGCGGTATGCCAAAATCGGTCGGCGACCAAAAAGACTTTTTAAAAGAAACTTCGTAGTTGTCTTTTATTTCATTAACTTGAGCAAATCTCAGCCGACACTAGTAGGGGCGGTTAAATTCGCTACGTCGAAGCTGAGATTGCTCTGAGACAATAATCATCACGTAACAATTTCACACGAGGAATTTTTAATAAGGAGATTGTTCTGAGACGAGACATTTTTCGTACAAGGAAATCTCAGTTCGCATCCAGAACATTTCTTTTGGAACATTGTCAGGCGTAGTAGTAGCCACTACTGCCAGTTATTTTGCGATCAAGTTTAAACATTCAAACTGCACTATCAACGTACCATTTCACAGGATTTGAAACATAAAATGATTGATAGTCTTCTCAGGATAGATTTGAAGGAAAGGTTAGTTTCAATGATGATCCTTAATGTAAATTGCAGTCTCAAAATTTCAAGAAGAAAAATGCAAATCACATCTTTCATTTCAAATTAGCAAAGGCAACTCTTTTGTTAAATGGAAACAAATCAGCTAGCGTAAATTAGGTTTATGAACTGAAAGATTATGTGGTCATAGTTTTTCCAAATTTTTCAATAACAGCTCTTCAAGATGGTGCTAGAAAGTCCAGATACAATCAGGGTTTTTTATTACGGTGATTAAAATTATGTAGAGGTCTGAGCTCAACTGCATTCTGAAAGTATCTGTTTTCTCATTCAATGAGATGGAAATGGGTTCCATCAGAAAATTATGTGATTCAAGGCTTGATCGAAAACTGCAAACGACCAAAATACAATATTATGCCTTTCAAGGTAGAATCACAAAATAAGGGACTGCTAATTTAACAAATGTGGTAAATTCATGTGAATTTTCAATCCATAGTGATTCAAGAGGTGAAAATCCCACAATGCATAAGGAGTTAGAAGTATTCCAGTTTTCAAACTTACAATTAAAGCACTTTAAAAAAAACCGCAGAGATATAAAAATGAATTGCTTTTTATAGACCAACCAACATTTTTTGAACTATGTGAGCCACGTAAAGTACTCCAATGATAGATTGGGCTATTCAATCCGTCATATTGGACGTCCTCCATTTCTCAGCTCATATATTTCATACATATCCAGTAAGGTATTTCCCTGATATCTTCCCAGAAGAGTCTTAAACTAGCAATGGAATTTTTGTACTGAAAATATAATTAATTAAAATGAATAAAACCTATTTTTTGAAGTTGAAATCGTGTAAATCATCATGAAATTGTGTTATTTACAATAAAATTGTTGTTTAACCCCATCCCGTAGAGTGAACTTTGACTTTCTCAAATTTACAAACAATATACCTACGTTTTGTTCCAAATCTACATCGTAGATTTAGTTATGTCGTCGTATTTCTACTTTTGAAATATACTTTAATCATATTATGCATAAATTGTACAGACGTTTTACATGTACTACTAAGCGCATAATTTAATTGTACATATTATGATTCCTTAAGTGGCGATTTTATGTACAAGAATGTATGCAAATATGTTTTAATCACGGATTGTTTAAATGTGACAGCGCCCATACATTTTACGCCAATGCTTGTGAACATACCGTGCGACGAACTCTCCCGGTGACGTCATGCGCAGAGAGAGAATAAAGTGGTCCCTCTTGTGTCGCTATCTCTAGTGTTTCTTGTATCATGCTATAGTACCTGGCGTGGAGGACTATAGTACATGGCGTTGAGGGCTATAAGCATAGAGTTTGCTCCTATGTACCTTTCACCATGTACAACGGCGTGTAGCGCCATATTTTATCACAATCCCGAAATCGACTCTGTACATAGCGCCAGAAGTCTATAAATTATGGCTTCTGGCGCTATGTATTTTTTCAGTGTGGTTTTGCTCTAAAAAAAACAAATCTGTCTCACCAAGATTATAGATATTTGAAGCATCAGAGCCATTACGTACCATTCTTAGCTGTGACTGAAATTCATGAACTGTGTCTAAATAAACATCAGCTCCTTCCCTACAAAGTGTACGGTAATGAATATTGTAGCCCTTTTTAACGGATCCTAGCAATCCGTTTGTTGCCTTGAAATCACAAAGCTTTAATTTCGTAGCGATTTGACGGGCTTTGCTGTGAAGTATCGGGCCGGATATTAGCAAATTTTTGGAGCGTGCCTTAGAGAAACATTCATACAAAAATTTATCTATTTGGCAGTATGGTAAATTTATTTTCAAGCGCTTTCTGCCAGTGTCTTTGAAATTTTCCAATGTCCGGTTTAGTTGGTTTTATTTTTTAAATACGTGGCACCTGACTCTTGCTAATTTTAAAGCCATGGGAAATATTTTTTTTTGGTGAACAATTGGTTTTCGGATCACTGTATTACTTATAACTTTTTGCCAACACTTAGTTCGTTGTATTTTGCAATCATATTAGATTTTTTCAGTTGTTTTGACGTAGCATGAACAAACATTTATATACTTACATCATAATTATCAAATCAATTGCATTCAAGCTGCTAACAAAGAGAACATTTACTATAGTGATCAAATAAATCAATATTTTATCATTATCAGAATACCACTGAAATTACGTAACGTACTAAATTCTACTACTATTACTATTACTATTAGTAACGTACTACATTCTACACATCAAATGATTTTTAGCAGAAAGTCATGCAGAAATAATACGAAAATATTTCTTTGACCTTGAACAGATGGTATTTTTCTGGAAAACTCATTTTTACACTTTTTCATGCAGGTCTTAAAGCCGTTTTTGGTCCGATTGGCAAGAACTACTGAACAAATTTTCCAATTCTAGAGATTGGCCAATTACAGAGTGAATTTTCTTCAAGAAATTGTATCTGCGGTGATGTTATTGTTCAATTGTTCAGGTGGTTCGATCATACAGTGTCCGGATTAATAGATTTTACTGTATACCCCAAATATAGTTTTCCATAAAAATATATAGCTCAAAGACCGCCAACCTGCGAAATCAAAAAACGTCCCGCCAATTCAAATTTTAGATAGCCCAATTGGCGGGAAATAGCCCAATCTGGCCACACTGTGTCGACCGCCCACAGATCGGGGTCGCCAGTTTTCGCCTGGGCTCTGCCAATATGTATTTGCAACTTGAAAAACCTTCACGTAATCAACAGCACGTAAAACGTCACGCGATACGGAACTCAACTCGATAAATCCAGTCTCGAAACAAATTGCAGAAGTTCTTAACTAGATTGATCCAATCGTTTTCCAGTTTAGGTTGGTTCCAATGAATGAGCGACACTGATCGAATGGTTAATCCATACAACAGGTTAATCCATACAATATTACTTGAAATACTTCCATTTTACTTCAATTCAAGCGCTAGTCATGCAGAAATTGTACGAAAATATTTCATTGACCTGGAACAGTTGATATTTTTCTGGAAAACTCTTTTTTTACAGTTTTTCATTCTGCTCTTAGAGCCGTTTTTGGTCTGATTAGCAAATACCACTGAATAAATTTTCCAATTCTAGAGATTGGCCAATTACAGAGTGAATTTTCTTCAAGAAATTGTATGTGTGGTGATTTTATAGTTCAATTGTTCAGGTCGTTCGATCGTAAACATAAAAACGCTACATAAAAATCTAAGGAATCATACTTGAATCGGACCAAAATTAATAGTTACAATATATTTTATTGGCCATTTTGTCTGCCATCACCATTGTCATAACCAACTCAGATATTTTTTTGCGATTACTTTCTTCGCTAAGCATAAATTTTCACACAATCCCTACTCACTTCCGCAATTTTTTTTTTGTTTTTTGTTTTTATTTTTACTCAAAAGTGATCAGATGATGCATACGTAAATACTATTCCTAAGCAAGTAACATTTTCGCTACATTTATGATGGGAACATGTTTGATCGAAGCCATGGAGGCCTTCTAATGAAATTTATATCATATCAAAAAGATTCTGAAGTGGCAAATACATATTGGCCGAGCCCAGGCGAGCCGAAGTCAGACGAGACGGCCAATGTGTGGATGGCTGCAAATGCTGCATCAGTGAGGTAGTAGAAATGGAGTGGACATGCTTATAAGATTTACATTAAAAAAGATGGTAGTAATTTTTTGTCCACTAAACGAATAATCTGGTCAAATCCAAGTAGTTCCCCTACAATTTAACATTTAGCGGAAAATGGCGGATATGCTGCTTTAACATATTTTGTGCGCGAGAGAATTGAAGGGGCTAATGGTGGAAAGTTATACTATCGATATCATCTCCACTTCTACTACCTCACTGTGCTGCATATACAAGGTCTGTTCCCGTACTTTCAGTAACTGAATTTTCCTGAATCATGTGGTGGGGAATTTCATGAAAAGTACGGGAACGCTCTCATTGTATTTCCTGAAAATTGACAACCGAAAGTGTCAGTTTTCGGTTTTTGGGAGAAAAATAGTGATTATTAAGTCATCCTAAGCAGTAATAAATTATCGCCACAAAAATATTCGACCTTCATAGCAACATTACGCAAAAAATATGTTGCTTGCCGCGCACATTTGAAAATATTTACTCCGTTTGACACTTCAGTATTTTTCAGTAGCTCAGACCCTGAGAGCATAAAGCTCAGACCCTACTGAAATTTACTGAAAGAGGGGAAATTTTCAGTTTTCAGGGGCGTGTTCAATGTGCATGCTATAGCTGCTATTAGCTGCTAATTTAGCAGCTCTGGCTGTCCAATGTCACGAAATAGCTACTTTCTGATGCTTGCTATTTGACAGTCGGGCTGTCCAAGATTCCGGAATAGCTGCTAAGGTAGCAGCTATTCGCTGCTCGTAGTCTGGAGGATAGCTAGAAAGTAGCTACGGCAAAATGGCCGTGCGTACACAGCTGATATGCAGTTTGAACGTAATTTTCAATTGGAAATTGAAATGAAAAGAAGTTTTTGCGCTTTTGTGATACAGGAGATGAGGAATAAATTTGAAAATAGTGACAGCATAAATTAAATGCGGGCTTTTAAACACTTAAACTCAACTCGAGTTTTAAGTTGGCTTGTACATAGCGCAGCTCATCTTGAGTTTTTAGAAGGCGAGCATGAATCGTAAAAGGCCGGGTGCTCTGATTCCTGTATTATCAAATTTTCAACGATTATTGTTTGCTCTTTTTCTCATATATGGCGTCAAAAGGCGGAAATAAGTGATACGTTTTAAATATGTTAGGAAAATTTTAATGGATTGTGCAGCTGTATGTTGAAAACTCTTAAATTTCACACAGTTTCCAAAGTGCAATGGAAGTATTGAACTGATCCACGAAAATGCAAAAATTACAATAAAAAAATTGAAACAAAATTATTTTTGAATTTCTTGTGTAAAGGCTGACCTTCGTAGCAGCTCTTGGCCGTCCAATATCCATAGCTGCTTCACCTAGCTACTGCGAATTTTGACACTTGCTAAAGTGATGCTATGCTATGCTTTTGGAGCAGCTATAGCATGCACATTGAACACACCCCAGTAAAACGGAGTACGGGAACAGCTTCATTGCAATGAATCGCGATTAATCGCAATTAATCGTAGTACGGGAACAGACCTAATGTTGCCAGCTGTCAATAGTCAGCTGATAATCAGTTGTTTTGGGCGGTTACAAAATAAGTCTTGTCGCGTACCTCACCCGCAGCAGAAACTAACAGCTTCATTCATTATGCGGCAAGAGAAAACGGTAAAAAAAAGGCCTTTGCTGCAAAAGAAGAAAAAGACACCATAAATCGCCGATTTTTACTTTCAAAAAGAAACTAATTACTTTTGAACACCAACAATTCACATACAATTCTTCCGGAAAAAAATCTGTTTTGCTTAATTCGCGAGCTGCGGGTAATGATGAGACATGGAGTGACGGATATATAGTGTTGTCTAATGCTATAAACAAAGCTGCAACGAACTGCGCGGCAATCTAACAGAGTTTGCTTTAGAAAAATTATAATGACCGTGTTCCATTATTACTATTTAATGCTTGCAAGTACTTCTCGCTACAGCCAACTAATCACGCTCTTAGTCCCGAGTAGCTCATGAGTACGCTTTATTTGCCGTTATTTTTTATAAATAGGTTGATTTGGTTTTACTAAGGCTATGTTGAATGCTTTGGTAGCTAGAAAATTATAAAAAGCCTGCATAGTGTATAGAAAGTTAAATGAAAGTTAAATTTTCTGTTAGTTGTTTTTATATTCTCTAACGATAGTAGTAGTTTATACTCGTTATTTTCAACTGTTTTACATTTAAAAACTGCGTTACATTTGTGATCTATTGTCAAGTACTTCGAAGTACTAGTTAGTAAAAATTAAACACGACAAATACACTGAATCGTATACGCGTAAGCTCTTTCTGAAATGCTCACGATAATGGAGTCGGGATTCAATGCATTTCAGTGCATTGTAATTTTCTAACGTCGAATGGTTCCCATCTTTCGTAGCAATTGTAGTTTAGCACAATATTGTGCTAAATACCTTTGAATTAACCACAGCTGGTGTGAAGTTAGCATTCACTTCCGCCTCCGTCCATCACCAGCACGAAAATTCCATTAAACCTCCGTCTCACTTTCCAAATCAAGAAGCAGTTGCAGAGTAATATCTATAGTAACTTTCAACATATTATTAAATACCAGCTAATAACAGAATTAAATGAAACCAATGCCTTCTAGAAGTACGGGCCGCAATGCAGAATGATGACATCAGAGAAAGTGGTCAAAGTGTCGCGAAAAACACGCGCTGTGTTATGGGACGTCCGCAGGAAATCGCGAATTGTGCGGGCTGTGTTAAAGTGAGTGAAATGAAAATAAAGTGCGATCTGCGGAGCAGTGCTAGTGTATATAGTGCAGTGTATAATGCAGTACGTGCGGTATACTGTAACAAACTTTGCTATGAAATGTGTATCAGTTTCTGTTAGGCTATGTGATGTTTCGTGTCGATTTACTATCGAGAGAATTGATTGAGAATTTGCCACATATATCTAACTGGTTCTTTAATTTATATAGGCCAGTTGACATTAATGCGGCTATTTTCTGACCAGGCCAAACTATAGTAAATTGAGCAAATTCGTGGAGGTTTTGTGTGCGTACTGTGTATGTGAAGTGTTGTTTACATGTTATGCAAGACGACAGTATGAGGGAAAACCTTAGTCTAAATGCAAGCTGTGACTAAATATTATTTTAACAACGCACCCACGCACAAAAAACGAACGTTTTATTTATATTTCACGTGAATGTTTTACAAATGTTTGATTTTTAAAATGTTTCGCTTAATGTCAATTATTCCGAACGACCTTGGTCTTTTGGCTTCTCCTGTGACCAGCAAATCTTTCTTTTCGCCGCTTACACAGCATTGCAATTGTCGCACGTTGGCTTGAAGTTTTTCCATTTGTATATCTTTACTATTTAAGGCATAGTGTTCCAACCAGCACAAAGTATTCTCAACCATAACAAACCAACCAACCAACCATAACAATAATAACAATTCCAAATACTTTCAGCAACGTAAATTTAATTAGTCATTGTTTGTTATTGCAATCAGCATTTTTTATTGAGCTGTGAAATATTCCAAGTGGGACAAATTGGTTAGCATTCTGTGAATACGTTCTTTATAAGCATTTTTGTTGTTATGTGTAAATCAGCAGTTTTAACATTGATTTATTGAAACTAAAATTGTGCCAATATTTGTATCAGCATACTTTGTTTTCATGTAGTTGTAAATTATATCAGGATAAAATTGTAATAATTTGTAAGTTAATTTTAGGAATAAACGAGTACGGTTTGAACAGCAGTCCAAGCGGGTTTTCATTTATTACTATACTTAACTTAACACACTGTTGAGTTTTGTACACATATTAATTTTTGTGGTTTTGCACTAAAAAAAGCAATGCTGTCTCATCAAGATTATAGATATTTGAAGCACCAGAGCCATCACGTAGCATTCTTGCCTGTGACTGAAATTCCTGAACTGTGTCTAAATAAACATCAGCTCCTTTCCTACAAAGTGTACCGTAGTGAATATTGTAGCCCTTTCTACACTGAAACAAATCCATATAGCGCCCAGAGCCATGTAACATAGCGCATTATTTATGGCCCCATACGCCATGTACATAGTACTCTGAGCCATGCAATATGGCTCCCAGCGCCATAATGTCAGAATCTACATAGCGCGTGGTCCCATGTTACATGGCGCAGCATTTATGGTGCCACACGCTATGCATATAGTACCCTGAGCCATGCAGTATAGCTCCCAGCGCCATTATTACATGGCGCAGAAATTATGGCCAAACACGCCATATTACATAGTGCCATGAGCCATGTAATATGGCTCATGGCACTACAATTATAACTCGCAGCCATGCTGTGTGAGGAGATGTATAAATATCAGCAAGCTTCTTGAATCTAGGAGAGGATATGATCTTTGATGTCATTAATCCTTCGGGAATTTCTTTGGTAGAATTCCATCACCTAACATCAAGTGCTCTACCTCCAGATGCTCCGAACTGAGAAGGTTCGTGGCCTTTTGTTGGATGCAAACTGGATCATCTTTAGATGCACTGAAAAAACACATAGCGCCAGACGCCATAATTTATAGACTTCTGGCGCCATGTACATAGTCGATTTCGGTCGATTTGTGATAAAATATAGCGCCATACGCCATAGTACATAGGAGCAGACGCTATGCTTATAGCCCTCCACGCCATGTGCTATAGTCCTCCACGCCATGTAATATAGTCCGCCACGCCATGTACATGGCGTGGAGGACTATAGTACATGGCGTGTAGGCCTATGTACTTTTCGCAATGTATTATGGCGTGTGGCGCTATATTTTATCACAATCCCTAAATCGACTATGTACATGGCGCCAGAAGTCTATAAATTATGGCGTCTGGTGCCATGCGTTTTCTCAGTGTAACGGATTCTAGCAATCCGTTTGTTGCCTTGAAATCACAAAGCTTTTATTTCGTAGCGATTTGACGGGCTTTGCTGTGAAGTATCGGGCCGGAAATTGGCAAATTTTTGGAGCGTGTTTTAGAGAACCATTCATACAAGAATTTATCTATCTGGCAGTATGGTAAACTTATTTTCAACCGCTTTCTGCCAGTGTCTTCGAAATTTTCCAATGTCCGCTTTAGTTGGTTTTTATTTTTTTTAAATACGTTACATCTGACTCTTGGGGGCCCGGTAGCTCTGCTCGCTAAGGCTTCAGGTCGAAAAACGGCGTGCTACGGAGCCTGCGGGTTCAAATCCCGCCAGTGCCATGGCTGTAAGTGTGAATGCGTGTGATTGTCTATGAGGGCTGCAAATGGGCCCAAACTGGTGGCCTAATGCTGGCCGCGTTACCGGCAGCCCTCTTCATTTATTTATTTATTTATTTATTTATCTATTTACTATTATTCAACAGATCAAATCCAATTACTGAATATAGAAAATATAAAATACAAATAATTCACTAACGAAAGAATGAAAAAATGAGCAAAATAATAATGAGATGATAATGATACAATATAAAGAACAATAATAAACAAAATCAAAGTGAAAAAGTACAAATTCAAAATAAGAAAAATAGAGAAAAAAAAGAAAAGGAAAAGAAAAAAAAACTACATTGAATTAGTAGTAAGCAAAACATTATTTTTTAAAAAAGTTTTAAAGGCATATAATGTCGGCGGAAGAGGACCAAACCGTAAATCATTATGTTGCCTTAGTAATCGCAACAGCGGAGAATGAAAAAAGATATCAGTGCGCGCAAATGGCACACTAAACTCAAAAGTAGAGAGGGTGCCATGCACTGCAACACGGACAGAAACGTAGCTGCTGATGTCTGAATCTACCAACCTATGGAACAATTTGAAGAGTAGGCACTCATCCAGGAAAAGTCTCCGTGATTCGAGGGAAGGAAGATGAAGGAACGACAGAAGATCACTGTAAGGACGGTAAGGAAGCTGAAATTTATAAAACAGGGCACGAGTAAATCTGCGTTGAACCGACTCCAACGCAGTATTCAAGTAGACAAAACGAGGACACCAAACTTGACAGCAATATTCAAGGATACTACGTACAAAGGAGAGGAAAAGGTGTACACAGGTGGAAATGTTAACGAAAGCTTTAGAGGATCTAATAATAAAACCGGATAATTTAGAGGCCCTGGCAGTAATGTAAGAAATATGCTTATCAAATTTGAGCTTGGAATCAAACATTACGCCAAGATCTCTAAAGTTATCAACAACATTAAGAGGATAGCCACAGAGTAGGAGAACATCAAAGTTGAAATTTTCAAAGAGAATGACATTTTGTGACATTTCACGATGTTCAAAGTGAGAGCATTGGAAGCGCACCAAGGCTGTAGGCTGTTGAGATCGTTTTGTAAAACCATACAGTCATCTTGTGACTCAATCACTCGAAACATCTTGAAATCATCGGCATACAAAAGACAAGAAGATTGGATTAAAGGAGGGAGATCGTTTATGAACAAAAGAAAGAGAAGAGGACCAAGGATAGACCCTTGCGGAACACCTGATGCAGGATAAAAAGGAATTGAAGAGGAGGAATTAACAGTTACAATACAGGTACGGTCGAGGATGTAAGAGTTAAACCAGGAAAGAAGAGGACCAGCAATGCCATCGTACTTTAACTTTTGAAGAAGGAGGTTATGGTTGACGGGGTCGAAGGCTTTGGAAAAGTCGGTATAAAGTACATCAATCTGCTTTTGATGGTCAAGAGCGGATGCGACCGTGTGTGTGAAGGAAAGAAGGTTGGTTAAGGTAGATTTACCTTTGACAAAACCATGCTGCTCATGCGCGAGAGTAGGCTGGATAAAGGAGTAGACTCGCTTGTAAACCACTTTTTCAAGGATCTTGCTAAAGCAAGGAAGAAGGGAAATAGGACGGTAGTTTGTGATGCAAGTACGATCACCGGCTTTATGTATAGGAAATATGTTGGCAATTTTCCAGCGAGAAGGAAAAGAGCCAGAAGATATACTTAAGTTGAACAAGATAGAAAGAGGGACGCACAGAGACGATGAAAGAGATTTAGCCAGGATATTTGGAATACCGTCGGACCCACTACCGGTATTGGCATCGATATCGTTCAATAGAAGTTCAATTTCAAGAGGGTTCGTTCGAAATTAGTGCAATTCAGGAGAGGATGTGGAGGGAAGATTTAAGGAATTAGAAGAGGATTGTAGTGAGAAAAAAGAGGAAAAGTAAGAAGCAAAAAACTCACACACTTCTTGTGGAGTGGAAGCAGCTGTATCACCCAAGTGCATACCATTAGGGATACTAGGACAATTTTTCAAAGAACGGATGAATGACCAAAAGGATTTCGGGTGATTGGTTCTAATTGATGCTTCAACGCCATCAATGTAGGAGCGCATCGCCTGTCTGACAACTTCTTTCACTTTAGAGCGAAGATCCTTATACAAAAGAAGGTCAACAGGTGAACCTGATCTTTTATACAAGTTACGAGCTGCATTTCTGGCTTCAAGTGCGACTGCAACTTCACTGCTGAACCATGGAACATTGCTCGGTTTATTAGGACGGTTAGTTGGTGTGAATTGTGGAATAAGGTTTGATAGGAAATTATACAACTTGCACAAAGCATCATCAACGTCAAGGCCACGATAAAAAGAAAACCAGTTACTTTTATTTATTTTAATCGCCATGCCGGTGAAATCAGCCCTGTGAAAGTTGTAACGTATTAAGGATGGGATTTTGTTCCTCATAGAACGAATATTAGAAATTTCCAGAACAAGAGGGGGTGATAAGAATCAGGAGGAACATAGGGAAAGAGAGCAGCGCTTAACGAAAGTGATGATTTAGGGAGATTGGACAAAGCAAGATCCAGAATTCTATTGCTGGCATTCGGTATATTGTTGAGCTGAGAGAGGGAACAAAGTGAGAGAAACCAAGACGTTATTAAAGAAACACTACTAGTCGAGATGATAACCGAATAGTCAACATCCCAATCTAGAGTAGGGAGATTAAAGTCACCACATAGCAGAACGTAAGCGGTGGGAAAATGGCTGTTGATGTAAGAAGAGAGTTCCGCCAGGAATTGTTCATAAATCGACAGATGAAGGTTACAGGGGATATATATCGAAGCGACGACTAAGGTTTTGGCAGAAGGTAAGGAGATACGCACAAAAATACATTCAATAGGAGGACAGAAAGGGAAATCACGACAGAGTGTTCCGTTGAGTGCTTTATTTATACCGATGAGGACGCCTCCACCACTGGATTTACCACTAATCAAACGATCCTGGTCCTTGCGGAAAACTGTATAGTCGGGTAAGATTTCTGAACTAAAGATATCATCAGTGAGCCAGGTTTCTCTAAGCCATATTATATCGTCCGCAGCTTCATTAACCTAACCTAACCTACACCTGACTCTTACTAATTTTAAAGCCATGGGAATTATATTTTTGGCTGAACAATTGATTTTCGGATCACTGTATTATAGCTTTTTGTCAACACTTATTTCATTGTATTTTGCAATCATATAAGATTTTTTCAGTTGTTTCGACGTAGCTTGAACAAACTTTAATATACTTACATCATAAATATCAAATAAATTGCAAAGAGAACATTTACAATAGTGATCAAATAAATCAATATTTTATCATTATCAGAATACCACTGAAATTGAAGCCGACTGTAACGTACCGAATTCTACACATCAAATGATTTTTAGCAGAAAGTCATGCAGAAATTATACGAAAATATTTCTTTGACCTTGATCAGATGGTATTGTCCTGGAAAAATCATTTTTTACAATTTTGCATGCAGGTCTTAAAGCCGTTTTCGGTCCGATTAGCAAGTACCACTGAACAAATTTTTCAATTCTAGAGGTTGGCCAATTACAGAGTGAATTTTCTTCAAGAAATTGTATCTGCGGTGATGTTATTGTTCAATTGTTTAGATAGCCCAATTGGCGGGAAACAGCCCAATCTGGCCACACTGTGTGGATCGCCCACACGCTCGGGCTCGCCAGATTTCTCCTGGGCTCAGCCAATATGTATTTGCTACTTGAAAAAGCTTCACATAATCAAAAGCACGCAAAACGTCACGCGGTACGGAACTTAACTCGATAAATCTAGTCTGGAAGCAATTTGCAGAAGTTCTTAACTAGATTGATCCAATCGTTTTCCAGTTAAGGGTGGTTCCAATGAATGAGCGACACTGATCGAATGGCGTATGTACATATGTACAAACACAGATGGTTTATTAAGAAGAGTAATATGTGTTTCTTTGTTGCCATGTGATATGATATCAAGACGGGTAAATAGATGCTGTGAAGCATCTTAAATGATCACTTGTTTCACAATATTGATCCGATACGCCTTTGCCTTTGATATAAGCTGGCTATATTATTTCTTAATGAGTTTAGTTTATTCAAGACTATTTGAGCTTTGGAAAGATATTTAATGGGTTTTATGCCCGGACAAGGTCGTTGAATTAGATTGGCGTGAACAAAAAGTGCTCCATCAAATTTAAATTTTCAAGGAGTTTTTGATTGGATATACCAGTGGGTAAAATAAGACACGAACTCACTCTTATGCTAGCTTGATCATAAATATATGCTGGTGGTTTTGCATTTAATTATGAGTTTCGGATGTTTACTTCAAGAACAATATCAAAAAACTGGAAACGAAACAAATTTCACAACAATAACGTAAAATTTTTCACTGAAGTACCAAAATAGCGTAAGAAAAGTTAAGTAATTATTTGTAATTACTGGAAAAAAATACCGTTAAATATGCTTAATATAATGAAAATATGATATTTCTGTTCAGTCTAGCTACAAAAATGTTTTGCAAAAGTAATTAAATTGAGGGTGCAGTAAAAATGAGTGTGTTAAAATCAAGATATACAATGAGAAATATAATAACAAAATATGTATAAATCAACCAAATTGTTTGAAACAAAGTATCGGTCAGAAAGACCTAAAATCTTATCTAAGCGTGAAAAAAAGGGGATTATCATAAAAATTAAGAAAAACCCTAAATAAAGTGCCCCAGTTTTACGAATTAAGAACGAGTTGAAAAGAAAGTCTTTGCTCAAACTATACGAAATGCAAAAAAGAAAGCGAATTTGAAGGGCAGAATTGGCAGAAGCAAACCATATATTAGTAAAAAAACATGAAATTGTTAAATTACGTTTTGCTTAAGAATACATAAAAAGCCAAAATCATTCTGGAAGTTCATAATTTTTGTTGCTGAAGTAATAATTAATGTTTTTGCATCTGATGGGTGGCGATATGTTCGGCGAATGTCTAATACAGAGTTTAGGAGGAGTCATACTACTCCCACTGTAAAACACAGCGGAGAGAACATTATGCTATGGAACTTTATGGGGCCATCTGGTCCTGAAAATATAGATTTTGTGAACGGTATGATGATTCAAACTTGTTGCTTGGGTATTCTTAAAAGAAATATTAAACAAAATTGCTGAAAAGTTAGGCACTTTATACAATTTTGGCCTGTATCAGGACAACGATCCGAAGCACAATTCGGAGCAATGACGGCTTTGGGCTATTTGTAACTGTCTAAATGCTATTAATGAAAAGGGTACTAGGCCGGTAGGCTAGAGAGGGTAGGATAAGAGAGCCTTGGTGACTCTGTTTTTAAAGGACGCTTTGGAAATTGTGATGGAATAGTGTTGGCTCATGCTATTGAATATCTTGTAGCATCTACTTATTGGTTCATTATGAGCATATGCCGTGCTATGCCTACATTCAACTAGTATTTTTCGGGATCTAGTGACTCTCAAGGGCTGGCAAAACACAAATCTTTCCTGTAAGTAGTCCACATTAACAGCGTCTCTAATGACATTAAAACTGAAGCAGGCAGATAACATTAATCTTCTGGATGCAAGTGGTGAGAAATTTAGAAGTCTAAAGCGAGATTCATATGGCGGTAAACTCAAAATCACAAGGATGATTGAATCTGTCCAGCGCAGGTTCACTCGCTCGCTTCTTTTTAAATTTAATATCCCCTATTGTCCCTACTCCTCACGTCTTTCCCTCCTTCATATGTCCTCGTTGCATTCACGAAGGTTATTCCTCGATGAGTGTTTCCTCTTCAAACTTTGCCAAGGTATTTTCTTGACAGATCTCGGTTCGCAGATAACCATACGCGTATCTAGTCGTCCAAGTCGTTCTTCTGAGGTTTTCTCTGTTCCTTTTGCACGTACGGAAGTCTATTTCCATTCGCCTTTGCTGCGTCTACCCAGAACGCACAATGCCCTTAAGCTTGGTCCTCTCCCGCAATCTTTTTTTACAATTCAAACATGTTTTGAAAATGTTACCTTGAATTGCTATTTACCTTAGTCCTAATTTTTATTTTATAATTTACCTTAGTCCTAATTTGTATTTTCTAATTAGTCAATTATTTTTGCTATTTCTCTTTCTTTTCTATGTTCCATTCTTTTTTTATTTTTGCTTTCTTGACGCTGTAATTGGAATTATATCTGTACCGCAAGGAATTAATAAATAAATAAATAAATAAGTCTCTAAGAGCGAATAGCAAAAATTGCTTTTGAGTAGATTCGAATCTGAGGCTGTGAATTTCAAAAACCGGGTTCCAGATAATGCAAGCATACTCAAAACCAGAGTAGCATTGCGAAAGGTAAAGTATAACAAAGGGCTCCAAGATGTCATTATTGATGAAGGGACCAAAATTTCACCCACTTTTTGTAAAAAATTTGCGAAAAAGATGTCGAAACGACTGCGAGAAGTGATAAAAATGCGTGGAAGAGCTACAAAGCATTAGCGGTACGTCAGTTAATTTTTTTGAAATATATCACTTTGAAATAATTGAAATAATTTCAGATAAAACTGCGCTGTGCCTTAACTTTTTTTGCGCTGTTTTGGTACTTCACTATAAAATGTTACGTTAATGTTGTGAAATTTGTTTCGTTTCCAGTTTTTTTGATATTCTTCTCAAAGTAACCATCCCAAACTTATAATTAAATGCAAAACCACCATCATATATGATTAAAGTAGCATTAAAAATAAGTTTTCTATTCTTACTGTGAGTTCGTGCCTTAACTTTTTTTACCCTCTGTAAGTATCGAAAGGGGAGGAAGGATAAGAACGAGGAAAAAACACATCAGAGCAACAATAATTTATACAAAACGTGAATCAGATAGTGCTGCAGACCACCAATTCTTAATCACATGACTAATTAGCTTCTCTAATCATTAGCTTCAAAAAAATTCAAATCTGAATCATTAAATGCAAAGCGCTTATTTGTGCAAAATATATGCATCATCTGGATAATATGCATCATTTAAATACTCCTAACCAAATGACAGTTGTTTAAATGTTCAGCTTTGGTGGCGGTTCAGTAAAATTGGCAGATTGACGAGGGACTCAATTTCTTCGAGGAAATATTTAACACGTTGATTCCGATGCATTCCCCAGAGGCGTGCAAGTACTCATTTTTAATGCACTCACTATACATCCTGCGGCCAATGTTTTAAAGAAAACAAAAAAATACTACGTCCTTTCAAATTATACATCAAATTTCATCAATTTCAAAAATTTCAAAAACTGTCCTTTTTTAAAACTCGTTTAATATACAGTGGTACCTCGACATACGAGTGCCTTGACATACGAGTGTTTTGAGATACGAGCCGCCGAGCGAGCGAAATTTTGCTTTGAGATGCGAGCAAGATTTGAGATAAGGAAGCGCTCACAACACCACTGCACACGATGAGTTGTGAGTCGATTAGTGGATCTTGTCGGTGAGTTTCAAAGGAAGGTGCGAAATCCGCCGTTGCATTTGGATGCCAAATGTTTTCGCACATTTTAGAACAAAAGATCGTGGGAAGTTTCCCGAATAGTATGTAAATAGTAGATAAGAATATTTTGTTTATAAATATAGGTCGCTATTACGATATTTAGGTCAGTTAAAAGCTACAGCTGTGAAATAAACGTTTAACACGAAAAGAGAGTTTTAATACAAAGTGAAAATTGTGCGAGACAACAGCCGTCGAGTTTATATGTGGTGCGCGTTTTAAAAACAAACGAAAACGTTATAACATTTATTTTTATAACAATGGTGCCGAAGAAGAAAATGATGTCGATGGAACTAAAGCGTGAAATCATCGAAAAAAGTGAGCACGGTGTGCGAGTGATTGACTTGGCGAGGATGTACGGGCGTAGCACATCAACAATATCTACTGGACGACTCGTTTAAAGCCAGTCGGGGCTGGTTTGACGGCTTTAGGAAAAGGACCGGCATTCACTCCGTCGTCAGGCATGGTGACGCAGCAAGTTCGGATGTGAAGGCAGCTGAGGTTTTCATCAAAACGTTTTCCGAACTGATAGAAGCCAAAGGATACATCCCCCAGCAAGTCTTCAACTGTGACGAGACAGGGCTTTTCTGGAGAAGGATGCCGAATAGGACTTACATAACGGTGGAGGAGAAGACGATGCCAGGTCACAAACCCATGAAGGATAGATTAACTCTAGCACTTTGTGTTAATGCGAGTGGCGACAGCAAAATCAAGCCTCTGCTAGTATACCATTCGGAAAATCTCAGAGCCTTTAAGGCACATAAGATTGTAAAAGAAATTCTGCAAGTTATGTGGAAGGCAAATCCTAAGGCGTGGGTCACCAGGAAATTATTTGTGGAGTGGACAAATTTGGTGTTTGACCCTTCTGTTAAAAAATACCTACTCGAAAACAACCTACCCATGCAAGCCCTTCTCGTCCTCGACAATGCCCCTGCTCACCCAATAAATCTCGAAGATGATTTACTCGAAGAGTTCAAATTTATAAAGGTTCTCTACCTGCCACCCAACACCACTCTTATCCTGCAGCCCATGGATCAGCAGGTGATTTCTAATTTTAAGAAGTTGTACACCAAGCACACTTTTCGGCGCTGCTTTGAGGTGACAGAGAACACAAACCTTTTCCTTCGAGAGTGCTGGAAGAACCACTTTGACATCGTGATATGCCTAAAAATTATTGATCAGGCATGGCAGGGTGTTACAACGAGGACCTTAACCTCTGCATGGAAGAAGCTGTGGCCTGAAGCTGTAGCTGAAAGGGCCTTCGAAGGGTTGGAAGCTGAAGTGTCAGTGGTAGAGGAGATTATTTCTCTGGAAAAATCCATGGGTCTGGAGGTAGATGAGAGTGATGTGAACGAACTCGTCGAGGAACAGTCTCATGAGCTTACAACTGAAGAGTTACACGATCTTCATTCGCAGCAGCATACGGTGGTTCAAAGTTTTGAAGAGGAGCCAGAAATGGAGGAGGTTATCGCTACAAGAGACATAAAGGAGATCTTGGGAATGTGGGAGAAAGTTGTAGAGTTCGTGGACAAATATCACCCCGAAAAAGTTGCAACTGGTCGTGCATCGGAGCTGTTCAACGAAACTTGCCTAACGCATTTCCGCAATATCCTGAAAGAGAGGAAGAAAAAAAAACCTCTTTGGACAGTTTTTTTAAACGATCTGCTGGTGAGAATACGCAAAGCGTGACGAAAAAAGCGAAGACCAGGGAAAATTAAGCGCTTCCACAAGCACTTCACTTTGATTTTTAATGATTTTTTTTTAGTGAATTATTAATTATGTTTTTAGAGAATATGTACTTGTTGTTTATGAATAAATGTTTCTTTTTGTAAATACATTTTTCTTATTCAAAAACCTTTACAAAAAAACTGAGGTGGTTTTTTGAGAGCTGGAACGGATTAATGGCATTTCAATTAATTTCAATGGGGAAAATTGCTCTGAGATACGAGCACTTTGACATACGAGCAAGGTTACGGAACGAATTAAACTCGTATGTCGAGGTACCACTGTAATTAATTATCTCTAAAAATATTAGGCTTCTAGTTTTACGATAACAATTTTTCCGAGACGATTCAGAATTCCGAGAAACTGTATTCCACTTCTGGGGATTTTTTATGTTTTCCGAATAGTGCATATTTTAATATAATGTTGTTGTATGCATATGAGCAGCTGAGCTACATTCGTATAAGCTAGAACAATTCCGCTAAACTGTATCAAAAGGTAACCGAAAATCAACCACAGCATTTAGAGAAATAGTAAAACCTTGATTTTTCAATTAGAATACATCTTTTTAATTTCATAAAACGCTACGAAACTACTATGAGGCAAAATACGGCAATGTTTGAGGCAAAATACGGCAATTGGTGTCAGCAGTGGCAATACACGGTTTTGGTTAAATTACGTAACAAAGAAGATAGCGCATTGCGGAGAACAGACATAATTATGGATGCCAAAATCAGCGCGAACTGGTTTTCGACTTTGGATTTGAAGAGCTGATACTGCCAAATCGAAAGTTAAAAAAATTGACCACGAAATGATCACCCTTTCTGTTGGAACTTGTTGCGAAACAGCTTCTAGCTATTTATTTATTTATTGTTTATTTATTTATTCAAATCTCTAAGAGGCTACGTTAACATATCAATAACATGTTTTCCAACGATTGAAAAGACATGGACAAAGAACCAAACTGATGTTCATAATGGCTTCTAAGTATCCTAGGTATTGGTGAGTTGAAATACACAAGAGTACGCGCAAAGGGAGTTAGGAAAAGCGATTGAGTTCTAGCCGGGCGATCAGACACACATAAGAAATGACACACGCGAATGTTGGAAGAGAGTAAGTCATGATAAAGCTTATAAAGAAGACATTTATCAAGGAATATTCTGCGGGTAATCAGCAAATGGAGATTTAAGAAAAGCAGACGGTCATCATAAGGACGATAAGCAACATTAAACTTGTACAAAATGCACCGAGTAAACTTACGCTGAACGGATTCAACAGCATTAGACAGGTACACAAAACGTGAAGACCACACTTGGGAGCAATATTCAACAATGCTACGAACAAGATAAATAAAAAGACGAACACAAGGGTTGATGTTGGTTGCAAAGCGAGAGCAGCACAGAACGAAACTAGCTACGTTTGAAGACTTAGCAACAACAAAAGAAACATGCAGATCAAATTTTAACTTCGGATCAAAGATAATGCCAAGGTCTTTATGTTGATCTTCATGCTTCAAAAGACTATCACTCAAAAAATATTCAAAGGAAATGGGATTAGGCTTATTGAAAAAAGGCATCACAAAACACTTCGAAACATTCACCCGTATTGCGGATGTCGTGTCGACGAACGTCGTGTCGACGACCGTCACGTCACGTCGATCGAGAATCCCGATTGTGTAACTGCATCGACGTGACTCAGTAGGATTGCCACACTGATGTCAGTGTATGGGGAGTAAATTGTGAATTGATGCTCATGTAAATGAGTTATTTTACAATTGTGACTGAATTTTTCCTGTCAAACACGACATTGATGTAGTGAAATCCTTAAGGAAATGGAAGAAGTTTTTTATTTAGTAAACGAAATGAGTTTGTTAGACAATTTTTTTAATTCGGAGGAGGAAAGTGAGGAAGGAGCAGTGATTATAAATGGTTAATAACGCCATTGATATGGAAGATAATTTAGATGTCGTTTCTATAAGAGAAAGAACTTCGCAAACATTATAATGAGTAATAAAAAATTGCAACACTGTTTAACTTTTTTTTAATAGTTGTAAAACGGATGCTTGTGATGTAAGATAAGTAAAAGTAAAGAAAAATAAATCATTTGCCCAATTTTTAATCAAAAGTTACAAATATTCGTGTGACTCTGCACAATCAGTGCATTCATTTCTTTGTCCAATTTAAATAAACCGTGAGGTATTGCCCTAGGAACATAGCAGCAGACTTTCTGTCTTAAGTAATTGTATGATTTATCAATTTTGAAAAAATGAAAGTAACAAAATATGCATCACTAAAATAGTAGGCACTTATTTTAACATATAAATGATAGTTGAAAAGATATCGATCTTATGTAGACTCAAGCTTAAGTTTGAACACAATTTTTTTTATTTCTAACACACGTTTCAGTTTTAATTTTTCCACCAAAACTTTCCTTCTCCAATAAATATTTTTTTTTTTTAATTCGTATTTTTCTCGCTTTTATCTTAAATTTTCACTGCTGATCTTCAGTTGTTGTTTTTAAATAATTAAGTGTTTGTGGTATACCGTGCAGTTTCTTTTGTTTTGGCATTTATTTGCTACTGTAAGGCAAGATGTCTTTCCAGGAGTTGAATGCGCCTATTTTTCCTCAAACCTGTTTTCATTCGAACCTTACGTTGTCTTCGAGAAATTCCTGCATTATCGCCATTGCTTGTAAGTTCCGACACTTTCGACGTTGACGCTTTAGAATCTGTCTCGGCGATTGCTGAAACCGAGTTTCCGAACGATGAATTTTCCAAGGCCTTCAGATACTCCAGGTTGGACGAAATGGAGTCCTTAAATCCAAATTTGCATCCAGGAGGATTAAACGCTGCGTCCAAACTTAAGATGGATAGCACTCTGTCTTCTAAAGCAGAGAATAAATGCAATATATTTGGTCCACCCACGGTTGATTTTACTGACAATTTCCTCCTCGATACATTTAACTAAAATCCATACTTACATTTCTTTTCTTTTAACGTCTTTTGTGACGATTGATAATTGCAAATCAATTAAATACTACTAACGTTAATTACTACCGCCCGTACCCGTACCATTACCCCTCAAAACATAAGATTCTAAAAGAACGGCGTTCGTTCTTTTTTCAAATCTCCGACATACATTTTTCGCTTTCCTCCTTGTGTCACGGACTCTGCATTGATCGACGAAAACTGTCGATCGACGTGACAACTGTCGATGTAGATCGACATCCACAATCGCTTTTTCATGTGTCGACAGTAAATCGACGTCGGCGTGACGTGACGTGACATTCACAATCGGGGTGATTAATAGCCCGTTCACACTAGGCTCTAAATCAGGCGATTTCGATCAGCTGATCGCTTTAGAGCTAAATCAACTTAAATCTACCTGATTACCCATACATTTTTTTCGGCTTCCGACCGAGTTAATCAAGTAGATTTAGAGTTGATCAAGTACAAATCAGGTACTATTGTGAATTTTTCCCGGCTGAATTGTTCTCAGAGCGTGCTTAATTCCATCCGTGAGAGGGAGAGTAGATTTCAACGAAATGTCATTCGAATTTCGTTCAAAAATAGCAAAAATTGGACAAAAAAGGAAAATGTGAGTTGTACAAAATGAAAAGAAAATACTCTTGCATGTTTCTGCACCATTTTGAACAACTTTCATGAAAAAAAATTGTACACACAAATTCGAATGACAGTTCGCTCTCTAAATCTCCTCATTCTAAATCACTTCGGGTAGTGTGAACGCTTACTTGATTAACTTGACAGATTCTAAATCTACCTGATTTAGAAGTGTAGTGTGAACGGCATATAAGAGCAAGGGAATTCGCAGAGCACCAATCATTTAAAACGAAAAGATCCGATTGTAACTTACAACAATCAAATGTATTATTTTATGATGGAGATGATAGTCATATAAGTATATGAATCATAGAACTGGCTATTAGCAATGATGTACAACTTGAAAAATTGCCTAGTCACCTTACTGATCGCCTCCAACCCCTAGATAAATGCGTCTTTGGACCCGTCAAGACAGCCTGGAAGAGGGTTCTAGTCAACCATGGAAAAACCACAATGGGCAACGGCACCCCGCGTCAGGCAAAAGGAAAGTTTACTTCCCAGTAACTGGAAGAGTTTGATCATCGATAAAGTCTATGAACATTATGAATGGTTTCAGTTCTACGGGCTTACTCCTTTTGGATGAGACAAAGTTCCCAGAAGATCTATTTGAGGCACAATATTTGGCTCTTTAATAATGAAAATTGCATTTCAGCTATGAATGAAATGATGTTAGACAATGGATTTTTCAAAGCTGGTGAAATTATTCCTTCTAGTAATGATGAGGTCACCATAGTCCTAGATTTAAGTCTTAATAAAACAAGTGAGGCTGAAGAAATCTCTGGTAAAGCCAGGGATTCGGTGGAAATTTTTTCACAAAGAATATCAAAGGACACTCTTGTGAAGAAAGCGGGAACAGGAACGCGCTTCGAACATCACACATTTAGAGAAGTGCATACAACCAATAAAATTCTCGAATAGTTAAAAGAAGCTGACGAAAATAAGAACACGAAAAATTCATCAAGAAAGGAAAAATGCCAAGAAACCGAGAATCCAGGGAAGAGTAACGTGTAAAAGAAACTGGAGAAATCAGCGTGCATAGAAAGGAAAATGGAAGATGATAAAGACAGCGAAGAAGAACAGCTAGATCCAAGAAACTTGGCATCGGACGATGATGAAAACCTCGATGCTTGTCTTGCAGATCTTGAAAGCCAACAGTTGGGAGAAGTCACCTACTCGGAGCCCGCTAATGTTAATATCTAACCTGGAATGTAGGTATTAGCTGAATTAATGGGAGGTGCCCGACACAAAACCCGGCTCCGTTATGTCTGTCGGGTTGATGAAGTATCCCAAGCGAATGGCATCGAAGTAACTGGCCTGAAAAGTCTGGACATAAGCAAACCTGAATTTACAATCGTGAAGATCGACCAATTTTTAATTAATCTGCAGAAGGTCAACACCATTCTACCAAGTCCAAATATCGAAGAAAATGGACAGAAATTAGTCCGATTTTCAAGGAAACGTGAACTTAAAAAGAATTAAGCTGCTTCCTTTATTGATTTATTTATCATGAAGCTTGTTGTCCCAAAGATCCGAAAATCATAGATACACTATGGCAATTATCAATATAATCTAAAAGCTGAAGACATTACTGCTAGGCAGCGCAAGAAATGTTTCTCGATAGTTATGAATAACCGACAATAAAAGCAAATCCGTTTCAAATTCTTAGTATTTTAAAAATGTTGAATGACAATAAATGATTATTTATCGGCATGATTTGTTGTAGTATATAGTTGAAATTGGAAGCACATTGATATTCAAAGAACGTATAAGAGAGTTGTAGAGATCTTGTCTATTATAAATTGTTGGACGATCATTGAAAGTAGATAAACACTCAAAACAATCACGCAACCTCGCATAGTTAAATTAGACCACGCAAAAAACTGCTCCTCAAAATCAAACAACGATTCAATACTTAGAACAAAAATGCGTATTTATTACAAATATTATAATAAGTAAAAGTAGACCGTATCATTCGTACATTCTAAAAAATAATAATATTAATTTTATTTACATTTAAAATAAAAAAGAACTAACAATTACAGTACCTAAGATGGTTTCTTATTTAACTAAAACACCTATAACATGATTTGCTTTCATCAAACTTAATATAAAATAGTGATGTATGCGAGAATTTCGTTTTTTATTTTGCTTTGTGAATGAATCGATCGCGAGCATATATGGTTACAGGCACAGAAAGCCCGTTTCAGTACATACTTAGTTATCATAATTTTTTATTAAATCTTATAGTACTTACGAAACAACGTGCAAGCACCAAATTTCCAATCAGCTGGTTTTATTTTTTGAACTGGAAAATTTCATTTCTTAGCTTTCTTATCACTCCCGCAATAATTATAGCAAGTAGATCATATGTGAACTTAGCCCGAGAATTGAAATTATCTTTTTATTAACACTTTTACTCTATAAAAACGATAAAAAGATAGTTTCAGAACACATCAGCGTGATTACAACAAAAAAATTTGCAGTTCGTAATCCTTTGTTTCTTTCATATAACTAAAGTATGTAAATATTCACTATAATAACTTACGGCAATTAGAAATTTCGCAAAACTATATACAAGATAATGTTAAATAATTGTTTTTTTTTTATCAAACGAGTCGATGTTGACTTGATCATTTGGAAAGAGATGCGCGGGTTGTCTGCTTCTAAATTGAAGAGCAGGTGCAGCAGTTGCATCACTGGCAACAAAAATTTAAAACACTTCACATCCTATTGCTCGAAGTTGAGCATAAATACTTTGAAAACCATTCGGTTATATGATCGCGGTGGCTTTAGAACTCAGAATCAAATTATTTCGAAAGAGAGAAGCTGCTTGTTTATCGAGCTCAGTTGATATGTATTTTGAAAACTCTGAAAGTCCAGACATGTAAAAAGAATCTAACTGACATAAATAGTTAATCGCGATTCCATCACAAACAGAGCATATAAAGAGCATGCACATGAATTTATACAAACAATTTCATCTCTCTTACAGAATATTCACAATATTTTTCTTGATAAACGCTAAAATACACAAAAATCAAACGGCATACAGAAAAAGGATCATAAATCTTTTCCTTGCTCCAACTTTAATCAATAAATTCTCGGGAATTCGTGTTGGTTGTCCATAGCGTGGTCGTTGAGAGCCCAAAAATGTGTGGCATTATGGAAAAAGCATGAAGAGCGAATGTATGTGAGGTGGAAAGCGAAGAACCTACTCGAATCAGTACACCTAGATGCGCCTTAATGCGGCCATAGATATTGTCGCATTTTTTGCTTTCCTCGTTGGCTGGACAGACATGGGTGCGATTAGAATCTCCGACTGCGACGATGGTGAGTCCTCGCTATTGTTATCCTCTTCACCGACTTCCTGTTGGATTTCCAATTCAAATTTAAATAGCGGCGGTTGACCAGTCGCATTGCATCGTCAAATATTATGAGAATCGTTGTGTGTAGAAATGTCGATGATAGTTGCGGCAATAGTATGGTTAACCATGGAAAGAGAAATCAAAGAAATGATGTAGTTGCTTGTATTGCTTGCCGTTGGCTATTAGTACGACACGCATAATAGATATGAGAAAATGTTGCATTAAATTTAAATACATGAATATGAGTTTTCTGAATACAGCTTCGACAAATTAACAAATTATCTGGATTAAAAAAGGATTTTACGTTTCTGTGCTTAACTTCATAGCAATCACTCCATCTCGGTCATCCATAAGCAACCAAATGGTACTCAAAAGGCTCCGCTTGCGAAAAGTCAACACATGCATATATGTATAAAAATCATAGCTACATTTATACGTTTGATCCGAGATTATTATCAAATTGCAAAAAACATTTCTCATTTTTCCAAATATATAGACAGTTTCGCGGGATAGAGTGATTAATCCTAAATGAAAATAAATAGAAGCACATTTTGCTAGCTATTAATGGTTATCGCTAAAACAAAATACATACGCATCGAATAAAATAACTAATTTGAAATGATATAAGTGGAGTTTGCGAGATAGTTGTTCTAGCACATTTTGTCTACTCAATGTGAAAGGATTTGAACAGCAAGGATGTTTTTAAGTATGGTATCATTAACGTACATTTATGTTTGTACAGCTGGCTAACTTCATTTGTGAGAACTGCGATGCGGGCGTCAACGAGTTTGTACTACCAAATGGCGAGGTCATCATTGTTGAGACGGCTCGTTTAAGTTTGGAAGGCGTTTTATTGAATGAAAACGCTCGAGTAACCTGGAATGAAAATACTGAAATGGTTATTTACTTAATTTTTATTCATTCGAATTAAATCCTTGAATTATTAGATATTTACGATAGAGATAGAAAGTTGGAAATTACTTGGGCATAAGGATTGAGGAAAATTAAAGTGGAAATAAGCTTGAAAACTTTACTGAGCTATGCCACTACAAAGCTTTAAAAAAATCTGCTTAATTTTTTTGAAGTGCATTATTTTGCTTTTTTGGATTATAAAATGAAAAATATTAATTTTTTCACAGTTTTGCGAATGAAAAGGCACAGGTAATCCAGGCAGACATGAACAAAAATCATTTTCATGGATAAAAATAATATTACATAAGCTGTCTTGGCACAGATTTAAATCAATGCTAAAACTTTCGGCATTTATTTGCAACATTTAATATCAATCAACCTAGCATCGTTTCATGTTATATTCTAAATTTCTGGCATGGTATAATGAATTGTCGTGGTTTGCTTTAAGGCGATCATTTTTTGAACATGATATTGAGTTGATGGGTTCAATGTTTTCGTTTTGCGGCATTTTCAATTACTTTTTCAAGTGGTTCGCGAGTTATTTCGGCTATTTCCTGACGGAAGTTGGCTTAAAGTTCGGCAAAGACCCTTGGCTTGATGTAAACTTTAGACTTCAAGAAGCCAAACAAAAATCCAGCAGTGTCAAATTACTATTTTTGTTATATCAAACGACCAGGGAGTAATGGCTTCAATACACTGATTGTATTTTGAGTTAATTGGAGTAGAGCGCCATCCTGTTGAAAGCAGAAGTGTTTCATAACATTTTTTTTTTTTTCATTTATTAAATTCGTCTAATGCAGACTATACACATACAATAAAAATTAATTATTCTTATACAGAATTCGTTTAAGTGATGCTGTAGATAAATGAAAATCAAACTTATAATAAGCTTCGTTAAAGCATCTACTTATTGCAGTGACTGGTTCATTGCAACCATAATTGGTCCGATGTTGAGGGATCGACAAAAAGTTAAAAAATCTCTTAGGTTGAGCTTGAAAATTAAATCTTAGCTGTCGCGTATGTCTATGATATGCAAATGCAACTTCTTTATGATGCAGATCTCGTAATGTGGAAAAACGTTGATAGTCAGGTTCTGAGCGAGTCAGGCGAAACTTTTTCCAGGCTTTGTTTTTGGAATTTTTCAAATGGCAAAGCTGTGGAGACATCCAAGTAAAACGAACTTTGCTTTTAGTGAAGGCAGTTGGCACGCACCGTAAAAAACAGCTAAACAACCGAATGTGGAAATAGAACGTAGCTTTATCAGGATTAGGTTCCTGCAACACGGAGGACCAATCATAGTTAGCAAGCAAGTCACGTATTTGATCGACATTAGCTCGTCTAAAATTAAATTTAAGTTCAGATGTGCTCGATAATAAGTAATTGCTAGACTTTGGCTCGAAAATAATGTTGAGTGCACAATGATGCGCGGTTTCGTCGATGAGAGATGATGTGAGGGGTTTCGCCACAGTAGAAGAGGCATCAGTCGAAAAAATCAGGTCCAGCATTTTTCCATTTGTGTTCCGGATGCAATTGGCTTGAAACAAACCAAGTGATATAAATTCGTTTGCAATGTTGATGTCGTGTTGTCCGCCAATAGAAGTAGAGCTCGGAACTTCGAAAGTGCCGTCCGCTGAAGGGCACCAGTTTATTCTAGGTAGGTTGAAATCACCCATTAAGACGAAGTCGTCGTTATTGTCCGCAAGATCGCATATAAGCTGCATAATATGTATAAGCGAAGCATAAACATCATACGAAGAATTTGGTGGCGTGTAGTTGACACCAAACAATATTTTCTTTGACCTTAGTTCGACTTGGGCACAAATAAATTCATTATTTGTATGCGGTATTTCGATTAGAGATACTTTGAATTTTTTGTGAAACGCCAGAAGAACACCACCTCCGACAGGAGCGTCAGTAAGATCTCCATGTCTATCCCGGCGGAAAATAGTATGCTCCGAATTAAAAATTTCAGCATTGTGAATATTTGCACAAAGCCACGTTTCGGTGATCGCAATGACATCAAAAGCTTCAGAGTTCGACAGCTCATAGAACTTATTATAATATATATATAGATATAACATCATCAAATCAACATGAATTATACGCCAGAATGCGGTGTAAGGGAACGATGTCGATTTGATGTTTCGGAAACGTCTCAACACTTGCCCCAGTATTTTCATTGCATCGGCTCCGACTTCCTACGCCTGAAATCAGGGACAATACTAGCCAACCAAATTCTTTCGCACAAACTCTTAGTTGTGTTCTTTGCCTGTGCACTCTTGACTTTATGTTTTTTCTCCACGCACGTTGAGTTTTCATAATAGAGAAGTTATTTTGAATGTACAGCTGAAAAATTTCAGCACGTCCGAGTGGTGTGTACTTTTCCGTGGAAAAACCTCCTTGGACAGCAGTGTCATAAACGCAGTGTGTGACAGCTGTCAAACCAAATATATCAAAATTACAGTATTGTATAAATACAGTTGTGTTCACAAAAAGAGCCTAGTACTTTATTCCCTAGTACTTTACTCTATGCGTGATGCAAAACCGGCTGCGATCTATACCTTCAGATATCTTAGCATAACGGTATTTTCCAAGAGTGTGACAGTTGCAATGTTTTTTTTTCTAAAGCCATTTGTACTAGGGGTTGAAAGTAAAGATGTTCGTTGAAATAGTAGTCGGAGAAGAACTGTGCCGAAAATAATTATTTTTCATAGGTTTTGTTTTTTTTTTTGCTTTTTTGCTGGCATAGCAAAAGGTAAGAAAATTAATCATTTAAACGTTATTATTGATCCAAACTGTAAGAATTTCGTAATCCAAACTACAATTGTTGGTCGTTCTTTACAAACTACAATTGTTGGTCGTTTACACTACTCCATTGTTTCCTGCTACTGACTGCTTTTCCTTTGATTTCCCTGTCTGCCTCTCCTCAGTCGTAACTAACCCAGTAGAGGTTGAATTGCTTTTGTCCTCTCTTGACTCAAACTGTTCCCCGGGCCCGGATGGAATTCCAAATTTCTTTGTAAAAAATCTTGCATCTTCACTTTGCGTCCCTTTAGCAATCTTATTCAATGTCAGTCTCTGTGCTGGTCAATTTCCATCCTCTTGGAAGCTCGCTAACATTCTTCCCATTTTCAAATCGGGTGATCGGAACTTTGCCTCTAACTATCGCCCTATCTCCATTCTTCCTTGCCTTTCTAAAATTTTGTAACGCCTTGTTTACAATCGTATTTATGATTCCCTCTTTTGTGTCTTTGCAGCGCAACAACATGGTTTTGTAAAAGGCCGGAGCACCTCTACGAACCTTCTTGAGTTTACTCATGTAGTCGCTTCTGCAATTGACAGCAATAATCAAGTTGATGTCATTTATACTGATTTTGCCAAAGCTTTTGACACTGTCAATCATAAGCTGCTTCTTATCAAACTGAAGCATAATGGCATTCGTGAACCTTTGCTTTCCTGGATCTCTTCATTTTGAACTGATCGCACTTGTATTGTCTCCCTCTTTGGCTTCTCGTCCTCACCTTTCTCCCCTTCTTCTGGTGTTCCTCAAGGTTCCATCTTAGGACCACTTTTGTTCAATCTATTTATCAATGACCTTCCCACGGTTTTTAAGTCTTCATGTCTTCTATATGCAGATGATTTAAAAATCTTCCGAGTAATCAAAAATACTGATGACTCTCTCCTTCTTCAGGATGATTTGCATGCTCTCTCTGGTTGGTGTAACATTAACTGTTTGTCCCTTAATGTTTCCAAGTGTTTTTCTATGTCTTTTTCCCATAAGCTTCACACTCATGTCTTTCCTTATGCTATTGACGGTACTTTCCTTTCTTGTGTCGATCATTTCTCAGATCTTGGGGTCACATTTGATCGCAAACTGAAATTCGACGTTCATGTCCTTACTATCACTAGGAAAGCTTCTCGAATTGCTGGCTTCGTGGTTCGTTCCTGCCACAATTCATTTAGTATCTCTACTTGTGTCGACCTATTTATTACCCTAGTCCGTTCTGTACTTGAATACTGCAGTCAAGTGTGGTGTCCTCGTTTCAAATACCTCGCTGACGCTGTTGAATCAGTTCAGCGCAGGTTTACACGTACTTTACTTTTTAAATATAGTCTGCCGTATTTACCTTATAGTGAGCGTCTATCTCTTCTCAACATTCCTCTCCTTGAGCAGCGCAGAGTTTACTTGGATGAGTGTTTCCTGTTCAAAATCTGTCGCGGCTACCTTTCTTCCTCATTAGCATTTTTGTTCATTGAGCGGGACTCCGTAAGGCCAATCAGGTCCTCTATTTTATTTGAAGTGCCGTATGCTCGTACTGACTCTTTCTTCTACTCTCCCGTTTTGCGACTCTTACGCACTCACAATAGTCTTCAACTTGGTCCTCTTCCACAATCTATTGCCATTTTCAAAAATTTGGTTCGTAGTAAAATTTTCGATCCTA
Organism: Nemotelus pantherinus; assembly: GCA_963978885.1. NCBI lineage: Eukaryota > Metazoa > Arthropoda > Insecta > Diptera > Stratiomyidae > Nemotelus > Nemotelus pantherinus. Next base: position 61,214,915 of record OZ022263.1, read on the forward strand.
TTTAATTAGTTTTATTTTCTATTCTTGTTTATAATGGATTCTTTCTTTTCTTTTTCGCTCTACTTAATTTTACTTTCTTATTTATTACTTGAATTTTTTGTATATTTTTATTTTTATATATAGTTATATATTTTTCTGACTAGTTTAATTTTTCTATTTTCTTAATTTTCTTCTTCTTTTTTTTCAACTTCATTTAATTTACCACTTTAAATATTTGTTTTTTTTACATCCTTATATTTACTCATTTACTTACTATTTTTTACTGGGTCGATTTTATTGTAGAATTGGTCATTCGTGTTTGTAATGGATTTTTTTTTCTCATTTTTACTTTACCTAATTTTTTATTTTTAGTTTTTATTACTTTATTTTATTTTAACTTTAATTATTTTATATACTTATATTTATATATTATCATTTAGTTCTGGTTATTTTATTTTGTTCATGGTATCCAATCTGTAATTGGGCAGTCTTGCCTGTTGTATTGAATACGTACCAAATAAATAAAGGTTACATAAATAAATAAAGGTTCTGAACACAATGCAAAAGGGCAACTAGAGATAGAACAAAAAGGTTCAGTGGAAATATAAAACATCATTGGTTGCATCAATGGTTAGCAACGCTTTGAAACGGACAAATACAGTGGAAACGCTAAGGTCAAAGCGAGCAGCAAACGAAAAAAGCGGCCAGAAAAATAATGAACCTTGTCAAGTTGGGCTACAAGCCTTGATCCAGAAATATAAAAGAATACCTTCAGCTCGACATAAGCTCTATGGCAGCTAAAATGTTTTCAGAGGAGAATGTAACCAGAAGGCTCTAATTTGCAAAAAAAAAGCACGTGCATTGGCCTCAGGAAAAATGGAGAAATATTTTATGGAGAGATGAGAGCAAAATTATTCCTCAAATTGTCGGAAGTATATAAAACGACTGTTTACTATTAACCCTAGAATGATACGGTAAATTTTTGGATGATTTTAGGTACATGTTGTTACTAAAAAGAAGGCTTCAATAGTATTATGTACATTTTTTATTTTAGCACTAAACATACAAAGATTATATAGCTTCTAGCCTCATGGCAGTCAGAGTGGCCAACTGGCTGATGCGCGACGAAATATATACCGCATGTGAGTAAAAATTACTCATGGGTACCATTCCAAGGTTAATACAGTAAAGCACGGCGGTGGAAAATTGATGGATTCGGCTTGTTTTTCTAACTGTGATTTAGGACGAATTCATCGAGCAAAACCCGATTCCGATCGAAAGCAATATATAAAAATACTTGAGGCGATCATGCTGCTTTTTATCGTGGACGAATTACCCCGAAAATAGATTTACAAGTAGGTTAGTAACACCAAACACATAGACAAATAAAAACGCATGAAATCGACCATGGCCAAAACAAAAAGAATAGTTTGAAGTTGTTTTAGAGCCGACACTAGTTCCTAGAAAGTTTTTGCTTAGTATCTGGCGAGTTTCCGTATCTTAGTACCTCGCGCATCGAGTTTTCAATTGGCTTAGCTGGCTCGGAGTTAACCCAGCTCTAAGTATACACCTGAATCAAACGTGGGGAAAACTGAGGTGTTAATGTAATTATTTCATCTTCGCAGTAATTTCAATTGTAAAAATGGAATTCTACCAGTTCCAAAACTCAAAACCCGACACGGGTTATGGCGGGTTAATTTATTTCAAATCTTTTGTCATTGGCTGAATAATCCTTGGTCTCATGGAAATTTCACGTTCATTGGCTGACTTGGTAAATGTATGGTAAAAGCATGGTAAGTATGGTAAAATTTTAGGTAGATCTTGCTTTATAGAATTTCCTTTTTGGTTCTTTTAAATTATTAAAATATATCTGTTTTTGTAAGTTACTTCCACAGTTACAGTCGCTCACCAAAAACTTATTCTTTATAATGATTATCGTTTATCCATTACTTACGTACATTTTTCAATTAAAACATAATCTGTTGCTATGATTTTAATTAAAATCAAGGAATGATAAAACACATCACTTTCGCACGAAAGCATCTTGTTGAAAATTTTGCGAAAGCCAGGCATTTCTCAAAAGATTAACTTTAAATCTACGTTACCAGGAAACTAAACAGATCTGTGCTCACACAATAACCTTCATCGAATTTCAACCATAACCATTCAAGAACAAATATCAAGTTCAAAGTTTATATACACTTTTCAAATCCAAACAAATTTACCCTCTATACACTATCACAATAAGCTTAACAGACTAAATTCAATTGCAATGCCAAAGAAAATACCAATAACATTCCTATCGCCTGCTTAGGTGGTGTAATAGTACCGCCTACTAAAGTGGCAACCGAAAAAGGATTTGTTTAACTTTAGTATCTTCTAAAGCAATCGAAATGAACAGCAGCAACAGCAACTTTACAAAACATCATTTCATCGAAGCAATAGTGAAATTGAATGACTGTTTGACATTGACGACGACAAGGATGGCGTTGTAAGCTGCACTGTAAATACAACTCACACACGAGACTAAAAGTCGCAACACGAGCTCGGAGAACCAAGCCGAGGACGAAGGAAGGAAGGATACTGACTGATAGGTGGTGTAGGTGGTTAGCAATAGCTCGAACTGTTAAATTACCTTTAACCTAGTTTGTGTTGCAAATTTGAACGCTTTCGATAGTGTTCCAATATTGACATCACTGGTGTCGACACCCACTTCTGACGACGACAGCTGAAGCAATGACTTCTCCTGTAACGAAATGAAAATAGGAAAAATCAAAATGAAAAACTTTCTCTGTATTCATGTAGGTTGAAATGTGCGTGGCATATCGATAGACACAATATTCTTGATTCGATGACGGCTACGACGTCTACGACAACGAAACCAATGATAGTTGCTCACTCAACAGATCCTTGTAGTTAATAGTTGGATGACATAAGATTTTATGGTGGGATTTTCAATTGTATGTAAAAGTTTCTCTGTCTTTCGTGTAGAAACATTTTCCGGACATAGTTTCTTACAATCGGTGAAACACGATCGGATTCGACTTATGGGGAAAAGTTTAAAGTTTTGTTCGATAAATATACTGTCATATTGCGAATATGGGGTAAAAAAGTTTTTCGAATAATCAATTCTACGAAATTAATAAAATATGATTGTGGCTACAGAGTAAACTAAAATAATATTCGAAACTTATGTTGAAATGAGGATATCTATACAGGTAGTTCACATTTATTTCTATTAAACTCTAAAAAGTTTTTATTTGACATAAATACTAGAGTTAATAGTATCGATCTGGATAGATATCATAATAGATAGATATCATAATCAAAATAGCCAAACAAATATATCAATAAGTAATATGGATTATTTGACGCACGGTCATTAAATTTACAATACTAACTAGTCTAAGATTCTCTATCTTAGACTAGTTCCTAAGAATTTTATGGATACAATAAAACGATATGTATTTGTCTTCATTTTAAAAATATTCAATACAAATTATACGGATTTGGAGGTATATATCAAATTATATATAATTCCTATTTAAAACAAATATATGACATTAAACGCAAAAGGTGATATGAAATCATATAAGTAATAACAGACTTATGTTTTAATTCGAAACTTAGTGAATCAATGTAAAAATTTCATTCTGATTGCATTTCTTCTTCATTCGTTCATTTCAATAAAGCCCAGTTTAATGAAATTTCGTTCCAGTCTAAGATATTTTCATGAGCTGGACTTCACCATCAGCAAAAACACAACAAACAATTATATTCAGTATATTTATTCAGTAATCTATTAAAAGGTGGTTGACAATTGTTGCTTTTCCCAACTAGTGATAAAATATCATTCGTGCCATTGTACTATTTTTGTACTATTTTTGTACTATCAAGTGTTATTGTTCTATTTCTTGAAATTCCTGAGAATAAATAGCTTATAGCTTATTACAATTGTGAAAAATATAGGTCTGTTACTGAACGCTAAAGCCTGAATTCATGGAATGCATAAAAATTGTGCAGTCGTGGTTTTGACGTTGTGACATCGTAGAACTATATGGAAGAGAATTTCTTTCAATGCATCTATATAGGTCTGAATAATTAAAAAAAAAATTGCGTATCCGGTTCTATCTATAAAATGCACGAAATATATGTCACACGAAAAATACAAATAGTTCATAAGTAAAACATATGTATTAGACAATTGACAGGATAATCTAGTGATGTTATCTTGTTTAACAGTAGGCAACGAGCTCATTCCTGAAGATTGAAGATGGAAGTTCAGAGATACCATTTGATGGCAAAGGGGCGGGGGGACTTTTCGGAGCACACTTTTCCACCTATCCTGGAGTGTGGTAGATAAGTTTGCTTACATGTTTTTAACATAGAAAACATAGAAAAACAAACTCACAAATATTCCAAGTCGTAATCAAAATCGGATAATATTAACATGCCGTTGAGAAATTCGACACTGTTACTTACAAATGTTTAGATCAATATACCTCAAAAACGGTTATGGTTACAAGAAAGGAAAGAAAGGAAATTTTCTAAGCTACAAATCCGTCGTACATTGTTTTTCTGAAGACGTGACCGTTACTGAGATATTTGACCCCGTATAAAAAGTAACGCATCACTCGGATCGATGGGGACTTTTGACATTTTGTTTAACACGCCAATACCAAGGTTCACACCAAAATCCAGATTTCCCCTAATTTTTCCGAAGCACCATGTTAAATTTCCCTGTACTACTATAGCAACAGAGCATAGCTTCGAAGATGTGAAGTTTACATCCTACATTGTTAAGTATGGACTGTATGGTCACAAGATGACTGTATGGTTTTACAAAACGATCTCAACAGCCTACAGACTTGGTGCTAGCGAATCCAATCCCGGGATCCCGGGATCCCGGTCAATTTCTGGTCCCGAAAATCCCGGGATTGATGAGTTCTAATCCCGGGATTTTCGGGATCAGAAATTGGCTGGGATTTCGGGGCCGGGAGTCAAGCATTATCGGCAAACAAATTACAGCAAGACTCGAAAAGTGCAAATAGAATCCATATTTATGAGAAAACAATTAGCTCACATCAAAATGCGTAAAGAATAGAGCAAAATAAACCGATGTAACAGTTAACAAGAGAATACAAAGGGGTTTGTAAATAAATAAGTATGGACTGTTTCGCATTTAGTGCATTCGTTACATCGAATGATTTGAGGAAATTATTACTAGCGAATGCATACACAGATTTACCAAAATCCTTAACAACAATCAAAAAAAGGTTGTTGGCTATGCAAGCAGGATAAAGAAAATAAAAAATAAGATATAACAGGCTAGCATCTCAGGTGAACGGTTCAGTTTGATGTTTGATGAATGGACCTTGACTGCAAATAGGCGCTATATAATAATAAACATCTACTTAGTAAATTCTTACTGGAGCTTGGTGGGAGTAAGAATATCAATGACAGCTGGAAACTACCTAGATATGAGTTTAATGTTTCTCTAGGAAAAAAACATTGTTACCATCGTAACTGATGGGTCAAACGAAATGCGAAAAGAAGGCAGACTAGTTGGTACAGAGCAACATATTTGTTTGGCGCATAGCATCCACTTGGCAGTTTGCGATGTTCGCTATAATATGAGGTCCATTCCAGATTAAAGTGATTTCCCGATAGTCTGAACGACGACCACGAAGATTTGGATGGTCCTGAATCAGCTAACTACGTTGAAACCGGTCGCCTGCAAGACACGCTAGATCTGACGAAGGACATCAGCGCATGCATAAAGAAAGTTTGTTAGGTAGTTTTATATTTTAAAAAAGCTCCAACGAAAAATAATAACGATCTTTAAAACTATGTCGGGTCCGAGCAAGGCATTTAACTGTCTCCTTTAAATGGACTGTAAAACAAGATGAAATAGTCTCTTGACAATGCTCGAATAGTTTCCCATTTTGAAAAATAGTATACATTAATAGGCCTGCAATATTCAGAGCAACTAGAAGCAACAGAGTTTGATTCGATTCAGAAAATTATTGAAGTTTTACTCCCTGTAAAATTAGCTGTAACGGCCTTTAGTCGCAGACTTGCAAATTTATGCACTGCTAATACTTCATCAAGATTTGTATTTAGGCTGTTAGGAGAAAAACGGTCTATTCTTCTGAATGCTATGAAAATTGCAATATTGGACCGAATAAAAGAGCGTCAGTGTACCGAGCTATCTGGTATGCTAAGCTATCTCCAGAATCATCTTTGTACCAGCGAAAATTTACCAAGTGAAATAAAATCTCTATTTTTCAAACCAAGCAACGCAAATATTAAAAAAACATACTTCAATGATCTAGATGCTGAACCCTATGCTTGGTAGCCAAAGAAATGAAGAGAACCCAGTAGATACCCATATTCAATCAGAACAAGGTAGTCGTCAATTAACGCTACAAGAAGAGCTGCAAAAGTATGAAAATAATCAATCATGAAATGCCGCAAGAAACTAATCTAATTAAAACCATTGCAAAAGAAATGAATCTTTTCGAAAGTGGTGGCACTTGCATAGTTTGGAGCAGGCGTACCAATATTTCTCGACCGTTTCCGCGGTGTCCAACATCGGGAATAAATTTAGAAGCAGGCTTGGAGACGATACTTTAGATGCTTTGCTATTGCTTCAATGTTACTTCCGAAAAACCCAATGAACTTTGGCCGAATTTTTTATATGTTACTTTATTATGTATCTCAATTCTAAGACTTGTGTTTTGTTGTTGTGGTTTTTGGTCGGGATGTTTTGTTGTAATTTGTAATAGATGTAATTTTTAATATCTGTCTTCATACTGTCAACGTTTTGGATAATTAAAATTATTGTTTTTATTTGCATCAATAATATAAAAAAGTAATAATGCAATTTTTTATACAGTTTTGAGCTTACTTATTGTTGTAGTTTTGAAATGATGGCAAATAATATAATCTGTTTACTAGAAACTTGACTTATTTTGTTGTGTTGTATTATGAATTTCAAATCCCGGGATCCCGGGATTTGAGATTTTTTAATCCCGTAATCCCGGGATTGAAAATATGGTTCGGGATTGGAATCCCTACTTGGTGCGCTTCCAATGCTCTCACTTTGAACATCGCGAAATGTCACAAAATGTCTTTCTATTTGAAAATTTCACCTTTGATGTTCCCCTACTCTGTTTGTGGCTTTCCTCTTAATGTCGTTGATAATTTTAGAGATCTTGGCGTAATATTTGATCCTAAGCTCAAATTTGATAAGCATATTTCTTATATTACCGCCAGGGCCTCTAAACTATCCGGTTTTATTATTAGATCCTCTAAAGCTTTCGTTAATATTTCCACCTGTGTACACCTTTTCCTCTCCTTTGTACGTATTATCCTTGAATATTGCTGTCAAGTTTAGTGTCCTCGTTTTGTCTACGTTATTTTGTTATTTTGCGTTGGAGTCGGTTCAACGCAGATTTACTCGCACCCTGTTTTATAAATTTCAGCTTCCTTATCGTCCTTATAGTGGTCGTCTATCGTTCCTTCATATGCCTTCCCTCGAATCACGGAGACTGTTCCTGGATGAGTGCTTACTCTTCAAATTATTTCATAAGTTGGTAGATTCAGATATCAGCAGCTACGTTTCTGTCCGTGTTGCAGTGCATGGCACCCGCTCTTCGTTTGAGTTTAGTGTGCCATTTGCGCGCACTGATATCTTTTTTTATTCTCCGCTGTTGCGATTACTGAGGCAACATAATGATCTACAGTTTGGTCCTCTACCGCCGACATTATATGCATTTAAAACTTTTCTTAAACATAATGTTTTGCTTACTACTAGTTCAATGTAGTCTTTTTTTCTTTTTCTTTTTTTTCTCTATTTTTCTTATTTTGAATTTGTACTTTTTCACTTTGATTTTGTTTATTATTGTTCTTTATTTTGTACCATTATCATTTCATTATTATTTTGTTCATTTTTTCATTCTTTCGTTAGTGAATTATTTGTATTTTATATTTTCTATATTCAGTAATTGGATTTTATCTGTTGAATAATAGTAATAGTAAATAAATAAATAAATAAAACTACCAACAATAAAATAGCACAAGAAACCTGTAATGCTGTGTGTGTGTGTGTGTGTGTGTGTGTGTGTGTGTGTGTGTGTGTGTATGTCTCAAAGATTACATGAATAGAAGTACCACTGCGTCGGTTCATAAACCTCCTCTGCTCATGCTCCTAATTTTTTTGAATCTCTTATTTATGTTTATCTTAAAATATTTTTTTTCGACTATTCTCTATCGGCGAGACTCAGATTCTTCCGTTTTATCCCTTTTTGACTTATACTTTTATAAATTTAGTAAATATGCGAGTTTACCATCCAAATCATGTAACTGCTTGGGAAAGACTGACATATGTATGTTGCTCAATATGCTCTTTAAATGTGAAAACACATATTGACATGCTATTGACAGGTATTCAATAAAAATTAAGTCAATTTAATTTTCTTCAATATTTTTCCAATCAATATTATTGCTTCAACATACCTCAAACAATCAATATATTTACTAATATCGATATGGCGACATTATTGACCGTTTAAGGGAGACTAAGAGAAAATTTCCCGACCAACACAAAATGTCTTCGCTTCCCTACCCACCCTATACTCATGATTTGGTTCCAACGAACTTTAACCTTTTTCTGAAGATGAAAATCAATCTTGAAAAACGCCGTTTTGACAAAGAAACTATTTTGCAGGAGGCAATACATAGCTATTTGAAAAAAAACAGTCTGATAATTTTTTGATACTACCTCGTGTTTCTGAAAAATATCTGATTTGAAGATACTGATGCCTTTAAAATATTATAATAGCGATCGATAACATGACTTTATTTTCGAAAATCATCGGTCGATAGTCTTTTAAGGAGAACTCTAGGCTATCCACGACTCTTTCACGAAATTGAAATAGATTTAGCTTCGAAAGGTGAAATATAAGGGTTGAGCGCGTTGCTCGTACCCCGTCTTGGCCGTACCCTAAGTGTCCAAAAACGCTTTTGCGAATCTGCCTTTCTTTAATTGCAAAGATTCTGCACAATGATTTAAAACTATGTACAGTAGCATCAATTCAGTAGCCGAATGAGAACAGTACCGGCTGCTAATATGTGTGGTCCATAGTTCAAATTTAACCAGCAAATCTAGCCATCAGTTAACATGACCCTGCATAGGCACTTAAGTCAAATTAGAGGGTGAAGTAACTTGTGGAACTTTATATTGGAGAACTATACATTGATTATGAATGAAGTTTACATCAGATTCAACCCCTGGAAATGTTAAGGGTTGTGTAGGACTATTTTGTATTAATAATAGACAAATTTCTAATTTTCCGAAAGTAGAATCCGTAAAAGCATTGCTGCTGTATTCTGTCTGTCTAATACAACCTCGCACATTCCTGAACCTTTCTACCTGTACGCAAAAACTCAACCACGAATCTACCTACCGTATCAGTTCGACAAGCATTCTCCGCCATTTGTTTGCATAAGCTTCGCAAGTAAATGATTTTGTCAATTTCCTCGTCGCACATAATAAAGGCGTAAAGTTTCTCCTTGTTATCGTGATTGTGTCGACATGTAACGGCAAACGCTCGCGGGCTATCTTTTATATCGATAACAAGCTTTATTGTGTTCAATGGCATCAGTTTGATGTGTTTAAACGGTTTTGTAGCACTCGGCGATTTACCGCTATTGAATCCTTTCGAACGTTTCTTACACACCTCGATTGTATCGGTAAATAGATAGAGCATAAGTGAATTACCACGACCGCTCAATGCATCTGTTACTTCCGTAACTTCACATTTCGATACGAACTGACGATGCGACGATACAAGATGTGCCTGCAAGGAAAGAAGAAGAAAATTGAGAGTTTGAAGAGTTAAAATACAATTTGTAAGCAATTGGTGCAGTAGGTAAAGGGTGGAAATTTGATATATATTTTTATAGTGATAAGAAAGAACTTGATTTTGGTGCTGAGATTGTTTTTTTTATATAAAAATTTCTTATTTACTTTAAAGTATACAAGAATCAAAAGTCATCAGAATTTGTTATTTTATAAATCATATTGTAATACGTATACAATGCTAAATATTTCTCATTTTACACTTCCAGTAAATAACATAAACCTTTCAAACCATTTATAATCAATTTACTCGATAGTCGAAAGTGTGTCCAATGTAGTTCGCTATCAGTGCCCATTGAATCTGTTGTTCGTTCACTATCAGTTTCCATGGTATCTGTCCTCTTTTGCGCGTGATGAAAATTGACTGGGTTTTGTCTAAGCTAATCTTAACCTTCCATTTGTAGAAGTGCAGAATTGCAGTGATGGCTTCAGCTTGCAGGCCCATGTGGAAGTTGGATATACCATCGACGAATAGTGATAGTTTAGCTACGGGCAATTTAAGGATATCTGCAGTGTATATATTAGACAATAAGGGGATAGTGGCGATTCCTGCGGAACTCCAGCTGTAATTCGCCTCTCGGATGAGAAATGTGTGTCAATTCTGAGACAAAATTTGTCGACCTAAAAACAGATTCAATAATCTAAGTCAGTGGAAGTGATAATCGGAGCTCATGCACTTCGCAAATTAATTCTGCATGCCAGACATTGTCGAAGGCCTTCGCTACGTCAAACATTACTAGACCAGTTGATTTTGTATGGCTGTTCTATTCCAGACGATTTCCGTCGATTAATCTGTTCACCAGAATTTTCACTTTCCCAGTGACCTTACCTATTCTACCTTCCGAGGTTCAGAACTGAGATGACGTGACCGCTCGTTCGATGTAGTCATTACATCCTAGGTTGTTCTCAGATGAGATGTTCTTCTGAGATTGTGTCTAGACATAAAAGTGCCCGGCAAAGAAGACTCTGCCTTCGTCATCCAAGAGTGCACCAAGTTCTTCAATGATCTTTGCGGGCGGTGATCTGAAACTAATGCGAACTCGAAGAAGCTCGTTTGCACTTTTATAGCAGTAGTTTCCATTCATCTGAGGCTGGGAGTATGGACAAGACGATGGGTGGTGTTGCTTCTCATGAAGATTGCAGTGCTTCTTTTAAGGACCGTTTCTTGTAATGCCATAGTACCAATTTTGAATTGAAACAAAGTTAATGGGGCTCATTTGCATTTATTCCGTGGTATATTTGGATAGTTTCGCCTAGTGAACATACTTTGATCTACTTTTGTACACTCAACTCACCTTCATACATGTCTTTTATTACATGTATGAGGTTGTTCTTGTATGATGGCGAAGAACTGGCCCATATTTTAGGAAGCGGTTGGATTTGTTAGGTTCTGTTGAGGGGTTCGTGAAACTTTAGCTGGGGTAATGATTAAGCTTTGGGGGATGAAGTTGGATTTCTAATTGCCACTTGTAAAAATTATTTTCTCTAATTCTTTGAGTTGCGTGGGCTGCCTCCATAGCCTGTAGGATATTCGCTTCCGCAGTTAACACATTTTGGCTTTTCTTCATTCGATTTTTTACAGTCTAAGAAGTGATAGAGTCCGATGCATTTGACACAACGACCCTGAACATGACGGTTGCTGGCAGAGCGTTCAAAATGCTGGCAGTTGTTTCACTGGCAGTGTCCGCCTCCCAAATGTCATGCCTTGAATTCGAAAATTAGATGGCAGATGACCTGCATATTGTATAACTTTTCTTACTTTCTGTTATGAAGAACTTTCAAAAGATTTGAGGGACTTGATTTAATTTTAAGGAAAAACGTTTCGATGTAGTGGAAGCCCTAATATTCTAGGTCTTCTTATACTTGCTCTGGCGCTAAACCGTAGAGGCCTCCGATTATAATATAGTACGTGTGGTACAGCACCATCAGTTCAGTCATGATTCCCGTAGTCAGAGAGTGACCTGAATTCTTAAATATACTCTTTTCAGCACTTCAAATTTAGCGTTCCGTTCTTTGAGGAGTCGATCCATCGCAGTCCATTGGTGTGGCTGGCGTAAGATGATGAGAACTGGTTTAATTGTTGGCGGCTCAGCGTCGTTAGTTGTCAGTAATGCAGCTTAAGTCGCTTTTGTCGTATTTTGTTTTTAGGCTGAATGGGTTTTTATTTGGGGTTGTATTGCTTTTGTACAGTTTGTAGATTTGGGTTCTCTTTTCATATGCATACATGAAGGAGAGAGAATTTAAGAGATTTCTGTGCCCTTGAGACAGCGGGGTCCTGCTGTGTGTTATTATTTTCCGTATGTTCTAAGTCAGGTGCCATTTCGACATCTTTGCGATGGCTATCATTTTCTGATGTCACCTCTTCGAGAAGCGGAGAACTGTTTTCCCCTGACTTTCGTGACTTTTGACCTGTAATAATTCTTTTAACGCACACGATTTCGTAAAGGATTTTTCAAACTGTGTTTCTCATCTCTAATTCTGTTAAATAGCCTTCACTTGGATTTTTTGGTGGAAAAAGGTTCAAATTATTGAGCTTGAATGGATCTGCTTGAGTGACAAAGAACACATTGTTTTCGCCAAGTCCAATGCTATGGACGTATTCTTTTGCAAAATGAATCGATGTACCAGATAAATAGGGATTAGTATGCAACTGAAATCAGTATTCTACGTCAAACTGTTTGTAATCGTTAAAAAAAGGCGAGATCAACAAAAGTTTTCACATAAAACTTTCAAATTCAAAGGATATATAGATTAAAACCTGAATTAAATTGCCCCCAGCAGATATCAAACTGCTATAGGTTTTGCAATGTAGAGGAAACTTAACTTGCATCTTTAAATAAATTCAGTTAAACCTTTATACGTTGGCTAGAAGTTTATACTATCTTATTTATACTATATATTATATATCACAGCTTAGTATTAAGAAAAGCGCCAATGAGATATGAACAAATTTGTTGTTATTATCAACCTCAGCACCAAATAATATTTATTTGTTTTTCCAACTACATTCAGTGGAAATTGATTGATTTTTTTGATTTATTTGGAAGTCAATTATTCATTATTTTATTTCAAATGGACACGAATTCTTTTATTCATTTGTTAATAAAATATTGTGAAAAATGCATTTATACAACTCAGAATAAATCATTCTATAAACAAATTAGTAGCTGCCAGGAAATCAGTGAAATATTTTTCACCTCACTTAAGGTTTTCAATACAAAAACAGTACAATGGCTGCAATTTTTGCGTAAAAGCTGACCTCGTCAAAGTAATAGGTGAATGAATACTGCAAAGTTGATTAAATTCATTTTTTTCGTAAACTCGATAGGCTTTGTAACCGCATGATTTCACGTCCATTACGATAGCCAATACTGATATGCATGGACTCTTATAGTGAACTAAAATCGAGCAGCTTAATATATCACATGAAAAGCACATACCAGCAAAATACTACCATGAAATTCTACATTCTGCACGAACAATAAAAACTCAAATGAACAATCGTAAAAATTTATTGCCGTGTACTTTAATGCTTGGTGCTGCTTTCATGCAGTGTATTGTGTGAAAATAAAAAATGGCTCCCTTTTTACCACTTATAAAATATGTACTCGTATTGTATGAACAACAACGCTTTCCCAAAGAGTAACAAAGTATTGCTGCTGGACCGATAAAAATCATCGCGCTTACATTCGCGAAAACGAGTCTTAAATTTCTAGAAGAAATGCAAAATACAGGAGAATGTACAATTTATGCAAATGCAATCGATAAAAATTGCAAGAATTTTTTTTAAAAAAAGTTGCAAAATTGGAAAACTGATACGGCTAATATGATTCTGGTAACATTTTAAAGCGAACTATGTTCTCGAATTGCATCGCAAGTATTTTGGCAAAAAAACTTATGCTACTATAATCATCCTGCAATTATAAATACCATGGGGAACTACTTATGAACTTCTTGGCACATTTCACCAATAATTACATTCGTTATCAAATAATATGCAGTTTTCAATGAAACTATTCAAAAAAATAATCAAACCTTTCCCAACTTATTCCTCCTCTCACACAGAATCCACCTGTTAAAACCAACATTTATCGACACAACCATTAAATCATAAACGACTCGGCCAAATAACCATAATATTGGCAACAAAATCTCATAAACCTATTTTTTAAATTCGAACATCACTCTAATACAACAATGAAATAAAACAGTATTCTTCAATGCTATCATAGCTTTTTTCGTCATTATCTTACCGGACATCCGTCAATATCGTTAAATATATCGAACATCGCCAGTTGACCTTCCGTTTTACGTTTATCCTCATTTATATGTGCCATTACGTCCTTAATGGACCTTAACGCTTCCTCTAATTTCTTATTGTCCGGATTGTTCTTGTTAGTGTGCTTTAGAATATCTGCAAAAACCAAAAGAGATATAGAGAATATTGAGAGTTCTCAAGTTAGAACTAGAAGATGAACATCAGTAGCAACACGGTGATGGTGGTATTAACAGCAACAGTCAGTCAATGAGTCAGGATGGTATAAAAATCAAAGCAGGGTTGTGAGAAAATTATTGTTCACATTATGTAAGTAAATTGGATGTTAAAACGAAAATTGGTCTTTTATAGCAAATTCAATGCTCATTTCTGTTCTGTGTTTCATGGGTCATTTTATGGCAAATGGACATGCAAGATTAGATAATTTAGTCCAGTCCTTGGCAATGGCTGGAAAGGAATTCGGAGTCTGAGTGATATTGGAGGAAACGAATGGCATTTTATTTTGATGCCATAATAGGCAAATTAGAGACATCAATGATGCTATTATGCGTGTTTCGGAAAATTAGGACATTATCATTATTGGGAGAAGTTCATCGACAGGAATATAAATAGCTCGGACTGACTGATGGACTGAAATACTTTAAGTACATAAGTTACATACCGTTTAGTAATAAACTAATACTAGGTAATCGTTGAACTGGTCGTATCATAAGGTCTTGTAAACTTTGTCGACCGCACTCAGGTTTGGCTTGATTGATTTTCAAAAATGCATGAAATCGTGGATTTTGTGTATCACATAATATGAGCGTTTCTTTCATTTGTTCGAAGAAATTCACGTATGGCGGATAGGCTTTCATTAAATCGTCCCTATGATCTAAAATGATTTGTCCTATTAAACATTCTTCACTCCATTTTGTTTGTAGTTCTCTGAAAAAAAGAGATAAGAATATAAATCAATATTACTAATTCGATTTATTAAAAAAAATTGTTAAATATTTTTATGTTGTTATCTAAAGTTGGAAGTATATTTCTGTGACGTTTGGTAAACATATGATAATTGCAAAAGAATAAATTTCAAGTAATCTGAAAAATTGACGGTAGATCCGAATTATTCTTTAAAAAAAAGGGCTTATAGAATTTATTTATTTATTATGCTAAGGTTTCACAATTGGGGTGATACTGGCGCGACTCTGCATCTTATATAATTTTCTAACATCGACTTCGACGACATTGGGTGGTTATCATTTGAATTTATATTTGTGTACCTTAGCCTAGTTAAGGTACATTATAAAAAATATGGTGTCTAGATTCCAAACGAATTAAAATATTTATTCAAAGGCAGTAATTTTGCGCATTATCTTCCCGAACACTCTACTCAACTCTAACACACTCTCTTCCCGAATAATAAAATAGATAGTTTGCGCATTTGCAGCTGTGAAGCTATGATAGTTGAAGTTAAAACCTGATTACCTAAAAAAAAACTCAGAGCACCTTAAGTAAAAGCAGCAGGATTTTAAAATATAAGTTCATTTTCGCAAATGAGCTTTACTGTAATCTCATGAAGCTTATTTCTTCCGAGCGTCCCTTGGGCTGTGAATAATTGACACAGCCACTACCATGATTGTTATATTTCAGCTCCGATGAAAATGTGTAAGGCGCTTTAAGAAGCAAGCCGTTTATTTGATTATTGTTGTAAGAATAAAATCAGGTAAATGAGGTATTGTAGTGCGTTCATTTAATTTATTAAGTTCATTTACCGGCGAAACAAAATCTGTGTTTTGGCTACCAATTATCTTCATTGGCTGCTTAGTTTAAAACGATACAAGCCTGAGGATAAAGTATCCTATCTTTGAACTTCTGGTGTCTCATAATAAACTTTGATGTTTATTTAATGAAATTGAATTTATCGTGGCATTGATTCGCTGCATAATCATCGCACCGTTACTTTCATCGATTAAAATTTTTATATTTTCCTGATTTTCCACCAAATCTTCTTGTGAAGCGATAGTCGGAAGAGATAGACTAGATATCGTTATTTCGTCTTTCGTATACTTTGTTTTCGTTAAAAATGACCTGTTTCATTCAAAGAGCAAGCAAAATTTATCTTCCACATGTGTTTTCTTTTATATTTATGGCATCGAGAAAAATTATGTTTTTATTGATAGCGCAGCCGGATCTTGCCCGCATACAGCGATAAACTAGTTAATTTATCAACATACAGTGGTGGTCAAAAATATAAATGCATACCTGCATTTCCCAGCAAACAGCTGTTTTTTACAGCTTTCAATACCACGCAGGTAGTGATATCTATTGCAATGATAACGTGGAGTATGTTGGAAACATCCATGACCAGTCTGTTTAATTATTTGTTTACAGCGAGTCGACAGTGAGTCTACCAAACATTCACAGCTTTCTTTTGGTACTAATTTCCACTTTCTCTTAATTGCGGTCCACAGTTCGGCTTTATTTCGTGGTTGCTGTGGATAAACCTTATCCTTTATTTGTTTTCATAAATTCTCAATAGGATTGAGGTCCGGGGACTGTGCTGGTCAATCGAGAAGTGAAATTTGTTTACGCTGTATCCAATCTTTTATTATCCTCGCAATACGCATCGGGTCGTTATTCTGATGTCCATTGGGGTGGCATATTCTCTATTGCAAAAGGTAACATGTTGATCTCCAAGATCTCCATATTTCCCTCTTTTGTCATAATGTCTTCAATAAAATATATTGGGCCTACGCCGTGCCATGAAATGAAGCCCATACCATAATGCTTCCTCCTCAATGTCTTTTTGGTGTATTGCTGATCAAAGGCTTTGTTGGGGAGACGCCTCACATACTCCTTTCTGTCTGATCTAAAGACATTAAATTTACATTCGTCACTCCATAGAAGGATATTACGCTACTTTTTCTTCCCATCTTCTCTGCTCCAGTATAAATGTGTCTTTGCAAAATCTAGTCGACTCGTTATATTTTTTATTTGAGCAGAAGTACTTTTCTAGGTAGTCGAGAGGGAAGATTGGCCACTGCTAATCTTCGACGAAATGTTTTTGCGCTAACATCAGCATTCGTTTCCCGGGAGAATCATAGAAAAATATGCAAATGGATTTTTTTACAAGTTCGCACGGTTTTCCGATCCAATGCTGGGTTCGTTTTTCTTGGTCGCCCCCGATTTTCTTGATTATCTTTTTTCTTTAGAGCATTTCGCATCATTCCCAAGGAGCAGTGAGCAACTTGCGCTATCTGACGGAGAGAGTAATCGTCATCCCTAAGACGTTGAATCTCAATCTTCTTCTCTGGCGAATAGAGCTTATGTCGCCCCATGTTTGAACTATAATGTGATTGAAGAGTTGGGGAATTTTGCGCTACTTTGAAGAATTTGTATTTAACTTATCTCAAGAAAGAAATTAGAGAACAGGAATTAGACAAAAAAATACTTATTTAACAAACTGTATTTATTATTTTGTCCAACGCGAAGTTAACCCATTAAGCAACAGAGTCAGACTGATTTGTGTAAAAGTACCGTAGGATTTCGTTCTTTGCTTTGAGAACCTTTTACGGACTTTTACTATCATTCCTGTAGGTGGCACTACTTGCAATGTATTGAAGGTTATCAGAAACAGCTGTTTGCCGGGAAATGCAACGGTGTATTTAATTTTTTGGCCACCAGTGTATATGCGACGAGCTAATGCATTGATCTACCAAGAAGAATTCAGTTTTTCCATTCTTAGACATTAAGATTTCTTAACTTCTAAGATAGAAATCGCAATTTAATTTTTTAGGAAGCGTAATCTAATTTTCGAATTTAGTTTTAAAAAGAGATTTTGTCAATTATCATATATTTTTAACTGCAACTTTTCCTGCAGCTTTCTACATATAGAGCAGAAAATGTCGATCAAAAACGATAGTAACTGCTCTCTTTTTAAACTAAAATAAAATCAACAATAAGTTCTTAATAATCGTTTATATAAGACTAAAAGGTGGCCGAAGAACCTTCTGCTGTATGAGGGTCGGGACTGAGTAGAGACATGAGAACGGACTGATACGACCACTTGGGCGTACAGGTGGCTCTAATGAACCATTTATGCGCCCCGCGAAAATAGCGTGTCAACGACAGCTCATTGATGCGCTTTTTAATTATGTAGGCCTCCCAGCGAATACAAGAGGCTAGATGTAAGACCCAGGATAAGGAATTAGGTCTAATTAGGCTAAGTTAGTTTTAGTTAGGTATAAGTTAGACTTAAGTCATAGCGTAAGGTAGATTTTAAGTGGCTATTGCTAGGATAATCCCAGCCACTCTACACGGCTGGGTATGATAGTTAGCGTGTAAGATTAAAAGAAAATTAAAAAAATAAACATAAAAAAAATAAAAATATCAAGAGCCAGCAGGCCAAAATATTATAGCTGCTAGTTAGTAATTTTTTTATTGTAAATAGTACTTAGATTAATAATGTTTAAAAAAAAAACTAAAAATAAAATCTTTTCTTTTCTAAATCTAATAATCGTTTATACTTACTTCAATCGTTCCAACATATGCCGGTGTACTTCATGAATTGGCAGGAAATTACTGAAAATCGCTCTCACTTCAGATTTATTCAGCAGAGCATCACTGGTTTCAGCCTTTTCTTCTAACGGGATTTTAAAGAGCTGCAAAGATGATCCGAATAAATACCAATGGACTATATCCTGACATTTCGCAAGAAATTCAACACGATAAACATACAGGTTGTCTTCTCTGTATTTCGTGTTTCGAAATGTGCACATTGAGAAAAATAAACTTACGTTAACAATAGTATCCAATATTCCTACATAGTTGGATTCAGTATGATAGAAATCCATAAAATGATTATATCGCATCGATTTATTCTTTGGAGTTGCTTCGACAACGACATCATTCTCAGGTATCACTTTATTATTGCC
This sequence comes from Nemotelus pantherinus, assembly GCA_963978885.1. Lineage (NCBI taxonomy): Eukaryota > Metazoa > Arthropoda > Insecta > Diptera > Stratiomyidae > Nemotelus > Nemotelus pantherinus. Next base: position 61,234,014 of record OZ022263.1, read on the forward strand.
GCCAGCCGGGTCATGTTTATCCGGACTGGCCGTACAGTCCAGGAAGCTTCCCGAAACGGATAATAGTCCAGCATCTGATACAGATGAACGTCGTTTGCCCGAGCCGAGGGGTGTACCTTCCGTTTGGATACGTTGCGAGAAACGTTTACGTTTTCGCTTATTAAAGCTAATGGGTAATGAATCACGACGATCTGTCCCCGGTGTGTTGGCAATGCTATCCAGATACTGTTGAAAATATAGAGATATTGTTATAGAAATCCGAAAAACGGTCCAACAAACGAAAGAATGAATGTGGTGTGTGAGGAAATGAGAACGAATAGGAAAACAAGAAGACGATTTTCGAAAATCGAATGTTATAGTATTTTCGGTCGAAATGGTAGTTGTGATAGTATTCCATTGTAATAACATCATTAAGGGAATTCAGGATCTTTGAAGGAATTCTATTGATACTGCGATTTGTCGTTGATAATGAATGGATGTTTACTTTTCAGTTTGGTCCCAGGTGATTTTCATTCAGATAAAACAATATGGTTTGAGGAAAATATTTCCTTCAGTTGGAACAAAGCTTTACTGAGTTTTCATGGAATTTTCACGATTGATTATACAATTAAATACGCCAAGGATTGCATTTTGTAATGTTTTTTTAATAGTACATTTTTTCTATTTTATATTAATTCTTACTGATTTCACACTTAAATCGCAGTATCTTCAAATTTCCAAAAAAAAACAGCAGATCTTCTGTATTATACTTACATCACCGAAAAGATAGTCAGCTTCATCCGCATAGCCATTTTGTATCGTATACCAGAACCAGTCCGATTTTACAATGTGAGTTTTATTATTTTTAGGTTCTGGTTTTGCCTGAGTAAAATGCTCGTCAACGACCTAAGAGATGAATTGATGGAAGATATAATATATTATTATTTAGTTTGTTTTACATTCAAATTGTTTTCTATTTTGACAGCTATGCAGTTAATTAGTATTGAGCTGAAAATGTAATTTGTATTTGATAGTTGCTTGTTAGATAAATTTTATGGTTTGAAGGATATTGCTTTTGAAAATGTGCTCATTTTGATGGTTAACTTTATTTTTGATTTGAATGATTTTTGAAATTAAACAGAATATATATTTTCCTAAAAACAAAAATCACCTTAGTTTTGACAAAACAGTATACAACACACAGAGCTAATTTCAAAGCCCTATATAGAGGGTTCTTTTTTTAAGACTATTCAATGCTGAAAACGGACTACGAAAATATATATGTATCTCTTTAATGCAATAACTTTCTACTAGGTACTAAACAATGTGATACCGAAACGAACCATCTATGGAAAAATGCTTCATAAAGTTGGATTGAGGTGATTTGCTGTAGTAAATGAGTAGTTTTAACTTTCCACAATTTCACATTAGCTTTGTCTGTACAAATTGAGTATTTTCTGCACAAATGGATGCCTAAAATGTAGCATTTTGTTCTTATTTAAAGTCCGTCAGAGTAAGTGGAAGTCGACTACTTAGGCCCGAGGTCGAGTCAAACGCGGTTCACTGTAATTGCAAAAGCGCACAATAAATTTCATTAAAATTTGTAATATTTGTTTTTTTAGATTGATTGCTTTACCACGACTAGGGGTTTATTTTATTTAAAAAAATGTTATCTTGAAAATCTGTAGTTGTGGGGGGAAAAAATTTCTTTTACAATCATATCCGTTTCAAATAAGTTCTGTTTCCGAGTTAATTTGTGTTTATGTTGCTAGCACCTTGTCTTTTTTTTTGTTTTTATTCGATCCATTCCAAAAAAAGAATCGAACTGAGGAACTATAGAGTTAAGAAGAAGTTACACTGAAAGAAAAACTCTTGGTTGGTTCAACTATTTTTAATAGTATTGCAACGATTCATTCAAAATCGTTAAACGAACTACGGAAAATAGTTATTTTTATTATGTTAATATAGTTAATTTAACGATATAAAAGTAGTTGGCTCTGGTTGTACAAAATATATCGCAACGTTCATGAAATCAACTGTTTTAATTGTTTCATAACCACGAAAATTAGTTGATAAATAGATTTTTTGCACCACGGACGTTGTTTATCAACCACGCGTCATGGTGCATAAAAGTAATCAACTATTTTTTTATGGTTGTTTTAACCATAGCCCGTAGTTGACGCAAAAACAACTAAGGAAAATGGTTGATTATACCAAGATTTTTCTTTCAGTGTACATCTAAAGTCCGCAGTGCGACCTGCAACTCCAGCAACTTGTCATCTAAGTCGTCATCATCCCAAAGGAAAATTCCTGAATATTTTTTGTTTTGGAGATGGATAATTTTTGTTATATGATAGACCTACAACACTTCTAACTTTCTGAGCGTTTTGGTGTTGTGTAATGCCGGGTTTCCACCAAAGAGACAATTTGAAAAACAGGTTTGTTTTCAAAAAACAAAACAAAATACCTGTTTTGTTTTTTGAAAACAGTTATGTTTTTTGTAAACAGACTGTTTCAACTGAACAGACAGGTTTTGTTTTCAGTTCTGTTTATCCTGTGTCCGAGAAATGCCTGAAGACGGTGATTTTATAATTAACTGTGATTTTTTTTTATAAATGATATTAAAAAAGAAAAAAACCGAGATATTGGGCCAATTCTCAATTAAAAAGGAGACTTGATTATAGCACGGAAGAATTATTGGAAGATTTATCTACTGACGACGTGGGCTTAAATGGAGAAATGAGATCATCGTGACTACTTTTTTTGAGCTCATTATAACAGTTTACACAAATATGAAAAATTCTTCAGTTAACACAAATATGAAATACACAGGAATACAAATTTAAAACCAAATTTAAAACAAATTTAAAAACCAAAGTACATTAATCGATATACTGAGTGTTCTCGCAGAAAACAAATGCATGTTTCAACCAAATAGACACAAAAATTGCGAACAAACATGTTTTCCTTTGATCTTACCGACTCGCGATGGGAAGGTGTTTTGTTTACTAAAACAGTTTTCAGAGACAAAAATGTTCTCGAAACTGTTCAATTTTTACAAAACATTCGTGTTTTTGTTCAGAAAAACATTTTTTGTCCGTGTTTCTTGTTTTGTCTCTTTGGTGGAAACACGGCATAAGAGGAGGGCTACTGATATTTCATTCGGAATGGTAAATTGAGTCGACTCAGCAGTTCAATTTCTTCCCCACTGTCAAGTTTTTGAAGAAAACCATGTTCGAAAGAGCTATTGACGGTCAAAGGAAGAAATTTGAACCCTAAAAAAGAAATGGAAAAAGAAATTTGATTTCCAGCTTTTTATTCATATAGCTGTACTTCTTTTTTAAGTGAAAGTATTTGACATAAACTTGCGATTAGTTTATTCGGTCAGGGCGATTGAAAGATACCATCCTGGGGCATAATTTATTGTCATAATGAATTTGGCTCCTCTTTTACCCAAAATTCTCACACATAAGGAAGTGCACCAAAAACATAGCAACAAAGAGCCAGGAAAAGTATAAACCACAGTGAGAGAGGCAATTGAAGAAGCCAATGAGCCTGGCAATTGCTAAGTTTTCTGAGAATCGAATATTTTTTTACCTATACAGATGAGTAAAAATGTTTTTTTTTTCAATTAGGTGTTAGTGGGGCATGACAAAAGAGATACTATGTCTGTTTAAATGACATTGTTGCTTAAACAAGTGCGAAAACGGAAAGATTGCCTTTATATATATTCTCGAAATATTGCCGAAGGAAAGACAAAAGAAACAGTTCTGTATATAGACGAATCATTAATACAGACTGTATCCACTGCAAACTTTAGAGTACCAATTTATATTTTTCAGAGCAAACACTCTTTTTTGTTTTCAGTTAATATGAGTGGAATACATTTGGATTCGTAAAATATTGAATTTTATATAATAATTTTATAATTTTGCATTTACAGTTACACCAAATTCCTTGGAGATGGAGAATCTAAATACTTTAAAGCTGTTTCTGAAATATATAGCCATATATAGCCCAATGTACCCGATCTCTAAATTGAAATGCGTTGCTCTTGAGTAAGTCTTCTTCTAAGATAAAGGTGTAATATTTATGGAAACATAAATATTCACATCTTCAAAGGATAAATGAATGCAGCTTCGAATCATTAAAACTATTCGTCTATCTGATGTCACAAATGGCAGTGACAATAGCTACGACGAAAAAATCCATATAGAGCTGCTGCTAGTTATTAAACTTGGAATGATGGCTACTTGAAGATCAGGAGCTTGGTTTCATGAATTCGTCTCTTTTGGTTGTTGTACAGGATACTTCTAACAATAATGCAGAAAATAGCCGGGGGTTGAAATGCTGAAAGATAAGTTTATAATCGCAAAATCCAAGGGGGCTTGGCAAGTGATAGGGAGGGTTAGTTGGACCAGCAGACATTCTAAATCCTATTCAAACATTCAAGTGCTTGATTGACTTCAACGTGATGTAGGTTGCTGATCGCAGATGGCGAGATACTCAGATCTGCAGGGTAACCAGGATCATGTGAGGGTTATAAAACCTCAGAGCTACCAAATATCTACTTCAATTAACCCAAACTGACTGCAAACGGCTGGTCAGAAACTGCGACCATTAAGGCGGCTTTAGATATGCGGTGTTTGTCAAATACCGAGCACCTAGTTTGGCAAACTTCGCATGTGTGGTTGGGTTGCTCGCCTAGTGCTTGCCCTAGGCCAAGCACGAATATTCGGGTGCTCGCTATTCCTGTAGTTTGTCGAACTTTCAACTCACATCAAAGTAGACGAGCACTGTGTGGGATCCCCGCAGCTCGTTCATCTTCCAGTTTTGGCGAACATTCGGCAATGCCCGAATGTCTAATTCACTGTGCTTGTCATTCCGCAAGCACCAAGCCAAATTACTTGACTAGGTGTTCGGTATTTGGCGAATAGGAGGTGTTTGACAAACACCGCATATCTAAAGCCGCCTTTAGCCAATGATACCTGTAGGATATGTCAGCAACCAGGTGCCTCAGAGACATTTCAGTAAATCCTGTTGACACTGTTCGGCACTGAGAAAGAGTAGACAGCAGTGCTTCGGTGAGTCCTGGCTGATGGACATTACACACGTGACAGAGTAGAGGTTAAACGGCATACACCAATGCTCAAAAAGGTCTGTGGCGTTCGATGGCCACTTGACCTATGCGCTTACCTTACCTGCAAATCGCTAAGGAACAATGCCCTTATACGTGATTTTGTGTCGGCCAGGAAAATTTAACCTAACCTAATTGAATATTTTTTGAAACCTGTATACCGGGAAACGATAGATGATTGAAAGTTACTTATTGCAATTAGTGCACGAGGACCTAAGGCCTGTTGTTTACCTTTTGAAAAAAGTGAATACTATGTGAAAAAGGCGAGTGTGAAATGGTTCCTGTATATTTGTGCAGTTCTGTTGAAAAGATCGGAATCTTTTGCTTTATTTAAAGACGATTATAGCCGATATGTTACTGTATAATTTTTTGAAGAAAAAGAGTGATGTCCTTGATTCATTTGGAGAGTATATTCGAAAAGAAAACATCGAAAGTGGTGACGCTATAAATGTGATTCGTTTTGACAAGTTTCATAACAAAAACCTAGAAGCTATGTTTGCAGAACATCTAATCGTTCATCGAACAACGGTGCCATATTCACCATTTGTGGCACTTGTGGAAGCTGTGAGAACTATGTTTCATACAAAAAAGTTACCATTACGTCTGAAGGCAGAAGCAATCAACTAAGGTGTATTTGTAGTAAACCGTTCTCAGTTAGCGAAAAGAAAAATTCGAGTGAGCTCCGGCGTAACGAACACTACTTATTTGACTTCACGAGTCTGAAAATTTCTAGAGTCGAGAGTTACATACATATAAAAAAGAAAAAGCGGCAAAAGCTGGTTATGAAATCTTAAAAGACGTTGTTTGTCTAAGATCTGTAACATTGCCTTTATAATTTGGATTCATGTGCAGAAGAAAGTGGACACTAGTCACGACGTGTTCTTCAATACATCAGAAAAGAACTGTAAATGCGCTGTAGGAGCTTATAATAAAGCCATAGTACTGTTGAAGACTCATAGCGAACGTTCGCGGTCCTAGTGCGAGTAAACGCAAACTGCTTATGCATACCCCTACCGCCTTAAAATATGCAAAGTACGGAACTAGGATGGCGAGCGTTCAACGCAGAGGGTCGCTACGAATCACCAGCAGCTACCGTACGGTATCAGGTAACATGGTGTTGTTCATAGCCGGGGTAATCACAGTCGATTTATTGGCGAACGAGCGCAAGGAGATCTTTCGGAATAGCTCAGAAGTTGGAAGAGAGATAGCAACCGCTCAAGCACGAATGCGAACGCTTGAGATTTTGGAAGAACGCTGGGCTACGAGCACAAAAGGAGCCTAAATGACTAGGCTGATAAAATCAATTTTTTCACGGTGAAATAAATTTCTACCTGTGACAATTTCTATCATGTCATGGCTACTTGAAGAAATACCTTCATAGAATGGAAAAAGTCAGGACAGAATACTGCAAATACTGCATTAAAAAAATTGATGATGCACTGCATACTTTCTTCAAGTACCTGCGCTTCCGAGGAGAACGGGAGGCGCTACGGTCTGCAATCGGCCCTGCGACGCCGGAGACGATTATCGAGCCAATGTTGCATTCAGAAGACGCTTGGGTACGTGTCTCAGTATATGTAGAGACGGTATTGCGGCTGAAAAGAGAAGAGGGTTGCTTAACGGACTTCTCTTGACAGAACGCAAGTAGTCCTGTGGGCACATGATAGGTGCTAGTAGCACAGCCGAGTCGAAAGCGGGTCCGACCCGGATTCCTGAGGTCAGCGGGTGATATTTTTTAGTGAGCAGAACCTCACATAATCCTGCATCTTTTGCAGGATACCTATGAAGGTTTTTCGATACCCGTTCAAAAAAAATAAAAAAATTGTTGAAGACTTGGAATGGGAGCGATATTGTTTCCAGAATCAGCGCTGATGATGAAAAGGAATAGAATGGCATCGATGCTACGACAAAGAAGTCAATCGGTGTCCTCGATGATGATAAAGCAAACTCTGAAAGTGCAACGAAACACGCTTGCGATGATCAAGAAGTAAGTCATGCTCAAAAGAGGAATCAATAGTGCGTCCTAGATATAACTTGCGGAACCGAAAAAGGAACCAGCCTTGTGTAAATGATTATGCTGTTTTTTTTCAGAATATTTGGAATCGAACTGCTACGAGCAAACCTTGAATTGGGAGGTACTGGCGAATGGAAATTATTCATGAAGAAAGGGATAGACGCATTAAACAAAAATACCTAGGAGTTGTGCTAATTAAAAAATAAAATTCAACTTTTAAGTAACACAGAACGAAGAAGAATTTAAGTTGCATTCGTAATTAAAAAGTTTACTTAGGAAAAGGCATAGACTATGGTGAAACATTCTGTCTTGTGGATCGTTTCAGTTCTTTTATGGCTGTATAACCATAGTAACCACGAAATCAAATTTTTCAAAACAATTCCACAAAAAACTGCCATTTTGAACGGGCTCTGGAAAGAGGAGATTTACACGGTGCAGCCACAGGGATTTGAAGATAGATCAAATCGAGTTTGCTAGTCAAAAATAAGCCTCTATGGACTAAAACAAAGAAGAGTGAACAAGAAAGATAATTTTAGAAGTTTGACATGTAGGATGCCAAAACTGTTACAACACCTGCAGTAGCAACAATTTACGTTGAAGGAAACAACAACTTGAAGAAATTTGATTACTCTTTTCATGACGCTCTTGGTTAGACTACATTAGCTTAGCAATTGGAAGCATACCTGACGTTACTTTCACTATTGAAGTGGCAAATCGACATCTACAAAGTTCTACAATGGGCTATATAAAAGCGACAAAAGCGTATGACATAATATTTGATGCCAATAATAATTTAATTTTGAATGGTGCCAGTGCTAATGTGGAGGCAATTCCGTTACAAGAAACTTAGTGACTGGGTGTGTTTTCCGACTGTGCAACTCTCTTATGTCCTGATATTTTCAATGGCAGAAGTGTGTTGCAGTGTCAACCACTGAATCTGAACATATTACAGCGTCACAAGGCGTAAATGAACTTGTCTAGTTTAAGAGATTAATCAGCGACGTATTGGGTCAACAACACAAATCTCCGACGTAATCGATTGATAATCAAAATGCTGCGCGGGTTGTCAAGAATCTAGAATTGCATAAACGTGGACGTCATGTATCATTTTGTTCGCGAGCAATATGAGGAAGGACATTTTGACATAAGACATGTGCCAGCTGAAGACCGACTTGCGGATGTTTACGATGAATTTAATAACAAACAATATTTCCAATGGATTCTAAATAAATTAAAAACGTCCTAAGTGCTCTTCGACAAACTAACAATATCAAGTTATTCCAATACACTCTAGGCTTTGACAATGAAAAACACCCACACAAAATCAACAAAATGTAAATGATCCTTCAAGTTTCTTACAAATCATTTTCCAATTTTCAATTATTCCACTTTTTCTTGAATAAAAATAACAATAAACCAAGAAAAACAAAGCCAAAAACACTTTTTGCATTTCAATCATCAATTCATTCACTGACAAATATCAAATTAATTCTTATTTGGCAATTTCAAAATTTGCACGTGCCGATTTGTAAACATTAATTTCTCTTTGACTCTCTCTGAAAAAGTTCAAAATTCAAATAGTCATCGGGTACAGGACATCTCTATACTCATTCTTACATAAATATCTACAGTTATTTTCGTGCTTTTCAGCAGTTCGTGATTTTATTGAAATCCAGTCGAATCCTATTCATATCCATAAAGTCCAATAAATAACTTGTTCCAGCGAAAAAAAAAATATAAAAAGAAGATGGAAAGGAAGGGAGAAAAAAGAGACCCAGCGACACATGCAAAAATAAAAATGGGCCGAACTGGACTACTGTTCATAGTGGAAGGCAGGATAGAATGGAAGAAATGATGTAAAGTGCTGCGAGGCTAGAATTGGATTGTTGGATTTCAACTAAATCATATAAACACAGGGTAGCTTTTGTCGGAGGTCTATTTTCGATGTAACAAAATTTTATATGAATGATCGAGTTGATTTTTTCGTGGCATTTTTGCATTTTTTCGTTTTTTGAACATTTATGTTCGGTTAGAGTACATCGAATCTGATTGTAGAATCTCAACCTACTTTAGGTAGTAATGAGCCAATGAGTGTGATTCTTACGTTATCAGAGCATTAACTAAAGTAAAACATCGTCGGAGTGGTTGGCGAAGATTTTAGTTGTCATATCAAAACCTAGTTATAATTGAGAAAAAGCTGTCATTTTTCAAGTCGCAAGGCGATGTAATTTATGTCCCGATTTTTGTTGTTGCTTTAATTAACTTTTTGACTTTGCAGAGGTATTGGATACAATATTATCGATTTGGTTGTCTAGTCAACTTTCCCTAATCAAGTTACATACTAGTAAACTCATTAAGGCCCCTAAAGTTCAAACTTTTTGAGTACCCTCTGTCATTATGTAACATCTACTCACCCATTTTCCAACACATGAAATAGCTAGGATAAAAATTTCCGATAAAGTCACGTTCGTCATTTAATTCTTTTTTTACGTACAAAAATGTACAGAATATTTTATAAGGGCTCGACTTTCATAGAATACTGTGACCATTATTATTTTTAACTCAATTTATTTGGCTCGTGAGAATTGTATGTTGACAGAAAGATGGACGTCGAAGATTGTTTTGTTTCTGATATAGCAAAGCTTGTCTCCGCAATCAGTGCGTTACGAAATCGAACGGACAAGGTCTCTTTGGTGCGAATATTTCCGAAAAGAAGCGGTTCTTCACATATCCATACATAAGAATTGATTTTGTATCTAGCATCTATATACATATCAAAACTCAATTATACATAAAACTTATATAAAAAGTATTCTGTCTGTGTATAAATCTGTCGGAAAAATCCATTCAGAATTTATAACTCATTCCCATTCTTCATTCGCTATTATAATTGACAATTCACTCTTTTCACATTTTTGCTCGTATTTACAAATGGAAAATTGCTTTTCGGGATTTTCAGAGATTTATGTTTCCACACGAAGTATTCATCCCGCATTCGCATCGCCGGAAATGTTGTAATGTGGTTGCGGCGATGGCAGGAACAATACGCGTCGAGTGGAAGGAGGCAATCGCTTGTGGAAAAGACACCTCTTGCATCAATTTGACTGTTTGTGTGAAAAGTCGATTTTTTCGTCGTGCCGTTTCTGGCAATTTCATTGTCATTCGTAAAAGCCTCGTCCACCTTTTCTCTCAGCTCAGCTCAGATTGTCACAATTCAATTTGCGGTTCTGAGGAAAAAAAAGGTCGCGTTTGCCAGCATATTGTTGGAAAATTACCACTAAATTGTTAATTGAATGAATAAAATATAATAAATTGATTATGGTTACAGAATGACATTGAGGTTTTATTTTCGATTGTTTTATTTTATTTTATTTATTTCGTGACATTGTTCAGAAATTCAGTATGAACAAATTGAATAGTATAGTAGAATACGAGGGGAGGTGTGTATTTACACCAATTAGTGTGAAAAAGATAGTTTTAATCAAGTGGCTAACTATTATGACAGGATGTATAGATTATTGTTTTTGGTTGTTTTTAAACTAAAGATTTTTTCGAAAAAAGTAAAATGCATACTCTTATTTTACAATTTTTTTACAATTACAAATGGAACTACATGTGAATGTTTTTGAGTATTTTATTTTTAGAGTATTTTATTAAATTTCTATGTCTACGTAGAGTCTATGAAACACAGTGGATAGAACACTGACTCGAAGTGTGAATGGTTGTCAGGCCAGTCTTAAACAATCGTATCTGGCGAAACCTGATTTGTATTAGAAGATAAGTAAATCGCGTACTAATCGCACCACACTTGAGGTACATAGTCAATTGTGAAATGAAGTCTCTGCTTGTTTAATTCCTTAAAGACTCGAAATTAGTCGTGATTGATCAACTGTGCTTTTACGAGAGTATTTTGTCCTAAAAATAATTTAATTCTAGTTTACACCTGAATCGATTCTTATGCTATCAAATCACTGCCAGACTTCAATGTCTAAAAATGCAGCAACTGTGAAGGATGTGATGCTGCCAACTACGCAGTATGCTTTTTCTATTGAACAATCTTTCCGTTTAGTACTTGCGAAACGATAAACCTTAAGCATTCAAAATATTAATAAAACCTTCTAATTTTATAGAATCTAAAGCAACTTGATTAGAAAAGATTATTTTTAAATAAACAACTGGTCATTTAATTTATACGCAATCTTGCATTAGATGCAATCTCCTTTTCAACTAATACTGAAATCGAGGCTCATTTTTATACGCCCAGTAAATAATGGAAAAAACTCGGGCTTGCTAAGGAAGTTGGTGCGTCCTTTTCATTAGCTTCTTAAATCCGTTTCAGACCTTTGAAAGTTCAGACCCTCTGACTATCGTCATTGTTTGTTAATTTTAAGGTAAAATGTTGCGTTATCGCATTACTCTATGAAAACTAGGATAGGCAAGGCAAATGTGACTATTTTGGTATCTTAATATGTCTAATGAGCTGCTCAAGTGTCTGCCAGTTGTGTCAAAAAGTTCAACTATTCTGCACCAAATTATTTTTTATATCTCAACTCAGTGTGGATGTCGGTCTTTTTAACATGTCTCGGAATTGTGAAAATCATTAATAAGGCAATATTTTGACTTATTTGTTTGTCCGAAGGCTTTTATACAGTAGTTGTGGTCTAATAGCTTGCTCCTATAAGAGCTCGTTTTGTCATATTGAGGTTTTTGGAACTGAAAAATGGGTTAAGGGAATTGATAGTGTTCTTATAGTTACTTGCTAATTGGCAATGTATCGTGTCTATTTAAATTTCCTGTCGATCTTTTGCCATTCTCTAGATTCTCTGTCGACCGTTAACATACGGAGCCTCTGTTTTCTTTTCCCAGTGTAAAGAGAGCCTGCATTTTTTGTGTAAAAATGTTTATTTTTCACTTATTAGAATATTCTAAAAAATTTATTCTATTCTAAAATTTGATGCGACAGCCAGTGCCTACTTTGGCGAACAAAATACGCATGTATTTAAGAAACAGAGATTAAACAGAGATATGGTTATCCTATTGGATCGGGGGATGTATGCGGTGTACTAATTGTACACAATGGACGAGAGATGTGAACCTTGGGGGACACCAGCTTGGATGTGGCGATCGATGAAGAGATGATTGTCTATTTTAAAAGTTCTCCCTTGCATAGAGGAACTAATAAGCTGGGAGTGAGATTGAGGAAAATTTAGATTATTGAGTTTGACAATTAGTCCTGCGAGGATACTTTTTTGAAAATTTTTGCTACATCGAATGTAACCAGACTTTTTGATTGTTCTATTAAGACCTGTTCTCATGTGTTGGGCTACTCTAATTAGTTGTAGCAAGGTAGAGTGTTGCGACTTGTAGCCAAATTGTTCTTCTGGCAGGAAGCTATGAAGGTGGACTATTTCCTTAGCACGGGAGAGGAAAATGTGAAAATGGTGAAAGGAATCGAGTTATTCTTTGTAGTAACATAGTTTGTTCAAAGCGACATCTTCAGAGCGATCCTTGTCGTCAAAATCGTCCTCCGAAGAACTATTTTTTTGAAATTGTAGCTCAAGCGCGTCAGTAAATGCTTCGAATTTATTAGATTTGTTGGATTTCAGGCCCTTTGCACCATGAATAGGAAGCATGATTATTTTTGTTCCAATCCTGGTGCTCCTAGCGCGTTTCCTGACTTGATTTCTTCTCCAAATGAGAATCTTGGCGGAGTTCGAGAGCTCGTAAGGGTCGTGTTTATCCTTAATTAGAGGTTTAGACGTGCATTTGTCTAGTGCTTGAGTAGTGCTCCTGGGCAAAATTTCTATTGAATATACGATGTCACAGGCTGTCAGGTGAATTGAAGCTACTGTCATTAGGCATGGTGATACGAAATGCTAACCAATTGGTACATGATTTTTTTCCAGAAGAGCCGCAATTTGATTGATTTTGAAGACGTCCTGAATTCATGCTTTGTTTTGTGTCATGTTTTTTTTTTGGAAAGTTATGAGATATTTCAAAACCTTTTATGTGGCTGAGCATTCGGTCGAACTGAGTGGGCTCATCTGAAATGTAAAGGCAGGATGGGAGCCCGGCTACTAATGCGTATAATTATTTTCCCAGTAAAATTTTTTGACTGATTCCCAGAAGCGATTTCCTGAGTTGAGATCTCCGCAATGAAAAATAAGGTCTTTGAAGTGTAAAAAGTGCACGAAGGTTTTCCGTCAAATGCTGTGCATTAGGCATTTGGCACTTACTATAAGAAGAAACAGTAGTGAAATGGAGAAAACTGTTTTGAATTTTAATTGCTGCAGCTTTATTAGCCTTAAGGATTGAGATGTGGATGATTGATGAAAGCGTGATGATATACGTCCCTCCTTACGAAAATTGTTGTGCTTCCTCCCCTGCCTGTTTACCTATCATTTCTGTGAATATTATGATTGGAAATTTGATTCTGAGTAGGCAGGTTTTTTTTCATGAGTATGATGTCAATCCTACAACTAATAAGGAGTTCTTTTGGGTAAATGGAAAGAATTTCCATGATTGCTAGAAACTGTTTGGAGATCTAGAGTTGCTTGGAGATTTAGTTATGTTTTTAGAAGTAGACGGTGGTCGGGCTATTTGAGCGATAGTTTTCTTGGTATTTTTAGTTTTTTTTTTGGGACAACCCCAATAGCTTGCGGGATGATTTTCATTAGAGTTGAGAAACTTAGGTTTTTTTTTACAGAGTTTGTGGTGATGAAGATGATCACCCTTCATGCAACAGAACTATGCGTAGTGGTGAAATTGTTCGCAATTGAGGCATAGGCCAGCTCTTTTTTTCTAAACTTCGGCTTGGTAGACTAGATGGCAGATTGACCTCTTTTGAGTTGAGTTGTTTCTCTTCTGAAAAGTAATACGTGTAGGTACTGGACTTTTAGTTCAGTGAAGATCTTGATAATCTCTCTGTGGTCGTTTGGTGACTTTGGCATAATTTGAATGCCCCAATATGCACTTTTTGCTGAGACAAACTCGGCGTGACTTTGTTTCCGTACTAATCCTGGCTCTTCAGGTTGGCGAATTATGATTGGAACTGCCTTCGGAGCTGTTTGTGAACTTCAATTGGAACAAAGGTCTGGGGTTTAGATTTGGATACAGTGGTTTGTGGCGAAGTTGAAGACTTGGGGGTGTTTTGTTTCCTGGACTTACTGATAGAATTTAGTTAAAGATATTTCTCGCTTGCTAATGATTTTTGCATAAGAAGCTACCTTTTTTATATTATTCTGGGGTTTAGTCAGTTAATGTTTCGGGGGACTTCTACAGATAGTTCGTGGTTTTCCAGAATAACTGACATGTTAGAAGAGATATTTCTTCCGAGCTGGAAGTATTGTCAAAGCTTGATATACTGGCTTCTTTAGTATAGATTTAGATTTCATTGTGGCGGCGATGACTGATGATGTATTATACATCAAAGCGTAAGGATATTTTTGCTTTGGTATTTGTTTGTGTTAAGGAGTGTTGCCCCACACATTTTTAGTGGGTTTCCGGTTCCTAGGCGCATGCAGGTAAATATCATCGACGGATCTAAATAATTCTTTTCGTGGCCAATTTTACTCGGACTTTAGTTTACAGTCTTTGTTGAAGTCGGCTTTCTAGTGGGTATTTGCAGTGGCTATGGTTTAAGATCAACCTGTTTGTAAATCAGATGATGACAAAAGAGATTTCTAAACATCGCTGATTAGAGATCCATACAAGTTTTTTTTTATTTCGCTGTAGAATCGCACTTCAGACCGTATGCGGAAGCTGGCTTACTCTAACAGTATACACTTTATAATTAGAGCTAAAATAAAATTAGAATAAATGCAGATAATAGCAAAAGGCATACAATTTACAAAACCCAGCGAACTGTTTCAATGATAACCGAATCCACTTTACATATCCCTATAAGGCGTTAGAAAGCGACACCGCCTTCGAAAATATAAACTAAGCTCAAATTCTATAGACGCATCGGCCGTGCGAGTGCGTTGACTTGAGCTATATTCATACGAATGTAATCTAAGACAATTTCATTTGGATTCAGCCACCTTTTCAAACAACCATAATACTCGATTTGAACACTCTGTTAATAAAAAGGTGACAGTTTTCTGATGGAATTATAAGTATTGTGACGTGAAGCGAATGAGAGAGTACTTAAATATCAAAGTCTAGACAAAACGAACATTCGCTGTAAAGTCTAGACCGTAAAAGTCTATGTCACATTAAATATGAATAATTGGCGGATGTATACATTCGACTCAAATATACTTTCGCCATCCTTTTGTAGTATTCCAAGTAACAATATCAAAGAAATATGGAGCTCTTGAATATTATTATGCTTTGTAGGCAGCTTAATGGATGTTGTAGTGGTGGTTGCTGAAAATTTCATTTCCATATTTGTGGCAAAAGATGAAAAATCGTTACAGTATTGGAGATATATTTTTCTTAACTGTAGAAAAATGTTGCATGAACGTAGAGCGAAAAAAATTTGAAATATTTAAAATTTTTCAATATTTTATAAACAAAGGGACAAATTGATAAGCTTTTTTTACTTAACGTTTGAACACAAAGCTTGAATAGCCAAGTAAGTAGAACACCGGCTGCTGGCGAGTGTAGTCCTGAATTCAAATCCAGTTATGATCTCACACCGGGCTTTGAATTAACGTAGCTCTAAGTAGGCGTCTGTATCAAATCGGGAGAGACATACAGAAATCAAAATTTCTTACTCGTATATATTGATTGAGAATGAAGTCCCTACCAGCTTCGACCTCAGACTCGTAAACTACTGGAACTATTTTACTTGTACGCAGTTAGAATTTTTATAAAATAGATTTTTTATTTTTTGCATTTTCGGAATGTATATTAAACTTATAATATTCCATGAAAATTTCAAATCGATCCGACAAGTGTTTTCCGAGACATAAGCATATTTGTAATCCGTTTAGTTAGAAAGTAGGCGGAGTACAGACCGTAGTAGCAGCTGCTCATTTCTTTCTTTGTATTCTTAGGTATAAACATGATTATCTGTCTTTACCACCTGATGTTGCTGAAGCTATATTTCCAATTTATATAGACCTCTGTGATAAAAAATTATTGGAAAGATGTGCTAGTGGTTTTACGCAAAACAACAATGGGAGCTACAATCAGTTGATAAGGAAAATAGCTCCGAAAATCGTCCCAGGTGGTTCAAAAATTTTTGACATAGCAGCTTACATCGCTGCCGGGATCTTCAATGAAAGTATAACGTCAATTTTACATTACATGAATGCAATGGGACTATCAATTGGGCCCAATGCCCATGCCTATGTCGAGAAAGAGGATGCAGAGCGGGTCACGATCTCTGACTCGAGAGTGCATGGGAGTACGTGAGAGGGAAGAATGGAAGAACATCAAATCGAAGTATTAGAAGCTGCTGATGCTACAAAGGGTACTTCATTTATTTATTTATTTATTTATTTATTTACATATTCAACAGATAAAAATCCAATAACTGAATATAGAAACATATAATATATACAAAAAATCTACTAATGAATGAATGTAAAATAGAGAGCACAAAATAATAATAATAAAAAGATCAAATATCATAAACAAAGTCAAGGTGAAAATGAATAAATTCAAAATTAAGAAAAATAAGAAAGAAAAAAAAACTACAATGAAAAAGAGATAGAAAAAAAAATGTAAGCATATATATAGAACAAATAGAATGTCGAAATAAGAAAATCAAAATTAAAATTCATGTATCATATGAGCAAGGAAAAAAGATAAAAACGTATTAAATAGAAAAAGTAACGACTTTATCCTTTAAAATGATTTTGAAACGAGACAAGGTCGGTGGCAGAGAACTAGTCCGAGTGCATTATGCTGCCTAGGTATACGTAACAGCGGTGAAAAGTAGTACGTGTCAGTCCGCGCAAAAGGAACATTAAATGTTAACGTGGATCTATTTGACCGATCCGTAACACGAACGGAAACCTGGTTACAGAGGTCAGATGGGACAAGTTGACGCTGCCGTTTGAACAGAAGGCATTCATCGAGAAAAAGTCTGCGAAATTTCAGGGATGGTATTTGCAGCATGGTAAGTCTCGCACTATACCCACAGTAAGCAAAATTGAATTTGAAAAGAAGAGAGCGGGTGACCTGCGTTGTACAGATTCAACCGCATCAATCAAATATTGAAAATGTGGACACCAAATTTGACAACAGTATTCGAGGATACTGCGGACAAAGGAGACAAACAAGTGTACACAAGTAGAGATATCAGTAAAATATTTAGAAGATCTCAGTATAAAACCCGAAAGTCTGGACGCTTTGGAGGTTATGTGCAAGATATGTTTATCAAATAAAAGTTTAGAGTCAAAAATTACTCCGAGGTCTTTAAAATTTAAAACGACTTTGAGAGAGGCTCCAGAAACGTAGTAAGAAAATACTAGTGGGTAAGTTTTACGCGTGAATGACATTTGGCGACATTTTAAAACATGCAAAGTAAGATGATTTGCATTACACCAGTTGATAAGAGTGAGCAGGTCATTCTGAAGCTGTAAGCAGTCTCCGAATGTATCGATTACTCTGAATATTTTTAGATCGTCTGCATATAGAAGAGAAAAAGAGTTTAGCAGACCCGGGAGATCATTAATGAAAATTAAGAATAATAAGGGGCCAAGGATCGAACCCTGTGGAACACCTGAGGAGGGATAGAAGGGAGTAGACGAACAGGAATTCACCGTAACAACACAAGTACGCTCATGAATGTAGGTAGAAAACCAGGAAAGCAGCGGACCATGAAAACCATATTTCTCTAATTTCAACAGAAGAAGCTCATGGTTGACAGAGTCAAACGCCTTGAAGAAATCTGTGTAAAGAACATCCACCTGTCTTTGCTGATCAATGGCGGAGGCAACAGTGTTGGTGAACGATAGCAAATTAGTAACAGTAGATTTGCCTTTGACAAATCCATGTTGCTCGGTGGCGAGGAAAGGCACAAATAGAGGATATACTCTGTTGTAGACAACTCTTTCTAGTAGTTTACTGAAGCAAGGCAAAAGCGATATAGGACGGTAATTCGAGATGCAAGCAGGGTCACCGTGTTTAAGTATAGGGAAAATATTGGCAGATTTCCATAAGAAAGGAAAAACGCCAGTTGCGATGCTGAGGTTAAATATTATCGACAAGGGTACACAAAGTGAAGAAGATAGTGACTTGGCTAGTATGTTTGGAATACCGTCAGAGCCACAACTAGAGCTAGAATCGAGACAACTCATTAAGTTCTCAACTTCTAAAGGGTTTGTATGGAAAGAAGAGAGCGCTTTCAGGCTATCACGATACGACGAAGGAGTTGAAAAAGAAACATGTGGAGGAGATAGAGAGTTTTGCGGGTTCAAAACGACGAAAAAAAACGAGCAAAGAGCTCACAGGTCTCTTCAGTTGTGGCAGCAGAATTTTCGTGAAGAAACATGCTCTGAGGGATAACGGGGGATTTTTTCAGGGAGTGAATGAATGACCAGAAGGTTTTAGAATTGTTGGAACAGATCGAAGCCTCAACGCTGGCAACGTAGGCACACATGGCTTCTTTAGCGACCCTTTTGGCATGAGAGCGTCGTTTTTTGAATTCAAGAAGATCAACAAGCAGTGAAGAACGTATGTATTTGTTACGTGCATGGCCCTAGAATAGATGACTCCATGTAAGTAAAAAAAAAATTATCTATGTGTTAACTTCTTCCGAAACTTTAAACGCGTTTTTCTGAAAACTATGTTTTTCAAGTCGGTGACCAAGATTTCTAAAAACAGCTCAACCGAACGGTTTGAAATTTTACCACAACTTTTCCAGATATATTCCTCAGGAATTAATCGAAGGAATAAGATTTCGGATATTTATTTCAATTTTTTTAAACAATTTTAAATGGCAATTTCGGGCAAAAAGTCGATTTTTTTTACGAAGCTGCCATTTTGTCAAAAATCTGAATTTCGATTATTCCTTCGATCAATACCTAGTTTTATCTATCCACTAAAATAATCTTTTTTGGGTTTTTGACTTCAGATGAACTATACCGGAGAAATCGAGGTCACCGCCGAACACCTTTTTTTTGGAAGACCTTCAAGAGATCGTCTGGAGGAGCACACTAGATCAATATTTTTACAAATCATTAGTTCCATTATAAACTTAGATGTTGCCACTAAATGCATATATACTTTTTGCTTTTGTAAAATATAATACCTTTTCAGAAAAAAATTATTAAAAAACCTCTTTTTCGGCCTTCTAACTGCGTATAACCCCTAAATATAATGTACGGAATCAAAACTAGACAATGTCCTTAGATAGAACGTTTGGATTTATGAAAAAATTATATTAAAAAAAAGGAAAATATTTTTTGCAAAATAAATATACCTATATTTTACACATGGGGACAAATGGGGGCCAACGAAAACTGCGTAAATTCAGAGATCCAAATTGCATAGTATTCAATTTGCAATATTCGATTTAAAATTATTATTTACTTGAACGATAACTTTGAGCACATTTCAAAACAATATCCTTACCTTTTCATTTAATCCATTGAGAACTGTCAAATAAACAAAAAATTAGTAAATCAGTGGCTGAAATGTTCAACAAAAACTAAGTATGAATGCTAAATTACCAAAAGATTTAAGTATATTTTTCGCAGGCTCTTTCAAAAATATCATGCCAGCACATTTATAAAATCTATAACTGAATCATTTCAACCACTTTGAAATTTATTTAATATTCAATTTTGCCCAAAAATAAACAAATATAGTCGTAAAACATGCATTAGTCACTTTTGACCAAAAATAAAACATAGCAGTGCAATTTGCGAAACACATAATTAAAAAAGTAAACAATAGATGAATATTAGTCACCAGTAAAAAGCATTTTATAAATGTGCTGTCATACATATTTAATATTTTAGACTCAGTTTGAATTATTGTGTAACAGTGCAAAGAGATGAGAACGTTAAAATGAATTAAATCAATAAATTTTAGCCCAAAACCATATTCAAAATTGGCTCCGTTTTTTTTCCATTAAAAATTAGAATGTTATTAGTACATAACAGAATTAAGTTTGTGTATATTTCAATTTTATATTTCACACATGCACCAAAACAATGTTAATTATAATCTTTTGTTTGTATCAAATGAGAAATTCTGATTGTTGAAATCACACATCAATTCCAACGACAATGAGTAGCAATGCGTGACGATACAACGAAATTGGATATTAAACGATATTGGATGAATTACGGACTGGAGTGTCCATCTCGAATGAAATAAAATAATGAAATGAGCGAATGAGCAATTGTGAATTGAGTGACAATATTTCATATGTATGTGGTAATTGAATTTTATGAAATTATTTCGATCGATATAGATTGCATGACTATATGTATTGAATGTATCGCAAATTGCACACTTTGTTTGATTTATTTTTTTAAATAAATGAAATTAAATGTCTGATATTTTATATTTTGTACGGTGATTGTGATGATGATGATGATAATAATAACGACGAATTGATGCTGTGCAGTCGAAGAGAAAGTGTTAATTCGATGTTGCATTTGGCGAAAGTGGTAAATTATACATAATTGTGTTGGTGTTTTTCGTGTAGCTATTTTTGGAATTACTTTTATTTCATCGGGCCATATGTTTCGGATTTGATTGGATAGTTGATAGTTACTAATAGATACATACTTTCCTGAAAGGCTAGTATTTGAAAGAAAACTAGAGAAAAATCATAGAGTAATAAAACTTATTATTTGAACATTCAATTAGCTAATTTTACCGTGACACTTAAGGCTCTGACCCAAGACCATTACTAAAAACGCGTCGAATGCATAAATACATTTCACTTGATTTTCATCATAGACAAATCCTATCATAATACAGAATATCAAGGGAGAAACATCTAATTTTTTTTTAATCGATTTTATTTCGACTGAGGTAAACCGTTGTTCACTGTAACTTTTGTCGTATTAAACGATAGCACTAAATAAGATCGAAGAGCTTGAGTAGGCTAGTGAGTAGAGCCCCGGCTTCTTGTGCATGGGGTCCCTGGTTCGAATCCAGTTTCGCGCACCGAGCTTTGAGTTTACTTAGCTATAAATAGGTACCTGAGCTAATCAGGGGTAAAATGAGCCTTGAAACTAATCACTTCACACTCGTGTTCACATTGATTGTACATTTTTAAATGAAGCTCTCTATCAACTACAATACCTGAACCCAACAAGGATTTTTGTGAGACTACTTTACTTGTACTATATTAGATTACAGCGGAAGATGTGCTGAACAAATTAATCATGAACTTCCTGATGCTTTTGAGCGAAACCGTCACCCCTTCGAGTGACTCATTTATTTACAAATCAAATTAACAGATCAAATCTAATCACAGTATTGATAATGATGTATAATAAAGAACAAAAAAACTAGAACAGACACAAAAAATTTAATAACAATATAAAGTCAAAAAAATCCATAAAGTAAAAAAAACCATGTAATCCAAAAAAATCCTTTTTGAAGAAATTTTTAAATAAATGCAGTGTCGACGGCAAATTACCATATTGTTAACTATTTAACATAATAGGGGTGAATGAACAATTCACGAGCGAAAACATGGCTACTGAAGTCGGATTTAACAATCTTTGAGGAAAATTCAAAGAGGAGGACCTCATCTAGGAAAAGTCACCGTGATTTCAGAGAAGAAAAGTGAAAGAATAAAACATGATCACTATAAGGACAGTAAGTAGTTTAAAAAAAACAAGGTTAGGTATTACTGGCTGACAGAAAATTACATATGGCTGGATTGGTAGTGATATCAAATAAGAAGACCTGATTGTAAAAAATGTTCAGTCAAAGTAGCCATCGAAGGCCCCATACCTTTCTGCTGTCCATCAGCATCAGCCCCGCCACCTGCTTAAGAGCTTGCTGAAGCAGCACTGTCTATTTTACAGTTACATAGTAGATGCTGAATTGTTTCTGAGACTCCCGCCTCTTGACACTTGGCAGAGTGTCCGATTCAAGACATTTGCTGCTACTCGTCAGTGGCCAGTAATGATGCCGATCAGCTGCTTGCAGTCAGTCCACGTTAATGCAAGTAAGAATTTAGTAGCTGCCAAATTGTATGAACTCCCATTTCGTTACTTTACAGGTCTGAGTTGCCCGCCATCTGTGCATCGCAACTTCATGCAACTAACATCATACTGGACCCAATCAAGCAATTTGCCGTTTGAATAGGACCTGAAATGATTGCCGATCCTAACAGAGGAACACTGGCCCCATGCATTTGCCCACCCATTCACATCAATGCTCCTATGCCCAGAAACCCACAAAATTCTGACTCTTCTGTTATTGCCCAGTCTTTTCAGGGCCTGAATACAGTCGAGTACGCACCTCGATTTATATACTTATGTCAGGTATCAGTGCATTTGCCTCCGCTTGACTAGCTGTGAAAATGTTGGTCCCAGCACATGTAGTTCGGCGGCTTTTCATATTGCAAAGAACTCCGCCTAGAAATTACTAGTGATTAGGAAGCCTTATTGTTGCTTCCATATCGCGGTCTGCAGAATATACTGCAGCGCCTACTCCTGCAGCTATTTTGGATCCGTCAGTGTAGATGCTAAGGCTGCTCTGCCCATTTGCGGATTCTATTCCTGACCATATCCTACGGTCGCTGGATATCTCGAAGCCAAGAGTGGGTTTCAAATAGAAGTGCTCCTTGTGTACTGCAGCTCAATAAGTATCTTAACTCGTAGTGTTCCGATTGTTTGAGCGTGACAGCAGCTTTTATGGCAGTGCTACTAACAAAGATGTCAATCAGAGTAATATGAAGCTGGACTGTCAAATCAGACGGAATTGTTGCTAATAGAGAGCCGCAAACCACCGAACTCTGTTTGATGTCTCAGCATAGGTAATTTTATCACCAGAACAAGCAACCGTTAACAAGGAGCAGCATAGCTATCACCGAGTGGATTCAGTAGGTTAAATTGCGTTGCTTACCCGCTTAACTCTTTCCACTAAATTAACCTTTTATGTGAGCTTGCTCTCGGAAATAAGGCCTTAGTACTTAATTTACGACTTGAGACTGAATCTAGCGCCGTCCAACCTGATTGGGTCTATTTTAGAAATTATGTATTTCTTTATGAGGATTTATCAGATCGGTTTTATCGAAGTTGATGCCGATTCTCACGATATTTTCCGACTCCTCAATTAGCCTAATAGTGATGAGGGAATGCGGGAGCCTACTCGAGACTAAGATCGCAATGTCATCAGCATATGACACAATCGTGACTCTGCAACCTCTTTAAAATTATATTTGTCATCATGTTTCACAAGAACGGAGATAGAACTCCCTTTTGGGTCGTGCCTCTGTGGAATCTTTTTTTGACTTACACTTCCGCCGATCTTGTTGATATGAACCTTTGCTAGCTTATTCACCTACATTTAGTGGGGTGGGTGTTGGCTGCGTAGAGACACTCTGTAATGGTTGTTGTATGCACATTATTCAAGGCGCCATCAATATCTAGAAAAGCCCCCAAATCGTATTCTTTATAATGGAGTGATTTTTCTATTTCAAGAAATACCCAATGGAGAGCCATCTCAATAGATTTCTCTTTCATATACGTGTTTTGGGCTCTCGATAGGGCTTGATATCCAAGTCTGTGTTTGATGTGAAGGTTTAATAATCTGTCGAAAACTTTAAGGAGGAAAGAAGTCGTGCTAATTGGCCTGTAGTCTTTTTGGGTATACATACAATCTCAGCTGTCATCCAGGCTCCAGGAACATATCTTAAATTTGAATAAGCCAAGAAACGGTGAGCATTCCTGTCTTTTAGAGCATGGCGGGCTGGGGACTTAGAAGTGTCGATTGCCCTGACTAGTTTCTACTTGGTGACACCGTAACATATACCTTTCTATATCATTAAGACCGGATACCTGCTTGTCAGTGGAAAGAGTTGAGTCATCCAAAAATCTTGGGAAGTGAGTATCTACGAGGATTTTCAGCGTTCAACCGAGCTGTTGCTTGTCCACTCCCCATCTGGCTCACATGCCAGGCTTATCGTAGCAGACGTAGTATGGACAGCAAACTTGACAGCAATATTCAAGGACGCTACAAACAAAGGATAGAAGGAGGTGCAAACTAGAAGAAAGATTAACATCACTGGATGATTTCCATATAATTGAGATACCTAGGCACCGACGTATAAGATATACTTATACAATTTAGGCTTTGGGTCGAATTTGCGCCATGGTCTTTGAAATTAAAGACAACCTTAAGACGGGAGCAAGAAACCGGGAAGAGAACACTAAAAGGGATGCTGACATGTAAATGACATTTTTTGGCTCGATCACTCAGAGCATTTTAAATTTGTCAGCATACTAGAGAGAAGAAAAACGCATGAACGACGGGAGGTCATTAATGAGCAGAAGAAAAAGAAGAGGACCACAAATAGACCCTTGCGGAACTCCTTATAAAGGATATAAAAAAAAATTGAAGACCAGGAATTGGCAATTAGAATACAGGTACACATGAGGTACACAAAGTGACTAGTAAAGTAAAAAGATAATTTCGCAAGTAGTCGTTCATAAACCAACAGAGGAAGATAACAGCGGATATATATTGGAACAACGGCTAAGGTTTAGGCAGAATGTAATGATATGCGCAGAAAAATACATTCAACAAGAGGATAGAAAGGAAAATAATGACAAATTTTTCCGTCAAGCTTCTTATTTATATCAATGAGAGCATCTCCACCATCAGATTTACCACACACCGAATGATCCCCGTCCTTACGGAAAACAGTGTAACGAGGTAAAATATCAGAATCGAAATTACCATCAATGAGCCAGGTTTCCGTATCTATATTTCCGTATCTACAAAGCAGAGGAAAACCTGAAATCATTATACAAGCTTAAGTTCTGAGGCTTTTTGCTTCTCTCGGACAAACACTCTTCAAGAAATTCTAATGAATTATTTTTAACAAAAATTCTACGAGGCTCTAAGTCTTTTCGTAGCAGCTCATTGACACCAGAAGATACGGTTATACGAAATAATGTGATCTCTTGATTCTACAAGTTTACAGTGTTCAGTTTTTGCAAAGAAAATGGCGGAATCATCACATAGGTTTCTCTGATTAATTTGATAATCACCTAAAATTCGATAATCACTTAGGAAACTATGATGTCATTGCATTAAGCAAGATCAGGATTTGAGGTTCAATCTTTAAGATCATTTACGGTTCAGTATATTATTCAGCGTTTTGTTCGAGAAAATCGTGTGCTCAACAAAGGAAGAAGGGCTCCAAATAAAATTTTTACTGAGCACGATGAGAGGTGGATTTTGGGAAAAAGTAAAAAAGATCTCATGTTAAGTGCTCCAGGTATCGTCCAAGGATGTTGAAATGTTTTTTGGCAAAAAATGTCATCGAGCAACTATACGCAGAGTACTTAGAGATGCTAATTTTCATGGGCAAACAGCAAGAAACAAGCCGTTTAGTAATAAAAGAAAAATCAAGTACGTTGTATGTCACTGTTTATTTTCCTATGTAAATAATTCAACTGCAAATTTTTCAGACTCGCATGAGCTTGTTTGGAAATTTCAAAACGAACCTCAATGCGAACTACCTAAATATAGAGTTCCTTACACTTTGCTGTTGATACTGGGTGATTAATTTTATTTTGAAATACCTTGATGGTTATACCATTTTTCAACATATAAGACAAGTAAAAAAAGACATTTAAAGGACATATTTGCAAATTCTTTGAAATTTTTAATTATCGTTTATTTTTCACCGATATGTGAGCCGTCCCCAACTCTGATTGTTTTCAGTTTCTTTGAAAAATATTGAAATTTGTTTTTACAAGCAATCATGACTAGAACATTTACATCAAAACTTCTAAAGAAACACTTTGAATGCGTTTTGCATTTTTTATTCATACTCTACAACTTTCAATCGACGAACTTCTTCAACAATGCTGGAAGCGAATTTTATCAAAAACTTTTAAGCGATTGAATACTTGAAAGTAACGCCACTCAATTGAGTTTTACAACCAAATAGGTAACAGCGCGAAATCACGCCATTTTAACACATGGTATGCAGCGTAAGAAGCAGAAGAAATGTGGCACGACGTGAGAATCGGATCGATTTTCTTCGTTCTGTTAAGAATGTTTTAAATATTGGAAAGTCTTTTAACATATTGTCGAATAGTTCATTTCCTTCAATTTTTTATTTAGTTGAATTTTAGCATGGCAATGGGAGTATATCATTTTGTGACACTTTCTGTTGACAAGCTTAGTTTTAAAAGTTTACAGTTATATTTTTTTTTTTTATACCTCCTTCCTTCCACTCTCTCCATCACTCAATCAAAATGCACGGTCCGTGTGCATCAATTCTCCTCAATATATGTTAACTTCGTACTTCCCAGACAATAAAATATTGGTATAAGGGAAAGCACTTCATTATAAACTATCGTCTTCAGATTATATCGCCTGTTTCTTGTCGTCAAGACTTATGCCCAGAGAAAAGTTTAGAAAAAACTCTGGTTGGCGTCTTCTTTATCTTTGTAAAAGGAATGATCGTAGCTTTTCCTTAAATTTAACCAAATTCGCTGATTTTCTTATATCCTCAGGTAAGGTATTGTAATAAGCCAAAGACTGTTGCACTGGATCCATTTTCAAACGATCTGTCCTAGCTTTTTTAATAGCAAGATTATTCGCCGATCTTGTGGCTGTCTGAGTTATTTCTCCAACATTTCTTATAACATATGGCCATTTGAGTTTTTTGTTAAGTATCTTGAATATTAGCTTTCAAGATACTTAACTTACTTATTTAGCATTAATTTAAAAAAAAAATACTTTCAATATATTTCCTTTCCTTGAGAAATTCGTAAAGAAAATTTAACTGAATAATGGTTTTACTCACCCATTCCTGACAACCATTCAACCTACTATGAATCCAAATGAACGAAGTCTTTGTCATCTCTGCAAAATTTAATCTCCTTTCTACTACCTTTTGTGGTTGGTACCGAAACTTATTTGGATATGGACATGTCTTTTGAACTCTAAATTCTATCTTCATTACTTCAAATCCAACCTTATGCTATCTAGAAAAGTTGCATAGTCAACCGAATATCCTTTGAGTAAATTTTAGAGTGTATTTCAATTAAATTGCGTAGTCTCGGTTGAATCATGCAAAAGGAATCAATAATAGAAGTGATACCGAAAACTTTATAGGACTGATTCCCACAAAGGTCGAAAAGGTAAGTCTTATTGAACAGACATAATTAATAAGAATACATCAGCATACTAGTATATACGACCAAAAGAATTCGATAACGAAAAGATAAGAATAAATTAAATTCGATAAGAAAAAGATAAGAAAAGATAAGAAAAAGAATTCGATAACGAAAACGATAATATATTTTTCAAATGTATCTTTTAAATAAAATCGGACAGCTTTAATGAAAAAATTCAAACGAAACAAGCTCAGGCCGATAAAGCTATGTTATGCAGTATAGAAAAGGAATATTCGCTAACACTACACAACCAAATATCCGGCAAAAATCATCACATGGGTTTTGTAGTTTCACTATTCATAGCACTTCTCTTCTTTCCTATATAAAATTAGCTACATAGTGATATTAGTTACATTGTCATCACTAACACATGCTTGTATAACAACAACTCTCAATTCAGACGATGAACCGCATGAATAAGTATTCAGGTTGATTGGGTTTTACGCTTCGTTACCATCCATCGTTTATTAGAACTCGAATGCTATAATGAAGGAAAGACAGAAAGGAAGAGACACAAAGCTATGAAAAATCACCACACCGCACACAGAATCAATGAACAAGCTGAATTCGAAATCATGGCCAGACAAAGCAGATTGAAGACCAGGATAATAATTTAATTTTACTTGGACGGACCATCAGAATTCGTTTGTGTTTGTTGGTTTGCTCAGGACTCGATTTTAAAAAATGAAGTGAAAATGACTGATTGGCTGACAATTTCCAATGAAGATACATTTTTACTAACTTTCATAAGAAACAAATTTCTATAACTTTCATACTCATTCTTCTATATTATTTTGAATCTACTCAACTGTTTCACTTGAATTAAATTTCGATTTCAGCATTTAATATTCATACACACAATTTAATAAATCTTGATATAGTGGTAAATCGTCGTCCAGCCCCAGGACGATCGTCAGTAAGCTTTAAAACCATTTTCATTCATAAAGAATTTTCTCAGTGAATTCATCGAAAACCATTTCAACTTCCAGTTCATTCAATTCAAGGAATATTGAATGCATTTCACTAGCAGCAGGATTTTATTTATTCCTGTACAGATACATACTATTGATGTTTAAGAGACTCTACCGATCCAGGGAATATTCTGGTATCTGAAAGCGTATACTATATAATTCGAGAATGTATGTTGCGGTTTATGCTCAATAAATTTTCATCGAAATTGAATCTAAAGCATCTTAGTTTCAACAGAAGAACAGATAAGGGAATATACATACATATATTCATTATTGAATTATTGAATGTCTGACGATAAACTATCTTAGTTAATTGAATTTTAAGGGATACGGAGAGAAATTTTGAGGTATGTTTGAGGAAAATGTAAAATAGCAATCGTTTATTGTTATCTTTGCTTTTCGGTATTGCCTGTAGAATTTTCTACAATATTTTTATCAAATCATATGATTTTAAATATATAATATCAATTAGAACATGTTTCTAATTTATTATTGTTTAAGTTACCGCTAAAAGAAGTATTTTGTTCATTGATTAATGGATGTGTTAATTGCAGTACAGAAGAATAAGATGCTTGCATGAAACAATTGAGAAAAAAATGCTTTCACTTTTTTTGAATTAGAATCATCAAGGTATTTACAAACTATAACTAATCTGCATTAAGTATTTGACAAAACACTAATAGCCAGTGTAACGATATAGAAGATGTTCAGGTGATGGGTATCCTTAAACCTATTTTCATCGACATTAAGTAAATAAATAAGAGGAGCAATTAAAAAGTGTTGGCAAAGACTTAGCGAGTAATAAATTTAGACAAGCTTAAAAAATAGTGAAAGGTTTAAGAAAGCGACACTCTGTAAAGACAAAATCGGCGATATCATCGCTAAAGATAGCCAGATTAAGAAGAGCTCGGATTGGTATTTTAGAAGAATATCAGCACCAAAAGATGTCCCTGATAAGGTTTTAGGCCCTCCCATGCTCGAAGAAGTTGAGTTTCCTATAAAAAGCCAGAAAAACAATAGAACGGCAGGCATTGATGAAATTCCGGTTGAATTAATCAAACGCAGGGGAAGCTTTGATTCATTCAACCGGAATTTCATCAAAGCTGATCTACAAAGTGATCCACACAGCTGGAATCAAGAGCGAATACCACAGGAGTGATGCAAATTCATTATGTGTTTGATCCGCAAACTGCGATGCGAAAATCACAGAGGCATATCACTACATTGTGTGTCCTATAAAATATTGACGAAAATATTGGAAAATAAAATTGAGGTCATCGCTGACAATGTCTTTTGGAAGTACCAAGGAGACTTCAGGTCTAGATGATCAAGGTCTGATTAATTTTTCACAGTGAAAAAAAAACTGGAGAAATGGTGAAAGATTAACATGGTGAAATGGTGAAAGATTAACTTCTACTAGATTTTCGTGGAGTTTTAACAAACATAAGAAAGCATTGACCGAAACGTGCTATATAAAATAATGTTGCATTTTGGAATCCCAGGAAAACTAATCTGACTGATCAAAATGACGTCGACATGGACATCTCAAGTCAGAATCAAAAACTAACTGACAGCTTTGACACAAATATCGGACTGAAGCAAGGGCTTGCCCCTCTGTTGTTCAACTTAGCTCTAGAGTGCGTGATACGGAAGCTGCCTCTCATTACAAGGGAAACATATTTTCTTAAATCCAGCCAAGTAAATATTAGTCCGCGCAGGTGAAACCAACATCTTATCACGTTCCTCCACATTCAACAAAGATCTCCTGGCCAAAAAGTAAAAGAAGTAGGACTGAATATAAACCTGGCGAAAACTAAGCTCCTGACAAAAACAAGAACGAGTACTCCCAATTGGTAAAATATTGCTACATACACAGGAAAATAAAGCTGAAAGTCAACAAACCTACAATAAGACCTGGGTTGTGTTATGCATGTGAAATATGGGCCTTGACACAAGCATCCGAAAATATAACATTTGACGATCCAGAGGGCGTCATAATTAGATGCCTGCGGATGCTGCAATGGAATGGTCAGATGCAGTAAATGGACAAGTATCAAGTATCTAAAAAGGTATTCGAAGAAAAAGCTGAGGGGTCAAGCCCTGTGCGAAGGCCCAGGAAACGCTGGTCCGATTCCCTGCGGGTCATTTGCTAGAATTCAAGGCCCGACAGGAGCTGTAGTGCTACGGCGACGATATACTAGTATTATTGCCAACTGTGTATAATAATTTGTAAGTTGAGCTACTTCGACAATATATCACTTAGGGTACACATATTTCAACGTATTCGTGCAGAAAATACATGACATAAACATAAGGTCTACACAAAAAAAACGGTTGAAATCAAAACAGATTTTTCAATTTCGCCATACGGACACTAGCCGATTGCTAAATTACATCTTAGTAGAAAATAAGAAAGCTGTACCTCACAGAGGGTCGATACAGCATCAAAAAGTTACCCGATGAAGTAGGCACTTAAAACTTTCAAAACCATACTACACAACAGAGCCTTAACTTCTCTTAAGAAAATGTACGATTGTTTCAAATTCAAACCATACGTAGATTTACTGGCAAGCACACAGCATCAATTTCGACTTATCATATAGATTTCACATACATATAAAATAGCTGACATTTTCCAATACTAAACATGTGTACTTAAAAAAAAATATAAATAACATCAAACAATAATAAATCATGATTATGCCAAACTAAAACATATTAACGAAAATTGAACAAATACCGGGTGATTTTCAACGATGGTAGGACATATCGAAATATCGCACTCATTCATAGTTGCGACATTAGCTGAAGGATCATTTCGATTCATAATGGCGAAATCTCGACTGCCAGTAGCAGCAAAAATGCTCTGGGTTATTGATGTATCGGCTGCATATGATTTACGTACTGGTGGCATATTCACAGAATATCTTGCTTCATCGATCAAATTCGAACTGATGGAACCAATACCACTAACTGAATGTCGGTGTGTAGAAGTGGATGATGATGTCAGTGAATGATTGGATTTTGGGAGCAAAGGAGTTTTGAAATCAGTGAGATCGATGACTTGATCAGAACCTGCTGCTGGTCGTTCTGGCGTTTCACATTTATCTGAAGCTTTAATCTTGCATATTTTCGAAAGATTACTCAGATTCAATGAAGCTAACTTGGCAGCTTTCGGTGTAATATTGATGTCACGTTTGGTGGATCTAGTGATACGATCGCGTAAACTTCGGATTTTTTCTTTTACAGGTTTCTTGATTGATTCATTCAATGTGATATCGACGGATGTGATGGAGCTCACTGATGCATTTGGATCGACCGAGTTTCGACGTGGGCGAAGGATGTTAGAAATGGGAGTTCGGATCCCAACGAAACTCATACTACGTTTGATGCTCCGAGTAATCGAACCAGTTCTAATCAATTTCGGTTTCTTTGCCGAACTAGTGCTGCCTATGGCAATCGAGTCCGTAGACATTAGTGATACGTTATCGAAACTATCTCGTTTACGTTTCATCTCTTTTACAGCCACATCGTCATTGTATGCATCT
Source organism: Nemotelus pantherinus (assembly GCA_963978885.1). Classification (NCBI taxonomy): domain Eukaryota; kingdom Metazoa; phylum Arthropoda; class Insecta; order Diptera; family Stratiomyidae; genus Nemotelus; species Nemotelus pantherinus. Next base: position 61,265,957 of record OZ022263.1, read on the forward strand.
TCTTCGTCTTCTTCGTCGATTGGAGTGATCATGTCAGTGTTAGTTTGACTTTCCCCAATTTCGGCATTATTGCTCAGGATCGAAGATAAATTATTGGGATTCAAAAAATCATTTTCATCGTTACTCGTTAAAACGATTCCATCCACTAGTTCATCTTCAGCTGGTATTCGTGAGCTTAACGGAGTTTTTGGTGAGTCTACTTTTTCAGAGTCATCACTCGAGCCAGACTTATGATTCTTGTCATGTTCACCTTGATCATCACTGTTTATTTGGGAGCTGTTACGGGAGGATGGGATATTTTCAGGGAAATGACCACCAGTATTAGCCATAATCTGAAAGTGTTAAATTATGTGATGACTTGTGTAAAATATGTGAAAAATCGAAATGTATCAAAATCCAAATGGAAATTCAACATGAAATTTGGTGCCTTATCTCTGTGCATTACATACTCGTGGCTAGTGTAACTAAAACTATGTTAATCCATAATAATGCAAGCCACGTGATCAACTGCATTCGAAGCGGATATTATGAAATTATGTTTTACTTACGACATGTGAGCATTCGGGATCATCTAGCTCTGTAGGAATACCTCCGTTATTTTTAAGGACATCAACCATATGCTGATGTTCATCGAGCGCAAAACCGAAGAAACATATTCGTTGTCCTTCGAATGCTTTCAATCGATGATCTTTTGTGAATTCTTCATTGACTGCAGCGAAATTATGAACATCACGATTCTCCCATGCTTTATAGACCCAATCGGATCGAACTACAGCTAAACGAAATGTCATTGCATACCTGCAAAAGGAAAATTATGGATTAGTTGAATTTTCATATTAGAAAGTTAGATCAATGTTTATCAATACTTACTGATATTTTTCACCACCACTCGTATTGCAGATAAGATGTGTTACTTTTGAATTCATATCCTTTCGTATCGAACCGCCCATTGAATGTATTAAGTTTACTAGACGCGTCTAAAATAATGAAAGAAAGATTATTAGAAAAATTGTGGTCTCGCATGCAATAATATATTTAGGGGGAAAGAAGAGAATGTTTGAAAGGAATTATAATAAAAATTTGTTTGCTAATTAGCTGTAATTTGTTAACTTTTTTGTCTCAGTTTATTTTGAGTGACTTTTGAATAAATGAATGAATATATGGAGCGGGTCCGGGTAGCCCCTAGCAATGCGAACTCTTGGGTCTATTGTGCCTATGTGCCTATAGGGCATCCAAACTCTTTATGAATTTGGAGGATGTTGTAGATAGAGGGAGGAGCAAAGCGAAGCAGCTTTTATCTTCGTCTTGCTAGAGAATATGCTCTACACTCTGTCACTTCTCCGCAATGTCCACAACAGTGGCTTCGCTTCATCGCTACCCTGTCGAAGTACTTTTTACAAGTAAGATGGCCTGTTAAAGCTCCGCACGGGGCCCTTATGTCAATTTTACGGAAAGTCATTGCATCTTTTGATATTTTTGTATCAAAGCTGAGGTAGTCTTTTGAGTGCTTTAAACCCTTTAGATTAAGTCCGGAGCTTTCGATCTTTTCGTATAAACCTTCGCAAAGCCCCAGCACAGATTGTGACCAATGTAAGGCAATTTTGCATCTTCTTTGGGCTTAGTATCAGTTTCTTCGTTTCTTTCGTACCCCGAATGTCCAGGGACCCATATACACACTGCGACAAAACTTTGGGCCATCCTGGAAAAATTTTAAAAATTCATAGGAAATGAAATTATACAGAATGCTCACTAGCATCAGCATTTTGCTAAGATCGTTTTTTGAAGCTTAATGTATTGCACGTTCTAATCTAACGGGACTTTGGCGAATTTTCCTTATTTTCAGTTATTTTTTCTTATTTTTCTTATTTTCACGAAAGCTTTGGGCAAGTGAGAAGAAATCACAATTTAATCCGAAAAAGATAAATGTTTATTATTATTTTTTTTTTCTTATTTCTAAACACTTCTTTCATTCTTGTTGGGAGAGTGTGAAAAATTTTCTGGATACCTTGCTAATCTATTTTGTTTCACTGTTCTTCAATAGCCGTTTTAAGGTCTGCAACGGAGCTGAATTGTTTCCTTCCAGATTAAATAGCTGGCGACAATACATCGAAGCAGCTCTCAACCATATTTAGAACTGATGAGCGTGCGGACCACTTTAGAAGACTATCGACTTGTTTTTACTTTTATACCAAGAAGTGGCGATGACAATAACACTGCTTATGCTCCTCCCGCTTGCCACTATCTTCATCAAATTTAATATCTTTTGATTTTTTTCGAGTTTAGTGTATGCGAACAGAACCTGCTCGAATGTGACTTTCTAGTAATTCCGAGTTCCTTGTCTTTTCTAGCAGTACTTCTATGGTTTTCCAAGACGGGATTGTCGGTGCTCTTATACAGCAGGACCTTGGACTTCTTGGAGCTGATTGATCGGGAAAGTTTTATAAGAGCATAAAAAGCTTTGTTGTCTGAAAGCTGCCGAAAACAGCAGGAGAGAGAGTTCGGTAGCTCTGCTCCCTAAGGCGCCAGTACAAAGCAGCGATCTACTGGCCACAGGTTCGAATCCCGCCGTATCCTCATGGTTGTATTTGTTCGTCTTGTGTTGTTTTAATAGCCGGCGACTGGGCACAATACCAACACTCCACTAATTAAGTCACATCATAGGTTAGGCGGTGACTGGGCATATCACCAGCACTTCACAGGAATAAAGTGTAGGACTTAGTCCCCTGAGCTTTGGCATTATTATAGAATTTTTATTGCAGTATGCACAGCAGCGTTATCGTGTTTAAATATACAAGCAGGACCTGCTATTGTTGCAACATGTTTTAATAATTGCTTCTCAACTAATTTTATATACGCACTCTTCATTTTGCCGTTTATAAGCTTAATTTCAGTTTTTCCATAATATGCTATAGCCGCTCATTTGCTTTTTGGGCAGCAGTATCTTATCTGATTCTTTCGAAGATCGTGAAAATAGTATCGAAAACCTTTAGAGTCATCCAGGTTGAATCGCTTTTCATCAAAAAATATTATATTCCTCTTACGTTTATTCCAAAGTAGATGGTTATCTGCAAACGTCAAATATGTTTCCTTATGCGCTTTTCTTAGTGCGGACTTATATTGAAGTTTTTTGTTTTTGTTTTAGGTTTTTCACATTTGATTGAAATAGTTGAATTCGACGCCATTCTTAAAATATATCGGCGGCCTCGGTCTGTAACAGCTTTCGGGCGTCCTCCAGGGCCTTTGTAAAGTTAGTTTTCAGGATTGTTCGGATAATTCCTGATTATTTCTTCCCACTGCGCATTTTGTGGCTTTTATAATAAACATCAGTTATTATAAAAGGCACGAAATCGTTGAACCTACAACAAAACATATCCAACAAAAAAAGTGCTGTCGCTGTGAAAATAGAGCAAAAGTCCCGTTAGATTGGAACGAACAATGTTTTGGGTTGCAAGAATTATTGTTAGATGTAGTGTGGGTATTCTGGGTGGACATGTCATTTCATTTACTGCAACTTTTTTAAATTTTTACTATCCGATAGGATCTTCATGCTGAGCTGACCCTTTTAGTGTTCTTTATCTATAATAAATGCGTGGCCTTAACTATAGTAGTTCTGCTTGGTAAATAGTGGTCTGCAAAGGGAGGGGAGGTGAATTTTGCAATTGGATTCTATGATTCCTGTTCTCTACTTTACTACACTCTACTCTACAATCCATTTTTGAGCCGTCCGTATACCGAATTTGCGCCCCTTTCTGCGAGGGGAGTGGACAATTCTTCCATTTGATGGTATTAATTTTTTCGAACGCTGCCCAAGTTTTTATTTGATCGATATTCAGCATTCCCAATATGGGCTTAATGCCCTCGAGGATACTAAGATGATATTTTATGTCTCCTGATTTGTAACGGCAGGCCTGTTGCTTATCGCTTGTTTTGCAGCTTCTTCTTGCAGGTCGAGCCCATTGCTCCTGTAATCCCCAGGCAGGCCATGCTTTGAAGCTTATTGAGGCTGTTAACAGCAGTTTTCTTCCACTACACTTCAGATTCATTAAGGAAGAGAGGTCTCACCATTTACTTGTGTGCCTGGAGTGTCTGTCTTGGAGATAGTTCCAAATTAGGCCCAAGTATTTGTGTTAATGTCCACAGTGCCTTAGTGGTCTTCAATGCTGTTTTGTTTTGATGACTGTTCAAGTTGAATTTCCTATCCAGGTGGATTCCTGGATATTTTATCCTCTCCTGTGGACGCAGCTCTGTGCCCTTAATTTTTAGGGATCCTACCTCAATTTTTTGTTTCCTGGTAAATAGAACGAGGTTGGTCTTTTGAGGATTTATGGATAGACCTTAATCATCGCGTCGTTGCAATGTTTAATTTAAGGCCTTTTCCATTCTGGATTTTGAATTGAAGTATCTGAATGTGCGTCACTTCTTATTACCGTAATGCCATTCCTGTGTCATAGAGCGATCAATTCCGTCAATTAAGTCCCGAGAAGGTCGTCAACCAGTAGGGGCTATAGCAGGTGGGTAATACCCCTCTCAGCGGATATGCTCTTCTCGTGTTCGGCTTTAGCTTTGCTGCACCCCGCTCCGTGAATACATTTCGGTACCTCAGTACTTTACTTGTCCATTTCACTACCTTTTACATGGTGCAGCAAGTCGTGTCTTGCGTTGTCAAAGGCTCTTTCTGAATGAAATGAGGACATGATTTGAAAAAGGGCATAAATTTCGTGAAAGTTGCCGAAATAAATAAAGTAATGACTAGATCCAACCTTGGAAGTTTGAGTGAACGAGTGGGCAGAGTACCGGAGGTTAACGTGATCCATATTCAACCATGATCACATATCGGGCTTTGAATGAACTCTCTGCCAACTTCAATCGCTAGCTACGGAACGGGTTGTAGTCTGATAAGTTTGCTTTACAGTCATTACAGCTACAGGGCTTCACCATTTTAATTGATTTTTAAATATTATTCCACGAGTTTAAAGTTAATTTACTTTCGTTTTTGACATTGAAGCGGCATTGCACTTCATTTTCATATTTTCGAAATATTTATCGCAATAATAAATCAATACGACGCATAACAACCAAAACAGTCAATAAATTTATTCCCAGTATTTTCCATGAAACCGTCTAAATATCAATTTCATTTCTCGAACACTTATGGCCAGTAACGAAAACAAAATATCCTCTTTTTGTCGTAATTACAAATAATGTCACTGACACTTAGTGCACAACAATTGTTATGGCCAGGCATGAGCTGCTAGTGCTGAGTTTCAGTATGGTTTCGGTCACAAGCTACCCCAGTGTCATTGTTTCGGTCCGGTTCTTTTTTCTTTTTAATGCGATTAATTTCCCAATCAATTGTTCGCAATTTTCTTTTCATATTTATCGTTCAATAATACACGTATATTGTTCAATAATTGATTTATATTTTCCAACAGAGAAAAACAGGATCGAATATATATGAAAAAATTTAGTTCGTTCACACTGTGGAAAATTTCGTTTGGGGTCAGTTCTTTGACTAAATTGAACAACAATCGACGTATGTAGGTATTCATTTTTAAGCAGCACTGGTTCATTGAGAATTAATATTTTACAGACGCAAGTGGAATGTGCAAACGGATGTACTTTATTGAAAGATTGATTGATTCGGTGCTTTGTTTTTTATAGATATTTTAACTCTATCGCGGCTTCTGAATTATCACATTTTTCAGTAAAAGTTTGTAATCTTTTTGATTCAGGATTGTATGGTTTTGATTAATGGTTAATGGAATTATGTTGCAAACGGCCTTTTTTCAAACTCACTGACAATGTCGAATCAATATAATTTATCAATAAATAAACCCCATTACGCTTTATTGTGTTCCCTTTGTATGTATACATGTCTTTAAATACTGAAATTAAAGTAGTCTACCTACAAAGCTTGCTGATATGAAATATTTGCAATTGAATTGGATATATTCTCTGCAAGGGATTTGAATTGACATCGTTACTATATAAGGTTTTCTAGGCCATACATATTTCTACTGAATTCTTTTAAATTGGCCGTTGTTACTTGAAATAACTTTTCGCTTCCATTTGCTATTTTTTTTCAAATTCCTGATATCGTTTTTATGTGAAATCCTGAACAACAAATCACAGCAAGGCGTTGAATGTGTATGCATAAATCACATATTTAATCTCATTATCTCTATTTCGTATGCATTTGCAAGATAGCTTCTCCAACCGAAACAGCCATAAATATTTCTATTAAAAACCACAAATCTAATCTACTATACGATTATATTATTCATGCAACAAACACAGTAACCATCATAATAAATTATTACTCTTGATTAATCCACAGTTGCTAAATGATATATTCCCAATTTGGTGCATTTAATTTCACAATTACACCTAACTCACTCTCAACATTCCGGTAATCTGACTCTAGGATGCAGCAAACGGAATTATCGAAATTATGCATAATAAATGCTTCTCGAAAATTGATTCGTAAAATTTATTCACCGGTTCGTAGAATTGATATGTAAGCTGTGTATTATGATTGCTTTGTTAAGTGGCTTGCTTGCAACAGTTCCTCGGAAATCCCGACTAACTGCAGTGTAAGGTCGATTGATCCTTTGAGCTGCGTACGGAATGGGAATGTAATTGAACTAATTGTATCAAATAATCGTTTGCAAATAATCGTTAGCTTTGTGTACAGTTTGTTCCAGAGAAATCAGTCGAAAAACGTAATTGCGATGGAAATTTCATTGAAATTCAACAAAACAATTTTTGTAATGCTAACAATGACGAATATAGTCACGGTGCTATCATTTATCGCTTGAAATAGTTTGGGGAAACTTTACTTAGTTTTTACGAATGACAATACAAAACCCAGACATTTTACGTGAAATAACCTTTTTTTAGATACAAGAAAATACTTTTGGCATAACAACCATGAATTCAGGTGCCAGTAAATAGTCCGGGGAAATCTAACATGGTGCTTCGGAAAAATTAGGGGAAAGCTGAATTTTGGTGTGAACCTTGGTACTGGCGTGTTGAACAAAATGTCAAAAGTCCCCATCGATCCGAGGGCTGCGTCCTTTTTTATACGGGGCCAAAGGTCACCAAAAGTGACCTTTCCTAAATATCTCAGTAACGGTCACGTCTTCAGAAAAACAATGTATTACGAATTTGTAGCCCAAAAAATTTCCAACAAAAAAGATTTAATAAGTTTTCCCTGTAACCATAACCGTTTATGAGATAAATTGATCTAAACATTTGTTACTAACAGCAACCTCTTTCGCACGGCATGTTGATATTATCCGATTTCGATTACGACTTGGCATGTTTGTGAGTTTGTTTTTCTATATTTAAGAGGCGCATAGAAAAAACATATAAATAAACTTATCTACCAGACTCCAGGGTAGGTGAAAAAGTGTGCTCCTAAAAGTTCCCCCCTCTCCCTTTGCTATAAAATGGTATCCCTGAGCATCCATTTCAAATCTTCAGAAATGAGCTCGTTGCCTACTCTTTGCCCACTGTTAAACAAGATATCACTTTTTATCCTGTTAATTGCCTATTCTTGACATCGCAGGACCAGCCCTACATCCACACCCTTCCCACACCCTACCCACCCCCGCAAACGAACCACCCCGAAATACCCGGTTTTTTAGTTTTTTTTTCCATTCCGTCTTAGCCTATGAACGATTAGGGCAAAGTCACGTAATTTCAGGTGCAAATTGGTTTCGAGACGTGACATGTCCCTTTGACGCTATGCAGTCATCACAGGATTGGGAAACAAACTGATTATTCGGGGATAATCTGCATCGGATTGAGCTCCTATAATGTCAAGAATGAGCGTTTACAGAATTATGCCATGATATTATCTTGCTTTTTCATGCTCCTAGGCCCATGATATGTTACAAAACCTATTTTCACCTGCAATTTTGTTGTTTTGTCCTGCTCTTTCGTGGAATATCAAATAAATGATGCCGCAATACAGTTTTTTTCGGAGAAGAGAGTAGCGAACAGATGTCCCTACAAGTTTTATGGCAAAGGGGGGGGCGGGGGGTGGTGGTAACTTTTCGGAGTACACTTTTCCACCTACCCTGGAGTCTGGTAGATAAGTTTGTGTAAATGTTTTTTCTTATGCGCCTCTTAAACATAGAAAAACAAACTCACAAACATGCCAAGTCGTAATCAAAATTGGATAATATCAACATGCCGATGAGAATGAGGGTGCTGTTAGTAACAAATGTTTAGATCAATATATCTCAAAAACGGTTATGGTTACAGGAAAAAGTTATAAAATCTTTTTTTTTTGAAATTTTTCGGGCTACAAATTCGTCATACATTGTTTTTCTGAAGACGTGACCGTTACTGAGATATTTAGGAAAGGTCACTTTTGGTGACCTTTGGCCCCGTATAAAAAGTGACGCAGCACTCGGATCGATGGGGACTTTTGACATTTTGTTCAACACGCCAGTGCAAAGGTTCACGCCAAAATTCAGCTTTCCCCTAATTTTTCCGAAGTTTCGCCTTTTTTATGTCGGATTTCGCTGGGCTAAAACAGAAAGGCCCGCATCAGACGCAAAAGCTCTACCAAATAGTCTGAACATGACGCAGTGAATACGATGTACATACTGTTAGAGCCAAACTACACGAGCGGAGCTATCGCTGCGTTTTCCCGCCGAGCTTTTGAAAATATATGGAAAAACACGCAGCTCAAAACGCGCTCGTGTAGTTTGCTTCATACAAATTCATGTGTTCTATTTGTAAGATCAAAAGCTCGGCGGAAAGCTCTCCGCTCGTGTATTTTGGCCCTAAGAATAGAAAAAAGGAACATAATCATTGCTCCTAGAGGCATTCTAGACCGATGGTGAGCACGCTTTACTCAATTGCTATATAAAGTGCGTTTTTTTTTGCTGCGGTGCAGAATAGAATAGAACAATGCGGCAAAAAACCGATCCAGAACAGAACAATTGGTGCATTCGTTAAGGTTGCTATATTCGCTGTGGTAGCGTTTAGGTTGCTATATTCGCTGTGGTAGCGTGTAGGTTGCTGCAAGCTTTTTCTAATTTCCTAACTACCGAAACATTCAACAAAGCCTTGAAAAATCTAAAGCTTATCATTTGAATCATTTGAACTACCAGCACACTCTATGCGTGAGCCCATGAACTATCAACGCAGAATGAATTCACTGGTGAATTCATTCACCCGGTGAATTCACTGGGACATGAGTTGTTGTTGTTTCCAATGCTACTACTACACAGTTCTGTTATGAATAGAGGAGAAAAAACACGCTTATAATTAAATATGATTAGAAGCTCCACCAATCTAAGAAAAACACTTTCTGCTGCCGCCACGAAGCTTGGAAAAGGTACAAAGATCCATATGCTCACTGAAACCCAACAAAACGTTAGGAGTCGTCGGCTTACCAACTAAGCTAACAAAATATGCAGGGCCTGCTTTACTCTAAGCTATGCATGAAACTACAGTGCAATTATGGGAGCATGAAAATATGCCAGGAAATTGGTGGAAGGCCATAATCTGGTGGGTATGAGACGAGCGCGCTATTAACTGTCTCACCTTAGCTTTGCAGATCAATGGGTATAAGATCAACCTTCTACGAATTAAAAGAGTAGGCCTTAATTGCTTTGAATGGGGTATTTATATCGGTTTCTCTCACATGTGTCTTTGAAGCACCTGCTTCAAAGCGTAATCTTTGGCATCATAATAAAAAATAATTTTTACACTGAGAAAACACATGGCGCCAGACGCCATAATTTATAGACTTCTGGCGCCATGCACATAGTCGATTTAGGGATTGTGATAAAATATAGCGCCACACGCCATAATACATGGCGAAAAGTACATAGGCCTACACGCCATGTACTATAGTCCTCCACGCCATGTACATGGCGTGGCGGACTATATTACATGGCGTGGAGGACTATAGCACATGGCGTGGAGAACTATACTGTATGGCGTGGAGGACTATAGTACATGGCGTGGAGGGCTATAAGCATAGCGTCTGCTCCTATGTACTATGGCGTGTGGCGCTATATTTTATCACAAATTGACCGAAATCGACTATGTACATGGCGCCGTCTGGCGCTATGTGTTTTTTCAGTGCATCTGAAGATGATCCAGTTTGCATCCAATAAAAGGCCACGAACCTTCTCAGTTCGAAGCATCTGGAGGTAGAGCACTTGATGTTAGGGGATAGAATTCTACCAAAGAAATTCCCGAGGGATTAATGACATCAAAGATCATATCCTCTCCTATATTCAAGAAGCTTGCTGATATTTATACATCTCCTCGCACAGCATGGCTGTGAGTTATAATTGTAGTGCCATGAGCCATATTAAATGGCTCATAGCACTATGTAATATGGCGTGTGGGACCATAATTTCTGCGCCATGTAATTATGGCGCTGGGAGCTATACTGCATGGCTCAGGGTACTATGTACATAGCGTGTGGCACCATAAATGCTGCGCCATGTAACATGGGACCACGCGCTATGTAGATTCTGACATTATGGCGCTGGGAGCCATATTGCATGGCTCAGAGTACTATGTACATGGCGTATGGGGCCATAAATAATGTGCTATGTTACATGGCTCTGGGCGCTATGTGGATTTTTTTCAGTGTAGTTTTTGTGGAATCTGGCCTAGATTTGGATTTGGTTCAGCGCAGATTGCAAGACGCCCGACAAGTTTCGTAGGAAAACATCCTTCACAAGTACCAAAATGTCATCAGCATATGCTACCACCCTAAAATCACTGGCAATTAAATTCTCTGGCATCTCGTAGATTGTCAGAATCTAGCAAAGGAGCGATATGATCTGCTCTTGAGGAGTTTCCTCTAGTACTAATTACTTATAATATTGCCATTGAAACGTCTAGTATCTCCAAACTCCGGGATTATGAAGAAATTTGAAGGTTTTAAATGATTTTTCGTCTGCATGCCCTAGGATTTCTAGTGCCACTATGCATGAATATTTTTGATTCAGCTGATGTCGCTTTGGTTAGATTTTCTTTTTATCACGTTAAATCATCTGCCATTAATTTTTTTATTTTAAAATATTGCACCAACATTTTGAAAACATACCAAATAACTGGTTACAAAACCCAATCGACAGGTGAACAAAATATATGATTCAAAACCATGTAAATGTTAATACTAACTACACTGAAAAACCACATAGCGCCAGACGCCATAATTTATAGACTTCTGGCGCCATGTAGATAGTCGATTTGGGGATTGTAATAAAATATAGCGCCACACGCCACAATACATGGCGAAAAGTACATAGGAGCAGGCGCTATGCTTATAGCCCTCCAAGCCATGTACTATAGTCCTCCACGCCATGTAACATAGTCCTCCACGCCATGCAGATGGCGTAGAGAGCTATAGTACATGGCGTGGAGGACTATAGTACATGGCGTGGAGGACTATAGTATATGGCGTGGAGGGCTATAAACATAGCGTCTGCTCCTATGTACTATGGCATGTGGCGCTATATTTTATCACAAATCGACCGAAATCGACTATGTAAATACATGGCGCCAGAGGTCTATAAATTATGGCGTCTGGCGCTATGTTTTTTCAGTGCAATAACATGCTTTTCGAGCGTAATGGTTACGATTGTTTTACAGTTTAATTTTGAATTGAAGTTTTATTCGATTAAAATTCGTTTGCAAAAATGATTTGACACCTGGGTCTCAGTTTTTTCGATTGATTATCGAAATTTTTGCAGCGTGAAGATCGCTTGCCAATGTATCACGAAGACTTGATCAATTTTCCTCCCGTTTCTTCGTCCCTTTTTTGGCAGACTTATTGTATTTGGGGTGTTTCTGTTAGCTAACCAATCTTACTGCAGTCAGCTAATCTACTACAATAAAATCTCTCCTATACTCAAAAAGCTTGCTGACATTTATACATCTCCTCACACAGTATGCGAGTTATAATTGGAGTGCCATGAGCCATATTACATGGCTCATGGCACTATGTAATATAGCGTGTGGGGCCATAATTTCTGTGCCATTTAATTATGGCGCTGGGAGCCATACTGCATAGCTCAGGGTACTATGTACATAGCGTGTGGGGCCATAAATGCTGGGCCATGTTACATAGGACCACGCGCTATGTAGATTCTGACATTATGGCGCGAGGAGCCATATTGCATAGCTCAGAGTACTATGTACATAGCGTATGGGGCCATAAATAATGCGCTATGTTACATGGCTCTGGGCGCCATGTGGATTTTTTTCAGTGCATAGACATATATTTAGAGTAAGTGATTCTATTATATGATTTTGAGAGATTGACAAGTGTCATATAAAAAGAAATAACCATATTCTATAAAAAAAATGTCATTGAAAACTTACTAGTTCATCCTTTTTTCTAATGCCCGTAAAACACGTTATTACACCACGCATTGAATAATTATATACTGGCCGAGAGCTGTGTTTCAATCCATCTCCAGATTTTGCAGTCTGCTGTAATGCCGGAGGTCCCATTATCCTGGAATGAATATAAATATGATTCAGTAAAAATTCATCGAGAGAGCACCTACGTATAAAAGAGATTCCAAAATAGAATTTTATGCAAGCATACAAATAAATGGGAATGTGACGTTACAGCATAACACATGTATTGGAATACATACATACATATGTAGATATTTTCGAATGTCAATACCTTAACAGGTTGGATGCTAAAACGAAGTGTCAGCTTATGGATCTTAGAAACCACTTTATTTTTCTTACAACATTGAAAATTCAAAATAGAATTATGTAGCAAAAAAATATATTTTAAGCCTAATATTTTATTTTATGGAGACACGTTTGTCTCGCGTGGCTTCTTAAACGAAAAGTTTCTTCGAATTCTGTACGAATCAATTGCCAAATGTGAGCAGGTACAATACGACTAGCGAAAATTCCGGGAAATACTTATTGAATATCCTTGTCACTTAGTTGTTTTCGGAATCTGGTCACTCAGGGTTACGTTTTCATTCGACGAAATTTATTCAACGGAAAGTAAAATTTAATAATGTTTTGGGAAGTGAATAATGATTTGAAAATGATACATGAGAACCAAAAATCGATTTGATGACAATAAGTCAGGAGATAAACAATAGTCACACTCGGAAGTTTCAAAATTCTGTTCTCAAACTTTCAGTCGATTAGAAAATGGGAAAGAATGATGCCTGTTCTACCATCTGTAGAAACTTTTCCGTCTGATAACGCAGAATAAGATGAAACAATTGAACAAGTTATAAGAAGATTTCCGGAAAGGACTTCCGGAAAATAAAAAATAAGCAATCGTTTCATTTCCTGGAATGAATACATGGGATGAACGAACTGAAATATATGCAAAGGCTTTTGAATTTCATTTGATATATAATACGCATCTATATTTTTTGAAACTAACAATGTTGTAAAAAGTATAGATTGCATTTAGATAAATAAAAAATCTAATCCTATACTATCCACTTGCAATAATAAAAGCAGTCCATATACGTGTTTTGAAAAAAAATAACACAATTCCCCTAAACACGTGTCACAATCAGAGAAGTTGAATAGCTTCTCGGCAGTAAAATGTGGATGCGACTTATTAAGCTGCTAACAGTAAATTTTAAATTGAAAGATAAATGTATATTCCATCTTCTAATAAAAAAGCTATATTTCAAAAACAATGCACATTACACAAATGTTGGATGCGCACAAATTTTCACGGTTCACATTTCAATTCAACATGCAAAGTTTCCACAAAAAAAGCTCTTGTTCCATTTAGAGGACGTCTTTAGTCAAGGTGCGCAGAATCAGGAGCCAAAATTTTGAAATAAAACTGTTCAAATTTTACGTTAAAAAATACTCTGATTTGCGCGTAAAGTGGGGCAAAGGTGAAGGTAGTGCTTGTATTTATTGTTTACCTTGAATTTCATTCAGGTTCTTTAACTTTGAGTATTGCTGCACAAAAATTTGTTGCCTGAAGACCTTTAGCCAAAATCGTTTATGCATTTCAACTTAAAATACAAAAACTCCTCTTGGCTGCATAATGCTACATGCATATCATGACCAAGAATAAACTATGACGATCCGAATTTAAAGGATCCTTTTGTATGTGTGCGTGCGTTTTTGGGTTTGAGAAAAGGCGCTTGACATCTCTCGCACTCAGGCCAGAAAGACTCAATATAATTACACCCCCAGCGTGCCAACGTTTCTCGGGTTTCTTAGCAAAATCAAGGATCAATAATAGGAGAAAAGTATAAACGACACATTTCAGCCGAAGCATTGGTATATGAGACGCGCATACGCTAGGCATTCGTAGAGGAAATGCTCCGCAGTCAGTCTCTTTCAAGCAGGATAGGAAAACGTTATCCCGTGCAACACCTATTCGGTATATATTTCGTCCTAATCGGTTGAGTTCAGTCAGTAAGCAAGTCATGATTAGTCTCGGAAAGACAGCTGGACACATCAGTAAATAGCCACCTCTCTCTGTAGGTATAAACTACCTACATCCGAAAAATGGCATGTGCAGATTCGATGGGCGCACCCAAGACATCAGCGCCCTGTAAAGTAAGCACTGAGCCTTGATTCGGATGACGTAATTTTATTTCTTTTAACACTGTAGTGACCTAATATCCAAAGCAAAAGCACATTATTGAACCTGGCGATATAATTAAGTCATTTCCGGCACAGTTGGAAAATTTTCGAGACAGCCGAAGAAGTGCGTAACAGCAATAGATCAGCTTGTCTGTCGCATCAAAAAGCGATACACTTACATATCTGCTTTTCATTAATTACCAAGCAAACAAGAGCGGTGTGGTAATTAGTGAATAAAAATATTTACTGTCTTGAGAGCCAAGATAGTAAATATTCCTGCTTGAAAAACGAAAGAAGAAGTCCACTTTTCAGTTGGTGAATGCATGATACACCTCCAGCAAATCTGATGTTTATTCTCGGATCGCCCATGAAGAAAATCGGGGGTTATTCCCTCAAACAGATCTCTAGGTGCTCCCAGTCGCTTCAGCTCAGAAAGATTAATTCTTATTTTCTCCCGAAATCGATTGGGAGAACGCAAGCGTCCGAAGGCATCGCATGAACCGGAGAGAGATCTTGCATGGAACCTCTAATACAGCAGTAT
This sequence comes from Nemotelus pantherinus, assembly GCA_963978885.1. NCBI lineage: Eukaryota > Metazoa > Arthropoda > Insecta > Diptera > Stratiomyidae > Nemotelus > Nemotelus pantherinus. The sequence continues at coordinate 61,281,087 of OZ022263.1, forward strand.
TCCAGATCGAATTAGTCTATAGACAGAGCTTATCACCACACTCCGAATTTGAATGTACAGAAGAGGCAGATAGGCCCATCAAGACTATCAAGGATCGCTCCATATCACCACAGATCCCCTTTGAAGAGTGGCTCTTTTTTTACGAGCGTACAAGAGCTTCACAATAGACCAGCACACCACGGATGCGCATGTGATCATCGGTCTTATGATTGTGTTGCGAAGATCCACATAATACTGAAAAATACATATAGCGTGCAGTCCTTTGTAACATGACGAAATATGTATGGTCTCATGAGCTAAGTAGATAGTACCTTTGAGCTATAAAATATAGCTACGAGGACCAAACTCTCGTACATTATGTGCTTTTTAGCCATCTACATGGTCTCGACTCCCATGGAACATAGTCTTCACCTGCTATGCGCATAATCTCGGCACATATAATTAAAGTAGCCTAAATAATTACGGCTTTTCAATAGACCCGTCACTTCATAGATTATAGGGTCACAGATTTGAATCCAGATTGGAACAGGAATTCGTATTATCATTTCATTAAAGATAACAGGAATTTCCAACGCCTATAACTGTCAAAATCTTGAAATTGTCTAAGGACAATAGCCTATGGCGTTGAAAGCTATAATACATAGCTGATGCTCCTATAAACCTTTCACTCCGGATTATGGTGTCAGGTGATGTATTTTATCACAATAACAAAATCAATGATTTAGAAGGATTAAATTGTGTTTTCTAGCGCTATGCTTTTTTCGGTGCACATGCGACTTCACACCCTATATAGTAGCAAAAGCTACCTAGTATTGACTAAAAGCTTTATCCTACATGCTTCTTTCAGGGAAGTTTTTTAAATCTAAGATTACTCCTAATTTTTTTATTTTATCGGAAGATTGAAGTGTGTTCATTCAATATTGAAAGCAGTGATTCTTTCAGCTTTCTTTTTCTTACTAGCATTCATTGCAAAGCACCAACTGACAATTAAATCCAATACCTGTTGTGTAATTCTACATAATACATTCAGATCCTTTTTTATTGTTTGTGTGGCCTTGTCACTAGCATAAGTTTGCGCGTGAAGCCGTTCGTTTTGCTATTCATTTAGCAAGTAGCCGATTAACATACTCTCGAGGAGCGGTGATAGGATACATTTTATGGTCATAAATTTATCCTTTCCGTTCTCAACTCTCAACAAAGTCAGCTGCAGTTCCTGAAAGCAACAATCTCTGTATCAGCATGGCATTCATCTACTTGAATCTTTCACACCGTGAGCACATAGCTTCTTAAAGACCGCGCATTCAAAGACTCGTTCAATGTCCATCGCATACTCAAAATTAGAGATGGTAAATAACGATAAACATAAGTAACGCGTTCCGTGTTGATATGAGTTAGTCGTTCTAAAACCCCTCGGCTGGTTCTGGCTTACAGCCTATGCCTGAGAGCTGCTTCTAGTCCTTAACGGACATTTGCGGCTAGTATATATTCATTGTTGACGTATGAAATATACGTAGCGTCCCCTTTTGTTTTTTGGGAGCAAGTTCAACCCATTTTCTAGTGACCCACCCCAGCCGCGTAGAGCTAGCAAAGCGGCAAACCAGCATCCGTCGGCGTCGGACTAAAGGGTGCTCCGCTTTTGCGGACGAGGGGCCTTCACGGCCATTTCTAGGGCACCCTGCTCCCGGGGCAATTCTCTTTTTTTTGTTGATTTGCCCGTTGATGATTCGCCATCATTTTTACTTTGCCTTGTGGGCCCTCTTCTGGACTTCGGTTCAGTTCAGGCACCTGCAAGCAAGCCGCCCATTTTTAAATCGCTACATCTCCTTCGCATCTTTCAGCCCCTTAAATAAGTATTCGAATGATTTCGACATGGAGGTCTTCACTAGGTTTTTATAAGCTTTTTGTCAGATTCTATAGGACATCCAGTCATCTTCTGAGTTACTCTTACAAACTCGATTTAGGAATTTCCAAATAGTTCCCGGATCTAGAATAGTATGAGCATGTTTTATCTTACCATACAAAAAACATATTCCGGTTTAGAAACATTAAGGCAAATTTACAAAGCTTGATTACTGAAGAACACTTGTTCTACAAAGAGAGGGATGAAATAAATACAAAAAAAAATACAAATTTTATTGAATAATAATTATTCCAATAATTACAGAGCTGCCGCAGGAAAAGCAGCAAAAAGAGGTAGAAGCTGATAAGGATCTGTCATGGAATGCTTCGATACCGAGGCGAACAATATCAGCCCTGACGACGAGAGCCATCTGCCGTGTTTTTCTTCATGCGCCTCTACCACCTTGACCTGCTAACGCCAGATCAAAGATCGGTCTCATTCTAACGTTGACGCTTGGCGAGTGCGCATGGAGGAAACCACGGTAAGCAAATTTAGATTAGTATATATGTAGAATGTATAAATATTTTCCTTTATAGAAATAAACATTTTCCACGCTATTTGCTGTTATGTTATATTTCAAATTCGATCTGCGCACCAGTCAACGACAGGATCAATGCTACCTTTCAAGTATTTTTGATTCGATGCAGAATATTCGAGGAGTTAAAGTCCAAGGCAGATACGCTCAATGAATATTGCATTCAATTAACACAGACACTGCATTGATTCAGGACTATACAATTACTATTTATTTAATCAATATAGCTGTGTAAACATTATTATCTTTTATACCTACTGCAGGCTTCAAAATAAAATTTTAAAATTTTTCACTCGAAATAATACCTAACTCAGCTTGACATATGTTTTATCATAAAATATTACAAATAAAGGCACATATCTTACACCCTCCTACGTTTTGTTTCATAAACTTATTACACTCGATAAGATGAAACGAACAATTTTTTTACGCAAAGAAATTCAAATAATACAAACAATTTTCTCCTTTTCATTATAGCCTACCTTTTATAATTTTCTTTCGTCCTCCGCACGAACCTGGTATACTCGACTTCTGATTAACAGATTCATACTACATTTGTCTGTTCTTCGTGAATTTCAATTTCAAATTTTCCGACGAATGAAGCAAAATTAAAATTCCCACAAGTGTTGAAAAATTGAATTTGCTTTGATTTGATTATGTTTCCAAGGTCAAGATGTTTGCGTGTTGTGCAAGGAAAAAAAATATTGAAACGAGCCCATAAAATCAACAACGAGGGAATAATGCATTTATTCACGGTGCGTATGGCGATAAAATCAATAAAAATATTTAAACATAGAATCGTTCATGTGATACCAGATGTTGAGAGATGAGCAGGCGAATTGAATAAATGTGTAATTATTTTGTTGTTTTTTTTTTGTTTTTTTAAAAGGAAGATTATTTGATTTGCTGGGAATGTATGATATATTCAAGATTATATCACTTTTTTCGTGGGATTGAATATTGATTAAAGCATCTTAGCTAGTTCGTAGTAGCAGATTTTCGATTTTATCTTTTTGCGTATACCTGGTATTTCAATATGACACAATTGGGCATCAAAATTTTACATCGACAATGAAGAGTTATTTTCATCTTTTGCTCTCCAACCATTTCTGATTCATTCACACGTGCATTTGGAGAGGTCAAAGAGGAATCGTAAAATTCAAACTAATATCGCAAAATCCCAAATTTTCCTTGTTCATATTTCACCGAAAAGCAATTTCCAATTTATTACATTCAAAAAGCGAAAACTGAATCATATTAACATTCAAAACCTGTGAAGATACACACCAATTAACGGTGCTTAGTTACGTATTGTTTAACGAGCGAACGCCAAAGTGAATGACCGCCGCGGGACCTTGTTTTTCACACACTACCGCGCTGCAGTGCGAATATTTCACAAATTTCCGGTGCCAGGTCGGTCCAGTTTCCTCAGGTGATATCAAATTATGTACTCGTACTTCGTATGAACGGATATTTATTCACATATAAACGTGCGTCCGTCAACATGAAGATACTAAAGTATGCAGATTCGGAGTTTTCTATGAACATGAAGAATATGTAGATTGTTGCCATATTCACCAACCGTCGGTTGGTTGGTTGGTCAGATGGTTCGATGCAACAAAGCAATGAAGAATAGTAGTAGCAACAAAGTGAAGTAGTAAAGACCCGGCGCCTTAAGCAATACCAACATAACAGGCTCATGTTGCTGCTGCTCCATTCAATGACAATGAGTCTATTGTTCAAGCGAAGTAGAGCTTTTAAGATACGATGGGGAGTAATTAAAAATTTCATAAATAACGATAGTGTTTGGAAGGTGGCACAATGGTTATGCAGAGTTTAGAATTACCAACTGTTGCTTCGGTTTCGATCGGGCGAACCGTTTTTGTAGTCATAAACGGGCCTCGAGGTGTTAATGTGATGATGTGCTTGATGTGATGAGAGTGAACGATGAGTATGTGCATATGTGCACTTTAAAGCAAGATTAGGGAAAATTAATAATTTGGTAATTATACAGCTGAACCCCCTCACCTCTGATTTCCTTGAAATTTTTATATGTTGTAGTGTTCAGTATACTGAACAAGAATATGTATACATGTTGGGTGCGGAAATCAAAAATTAACATAGTTTTTTAACTTTGAAAAACCGAAAATTTATTTGACTTTAATCATTAATAAAATCATCAATTTCAATTGGAAACATTAATGATAATTCATTAAAAAATGCCTCAATTCTATTTGAATATGAGTACCGCCTTTTGAATAGAAATTCCCCAATGTACTGTCGGTAGTGAGTTTTTTTTCGTCCATATCGAGGTATATTATCACGAAGATCTCGCCAAAGCCGCTCGATGTTTTGGGTATGCGCGGCAGTCTCAGGGTCAACAAAATTGTAACTATGATTGACTGTGAGGTGCATCCACGTCTCTTTAGACAGATTCCTATAGCCCCGCCAGCAATCCGAAATAACAGTCGTACCAGGAGGAATATTTCGCATTATGACTTCTTGAAGAACATTTGCAGATCTATTGGGTACAGGCTGGATGAAACACATTTTGGTTACGGGATCGATTCCTCCAAACACCCACGTTCCACGAATTACACGGCCTTTATGATATTTTCTTCTACCCAGAAGTGCTTCATCAATCTGGACGGTGTGACCTTCACCGCCAATTTTTTTTGAAGTGCGATTCACCCAGAATTGACAAACCTATATATATCACCATTGAGTTAAAGTCAACCTTTCTTTAGTTTGTGAAGACGAAATATTATGATACAAACCTCCTGACAGAACGATATCCAATCAACAGCGGTATTATTTTTGATCCGAAAATCTTCCATCAATTTATGTTGATGTGGTGGTCTGTGGTACAAAAAGTACGCAATGATTCGACACGCAATTGCAATATCTATGCGGATTTTCTGGAACCATGTACCAGTTAGTGCACTCGCTTCAAAAGGACACCTAACTCTTCGACGTTTTTGTTTACGTGGAACTGTGTAATAATTATAAGTGCAGCGGAGAGATAATGTTTCGCGTGTTAATGAAATAACCGAACCGCATTCTCGACAAATGATTTCTTCCCTTATCACTTTGTGAGCAATTAAAAAATCAAGCAATCGATCACGATTGCTAATAAGCTCAATCATTTCAAACAATGTTATCATATTGATTTCACTTTTGCGACTGATAAAGTTCATAAATTGTTTGAGACAATGGGGAAGGGGAAGGGGAAATGTAAACAAACACAGTTTCTGTGTTAATTCATACCCACTGGCATACTTCAGTATACTGAACAAGAATATGTACACATGTTGAGCGCGGAAATCAGAAGTTCACATAAGTTTTGTATGTTGATTGTTTACAATAACAGCTGCACTAGAATTTTTTCACTGTCAACATTTTCGTGAATTTTCATGCCATTAAATTCAAATAAATTTTCGGTTTTTCAAAGTTAAAAAACTATGTTAATTTTTGATTTCCGCACCCAACATGTATACATATTCTTGTTCAGTATACTGAACACTACAACATATAAAAATTTCAAGGAAATCGGAGGTGAGGGGGTTCAGCTGTATAATTACCAATAATTTATATATAAAATAAAACAAAAGTAGCTAATTGGTCTCATCAGTAATAGTAAGATTTTAGCGAAATTTTCCAACCTAAGGTGTTTCAGATATTTCCTCTTTGTGGTTAAATTTTCCTCAAATTTGTTGATAGGTTAAATTTTTGTATGGACAGTTTTAAAGCAATAACTTTAAGGACTCCAAGAATTATAAATGGAAAGCAAAAAAAGTAAATACGAAAAATGAAAACTAATACCGTTTTAATCTTGGTTACGATAACGGCTTTGAAATTTGGAGCCCTATGTGGGCGCTGAGTGCTCAACAACGGAAAATATTTTTTTTTCGTAGCTTCTGGCAGAAACATAGCAAGTATTTATGTTTATCCAAAAATTGATAGGTGTTATTTTTGTTAAAATGCGGGCAGCCCTGTAGCTATATGTAGCAGATACGCGATCGAACTCAGCTTGTTAAATTCCAGGGCTACTTATCTAAAAGAGTTTTCGCATCTTCTGGAGTACCGCAAGGCAGTCATCTAGGTCCCCTACTTTTTAACATTTTCATCTCCGATCTTTCTGAGACATTGCTTGGTATACCCCATCTCTTTTAAACACGCAATCTGACGCAACTTTTTTACAATCCAAGCTTCAATCGCTCGAAAAGTGGTGCAATGAGAATAATTTAAATCTTAACATTAACAATTGCCATGTAATAAGCTTTTCTCGTAAGAATACAATTAAAAAGTATTCTTATTGCCTTAACAGCACCATATTGAAGAGGGTTGATCATATTATAGATTTCGGGGTAGTATTGGACAACAAGATGCGCTTCAACCTCCACTATGACAAAATCCTTGCCAGGGCTAATAAACAGCTCGGATTCATTAAGAGACGTGCTAAAAAGATCAAGAATATATGGGTTACCAAGTCATTATATATCACTCTGGCGCGTCCTATATTGGAGTATGCTTGCATAATATGGAACCCAGTTTTTGAGCTACATAGTGATAGAGTAGAATCTGTTCAGAAACAGTTTATACTTTTCGCTTTGAGAGACCTCTATGATCCAAAAGATTTTCAACATCTTCCTACAAAATCTACAAAACCAGACCGAGCCTTCTTAATTTAATGCCTCTCTCTTCGAGAAGAATACTGTTAAGTGCATGCCTAACTTTTGATATTATAAGTGGTGCAGTCAATGTTGAAGCTCTCTCCAACAAAATTATTTTCAATGACCAACCAAGACGCACTAGGTATGCAAATCTGCTCAAGGAGTTCAATCACCACACTACCTATGCCTACAACCAGCCCCGGATCTAGGGGGGGGACAAGCCGGGGTCCGTGCCCCGGGCGGCAGATTCAGAGGGCGGCAAAAACAAGCTTAGCAGACGAATACACTACTCAGCATTATCGCAACTTTGCGATGACAGAGGCACGCAGTATAATAAAATAATAAAAAAATAATAATATAAATTGTTTATATCGGACAACTAAATGATTCATAGTGTGGTAGTGAGGCTTATAGTAGGTTAGTATCACCAAAAACACAAAGCACTTTAAATATAAACATAAAACACATAGATAAAACCCATTTCGCTGCGCCGAAAGCGATTAAGGAAGCGAGCTGGTTTCCGTGATCACCCTCCGCACAAGGCAGCTCCATAGTGGCGAAGTGAACCTAACAGCGATATATCCTACTTCCATCCCATCATCATCACAAAGATATTATTACATTGGACGCGCAAAGTGTCCAGCAATCTTTTGGCATATCTGACCCACAGTTCCCCTGTGTAAAAGCAATATGCTTGGAAAAGCCTTACCTTAACTTGCTGCGTACAACAGGAAAATCTGCGAGCCAATATATTATCTCTGACTGGCAAAGCCCTGATATGCCCTATTGTACTTTAAGCACATAAATTATTCTCTTCGGGGCACGTAGGCATAGATAAGACAACAATCGCACTCGCCCGGTGCCCGCGAAACTCGCAGTCACGGCGGCTGTTTCAGTGGCACTGTGCAAGTGAAACACACTTACATTTGAGGGCAGTTAGCGTACTTTCGAAAGGGATGCCGCTATATTTAGACAGATCCTGCGCATTGTTATGGATCCTGTATTGTATCTGTCATCAAACTGTCTTTCTTTTCGTGGGTCCCACGAAACCCCTAGCGACCTCATCACACAATGTCCTCAGCCTGGTCAAGAGAATTTATTGAATTTAGTTTTCCTGCTCTCCAAACACAATTAAACTCTTAAGTTTCAATGGCAACACTTAAAAAAGGGACAAATATCATATTTATCAAAGACAATACAGAATAAAATTATTGACAAAATGGCAAAACAGTTAGGAATAGCATTCTAAACGACATCAAAGAAGCGAAATACTACACAAGAATGTTCGATTGCACTCCAGATGTCTCGCATGCAGAACAAATGAGCAAGGTCATTCGCTATGTAAAAAGACTAGTGATGTGTGTAAAATAAAAGAAAGTTTCATTGATTTCATAGAAGTTGCTGGAAAGACAGGGAAGAACATTGGTCAATAGATTATGGAAAAATTGACAGTTGATGGTTTAGATATTAGACAATATCGTGGCCAATCTTATGATAATGGGTCCAATATGACCGCCACCTAAAACAGAGTGCTAGCCAGGATTGCAGAAAAGAATGAGCTGGCCGAGTTCAAACTGTGTTTGGCTCACTCCTTAAATTTTGCCGGTGTCCATTCTGGTTCATCATGCCCGGAAGCAATAAACCTAATTGGAGTAATTCAGAAAGTATAATGCTTTTCTTCGATTACACTACTCAGTGAGATACTATGGAAAAATATGTTAAAAACCAATTTTAGAGGAAGCAGTCAGACAAGATGGTCGGCGAAACATATCGCTGTGAAAGCCCTCTTAAATAATTTTTCGGAAGTGGTGAAATCCTCGGGAGAAGTTGAGCAAACTTCCCATGCTCCAGAAGCAAAGTACGAAACAGGCTATCTTTTAAGTGCTGTAAAGACTTTTAAATTTATTCTTAACTTGACGATTTGGGCAAATATTCTCCGCGAGATCAATAGTAAAAAAGTGAATATCGAAATTCGAAAGGAAGATAGAATCCTCGCACGTTCCAATAAATGACCCTATGAAAAAATTGTGAGAAAATTCATTTGAATATTGGTTAGAAGAATCTAAAGAAGTTGCTGGCAAATTGGCGCTCAACCTATTCTGCCAAATAAACAAATTCTGATGTGCAAAAAACAATTTGATGAGATGTTTGATAAATCACAAAGACTTCAACATGTTCAACTCTTTGCTAAAGCAACAATGATGGTATTTGATGGAATCTTATCAGAAATTAAAAAAGGGGTGTTTAATTTGAATTTTGCGTTTCTCAATGGTACTGAAATTTTGAATATGCCAACCTAAGAACTGCAGAAGCATGGAGCAGATCTTGGACGAAAACACGAGCAAGATTTAAACACAGCTAAATTCTGCTAGGAATTCTACGTTTTTAAAGAGCAAACTTCACTTTTATTTGGAGATATAAAAAATGCTAGCGCTTTCAATCTCTTGCAACAGATCTATGTGCATCATTTGCAGGATGATTTTCTTAATACTGGTATTGCCCGAGAAGTTTACACGACGCTTACTACTACATCCGCAAGCTGCGAGCGAAGTTTTGGCAAACTTTAATTTATTAAAAATTATCTACAATCGTCGACGAGCCAGGAACGTTTGTCGAGTCTCGCAATATTAGCAACACAAAATCAAACTGATCATGTGATTAATTATGACAAAGCCATAGATTTGTTTGAAGAACAAAAGCCTCGAAGATTAAATCTATAACTTCAATGTGCAACATAATAATTACTTTTAATCTCACATTTTATTTCAGACCCTATCCTGTCCTATCCTAATTAAAATAGATCTCCGACAAGTTCATGTATTTTTGGAAAAAAACAAATGTATGCTTAACAGAGAAAGAGCAGCGCTAGACCCGTCGTTGTGGCGTTCTATGGGGAAGACCTGTGTCCATCAGTGCGCGTCTTAGGGCTCAAATGATGATGATGATAAAGGTAAAAATATTGGTCGGTGGGGGCGGCATTTTTCAGTTTTTGCCCCGCCTCGAAAAAATTCAAAATCCGGGGCTGCCTACAACGAGCCCATAAATAGGTGTTGTAGAATATTCAACTTTATAAGCAGCAACTACGCTTCGGGGATCTCTAAATACACTTTTAAAACAAACTTATTAAAGGCCCTATCAACATTTTAATCCCACTTAATTTCCCATCAAAATAGCTTAAATTAAAACAAAACATATTAAAGTAAAGTAACTAAAATAAAAGTTGTGATGTATTTTGTTTTCTAATGTGTTATAAAAATATGTATTTTGTTGTTATATTGAATTCTTCATGTTTTGCTGTTGTGTATGATGCCTTGTTTGGTAAATAAATAAATAAATAGATACGTGAAAAACTTCAAATCATAAAGACTTAAGAAAAAGATGAACGAGTTATAAATTTAATACTATATCCTCCCTATCAATTTGATATTTTTTGTCGGGCAAGAACGGCAGCCCTTCAAAAAATTACCTATTTTTGCACACTCGAAACTTCTGTTTACGAAAACTCACGACCGGATCATCTGGTAATCATCTGGTTCTTCAGAGGAAGTATTTATTTATTTATCATATACAACAAATAAAAATCCCATTACTGAATGCAGAGAAAACTAAAAACAAAATCAAGGTGAAAAAGTGCAAATTAAAAATTAAAAACAGAAAAGAAACTACATCGAGATGTTAGCATGCAAAATATCGTTTTTAAGAAAAGTGTTGAGAGCTTATAATGTCGGCGGTAGAGAACGAAACTGTAGGTCATTATACTGCCTAAAGATACGCTGAGACTGGGAGCTGAAACTAAAAACTTATTTCGGTTTTCAGGTTAGCAAAGCTTAATGACGTCATTTTCGATTGATGTCGGTGGTCAAGGAAATGATGTCGGTGGTCGTTCACGCTAAAACCTATATGACAGACATAAAATCTGTAAAGTGAGCATCAAAATCTTTTCTTGTTTGTTTCCGATTGCAAAATGAACACGATTGTGGAAAATAAACTAACACAAACTCCAAAACACCAAAACTAAAACTGAAAATAATGAACATGCTCATTCCTCACTTTCGGCATCTGAAAGCTCAGTTTGACAGAATTTTCAAATTTTAGATAAAGCTTTCAGTTTTAGCATTCTACTGTAGCAGCTGTGTAGTAATACACAGGCCTATTCTAAAATTGAGTTAGATTCGGTTAAAGAGGGGGCACTCATCTAAGAAAAGTCTTCGTGAATCAACGGAAGATAGATGGAGGAACGAAAGACGATCTTTCTAAGGACGGCAGGGAAACTGAAATTTAAAGAATAAGGTACGAGTAAATCCGCGTTGAACAGACTCCAATGCATATTTAAACAGACATAATGGACAAAGAAAAGCAAAACTAAAGAGGCCACCAATTTCTGTCCAATTTCCTTGCTTTCTAATTTGGGGAATCTTTTGGAGAGAATGTGGATGGAAATGATTACAAATCACTGTGAGCTCACAAAGGTAATCCCAAACTACCAGTTTGGCTTTAAGCGCAAGCATGGCACCTAGTATGTCATCTCATACTTGAATAAACAAATTGTGGGAATAAGCGAAACATTCCGACAATAGTGAGTGGTTTAGATATCGAAGAGGCTTTCGATTCCGTCTGGCACGATGGCCTTCTATTTAAGTTGATCAAGTTTGGATTGCCGGAAGAGGTAATAAGAATCGCCGCAAGCTTTTTTACCAACAGACAATACTATGCCAGCGTTAAATGAGCAGACTCTCTCATAGAGCTTGTGACATCAGGAGTGCCGCAAGGTTCTGTCACTGGACCAATTCTTTATACCATATTCACCGCTGACCTTCCTACTCCAGTGGGCCTACCCCAAATCCAAATCCGCCAATATACCGATGACACGATCTTGTTCGCGCCGAGCCAAGACCCGCTCAATGCAGCGAATAGCCTGGAATACTACTTGGCAAAACTAAGTCTTTACTTTGACGAATGGGGCATCCAACCAAACAGCAGTAAGACTCAGCTATGCGTATTTTGCAATCCTTCCAAGTATCGTCGATCTCAAGCTACCCGCAACAAGACCAAAAACTTTCGGTCTTTTTCGGAACATCAAAGATTACTCTTAAACCACCTGTTAAGTACATTTGAATCAATTTCCAGGAATTTTTAAGGCTTAATCACTTTGTGCGGTGAAAAATCAAAGCTGCCAAATCCACATTTCAACACATCAGACCCATAGGCGCGCCGTAGGGGGGGCCAGGGGGGGCCGGGACCCCCCCAGACCCTAGGTTGGCCCCTCCCAGGAAAATAAATGTTTCCAAGTTTTCGCCTCTTTGGTTTTTGTGGTTACAGCAAGAGTTTTGTAGTGCAGTAGTTTAAGCCCATACCAAAACATACACACTACTTATAACATAGAGACTGTGTTATTTGCGGTATTAATTACGATGTTATGGGACTTATCTCGAGAAATGGACGGCAATATTTACTTTCGACAAGTTATACGTTAAGCTTTAAAGCGTTAAGTTTAAAAGTGCCTCGCCAATCATCCTTTTTTTATTAAGATTATCTGCTCATTCTAACTTGTTCCATCTGACCTCTGCAACCAGGTTTCCGTTCGTGTTACGGATCGGTCAAATAGATCCACGTTAACGTTTAACGTTCCTTTTGCGCGGACTGACACGTACTACTTTTCACCGCTTTTACGCATACCTAGGCAGCATAATGCACTCGGACTAGGTTCTCTGCCACCGACCTTGTCACGTTTCAAAACTATTTTAAAGGATAAAGTCGTTACTTTTTCTATTTAATACGTTTTTATCTTTTTTCCTTGCTCATTTGATACATTAATTTTAATTTTGATTTTCTTATTTCGATATTCTTTTTGTTCTATGTATATGCTTACATTTTTTTTTTTCTCTCTTTTTCATTGTAGTTTTTTTTTTTTTTTTTTTCTTATTTTTCTTAATTTTGAATTTATTCATGTTCACCTTTACTTTGTTTATGATATTTGATATTTTTATTATTATTATTTTGTGCTCTCTATTTTACATTCATTCATTAGTAGATTCTTTGTATATTTTATATGTTTCTATATTTTATATGTTTCTATATTCAGTTATTGGATTTTTATCTGTTGAATATGTAAATAAATAAATAAATAAATAAATAAATAATATACGGGTATTTAAATAAGAGCACTTTTACAAACTGTCGTTTTATGCAATTATGTTTTTCACAAAACATAGTCTGAGTATTAAAATGGTAGACAATAAGGTAATTGACGTGGAATTAAATTTTCGAAGTCATTTGGGGAACAAAAATGGCATCCCTGCCATTTTTATGCTACCTATTCAAGAAATCGTTGATGCTGGCAGCGTGGACCTAACATTACGACCAAAATTCTGACTTAATTGGTTTACAATCAGGTTAAATGTGTGTTAATTTCATTATAATTTGATAACTGCATCGGAAGGTAAAAGGCATAGGACTTCAATTTCACCGAGCGTTTTTTCATGGTGACACAACCGTCATATAGTTCCTATCATATTCATTAAACTTTTGTCAGACCTGTATCTACTCAAGACCAATATATCCTGTGAATTTTATCCGGTCGCGAGACGCCGTACACGCAAGAACCAGGTGGTTGGGAATTTCACAAGTTTAAACTTAATTGTATATCATTTGCATTTTATTCTAAAAGCCGAAAAAAATACCAGGGAGTCAATGGTGTGAAAGACTTGTGTTTACGCACTTATGGTGACTACAAAGTTGCCCAGAAATTATTTGAAAATGACAAAAACTTATTTTTTATGCCCATTGATGAGTCTTGTAAATTTCGTGATGATCTGATGACTCGGTGGGAAATCATCACAATGCGAAATTTTCCATAGAATTTCCATTGTCGCCAAAAATAAACCAAAATTTCAACTCGGCCAAACTTCGCGATCCGGATAGTAAAATTCATGCACGATATGTTCAAGGACATATTGCATACAATAATAAAAACTCTACAATAATAAAACTCTAATAGTGCTTCGAAGACAGTAAGTGATATGGTGCTTGAACAGTCTTGGAATATTGTCAAGATGAATCGAAATTATTTGGAAAAGGTGATCGACTTTACGACGTGTCTCAGTCGCCAAGGACGTGCTTTCAGAGGACATGATGAAAGTGGTGCCAGTGATAACCGTGAATTTTTTTTGGAATTTTGGAAAGCATTTTAAAAACAAGATTGCGAACTACTGTAGAGGCAAAGCACAAAATGAATTAATAAAAACAATTGAAATAAAAGAGTGCGGACTGATATCCATTATGGCAGACGAAGCAAGGGTCCACAAAAAGGAACAACTCTCCGTGGTTGTCAGATTTGCAAAAGAGCTAGCAGTCGAAGAAAGGTTGTAGATTGCTCAGGAGCTAGAAATGCCTCGTGTTAGCAGATATAATTTTGAGCCTGCTAGACAGCTACGGACTTAGCGAATTGCCTGTTGTTGGACATTCTTATGATGGTGCTAGTGTCATGTCAGGACAAAAAAGTGGTGTACAAATGTAAATTAAGATGAAACACCCTGCAGCCACATTTGTACTCTATCTAGCTCATAAAATTATCCTCATTGTGATGGACACACTTTTCACAATCGAAACGTGTACATCCTTTTTCAATGCCATCGAATCCCTTTACCTTCACATTTTGAAGCCATCAAAACACCAATTGTTGAAGCAGCTTGAAGAGGCAGTTGGTCTAAATACAAGGCGTGAAATGAGAAGTTTAAGCTCGACTCATTAATCAATGAGATTTCACAATTGCAAATCTGTGATCGATAGCTAGTGGACTATAAAAAAGGCTTTAGAAAAAGATATAAATGAAGGAAAATACAACGGCTCAGTTTATGCATTGGGGATCTTTCATTCAATCAGTAATCCTAAGTTTGCAGTAAATATTTTCATCTTTCACTATGTTTTTTCTATAGCGATCATGTTAAGCAAATGTTTCCAAACTAAAAATGCAACTGCTAGGGATGGGATATCTTGTGAATAGAACGATTAATGCAAGTGAGCGAGAAAACTTTTATGAGGTTTGGGAAAAATTAAATCATTCGCAAAGAAACACTGTCTGGATCTCACGTTTCCCAGAGAATCACGAAAACGGAAAACAGCAAAAAGCACTAGTTTGTAAGGTTTTGATATTTCATTTAGCCTCGGACACAAAGTTAGGGCTACAAAGATATATCTGCAAACCAAATGGCTCGAAAAGAGTAAGTTAGAGCACTCTTCAAATTATTTATGCTTTTATTAGGTTCTCTAGGTAACAAAAATTTGAAGCAAGAGTTCAATTTCTTCCTTGTAAGCTTAATATATTCCAATTTTTTCAAAGATATTTTGAAAGTAAGCTATCCTCTTCTTCAAGTATAAATTGAAATATATTTAGCTTTTAAACGAAAAAATAGTATTATATTTCTAATTATTTCCATTCTATTCCCGTATAATTCATAAAGGCGTTCATTTCTTAGCGGTAATAAATAATTATTGTGTAGTTTATACCTACCATTCACATTATATGCATATGGTAGTAGCTCATATGTACTCACAGACACGAAGTTTATTTGATAATGCATTATGCATTAGCAAATAACAAAGAATACATTTTACAAACATATAATGTATTAGTAAATTATATTAGTTGTATGAACAGTACGTGTACCTTACGGAAGACAAAATCATCGCATATTTTGAACCTTTCGGTTCCTGGCCCCTGCCAGATTTTAGGTCACGGCACGCCTATGATCAGACCTATTTTCTCCGAAAAGACGGGCAAGCTAAACCTATTTGCTATCAGTCCCTGATGCGGCCTATCCTGATTTATGCATCCCCATCCTAGGTTACCTGCTTAAAGACTATCATGACCAAAGCGGAGATATTCGAAAAATCATTCACTTCTGCACTGGAAGGTTCTACAACCCGGTAACTAAGAAGTGGCCAAAGAACATTCTCTTCTGTCAGGAGGAAGGACTGAAGGCACTTAGGGGCTGAGTTGTTCAATCAACGACAGGATTCTATGGACAGACAGACGAATATGAAAATGAACTGATTCGGTCACTAGGGTGTATAGGTGGTTCGCCCCGCGAAGATAGCATAGCAGCAGCAGCTCATGGATGCGCTTTTCAATTACATACGCAACCCGATGAACAGAAGGAGTTAGATTTAAGACCTAGGTTAAGATTTAGCTCTAATTATGATAAGACTAAGTTGATTATAATTAGGTATAAGTTAGATCGTCCTTTTAGTGTAAGGTAGTTTTAAAGAAAATTATTGCCAGGGTAATCGCAGCTGCTGTACAGGCTGGATAATACTTTAAGTTAGACTAAGAATGTACGATTAAATTAAAGTAAAAATATTTTCAATTCAAAAAATTTAATTTTCCAAAATCTAACGAGCTAAATTATGAGTATAACTTGTTTCGAGTGGCGATTTCCATGAAATCACATAAGTAGTTGGGATATGACCAACGTATGCCAATTCCATCAGCAATATATTTTCATCAAAATATGTTAATGCATTTATATTTTCATCTATTTTGCATTAAAATTATACATTTTTTACGTTTGCTTTCAATTGTTTTTAATAGAAATGAAACTATGAAGCACCCAACAACACAATAGCCATCGTTTTGATATGTACTTCCCAAAATAGCATTTCTCAACTTTATGCAAATGCCACTCCAAATCTCATTAGCTGATTTTCCAGAAAAAGAGGAAACTTTACAAAAATTATTTTTGCAGACGCATTAACTTACACCACCTCCATACTCTCACAAACCAAAATTCAACAATTTCTTCGATCCGAGTCCTCTTGAACGAATCCAATGATTTACACTTAATTAAAACACAGAAATGTTTTTCGTGTTGTGAATTTCAAAGCGAGACGAAAGTGTCTTCGTCTCGTAATGTGACATTTTGGTAGTAATGGCTTTTTCGATTCGAACCTTGTAATTATTTAGTAGATCCTTGCGGTTACGTGCGATCGATAAAGCAAAACGTTAATTTGACGTTACCTGTACAAAGGTCGGCAAATTGATGCCATCAAAGACGATCAGACGACAACGATGTTGAGAATTTAATGGTCGAAATACTTTCGAGTGAATGGCCTCAGAGAGACATCTGAATGGTTATATAATTGAAAACGTTTGTGGTGTTGCATCAGAGGAGTGGAATAGTTACATTTTTCAAGCATTAGATGGAATGTATTACATTAACTGGAGAAATCGTAGGATGCAAATAAAAAGCATGCAATCGTCAAATCGAAAATTTTTGCAAAACGATACTTCAATGACACAAGGAGAATGAGAGAATTTAAAAGATAGCAAGAAACCAGTTAACGTCAATTTATCCGTAAGGAGTTTTTTATTGTCAGGACTTGTAAGATTATTGTTTCACTTACTTATTTTACGGTATTATGCATTTATCTGAATTTTTCAAGTTTTAGTTAAGAAGATTATTAGTCAAGAGCACTGAGAAAAATAATTTATATATTTCTGACCCAATGTACATAGTTGATTTCGGTATTGTGGTTAGTTATAGCGCCTAATACTGTAGTATATATAGCGAAAAATGCATAGGAATAAGAAAGCCATAAATATAATTATAGCATTCGTGGTCATGTATTAGAGTCCCTGGTAAAAATCAAAAATTCACATCTGCCCGAATCTGGATTCGAACCAGAAACCCCAAATTCTAGGAGCCGATACTCTACTCACTAGGTTATACGAGCTTTTTGAACTCTTGATGTTACATCGCCTATTTCAATTATATGTAGCGACACTATAGGCATATGAGTCGGAGGATTATGTGCGTGGTAGTCAAGACTATCAAAAAAAAATCACAATGCCTGGAAATTTTGCCTATGGGGAATAAAACACTTTTTCAAATAGCCCTTGTATTTATATTAACATATAAAGCTCAGGTACTATGTACATGGTTTATGCGACCATTAACGCTGCTCTATAAACCTAGGCATATACGGATTTTTTCAGCCATTTGTTTTTCAGTTTTTCAAAACATTTCGTAGTTGAAAGTCCCAGCGAACCATAGGGTTTCACATACTGGCGAAAATCTCTCCAAATCATCACTTCAAGGAATATTCCCAATATGCTAAGCTTTAATATCATACATGCAAGCTCATTACATATGTTCTCATTTCCGGTCAACGACAAAAACGAAAATCCGATTTGGAAAAGCTGTCGATTTTGAATTAAATGAATTTCCTCTCTTGTTTTTATGGTAGACCGCACTGCTGATCGAAAACAAGTGGTTCTTAATCGACCAATAAATTGAATTTCGGCCATGATTAAAGTAATCAAAACAATTTCCGGTTTATGTTCCTTGCACACAACCTCCAGCTCACTACACTACTCTTATCGGGGGCATATATACTAGGTACCCTACAGCTTCAATTAATAAATCGCTGCGAGGAAAATGCCCTGGAATAAGTTTTGTGTGGGACTGAACTGAAAATTGATGGAAAAGTGAGCGAAAATTCAATTAGTGAGTATGTTCGTTATATTACGTTATATTTAAGGACAGCAAATCGTTGGCTCCTCTCCAACTTAGAATATATCTTTTCTTGCACCTACTGTTGTTTTATTAAAACTCATTTCCACTACCAATTGTTGGAAACAATTCATTTTCAACTGACATTCTTGATTTTCTCGGATGAAAGATACACCTACACAAGCACAACATTACCTACTCAATCCACATGTGATCCACATTTCATACTAATACCTACCTATGTTCACTTTTATGTATCGTCTCGAATGCTGGACTCTCGAAATCGTTCATAATGAAATATGTCGTCCATCCTGAATCGGAAACCATATCCAATCCCGTTTCGGATGTTACGACCGGGACACCAAAACTTTTTGCAGCTTCAAGTGTTTCCGTATCGCCAGCGACATTGCCTACCAAACAGATACGTAGATTTTTTGGTGATGGTGTCGGTGATACAGACATATCTGAAAATAAATATGAAATACATTAGTAGCTACTACATCGGTGAGTAAGAACAACATTATTTAATTCGAGGCAAGAGAATGTGGATAAAACGGAAAAATGTCTATTGAAAATTTATTGGTTTCTGCCAGAATGGGGAATGAAACGGAAACTGAAACAAATTACCTGACACTGAAAAAAAGATGAATGTCATAGAGTGCAATAGTTGAGATTTCCGGAGCAGATGTTAAAGTAATGAGAAAATAATAAAGTTAGATGCGAATGTATGTTGTGGAAATTTAAATTTAATTTATGGGAGATTACAATAGAGGGTGTTTCAATACAGAAGAAGAAGCACAAATACAATGGGCTTGCGTGAATTTACTTATATTCTGACGTGGATGACATCAATTTAACTAATACTTTCTATTTTGCATTCTTCTTTTTCTTCGATTCTTTATAGGTTTCAGATACATATTCAATTATTAAATATTTTAACAGAGTTTTTTTTTATATTTTAAGGACATACCATTTTGAGATCGTACTATGATTTGAGTATTGGTAATACAGATTTCTATCTAAAAATAAAAAAACAATATCAATCTTGATTGCTTTGGAGGGATTTCACTTGAGGTTACTCTCGGAATAGGGCCCATCATGTCATTGGCATACGGTTGATTTGACATAAATTACGGTGTGATCATGGCTGATCGTCTTTGGCTGGATTCGAACCAGGTAGAGCATATGCTATCAGCTAATGCTTTACGTTTACGGCTACACAAACTCAAAAAGCTTTAATTATCAAAATCTTTACATTTGAAGCTCTTTTGAAATAAACACCTTTCTGGAATATTCAGAAACACAAAGATGCTTTTGTTGTGACTGACCAGGCGTCAGAAAAATAAACCGACTAGATTGAAAGAGCTCTCCAAACAGGCCTCGCCACCTTCGGAGACAGCACAACGCGGAACAAAACGATAGGTCTCAATGGGACAGTAAAGCGTATGGAGGTCGACCAAGAAAGGGAGTCCATATGAACGTTGTTTCCATTAGGCGGCCACGTGGACAATAGGAACGAGAACGAAGGAGCCGCGACAGAAATCGTTCAATTGGGCTACTTTCTTGCGAAAAGACGAGGAGACACCCAACCAAATCTGGAAGTGAATATTTGTGGTCATAGTTCATAGGCCTAAGAATCTGATTTTTCCAACACCGTGGTAAGCGAGGAAGGTTAAAGGGTTCGTTAAGAGCTGGGGGTAGAGGTCCTGGACTTCAACCATAAAGTTATACGTGTGGCTAATAGTTAAGGATGCGCGATTGCGGGCAGCAGTGATTCTATATCAAGTTTTTGGGAAAAGTGAATCAACTTTGAGTGCTATTAGTCCGCTCAGTCATTTACTGCAGGAAAAATTCCAATCCATGCGAGAAAGCGTAGGTTGCACCAATAGAGTAAAGCACGTAATTGATATTAATTCGTCGCCAACTTAGCAGAGAGTTGCCTGTCGCTCAAAAACGGCAGGGAATAGGGAAGATTCTGACCGAACACGATGCTTATCTAATACCCTATGAATCAGCTACTTTGGATCAACTAAGCGACGCAAAGTATTTGTTGTAGCTCGATATCAAGTTTGCATATTGCCAATGACAGAGCAATCCAAGTAGTTCACCGCCTTCACTTTATTTCAATTAAAGTGAAAGCTGTTTGGCTTATAAATGTTGATCTATCAGATCCTTGATTTTTATGTCGAGTCCTACAAGTTTAAGTACCTTGACGATATCATTTTGGCTTGCATGAGAAAACTTCAAGAGATACATTTAGACGCCCGAGGTAGGCCGGCTCGAAGGAGTTAAAAGATAAGTGTGGACTTTGTCGCCCTAAACTAAAGCGTGTTAGGACAAGAAAGGTTTGAATTTAGTTCGGACAGGATAAATAGCGTGATTGAGATTTAACTTTTAACCGGTGTAAAGATGATGAGGCATTTTATAGAAATGGTCTTGTAGTACACGAAGCGAATATAAAACTTTACACAATAACGGCGCCATTGGCGAATCACTTTAAAAAGCATCAGAGGTTCGCATGGACCCAGAGCTACGAAATTGCTTTCATGTAGATGAAGCTCAAGTTGTCAATCGCTCCGATCTTGATTTGTCAAAACTACTGATACAGATGGACGCGTCGGACTTAGACTTGGATACAATTGGAATTGTTTTTTGTGGGATGATTAAAATTGAAATTTTTTAACTAAGTGGTTTCGAAAATATGCACCGATTTTCATCAGACATTAGCTCATAGTGCATACCTGATTGATGTGACCACTTGATGCACAGATGGATGCAACCGACTTAGGCTTGGATACAATGTTTTCACAAAAATATGAGAATAGGGGAAAAGGTTATATGTTAGCCCAATCGATCTATGTTGAAGGTGGAGTGCATACACTTAACAACGGACACTTGTACAAGGCACCAGATTCTAGGCAATCACGGACCATTGCTTTCTCGTGTGGTTTAGTAATTTTGAAAACACGACGGAACGACTGGCTAAGTGGATACTCCGGCTAAAGCAGTTTCCATTCAAAGTCGTTCATCGTAAGGGTAAGAAAAAAACTAGTACCCGACGCATAGCACTTCGGTTGCCACCCAGGGGCGAAGTTGCGGTACTTGAAACCACAGGAGACCGTTGCTATCACGGAATGAAAGAGATTGTTGTGACCACATCCAGGTGGGGTGACTTAGGCTGGAGTTAAAATTTGAATTAAATCAATTAACATTGGGGATTTATAAAGCGGCATAATTAAGCAGAGAAGTCTTACTACAAGATCATTAAGCCCCATGAACCGAAACGTATCGCAAGCTCCGTAGTGGTGGTGGCAGCACGTCTGACCCATAGTCTGAAGGCCAGTAGTTCACATCCCGACCTGATGATGAGACGAAACAATATGATTTTTCAGTCCCATAGTTCAAATGCAGTTAAATTCAACTGATTAATGGTGATGTCTGATCCTGTTCAGGTGAAAAGAGCGTCCGATGAGCCGAGCGTCTAAGCTCAGTGGTTGAGGTCCGAAAAGGGGTAAGCAGTAAATGCTCACGACTCGTCTTTGGCTGGCTAGTAAGGGCCCAAAAGGACCGAGTCGGAACTCAGCCTCTCTACACCGAAATAGTATTTTATTGAAGTGCTTTTAGATAGAAAATATTTTTGGTAAGCCCGATTAGTGCAAAAAAAAAATAGTTTTTTACTACCTTGCGGCGGAATTTCGTCCGAGGAAATTATATTTTTAGGCGATTGACACTTTTTTCTAAGCAAAGTTCTCAAAAACGTAGGGTTGATGGATCTGCTTTCTTTGTATGCAGATCGATGTAGTGACTACCACAGTTCTTTTTCAATTTTTAAACAAAGTTTTCAGGAATTTTCAGACAAGTGCATGACTGGCAATCTGAATTTGGAGAAACCACGCATCTCTGTAGACTTGATTTCGAAAAAGTTTGAAATAAATGGTTTAAAGCTACCAAGTTTGAAGTTTCGAATCCCCTTTGGTACTAATATAATGAAAGACCCGCGAATTAGAGAATTAGTTTGTCTAAAAATCAAAACAGCTCTATCCTTATTTATAAAGGAGACCTCACAAACCGGGAGTAACTAGTGTCTGGGTAGAGGGCTCCTAGTTTTTGAGATCTGTGTATCGAATACACTTGCTTTGATCATACTGAGTTTTAAGTCTCTAAGCGCTCTAAGCACTAAAATCAGCAAATTAGCGTTGAAACGGTCACGCCACTTTTTCACTTTTTTGAGTCTGAATTTCTGGAAAAAAGCCACAACCAATGCTTCCTATTTTTTTTAGCAGACTACATACTGAACCTCAAGTTTTTCCCAAACCTGTTTTTCAGATATGGCGATTAAACATAAAACTGCCAAGAGCCTATTCAACCTCCTCATTTTTAGTGGTCAGTCATCTATACGACTATAATTTCTTTGCGCACAAGATTTCGTAATGAACTTTCCACATGTTGTGCCTGATACTGAGTAAAGATAATTCGATTGAAAAAAATTTTGCTTTCTTTTTTTCGCAGAGAAGAAACGGACATTTTTCTAATGAACAGCATAATTGATAAAAAGGAGTATTTTCAAACTATGAATTCAATTTTAATTTTGAAAGCCATGTATTTGACTTAAAAAGTTCAAAACTATTTTAAAAGTCTATGAATTGGGCTCGTATATGGTATATTAATTGCGAATGATATTACCCCTGGCAGAGTGGTTCACCATGTCCAAAAACATGGATTTATAAAATTATTTGCCTGACTAATCTGATGTAACTCATATTATTTTCCATTGATGTGATCAACATCAAGAATACAGCTTCATTTTAAAGTAATTTCATCATGAGACAATTTGGTATTCCATTCAAAATGAGAAGGTTCTAAACTAACACAAGGACTCGTCACAAGGACTCGTTTGTAAAAATATTATTTCGTCAAATACTCGTTCGTTAGTCAAACATTGAACATTTCCATAAGCAAATATATCATGCTATTTTATGACCCATCACGCTTATCTTGTCTTCCACTTAATATCGCCCATCCATTAGGTGGTCCTACAATTACAACTTCATGAATTATATTGCCACCACCAACGCGTCCACACTGAATACATCCTCCATCGACACATCCGCTGATACTTCTCCAATATATCCAAGCATAAATTTACCAGCATAGCCACCGCACTTGTTTGCTTTGCTCCCCTTAGCACAGAAACACAATCGCGATGCCGTCCCTTCCCGTCCGTTAGTTCGTTCGCTCGCTTGCAGCAAGGAGCGCAAACACAGCATGTCTATGTTACTGATAGCATCGATATGTAAATATTTGCTAAATTAAAAACGCTTTTGCAATTTATTTGCATACGTGATAGTAACAATTAGTACAGGTGGAAAGATAAGATACTACCTACACATATTCCCCTGACTTTATCGTACTTTATATTTACTCAATTGCTGGGTGCTTGCAAGGTGGCGACGGTGGTTGGGAAAGTCACTGCAAAGATATATGATGTGAAAAATGCTAGGAAGAAAATGGACGATATGTCTATACCATACATGCAACCGATTCCGATATTCAGTGCACTTTAATATGGTGCCTTAGGAGTGAATTCAAAAACCGTTGAGAGCATAGTGCTTTTCAATGTGGAAGCGACAATTTCAAACAATTTTCTTAAATTAAACCACACCAAAGCTTCGATTACAGCGATATCGAATGTATTCTGATTGAAGGACGACGAGAATGTGATTAATTTTTAATTATGCGAAGTACTGGGGCGGTTTTTACTTTTGCGAATACGAAAACGAGAGAGTAGCGAAAGGTCGGCAGATCATTGAAAAAGGTGATGGGTCAATGAATTCGTGGGAGGTAGATGCACCAGATGAATTGAATTATGGTACGAGTGAAAATTGATTTTTTTTTTTTGGGAAAAATATCGGTGCTTTGATGTGGGGCGATAAAATATTACACATTTTGTCACATATGGGAAGCACAATATGTTAAATTTATAGATGGATGTATTTCGCAGTATTCATGAAGTGGAACGATTTTCGCTTCGAGAAGCTGTAAACGATAATGATTTCGTTCCGATTTTATCATGGCGGTATAGGAATACTAAGCATTGGTATTTCGCGTCCGTTTTCGATATTTTTCTTTTCTATTGTTTAAAGTTTGAATGCCGAATGATTTATTAATCATAAATTTTAATTAATATATTTTATACGTAACCTGCACATATAGAGTCTGTATGAGTCTGTATGCTTACTTCAACAATAAAACAAGACATTAATTTTATCAACTCTTGAACTATAACTAAATTCAAAACATAATGTAATTTTGGTCATCTGTTATTCTGCATCATCATTAATATATGATTGAATATTGAATTATTACAGCACGACCTGGCAAAAAGTAAATGCATAATATTACGAGAGACAAGTGCATTTATTCCAGTTTTGTAGAAGTCCGAGTTTCTGGTTCGAAGAAACTCCTCGAAGGCATTTTTGACAGCAGCTTCATTATTAAATCTTTTTCCTGTCAAAAAGTGATCCAAATGTTTAAAGAAAAGGTAATCTGTTGGTGAGAGGTCTGGTGAATATGGAAAGTGAAGAAGAGTCTCATAGCACAACTCGTTTAATTTTTGGACTGTTATTCTCGATACATGAGGTCGTACGTTATCATGAAGCAGCATCACTCCATCCCTGTTGACAAGCCTAGGTCGTTGGACTATCAATTTCTGATGCATTTCATCCAGTTGAGCACAGTATTTCTCAACATTGATGGTTTCGCCAGGTTGCAGGAACGAATAGTGGATAACTCCAGCTACAGACCACCAAACAGATACCATTATTTTCGTTGGATGAAGGTTTGGTTTCGGCATGTGTCTTGGTGCTTCATCGGCATCTAGCCATTCGGCCGATCGGCGACGATTATCGTATAAAATCCACTTTTCATCGCAGGTCACAATTCGGTGCAAGAACGGTTCTTTTTTGTTGCGGGAGAGAAGAGAACTTGAAATCTCCATTCGACACGTAGTGTTTTCCTCGGTAAGATCATGCGGAACCCATTTGTCAAACTTTTTTCACTTTTCCAAGTTGTTGCAAGTGGCGGCAAACTGTCGAATTGTTAACGCCTAATTTCTCGGCAAGATCCTTTATGATTTGGCGGGGGTCAGACTCCACTAATGCACGCAGCTCGTCGTTATCGATCGATGGTCCTGGGTGTCCACGTGGCTCACTTCCAAGGTCCATATCTCCGGATCAAAATTTTTCGAACCACCGCCGAGTGGTTCGTTCGCTAACTGTATCAGGCCCAAATGCGCTGTTGATATTCCTCGTTGCTTCCGTTGCGCTGTGCTCTAATTTAAATTCGTATAGTAAAAGTAGCCGTTTTTGATTCACTTCCATGTTCACTTTCTCTTTTTGTTTTTACGATCACTATGAAGTGCAATACAGAAATGACTCCATAAACCAAGGTAGCAGCATTTATACTTCAATATGTCATATAATTTGCACCACCTTGTGCCAACATAATACTCTAAAATTGCAGCCAACTTTATGTCATTGCTAAATCGGCCATTTCATCTGTAGCAACCTAATAGAATAAGCTTTTGTAGCCTTGCGAATAGAGCACTGGATTTCATCGTGTGGAGTCAATGGTTCGAATCCACCTAGGAACGGAGGACAACGCACCGATCTTTGCGTTAACCTAGCTCTGAGTAACAACAAATTAGGGTGTAACACCCGTATAAAGCAGCGTTCGCTAACTGAAACTCAGACCAAGGGGATACAGCTGCCATTTCGGTGAAATGCGGCCAACATCAGATAGGAGAAGTTCGACTCGGCTACGGTATCATGTCCTACGGCAGCTTGCGCGCAAGCAAATTTCGAAGTCAAACGCAAGTACAATCAATCGAAGAGAAAGGATTTTCTACTAAATGTTCACACTTTTCCAGTAGTCCTTTTCGTTTGCATTCACACTTTGATATTTTGCTTAGACAGTTAGTTTAAATTCTAGAAATTAATTTCTAGAAATTCTTAAATACATTCCCCAAAAAAAATTCCTGAAGAAAGCACATTTTTTCGGCCGCACAAGGTAGAAACTTGCCTTAAATGATACTAATAAAAAAGTAATTAAACATTTGAACAAGAAAATTTCGAACCTTTTTTTGGTAGACCCTTCCATATAGTTTAATATGCTATGTCGATACTTGAGATACTGCAACATTTGGCTGGCAGCTGAGCCGTGTCGTGAAGTTGTGTGAAATAATCGACACACTAGATGGATGGGGATAAGGGAGGATGAGATGACTTTCTGTTGAAGCGTCTAGGAGAAAATTCGAGGAGTCTGATTCGAACTACCGATGGCAGCAGTAGCTGTCGCCATAAATGCAACCATTTACAGCGAGTAGAGACGATTGTTGACAGAGAGCAAGATTTGTTGCAGGGAGGTGACAGTATTTGGTAACAGTAAACTTTGAAACGAGTTTGGAAAGGAGACGAACCTTTAACGGAAAGAAATCGCAAATATCGCGTTTGCTATGGACCTCAGTCTTAAGGACTAAATAAAGGTTCTGCTAAGACGATGACCAGCAGAGCCAAGTAGGCGATCGCGGTGGGATGGTCGCATTGCAATTCATATATATATTACGAATTTGTAACAAAAATCTATGAATATTAGTCGAAAATGGTATATATTACAGACACGCCATGCATCTATGTAGTTGTCATGAACAACTTAATATGTCAATCGCAATGTGCAATTGTAGCTTGTATCGACTCATTTGGAACACTTTTCGCATGACACAATTAAAAACTTGAGTGGCCAAGGGGGTAACAGTTACCAGCGTGAGTGGTCAATGGATTAAGGCCAGTCATGACTCTGGGCTTTAAGTTATTTTAGTTGAGAGTAGATACCAGATAGTTGATGTATTCGGAACCTGGTTATTTTTTGGGGTTTTGGACAACGACATATTATCGCTCTTTACCGATCCATGCAAATGAGTTTCTTATGTTTTTACACGTTTAGAGTATCGCTTATAGCTGGCAGGATGTTTTCCACCACAGTTTACGCATTTATCTTTTTTTCTATTTTTGCTTGGTGCATTGTGAGAGTTGCTGTGATCTATAGACCTTGAGGCATCTGGCCTGCTTGTGACATTTATAAACTACATGGTCAAATGGATTGCGAACTTTCGTCGCTTGGGCTTCCCACTTCCAATTTGTAAATTTGAACTGTCTTAATATATTGATTTTTGATTCTTGTTTATGAAGGGATTTTATTAGTTTGGAGATGTCATTCCTGAATTTGAGACTGATCAACTAGATGAAACTCCTTGTTTTTCGATGTTTTCTTTTATTTTGATTGGACTGAGTCATATACTGCCCTCCTAAGCATAAACGTTCTATCTACATTTTAGTACTTTCGAGATATTCAATGATTTGTGTTTTGATTTGTACTGGAGTAACGTACTTCCACAAAAGATATGGAATGGTTGATATGATTCTACAAAAAAAGTGTATTACGTCTTTCCACATTTTTTTGTCACTCAAAGACAATTTCTTCGGAAATTAGTTTTCTAGCGGTTCAGGTGCGCTTGAATTGGTATATGAATTTTGAATAGATACTGTGTTTACAATTGAGCTTGAGTATCCTAGAGGGTGAAGTATTAACTTTTTTTTGTGTGGAGTCTCTGTTTCGAATTCAGGTCCGAACGAGGGACCGCGCGCCAAGCTTTGAGTTCACCTAGCTCTGATTAGGTACCTGAATTAATCAAGAGTAAAGTGAGTCGTGGAACTAACGACTCCACACTCGTATTCACATTGATTGTATATTTGTGACGAAGCTCTCTACCAGCTTCAACCCCTAGACTCACACGAGGGTTGTCGCGAGATTATTTTACTTTTACTGTATTTGTACGATTATTAATAACGATTCAAATTATATGCGAACGTCCAATCACGGTAAAAAAATCACCCATCAGAGAAACCACATTTAGGAACTCTACGGGTATTGCAAGTAGCCTACAGCTATAATAGCTAGTACGCTACAACTTTCATTGTTAAGAAAAACAAATAAAAGAGTGAAAATCAAAGAGTTAGCATGAAAAATATGGATTACAAATAAAATAGTAATGATAAAGGAATATAAATGAAAGAATAATATAAAAGAATGAAAAAATAGCAAATTAAAATAAAAAACGGAGTAGAAAGATAATTAAAAAAAGAGTGAAATATTGTAAAAATAAATAAATAAAAAGAACAAAAATGCAAGAGTAAAAAATAAAAATACAAGAGTAAAAATAAAAAAATTAAAATACAAGAATTAAAATAAAAAAGTAAAAACACAAGAATAAAAAAGAACATAAATAAAAGAGCAAAAATAAAAGAACAAAACTAAAGGAGCAAAAATAAAGGAGTAAAAATAAAAAAATAAAGAACAGAAAAAACAATAATAAAAGAGCAAACAAAAAAGAGGGAATTATAAGAGAGTACAAACAAATGTGTTAAAACAAAAGCGATAAAACAGTTAAAATAACAAAAAAACATAGTAATCTCAATAATAAAGTAGAAGAATAAAAGTAACGTTTGATAAAACTAATAGTGGATTAGAGTTAAAAAAAAAGGTCAAAATAAAAGAGGATAGGAATGAAAGTGGAAATTAAATAAGTTAAGCATTCAAGAAGCCTAAGATATAAGAGGGTAAAATTATAAGATACTGCAAAATTAGAGAATAATTATAACAGCGAATGTACATACACTATACAATAATACAATAATAAAATGAATAAAAATTTATCAAAATTGATAAACAAAAAAAAATTTATATATTAAATTTTAACAAAAATAAAATCACAGTTGTAGAGTGGGGTGTACTCGACTACACGAGAGACCTTCGAACCGCAGTCATGCCCCCACAAAACACCAATCACGTGTTATGCCGGGTTTCCACCAAAGAGACAAAACAAGAAACACGGACAAAAAATGTTTTTCTGAACAAAAACACGAATGTTGTGTAAAAACTGAACAGTTTCGCGAACATTTTTGTCTCTGAAAACTGTTTTAGTAAACAAAACACCTTCCCATCGCGAGTCGGTAAGATCAAAGGAAAACATGTTTGTTCGCATTTTTTGTGTCTATTTGGTTGAAACATGCACTTTTGTTTTTAGAGACAGCACTCAGTATATCGATTAATGTACTTTGATTCACCTCGTAAAAAATGTTAAATATAAAAATAATAAAAAAATAATAATCAGTAGCAGTAATCATATACTTATGCTTAATATAAATAATACACTGAAATAAAGCTTTGTATTAATTAGTTTATCATATTTAATTTATGTTATGACCCATATTTATCTGATTGAACTGTAGATAGAGATACACAATATGACTATTTTATTAATTTTATTTATCCTACCTTGATGTACTGTCCAAGAGCATCATATAGGGCCTCACATACTTCCGGTACTTTTCGAGATATTGAAGGAGGTGAAACTTTGAACTAATATTTCAATGATTGAAAACTGTCTCTAGAGGCTAAGTACCTCAAAGTAAGTGCCAGGCGATCGCTTTTCTGTAATTTGTATTTTTCTTGGCGATTTTCGGTCCTAGCAAATTAATTAGCAGTTCAAAATCACTACTTGACATTCTTACAAAGTTGTGAAACGATGATCTCATTTCTCCACTTAAGCCAACGTTGTTAGTACATAAATCTTCCAATAATACTTCCGTGCTATAATCAACTTTCCTTTTTAATTGAGAACTGGCCCAATATATCGGTTTTTTTCTTCTTTTTATGTCATTTATGAAGAAAAATCCACAGTTAATTATAAAATCACCGTCTTCAGACATTTCTCGGACACAGGATAAACAGAACTTAGAACAAAACCTGTCTGTTCAGTTGAAACAGTCTGTTTACAAAAAACAGAACTGTTTTCAAAAAACAAAACCAGTATTTTGTTTTGTTTTTTGAAAACAAAACTGTTTTTCAAATTGTCTCTTTGGTGGAAACCCGGCATAAAAGACAGCAACAACAGTAAAAAAAACATTAGCTTTTATTAACAATAAATTGCTTTTGTTAGGTCATTGAACGGTATACTGCTAGACAATATAAAATCTATGTATTGAGTACACAAATTCTTATGTCAGACTTTCAATCAAGTCACGCCTTTCACATTTTCTTTTACTGCAAAAACGTGGAAATATTTTAAATGTCACTAGTATGTATGTATATTAAGACGACTTTGAAACCATTTGAATTTCTTTTTTTTAAGTAGATTACTTAGTATAAGCAAGTAGTTCAGCTGAGTTGATACCAAGCAGTCGAACTCTCTTTACAACTAATTGAAATGAAAGCGTCGAAAGTTTTGCTGGCTTTACAGTTTTCGTTTTTTTTGGGAGTACATTTTGTTTCCGCTTCGATATCATATCCTCCGCGAGTTACATTGAAGGATAAAGGAATACTCGTCGGAAAATATCTGAAAACATTTGGAGGACGAACTGTCGACGCATTTCTTGGAATACCTTTCGCGAAACCGCCTATTGGAGATTTACGATTTGCGGTAAAATATTGAGAACATTTTGCTTCCTTCAACAATGAAACTTTTTCGGATAAAATAAATTTTGGACCGAATATATTATCATTGCATAGACTAGAGATATAAAAAAAAATGCTTAGCTATTTTTTGTCACGATAAGTTTGTACTTTAGTATTCTTATGATCAAACTAATTGAAAATAAACATGAAAAGTCAGCTTGCCATTCTCATGTGTAATCAACATCTGTAGGCTCCACAGAAAATTGAACCATGGACGGGAGTAAAAATCGTTGATAAGGATGCGGCACGTTGTGTACAATGCTTATTTCCAGTTCCATTCAATGGTTTTGGCGGAAGTGAAGATTGTTTGTACTTGAACGTCTATGTCCCGCACGTATGTATGATTGGATAAATTTATTCAAGTTGCCAGGAAGGTTCATTAAATTTTGGTAAAAGAGTCTAACATTGGTTGAAGTTTAGTTTATGAACGAGAAATAATTTAAGCTTCGGGCTGAGTGATCAATCTACTTATATTACGTGGAACAAAAAAATACTCTACAAAATTCATTACTTTTTTGGCAACTTAACATCTATTTCCAATAATTAACCACACCTAAATATTTATTAGGGATTATCGGATCACGGAAATTTGTCCGTTCTAGTGTGGGTTCATGGCGGCGCCTTTAAATGGGGTGCAGCAGATTCTGTCATGGATGGGCCGCAAATATTACTGGATCATGACATTATTTTGGTAACTACTGCATATCGTGTTGGACCGTTTGGATTCCTGAGCACAGGCACATCTGACGCTCCAGGCAATTACGGAATGAAGGATCAATCTCTCGCTCTGAAGTGGGTACGGGATAATATAAAGGAGTTCGGTGGCAATCCAAACTCAGTAACAATCGGAGGGCAGAGTGCAGGAGCTGCAAGTGTTTCACTACATATGAAATCCCCGTTATCGGAAGGTAAGATTTGTTTTAACATATAACTAGTGCTTTGGCAGTAGCTGCTGTTGAATAAACAGAACAGAAAACGCCATCAATTCCAGTGCCACTTTAAAGTGAAAAATACTTGAATTTTTATCCCGCTACCTAGGACTATTTCACCAGCTAATTCTGCAATCGGGAGAATATTTCGATCCTTGGGCTATGATCGACAATGATACAGCGTTGAATAGAACATTCATTTTGGCTACGGCATTGGGATGCGAAGGAATCGACAATTTCAAAGAATTGATAACTTGTTTGCGAAATCTTTCAAGTGAAGATTATACAGATTATATGTGTGAAATGAAAGCAAGTAACCTAAGAGCACATTTTTTCAACATTAGCATAACATTCATTTTAGATTGATTTGAGGGACCTCGAACCACTCACATACTTTGCACCAGTCGTAGAACCAGACGTACCCGGTGCTTTCCTAACACAAAACCCACGTCATGTCCATAGTTCTAAGGACCATAAACTACCCATCATTATTGGCGTAACCTCACACGAAGGACTTATAACAACTGGAAGTTTGTTTTAAACGTTAGTACACACAAAGTAACAATGACATCCTGGTTTCTTTTCAGCGTATCTAAGTGATTTTCAACAAGAATTCGCAACACATGTTGAGGAAATAATTCCACGAGAGCTGTTTTGCGAAAAATTGCCAATTGAAAAACAAAACGAAATCATTCAGAAGGTTTTTGATTTCTATCTGAACGGTGAACGAAAATTGTCCCTGGACAACTTTGAAAATTTCACCAATGTAATTCATTTTATTTTGAAAAATATTAACTTGAATCTATGCCTTGTATATGTCATAATTATTTTGCAGATATTCGGAGACGCTCTTTTCAATTCAGGAATGGATCGATTTCTGCGACGTCGCTTTGCCGCCGAAACATTTGGTCCCACATTTGTCTACAACTACCAACACAAAGGATTCGTTTCGATGACGCAACTCCTAATACCTAACTCAGATTACGTTGGTAAGATCACATTTGCATGCTTCAAATGAGGTGGTTTACGGGAACTACAGTAAGATTAAATTACACGATTCGACAATTTTAGGCACGGCACATATGGATGAGCTAATGTATTTGTATCCATTCGGACAAGAAAAATGGCCGCGAGACTTTCGGGACTTGGAGATGCAATATGTTTTACCGAAAATGTGGACGGACTTTATCAAGACGGGGTTTGTAATTCTTGCGTGAAAATCTAATTTTTCTAACAATGTATACAACAATTTAGACATCCTACACCACCAGATTCACCAATCACTCCGAAATGGATTGAAGCCACCAAGTACCCACTAAACTATGCACAGCTTGGAAGTCTCGATTGGTACAAGAATAAAGCTAACGATTCGAGCCAGATCATGAAAGGACAAAATCAAATTGGAGATGTAAGTTCGTGCGGCACAAGAAAGACCATGGCTAGCTCTCAACCGAAAAAATGTCCGTACACAATCGTTCAAAACAAAGTCGGATTTATAGAAGACCGAATGAATTTCTGGAGGGAAATCGAAGATGACTTGCATTGGAATTAAACGTTTAGATGCTGTGAGTTTTTTATGTCAGTTTTAGTATATTTTGAACCATTTCGATTGTAAGAATTGAAATTCAGCGCGATAAATAAAATCTGTTATTTAAATATTTCGTCCATGATTTAAATGAAAAGGGATTTTTATATATAACTACAAATAGCAAGTAATTGCTAAAGTTACGATATAAAATTCCCTGATCTTCAATAGTATCCATAAAATAACATTAGTCTGCATATTCCAGGCATACGACTAAACAAAATATACAAATATTCTTTGATATTTGAAATTGGTTACGGTAAAATTTGATATTAGCTAAGGTAGGATTCTCGTCTATTTCCTGTATGTTTTTAATATTCTTCTTAAATGTTGTGCCCCTGCTGCCACTAGAAGATGAGCAGGGAGCAAAAATCGAAGAATAACTCACAAAAACGTACAAAAAATACCCGAGAAGAAAACACATAAATAATAAAAACGAAACCCTAAAAACAAACACACCACCACAAAAATACAAACATACCAGCCAGAGATCTATCGGTAAAATTGTCTAACGGTTACGGGAAACACATAGTCGAGTTTTGCCCCAACGTTTTTGCCCCAACGATTTTTAAAGTCCCGTACAAAACTTGATGGCATAACGCTGCTCGATTTTCCGTCGCAGTTTTTTCTTCGGCTGGAGTAAAAGCTGGGTCCACTAAAACACGATGTATACCAAACGGAAGCTCGCAGGCGACTGGCGCTTGGTGAGTT
Source organism: Nemotelus pantherinus (assembly GCA_963978885.1). Lineage (NCBI taxonomy): Eukaryota > Metazoa > Arthropoda > Insecta > Diptera > Stratiomyidae > Nemotelus > Nemotelus pantherinus. Next base: position 61,315,500 of record OZ022263.1, read on the forward strand.
TTGAAGCCAACATTCCCCTCCACCAAAGTCGCCTGAAGGGGTTACATGGGTTTCAGAGAATAAAAAAAACGCCATTTTTAAATGTTTCAAAAATAAAAAAATAATGTTTTAAATTATTATAAATTATTGTTAACAACTAAAGTAACTCTTGAACTATATGTAAAAAAATTTAAAATAAAAATATTGATAATACGCCCTCTGGCAGCTATTTTACGAAAAGGCTCGAAAAATGCGGTGCCAACGATATCATAAGCTGGATTCATCTGAAACAAAAAAATCAAATTGTTTCTGTTAGAGTATGAGTTTGACTTGTACTACGAAGGATTTGTAAAAATATTGAAATCTGAACTTTTGGCAACGTCGCGAGTAAAAAATTTAATTTTTGACCCAAAAATTCAATAAATAATGCCATGTGTATTAAATTCCAATGAACGAAACACAATATCCTTCGTTCAAGTACAAGTCAAACTCATACTCTAACAAAAACAATTTGATTTTTTTGTTTCAGATGAATCCAGCTCAAGATATCGTTGGCACCGCATTTTTCGAGCCTTTTCGTAAAATAGCTGCCAGAGGGCGCATTATCAATATTTTAGTCTACAAATTTTTTTACATATAGTTCAAGAGTTACTTTAGTTGTTAACAATAATTTATAATAATTTAATACATTATTTTTTATTTTTGAAACATTTAAAAATGGCGTTTTTTTTTATTCTCTGAAACCCATGTAACCCCTGAAGCGAGGACCTTGCGACGTATAATCGCATCATCAAAATAGGGCTAATTATGAATAAGCCGCTGATCTAACTCATATAAGAGCATGTTCCAAATTTTCCGAAAATCAAAACAATATAATCTCAATAAACGAGGGTTGATCAATAAGTAATGATAATGAATATAAACCAAGATGATTAAACTTCAAAAATATATTTATTTTTCAACATAGTCTCCCAACAAACTAATACATTTAGTCCATCTTTTTTCCAAACCCAGGAAACCCTTAGAAAAAAATGATTTACCTTGACTCTTCCGAAATGCCTAAACAGCGGCCATCACTTCGCTATAATCTTCAAATTTCTTACTCCGAAGGAGTTGTTTGAGCCGATGAAGGAGGTAGAAGTCTTTGGAAGCAAGATCTGGCGAATAGGGCGGGGGTTCAAGTAGTTCGAATCCTGTTTCTTTAAGTGCATCCATCGCAACTGCAGGCTTGTTAGCCGGTGCGTTATCTTGATGAAACAGAGCTCCGGCTCGCAGTTTGTCGCGCCTGTTTTCCTTCATTGCCTCGCGCAATCTTCTTATTTGATCTGCGTAGTAAGAGCCTGATATAGAGGCTCCCTTTTCCAAATATTCCACCATGATAATTCCTTCAGCGTCCCGAAAAACTGATGCCATAACCTTTCCTGCCGAACTCGAAACTTTGAATTTCTTCGGCGTCGGTGAAGAGAGTCGCTTCCACGTCATCGATTGCATTTTGGTTTTTGGATCAAAATGTTGGATCTAGGTCTCGTCCATGGTCACAAAACGTGACAAATATTCTCCTGATTTGCCTGGAACTTTTCAAGATTCATCCTTGAAATGTCGATTCGTTTCTTCTTATTCTCGTCCGCTAGCATTCTCGGTACCCAACGCGCAGGGACCTTCTTTATATCTAATTTGTAGGCAAAGATTTTGCAAACACTACCATATGAGATCCCTGTGACCTCAGCTACATGCCTCATGGTCAGTTTTCAATCTGCCCAACACGACATCTTCGATTTTTTTTACGTTGTCTTCAGTGAGGGATGTGGGTTGGACGTCCTTCGCGGTGTTCATCTTCAGTGGATGTTCCTCCCAGCTTAAACTCCTTGGCCTAGCGTGCAACAGTGGAATATGGAGGAGCAGAATCCCCTTATGTTTCCACCATGCCGTCGTGTATGTCTCTAGTAGACAATTTTTTCAAACAGAGGTACTTAATGACAGCTGAAATTTCGTTTTTCTCCATTTTGATGTTCTCTCTTCGACTGTTCATATTCAAATGAATGTACCTCGCTGGAATCGTGGCCTATTTAAATGTTCTTTTTTATGCTGACTTAGTGAGTATATGTGGCATTAAAAAAATTTTTTTTCGGAATGTTATGCGAACTGGAAATAACCGATTATCAACCCTCGTACACCTGGGGCAGGATAAATCCTAGCACTAGATATTTTTTGAAATACCTGAGATCCCTCTTAATGCCTAGTACTATACTCTTCGCGAAACGATTTCAACGGTCAAATCCCATACAAAAGAGCTTTACTGACGAATTGAAAAGCTCTTTTTGTATGGGATTTGACCGTTGAATTCGTTTCGCGAAGAGTATAGTACTAGGCATAACTGTTAAATCCAAAAATAATTTTTCTGATGTCATTAAGTACTGTCCTGGATTACCTCTAGAAAAGGTATAAGAGGATGGACATGTTGGTATTATTTAATTAGTAATAAGTGACAAGTGAATAATGATGATTAGATACGAGCAATTAAGTGTTGAGAAAAAGTCGAAAATTGCAGCATGGGCACAAGAAAACATATCGAAACGTGAAATTGCGAGAAGTTTTGGCTGTAGCGATTATAAAGATATGCCCAAATTGAAAAGACGGAAGGTAAGAAACGAGAGACAACCAGCAGGAAAGACAATCATCTGAAGTTCCTCTGGTTATCGAATCGACACAACTTCACGCAGAGCGGAACTCTGCTTTATTAAAGCGGTGCTCACTTCGGACGATGCAAAAGAGGTAGACCGAGATGGGACCAGCATGTCGAACTCCAGCAAAAAAGCCCAAGAAGAAAATAAAGCAGACATGTCTTGACTGGTCATAGGAGATACAAAACCGGACCTCTACAGACTGGAAACGAATTGTTTGCTCCGACGAATCAAAGTTTAATTTGATTGGTCCAGCTTAAACTTTGAAAGTTCGGCGGAACCAACGACCAAATATTCCTTGCACGTAATGGTATGGGGATGCATTACCGGAAATGGAGGTGGCAGTATTTCGATACTACGGGAAGCTGTTAATGCTGACAGGTACACGTCGATCAGCATTAAAAGTCCACCTTTTTAACTTGGAGAATTTGCATGGAGCATGCCCCAGTCCGTTTTTCCAAGATGATTCAGCACAAGAACTTGGTACCGAGTCACTTTTTTTGGTCAGGAAACAGCCTCTAACTCAATTGAATAGAAAACCTTTACGGGATAATGCCAAAAAAAAAAGTGAAGGAAAAGAAGTCGAACACAATTCAAGAGCTCTAAAGTATAATCCAAAAGATGTCCAACAACGAAATAATCCTCAGTATCATTGATACGCTTTACAAGTCAATGCTCTCGAGGCTAAAGGAGGTGCTGTGAATTATTAACTATTATTTTTATGACAAGAAACTAATTGGGGCACGCTATTATTATTTGTTGCCTTATCCTTTGTTAATATCAGCTGTAGCAGTTTCTCCTAAATATGGAAGATGATTTTTATCGGAAATGTTCTTCACTATGAGAGTGTTCTATTTCAGTCGATTTGGCTCCTGTTTATTATTGGAACACCGGGGTAAATACTACTCAAAAATTAATTAATTATGTAAAAAGATATTAAACCTTATAAGGTACAAAATAATAGCTGCAGTTATTAATTCAATAATTTTGTAGGGAAAATGTAAACGATACGCTGAAAACTGACTAGTGCGATGGTTTTTTTCTGCGCCGGGCGTAGTTCAAATTAACCTATTTGACAATTTTTGAAGTCTGAAGAAATTCATTCGTACTTTAAGATTAATTGATTTACTATGATTATTTTTTCAATGATTTTCATATTATGTTAATTAATTTCATAATGATTTTTATAAATTATATTGTGTCTCTATCTTAATGAACTGACTCACTTTGAAGTATATTTTCTTTTGCGAATTAAGTTAACTTAGTCTAAGACATAGCTGAGGAATGAGTTTTTAGATCAAAACACTTCTGTGAAAGTATAATTTTGATTTTTTTTAAATTTGAGCCGTTTCTAATGAATAAACCAAGAAATAAGTCGAATAAATGAAATCAATCGGCGATTTTCAAAGGTTCCAGGCTTTTCGTTATTAGCTAAATACTGTGTAAATGCATTTAAAAGCTGATATGCTATAACTTACATACTTTCAGATCATTCGAAAATTAATTTACCTGAAATAGAAAAATAGTGTTATAATTTTTGTTAGGAAAAATAATGTTAGGCTATTCTACTTTTACTATCTACTGTTACACTTTTATTCTACTTTAAAGATTTAGTGCTTAATAAATATAGTTCTTTGAAAATAGTAGAGAAGATTACTTTCTGAAATCCGGGTTGAAGTTTTATTAAATTGAAGTCGATTGAATCGAGTTGAAGTTTGGAGAGATCAATGTCTCAGTTTCTCCTGATTTGATTCATAGTTTAGTGTGTTTTCACAATTTTTCGTCTATGGTCGGATTCAAACCAGAGACCACACACGGTAGCTGGCGATTCTCAACTCCGTCGATTTTACGAGCTTCTGGAGTGAGTGAGAAAAAGTAGTGTAAAAAAATGTAATGCATTTGTTTATGCGATTTTGATTATTTTGTTCACCTGAATGAAAAAATTTACATAAAATCATTATTCTGAAACTGTTTGTTAAAATGTCTAATCTAGGTTCGAATAATATTTAACTTCCAAATTTATTTAATTTAGAACACTTTTTTTTGGAATTCTGCACAGTTACTAATTTATGTTTCTAATATATTTATTGCTATTTTTTTCCTGATTCTTTATAGTTTTGATGACAATTTCTAACAATTTCTTTTTACTTGCATTTGAATTTGAAGTTCAATTATTACTAATCTTGAATGAAAATATTTTTAAAAATCAAATATTTATGAGTAAACAGATTCGACTACCGGCATCTGCACCTGGATTTGAAAAGTTAATTGCTGATTGCAAATAGTCGAGATACAACCATTCGAGTCAGCTGGTGTGTCACTTCTCAGCTGATTGATGTCGTTAAAATTGTTGAACTTGTCATAAACGGAAACAATGCAAAAATGTGTTATCTGTCAAACTTTATTGTGTATTTACCCAAAATGGAGGAGTGGAGGGGAGCGTAGAGCGAAATCGAATTATTTTTATCGCTTTGCCTAGATGCAGGAATTAAGCATTAGCACGCAACAAATATTCGGTTAGTTATCTAAATTGCCGGTAGGTTAAAAATTCAATAGACAAGCTGCATTTTAGTTGCTAGTTTAGTGTTCGCAAGTTGATTGTAGATAAGTCGGTATGAAAGCGAATTCAGAGAAAGCTACTGAAGATACTGAAAATAATGATCAAAGGAATAAATATGTCAATAATATCACTGTAAATACGTATTTGAAAATGACCTTAATAGCAGGGCCTATTGTCGCTTTTCGGGCCATTTTCTTGCCATGAGCCTTGTGCTAATGAGAAAGAAACCAAATTTTTAGCGCCCAATGTGGTCATCAAGTACACCTACGATGAGTTGGTGGGCTGCGATGTAATAATTAATTTTTGTGGAAAGAGAGTTTAACTTGTAAAAGGTTCACCACGAATTTTTAGAACATGTAGTAAAATTTAAAAAAAAAAACATTTTCTTCAAAAATTAGAACATCAGTATTGAGCGTATACTATGATGCTATATCAGCTCATTGTTTCCCGGGTAACTATATACCCGCAGATATTTTTACAGGAGTATAGAAGCTATTTCCGTAACACGTATTTTAAAATGAGTGAAAAGTGCGTGCTGCCATTGATGATCGAGCACGGCACTCAAAAGCTAGTGAAGCCTAGCAAGGAGGATGTTTTATATTTTTGTATTTATTTTTGAAAAGAGTCAAGCTTTGTCATATCAACAATGGGAATTAGTAGCAATTGTGCTTTATCGAAATATAATAATTGAAATATAATATCCGGCATGATTAAGTAAATATTATTATTAATCTGGAAATGAATATCAAAAAATTAACGTTGCTGACATTATGAAAAACTCTCTATATCCGAAATAAAACTTTAGAGAGCGGGAGTGGAAACTCACCTAAACCTACAAAAAGTGACTGGTGATGAAAATTATGCAATTAGAACCTCTTCAATCAACTAGTAGATTGAGTTTGCGACTAGTACAAATTGAAATCCTAGCCTATTTTGAAAATGGGCTTTCAAAATCAACATATCTCTTATTCAGCAGTATTTTTGATTCGGAAAATCGTTCAATCAAATGAATTATCATAAATATTGTGCACAAATTTGAGCGAACTGGATCCATAGCAGGTAGTATGACACACCGATCAGAATGTTCGTGTGTCACTATTGCGTGACAGCCTTTTATTGAGTTTTAGTTATTAATAATCAGCAAACGATCCTTCCTCACGGGCACCATCTTCTTATGAAAGAAGGGGTTGTATGTCGCGAGATTTCATACTAAGGGTACTTGAAAAACAATATGAGGCTAAAACCATGACAATGTATCTCTGCAGCTGGCAGCTAGACTGAGTCAACAAAGCCACCCATTCTGGGATCATTCAGTACCTGCTGATCCTAGAATATGATTGCTTGAATCGGTCTCCATATTATAATGAGCATATAGATCGCACTGAGTCTGCTCAAAAGAGATTCTTGATTTTCGTTCTTATTTAATTCTACTTTTCTGATCTTTTTCGCTTACCTCCTTATGGAAGCCTTTTGCAATTACTGACCATTAATACTCTATTCTATGCACAGTTGAATTGGCATCAATTGAACTCCACAATTGACTCCGATGTCACCAGGCCAATTGCAGAGAAAAGCATGTGTCACTTCTTTCTGAATGAATGGAAAGAGGATTCAAAGCGCTATCACTTTCTTTAAGACAATACCTACAAAAATCCGTCCTGACATTCGCCATTCTGTGAAGATATTTTCTAAAATAGCGGTGGCCCGATACGATCTGGCTCAGGTAGAAACTTATTTCACCGTGGTCGCAATTAAACCAATGTTTTAAGGCGCCAATTAGCCTAATCGTCCAAGCTCTCTTCGTGCTCGTAGTCCAGCGCTCCTCTCAAAGCTCAAGCGTTCGCGCCTGTATTTAAGTAGCCCATATTTCTCTTTCCGCTTTTGCTCTGTTCAATGAACCTCCCTGCGTTTGGTCGCCAAAAGATCAATTGAGATTACTCCCGCTAGCGCTAACACAGCGTTTCCTGAAATTGTCCTGTGGCTGGCTGCAATTCGCAGCGCTCCCCTACGCTGAACGCTCACCATCATAGCCTCATACTTTTCAAACCTTACGCAGTGACCCATATCTCCGCGCTATATAACAGCATTGAGTGAGTCATCGTCATAAGGAGTATACATTCACTCGCAATAGGACCGCGAACGTTTGCCGTGAGTCTCCTAACAGCCAGTAGCGCCCTATCGCATACTTTTCGGATGTGCTATCCATAAGCCAGCTTGGAGTTCAACATCACTCGAAGATACTTATCCGATTTTCTGATCTCAAGTATTTCGGGGCCAACCGTCATGGGTATATTGGTTGGTATTATCCTCTTCATCAGCATGAAAATTTCAGTTTGTGCGGTCGCTAACTGGAGACCATGGCTTTTCATCCAGGCCTCAGTCCTTCTCATTACTTTATTGAGTTTGAGTTGGGCGAGGTGAGGAGCGGCTACATGTTCGGCATAACCACCCAAGAGCACGTCCTTTAGAATGTTGTCCGGGCCTGGGCCGTTTTGGTTCTTCATTCGGGCGCTCGCGGTGCGCAGTTCTTCAGTGAACAAGGGATATCTTCCTGGCCAATTGTGCAATTGTTTTCTGCTTTCACATCGTGCGCTGGGAACAGCGAGTCTACAATATGCCTCACAACATCCGCCTCCATAGGTGGATCGGGCCCTATGCGGCTGGTACTATTTTGTATTCTTGGCCCCGTGGGTCTCGGTCTACTTTTTCACATAGTTTGCTAAATTTGTTTTTTGCTTCGCTTTATAACTATTCTCAGTTCTTTTTTTGCCTCTTTGTGGGTCGCGGTAAGTTGCTACGCTTCTGGTTGGCCAGTAGACCGCTGTGCCCTGTATCTACACTTTAGAATTCTTCGCCTCAGTTCCTCTATCTCCTCAGTCCACCAATAAGCGTTCTGTTCGCCCGATAGTGACTTTGGAAGTGGCATCGACGGATCGCACGCTCGCCAAATTTTGCTCATGGTGAAATTTACCACCGTACCTATTTTCCCGGGGTCCATTGCTATCCCCGCTTAGCCTGCGCTGACTCCATCAGCAAAGTGGGTATCAAGTGACTCAAACAGCTTCCTCCTGTCAAACTTCGAAATAGTCCTCTTGAGTATTTTTCGTCTAGAGTTCTGAGGGGCCGAGCTTTTCTCCGACAACCAGAAGGTGATATACTGGTGAGCATTTCGTGTGTACTCCTCCGTAACTCTTCAGCCCCTTGGACAAAGTCTCCGAAACAAGAGTTATATTGGGAATAGACTCGCTGAAGACTGGTTTGCGGTAGGTTGGTGTTGAACCCGTGCTCACGACAACTGTACTTAGCCTGGACGCCATACACATAATTAATCTCCCCTTTTTGTTTTGAGTTGGCATCCCCCCTCCAAAGCTCTTGCATTGAAGGCAACAGCTACTACCAATTTGTGACGAAGATCTAGAAAAGCGAACCAATTCTTCTATCTTTCTAAGAAATTCCCTTATTGGGTTATTGGGTGAAAGATAGCTGCTGATAAAGATGATGCCTTGGTTTTCAATCTAAACTTATCCATCTCCGATCAAACCGGGCTTTCTGAGTGTCTGCAACCCATAAGGCTACATAGCCCAAAGTATCTGAATAACATATCTCTGAATGTCCCCTTTGACATGGTTAGCTACTTTTTGCTTCTTTGCAGATTCTTCTGGAGAACACACATCTCCGCAGCAACTTCTTCTGAGCATCGAACGCTTCTCGGCAAGAATAGGTATGCTTGGCTTCTCCTGTTTTGCCTTTTTTGCTACACAGCAAGCAGAATGCATCGTCGAGCATACCTTTGCAAGGTATCCGACTTGGCCACACTTCCAGCTGCTAGTGCTACGGTCTGATCTTTTGCAATCTTTTTTTGGATGGTTGTGTCCCGTGCACTTGAAACTATTAAAAAATAATAATAAAGTCCATGAAAAAAATAATAATAAAGTCCAACCACGACTATGCCTGGGGAAAAGATACTTTCTAAATTTTGATATAAGAGGAAGAGAAAAAAATCGAAAGAAATAACTGCGGCTAGTGCTAGCTAGACGACCACAGGTAGCATAGAAGGAAGAAGTGATTCGAACTCTGTGAAATGATTTGTGGACTCTGTAAACCTTGGGAGGCTTTCAGTTGCTGGTAAGGTAAGAAGCTAAGCAAAATGGGAAAGCTACCGATGGAAGAATACAGAGAAATTAATACAGTGATAACTGAAGAGTTTCCTAGCGACCTGGACTCCAGACTATGAAACAACAGAGCCTACTAGTGCGGGAGAAAGGATGCCTGTTGGTATCGATGACTTAGGTCCCCATAATATATGTGGCGGCAGCCTGCCTCTCTTCAACCAAATCCGCCTTTGATAGGCATTTCCCTAATTCGGGTATGTGTGTGTTGTTTTTAGCTCCCTTGGCAAAGCTGTATATGTTTATGCCTGGCAATATAAGTTTGAAGTTTTTAGGTTCTTTTCGGGCAAAGCTCCTACTCCATGTTTTTGTGGACACTGCGGCAATAGAATGTTTGATTCTTGGTGGATGAATAACAGGTTGCGTTTCTCTTTTATTGAAGAAAGTCAAATTATTGTCTAGTAACCAACCTTAGCCGCGTATAGCTTACAAACCAGCTTCTGCAGATTCTGAACTGAGGAAGACTAAGAGTTTTCAAACCATTTCTAAGACCTGCTCAAGGGGCATTAAATTCTTTTTTTGCCTTGTTGATGGTTTCCCATCACACCTTTGGCAGGTTCACACCAGAACTTCGATCCAGTTGAAAGGCCCTGGTCTTAAATCGCTAAAAGTGATCAATTTCTTAACACAATTCACCCTTGATTTGACATGGGTAGCTGCTTACAGCTAAGTTAACTCAAAATTCGATGTGATCATGTCCAGATTTGAACCAGAGACCACAGTCCACTCGACTAATCAGACTTTAAATGCTTTGAACGAAGTAAAACACTAGTTTAATCAAGCGATGATTCAGCGAAATCAACAGGAACTGCCTTTAACTTCTCTCTATTCTACGTTATTTGGGTTTCGTTCCTTATGTCAAATTTTATGGATACCAAAACGTTCTAGACGTTTTAGAATACGCAGTTATTAAAACTTTTCAAATTCATTAGGCCAAGTCTGAATTTTTCCCCACAATAGCTTGCAACTTTGTTTGAATAGCTGGATTATTTCACTTGCGGATAAACATCGCAAGTAGTTATTTTCTATTGTGTATAAACAATATACATATTAATACGAATTACGTAAACGACAAAACTGAGCAAAAGCAACTGATTAGCTTATATCTTTCAACAAAATGAATTGTTCAGTATTTATTTCAAAACCAAGTGCATTTATTTAGCAATTTTGTGAAAACATCTGTGAAAATATCAACTGAAATGTATACTTGGACAATGTAGAGAAAGCCACATGCATTCAAATTGCATATAAAGACTTTTACAACTAGGCCGTTTAGTACAAGAGTAACGAGTTCGTTAGTATCCAAAAAATAAAAATTAATTTAAAAACAAAAAATTCCCTAGTTACTTCTAATCGAATTTCAACTTGAATTCAAAACTTAGAAGCTATCTACACATAGTGATGAAAATTATTTATTTATTTATTTAAATTCATTCTCAGATTTGGGTTAAACAGGTTAATTCTAGCCAAATTATTTCGCATTTCCTATTAATACTACGGTGAAATTATATATGCAAAAATTAAAAAGCAGACTATTATAGAAGCAGTGGAAGAAGTAGACCACAAAAGCATATAACAAATTAATGCCGATACTGATTTTATAATGACAGCGAGTCTTTTTGGGGAATATGATTTTGTGGTGCTTGAATTAATCGATTAGGGGAAAAGATGAAATGATGAGATAAGATTAAATACATATTTTAATTTGAGAAAGTCAATTTCTTTCAACATTGGCATTCAAAATACTAGAGAATGCTAATTGGGAGTGAAAAGAGCAATTTTATGAATTATATGGAAATAACTAAGCAGATGAAAGACAAGTGAAAGATGTTAAGTGTTTAAAAACATACATAAAAACGATATCAAGGTAGGTACTGATTGACTTTTTTTTTAATTTACACTAATTTTTTTTCTTATATTGTTTCTTTACGATGATCAGTGAAGCATTTAGGTATGTTTTAGATAAAAGTAGATTTTATGACATTGCCGTTCTATCATGTTGACTATGCACAACGTGACCCATACTTCTCCTAAAAATATGTTTTAGAGCTTTTCGGGAAAATCAACCAGACAACCATCGTATTTGCATTCATTCAGTATTTTGTGTGCTTAGAGTCAACACTTTTTCTTGCTGAATGCTGCAATATAAAAGCCTTGTTCCAAGAAGGAATTCAAAATAAATTGTCACATTCTACGATCATGACTATCCGGGCGATTGTAGTTATCTTTCTGCTAATTCGATTTAACCATGTGAAGACACAAATTTCAGCACCTCCTAGACTAACTCTAAGCAACGGTGGATCCATGCAAGGAACATATTTTTATTCCGCCAAAGGCGACCTGATTCATGCATTTTTGGGCATTCCCTACGCTGAACCTCCAACTGGACCACTCCGTTTTTCGGTAAATTTTTTTAACTAATAAAATTTATGTGAAATTGTGTGTGATTGCGTGAATTAGTTTATACGCCGTGCGGTTGTTTAGAGTTTCGATAATTACGGAAATAAAATTTCAGCATATGATTTTTTACTACGCTTGTGAAGTTTGAATTTTTTAAATCTAGTTTTATGTGCATTTATGCCATCATAAAACCTAACAGATGTAGTGGTCCGAGTGACACTTGATCTGGCGATCTCAGCAAAACGTTTCAATTCCAGGATCCTATTCCAAAATTTACGTGGCGTGATACACTTCAAGCTGACAGAAAACCTAATGCATGCATTCAATACAATGTTGGAGACCCTACTGCTCTGGCTTTTGGTAGTGAAGACTGTCTCTACTTGAATGTGTACACACCCAAGGTAAGTCCAAAAAACCAAAATAACTTTTTTCTGGTTTTCTAATTCAAATTCTGGAGCAGACACGGTCACCTTCGGCTAAACTTCCGGTTATGGTGTGGATTCATGGTGGAGCTTATTATATCGGTTCATCCGATCCGCAAGTATTTGGCCCTGAGCTTCTGTTGGATTTTGGTGTTATTCTTGTCACTTTCAACTATCGCTTAGGCGCACTAGGCTTTTTAAGCACCGGCACGATTGACGCACCAGGAAACTTTGGCCTCAAAGATCAGAATGTTGTGCTGAAATGGATTCAACAATTTATTAAGGATTTCGGCGGTGATCCAGATAATGTCACATTGTTCGGACAAAGTGCAGGCGCTGCAAGTATTTCTTTCCATATGGTTTCACCTAAGTCTAGCGGTATCTTTCCATAAATCATTAATTCATATTGTCACATTTGATGCGATCCAATCACTTCAGGACTTTTCCACAAAGCAATTTTGCAGTCAGGATCATTTTACTCTCCCTGGTCTATGGTGTCGCAAAAGCAAGCAGTGCTCAGAGCTAAACAAATAGCGGAGTCATTAGGATGTTCAATAGAAAACCCGGCTGAAGTAGTGGATTGTTTGCGTTACAAAGATGCAGGCACTATAATTAAAGCACAATTGGATTATTTTGTAAGGTTACTTATTTTGTCAAAAATTAATCGTACTTATTCGAAAACACTACAGGTATTCCCAACGTATGATCCTGTTGTAATCTTTGCACCGGTAATTGAACCACCGTCGGACGCAGCTTTCCTTGACAAAGATCCTAGCAAATATAAAAAACCTTATGGTGATAGCATACCAGTTATAATCGGTGCATTGACCGGTGATGGGCTAGTTAGATCAGCCCGTAAGCTTCCGGTAGAATATTTTGGAGCGTTATTTTTTATCGTTTCTTTTCAGCGATAATTGATGCACTAAGCGAACCATTCATACGTGATTTCGACTTGTTACTGCCAACCATACTATTCTATGACAATCTGTCGCAAGAACAGCAAGAGGCCCAAACTCGTAAAATTGCGCAATTCTATTTGAAAAATGGATTTGACTGGTCCCGGGAAAACAGCAAAAATTTGACAGATGTGAGAGTTTTACGAACGTTCAAACATATACGAGTCCGCTAATTTGGGTATTCTTCAGATATTTTCAGACCGATTCTTTTTCGCTGGCATGGAACAGTTTTTGAAGAACCGACTCAGAAAGAAGAAGCGGGCCGAAAATACATATGCCTACATCTATGACCATAACTCACCCAGGTCATCGACAACAAACTTCGGTGTTACAGATTATTATGGTGAGGATTATACTTACCTTTGCCGGTCATTTTATTTACTATGAATTTTTCAAAGGTGTTTCTCATGAGGACGAATTACCAATGCTGTTCCCCTTCGGGCAGTATGGCCTAAGAAATATCAAACGAAATAGACAAATGCGATGGGCTTTACCGAGAATGTGGACAGATTTCGCTAAATATGGGTAGGTATCGCATTTATAAAAATTCAGTTAGTCATGACAAATAATATACATGTTAGCTTTTTTCTTAAACAGATACTTTTTAACCATTTGTTTAATGACTCTTGTATATTTTTACTCATTGCATTTTAGTGATCCGACACCAGATAAATCGAAAATCACAGAAAAATGGAGACGAGCAACACGATTCCCATTTCAATATGCTCTCATCGGTAGCCAATATATTCCTCATGAGAAAGCATTAGACTTAAGCGTAGTCGGAGACGAGATCAAAAGTAAATAAGAATTTCCGAATGCAATTGTGAAAGATGAAATCAACGTAAAATCTATTTGATTTTAGGTGGGGAATATAATGAAACTACCGCAGATGACTCATCTCCGAATGTAGAAAGATATTATGGAAGAGAAAACTCTCAAACGTACGCATATTCGGTTGAGGAGAAAGATGTGTGTAGAGTTTACAGTAGAAGAGGTCCATGCCAAATTATTGAGAACCGAAACGATCGTTTCTGGAGTGGATTTTACATTAAAGCATAAATTGAATGATTTGCTTGAAAACATGTTATTTGTTGCATATTATAGACAAACTTATATATGATGTTTTTTTAATTATTCTGCTAAAACAAGTTGAATATATGGAGTTGTTGTACATCTGACGTGTTTGTAACGTACTTAGTTAGTATGATTGGCCGTCAGCAATTTGTGTAAGATTTTTTTCTTCATGGAAGCATTAAGACTTTTGAGGTTTTGTTATGCAGAGATTCTAAAGTAATTTTTGGCGTGGAAACAATAAAAAATTCGTAACAGATTTTGTAAGAGGCAATTATCTGCTCAGTTAATTCGTATTTTTTGCAGTTGCTTCTCGATATTCAGGAAAAAAAAGTTACTAAAAGGTATTCTAGACCAGATTCCGAGTGGTCGCTTTTTCAGTATTGCTAATATGTTTCAACTGTATGCATAGGCGCGTCGTAGAGGGGGCCAGGGGGGGCCGGGACCCCCCCAGACCCTAGGTTGGCCCCTCCCAGAAAAATAAATATTTCCAACAGCAGACACTTAAATTTTCGCCTCTTAGGTTTTTGTAGTTACAGCAAGAGGGAGTAGTGTAGTAGTGCAAGCCTATACCAAAGTATACACACTACTTATAACACAGATACTGTGTCATTTGCGATATTAATTACGATGTTATGGGACTTATTTCGAGAAATGGACGGCAATATTTAATTTCGACAAGTTAAACGTTAAGAAAAAGACGAAAAGCACCTCGCCAATCATCTTTTTTTATTAAGATTATCTGTTCATTCCTAGTAGGCAATATACAGATATTTAAGTAAGAACACTTTTATAAACTGGCGTTTTATGCAATTATGTTTTTTCACAAAACATATTCTAAGTATTAAAATAGTAGGTAATAAGGTAATTAACGTAGAATACAATTTTCGAAGTAATTTAGAGAATAAAAATGGCATGCTACCTTATGGTATCTATGACCTACTTGGTTTACACAAAGGTTAAATGTTTGTGAATTTTATTATAATTTGATAACTCCGTCGGAAGTTAAAAG
Source organism: Nemotelus pantherinus (assembly GCA_963978885.1). Classification (NCBI taxonomy): domain Eukaryota; kingdom Metazoa; phylum Arthropoda; class Insecta; order Diptera; family Stratiomyidae; genus Nemotelus; species Nemotelus pantherinus. The sequence goes on from OZ022263.1 coordinate 61,330,750, forward strand.
GCATAGCAATTCAATTTCACCGAGCGTTTTTTCATAGTGACACAGCTGCCACATGGTTCTTATCATATTCATTAAACTTTTGTCAGACCTGCATCTACTCAAGACCAGTATATCCTTTGAATTTTATCCGATCGCGAGATACCGTAGACGCAAGTTCCAGGTGCTAAAAATATAAATAATTCGGTGCAATTTTTGTGTGATTGGGAATTTCACAAGTTTAGATCTGACTGTATAAATATAGTATCAAATTCATCAACCATTTGCATTTTATTCTAACAGCCGTATGAAAGATTTGTGTTTACGTACTTATGGTAGCTACAAGGTTGCCCAGACATTATTTAAAAACGACAGAAACTTATTTTTCATGCCCATTGATGAGTCTTGTAAATTTTGTGATGAAATGATGACTCGGTGTAAAGTTATCACAATGCGAAATTTTCCATAGAGTTTCCATTGTCGCGAAAAATACACCAAAATTTCAGCTCGACCAAACTTCGCGATCCGGATAAATTATCCGGATAGTAAAATTTATGCACAATGAAAAAACTCTAATAGTACTTGGAAGACAGTAAATAATATGGTGCTTGAACAGTCTTGGAATATTGTCAAGATGAACCGAAATTATTTGGAGAAGGTTATCGACCTTACGACGTGTCTCAGTCGCCAAAGACGTTCTTTCAGAGGACATAATGAAAGTGGTACCAGTGATAACCGTAATTTTTTTTGGAATTTTATGCATTATTCGCGAAGCATGATACAACTTTTGAAAATAATTCTAAAAACAAGGTTCCGAACTACTGTAGTGGCAAAACACAAAATAAATTGATGAAAAAAATTGCTGAAAAAATTGCTGCTAAAATTTGCCGGCAAATTTTCGATTTTTTTTGGGGACATTAAAACGTTTGACTTATAATAAATATTGAAATGCGATCACGGTAAAGGACTAAAGAAACTCAAAAATACCTAAATAGTACCTAGAAAGTATTTGAAAATACCTAAAAAGAGGCTAAAAAGACCTAAAAAGATCCTAAAAAGAACCCAAATAATACCTCTTCAATTTAGGAAAAGCTAATGAGAGGTATATATTTGCGTGCATTGATTTTTCAGAGAATTTTTGTTTTATTATTATGGTACAGGGTATATCAACTGCATGAGAATCTCATTATTTTTGACGTGTTTTTTAAATTGTACTTCATTACTGAAATTAATTTTTATAAAAAAAATTCTATAAAATGAAATCTAGAACATTATAGGTCAAAATATTACGGGTTTATCCTTAACTAATAGCTTATCGAACATTAATTTACAGTAGTCGAGTTCATAGTTGATCTCCAGTTAAGTTCGGAAGCAAACTTTGAACGGAATAGTAAACTTACTTATAAAAATATGAGCGAAGACATCGAAATTTTAAGCGATGTAAAGGTGTATACGGTTTTGGACTGTTAAAAATTGGTATTTCTGGATTCGTTTTTTTTAGGTACTTTTAGTTTCTTTACCGTGTGTATTTTAATAATTATTTGTGTGGCAAGGGCGCAATAATAGGGAATTTTTACCAACGAACCGGTGCTGGTTTTGCTCCGATATTCTTTTTTTGTGAGCTCGGGCGCAACGAAAAACAGCGAAGTATTCTTGGGAATCGAAAAAAAATCGCGCATTGTTACATAAAATTAATTCACGAAAAGGGCGGCAAATATTTCTGAGACCTAGGGCGGCGAAATGGTCAAATCCGCCCCTGATTATGGCAGACGCAACAAGGGTCCACAGAAGAAACAACTCTCCGTGGTTGTCAGATTTGCTAAACAGCTAACAGTCGAAGAAAGGTTCTCAAGCTTTGTAGACTGTTCAGGAGCTAGAAATGCCTCGTATTTAGCAGATATAATTTTGAACCTATTAGACAGCTACGGACTTCCCGAATTGCCTGTTGTTGGACAGTCTTATGATTGTGCTAGTGTCATGTCAGGACAAAAAGTGGTGTACAAATCTAAATTAAGATGAAACACCCTGCAGCTACATTTGTACACTGTCTAGCTCATAAAATTATCCTGGTTGTGATAGAAATATTTTTCCCAATCGAAACGTGTACAATTTTCAATGCCATCGAATCCCTTTACCTGCACTTTTCGCAGCCATCACAACACGAATTGTTGAAGCAGCTTGAAGATGCAGTTAGTCAAAACACAAGGTGGGGAATGAGAAGTTTAAGCTCAACTCGTAAGTCAATGAGATTTCACAATTGCAAATATGTGATCGATAGCTATGGGTATGCCATGGTGGAAAATCAGAAAATAAACATCTCTGAATCAGAAAATAAACATCTGCGCATTAATTGTTCACTTCCAGAGAATCGCGTGCGCAGATACAGTCGACACACCGAAGGTGAATTTAGGGCCTGATAGCAAAAGTGTTGAGATTCTTTAGAGGAAGAAATGAATGAGGGAAAATACAACGACTCAGTTTATTCATTGGGGATCTTTCATTGAATCAGAAATCCTAAATTTGCAGTAAATCTTTTCATCTTTCACTATGTTCTTTTTATAACGAACATGTTAAGCACATATTTCCAAACTCTTAAGAATGGGATAAATTTTATGAATGGAACAGTATAAACATACTAAGTGAGCGAGAAGACTTGTATGAAGTTTGGGAAAAAATGAAATCATTCGCAGAAAAGAACTGTCTGGATCTCAAATTTACCAGAGGATCGCGAAAACGGAAAACAGCAAAAAGCACTAGTTTCAAAGGTTTTGCTGTTTCATTTAGCCTCGGATACGCAGTTAGGGCTACAAAGATATTCCTGCAAACCAAATGCCAAAAGTTACAGCACTTTTCATCTTCCCAAATTATTTTCGGTTTTTATAGGTTTTCTAGGTAACAAATGTTTGAAGCAAGAGATCAATTTCTTCCTTCTAAGCTTAATATATTCCAATTTTTTCAAAGATATTTTGAAACTAAGCTATCCTCTTCTTCAAGTATAAGTTGCAATATATTTAGCTTCTAAACGAATAAATATTCTTACATTTCTAATTATTTCCATTCTATTCCCGTTTAATTCATAAAAGCTTTCTTTCTTAGCGGTCATTGATAATTCATGAGTAGGTCATACCTACCATTCACATTATATGCATATGGTAGTAGCTCATACATATTCACAGATCAGAAGTTTATTTGATAATACATTATGCATTAGCAAATAACAAAGAATAAATCAAAAAATATATAATGTATTAGTAAATTATATAAGTTGTATGAACAGTACGTGTACAAACAAAAACAAAATCATCGCAAATCTTGAACCTTTCAGTCCCTGGCCCCTGCCAGATTTTAGGCCACGGCCCGCCTATGACTGTATGACAAATAGTTTTGAGCCAATATTAATAAAATAATTTTCAGGCAAATTAATTAGTTATTATTACATGTGAAGATAGAAAAATAAACGCGGATAGTAAGTTAATCATCGAATTCAGATCTTAATTTTAGCCTCAGTTCTTAATTTTAGTCTCAGTATCTGCTCTGCAGGCTAACTAGATCATCTACTTCGAGTCGAGCTTCCCCGGCATTTTACCAACCGAATTTTGATTGTTAGAATTTGACCAAGATTGTGTTCAGCTGATGAATTGCCCGCATAATATCGATCTATAACGGCTCCCTACAAAAGAGTCCAATAGTGGCCAACGGACATCGTTAAAATGGCTGATTATGCCATTTGCGAACTTCCGCAAAGGAGCGATTGCTCTACAGCTTGCGTAGCATGAAAGACCATGCTGTTGAGCCCAAGTGTCGTCGGAGTCCATATCTTCCAAAAAAAAAAACCGTCGGTCGTCATCTTTCTGTAGTGCTCCTCAATACGTTATTGTCAGCTTCATTTTCGAAGAAACAAGGGCCAGTGATGCCAGCACACTAAAAACGAAGTGATATTTTTTTGGGGATCCTTTGGCTCCGTTACAGCTATATACGGGCTTTCCGAGCTACAAATGGGCCATGTATGCTTGTTTACATAGCCGACAGCCAACGAAAATGCACCCCATTAGAAAGCACGGAGGTAAACCATTAACAAGCCTGCTTTACGAACTATTCTTACAAATTTGCGTCCACCAGGCGCAGTTGGCGCTTCTTTTCGTCCAAATTAATTTTTCAAAATGTTGGCAACGCCACAACGATTAACACGAGTTGGAGAAGCTGATACTGTGAAAATGCGCGGCATTTGGTTGTTGACCGTAGCGCTAAGCACTTGTAATTGTCGGTCTTGATTTTGAATTAAAGTAGTTATAATTAGTTTTGTTACTCGATTAATTAAGAATAAAGAGAGAGATTTGAAAGAATAATTGCGCTTGGTAAAGAACCAACAAAAAATATGCCTAAAGTTTAAGCGTAAAAAAGCTGTCAGTTTTAATATAACATGATTTAAATAGAAACCATTCAATGGCCCACACATGTTTCAACAATCGTATCGTTGAACTCGAGATTTTATTAACCTGTTTCTTTTTATGAAAAAAGCATTATATGGTATTATATACAAATTGACTAAGGATAATGTTGTTGAATTCCTCAGCGTTTAGGTTAGTCGATACGAAAATCAAGGGAATATATTTATCTTTCCTGCAATTGGATTGGTGACCCAATGCGGCTTTTCTAAATAACTGATGCATAGAGAAATAACTGAAGGGAAAGAACCTTCTTATAAAATCTCCATCTGGATGATTTTATAGGCCTTCCATCCACGCTAGATGTCCTTTTGTTTTCCTGGTGTTTTTCCTTAATACTGGAAATCAAACAATGTTTTCCTGATACTAAAGTCGGCAAACATCAAAAGCGTTTCAAGTGTGTATCTACATCTTTTCTTCTCTGCTTTCCTAAGCTGCTAGAAAAAAATATTTACAGTCAAGAAACCGTAATGTTTTTATGTGTGCAACACGGTTTAGTCCAAGGTCAGACCACTTCGACTAATTTAGTCGATTTGATCGATTTCGGGACTTCTGTTCTTGTAATATATACTAACTTCTCCAAAAGCTTTCGATATTTTTTTCTTGTTATTTCTTGTCATTTTATTTTGTTTGATACGCTTACTTAGTTCGGCATATCTGTTCTCTCTTTCCTGGTTTTCATCCGACCTGCATCTTCAACCGTAGCTGCTATGTTAGTTTAAATGGTTGTTCTTTTCTTCGCCTTGATTCCACTCCTGGCGTTCCACAAGGCTCCAATCTTGACCCTGCATTGTTTTTTGTGTGATGGCCTTCCTTCTGTATTTTCCTCTGAACGCATTTTTTAAGCGGACGATTTTAAGCTGTATCATGAAATCTCGTCCGTCAATGATTGGATTTTATCACAATCAGATCTAACAGCCTTAAATACATAGTGTGCCACGAACTGCATCTTAAGGCAGGTTTCTACTTTGTGCGGTTTAAAAAATCTAATTTTTTGGTTTTGCATTTTCGGATAGATAGATAAATACATGTTGATAGATACGATAGATACATGAATTATGAAAGTTATGCTTTAAAATAGTGAGCGGTGTCGAGCGCGCTGAGCCGCCACAGCCCGGCGCACTGCACCACATTTTTTGGCCTGGTGGAAGTGATTGAAGACAGACGGGTTAAGAAATGATCACAAAATTTGTTACAGTTGGGTATCAAAGGCTTGTTCATAGCTGGTAGCAGAATCATTAAAAAATATTAGCAATCTTTCATTTTACACAATTTGTAGCCAGAAAAATGGAAAAATGGATTTTTCTTTTTCAAAATTGCATTACTTTCTAGTTTTTCATTTTTTTTCACACTTCTGGTAGGGGTCATACACAAAAGTATATTAAATAAGATTATGTTTCGTTTTTATGTTTCAGATTATCTGAATCGACAGCAGGACTTCCATCAGCAGCTAAAATCCATTTGGCGCGCCGCCATCGCTCGACTATTTCGACTAAATTTTTTTTTACATTTAAAATAAACTTATACCTACAATTGAACAAAAATTTAAGTGTCTATCTTAAATATATTCCCGAAAATAATTTCCTGAAGAAAGCACATTTTTTCGGCCGCACAAGGTAGAAACCTACCTTAATGTATCTAAATGCGTAGTAATACCCGTTCCAATTTAACAGGAACGGAAAATTTAGTGCGTTCCAAGCTGAAATTGCAACTCAATTATAGCACCATTAATTAATAATTTAATAAAATATGAAGCAATTCATACAATTTCTATTCACTGTGAATTTTTCAATATTTAAGCTTAAATGCTGGATGTTGGCCTAATGTTAGCTGAGCATTTTTTGGCGAGTGGCCCAGAAGGAGCTCAAAAATGACTTCTGCTGTGTAGCTTTGGCTTTCCTCAAGCTCAGGATATATTAGATCCAATTTGGAAATGTGAGTGCAAGCTACATACATACGTTCTTCAGACTTTATTTTCGCATTGCTTGATATTATAATTTTTCTTGACGTTAGCACTAGCAGCAATATTTCCAATCAGGGACTGCCCACTAGAGTGTTTTGGTGTCATGGTACGAGTTAGTACAGTAAGAGTGGAGTAAGAGTGTTGTTATTATTTTTGAATGAGGTAGATTCTAATAAAAGACAGTCATTTTGATGCAAAAACCAATGGAGTCTCTAATCTAGATTTTAAATTAGTTCTTGCATCATACGGCCCATAAATTTTGGCTTTTCATTCACCTATGCTACCTGAAAGCTTTCCAAGTATTTTTTTTAGTTTGAACCAGCGTGTGCATTCATAACAATCGGCGAATTTGGTTTGGCTTAACAGTGTCACAGCAGCGAACACCCCAAGAGGAAGGACTTGTTTTTTTATTATTTTTCAGTAGTGCTGGTTGGCAGATTTAAAAATGGCCTGATTTCTGCCGATGGGTTGTTCTTTCTACAGCAGATGGTAAGTTTGACAGCTTCTTAGCTTTGCAGAATTGTTTCCTCGCCAATGGCTTTGAATTTTCGTAAAAGCGTCCCGTTTAGATAGGATCTGATTTCGTGAAATTACATTGGAAGGAATACAAAATGACTTTGACGGCAGTACTATTTCGTCTAATTTCATTGCCCTGTAGTCAGTATTACAAATAAACTCTTTGTTTGTCTGCTTTTTAGGTTTGACAGAGTTTTGAAGCTACTGATTTTATTATTTAATTATATGGACATTTCTACATGAGACTTGGAAACTCAGGGTATAAAGTTTTCATTTATGTATTTACTACGATCAGATCGACTTATTTCTACATCGCTAATTTCAACAACAAACTAAGAAATCTAGCTTGAAAAGCAGAATCAAGACCGAATTGCTCGTAAATATATTACACGATAAAGTTAATTGGAGCGCGATAACAGCATTTATATTAAAAATTATAATTTTGTCGTCACGAAGCAGTTCTAGCTCGAAATTTAATGCTTAGAAGAAAGAACTGATGTACTCCATTCTGAAAAATAGTTCAATAGATACACTATTTTATGCAGACGTGACACTAACATACCTAACATACCATCCAGAAATGGATGTCAATCTCACGCCAAACTGGATTAAAACTAACTAGGTCAAATCTTATAAATCACAAATTAAGTCAAGAGACAGATAACAACATATTCATCTGTTCGATCATCGAACTCGACTTGATCAAGCCAAATCGCAAAAACCAGATTTCAGTTTACCGTCATCCTCGGCTTAAATTCTTAAGATATTCTGAAAATATTTTGCTAAGAACATTCTACCGAAGAATTCGATAGAGATCAAAAGAATTTAAATAATACGCTCTAGTCATGCGTTGTAGACATCAATTGGATAGGCCAAACCCAAATTTATTTCGCATGATAGTTTTGATAGTTTCATTTAGGCAGAACATTTCAGGCTAGAAACTGATGAAACATGCGAAATATCCAAAGCTATAAATACCCAAACTGACAATGAAATCGAGTTCATTCTCGTTTTTCCCTTTTGGGCAGTGTCATGATGTGGTTAACTCGGGTCATAATATTGGCCACATTACTTCATACGTATTTATCGTTGAGAGTTGTCACCAGGTCCATTGTTAAGCTACATAATGGTGGATCGTTGACTTCGTCGTATTTGTTTACCGTTCGAGGAAATGTTATTAATGCATTCCTCGGAATTCCGTACGCACAGCCTCCGATCGGAAAAAGGCGATTCGCGGTATGTGAATGAGGCTGGAAAAGTGATATTGCTTGCATCGATTTTCAAATATTTTCAAAGATTTCTTTTACAAATTTCAGGATCCAGATCCGAAATGGTCTTGGACAGGTAACAGAGATGCGATAACGATACCCCAAAAATGCCTGCAGCCTGATCTTGCCAATCCAAGAGGTCCGTTGATTGGAAGTGAGGACTGCCTCTATCTGAATGTCTATGTACCTCAAGTAAAGAGACAATAGATTACCAAAATACACGTATTCAATTCATTTCATTTTAGGATCGAAAGCCTTCGGCGAAACTTCCAGTCATGGTTTTCTTTCACGGCGGAAGCTATGTAGTTGGGTCAAGTGATTTACAGATCTACAGCGGCACACGTTTACTCGATCATGATGTCATCCTCGTCACTTGCAACTATCGACTGGGTCCTTTGGGCTTTTTGAGTACCGAGACATCCGATGCCAGCGGTAATTACGGACTTAAAGACCAGCAATTAGCTTTGAAATGGGTCCAGGAGTTTATCCAGGATTTCGGTGGCGACCCGAAGAATGTTGTAATTTTCGGAGAAAGTGCGGGTGCAGCAAGTGTATCCCTTCATATGGTTTCCCCTAAGTCGAAAGGTAAGGTCATTCGAGGAAGTCTCAACATGATCCAGTGTTATAATTTATTTCGTTGCTTTAGGTCTCTTTCACAAAGCTATTTTGCAGTCGGGAAGCTATATGTGTCCATGGGCATTGGTTCCACGAGGCTTAGCACATATCAGAGCGAAACGACTTGGCAAATTAGTCGGTTGCAATACCGACGACAACCGAGAACTTGTCGATTGTCTCAGAGACATTGATGCGGACGACATTGTCAGGAGAGTTGCTGATTTTGTGGTAAGTAGTTGCCGCTTGTTCATGTTGTGTGGATTTCTGGAAAACTTTTTCTCTATAGGTCACTCCACTGTTTGATCCTTCTACTATATTTGGTCCAGTTATCGAGCCACCGTCTTCAAATGCCTTTATCGACAGACATCCAGACGCCTATGTTAATCCCCATGGAGATCGAATTCCAATCATTGTTGGTGTAAATTCCGATGATGGTTTAATTAGATCAGCTGGTGAGTTACCGATACATGGTTGTCCTTTTTTAACCCAATTTTTTCATTAATTTGAATTTCTTCACCAGGCATCATCAATTCGTTTTCTGAGGACTACAAAGAAAACTTCAATACATTCATGGCTGCTACACTTTATTACAGCAACGAACCGCAATCGATCCAGGACGATATAACTCAGGGTATTCGAGATTACTATTTTCAAAACGGATTGAACTGGTCGCGTAAAAATTATCGGAATCTAACAGATGTAAATACCTCTACATATTTCATTTTGAGGTATTAATTATCTATAATATTTTTAGCTTGTATCTGACGTTTTATTCTTTGGACCGACGGAACGATACTTGGACGAAAGACTAGCACCCAACAAAGGACGAGTAGCGGACACCTATGTCTACATCTATGATCATAATGGGCCGCGGTCGGCATCAGAGGATTATGGTGGAGGCTCTTATATCTACGGTATAAAACGTTTGACGAATCGGAGCGAAATATTTTTAATTCTGCTTGTTATCTCAGGTGTCTGTCATGAAGATGAACTGCAAATGTTGTTCCCGAAAGGGTATTTAGGAGTGCCGGCAAGAAAGCGAGATGAACAAATGCAATATGTTTTACCGAGAATGTGGGCAGACTTCGCGAAGACAGGGTAACTGCTTAGAATATCCCATTAAGTTGACATTTTTTCAGGCTCATCGGTGAATATTCCAATTCCAGAGACCCGACACCATCACACTCAAAAATCACTGAGAAATGGAAACGCGCATCAACTTTTCCTTATAGATATGCTCGAATTGGGAGCCAATATCCGATTTCTTACAAGTACAGATCTAAAGGGCGGGGACGAATGTCGAACAGTACTGAGACCGTAAATAATGGTTCATCTGAAAGAGCTAATACATATTATGACACTAACGAGGAATTCGCTGACATGCAACTTGATTTTCTCTTTGATAATGAAGCAGACGAAGATACAGACGGCTGGGAGCGCAAAAACAACAGAGTGTCACAAAGATCAAAGAGTCGACGTGGTTTGAAGAGTCGACGTGGTTTGAAGAGTCGAAAGAGGAGCAGAAGTCGGTACCGTAACAAGAGCCGATACTGTTCACGTTCACGTTCACGTTGCCAACTGTGTAGAGTTTATACAAAGAAAGGCGACTGTCAAGTAGTACAAAATGAAAGAGGCCGATTTTGGAGTGGGTTTTATATCTAAATACGTACAATCAAAGTGTTTGTGTAAGATAATAGTATAGCAAATAATTTATTATTTGAAATCCTTTATTTGTTTAATTACATTGAAATGAATTGAATCCGAAGAATTGTGATGAAATCATTACAAAGCGAATTCGTTTTTTTTTATCGGAAATCAGAAACTTCAAATTTACTAGATGATTAATAGGATACACAAAAGCATGTTAAAGTTGTCTTAGCACATTGTTGAACGGCAATTTGACACAGAAACTATAGCATGTCACCGGCCATTATTTTGTAATTGAATATATAAGTAAAGTAAAACATTCGAAACAAACTCGAATAAATTTCATTTATACTCAGTGAAATGAAATTTCGGACAAATTTTTTATATAAATTTTAAAATTTTTGTTTGGCATTATAAGCTCTATGGCAATCACCATGGCAACATGTTTTACAGATATATCTCGTTTCACTGCGCTTTCCTTTGAATAGCATACTCATGGCAAATTAGGTCCTCTGTTGCCTTTGAAGTACCATTTACTTGTACAGTTGCTTACTTTCATTCTCCAATTTCACGTCTTTTACATGTCCATAACAGCCTCTAACTTGGTCCTCGTTCACACTCTACAGCCGTAATTAAACGTAATTAATATCTGTAGCACAATATTTTCTGGCGATTAATTTTTCATCTCTATTTTGCCATTTGTGGCTTTTATTTGCATATTCATGATTTTATCGATTTTGATTGTGTTTTTTTTCTCTGTTTGTCATTTTTATCTATTTCTAAGCTATTTATATATACATATATATAATACTCTACTACACCATTTAGTTGGATTTGTTTTTGATCTTTGTCAAGAATAACATTATGATTTTATAATGTGGTCGTTGCTCCTCTCACGATTTGAGCACAGCTTTTGCAATTTTCTGCTCTTCTAACTCTACACTTTGACACGACTAAACACGATGCGCAAAGCTTTTCATAAATTGAAATAGGTAATTTAAGTGCAATGACGAGTTAGCTCGTTACCTCGTCATCGGTCAAAAACGTTTGGGCATCAAAAGACGAGTTAACTCGTCACCGGTCAACAATATGTTAAGAGATCTTTTTTCAGCAAATCATCTTTTATCCTGAAAGCTTCAACTGGGTGAAGAAATGGGTATATTCTCCGTTTCCAGGACACTCTGAACTTATATCTACAAATGAATCGATTGAATTTTGAAGTTTTATAATTTATTTCATATTTCTTTACGTATATGAGAGCTGCGCGCGGCTAATAAATCAGCGTTCTGGAAGGAACGCTATAACACGCGATTTGCGCGAAAATATGAATTTGAGTTAGTTGTATTGTTAAGCCGATAACTTCGTTAATTTTGCTCGGATCGACCTGAAATTTTGTATGGACACTCCTGAGTTACTATACAACCGATTAAAATTAAATCGATTTTCTGACGATAAACCTTGCAAAGTCAATTCTAAGTGTTTTTGTTACGTTTGTGGATGTTATATACTCGGAAAACGTGGAAAAAGCATGACAAATGCACTCAAAGATGCGTATTTGCAGTACGTTGGTTTTGCTGTAGTAAAAACTGACAAGCCATGGGTACCGAAATTTTTTTGTAACGCGTGCAGAACAAAGCTGTACAAGTGGTTACTTGGTGAAAATATAGATTTTTCATTTTCTGTGCCAACGTTATGGAGAGAACCGAAAAATCATGTAGATGATTGCTACTTTTGCTTAATGAATGTCGTCGGTTCAAATGCAAAAAAAACTAGCACAGTATAAATATCCTGACGTATTATCAGTGTTGAAGCCAGTTCCACGTACGGACAGTGATCTATTGCCAATTTGTGCAGGTATAAGTGCAAAAAATGCCCTAAGAACTTCGACTTCATCATTGGCGAGCAATGAAAGCGATTTCACTATGGAAGAAAACCATTTAGTTTCGCAAAGTGAACTGAGTGATTTGATTCGCGATTTAAAACTATCAAAACGAAAAGCAGAGTTGATTGCATCACGGTTGCAGGAATGGAAAGATCTTGATCTTAAAGCACAAGGCAGTATACACAGAAATAGAAATGACGCGATTTTACCGTTCTTCAAAAAAGAAAATGACATGTGTTTCTGCAATGGCATCAAAGGTTCATTTGATGCATTGATATGAAAGAATATGGATACGAAATGGCTATCCGTGTACTCATACGTGAGTGTGCTTTTTTTAATACACGCACAACATCGCTCTCTCACAAAAATTCCGCTCAGTGCACTCCTTTCTGCCGCACTCACAGCCGAAAAGCCTTAATGCTGTGTCTTAATGCTGGGAACCCCAGCTCGGTGTAAAAGCGTGCAACGGGCAACACGGAAAGAAACGTCAATGTCAGTTTGATTTGTGTCGGCGACTGAGAGCATTGGCTTTCCGCCAAATTTGTGGAATAAAATTCGGAAACTTTTCGGCGTATTCGGTGGAAACGTATATCTATGTTTGTGCGCAATCATTTGTGTCGGTTTTGCGGATAAATTAGCGGTAAAAAATTATAAAACAGTGCGATAGTAAAGTGCCGCGTTCCAAGCTGCAAAAGTAGCTACCGAAGTGCTTCGCAGGGGATATCGTATTTCGGGTAAATAAATTAACCTTTGGCTTTGATTTCGGATAGTTTTTGTGTGAAATCATAATTAATTTCATTAACAAAAAGGATTTTAATCTCCACTCGCCGGTTTTGGTAAAGAAATGTCAAACAACTTTCAAAATGGCGATTTCTCGTGGTTTTGTCACATTGGCTTTGCCATATGAACTGTGTAGGGCACACACAAGTACCTTCTTCTCACACCAGTAAGCAGAAAGTCGAAAACTGGCACATTTCTCTCGGCCAATTTCTAATCCATTCTCTCTTATATCTGTGATTTGATGTGCTGAATCAATGCCTCCTAGAAATACGGGCCGTAATGCAGAATGATGACGTCAGGGCAATAGGCCAAAATGTCGCGAAAAACACACATAGTCTTATGGGACGTCCGCGGGAAAATGTTAATTGTACGGGTTGTGTTAAAGTGAGTAAAGTGAAAACAAATTGAGATCCGGGGAACAGTGCTAGTGAACAGCTAAAACACAAATTAATGAAAAATTCACCACGAAATGTTTATCAGATGTTCTTAGGTTATGTGGTGTTTTATGTCGGTTCACTTTCGATACAATTGATTGACACAAAATGCAAGTTATAACTAAATATTAACACTACAATGCATCCACGCGCAAAAAACTAACGTTTTATTCATATTTTAGCTAAAAAACCGCAAGTGAAATCTCGGTGTGTGTCGGCACTGCCTCGTGGAAATGTCAAATTCCCTACCGCCAAGACGTCACAGCGAGAACGATTACGTAGCCTGACGGCCCGTACTTCTAGGAGGCATTAGGTGAATGCACCATATGATCGAAATGAATGGCGTTTGTTCACAGATGGTTCTAAGTACAGTTTGAAGGCGGCTCTACTCCACATTTGATATAAAAAACCCTCGATTCCGATTGCTCACGCAGTACAAACTATAGAATGCTACGACACAATGCGTACAATTTTGGCTAAGATCAAATACAATGAGCATCAATGGAGAATTTGTGGCGATCTAAAGGTTGAGATATAAATTAATTTTGTACTTGCTCCCGAAATATATATTAATCGACTTACATATTCATTACAGGTTATCGGTCTATTGGTTGGAATGCAATCTGGATTCACGAAATTTTGCTGTTTTTTGTGTCTCTGGGACAGCCGTGCAGTTGATCATCATTATGTGAGAAAGGTCTGGCCGAGTCGTTCCCATTATGAGCCGTCCTCTGTACCACTTCCGAACCCACAGGATGTTTTATTGCCACTTCTTCACATGAAACTAGGCCTTATTAAGAACTTTGTCAAAGCGCTCAATCGCGAAGGACCGGCTTTCCAGTACTTAATCAAGTTGTTTCCAAAACGAACATACGCAAAATCAAATAAGGAATATTTGTCGGACCTGATATTCGAAAACTAATGGCTGATGCAAAGTTTACAAAATATTTAACGCATGATGAAGCAGCAGCATGGGCATCGTTTACAAGTCTTGTCCAAAACTTTCTCGGTAACCACAAATCACAGGGTTACAAGCAAGTAATCGACAATTTTTTGCAAAATCACCACAAGTTTGGAGCTCGGATGTCTCTCAAGATACATTTCCTGCATTCACATCTTGATTTTTTCCCCACAAAACTTGGGTGACACGAGCGACGAGCAAGGAGAGCGGCTACATCAAGATATAGCGAAAATCGAAAGGCGATACCAAGGATTTTGGGACGAAGGCATGATGAGCGACTACTGTTGGATCCTAATGCGTGAAACAGATCCCAATCAGTACAAAACAGATCCCAAGCAGTACAAAAGACTCTTTCTAATTTATACTTTTTAATTCAATAAATGGCCGTTAATGGTCAAAAATAGTAAAATAATGAATTTATTGAATATTTCGAAAGCTAGAACCAATTTTAAAAAACGGGCTGCTGATTTGGATTCAGCCCCCAATCTATTTTATAAACAGCTTTTGGTTGCTCAGGTCTAAAATTGTGTATACTTGTGTCGGACATCAAAAATGTCCAATAATATTGCCATAAAATATGCTTTCGAAGGTAGAAAACTTTACATACAATGGTCTTTATGCATGCAGAACAAAGAATTCCAGAAGTTTAACTACGGAAGGGGAATAACTTATTTTTAGAAATTTCGCCTACCACTAGTGAAAAATTACGTGAGACACGACTGACAAAAAAAACATGCAGACTTCAAATAGTTAGCGCATTTTAGACTGGCTGCAAATTGTTTATTTGTTCAACACTATGATTCTCTTAAATCGAAAGGCACATACGAATTAGCCAAAACAGAAAAAAATTCAGAATGTGAACCATATTTCCTAGTGAACATTTGAGTCGAAGTGTCCGGATACTAGCACTGTCCGGACAACTAGAGCAGTTACCCTACATGAAAATAACACTTTTGATGCTGTTTTAAATATTACTTTCAAAAACGTTGAAAGACTAAATACTATATAGTTTGTAGAATGTATATCAAATTCCTTTACTTTTAACAATGAACTAATTTTATGTGCATTAGAATCATTGAAATAAAGAACCTGACCAAACATTTTTCTCCATATTCGACTTTATTAGTAACAGATGTAGCCCAGAACGAAAACGTACTCACCATTCGATGTAGACGCGTAAATAATACGCCATCCGGAAGCCAAACTGAATCATAACTATCCAAGTCAAAATCACATATCACCACTTGGCAAAAGACACATAAAAACATATTTGGAACATCGAACTCCACGCGCTCAATTCAGCAACAATAATTCAGTTTAAACTCTCGAAAGATATTCTGCAACTTTTCCATCAGGTGCATTCTGATGAAATCCGATAGAAACCATAATAATTTAAACAAAATACTCTTCTCGTGCATTTCTTCATTTCAAAACACAAATCGAAAGCATATTGCAAATTTTTGTTTTATTTTTATGAATCCACCGAAGAAGCAAATTTTGATACTATAATTAAGCAGAAATTTTTTTACTAGAAACTGCATCAAAATGCAAAATAGCTAAAGCTATAAATACTCGAACCGACATTGATATCGAGTTCATTTTCGTTTTTCTATGATGTGGTCAACGCGGGTCATCATATTGGTCACATTATTTCATACGTATTTTTCGGTGAGAGTTATTCAACCGCCAGTCCTGGAGCTACATAATGGCGCCTCGCTGACAGGGATATATTCGTTTACGGCTCGTGGAAATGTTATTGATTCTTTCCTCGGTATACCGTACGCACAGCCTCCGGTCGGAAAAAGGCGATTCGCGGTATGTGATTGAGACTGAAAAGTGAAGTTCATTGCATCCATTTTAAAATATTTTCAAATAATTTCTTTTACAAATTTCAGGATCCAGAGCCGAAATGGTCTTGGACTGGTAACAGGAATGCGGTAACGATACCACCGAAATGCCTGCAGCCTGATATTGCCAACCCGACGGGACCGTTGATTGGAAGTGAGGACTGCCTGTATCTAAATGTCTACACACCTCGAGTACGCAGACAATAGATTCTCAAAATGCTCAAACTCAATTAATTTCACCTTAGAATCGAAAGCCTTCGGCGCGACTTCCAGTCATGGTTTTCTTCCACGGCGTTATCTTTTTGATTGGGTCAAGTGATGTGCAGATCTACAGCGGCGCACGATTACTCGATAATGATGTCATCGTCGTCACCTGCAACTATCGACTGGGTCCTCTGGGCTTTATGAGTACCGAGACAACCGACGCAAGCGGTAATTACGGACTGAAAGACCAAAACTTAGTATTGAAATGGGTACAGGAGTTCATCAAGGATTTCGGTGGTGACCCGAAGAATGTTGTTCTTTTCGGGCAAAGTGCGGGAGCAGTAAGTGTATCCCTTCACATGGTTTCCCCTCAGTCAAGTGGTAAAGTCATTCGAGGAAGTCTCAACATGATCAAGTATTACTAGTTTTTTCGTCACTTTAGGTCTTTTCCACAAAGCTATTTTGCAGTCCGGGAGTTATACAGCTCGATGGGCACTAGTTCCACGAGGCCAAGCAAATATTAGAGCCAAGCGAGTTGGTACTCTGGTCGGTTGCCCTACCATCGACAACAGGGAGCTTGTCGATTGTCTCAGAGATATTGATGCGGACGACATTATAAGGAGCGTTGCTGATTTTGTGGTAAGTAGTTGTTACTTGTTCAGGCTGCGTGGATTTCTGGACGACTTTTTCTTCATAGGTCACTCCACTGTTTGATCCTACTATAGTATTCGGACCTGTTGTCGAGCCACCGTCTTCAAATGCGTTTATCGACAGACATCCAGACGCCTATGTAAATCCCCATGGAGATCGAGTTCCAATCATTGTTGGTGCTAATTCCGATGAAGGTTTAGTTAGATCAGCTGGTGAGTTGACGATATACGGTTTATCCTTTTTCAGTCAATTTTTTTCATTAACTTGGATTTCTCCACCAGGCATCATCAATTCGTTTTCTGAGCTCTATAAAGAAAACTTCAATACATTCATAGCAGCTACACTATTTTACAATAACGAACCGCAATCGATCCAGGACGAAATAACTCAGAGTATTCGAGATTACTATTTTCGATACGGATTGAACTGGTCGCGTAAAAATTATCGGAATCTGACAGATGTAGATACCTCTACACTTTTCATTTTGAGGTACTAATTACCTGTAATATTTTTAGCTTGTCTCCGACGTTTCGTTCTTTGGACCGATGGAACGTTACTTGGACGAAAGACTAGCACCCAACAAAGGACGAGTAGCTGACACCTATGTCTACATCTATGATCATAATGGACCGCGGTCGGCTTCTGAGGATTATGGCGGAGGCTCTTATATCTACGGTATAAAACTTTTGACGAATCGGAGCGAACTATTTTTAATTCTGCTTCGTATATTAGGTGTCAGCCATGAAGATGAACTGCAAATGCTGTTTCCGACAGGGTATTTGGGAGTGCCGGCAAGAAAGCGGGATGAACAAATGCAATATGTTTTACCGAGAATGTGGACAGATTTTGCGAAGACAGGGTAAATACTTAGATTTCCACATTTAGTCGACATGCTTTGAGGCTTATCGGTGAGTATTTCAATTCTAGAGACCCGACGCCATCACGCTCAAAAATTACGGAGAAATGGAAACGCGCATCGACCTTTCCTTATAGATATGCTCGAATTGGGAGCCAATATCCCATTTCTAACAAGTACAGATCAAAAGGGGGGAGACCAATGTCGAACAGTACTGAAACCGTAAATAATGATTCATCTGAAAAAGCTAAAAGACATTATGACGCAAACGAAGAATTCGCTGACATGCAACTTGAATTTCTCTTTGATAATGAAGCAGACGAATATGCAGGCGGCTTGGAGCGGAAAAACAACAGAGTGTCACAAAGATCAAAGAGTCGACGTGGTTTAAAGAATCGAAAAAGTAGCAAAGGTCGGTACCGTGACAAGAGCCGATACTGTAATCGTTCACGTTCCCACCTGTGTAGAGTTTATACAAAGAAAGGCGCCTGTCAGGTAGTACAAAATGAACGAGACCGATTTTGGAGTGGTTTTAATATCTAAATACGTACAGTAAAATTGTTAATTGTTTAAGATAATAGTAAAGCAAATAATTTATTAGTGTAAATCTTTTATTTACTAATTGTATTAGTTGTATTAAAATAAATTAAATCCGAAGAATTGTCATGCAGTCATTTCAAAATGAATTTGAGTTTTAATTGAAAATAAGTATTTTTCGGACAATTAAACGGAACGCACATCTTCGCGAATACTTCACAGCGAGTTACAAAGAGTAATAAATACAAAGAGTAATAAATAAGTAAGAGTAATAAGAGTGTATAAACAAGAGACAACGGTGTACGTGGACAAGCTAAAGTAAACAACACTTCAAAATGCCAAAACCCCGACTAAGTGCCAGAATAGGGCCAAATTGCCCAATAAATAAAAACGAGAAGAAAAGAAATATTCTTGCGGACCTGAAACGCTAGAAATACTAATGTTCGATGAACCGTCGAAGAATCGTGCAGATTTTGAGGGCACATTCTACCACACGTGCAAAATCACTTTGATCTTAACAATGCATTGAAACTCATAGGGTGGAATGGCTTTCAGGAATTTCAAGAACGGATTTCAGGTATTTCAAGATCCAAACACTGCAAAACTTTGAAAGCAGCATAACATAACATAAACAAAGAAAATGCTTAGTGCTTATAACACTTTACCAGCACCAGCACTGCAACTACAAGTGTCCCGCAATTGCCTCACGTCAAAATCAAATAGCTCTATCGATTTCGATTTTATCGTATGATTTCGTCGAAAGATACAGGAATAGAAAGATGTTTGGAACCAAACAATTTCTAAAACTTAGAAAATTTAAACATTGGTAACTTATTTTCATTGCCAATGTTCGCGGGATGAATACTTAATGAAAGCATTTATTGATACGAAAATAGCAAAAAACGCCTCTTGCTGGCAACCATTTGCTAGCATCAAAGCCAAAAATATATCACACCTGCCTCACATTGAAATCAACCTACCCTGCGAATTTTGTTTTGATGCGATGAATGCAATGGAAGTTATAAGGGTACAAAGAAATTTAGGGTTACCAGTCGCAAAAATTTTCAAATTTTCGAAAAGATAGTATTTGTTATTCATTAAGTTCAGTAAGTTCATTACCGCTTTAAAGTTTTACGATCAAATCGGTTAATAAAGATATTGCAAATATATACAAAACCATCAATAGTTGGCAACCCTTTCATGGCTTTTTTACCAGATTCCTTCTGAATAATGCCTGCAATAAGTTTCATTTATCATATGAAATTCGGCAAAAAGCTCTATTTTCTTAAGCGAATTTTCAAAACCAAAGACACCAAAATTACTATAGCCAGTAACACCAACCGAATTTTTCAACAAAATTTCTACCAAACTCAGCTTAGAGTAAGGTTCAGCTACTGTGTTCATTTCATGAAAATCTGATAACTAAATCAGAATTCATAGGGCAAAAAGCAGTTTTTTTTTCATCTAATTTTTCAAGACGGCACCACTGGTACAGAGTAGCCCGCATTTCTAAATCGCTTCTATCAAATCTGGTCCTACTCAAAACCAATGCTTTCTATGAATTTCATTAGTATCTGATAATTGGGTCGTGAGTTCTCGTGAACAGAAGTTTTTGGTGCCTAAAATATAGGTAAATTGGAGGAGGGTTACCGTTCCTGTCCGATGCGGAATTTCATTTTCAATGCCTGCTGTACCTGCAGGGCTAACAGCACGTTGATCAAAAACTACACGAGTTTACAACTTAGTAACAAAAATATGTCCTGTAAGTTTCATAATATTCTGATAATCTGGTCAAAAGTTATCACAATTTAAAAATTTTCAAATTTTCCCAGTCTTATTTTAGGCGCCTAGCGCACACATAGGGTTAAAAATTTGAAAAAAATGATCATATTAACATTTGGAACACGTTTAAACAACGCAGTCAGAAAACACCGAACAAACGGAAAGAAAACCTGCATCTTCTTCACCTCAAACTACCTCTACCTCTCCATCCTCTGCTTCAGAAAACGACGAAGCTACACCAGAAAATGACAGACGTTTCGATGATGTCGAAATGGCTCTCGACATTAACTATAAAGAAAACAATACGAACATGCAACAGGAGTTTACTGACTCAGAAGATACAGAATACATAAATATAAATAAAATTGACGATATAGAATACCCCTTTGCCATTTCTCTTTCCTGAATCTATCCATAAAACTAAACCGAAAAAGCCAAACGATACAAAAACAACGCAACCACAAACAAAAACCCATTCATCACAAAAACAGGAAACGACTACAACAACTCCAAACACACCTCCGACAACCAACCATGCTGAGCCCCCAGCATTCAAACCAGTTTCGATAATCCAACGCCAGCCGGACCCATGGACTACCATAGCCCAACTTCTCAAGGAACGGAATGTTAAGTTTGAAGCGGAGAAAAAAATTATATCTGGGAATTCAGATTATTACCTCAACCCTTTTCTACCTCAGCAAGATCACCAACAAATCCACCGAACTGAATGTACAGTACCACACGTACTACCTTCTTGAGGAGAAAAACCGGAACGCTACTATCAGAGGGCTCTACGGTTTAACGCCTGAAGAAGTATAAAAGGACTAAGAATGTCAGAGCTTCCACCTTATCGAAGCGTTCTTTTTCAAAATCAGACCAAGTCCCTCAAAGCTGTTGAAAGTTCTTGTACCAAGAAGTGAAAAATAAATATATAACGTGCAGGCTATCTGGCAGTTAATGTGCAAAGTTTGAGCACAAAATCGGCGAGGTGGATAATTGCAGTGTAACAGTTGCCAGCAGTTTGGACACTGCCAGCAATTATCGTGAACAGGCTCGATGCGTTAAATGCGACGGACTCCACCAGTTCTCAGACTGCAAAAAGTCGAAGGAAGAAAAGCTAAAGTGTGTTAACTGCGGAGGCGAACATCCTGCGGGCTATGAGGCTGCTCGCGCCACCCAAAGAACTTGATGAAATCGTTTGAACAAGTGGCAAGTGGAAATCATATTCCATCTCCCAAAACACCTACCACCACCACAGCCAAACCTCCATCAAACACCTCAGCCAAAACTAAGCAACCAAACTCAGCAATCCCAACCACTCCCGAGCACATGGAATAGTTTTTTGCCATCATACAAGAATAACTACATACAATAATGAAACACATAATGACGAAAATGGTTCACTGGACACACCAAACAAACGCAAATAAGCCACACTAACCAGGTCTCAATTCTCACGTGGAATGCAAATTCCTCGCTGCCCAAAAAGGGCTAGCTGATGTAATTTTTGATCGATTTCATAATTGATACCATGCTACTACAGGGAACATTCCTCAAACTCGGCGACCGCTTCCGGATCTCCAACAATATCCTACAGACATACGATAGAATGGCTGGGATGGGAAAAGGCACTGCAGTCTTCGTGAGAAGTAACATCATCCATCATCTTGCCGCTATCAAAAGCCTCAGGGAAATGGTAGCCAATAATATAAAAGTACAAACGAGCTGTCTCGATTTGATATTGTCAACTTATTGGCAAACGCGGCCGTGTTTGCATTGACGAGAACGTAGTTTGAATTTGGAACTTGAAGCTAGTTTGTCAAAATTAGGAATATGTCAACAAGAAAATCCAGTGGATAAAGGTGAGGAATTGGAGTTCTTTGGCTATATCATTGGGCAAAATGGAATTAAGACCGACTCCAAAGAAAGTTCAATCAACATAGCTTTTTCCAAAAATCCTCAAGTATTTGCAAGCATTTCTTTGTATATCGGGGTACTATCGTCGTTTCATTCGAAACTACGAAAGATTAGCAAAACCCATGATAACCCTTTTAAGAGAGGAATATGCAAGAGTGTCTGAAATAACTTGAAAAATAAAGACATTGATCTTAAAGTTGCAGCTGCGGGAGTGTTGGAAAAGATCAAAAGATCACGTGTTTCTGAAGAAATTGTACACCTAGACATCAAAGTTAAAAAAAAAATCGAACTGACCACAGGCGCTTGGAAATAACGCTTTTGGCGTTGTTTGATCGGAAGATGACAGGCCAAAATATTTCTTTCAAGAACGTTAAGCGCTACAGAAGAAAATTAGGCTACTGTCGAAAACGATATATTTGCCATTATTTGGAACCTAAAGTCTAAGTCCTCTCTACTCAATCATTTATTTATTTATCCCTTGCGCTACAGATATAGCTCCAATTACAGCGTCAAGAAAGCAAAAAAAAAATAAAGCAGAAAACAGAAAAAGAAATAACAAAAATAATTGAATAATTTGAAAACTAAGGTAAATAGCGATTCAAGGTAATATTCTCAATACATGCTTGACATACGAAGGATGGAAAGACGAGAGGAGTAGGGACAATAGGAAATATTGAATTTAAAAAACAGCGAGCGAGTGAACCTACGCTGAACAGATTTAATGGCGTCAGATAAATACTGAAAGCGCGGAGACCAGATTTGAAACGCATATTATAGAATACTGCGTACTAAGGAGACAAATAAATGAATACAGGAGGAAATGTTGCTAAACATATACGAAGAACGCAAGACAAAGCCAGCAATCCTAGAGGCCATGCATGTCATATTCATGAACATCAAATTTTAATTTAGAATCAAAAACCACGCCCAGGTCTCCAAAATGTTGGACAACTGACGGAAATACCAGACAAAGAACAAGAGAACACATGTGGAATATTTTTATATGCAAAAGACATCTGATGGCACTTCAAAATGTTCAGTGGCAAGAAGTTGTCTTGACACCAGAGATTAAGAGCAAATAAGTCAGCTTACAATTGGTGAAAATCGTTTGCAGACTTGATTGCTCTGTATAATTTTAAGTCATCCACATATAAAAGACAGGGAGAATTGATAACAGAAGGAAGGTCATTGACAAACAAGATAAAAAGTACGGGACCTTGGATAAAACCTTGAGGAACTCCTGATGTGGGAAATATAGGAGAGGAAATGGAACAATTAAAAGTGACTCTGCAGGGACGACTATGAAGATAAGAGGAAAACCAGGAGAGGAGGGGACCAAAAACATCGAACCCATTAAGTTTAAGTAGCAGCAGGTTACGGTTCTCAAAATCAAAAGCCTTCGAGAAGTCTCTAATTTGTTCGTTTCCTTCAATTTGTTCGTTTTTGTTCGTTTCCTTCCTTATTAGTATCAGATATAGCCCAAAACGAAAATCATACTCATTATTTGGTGTGCACGTTTAAATAATAATACACCATTCGCAAGCTGAACTCACTCATAACCATCTGAGTCACATTTTACAAACCACCACTGACACATAAAAAACGAAAGACACATAAAAACATATATGGACCATCGAACTCCACGCGCTCAATTCGAGTTAAACAATAATTCAGTTTAAACTATCGAAACAGATTCTGTTTTAACATTTTCACAATGTGAATTTCTGATGGGAAATCCGATAGATACCATAATAATTAATACAAGATACTCTTCTCGTGTATTTCTTCATTTCACAACACATATCGAAAGCATATTGCAGATTTGATTTTTGTCAAATATAAATCTATCGCACGAGCAACTTTTGATACATTTATTAAGCAGAATATTAGAAACTGCAGCAAAATGCAAAATAGCTAAAGCTATAAATACTCGAACCATCACTGATATCGAGTTCATTTTCGTTTTTCTATGTTGCATAGTGCGATGATGTCGTTAACGCGGGTCTTCATATTGGCCACATTATTTCATACGTATCTTTCGTTGAGAGTTATTCAACCGCCAGTTCTAAAGCTACATAATGGCGCCTCACTGAGAGGGACATATTCGTTTACGGTTCGCGGAAATGTTATTGATTCCTTCCTCGGTATACCGTACGCACAGCCTCCGGTCGGAAAAAGGCGATTCGCGGTAAGCTAGTGACCACAAATGTGAATGACAGTGAAAAGTGAAATACCTTGCATCTATTATTAAAATATAAATATGAATTCCAGGATCCAGAGCCGAAATGGTCTTGGACGGGTACCAGGGATGCAATAGCAGTTAACAATAAATGCCTGCAGATCAATATTGCAAATCCGCCGGGTCCGTTAATTGGAAGCGAGGACTGCCTGTATCTGAATGTCTACACACCTCGAGTACGCAGGCAATAGATTCTCAAAATGCTCAAACTCAATTAATTTCACCTTAGGATCGAAAGCCTTCGGCACGACTTCCAGTGATGGTGTATTTCCACGGCGGAAGTTTTTTGATTGGATCGAGCGATTCGCAGATCTACGATGGCGCGCGTCTACTCGATAATGATGTCATCCTCGTCACATGCAACTACAGATTAGCCGCTCTAGGTTTTCTAAGTACGGAGACGACAGAAAATAGCGGAAATTACGGACTAAAAGATCAGAATTTAGTCTTGCAATGGGTTCAGGAGTTCATCAAGGATTTCGGTGGTAATCCGAAGAATGTTGTTATTTTTGGAGAAAGTGCGGGTGCAGCAAGTGTATCATTTCACATGGTTTCCCCTAAGTCAAGTGGTAAACCCATTCAAGACAGTCTAAACATGATCAAACGTCATTATTTATTTCGTCACTTTAGGTCTCTTCCACAAAGCTATTTTGCAGTCCGGGAGCTATACGAATCCATTTGTGTTAGTTCCTCGAGGCTTAGCAAATATTAGAGCCAAACGACTTGGTAGTCTAGTCGGTTGTGATACCGTCGACAACAAAGAGCTTATTGACTGTCTGCGGGACGTTGATGCGGACGACATTATTAAAAGGAATGCTGATTTTGTGGTAGGTAGTCGTCGCTTATTCAGGTTGTGTGGATTTATGGAAGAACTTCCCCCCGTAGGTTACGCCACTCTTTGATCCTACTACTATTTTTGGTCCTGTTATCGAACCCCCGTCTCCGAATGCCTTTATCGACAGACATCCAGACGCCTATGTCAATCCCTATGGAGATCGAGTTCCGATCATTTTCGGAGCTACTTCAGATGCAGGTTTAACTAGATCAGGTGGTGAGTTGCCGATTGACAGTAATCGGTTTTCAGTCAATTTTTTTCATTAACTTGGATTTCTTCTCCAGGCATCATCAATACATTTTCTGATGAATACAAGGAAAACTTCAGTACGTTCATGGCAGCTACACTTTATTACAACAACGAACCGCAATCGATCCAAGACGATATAACTCAAAGTATTCGAAATTATTATTTTCGAAACGGTTTGAATTGGTCACGTAGAAATTATCAGAATCTGACAGATGTAACTAAGACCAAAAAATTTAATTGTGACATTTTAATTACCTAGATATGTCTTAGCTTGTCTCCGATGTTTTGTTCTTCGGACCAATGGAACGATATTTGGACGAAAGATTAGCACCCAACAAAGAACGATTAGCGGACACATATGTTTATATATATGATCACAATGGACCGCGATCTTCTTCAGAAGATTATGGAGGTGGTCCTTATATATACGGTAAAATACATTTCTCAAATCTTATAACAATTAGTTTATCAAATTCAATATTTAAATCCCGATTTATATTCAAGGTGTCAGTCATGAAGATGACTTACAAATGCTATTCTCTAAGGGATATTTGGGAGGGCCGGAAAGAAAGCGGGATGAACAAATGCAATACGTTTTGCCAAAAATGTGGACAGATTTTGCAAAGACAGGGTAAATACTTTGATTATACCATTTGGTTAGTATATTTTCAAGCTTATCGATGAATATTTCAATTCTAGAGACCCGACACCATCACACTCCAAAGTCACTGAGAAATGGAAACGTGCAACGACATTTCCTTATCGATATGCTCGGATTGGCTGCCAATATCCCATTTCCGACAAGAACAGAGTAAAAGGTGTACAAGGAATATCAAATAGTACTAGAGCCTTTGAAAATACTTATACACATTATGATGTGAGCAAAGAAATTGACGACATCATATTCGAATCACTATTTGAAAATGATATAGATGAATATGATGCAGACGAGTTGGGCCGCAAAAACTTCAGGATGACACATACAGCAAAGAATCGCCATGCCTCTAAGAATCGAAAGAATATCAAAGGTCGGCATCTTTACAAGGGTCGATACTGTTTACAAGAACAGTGCCATCATTGTAAAGTTTATACAAAGAGAGGAGACTGTAAGATATTACAAAATCAGCATAATCGATTTTGGAGTGGATTTTATATCTAAACACGTACGGTAAAATCGCTAATTATATAATAAATTTATTAATTGTAGAATTATAAATCACTTATTTATTAAATCGCATTATAATAAATTCAATTAAAGGAATTGTAATACAAAGTCAGGTCAAAAAAATAATTTGAAAGTGATTTTGAGTTTTTATTGAAATTAAATGGATCTGATCAATAGAATATATAAGAATATAAAGGGTCATTACAATATCAAAATTTTAATAAGTACTAATTAACCAGAGAACTAATTCGATTGGTTGTAATTTATTTTTGTGGACGATTAATATGTATTTCAAGCGTACATTTCAGTCACTGCGCTAAATATTTCAAATAATGATACGTTGAATGAAAAAACTTACTTAATTTGAAAGTGAAAAGACAAATAGCTTAAGGAAATAATGCATCTATGTAGTCTAATTTAGGCAATGTCTTTTTGAAATACTTCATAATTTTACAATAGCTAAACAAATAAAATAAATGCAACGTGCAACATTTATTTCTGAACGCCACATGCAAAATAATATTCGGTGTCCCTGGGGGAAATTTTCTTTTATTCTTTTATAACAACTGCTGCTAGTAATTTGAGATCATCGACAATTTAATGTATGCACAAAACATTATTTGAAATTTGTATAGTCAAATGCGAAACACAACCGGTCATCGTTGATCTATTGCGTTTTTGTTTTTAATGCTTAATGGAGGTTGAGTAGCTACAATTACTGTAGTTAATGTCATTACAAGTACTTGGGACATCAACGATCAACCTTTTTCAAAGAGAGAAATAGTATTAAATATATTGCAAAACGCCGACATAATCGAAATTTACGACCTAGGGGATTTAATGTTGCGTTTGATTTTATCAATGACCTCATGGTCATGATATCGCTTTGGTACCAATCAAAGATCACAGGCTACCATCATGGAAGATTCCACGGCCAGCAAAGTTTCGAACTTGCTGATAGCATTTCCTGTGATTATAAGCTCGGGAAAGGCGAAGAGAGCGTCCGCTGGAATTCCGACTATGACCGCCTACTTAAAGGAGGGAAGAGATGGGAAGAGAACGGTTGGCTGGTGATATATTGTCAGTTTGGGACAGATCTCAAATCATCCTCGCCGGTGATTTCAATGAGCACACTTTTCTACTACAAGGACTACGGGTAGGTACGTTAAGCTTTTTAGCGAGTCATTCAATAGGGAACAGTTCAAGGACTGTCCAACAAAAATTTTCGACGAGTCGGGGCATAATGCAAGTCTTTTAGATTTGTTTTTAATCTCACTCTGATATCTATCGGTATTATATTTCTATACCGCTTGGTAACTGGGACCACAATTTAATTTCGGTCCAGCTTATCATCTCTTCTCTGATTAACAATAATCAAATTACCACCAAACGACTAGTCTGACATAATGGCAAGACCGACTGGACTGTGTTCAACAAATACATCAGAGAGTTTGATTCAGCAAAAAACGTCCCAAGGGGATAATTAAGACCAAGGTTAAATTAAGATCTAATTAGGCTAAGCTAATTATAGTTAGTCATAAGCGAGATTTAGTTTAGTAAATTAAGGTAGTATTGAAGTATTATATATGTAGCTAAGCCAACTCCAGGTAATGTACAACCTGTGTAATATAATATATAATAAATGTAAGCCAAAAAAATAAATGATTAACTTTCTGCACAAGAGATATATAAAAAATACTCGCCGAGCTTGGTGTTTCCAGATCTGCTGGAAAGGACTGTATTTCGCCCCTCTTACTAAAATGGTGCGCCTCCACTTCAAGTAAGTCTCTCAGCAATCTATTTTACTTCCCTTACTCCACTGAAATATTCTCTTCTGCGAGGAAAATGGCACACGTTCAATTTATAACAAAAAAGGGACTTTGATGAAACAATGGTGGTTTCTCTTTTTATTTCCAAAGTCTTTGACAGAGTCTGGCACCCAGCTCTATTAGCCAAATTGCCCTTTTCAAATGGATTGAAAGTTTCTTCGTATATCATTCTTTCTAAATTATTCTGGATGGATTCAAATTCTATATCCACACTCCCGATACCGGAGCACCGCAAGGTACTGTTCTTTGATCAACACTTTTCTTTTTAAATTTTTATTTTAATTCAATCCGATTTATAGTTTTGCCAACGACAGCAACCTTGGCTAACGGAGTGGCCGACTCTCACTGGAACGATACTTCTTTTGGCTGGGATCGCACGTTTAGGTCGTTAAACAGAAACCTGTTAAGCATTTTCGCTTGGGGCTCAGCAAAACATGTTTTTTTTTAAATACATCCAAAGCCCAATGTTGTCTTCTGTCACTCAAGCCTTATCCTCTTCTGCTAGGCAGACTATTTTCGTTGATGCACTAGGTATTTTTGAATCATCCTCGTTAAACTTATTAGGTTTTAGCATCACATCAATTTAGCTTGACCGAACACATTCTCTAAATTGTGACAAATGTAAAGAAACGCCTGGGTTTCCTTCAGATAAACAAGGAATACTTTATTCCATTATACATAGCCCACATCTACAAGACTCTTGTAAGACCAAGACTTGAGTATAACTCCTGTATATGGGCTGGAGTAGGCTGGACTGCTTTAGTGGACCTAGATAAAAGCCAACGCAAAACCTTCAAGTTGATTGATGATTAAATCATTACTTCACGATTGAATTTTTCGACATTTTTCTGACAAAATATAAAGTCTCGTCCCATGTAGAGCACCTCCTAGCCACAGCATCCGAGCTTTTCAATGCATCCATTTTCACACCCATTAGGTCAGTAAACCATCGCATCGTTAAATTTCACGATTTTTTCTTATGTATGTCAAAATGGTTGTGCAACAGCCTACCTTACCTTTGATCTTTCCCCCGCCGACTAAAAGCCACTGTTTTTTTAAGCAAAATGTGCAGCACTATTTCCTGCAAGCTCAACCCTTCCTCAATTCATTTCCTTAGCTTTTTTTCATCGTGGGAATAAGGAAACGTTTCAAGTAATTCGCTTAGCCAAGTTTGTAGTCGATGCTTCACGATGCGAACAGGGATGTAGATATGACACCGAAGAGCAGGCATGTCTCGGTTATATTGCAAAACTTTCTGTCTACCAGCCTAATTTGTCAGCGATGGTGTGCGAAAAACTCTCGGTGGAAGTTAGCATTTCTGAACGAACTCTGCGGAAATTCACTACAATAAGCGCGAGAGATCTTGATGCGGTTGGTTTTTAAGGTACAAACAACCATCCGCGAGGTAGGGAGGAGAGCACTGTCAGGAGCTCCATCTTAGTCCCTCATCGTTGTGACAGGTGTTTCCAAAAAGAATGGCAAACTCACCGATGGTAAATGTGCTATTCTCTGGAACAAGCGATGGGGGGAAAGAGTGGATTCAGGATTGGTTTACAACTTCACGTAAATCACTAGCTGCAATGAAACATTTGAGCAGTGGCTCACATTGATCATTCTGCGACCGAGTGCTGGCTAATTGGCCAGTTTTCATCACTTTGGATTCAAATTTTGTCAAACCCATAAATGTTATTTGTTGGAGTCTTGACTTTCGTAAGAGAACAGGTTACATTGCTAACATGTTTGGTAAACTGAATCCATTATCAAGTATAACAATCCTCCAAAGATCTAGTGGAACCTCTCTGCCATAGAGCTACTTTTACGGAGATGACGCGGAGAATGTGTAAGAGTTTCTTCAAAGAAAACCATAAACCTTAATTTTGAGACTAATTTTCATTATGCCGGAAGGTAAAATGTTTATTCAAATCAACTTGCAGCATGAACAGAGTTCGACCCTTATTCTGAGCCTAGAATTGGCAAAACTGCAGACGTGTTTCTACATTGTTTTTGTGCAAGAGAGGCCAAGATCTTTTTTGATGAAGGGTCAATGAGAACGAGAACTTGTGTCGTGGTTTCCAATCTGCTTGATGCCGCCATGTCCAGGCAGTCTTAGGTCTGTCGCCTCAACTTAACTTTCTTTTTTTTCTTTTCTTCTACTAGGTTCAGAATGCTGATTCGGAGACAATGGATTTTTTGGTTAGTTGCGACGCAAACTCTCAGCACACTAGTTTTGGTAGCAATAAACGAACACCAGAAGTGACAGACTCTTTGATTTTATAACTTGTCCGAGGCTAATGATTCTAAACAATTGCATCCGTTTCACCTTTTTCACCTCTAGCAGAAGTGCAGTTATTGGTATATCACTCCGCATTACATTACACTCACACTCACATTAGATCAATAGCAATATGGTATGTACCTGATGAGAACTCATTTTCTGGTCACCGCTACGCTTAGCTTTGCTAAGATTGTTTTTCAAACACACACAGAATCGCCATAAATCAGTAAAACTTCCAGTCATGGTTTTTATCCATGGCGGCGCATACTGTATGGGTTCGTCCACACCACAGATGTTCGGCCCGCAACGACTCTTGGATTACGATGTGGTATTGGTAACTTTCAACTATTGGTGTTCTTTGTAGCTAAGGATCTAACATCCAAGTTAACACGCTATTTTCAGCTTATCTTACATTTTCATACCTTGCACGTTCCCACACAATTATTTTCCCAGATTTTGCAGAAAGGTGTAATGTTCTTTCGCAATTCGTGCACATGTCGCGTCGTCATCAAGAAGTTGAACTCGGGAGTCAGGTTAAATTTTGTAGATTCATGTAAATTGTTTACGTATGCTTTCGAAATGTTATAAAGAAGCAAATCATATTTCATTTATGTTAGTTATTGTCGACACGTCGAGAAATAAACGATAATTAAAGAATATTGCATTTTATTTCAAATTCGCTAAGTAATTTGTACATTGTTCATTTTTTTGTCACCCTATTGGGAAAACCCGTTAACTGGCGCTCGAGCTAAAAAAACTGTTCCCAT
Organism: Nemotelus pantherinus; assembly: GCA_963978885.1. Taxonomy (NCBI): domain Eukaryota; kingdom Metazoa; phylum Arthropoda; class Insecta; order Diptera; family Stratiomyidae; genus Nemotelus; species Nemotelus pantherinus. Next base: position 61,362,390 of record OZ022263.1, read on the forward strand.
GAGAACACAGTTATCCGTGCTACCCGAAGCATAATAGTTACGCGAACGGTTGAACAGCAATCTTTTCTGTAAGTCCGCGGGGTAAGTCAATACCGCGCGAAACGACGTGTGTGAAAAGTGTCTCTGATAAAGGAAGTTCCAGCAAAGTGTGCGAAACGCCTATTCGAAAATTCGTAAAGATCAGCAGCAACGTGTGCGGAAGGCTTTATCAATAAAAGACGATATCACGAGGGCAAGGAGTATTCGTACCGCAGTAGGCAGCTTCCAAGCATCAACGGTCGGTGCCAAAAAGGAACAATACGGTGCTCTGCAATCAACAATGAATATATTAACTTGTATCATGTAAGTTTGCCTCTTTTCGACAATAACTGCCAACATTTTTCAAATATTTTTTATATTTCATTATTAATATTAAATATTTTTCACATAAATAACACATACAACTGTATCCATTTGAATTAAAAATCTATCCATTTGAAACTAAATTGATTATTGATTATTATTGTGATTACTTGAAAGTGAATTGATTATTATTATTGTGATTATTGTGTAAACCGAGTTCAACTTGCGAGTGTTTCGTGTTTTCGTGCCTTGTTGTATTGTGTTTTAGAGAATCATTGAATTCCATTTCGGTTAAGATGGAAGAAGTTAAACAAACCCTTATTCAATTGACGGGTGCAATAAATGCACAAATCGAAATAAGTAAGAAACTTGGGAGTAGATTGAATACTCTTGAGCAAAACGCAAGATTCTATGCAACGAATCCTTCCTCGCAGATAGATTCTGCCACACCTAAAACAGAGCAGGACCTTGAAGATATTAAAAGGTTACCTGATTGCGTGAGAGATCTGCAGGGATTTGAGGGAAATCCTGTGCAGTACGTATCCTGGGTGCATAGTGTTGAGACTATACTCAGTGATTACGAAATAGTGCGACACAAACCTATCTACCGGGCAATTCTACGTCACATCAGACAAAAAATAAGAGGCCCGGCGGATGCGGCTCTCATCTCATATAATATATTTGATGAGAGTTGGTTAAGCATCAAGAAGTGTCTTTCTTTACATTATGCCGATAAGCGTGATGTACGGACCTTAGAACATCAACTGCATTCTATGTCGCAAAAGCATAAAAGTGTTGACGAGTTTTACGCCGAAGTAAACCATCAACTGTCCCTTCTAATTCATAAAATCAAAACCGAAGATTATTCTCAAGAAACGGTGATTGCTTTAACTGAAAATTATCGAAATCGTGCGCTCGATGTTTTCATACGCGGTCTCAACGGAGATTTATCTCGAATGTTAATTGTGCAAAGACCCCAAACTCTTCCAGAGGTTCTTTTTTAGAATTTCAGAATTTGAATTACAGAAGCTACCAAATTCATCAAAAACACCTGAATAACTCCATTTCGGCCCCAGTAAACCAATTTTTCTCTGCTAAAATTGATTCAAACAAATATGATCCCAATCTAGCTACGTATCCTCGTCTAAGAGCTCCTCTTCGTAATCAAGTTTATAACATTCCAAGGAATGCGCAGCAAAACGTACACAACTCGCCCCCGCTCCTCTTCGTAATCAAGTTTATAACATTCCAAGGAATGCGCAGCAAAACGTACACAACTCGCCCCCTAGCTATCCAAAACCCGCTGTTCCGATGGATATTGATAAATCTGTACAAACCAAACAGGTGGACTAGATGAATACACCTCCTTACAATCAGGCTATAAAGCGTTCAAACGACTCCGTGGCTTACCCCAAAAAATCACAGCGGCTATTTAACTTAGAAACTGAAGAGCAATCAGCATGTAATGACTCATCTGAAATTTGTGGTGATTTAGCTTTACAAAACTCATATAATGAAAACTATTTTGAGCAGTCTCAAAATCACGACAATGTTGGGGATGATGATGGTGAGGTAAATTTTATGATGGACGCCTTTCCAGCGTACCATACTTAGAGTTTGCCTTGCGTAATGGTCAGATACTAAACTTTTTGGTTGATACTGGCGCAAATAAAAACTTTACTGCTCCAGAATTTTCCTTTAATGCCAAATCGGTCGAAACTACATTTAATGTACAATCAGCGGCAGGTGAAATATTCATAACCAAAAAAGTTACAGGTCAATTTTTCAAAAAAGTAAGGAATGATACGACTTTGATTTTTTATGTTCTACCAGGATTAAAATTGTTTGACGGTATAATTGGTGACGATACCCTCAAACAGTTAGACGCGATTATAGATAGGAAAAACAATATTTTACAAATATCTCCGAACATTAAAATACCTCTAAAAGCAAAAAGATCTAAACAAGTGAATAATTTGGATGTTGTAAACAATCATTTAGATCAGCAGACTAAAGATAACTTGGACAAAATACTTAGGAAATATTCTGAAATTTTTGGACCGGTGACTGACGCTGAAACAGTGGAAACAAGCTTAAGGGCCGAGATAAAGACATCAATATCGGATCCCATCTACGTCAAGTCCTACCTATACCCTGTAAACTTGAGGAACGAGGTCGAGAAACGAATCGAAAAGATGCTACAGGATGGAATTATTCGCCCATCAAAGAGCCCTTATAATTCTCCAATATGGATCGTGCCCAAGAAACCCAATAAGTTGGGTGAAAAACAATATCGTCTAGTCGTCAACTTCAAAAGGCTTAACGCCGTCACTATATCGAATGCGTACCCAATACCCGATATTACCAATACATTAGCCAGCTTTGGGAAATCGAAGTTCTTCACTACTCTCGATCTTACTTCTGGGTTTCATCAAATCAGGATGAGAGAAAGCGACATTCAAAAAACTGCCTTCTCGCCCGCAAACGGCAAATGCCTTTCGGTCTCAAAAACGCGCCAGCCATTTTTCAGCGCATGATTGATGATGTGTTGAAGCCGTTTGTTGGCAAAATTTGTTTCGTATACATCGACGACATAATCATCCTAGGGGAAACCGAGGTAGAACACCTTCGAAACCTTGAACAATTAAAAAAGTCAAATTAAAAGGTTAACTTAGTAAAATCCACTTTTCTCAAAAGTCAAGTTCAATTTTTAGGATACATTATTTCGGATGCAGGAATTCTTCCTGATCCAGAGAAAATTTCCGCTATTAGGAAAATGAAGCCTCCATCGAATTTAAAGGACTTAAAAGCCTTCCTGGACATGGCGTCCTATTACAGGAAATTCATTAAAGATTTCGCAAAAATCGCGAAACCATTGACCAACCTTACTCGTGGTGAAAATGCGCAGGTTAGAGCCAACCAATCCAAACATAAAGATATCGAATTTGGCAATCCACAACTCGAAGCATTCAATACCTTGAAAGCATTACTTACTTCTTCTGAAATACTGGCATTTCCAGACTTTGAAAAACCATTTTTGCTTACAACTGACGCTTCAAGCCACGCAATTGGTGCCGTGTTGTCTCAAGGTGACATCGGGAAGGACAAACCAATAATCTATATATCTGGATCACTTAATAAGACGGAAGAGAGCTACGCCACCAACGAAAAAAAGCTCTTGTCGATAGTCTGGGCACTCGACAAATTAAGAACTTATCTGTACGTCAAATTCGCTAAGTAATTTGTATATTGTTTATTTTTATTGTCACCCTATTGGGAAAACCCGTTAACTTCCATGGTGAAGAGAAGAAACCCCAGACACACTTCTTGGAGATCACGATAAGCGTTTACACATTTCCATCTTATCAACGTGTGTTGAAGAAAGTTAGAAATAGAAAAGAATATGAAAAGACTATTTTATGGATATAGGTATTTTTAAAACCGGCTAAACAACTCCTGCTAAGTATTGCATTCATCTAAACTTTGTTGTTTTTCTACGGTCAACAGTCGTGATATTTATGTATTTGTATCTATATTTCAAGGCTTTTATGCAAATCAATTCAGCCCATATGCGACAAACCAAGAAATCTTTCAAAAAAACAAACGACAAATTTTTTAATCTGACGCATAGTAATTAATAGACCCGTTTTCATATTTTACGGTATGTCAACGGTCTCATTCAATTTCAAAACTGCACATTTTAATAAAGAATCTAAAACCATTTAAACTAGATTCTCGCTATTTAAAGCATTTAGAATAGTTAAATATATCTACATTTTCCAGATGAAGCAAACAAAACATAACCTATTTCTGTTAATCGAACGTTACTAGTGATGGCAACATTTCGGAAGCATTGGTTTTCCTTTCATATCATAAGCAAACGTGCAATGTCGACCAAATGTTAACCAAGTGCGGATGGCTTAGTAACCAAATCGATGAAGCTAACTTGAAAGCAGATTACATTCATCAACAGAGTTCTTCCATTAGATTCAGTGCAGCCGGAGTAAATATGATAGGATAGCTCATAAAGATGATAGAGCATAATTAATTTCATGACGTATGCTTTGCGAAATCATTTCAGTTTAATAAGACTTGAAGAATATAAAATTTTACAAAACTGAACTGAAGAGTATCACTACATGAATAATTCCAATGAAAAACACAATTTTTTTTTTTATTCTGTAGTCTAACTCTTATTCTTTGCTATCAATACATTTTTCTCAAAATGGCACTATGATACCGTTCCGAAAATCAAAATTCAACCAACTTGATTTTGTTGATGTTCAAAGCACCCAGATTTTAGATTTGCGATAACGATACGGAAAAAATATAAATAGGCGAATCGATAGCGGTCATTGATTCATTTAAATATTGTGTTTTGTCATGCGTAAAGTGACTAGCTTGATTCTGCTGAGCATACTGACACAGTTTCGAGATGTGAGACCGAGAACACTAGCGCCGCCAGTGTTAAAGCTAAAACATGGTGGATCACTGCGAGGGACCTACTTTTTTTCGGCGCAGGGAAAGCCGATTGATGTTTTCCTGGGGGTTCCGTATGCAGAGCCGCCTGTAGGATTGAGACGATTTGCGGTAATTTTTTTTTCTAATTGGCTTTCATGAAAAACCTATGGAAGTTTCATTTGCCTTTTTTATCTAGAGTCTTTACTAATTTTTATATTTTTCTAGGATCCGTTTCCGGATTGGTATTGGCACGGCACCTTAAATGCAACCACGCCACGAAGCGTTTGTCTCCAGTTCAACCCAGCAAGTCCACTAGCGCCACCGTTTGGTAGCGAAGATTGTTTATACTTGAATGTTTACACGCCACGAGTATGCTCTTTCACATTACTCTTCACCAGTTTTGCTAAGATTGTTTTTCAAATACACACAGAATCGCCATAAATCAGTCAAACTTCCAGTCATGGTTTTCATCCATGGCGGCACATACTTTGCGGGTTCGTCCACACCGCAGATGTTCGGCCCGCAACGACTCTTGGATTACGATGTGGTATTGGTAACTTTCAACTATCGTCTGGGCCCACTAGGATTCCTCAGCACCGAAAATAAAGATGCGCCTGGAAACTTCGGGCTAAAAGATCAAGTACTCGTCTTGCAATGGGTTCGAGAGTTTATCAGAAATTTTGGAGGCGATCCAGAGAATGTTACTCTTTTCGGACAAAGCAGTGGTTCGGCGAGCGTTTCATTGCATATGGTATCATATAAGTCTGGTGGTAATTAAAAAAAAAACTGTCCATTTAATATTGTTATAGGTTTATGTTATTTACCATTTGCATTCATTAACGCAAAAATAAATATCTTTTATTTTCTTAGGTCTCTTTCACAAAGCCATTTTGCAATCTGGTAACTACAAAGATCCTTGGGCAACAATACCATCTGGTGTAGCACGAATAAGAGCTCATCATTTAGGTTACAGTGTTGGTTGTCCGATGAAAGAAGCAGACAAATTGATAAGTTGTTTGCGAGAAGCTGACGCAAGAAAGATTGTTATGAAACAGCTGAACTTGTTTGTATGATAGCTTTTTTGACTTAAGCTACTTAAAAAATGTTATGATGATTTTTCACATTCAGGTGCTTCCAACATATGACCCTGCTACATTATTTGGACCAGTTGTCGAACCACCATCGGCTCATGCTTTTCTCGACAGGCCCCCTAGTACCTATAATAATCCATACGGTGATAGGATACCAATTATTATCGGTGCAACGGCCGACGAGGGTTTAGGTCGATCAGCGCGTAAGTCCTAGCCTAAATAAGTCTTAGTCCTAGACACTAATAAGTCCTAGTCTGATGCTTTAATGATATAAAAATAGTCTGTTTTCGATGGTGTACCCAGAACGGTAACAAAACGTTTATCTAAATTTTGACACCATTTATCTCGCGAAGAAATGCATTTTTACTAAGCTTTAACAAATCATTGAATTTTTCAGCTATAATTTATCAATTCACTCAGCTGTTTGTCAAAAATTTCGAAAGAATCCTTCCAATCATGCTGGGATACGATCATGAATCACAAGTAGCCAAAGCCAGTATGACTCATAGAGTTCAAAATCATTATTTTCAAGATGGATTAGTTTGGTCAAGGGAAAATCATCAAAATTTGACAAACGTAAATATACATATATCTGATTTTGACATGTCTTATTCGAAACTATCAAATTCTTTAGATGTTTTCGGATCGTGGATTTTATTTCGGGATGGAACGGTTCTTAGATGAGCGTCTTGCTCCCGATAAAGACGGTGTTGGAGATACATATGCTTACATTTACGATCATAATGCCCCTAAGTCCACGACAAGCGATTATGGTGGTGGTCCGGAGCGTTATTATGGTAGGGAAAATTTATTCTACCATTTGATAACTTAAGTTTTGTTTATACATATTTTTCATTGAACGTTGTTTCGTTTTTTAAGGTGTATGTCATGAAGACGAACTGCCAATGTTATTCCCCTATGGCCAACTGGGTCATAAAAGCAGAAAACGAGACCAACAAATGCAATGGATTCTGCCGAGAATGTGGACTGACTTTGCAAAAACTGGGTAATTCAAAACATATAAAAAAACAAATCAATCAAATGACTTTTTTGAACCACGTTCTTTTCGAATGCAATAGGTGTCAGAGGATAACAATATTGTACAGTAGATTTCCAACTATTCGAATTTTTTTGATTCCTTCAAATATTTTTGTTTACTTTTGAACTGTATATCCCGATTTCAGTGACCCAACTCCATCAAGTTCAAGAATAACCGAAAAGTGGAAACGAGCCAAAAAATATCCATATCGATACGCACGTATTGGTAGCAAGCATGATGGTAACAAGGGACTTTGTGATCTTAATGGGAAATCTAGATTTCCTGATTTATCTGTGGCAGTTCTGGAAGAAGACGATGACAGTGAGAGTGAAAGCAGTGAGGCACGTGATTTACAAAAAGAAGACTGTCGGCGCCAATGCGAAGTGTACACGAAAAAAGGCAAGTGCTCGGTTATTCATAATTATAGTGATCGATTTTGGAGCGGCTTTATAATATAGAATTTTAATAACCTAGTAGTTTGTTCCGCTAAGAAGCAAATTTAATTTAGTATTGCATAAGTACATTTTGTATTAGAATAAGTGCGATGAACATAAAATGAATTTTCAAACTAATGTTGTTGATTATTTTACGATAGCATCAGCTGGTGTGCAAAATTTAAGATACGATTTCTTAAAAATTATTTAAAATTACATATTTTAATAAGTTGCCTGCAACTGACTGGCAGCCAAATAGAGGGCCACATGACAATTCACACGTTTCATATCTTTTCGGACTGGTGGAAGACTCATCATAGTCTTCTTATGGTCGCAACGTGAGGTAACCTTCCCTAAACGAAGGGCTGGCTAATATGATCGAGATTTGACTTATAGCGGAAAAATCTCCAATCCAATGGTGGAGCAGCAAATGCCAAAGACTGAATAGCCGCTGAGCTAAACAGCCACTGGTATGCGAATTTAGCTGAGTCCGTCAAATTGCATGCTTAGACCCGGATACAGATGATGATATAGAGGGTTTTCTTCAGCCCGGTTTTCTAATTGCTTAAAGGAAAGGCTGCCTAAAAACCCCAAACTTAAAAATTTTATGTCCTTCAAACAATGGAACTCCATAGCTCCCCATTGGTTTAGCTAACGGATCAAGTTACCAATATAGGCCCAGATCTCTATGGCAAACCCCAGGAACCGAACGGAAAGAGGCGAACGCTAGAGGAAGTCCAAAAACATAGCTAAATATCAAATACACAAGGTAGAGAAAGCAAGAACCAAGATTCCCTATTCGAAATCCATACGGCAGGAAGTCAACCGAAAGAGGGCAATATGGCAGAGGCCTCAAAGCCACACCCTTTACTTCCCACAGCAGATCATCAAACAAAATTTCAGACGAGCTCCCGCCGAAGCATGGAAAGTTTCGACATCGCTTCGAAGGGTCAATCGAAGGAGACTCAATCAAAGACTATGAGCGATGTCGGATCACAAAAAGCCGCATGTTCAAAGAAGAGGCTAATGAAAAGGCATTCCTATCAATAGCTCTAGAAGCCGAAAGAAAAAGGCCCTGAAGCAAGATGATACTTCAGCGAACAGGCAGCCGAAGAAAGCAAGGTATACGGACGATGCACCAACACATCCTAAAACTAACAAAAGGCACCGACATTTTAACTATCGCGGAGCTGTAGAGAGTGTTAATATAGCAATCATACCGAAAGTTTTTCCCGGAGGACTTCTTACGACCAGGGATGAGATAGAGAAGGACCTTGAGAAAGGATATACCAGCGGCTAAATGGATAGCTGCTTAGGTCTTAGAAATAAAGCTGTGGTGGAAAGGAGCTAACCTTTCGGGAATGGAGATAGACCTTTGTCGGGTACTTGATCAATTTGACGGAACTGACATCGGGTAAGATCCTACCATTCGTCCAATACCAAAACAAGAACCCCAATGTCAAGTCCTGGACAATTTTACTGAGAGAGAGTCAAGGCAAATGTGCTATAATAGTCATAGCAATGAGCCAAGCATCACCCTCTAGAATAACTAAAGGGGACGGCAACATCAGCTTCCAATTTGGGAAATTTAAGTTGACCCTTAAAATTGTGGGCGAAAAGCAATCAAAGCCAGCAATCACTCTAGCTATCAATATGGAGTGACTCGTAACTAATTGAACACAACACCAGGTTTCAGTGATTCCCGACGAAAAAACATACATTGTGGTGTCTACATGCGAGCCTGCATCATGTCAAAGCTGCTTCGGCAGAAATAAGCACCAGGTTTGCCTCGGACACCTATAACATGGGACTAATATAAGAGCCCTGAGTAAATAAAGGCAGAATTTGTGGCACCTATGCAACAAACACTAGTAATGAACAGAAAGAATAACTTTCTTCTGATCTCAGGCTACACCAAAAAGTGTCGGTCCATCTCTCAATAAAGGAGGAATAGCATAGGTAATACTTACTTTAGCCTATTTCTTCGGGGATGAGGACTCAGTCAAGTAATAATATCAAATGACTGGTGGATTAATAAAAAAGAGAGAGCAAAATGCTAATAATACATAGCTTATTAAAAATTCAAAACTAAACCAAGCCACAAATAGACTCTCGCAAATTGGATATTTCCATGACTCTAAAGTGAAAACATCACATATCTGGGAGAGCGCCAGCGATTATATGGAAGCAAGTTACATATTTTTTAATGGATTAAAAAACCAGTAGTTTTTGCACAGCCAAGCAGGAAAACTGGTATCTTTCTTGGTTACCTTCAGGATCCATAGTCTCAGACCTTTTATTAGCTTTAATTTCGCAGCCATTAAGTTGGTTGCGTCGATTTAGTTGAGAGGAGCTCCTGATCAGCACTGATCCTTTCTATAAATGTTTGTACCAATTCTTCCATGGCCTCCCTGCTCCGTAAATAGAACCATGGAATCATTCTAGTGATGAGATGATTCGAGCTAAGATAACGATTATGAATTCGGACCTATCAGCATCGATGTTTCTTAAACGTAAAACACCCAAACTAACTCCCCAGATCCAAACCCTACTTGAAATGCCAAGAAGAGGACTGTTTCTTCGGCTAAGTGCTCTTATGATGGGAGAAAGTGTCTGGAAGTCTTGCTCTGCTGTTATCCGAAGGAGAAGCAGCCAGAAACCTTGCTCCACCACCCACAGGCACCTCGCCCGTATATCTGCCCAAGGATTTTGAATACTCCTGTGATATTAATTACTCAAAAATGGCAAAGGTCAACTGAACAGATAAATCAACAGAAGCCAAAAAACGTTCGGCGTTTTAATGAAATGTCAAGGAATATATAGCAAGGGTAAACATCGATAGTAGTAAAAGCGACGGCATCAGCTCACCAGATAGCTAGAAGGTGTTACAGAAGGATCTTTTAGTTGGTATTAAGGAATGGCTTAAACCAAAACCTGGGCCATCACAGAGACAAACTGATAGCTTATCAAGATTAGTGTTTCCAAAGCTTAAGGCACCTGACTACCAGAATAGTTATAGGTTATGGGATGCCGTGGAGGCCTGTAAATCGCCAGGCTGAGGATTCAGCCTTTGAGTGGTACAGAAGAGGCTGTGAAAAAAAACAGCCACCTAAACTTGATCAGTAACATCTGCATTGGAAGATGAGGCCAATGCTGCCACGAACTCAGAGTCTGATGGCTGTTTTGATCTGTCGAATCGGGTGAATCGGTAATGACCATCGAGTCCGACGGGAATCTGAACAGAACTATAATAGATAGAGGTTAAGCAAAAGAATCCGATGGTAAACTTTGTTCGGTCTAGGGGTTGAAGCTAGTAGAGAGCTTCATATACAAATTTACAGCCAATGTGAACACAAGTGTGGAGTGATTCGTTGCAAGACTCATTTTACTCCGGATTTAACTCAGCTATCTGTAAAAAAATAGGCTAAAGCAAACCTCGATGTACGGTCCCTCGTCTGGATCTGGTTCCGAACCAGGAACCCTACATACTAGAACTTAGTGCTCTACGAGGGTTGATCAATAAGTAATGATAATGAATATAAACCAAGGTGATTAAACTTAAAAGATATATTTATTTTTCAGCATAGTCTCGTAACAAGATAATACATTTAGTCCATCTTTTTCCAAATCCAGGATACCCTTGGAAAAAAATTCTTTATCTTGACTCTCCCAAAATTTCTCAACAGCGGCCATCATTGCGCCATCATCTTCAAACTTCTTACCCCGAAGGTGTTGTTTGAGCCGAGGAAAGAGGTAGAAGTCTTTGGGAGCTAGATCTGGCGAATAGGGCGGGTATTCAAGCAGTTCGAATCCTGTTTTTTTAATTGCATCCATCGCAACTGCAGCCTTGTGAGCTGGTGCGTTATCTTGATGAACCAGAACTCTGGCTCGCAATTTGCCATGTCTATTTTCCTTGATTGCCTCTAGCAATCTTCTTATTTGGTCTGCGTATTAAGAGCCTGATATAGTGGCTCCTTTTTCAAATACTCCACCATAATAATTTATTCAGCGCCCCAAAAAACTGATGCTATAACCTTTCCTGCCGAACTCGACACATTCAATTTGTTCGGCGTCGATGAAGAGAGTCGCTTCTACGTCATCGATTCAGGTCTCGTCCATGGTCACGAAACGTGATAGAAGATTTTCCTGATTTGCCTGGAACTTTTCGAGATTCATCCTTGAAATGTCGACTCGTTTCTTCTTATCCTCGTCCGTTACGCGCAGAGATCTTCTTTAAACTTAAAAAAGAAAGATTTTTCGAACACTGCCATATGAGATCCCTGTGACCTCAGCTACATGCCTGATGGTCACTCTTTAATCTGCCAAGACGACATCTTCGATTTTTTTACGTTGTCTTCAGTGAGGGATGTGAATGGGCGTAATTCGCGTAGTTCATCTTCAGTGGATGTTCTTCCCAGCTTAAACTCCTTGGCCCAGCGTGCAACGGTGGAATATGGAGGAGCAGAGTCCCCTAATATTTCCACCATGTCCCCGTGTATGTCTCTGGTAGACAATTTTTCAAACAGAGGTACTTATTGACAGCTCTAGTTTCGTTTTTCTCCATTTTGATGTTCTCTCTTCGACTGTTCGTATTCAAATGAATGTAACTCCTTTACTTACTTAGAACTGTGTTATACTGGAGCTAGTGCTTTCGGCACTTTGACTCCCCTCTTCTAGGAGGGCGACTCCTCAGCCCAACTCAATTCTCACCCAAAGCAAATTATGTCACTTAGTGCATTTGTTCCGCACTATTCCGTTAGCTGTCTGAGGCTTGGATATCTCTCGTTCGGACGGGCTATGGTGTTTTGAGCGGGGTTTTGGCATATCTGCAGTTGTTGTTTGTTAGTTTTACACGTCTGGTAGAAGGCAGTGCTACCATATGTCAGTATGGGTCGTATGATTTGTTTGTAGAGGAGCGTTTTGTTGGTCATATTCAGTTTGTCTGGTCTGATCATTGGTTGCAGTCTGCTTAGTACACCGTATATGGCTTGTCTCTTGTTTTTTATGTGTGTAGTCCACGTTAATCTGTTGTCAAATGTAAGTCCCAAGTATTTGGCTGTCCGTTGTCATTCTATTGTCTGATTGTCGACTGTTAGTTGAGGTGGTTGTTGTCTTCGTCGTCTCGTTACGAAGATGGCTTGCGTCTTCTCGGCGTTTATTTGAGTTTTCCATTTCTGGAAATATTACAATAACATGTCTATGTAGGATTGCAGCTTTGAAGATATAGCTTCTGCATGCTTCGAGGCATAAAAAATACATGTGTCGTCTGCGTACAAGGCTACTTTTGTGTTGCGCATGTTGGGGATGTCTGATGTGTATAAGCTATACAATATCGGGGAGAGTGATGAACCTTCTGGGACTCCAGCTTCTATTGACCGCATTGTGGAAAGGTGGTTGTCAATTCTGACACAGAAAGTTCTGCCCTGGAGGAAGGAGGCAATAAGATGTATGAAAGGTAATGGAATTTGAAATGTATGCATTTTGAAGATTAGTCCTGCATGCCAGACTTTGTCAAATGCCTTGGCCACATCAAACATGACCAGGCCCGTTGATTTTTTTTGGTTGAACCCTGTACGTATATGCTGCACCACTCTTGCAAGCTGGAGTTCAGTAGAATGTAGTGGCTTAAAGCCAAATTGTACCTCTGGGATAATGGATTTTTCCTCTATGATTTCATTAAGCCGGTCGAGAAGAAGACGCTCAGCGATTTTTCCTACCGAGGATAGGAGACTTTTTGGTCTTCAATTTTGTGGGAAGTGGAGGGCTTTGCCTGGTTTAGGTACAACTGTTAAAATCGCTATTTTCCAGACCTCAGGGAAGCTCTTCGTTCGAAAGATAGCGTTTATAATGTCAGTAACTGTAGTCAATGTATTGTCAGGGAGTTGTGCCAGCCATAATTCCCTATTGAATCAGGTCCAGGTGATTTTCTTTTATTAAGTTCACTAATGAGTTGTTTGACCTCTTCGAAGTTTGTTGGTCTGATTTGATAGTCTTCTGTTATTGCAGAGGCAGGAATTTGGTCTACAGACTCACAAACCTCTTCTTCCTCGAAAATATCATCCTCCGGCGAGCGGTTTTCGTGAAATTGAAGCTCTAATACCTCAGCGAAGGCCTCCGCCTTGCCAATGCCGTTAAATTTCAATCCGTTTGGCCCATGGATTGGAGGCTGAATATAATTCCCTGGAATCGTGGCCTATTTGTATGTTTTTTTATGCTGACTTAGTGAGTATATGTGGTAGTATGTAGGTGGGTTTTGGAATTTTATGCGTACTGGAAATAACCGATTATCATTAATTGTTGATGAATCCTCGTATCTACTAGACTACACGAGCTCAGAAGGGCACTTTAGAAAAAATAGGAAAATTTGAAAAAATAAATTTAATGTAATTTTTTTAAAAAAAAATCATTATGTAAATATACTGAATATTAATGTTTTCAAACAAATAAATTATTTAAACTTATAGGCATAATATGTAGACTTCGAAGGACTAAGACCACTAAAAAGGCATTAATTTTTTTTTTTAAATTAAAGCTGATAAAATAGATTTTGAAAAAAATATGTTTTGTTTTCAAAACTGAAAATGCATAAAAGTTCACATAATTAATTTTGTCCAATGTACAACATTTTCGCAACATAATAGGAAATTGAATGCAACTTTCACTCAAGAATTCAATTAAGCTTCTAAACTTCAGGTATTTATCTGGCTTTCAAGAAATACGAGCCATCTCTTGAGGTTGTCAAGCCAATACACAATTAAGAAATTTTGGCTTATGCTCGACTAAGTACAGAGCAATCGTTAGACATACGAGTCTAGTCCAGGAAAAAGTGAATTCGGTCAATCTACAAAAAGCACCAAACTTCGATCCACTGCATATGTTCAACAAACACTTATAGCTCAAAATAACTAATAACGGAAATATGCTAATGAGTAGAGTGCATTTTGATAAACACCGAAATATTTATCAGTTGCAGATATGTTTTCCACAACACGTATGTACCTCTGAAATCGACTTCAAAACCCACATGCCAACTTCGTCAAGTGAAAGTGAATTTAAGCATCTGAAATGAGCACAATCTAGAATTTGCATTATCAAATCATTAATAACCATTTCTAGCCACTGCAGCTGACAGTGACAAAGAAGTGTCATAGAAATCGCTTCATTTCTCTCGTTATTCGAAGAAGTGACTCATTGTTTGAAACAGTGATTTCGCTCGTATGTTTCTTTCTATATCTCGAAATTCGATAGTGCACGGCGACAAATCTTTCAGACTTCGAAGAAAAAACCACATGCTAACGGAACACATTAAAATCAATCAAGCAAAAAAAACATTTCGATATTCTATAATTGACCTACAAATAATAATTTTCGCCCATTCGCAGCTCAATCGAATCAGAACACTATAAATACAGGTTAAAGACCATAATCCAACTTCAGTCCATTTCGGAAGTTTTTCAAATCGCGATCGCGCTGGTGGAGTTACGATAGAAATCATAACTACCGTCGATCGGAACGTTTCACCACAAGACGATATGTGGAAAATCGGTTTACTATTTTTCCTCGTATCAATAGCGGAATGGCAGAGTGGCGTGTTAGCACAATTAAGGCCGCCGCCGAAAGTTACATTACCCGGTGGTGGCAATTTAATTGGCAGTTATATGTTCTCATCGAATAAGAAAATAGTTCATGCTTTTCGCGGCATACCGTATGCTAAACCTCCGCTGGGAAAGCTACGATTTGCGGTAATTTTGTTGTTACAGAATGAATAATTTATAGTGGCCGAAAGTATCAAAGTTCTGATTAAAAATTGAGAATTGGAAGTGCTGATGTGGTGTCAATAATGAATTAGTGAAGTTGTAATACACCATCTAGTAAAGAGAACAAACATCAACTTATCAGAGTTCAGAAATGGTTCCCACTTTCTTTCACCATCATTAGCTTGGAATTGTTAAGACTACTTGAAGAAATATGCCCGAAATTCCTTTGAGTTATGTACAGTTCTTGACAGTTTTCTTTTGTCAGCCACTGGTCAATCCACACGCCTTCGAATTTGTTAAAACTACAGGAATAGACTAGCAACTGATGTCAATCCACAAAACAAATGAAATAGAGAGCGTGTATATGTATGTTACCCCAATTTAAATAATGCCGGTCTAATAATATCTTTATCCACTCCGTTGCTGAGGTTTTGGCATAGTTACCTGAAAAGAAGAAGAAAAAATAGTTAGGAGATTTAAAGTATGTAACTCGCAATAAAATTAATTTTTTTAAAATTAACATAAATATCTAAATCAACTCGGGAACTTAAATTGCACGTATTCGCCATTAAACTGTAAAGCCCTGCTATCTTTTGATTACTATTCCCTCCTTTGAACTAATTAATCAAGTTTAACAGTTCAGTAAATGAGCAGGATTTGGGAAAAATCTAAGAGTACAAACTTGGCTATGGCTACTATACTGGTTCATCGTTATTACTATTCAAACTTATTACTTGTTAAACATATATCAATTACAGGCACCAGAACCCTTAGGGCCATGGTTTGGCGACAGAATAGCTGATCATGACGGTCAGCCGTGTCCGCAACAGGATCACTTTGGACTTGATAAAACCTTTTTCGGAAGCGAAGATTGTCTCTACTTGAACGTTTATACGCCTCAGGTGAGCATCGAATAAAACTATCCCGGATTCCAGCTTCAATCAACCATTAATATTGATATCCTGCAGAAACGATCGCAAAACGCTTCAATGTCAGTCATGGTATTTTTCCATGGTGGGGCATTCGCTTACGGTGGATCGAGTTCCGATATTTATGGCCCACAGCGACTCATTGACAATAGCATCGTTCTGGTGACTAGTAATTACCGTTTAGGACCTCTTGGATTTCTGACAACCGGAACTAATGATGCACCGGGAAACAATGGACTGAAAGATCAAGTAATGGTCTTGAAATGGGTACACGAGAATATAAAATCATTTGGCGGAAATCCTCGTGATATTACCTTATTTGGGCATAGTGCAGGAGCCGCAAGTGTTGGATATCATTTGGTGTCACCATTATCTAAAGGTGAGAACATAGTACAAGAAGATAAAAGTCAAGTGATTTAAATAATTTTTTCTTCAATTGCATTTAGGACTCTTCCACAAGGCTATCATGCAGTCTGGAAATAGTTTTGACCCATGGGCAATCATTGATACTTCCACTGCTACTGACAGGACTAGGAGAATTGCTGAAACATTGAATTGTACTGAAGGCGATAGAATCGATAGGTTTGCTGAAGTATTGAAATGCCTTAGACGCAGAACAGCCCAGGACATTATTTTAACAACAGAAGATTTTTATGTAAGTGTCAATAGGTTTCATTGATTTAACTAAAATGAATGCTACCGTTTTTTCGTAACTTTGAAAAACATAGAACGTCTTCACCAAAATCATCCAAATTTTTCATAAACAAACAAATTTTATTGAATCTTTAGATAATTGAAGGTGAACCGATGAATGTATTTGGTCCAACTCTTGAACCTGATCTTCCTGGTGCATTTTTGACAAAACATCCTAAAAATATCAGTGACTCGTACGGTTCTAATATACCCGTTATGATTGGTGTTACATCAGACGAAGGTGTATTCAAATCAGCACGTAAGTCCGCCATCTTTGCCAAGTAAGCTAGTCGAAACTCAAAAAATAAACTCCTCTTCTTCAGCCATTCTCTATAGCTACAAAAAGGAATTCGAACACAACTTCAAAGAACTACTCCCGTTCATGCTGATCTATGAGGACATACCGATGGCGTCACAAGACGAAATAACAGGCAAAATCGACGAATTCTATTACAAAGGAAGCCACAAATGGAGTCGGAAGAAGCACCAAAATTTAACTGATGTACTTGAATAGTTTTGATGGCAAACATATATTTTGCTTGAGATTTCATCTTTCTTTTTTTTGTAGATGTTCAGCGACAGATTGTTCTACTCTGGAATGGATAACTTTTTACGACACCGGTTAAGTAAGAATGGCTCTTCTACATATGTTTACGTATTCGATCATAAAAGTCCGAAATCATTGAGTCAACTGTATGGAGGAGGACCCAGTTACTACGGTATACCACTGACTTCACTATTCCCTGCTTTTTAATTCTACATTGAGGTTTCATTTTTAAGGTGTTGCTCACGGTGATGAGCTACCGTTCTTATTCCCACTTGGCCAGGATCATCTGAAGGGTGACAAATATGACAACAAAATGAGATGGGCTATGCCGAGATTGTGGACCGATTTCGCCAAAACCGGGTAAGTCTAGCTTTTCATATCGATGGAAAAATATCTCTAGCTACTTTATTTCCATATAGAAATCCAACTCCGAAAAAATCACCAATCAAACGCACGTGGACTGCAGCAGATAAATTTCCATTGACTTTCGCACGACTTGGCGGCAGCGGGGCCAGCAAATGGAGTACCGATGATCATAATAAAATCAACGACGAGCGGCTCAAAGTCGATGAGAAGAAGAAAGAAACAAAAATTGAAAAGAACGTCAAGATACGCGATTTGGCAGCTCAGCCAAATAAAGTGACGGCAACTGTTGCGCCAACGGCTCGCAAGAGCAAAAAACATCACAGTAAGAGTAAAAAGAGCAAGAATAGCAAGGGAAGTAAGAGGGACTATTTCCCTATCATCGAGAATGAAGTTACGTTCTTGGAAAAACGAATGGAGTTTTGGCGTAATCTGAATGCATTCATTGCCAAAATTCGAGCTGAGATGCCAAGGACTGGTGAATATGAAGATGAAGAAGCAACTGAGACTGGTGCGAATGCGTGATTAGAAAAGATCAAATTAGTTGGTTAAGGATTATTTATTTACCTACTGTCTAAGGGTTATTTATTGTAAAATTATTGAAGAAGTCGGTAGACTGTGCTGAAAATGTGGGTACGGTTTATGAAAATATAATATTTTACATCTTGTTGATGGTTTATCTTTAACAATTTTAACAATAATAAAAGCCAAATGTCCTTGAAAGCAAATCCCCTAATAATAATTCGAAAATGGAAGTAGAATATTAACATGTACAAGTCTTAAAGACGCTAAGTTTAGGTTACTTTATTTAAATCTTACTTGCTAGCAACGAATGTTAATCAAGTAGACACAAGTGACCTTAGGTTGAAGCGAGATGCAAATGAGCTTCCGTGCTTCATGCGCAGGAAACTGCAATAGCATCAAAACGAGCAATGGAAAAACTAGAAATATCCAGATTCGTGGAAAGAAGCCAGTACTATAGTCTCGCCCAAACCAGGGGGAAATTTCACCTTTCCGCGAAATTAGAAGCCAATCAGCCAATTTTCTCTAACGACAACACGACAGAACGAGTTACGCTTTCTACTTTAAGCAAAAAACAAACGAGGACAAGATTCTAACCGGAGAGACATTTCAAAACCACTACAATCTACTGAGCTCCAACTATCGAGGGTACTGCAGCATATTCGAAAAGGGTTAAACCAAAGAAAACTAGAAGATTTGTTTATGTTTTCAAAAAGCCCAGACATTAAAAAAATCTGACAAGCAGAACTTACTTATATTTAAACTGCCTGCTTTCAAATTACTCATTCAATTTATTAAACTAGAAAGAGCAAATCTTTTGATGTAAAAAACTACAACATCTTCGCCTAGCAACGGTCAATAGAGGCACGAGTCTTGCAATGATCACCCTGGTCACCATGATTGTATTTACTGGCTTGGCAAAATCGCGTTTTGAGAAGAGTCTTTAAAAGACTCGAAAGGCATACATATCCAAAGATCTGGAGGTTGAAACAATTTTGAAAATTTTATATGCGACAAGGCACTTAAGTTCTTCGACAAATTGACAGTCAATTATGTTATAGATTTTTTAAGATTCCCGAACAACCAAGGTCGCCAAACTTATCTTCTTGTCAGTGCAGATTAGCTGCACTGCGACAGGCATACGCCAACGCGTAAAACTCTCTCCCAGGAGAAACAAGCGCTTCCTCCGAAAAATGATTGCAGCCGTACTACCTACACTATAACTATACTTCCTCGTCGATTCGTTCTAGAGCTAATTTTTTTGAACCCCTACACATTTTTTAACAAGAATAAAACGGCAAAATGTAGAAAAAATAAATCAGATTAAAATAATCGTAATCGAGTTTGATCCCATTAGAACGAGCTCGCTATTTAGTATGTCTCGTGTTGTGATTTTACGAAAATTTTCTAAATTGTTTTCCATAAATTAAATCAGTGTAGTCTTGATTTTTGCATGCTTCAGTTTATAGACGCAAGTCTTAAGCCGCGTACGCATAGGACCAAGGCCAACGGCCAAGCCATTCGTTGGCTCGGATTCGCTTTGTGTGTACGAAGAGCCAACCTTGGCGTTGGCCTTGGTTGCCGTTCGCTCTGTCGGCGGTATTATCAAAGCGTTGGCTATGTATTGGCCTTGGGACTTCGTTGTAGTGTGGACAGTTGGTCGAGTTGGCTGTCATTAATACCGTGTAGTGTGTTGAGCTAGGCTGTGTTTTTTTGTATATTGTCATATATAGTGTATGAGTTCTACTATCACAAATGCGTTCTACTTTACAACACCAATTTAATCGCTATCAATCACTAGGTGTACAATGACACTCAACCCGAACCGCATCCAATGCCTCCAAGCCATTGGTCCCAATCCGTTCCTGTGTAGACGGCAGGGCCAACGCCAATCGTTGACGACCAACGGTAGACCGAATTGTCATTGGCCGTTCGTTGGCTTTATGTGCTTTAGCCGAAATGCAATTTCATATATCAACAAATGGTCAATGAACTTTTGGATGTAATTTAAGTTTTAACTTTGTTATTTATGACCTCCAGCAAAATGTAAAAAGCCATCAGGTTTCTTAAAGATCGTTCGATAAAGAGCAAAAATTATACATTCTTAGACCAATAAGGTATTCCAGCAAAACAAAGTAAGATATGACCATGAACCACTATGGCTGGAGCGACGATGAAAAGCATGGGCTAACATTTTTTGAAGCCTCTTGGCCCGTCCTTGCGCCTATCGGGTCATTTCAAATCATGAGATTGTCTGAAAAATTACGTATTTAGACATCCACATATGCTAGGCTAGGTCAGGATATCAAGGGCTTGAGTTCTACAGGCCTCAACTTCAAGTGTTTCCACTGTATTCCCATTACCTTTCCCACTTCCACTAGAAGATCATAAACTACTATCATCGAAAATTCAATGGAAGCGAGTTTTCTATTTTGCTGATTGCATTTCCTGTGGTTAGATGCTCCAGAATGGCAAGTACAGTGTCAGTTGAAAGTCCATCTACAACCGTGCCTGGAGAAAAGATGCCATCTCTTAAATTGTTACAAAAGAGGACAGAAGCACTGAAAAAAGCAACTTCAGCTAATACGACAGCTTACACGAAAAAGAAAACATGTGGAGGTTCTCAGCCAAAAGCAACGCAAGACGCTACCAGAAATTGGGAAAGCTGTAGGCAGAGAGGAAAATCAATGCAGGAAAAATGCAAATGATTCGCAGGAAACTAGATGCCTAAAAAGTGGAATCCTAGAGGCTACCAACAGAAGCGAAAGATGCCGATGCTGTAAACTCGGGCCAGTAATGTATAGAACGGATAAATGGGAAAACTCATATCAACTGGACATTTCTAATGTAGCAAAGCTCTTAGCCGTAGACAGAAGAGGACTCTGCGTAAGAAGTCGATGATTAAAGATATGAATTAGGATTCAGAGATGACGATGAAGAACAGACCACACTGGAAAACTCCCCGTCGGCCAGCATCGATTCCCAGTTTGTCAGCGATGAAGCACAAAATAACCCAAAGCAGAAACTAGTATTCTTGAATGCAGGATGACAAAAACTAACATAATTACTGATAGAGACCTTGTTGAGGCTGGTCCTTCAGGCACAAATACATCATATGAGAAAGTGGGGAGGAGAACATTCGCAGAATTTTCGTTTGCTGATAGATGTGTTAAACACAAGCCGGCAAACTGAACAACGGACAGTCTGCAATTTTCTGGAAAAAGCTGTGGAGCCTGATTGCGGAGACGGAACTATTTTTCAGCTTCACGTAGTTTACAACTTTAACAGTTACTTCCAAGTTGCCCGCTTGAACCAAACATCTAGGAAGTGATCCACATGGATCATTCCATGACTTAGTACGGGCAATCGACCCAAGTTGTCCATTTTCAATTCAGATATTGGCAAATACATCCATGTCAGTTGTTAGATTCCTGACCCTCAAAAGAGGCCAAAAACCTGACCTCATCAGTCGAGTCTAAGGGATAAAATTAGAGCTTTTCAATAGATGACAAACACAATCTCACCACGAATTTATAAAAATTTGCTGAGGACTTCTGAAAGGGAATTATTCAAATTGTTTTGTCAGCGAGTGGAAGGTGAAAGAGAGACTCGAAGCTGTGCAATGTCTTAGAAAATACCCAATTAGCCAAGCTGGTAGTTTTTTGGTACTGGTTTTAGATGATTTTTGCTGGCCGTGATTGAAACGGAAGAAACTGTGCTTCTTTTTCAGCCTCCAGCCCGTCGCGGCATTAAGAAAAATTTGTGGTTACCAGCGTAAGGATCAGCGATTAAATCATGTTTTTTGAGAATTTTAAATTGCTGGGCCTGAATGGCATCTCTATCTACCAAATGGAGGTAGCCTCAAAGGAAATCTTTGGGGCATCCCTGACCTTGGATTTTTTTCGTCATCGTGGCGAGCCACAAGGTAATCTTAATTTCAATACTTCTTCTACTAACTATTAACATCCGAACATTTTCATTGTTTACGCTGAAATACCTGGAGCGACTTGTTGAATGACACACATATAAGGGCTTAAGGGGGCGGCTGATCGCTTGAAATTCCATACAAGACTACGTACCTTTTTCTCAGCTCCAGTTGAATACTTTTTTTTTGTTTTATTATGATTGTTATATAGCAAACTGAAATTTTACCGTTGGGAATTTAAAAAAATTAAAATTAGTTATAAAATAATTTAATTTTCTAATTTTTTTTTTTACTTTTAACCTAATTCTGCCACCACTCAATTTTTCTAAAAGCCCAACGGTAGAATGTTAGTCAATTTACTTAAGATCACAGAAAACCAACATTTGCCAAGCCAATTCCTCAGAAAAAGGTACAGACGGCCAGAAAAATAAGATTTTTCAGGAACCGTCATCAAAGTTCTCATCAAAGTTTTATGCCATTTTTGAGGGTTTCCCATTTTTAACCAAGACTTAAAGATTTTTTTTTTTTTTAAAATGCATCAAAAGATGCTTGTATTGCACGAAGTAAGGTAAAAAAAATCGGAATAGGAAGCAGCAGAGGCAACGTCCTATGAGGCAGGAGTTAAATAAATTTTAAGTAACTTTTATATTCAAATTCATTTTTTAACCTTTTACTCATATAGTGATCATGCGGAATGACTTAATTTAATAATAGCTTTATTTTATTGATCGAACGGATTTAGAAATATTTACAGTGTTTGAGTTAAATCTAGAGTTTAGACAATGTCTTTACAGCTAAGTTACTAATAGATATAAGTTTAGAAATGATTAATTGTATTTAGAATTACAAGTTATCTCAGATTAGGCAAAATTAGCTTAAAACCTACTAGAAAACTTAAACTAAACTTAGGATAGTTTTTACAACTAAGGATTACAAACTAGGTTAAGGAAATGTTTTGGAGAATACACTACCTTACGCACGATTCAAGGATGCAATTTGTGCGTTAGACGAACGTGCACATTTATCAAGGAACTTTTGTTGCAGAGGAAGAGCTCTAGACTTGATTTTATTGACTTTTGCCAACTTGTGCAGGCGAGTGATGGAGAAGTAGTAAGGTTTGTTCAATATGATTTTGAGGCATTTATTTTGGAGTATTTGAAGCTGGGTAACATGAGAAGCTGCACAGCTAATCCATATTGGACAACCGTATAGGATAATAGGCTGCATCGCGGATTTGTATATTAGCAGTTTATTGTGTAGTGACAGGTTAGACTTCCTGTTGATAAGTGGGTATAAGGAGCGTATGCTTTTCAATATTTTAGATTTGATGCCTTCAGTGTGCGAGTGGAACGTTAATTTTGAGTCTAGATGGATTCCAAGATAATTAATGTCTTTTGACCAATTAACAATTGATCCAAGAACATTTATTTGCGAATACGGTAGGTTTTTTTCGTGCACGTTTTTTTGTGAAGAAAATTGCTTGAGTTTTATTTAAGTTTATTTTAATCTTCCACCTTTTACAAAATTGATCTATGAGAGATAATTGCTCCTGGAGATTGTTAATTATCAACGCTGGGTCAGCTTCGCTGGCGAAGATTGCAGTGTCGTCAGCATACATAGCAAAGTTGCAACGTGGTGATTTTTCGAGGTCAGACATGAAAACATTATACAGTGTGGGACTAAGGACTGAGCCTTGGGGAACTCCGGCAGGTAAACCACATTTTTTTGATAATCTAAGTGTCTTTACATTAAAAGTGCGCGAGTCTAAAAAGGAATGGACAATTCTGCATAAGTAGGTGGGCAGTGAGCATTTAATAAGTTTGAAAACTAGGCCGTCATGCCATACTGTGTCAAAGGCTTTTTCAATATCAAGCGCTATGAGACCAGTTGAGCGTTTTGATATGAAATTATCATTAATGTGGTGAACAACTCTGAGTAGCTGATGAGTGGTGGACATGCCAGGTTGAAAGCCGAATTGAAAAGGAGGTAGCTTCGAGTTGTTTTCGAATACGAGAAAGGATAACTCTTTCGAAAAGTTTACTTAAGGAAGGAAGTAAGCTGATAGGGCGGTAGCTACTGGGGAGTCTAGGATTTTTACCTGGCTTTAAAATTGAAATGACGATTGCGTTTTTCCAAGCAGAAGGAAAGTATCTTAGCTTTAAACAGCAGTTAAAAATAAATGTAGCTAAAATTATGGTCTTCCTAGGAAGGTTTTTAAAAAGGACGTTCGGCAAGCCGTCATAACCAGGCGCGGATTTCAATTTCAAGCTTTTGAGATGGGACCTTGTTTCTGCAGGAGAGCAAAAATTACTAGGTTGGAAATGGGTTCTGGCTTTTAATAGTTTGGCGATTTCAAGGTCTACGGAGACTGGTGTCGGGGTCATTACAGAGAAGCGTAAGCTTGTGTGAGCTTTGAAAGGAGTCAGCAAGTGCATCAGCTTTTTCTCTTTCAGTATAAGCGACATCGCCATTAGGAAGGAGCAACGGAGGAAGCATACGTTTTTTGTTCTTCAGTAGCTTGAGCAATTTCCAGAGACGATTTGACCTAGGTGTCTGTGCGCATAGTAAGTCATTCCACCGTTTATTACGAAGTTCAAGAAATGTCTTACGTATTTGGATGTTCAGAGTGTTTAGGTGGGCTTTTAATTGAGGACAACGAGTTCTTTGCCCCTGCCCACGGGTGTTTGATTATTGCGGTGTTTGATTAAAGCAGCAGTGGCGTTGTCTATATGAAATTTGGAAATCACTCGCTTTGAAGTGGGGGTGGAGTTGTTTCGGGCTAATGTGAGCTTGTTAGAGAAAGTAGAGATTAGGCTGTAATTTTCGAGAAGTCATAATCGTTAAGGTTAATATCATCTTCCAAGAATCTACGATAAGCAACCCAAGAGGTTTTATTGTAATTGAAACAGGAAAATGTCGAAAGCTTTAACTGTTTGTAGATGTCAAATCGAACCGGCAGGTGAATAGAGGATAGTTCGTTAATCACTGAGGGCTGCGACAAGGGAACATTGCCGTTGGTTATAATAAGATCAAGAATTGAGGGATTTTCTTTTGGAGGGAAGCAGTTTGGACCATCGGGGTATGTATAAGAGTATTTTCTCTAATGAAAGCTCAAATAAGATTTTTCCGACCTTGCTGGCTTTCAAACAGTTCCAATGCCGGTGTCGGGCATTTAGGTCACCACCGATAATGTAGTTTGTTTTCAAGGAAAAGAGCAATTTTAGATCGTTATGGAACTGCTTTGTCTAGTGGAATTCAATTTAGTGCCACTGAAGTAAACTGATATAGCAGTGATATTGATTTCTTCGGCGGAATGACTTAAAATGTTCACGACAAAGCATTGTATAAGAAATAGTTAAAATTTGAAAAGATAGTTGTGTTTAAATTTTTTCGACCAGCCGTCTCCTTATATCGAATCTCTTAAGGGGTCAGGTACACTTGAGACGTCCAGAAAAAGTTCTTTTTCAGGATTTTGTTTAAGAGACACATTAAAGTAATTAATAACAATTGTTTTTTTTACTTGAAAGAAATATATTTGTAGAAGCTATTGTAATTTTTTTAAGGCACAAGGCTGAAAATTAGTCGAAATAGAGTAAATTTTCGAGGGGTCCAAAAAAAAAAATTGTTTTGCCGTGATCACTGTAGCTTGTCACTGGTTCATCCGAAATAAAAAAAAATCGCGGATTATTAGTTAATAGCATAGTGCTTCGGATGGACGAAGGACTTTGGCAGATTTTGATTTGTCAAAAAATGGCGGTTGTTGAAACTCAAAATTGTATTTTCGACCAAAATTTCACTCACATTTTCGGCTATTGAAAAAAAGCATATCGTCCAATCAAAAAATCCTTCGTTAGTCCGGAGGGTAATTACATATCAAATAAGTGAGGAAAATTTCATGCTGATCGATAAAGCCGTTTTCAAGTTACAGCGATCACCGACTTCGAAAACATAGTTTCGAGAAAAATGCTTTTAAAGCATGCGAAAAACACTTAATGCAATAGAGACGACTTTATTCAAAATTATTTATCTCTGATATCTGAAATTTGCAGAGAATGCTCTTGAAATATGCGACTTTTAGAAAATGCGAAGAAAATAAAATCGATTTTCTCGAAATTCTAAGTGTTCCTGCCCCCTTAAATGAGGAGTGACATGGGTACCAGTGCGGAAAATTATTTGAGTCGGTCCTTCTTTTTCTAGTGACTTGGGCATTTTCACCGTCCGACATTTAGAGTTATGTGAAGCTGCGAAAGCTTGTAGCGTGGACGATGTCTTAAATAATAGATACTTGATTTTCTAGATTATGGATGGAGACTCAGAGATTTTTGCCGTCAGAAGATGAAGGCGACTGCTACTTGAGAACGGAAGCGACAAAAGGATGTTCAAAAGAGTTTGGATTTTGCTTGTTAACGCTCTGTTGAACGAACTACAACAAGAAAAGCTTCGCAAGCAAGCTCATCCTGATGACTTTTAGTTTTAAATCCTTATTGCTGAAGACAGTTTTAAATCCTTATTGAGGATTTAAAACTGTTGCATCGAACTAGATAACGGGTATTCAATTTAATTGACACATAGTGCTTACAATGCACTGAGTTTAGTAAGCTGTGCGAGGAGATACCTGAGCAATGTTGAAGATAAAGTTAAGCTATGGTCCTTATTAGTTTATGTCCTCTGAATTGATGAAATTTCAGCATCAAAGATTTGAAATTCCAGTCCATACGAACGAGCGAGCTTTCGCAATGGTTTGTTTAGATGCTGTAAAAAAATCAATTTTTTTAATAATCGTGAAGGCAAATTTTGACAAGTATCGATTATTTGGTCATTCTTTCGATCGAAAATTGTGACAATGTGCTCATTTCTGACGCATAAAATGTCAAAGATTTTAATTTTCGATCGATTTTGTCATTGAAAGGACATTTGCACAGCTCAATTTTCAAGTTCAAACACCAAACGTCACTTTTTGGCAACTTTCAAGCAATTTTTCACGCTAAGAAGTGAGTACAACTCTAAAGTTATTAGTTGATTGTGGTGCTCACCAAAAACCCCTGACAATATCAGTACTATGTGAGGCCTATGCAAACAATATCGACTTTGCATTCCATCACACAAAAATTGCAATGTCTAGTCTTGTTTTTTCCTGCATGCCATTGATTGATCTTGTCAAATTTTTGATGCTGCAAATGAAAATCAAGCACCGTTTTATCTATTTCATTTGATGAATATGTTGATAGGACGAACCATCAATACTAAATGCATCATTTAAAAGTCTAGTGTGGCTTAAGTGTTTGCGGGGTATCTACAGGTTTTTGCATTTCAATCATACGATTCTGATTATATTAGTTCAATTAACATTTCATGACATACTAAATCTCTCTAACAGAACTAATCTAGATTCCGAAATATTTGAATATAAATTTCAGACCATTCATTCAATTTTAATATTTTATCCATTTAAAAAAAATGTATTCAAAGTTGAATTGACGTCACTTAGAACATTCTGAAAATTACGATCAAAACCGTTTTCCAGAATTTAGGCCTATATAAAACACTTGATATATCAGTTGACGCGGTGACTATGACTTGGATCAGTCAACGAGTTCATGTCTATATGAAGCCACTCTTCATATAGGCATGAATTGTTATTGTGTGATTATACATTCGATAAGATGCTGCGGGAAAAATTTCATTGATAAGCTTTGAAAAACCAGTCATGATGTCCAGTTTCAATGCATTTAATGTTTCGATCGGAGAAGTCAAGCTGAATCAAGCCAGTCACTATCTGCCACTAAGTTGATTTGAAGTGGTAAGCAGTAAGAGGTGCACCAGCCGCTGAAGAGAAAAGTCATTCAAAACAATAACAGAGCTGAAGAAGAGAGTTCCATTTCAAATACTGAGTCAGATGACAATCACCTCTCCGTGTAAATTTCTGTGTAAACTCATTTATCATACCTGCGATATCAGTGATGGAAACATTAAATTTTCCGGCATGACTTTCGAAGTCTTCGCAGCATAATTATATTTGGACCAAATTAAAAACGCAATCCGGGCTTGACTTGATGCATCGGTGTCTTTTAATATGTAGTAATCTAGATCAACCGAACCAAACACTCGTCCAAACTTCTAACTTTCCCTTTTCGTTGGCTGTCGACCGGGTCTCTTACGAAGAAATTCGCGCGAGTTCTTACGTTCCAAAACGGGAAAAAGTCACTAAGAAACATATTGTGTGTGTAGCGCAATAAAAAAAACATATCAAGAAAATTATTTTTAAATATTCATGTTCGGTTTCTATCTCCAGTCTATCTGTATGTGCATTTCATTAACTGACCTCAAAATTAATTTTCGAATCGATAGAACCTGTAGCGTGCCGACGAATCTAAGCGAACCTTTCAAGTTATCAAGTGTATAAAATCGTATTCCATAGAAACAGAACTTCTCATTCTTAATAGTTCAGTGTGTGGTGAAGCTGATCAGGTTCTTCAGATTCATTTAGCATGTCGTAGTTGATATTGTTGTTGTTGTTGTTACGGTGGCGATTACGCATTTCATTGAAGAAAAAAAATTGCAAGAAAAATGTGGTACTATTTGTTTGGGGTGCTCGCGATTTTGAGTGTAGTTAGTGGACAGACTGGAGGACCGTCTGCTGCACAAGCAGTTACACCACCGAGGATTGTTTTATCGCATGGCGGTGCTGTGATTGGAACGACTTTGAGTTCGGCCAGAGGTCGACCAATAGATGCATTTTTCTCAATACCCTACGCTGAACCACCGGTTGGACCATTACGATTCAAGGTGAGAACGATTACCAAGCCAAAATTTATATTAAACATATTGGTAGAAAATAGCTTACGCAAATATTTAACTGAATTCAATGCAAAAATATCAGTTTTGCCTTTGAAGTTGATGTTTAAAAGGAGAAAAACGCGTTCAAAATTCATGCTAGAGCAAAAAAATAATAACATGTTCAGCAAAAACTGTGTATAACACTTGCAGTATTGATGAGACCACTTGAATTAGACAGACCAATTTTCATTTCACCCTTATTATTTCCGAGATAATCTCAAACCGGAAAACTAAAGTTTCTTAAACCAAATCTTACAACATTTTCTAATTAACGGATATTCAAAAAAAATGACTAACTCAAAATCCTGTTATATTTAGTAACAGCGAACCCAACCGATGACTTCACAACCAGACAACTCACTTATAGGTCATTGTTTTCGAACCAAAGTAACCTTTTTTGTTATGCAAAACCTACAATCCCGCATAATAAAGTAACGGATAAATGTGAATATTTTTTTTTATTACTTTGATCTTTCTTTTTTCCATTCTTTCGTCATTTATTCGGAGATTTGATATTTGGGTGAATGATAGTCAATTTTTGCATTCATATAATTTTACGGCCAGTTTGTAAGAATTTGTCATTCGAAGATCGTAGAGCCTGTTAGAAGTCGGTGATGAGTATATATGTTTAACAATTCTAAAATACCGTTGAATGTGACAATTTTTGGGCTAAGATATTCACACTATCTGTCTGGATCTATTTTATTGGAATTTTTTGTGGCAGTATTATACTTAGTTAGATTAATGTGATTTTTATTTTAAACATTGTTTTATATGGAGAGGAATTTAAATCTAATTTAGTCCATTAGTGTTATTTGAAAAAAAGTGTGCTAGCGAAATATTTATAAAAAGGATTAATTCATCGCTGTACTTTTCGATTGAATTTAGGTATCCATAAGCTTCAACGACTACATGCCCAAAAAAGGTTGTATTGGGATTACTTGACCTTTTAATTATATTTACTATCTTCAAGTGCTTTAAAAATGATGCAATTGAAGCAAAATATTAACATAAATTTGGTTATTTTATATAAAAGTTGGTTTTGAAAACTGTCTTAGATTAAAAATTAAAAAAAAATCAAGGAAAGGTTTGGTTATCTTATACAAAAAGTGTTTTTGAAAACTAACTAGGTGCTAAAACATTTGAAGGTTTTGAAAAATTCAAGAAAAGGTTTGATGACATGTCTCATTATGACTACTCTTTATTATTCCCTACCCCTATTTACAAGGCAAACTTTAATCCGATTGCTCGAACCACTAACTTTCTTTCGCAAAATTGAGCCAGTGCTTCACAAACGAGTAATTAATGGGCAATTGTAGTTTCTAGCTATCAATTCGCTCATTAGCATCAGTATTTTTTGACTCACATAAGTCTTTGGACGAAATTTCTCACGCGAAATTCTCTGCGCAGCTCACATTTTCGAGTACACCAGCCATTCTGACTATAATTTGTGAGTTTTTAGAAACAAACATCAATGCGTTAGTTTTCAAAGGCTGATTTAATGGACCCGTGGCACTATTTTTTAAAAGCTGATTGAAAACTTTGCAAAGTACACATTGAAATATTTTTTTTAAAAGACGAATTTGTCAAAACAATCAAATTTTTTGCAAATCACTGCTAATTCCCGTAGAATATTTAAAAAAATTGAAAATGCTTACACTTTTTGTTAACACTTTAACAGCTTTCCAAAATATTCACAGTAGTGATGGGCGATTGCGAGATGTTTCAACAACCGAGATAATCGTAATCGATGCCACAAAACAATCGAGAGAACAATCGAGAGATCAATCGATATGCTCGATTGTTCTACTCGATTATTCGTTTCGATTGTTGGGTTCGATTGCTATACTCGATTGGTGCTCTCGATTGCAGTGTTCGATTGTGGTATTTGATTGCTGTACTCGATTGTTGAAGACCAGTTTATAGCAGAAAGAGAATGTGTAGCTCTGGGGTAGCTAAAACTAAAGACAGGTGCGATAACCGAATACTGTAGCTAAGATCAACACAATACAGCAGCTCGCAGCCGAAGGCGAACGTGCTTTATGGCTGACTCGATTGTCGTCAACCGATTGTCGATATTCGACCGAATGGTCGATTGGGAGATGGCAAGATGCTTTTTTTTATTCTCTCGATTGCTACCATGGCGAGATGTTTATTTCAATTCTCTCGATTGCACAATTACCATCGAGTCAACAATCGAGTTCAACTTAAAACCATCGAGATATTTCGAGATGTTTTAACAATCGAAACAATTGAGCTAACTAATTTACAGCTGACATGTCTTAGGAAAATTTAACCTATAACTCTAAACACAACGCATCAATCACCAATTGCAAAAAAGAAGCATTATGAAAATTTAACTTTGCAGTTAACGCAAGTATTTACTTTAAAGGTGGCATCGTATGAAATTTTTTTTTCAACAAAACTCACTTTTCAAATTCATCAAAGTTTTTACCTTACATAACTAAAATTCTTAACAGTCCCTTATTTCAGTCACTTGAACAAATTGTGCGAAACATATAGGACGAGTTAGAAAACCACATGCATCAATTTTACTTTGTGTCAGGTATTTCTGCAAATAAAAATTTCGAAATGAAATAAGCACACTTCTGTAAAACATTTTATTTAATATTAACCCTATGAGTGCCATTTACTGTTAAATCTTACAGTTTACGCTTTCAAATAGCTTACAACAGCTTCCAAGTTAAAATAAAGCTTGCTGGGCGCATAAGTACTTAACTCACAAATGAAATTTAAAATGTTGGTAAAAGTAAGTTTTAACCCTTTGGCTGCCATCAAAATGTAATTTATTTTCTATGTGAGTCAGTACTATGTAATTCCTGTGCAATCAGGATCTATTAAAGGAAACAAACTATCATCCTTCGAATTTCCGAAATGTTAAACTCTTAAAATGCCGGTGGTTTGCAATACCCGGCAAAAGTAATGCGAAGTGAAATTGTCAAGAAAGTGGTAAGCCTCATTTTCACAATTTCAATGACGACAAAACAACATCCCCTTTATTTTAAATTCAAAAAGTGAGTTTTCCTAGCGGATTTAAGCCCGGTCCAGACGCTAGGTTTTGCACAACGTTTTATCTGCGCAGTCAAAACGTTACAAAAATAAAGAGCGTCCAGATGATGCAAATCTATATTTATTTTAGCGCAGTTTTAGTGGCGTCACCATGTAGGAAGTTTTTGCATGTTGTCTCGTGAAGAAAAAGAAACAAATGGAGCATCTCCAAAGAAACTCGGCGTTCACAGTGGTCGAGGAAATGGCTTCTAAAAAGACAGCACTTTTCTCACATTAAATTACTGCGTGAATTAAGTGATGAACCTAATGATTGGCGGAACTATTTGAGAATGGACATAGACACATACATTCATTTATTGGAATTAGTGAAACCATATATCACAAAAAAAAAAATACTTGTTTGTGTAAAATACTTTCGTACAAGGCAATAAACTCAGTCAGAAACTCCCGTGAACATTAGGCGTTTTTTTGCTCCGATGCAGAGCAGAGTACAACTATGCCGCAAAAACAACGATCTAGTATAAAACAGCAGTGCACTCGCTAAGACTGACATAGGTTGCTGTATTTGCTGTGGTATTATCTACCACAATCGATAGAAAATAGAAAAATAACTAACAGAAAATTACTTCTTTTAACTTTCACACATTATGAGAGCTTTTTCTAAATTCGTAACTACCAAACATTCAACATAACCATGAAAAATCTAAAGCCACCTCACGACAAAAAAGACAACTTCTCATGAGGTTTTCTTTTTTTTTTAGAATTTCTGTACTAGTGAATTCACTGGTGCATGAGTGTTGTTGTTTTCAATGCATATACTCTACTCTCTGCTGGATAGAGGAGCAAAAAAACACGCCTATTGTCGAAGGTTTGCCATTTGCCAAAAATGAATAAAAAACGTAGCTAATCGTCCACACGTAACGACTTGTCGGCACAATTCACGGATAACTATGCTTAACCACCTCAGTTATCGCTGCAACTGTACTGTCTCCGTGCAGTTCTCAAAATTGCACAGTTTTCCTATCCACACGCAACGTTTTATCTGCAACGTTTAAGACTGTGCAGATAAAACGTTGTACAAAACGTAGCGTCTGGACCGGGCATTATACTAATGAGACAGCTTTCAATTTAAAAAATCTAGATTCGTATTTGGAGTAAAGCCTGGTCCAGACGCTAGGTTTTGTACAACGTTTTATATGCGCAGTCTAAAACTTTGCAGACAAAACGTTGCGTGTGGATAGGAAATCTGTGCAATTTTGAGAACGGTACAGTCGCAGCGATAATTGAGTTTGTAGGGCATAGTTATCCGCAACGTTTTGACTGCGCAAATAAAACGTTGTGCAAAACCTAGCGCCTGGTCCGGCCATAATTTAGAAGTAAGTTTATTTCAAGTGTGAAAGATACTTTTGTGAATAGTAGCATCGGTTTTTATTATACTTTGCAACTATTAAATGAATTTCAAAAATAAACCCGAAAAATAAAAACTGTCGAATTCTACAAAAATGTTTCGTCAAACAAGAGCTTGAAATTAAATTCCATATCCGTATTATGATCCACGTCTAATTATTGCCTTTGATCTCAAATCCAATGCAAATCCAATTTTATGGTTTCTTTTGTTGATCGACTGCGCTCCGCGACACGGATGTTGAACTCAACTCAGGCCGACTTTAACGCTTTGGGCAGCAGGCTCGAATCAGCCGCTAAACAGTTAAACACACTGGCTTCAGGGGCAGATGCAGAGTACAAGTTGACTTCACCCAAGACCACAGCGCCAGCTCTGCCTAACAATCAAGGTAATTTGTCGTTGTCACCAATTTTACCTCGTGGTAAACACGAACAGCAGCAATTACTGCAACAAAAGCAAAAGCAGGGCAATCAAAGCCAAAAGATACAACGATCAAATCATAGTGCCGGTTTACACCGGTCGGACCAAAAGTGACCTGACCTAAAGCGTGGACTAAATGAACTTAGTCCTCAGGTGTTTACACCAATCTGACCTGCTTAGGTGGAATTTAGTCCTCGTTCGTACATGACAGCTGTCATTTAGTTTAATTTTCCTTCATGCACTGTATTTATCGTTTTATTTGTCTCTCAAACATGTTTATTTCAATGATTTTGTGTCAAAGGGGAATGTTATGAGCTTATATTCAACATACATACATTATTAATGGTCACGCAAAAATCAATGTTTAGGTCACGTGTGTTTACAACGATTATAGTCTACGACCTATATTTAGGTCAGGTCGCTTGAAATCGTGGACCGACCTAAATTTAGGTCGGTCCATGAGTGTATACAGCACGTGGACTAGAAAATTTAGGTGGAATTTGGTGTTTAGTCCGCGGACTAAACGTCCGCTGTATACGATACTATAGTGTCCAGCCGCTACTGCATCATCAGCATTCTCTGGTTACTGAGACGAACAGCCGCAGCTTCTTGAGCTTCAACGTCAGCCTCAACGACAGCTTAAAAAATTTATGCAACTGCCGCCTCTGTAACAAGGACAACAACAGCTGCCTCAGCAGCTCATTCCACAGCACGTGCAATGCCATTCTCCAATGGCGCCTTCAGTTTTACTTCTTCTTCACTACTTCTTGTTAGTGCTAATGTCCAAGCTTTGTAGTGTCTCAATCAGGTGAGTGCGTTGCTTTTCGTATTTCCCTGTCTCACAATCTCTGTTTATTACTTGTATCTGTATATGTATGTACCTTGTAGTGCATCCCTCTCCACGTATGAATGTTTTTTTAGTGAGCTGTCTGACTTTATTACGTCTTGGGATATTCTTTTATTGTTGTGTATAACGATTTCAACTTGCCTTCTATTCAGTGGGACCTCTCGTCCTTAGCCAAATGTAATTTTCATTTCCCATCACAATTCAATTGCATTCCTAATAATAACAATCATTTGTTAATCCTTGTTTTTCTAATTTTCTTCTAATCAATCTATTTCGCCATCATCCTTTCCTTACATTGATCCTGACACTCATCATCTCCTTCTTTCCATCGATTTTTGTTTATTAAATAGACCACGCACAAAGAGTATAGCTGTGTCGTCTTTCAACTTTTTTAAAGCTGATTATGAACAAATAGCTGCTGAACTCTTCACTATCAACTGGTTTTCTTTCTTACGTGGGCTTGAAACCAATGAAGCTTCTTCTTTTAACTCTCTACTTAATTAGCTTGTATCTACATTTACTCCTATGTATCGTATTCGTTGTGGTGCTTGTCTTCCTTGGTTTTCTGTGGCAGGCTTTAAATCTTTGCGCGTGAAAGATAAGGCCCGACATGAATTTCTTCATAGTTCATCTGTTGAGGCTTTTCAGCGTTATAGATCTTCGCGAGCAGTGGCTAAAACAACTGTTGAAGAAGCGAAACGTAGGTACTTCGCCCATATTGAAGCGTTTCTTTCTTCAAAGAACTCAAAATCTTTTTGGTCCTATGTCCATTCTCTTAAATGTATTAATCGATGTCCTGGCACTATTATCTTCTTGTGCTTCTATTCCTCAACTTTTACTTTCATTCCTCAAGACATTTGTAATTTGTTTGATAAGATCTTTGCTTCTCCCTTTTCCTAGCCTTTGCTTCAGCGAACTCTGCTGCGACTGCGTCATTTCATGAGGATTTTGTGATGGCTAATCTTCTGGAGGTGGAAATTTTAATATCCTCGATAGATCACTCAGCCAGCGGCCCTGATAGTATTCCTAATATGTTAGTTAAGTCTCTTGCATCTTCCTTATACTTTGTACCTTTGTCTATTTTATTTAGCTTGAGTTTGTCCGTTGGTGTTTTTCCTTCCAGCTGGAAACCTACCAATGTTTTTCCGATTTTCAAATCGGAGGAAATTGGTAATGCTTTCAACTACCATCCTATATCCATCGTGTCTGGCTTTATTTTCACTTTTATTTTGGACAATGGTTTTCAAGCTAATGTGATTTACTCAGACTTCGCGGAAGTATTTGAGCGGGTAAACTATTCAGTGATGTTAGAAAAGATTTGTAATTTTGGTGTTTCCAGTTTGCTTATATACTGGCTTTTTTCTTACATCCATGATCGCACCTGCCATGTTGTTTTTAACGGTTGTTCTTCCTCTCTTTTCTTTCATACTTCTGGTGTTCCACAAGGTTCCATCTTTGGTCCCCACCTTTTCACGTTGTTTATCAATGATCTTCATTGTATCATTAAGTCTGAATCCCTTTTGTACGCTGATGACCTTAAAATTTACCGCGCTATCACTTCTCTGAATGATTGTAGTATTTTACAATCGAATCTTTTTATTTTAAGTGTTTGGTGCTCTAACAACTCGCTTGCTATTAATGATTGCAAGTGTTTCGTGATGTATTTTTCCAATGACCCTAATCACTTTTTCTTTGGTTACTTTTTGTCTGAAAGTCTTTTGAAGCATGTAGATCTGCAGAAAGACCTTGGCGTTATTTTTGATCCAGAGCTAAAATTTGATCTGCATCTTTCATTTATTGTCTCTAAATATTCGAAAGTAGCTGGTTTCGTTCTGCGCTGCTCGCGCTTTGCAACCGATATCGGCACATGTGTTCGTCTTTTATTTCTCTTGACCATAGCATTGTTGAATATTCCCCCAAATGTGATTTCCTTGTTTCGTGTCCTATCTAATGCTGTGGATACCGTTCAGCTTACTGGCTTTTCATTTATCTCGTTTGCTGCACAAACCACGAGGAATTCGGCCACAGAAAATTTCATTCAACACTGTTCTTTAGAACTGTCATAGCTACGGTGGGTCACACTCAACAAGAAAAGTGGATCCCACTCAACAAGAGAGAAGACTTATTAATTAAAAAATGCAGCAATTGTGGTGATAGTCATACTGCCAGCTATAGAAGCTGTCTCGTTTTAAAATTGCTGAAAGAAAAAAGGATTTTTCCACAAAACCGTGCTGCACAAGTCGTGAGTTCTGCAAAAAAACATATCAATCTCTCAGGCAAAAAATCTTGCATCTTCCTGTCAAGTTGCATCTGGCATCAAATACTCTAATCAATAAAATTAAATGCATCCAATAAGAATCCACAGCTCGAAGTAATACCACAAATGAGCTTTCGTCAATCCTGCTATCGCTGTCAGAAAATACGAACCGCTTTATTATCCATCAGAAAGCCGAAAGTGTTTACTTTGCAAACCGGCGAAACTGACGTATTTCTTATCTCGCAGGCACATCTCACAGTCATGTGAGATTTTTATTGTCACTGGCTTTACATTTTGCAATACCAAATATTCAGACGGAAAGGCTAGAGGATGGTTAACTACATTCGTAAGACAAATACTACTATCGCATCTTTTGGATGAGGTGAGGAAAGATCACTTTGTTATTGTACCCTTCAATGCTACCTTTAGAATCGGATATTTTCCAGAAGCATAGAAGACAGCGATGATTATAATGAGCCAAAGGCACTTCTCAAATGAAATCATGTAGGCTTGTTAGCATGTATTCGACCTATCTCAAGACAACATAGTACTATTCAGCAAGTTCATAGAATTAATGAAGGATTAATCTGCAAAATCAACTCTAAGCTTGAAAAAAAAAATCATACCGTCTAACCGCTTACTTAACCGCTGAGACATTACAGGATCGCCATACAAGCTTTACAATTGCTAAACATCAAATGCATGCTGGAGTTCTACAAGGGAGCGTTTTCGGACCTGTGCTTTGTAAAATACGAGTATTTACTTTTGATCTTACAGTAAGTGAAGTAACAGCCACAGTAACTTTTGAACACGACTCTCGACTATCAGCTCACTCTCACACTCTCACTCAAATCTACAGAGTTTATTTATAAATCTGATTTGAACAGATAGCTTGCAACTGGAAGCTTGCAACTTTTGGAAGGAACTCGTCCGTAAAGGCGGCTTTAGATATGCGGTGTTTGTCAAATACCGAGCACCTAGTTTGGCAAACTTCGCATGTGTGGTTGGGTTGCTCGCCTAGTGCTTGCCCTAGGCCAAGCACAAACATTCGGGTGCTCGCTATTCCCGTAGTTTGTCGAACTTTCAACTCACATCAAAGTAGACGAGCACTATGTCGGATCCTCGCAGCTCGTTCATCTTCCAGTTTTGGCGAACATTCGGCAATGCCCGAATGTCTAATTCACTGTGCTTGTCATTCTGCAAGCACCAAGCCAAATTACTTGACTAGGTGTTCGGTATTTGGCGAATAGAAGGTGTTTGACAAACACCGCATATCTAAAGCCGCCTTAAAATACAACCAGCATTCAGCGGAACCAAACAGATATCCTAAGATATATTACCGAAGTCGCGTGGTACTTCAAAACCAACGAACTGAAACGATTGCAAAGGAAATCAAGCACTGCAGTGGAAAATACTTTGCGGCACTTGCTCATAACTCCACCAGTTTTGCCAGAAATGTCTTAACTTATAAATTTCAGCGGATTGCGGTTGGAATGAACTGATTCACTAGACCTGCCATTGACGTATAAGACCTTATTTTGTGTAACCACGTTTTGATTTTCCTTCCCTTTTCAAGATTACATTCAATTTCAACTTTTTTCTTTCCATCCCGCGGACTTAATGACCCACCCTCATAATACAGCGGCAAAGAGGGGATGAATGACTATTTCTTTTCTACTATTAGTTTACTTAATAGTTTTTTTAATTCAAACATTTTGAAATTTACTACTGAAAACACATTACGGATTTCTATTAAAATGAATACTTGTTGCATATTGCTGAGGCTAGATATTTATCAAAGGGAAGGTTTTTGATAGATCCTTATTCGCCTTTCGTTTTGGTTTTTAAACATTAAACGATATTTCAATATATCATACAACATTTCAGGCCCCCGTACCAAAGGAAGGATGGAAAGGCGAAATAGATGCACAAACTTCACCGAACTATTGTCCACAAATCGATATATTCAGCATTGACAAGGTACCACTGGGTGATGAAGACTGCTTATATCTTAACGTCTATGTACCCAAGGTAATTCAGCAACAATCACATCAAAAAATTTGAATTTACCATTATCTACAATCAACAGAGAGCGGAAACAAACAACTTACCCGTCATGGTTTGGATTCATGGTGGTGGCTATCACATGGGATCATCCGACCCTGTTCTTTACGGGCCTGAACGTTTGCTCGACAGTGACGTCATTTTGGCTACATTCAACTATCGTTTGGGCGTTTTGGGTTTCCTCAGTACTGGTACGGAAGAATCTCCAGGAAACTACGGTTTGAAAGATCAAAATTTGGTCTTGCAGTGGATTAACAAAAACATCAACGCATTCGGTGGCAATCCACATGATGTAACTCTGTTTGGAACAAGTTCCGGAGCTGCAAGTGTTGGTTACCACATGATTGCGGACAAATCGAAAGGTTTGTTGTACAACTTTTTCCTGGCATCAAACTATGGTGAATGTTCTATTTTAGGTCTTTTCCACAAGGCAATCATGCAATCAGGCAACCCTTTCGATCCGTGGGCATTCGTCGACCAGCAAAGATCAATCGACAGACTTAAGAAGTTAGCAACCGAAGTGGGATGTCCTCTTAGGAACACCAATTATTTGAGAGTGATTACTTGCTTGAGGAAAGTTAAAGTCGATGATATAGTTTCGACTATAAATGATTTCTACGTAAGTAACTGCGATGATTTAATTCGCTCCTTATGTACCATATCAATCATATAACAGA
Organism: Nemotelus pantherinus; assembly: GCA_963978885.1. Taxonomy (NCBI): domain Eukaryota; kingdom Metazoa; phylum Arthropoda; class Insecta; order Diptera; family Stratiomyidae; genus Nemotelus; species Nemotelus pantherinus. Next base: position 61,402,030 of record OZ022263.1, read on the forward strand.
TTAACGGCACATACTTCCCTATAACTGTTTTCGGACCAGTTATCGAACCGAATGTAACGGACGCTTTCATAACAGAGGATCCTAGGGAAACTATGGAGTATCATGGAATCAGTATACCATTGATTATTGGTGTAGTGGCCGATGAAGGAGTCGGACGATCGGGTCGTAAGTATTTTTTTTATGGTACTGCTGACTGCAGTATTATAGGCATTTTTTCCAGCCATTTTACACCAGTTTGACGATCATTTCAAGAAAAATTTTCATTCGGTTATTCCACAACTTCTGGAATACGATCACAGACCGAAATATATACAAGATAGGATCACAGAGAGAATCGATCAATATTATTTCAAAGGTGCGCACGATTGGAATAAAGGAAATCATCAAAGACTGACAGATGTAATTCTTCTTTGACTCAAAATATTGATAGAAATTAAACAAGCTTGCATTTTAGATGTTCACTGACCGAAACCATTTTTTCGGAATGGACCAATATTTACGGAACAGATTTTCAACACTGATGAGACCTGTGGGAAAGACATATATGTACGTTTTTGGTCATAGAGGACCTTCTTCAACTAGTGAACTGATTGGAAGTGGTCCTGACTACTACGGTATGTGCACTGGATGGAGGTATTGATGAAGTGAGGTTAATTGAAAAATGTTTTAGGCGTTTCACATGGCGACGAGATTCCTTATATTTTCCCATTCGGTCAAATGGATATCACAGGAACTAAAGCCGATCAACTTATGAAGTGGGCGATGCCAAAAATGTGGACTGATTTTGCGTGGACTGGGTATGTGATTTTCAAATCATTTCGTTATGTTAGTGTATTCATATTTAACAAAGCTTTGCCTCTGATGAATGAATGGTAATGGATAGTATTATTTTATTTTAGCGACCCCACGCCGCTAGGATCAAACATTAAGGAAGAATGGCGATCGGCATTGAAATATCCCCTGAAGTACGTTCAAATCGGTCACAAGACACTACAAGAAAATTATAGACACACTCGGGTGGGCTACGCTAGAAGCAGAAATTTCACCTTTTACGATGAAGCAGATGAAGCCTATTACGTCGGCAACGTTGATGATTTCGACTTGCGACTGTTCTTTGACAGGGATTATGGTGTTATCCCGAACGAACCACGAACCCAGACGGTACGATTCGACGAAGAACCCAAACAAATTGCAAGCCCACCAAGTGCCCATATGGTTCCGGGCGAGGAAAAACCACGCAAAAATGCGAATAGAGCAAGAAAACGAAAAACACGAAAGAACAAAAAGAAGCAACAAACAAGGATTAAAAAACAAAAGAAAGGTAAACACGGCAAGAAGCAAAAACGTCACAAGACTACACGAATGGGCAAGAAGGGTACACACTATCATGTAATGAAATCTAAGCATGGAATGGTGCCGCGTCGTATTAGTTTCTGGCGCGGTATGGAAAGGATGCTTTATAATAGATGAAAGGCGACCGACGGTCAGATTGTGAATTTTTGTTGTTAAGTTTATTTCACTAAGTACTGGAAATATTTATTTTGATAAACGGAACCCAACATATATTTGTGTGAATGGTGTTTCATCGATTAAAACTAATGAAAAGTTTATCAAAGATTTTTATTTCAAGAAACATTTTAAACCCTTCAGTGCTTTGTTTCTGTAACTTGCAAATAGAAAAGATCTCTACTACGTTTCCTGATTTGACATCATTCTCCATTAGTGTGTTTTAGCATGAAACTCCACTAACATATCTCAATCCACTCTATTTCTCACGGAATGAGAACAGAAAAAGTGTTTCTACAATGGAATGAGTAGAAATTTGACTTCCGTATCAGTTGACTATACTGTCATGGCTTTTTTTGTAACTGAGCACGAATTCTCATGATAGAGTTCTGTAGGATGGAAGGGTTGTAGTTTCATATTGAACAATAATAGAGAGAAGGATATATGCAGAATAATAATCAAGGAGCAGCAATTACATATCTTTTTGATAATAATAAATTGATTACGTGTATCATTATTGCTTTTATTTTTGTTTATATTGATTTGTTATTGATACTAACATCAGTTTTTCTATACAACTCACCGGCCAAGTAAAGATCATAGAATGAAAAATTGTTATGCAACCAGCAGACACGATGATGCTTTCTTTTTCCTAAATTTATTTATTTATTTATTTATTTGCCAAACAAGGCATGATACAATATATATTACAATAGAATATGCATAAAATAGAACAAGCAAGTATTTCAAGTTAATGTTTATTTGCATTTAGGCGAATAAGGATGGGAAATAAGTAGGTCAAGAAGATAATAGGGCCTTTGTCAAGTTATTTTTGAAAGTAGATTTGGTGATACCTGAAGAATAGTGATGACTTACAGTGTTGAATGTTCTACAGCACCTATTGATGGGTTCATTATACCCATAAACTGTAAGGTGCTGGTATTCCTTAAGGAGGGTTGTATGCCTAGTCCGTCTTATTTGATTGTTGAAAGTAATTCGGTTAGAGAGAGCTGCTATACTAACTGTTCCGTTAATGACATCAAAGGCTAGGCATGCGCTAATTATGGTTCTTCTTGATGAAAGAGTCATTAGGTTTAAAAGACCAAGTCTGTATTCGTAAGAGGGAAGATTACTAAAGTCGTTTGGATTATAGAGGTGCCTCAAGGCGAAAAGCAAAAATTGTTTCTGAACTGATTCGAGCCAGTCGCTGTGTAGTTGAAAAGCTGGGCACCAGACTATGCAGGCGTATTCCAGTAGAGGCCGCACTAGTGGTGTATATAGAGACTTAGTAACACAAATGTTTTTGAACTCTTTAGCGCGCCTCTTAATGAAACCTAATTATTTGCTCGCTTTCGACAAGACTTTGTCGATCTGCAAATTAAAGCGCAATTTGGTATCTAGGGTTACACCTAGGTCTAAGATATGTTCAACCCTAATAAATTCGTTGCTATTAAGATAGTATGAATTGGCTATTACACTATTTTTCCTGGAGAAAGTTATCACTCGACACTTGTCGACGTTGAGATTTAGTTTATTCAGGAGGCACCACTGTTCGAGAGATACAAGTTTTGATTGAAGAAAATCACTGTCGGACTGCGTTTTGATAGTGTGGTACAATTTCAAGTCATCAGCGTAGAAGAGGTGTGGGGTATCAAATAAAATCCTAGATAGATCCGAAATGAAAATATTAAAGAGAAGAGGGCCCAAATGACTACCTTGCGGCACCCCCGACAGAGCAAAAACTGTTTTTGAAAATTTTCCTTGAAATTTGACAATCTGGGTTCTGTCACAAAGATAGGATTTAAGCCAGTTAAGTAGGCAGCCAGATATACCGAAATTAAGTAATTTCTGTGTCAAAATTTGATGGTCGACTCTGTCGAAGGCCTTACTGAAATCAGTATAAATCGCATCAACCTGGTTTCCCTTTTCCATCTCACAAAGGACGTCCGAAACCAGGATCATGAGATTCGTGGTAGTTGACCTGCCTTTTCTAAACCCATGTTGCTGTTCGTTGAGAAGGGGACTTATTATGAAAGTCAGTTGATCGCAGACGAGCTTCTCGAAGAGTTTGGGGATCACTGAGAGAATAGCGATGCCTCGATAGTTGTCAATAGATCTTTTATCGCCATTTTTGAAAATAGACGTAAGATGGGAAGATTTCCAAAAGGATGGAAATACGCCTAATGACAGCGACTTGTTAAAAATTATATACAGAGGGGTTATCAATTGATTGATACACTGTATCACAAAGCAGGGAGGTATTAAGTCAGGGCTAGGTCCTTTATTAATGTTTAGCTCTTGGATAGCGTTGGCAATTGCCTCTTTTGTTAGAATGATTCCCTCAATGAGTGGTGTGGATAAAGTTTGGGTAGGGCAGACAGTTGAATTTATTGTAGGGATCGAAGGAGGGCAGAACGAATCTTGGAAGTGATCTGCAAATAAATTGGAGATTTCCTGTGGAAGCGAAGATATAGTGTTCCCTCCGAACATAGAAGCGGGATAGCCAGTCGTTTTTCGTTTCATATTAATGAAATCAAAAAACTTTCTCGTGTCATTTACAATTTTGTTACCCATTAAAGTCACGTAAAGCTCATATGCTTCCCGAGATTTAATTGAGAATTCTTTGGATAAAAGATCGTAGCTTTCTTTTAGCCCTACGCTGATATTGCGATCATTTTTAATTGCTTTATAAAGTTTGTTTCGTCGGCTCCTTAATTGTCTCAAATTATTGTCAATCCATGGCTCAGAACGTTTATTGCGTTTTTTTATCTTTGGTACATAAGTGTTAATGGCTTGAAAGATTTTTTCGTAGAAAAAAGAAACAAGTCCATCCAAATCTAACGTTGAGATGGACCTTGACCATTCTATGGTATCCAGATAATTTTTAATGCTTACGTAGTCAGCATTATGAAAATCAAATACAATTTCATTATTGTATGATTGGTTAAAGGCAATATTGATAGTGGAAAGTTCAACGGTAATAGCGGAGTGATGAAGAGTATTAGAGAAAAGATTCTCGGCGTCAGTAGTTGCACTAACCACAACCTCGTCATAAAAATTGGTAAATATTAAATCTAACCACTTACCATTCTGGTTAGAAGTCGATATAACTTGCTGTAAATCATTGCCATAGAATGAACTGATAAGGTTGAAATAAATGGCGTCAAGAATCGGGATCGGGAGGAAACGATCGGGAGGAGTTGGTTATCATTTTCATCAATAGTAAATCTGATGTTTGGACGGTTGAAGTCCCCGAAAATGATTATTTTGTCTTCCTCATTCATAGAAGCAATAATGGGGGATATGGTGTCATTTTCAACATAAGGGTTTTTACTCCCAGTTTTCCCTTAGCATAACTATTTTTAAAGTAATATTAATGTCATTTTTTACAAATTAGCAGACATGTCATAGTTCGTAAGATTGTTCCACAATCACATCTCTAAAAACAAAAAATACTTGTACTGTATACAAATTATATTTTTTTTTTTGGTTGAATAAATTGAATTGAATTGAAATTGGTGTGATTTATATTATTGTAAGCAATTTCGTTAGAGTGGGGTGGTACATAAAAAATTCCAATGTACATATAATGACAGTTAAATAGAACTCTGACGAATTTATGTTCAAATAACTTGCACTGATTAGTTACAATAGGTTCGCTTGAAAAGGAGTTGTGTGTGGCGATAAAAACACTACCTCCTCTTGTGGAACCAGTCTGAATATAATCGCGATCAGCTCTGTATATGGTCCAATTAGAGTCAAGAATTTCCTCATTAAGATGTGATTCGTTCAACCAGGTCTCAGTTATGGCCAGGATATTGAAATGGCAAGATTTAGCGTCAAGAAAAAGTTTGTTGAGTTTGCCTCTCATACTACCGCAGTTGTGGTAGAGAAATCTTGGTGATGGTGAAGAGAATTTCCGGTTGACTTTTTCATTAGGCATAATATTTCTTTTGATTTTCGCGTGACTTCTGTAAAAGTGAAATATATTTGGAGCTCACATATGAACGATATGTTTTAAGATCGCTTTCGACTTGTTCTGGAGTCATTCCCAGTTTGACATGATGGCGAGTAAAGAATGAGCGAAGAGAGTCAACTTCAGTGGGAAGACATTCTTGATGTATCAATAATTTGAGGTGCGTCTTTGTTTTACCCTCAAAACAGGTAGCATCGTTCGCATTATGCATGTATGCGAGATAAAGGCGGACAATATCATAGATCTTATGGTCTCTAAATCGTGATAACAAGTATCTATTATCCGTATCATCATTTGAATTTATCGTTAGTTTTACAATTGGTGATACAAGTGGATCTATAAATTTTGTAGGAAAATGTTGAGAGGGTGATGAGTTTGGTATATGAATCGAGCCAGATGTCAGTCGTGTTTGGTTCTCGCCGCGTACGAAGTTAGAATATTTTGAACTTGCTACTATGCCAGAATTACAAAGTTGCTTTGGTGGTTTTAGAACATCATAACTATTAGTATCTTTGTTTGAAGAAAGAGTAGATGTAAGTTTTTGATTGGAGGTAGTGTTTGTGGGTGATTTAGGTGTGAGTGTATTAGTCATCTTTGGAATGGCGTTATTTGTAGAGGATGATAAAGTTTCTCGGGAGAGAGGAGGTGAATTTCGGGAAACTGTATAAAGGGAATCGCCTAAATACCTGTTAGGTTTCTGTTGAGAAGTCATCGATAGGTTGGTTGCAAAGTGCCTGGGTTTGGTGGTGATGCGTTTACTGGATTTATTGTTCCTCCACTGGCTGAATGTCACTCCGCGCCAAGTATAAACATCTCCAATGCGTTTATGGTTAGAAAAAAGCCACCCATATTTTGCTGGAACAGTTAGTTTGAAACAAGTTTGGGATTTGTCCTTGTGTCCTCGCCGACGGGTGCGTATAGTTTCACATTTACAATCCACGATGCATAACTCATCCTTGAGTACTCTGTATAACCAGGTGACGTCAGCGGATCTAGGAGCTTCTCTTACAAAGAAAGTTTTGTTGCAAGGTTTGTCAATAACCGTCGTGCTTACTGCCTGGTTGCACATTTTGTTGTTGATTGTGTTGTTGAACAGCTTGATCTTCCTAATTCTGGTATCCCATTCTTCACGAGACCAAGATGTGCCAAATTTTAAAATCGGCCGACTAGTTAAAAAAAAACCTTGAAGTCCGATACGATAAATGACATAATTTGATTTTGGTGTGATTATTCATTTTTTTGTGATTTATTATAGTTTTGTTTTTTGTATAATTTTCTCCTTTTTTGCAATGTTATTGGATTTAGGAGATAACTTGCTCTTTGATATGTTCTACCAATACTCATGGATCATTGATTTCTTTTTATTCATTGCCCAGTCCACTCTCATCTTTATGCTAATTTCTTCTTCCATTCTCTGGGCTCGAATTGCGGTACGGTCAAAATTTTGCCTTTTGACAGGATTCTGATGCAACAACTATGAAACTACTTAAATCAAATTATCATCTATCTATATATTATTATTTAAAGCTTGTTTGCTTATGCTTGCTTACTATAGACTAAAAAAATTGTTTGCTTACTAACAAATATAGACTAACAAATATACTGTTAACCTAAGAAAAAAGCCAGAATTCAATTCAGAGCCATAGTTAAGTGAGAATTACTCCTTATTGGACTTATCAACAGATCACTTAATTTCTCGAGAAGTTCACGTGCTCTCTTTGCTGAAATAAATGAGCTTTAGAAAACTCGCTTCCGGAATGCTTAAGCTATCTGTTAAATCTCTCAAAACACGTCTCTGAACCCTTGCCATTTTCTGACGGCCAGTAAAATCACCGAATAATAGCACGAATATATTTTCCACATTATTATTTTTTAGCCATTAAAAATGTACAATTAATCTTGTCATTGTATTAACGGACTTATTGTATTTAGATCTTCTTTACCAATAAAGATTAACCAACAAGAAATATTATAGACCAGGGGTGGGCAAATGGTCGATCGCGATCGACCGGTAGATCGCTAACAGTTCGTCAGTCGATCAAAGACATTTTTCATAATTTACTAGGTTAATTTAAAATGTGAACTAAAAATTTAGTAGACGATTTATTCAGTGCATTTTGGAATGGGCCCTGGCTTAATAGATCCAATCGGACAGTCCACGTAGTTTCAGTTCACACAAAAGCTCGCACAGCTTTGGTGGCGGAGAAGCCAAAGGAAAATCCGAGATAGCTATGCTCTAGATTTGTGCAATTTATAGATTTATATAATTTTAGTAAAAATGTTTCACTAAATCTCGCATACGTATACGGTTGTTTCATTTCCTTAAATCTCTCTGTTCTAAAGTACACACTTTATATTTTTGCTTCCCGCTATACACCTTGCCTGCATTTGCAATCGTCTCCCTGCTACCGAGATAGTAAATTGTCGCACACAGCGCAAAAAGATTAATCTCAATTTTAGATAAAATAAAATTTTAAATTAAAATCTTTTCACGCCAATTTAGTTTGTGCGGTTTATTCTTTCGAGCTCAAAAGTGACATTTGGTGTTTGAATTTGAAAATTGAATTGTGTAAATGTCTTTTCAATAACAAAATCGTTCGAAAATTGAAATTCTTGACCTCTTATCCGTCAGAAATGATAAGTGTCCCCGCTTTTCTCCATTTTCAAAATTTTCGCTCGAAAGAATGACCAGATAATGGAGACATGTCAAAATTTAGCTTCACGATTAACTCAGTACTAGCCTAAAGAATGAACTGCACACACTAAATTGGCGTGAAATGATTGGAGACATGTGCCAAAGCTATCTGCATATTCAAAGCGAAAGCATGTTCCAAGCAATTTTCCACGCTTAAAAGTGAGTACAACTCTTGCTTATTTTCAAGCTAAATTTTCGCCGAAATAAATTTCACGTGAAAATTTGCATGGAAATTTAACGTGAAATCGAAAACAGTACTAAGCTTTAGATGGCTTAGCTGAGGAAGCTTTTTGCAAAGATTTCTATACATTTTGCCTGAAATTATTGCATTTTTGGACACATTGGGAGAAAAACATGAACAATTGGAAGATCCAGTATGGGTAAAGAAATTAGAATTTTTTTTACGGATTTTATGGGCCGTTACAGCTTGCTAAATTTACAATTATAACGAAAAGGAAAATATTGCTGACTTGTTGAGTTCGATAAATGTTTTTTAAGTCAAACTAAAATTTTTTGCTTCACAATTAAATAAGCAAAATTTTTAAATATTTTCCATATTCAGAAAAACATATTTACTGGTGAATGTAAAATGCAGAAGCTGAAAGACATCTTTCAGTTCGCGAAAAAGTCCGGGGCCTTCGATGGCCGCTTGAACTGAATTTTTTTTCTCCTGGCCCATTTATCTGGTATCACTATGGACCAATAGGTCCATAGTGATGAACCAACTGCCAACTGGTACAACCTAACGTAACCTACTGGTGAATGTTATATTGAAATGTTTTGTCCTGAGCTGGAAAATTTTAAACTAGAATTCGAGAGACGATTTGCAAATCTCAATAACCTTCAATCGATTTTTGAATTTATTTCATTTCCTTTTAGAGAATTCGATAACGAGGATATTTCATCAAATCTAGCTCATACTTTACAATTGAATTCATCGGATCTAGAGTTAGAAATTTTAACAATAGCACGCGCAAATGAAAATTATTTTTGGATTTTATTACCATAAAAAATATCCATTATTGACAATTGGCAATGAGGATATTTGCATTTTTTTTTGCTTCCATTAATCGATGTGAAGCAACATTTTCTCAAATCAAAAACATCGAATCGCATCTTAGGAGTTCTCTGACTGATGACTACTTAATGGCATTTATTCGATTGTGCATCAGTGCTTACAAGCCTAACTCGACAATACTTTTTGATGAAATGGAGAGTCACGCATATACATAACAAATTAATCCAAAATATTTATTAATTAAATACATTGCACAAACTAGTAATACAATGTATTTAATATATTAATATCAATAAAGACCTTAATTAAATTTTTATTTGTTTTTAATTTAACCAATTTTTCGAAGTCGATCGCGCATATATTAAAAAAAATTTATGTCGATCATACCAGTATTAGGTTTGCCCACACCTGTTATAGACGGACAAAAAAGTTATCGGCACCGGTGGGATTTGGACCTAGAGGCAAAAGGTTGTTGCTTTTCTGACTGACGCCTTAGCGAGCAGCGCCACAAATTTTCCTTATGTAATGAATTCAATTGAAAATCTAATGAATTGATACGAAAGGAGCCTTTAAGTTTACTCTATTTTTATTTCGAATAATAAATTTACAATCCTCCACACACATTTCACCCCACAATTCTCAACTGCAATATAAAAAACTGCTAAACTCAATCAGTAGAGTTCTGAGTAGTGAATTTGGCTGACATCATCAAACAGGGATGTTTCTCTACTCGAGTTACAAGCGAAGTACAGGATGTTTGAGAATTTATTTCAACAATTGATTTATAGCAATGTTTTTTGTGCTAAACTTCCGTAGCATCACGATTTATTTTGCCTCATCAATTACCGAAAACAGAGATCGTACATTGTTTTCACATTTTTCACAAAAATATTTTTTCAAACAAAACCAATTAGTTGCGAATAAAACTATATGTTCGTTGTACACAGGGTAAATGCAAACAAATTGTTCTTCACAAATGAATAATTCAACAAATATATTTGTTATTGACATTCCACAAGCTTCGAAGAACGTCTAGTTAATTTTACTTCCCAATTGAACAGGATTACAAAAGCTTTCTCCGGTATTGTCGATGAAGAATGGAACGATAGATTGCTTGCAGTGAGAAACGATCTGCCCAATATCTGGAGGCAGAGGATCTGTTCCCCTTCTCCTTCAATTCTTCTGAGGCTCGTCATGACTCAAGCCAAATAGCGTACTTACCCAAACAGACACACAATGACGATGCAGTATTTGCTGTAAACGGTTTGAATAAAGACTTGAGCAATTACATGTCCTTGTAGCTATCAATAAGGTTCAGGGATGCTCATCTCATCAATTGCAAGAAAATCGAAACAACTGCAAGTGCAGTCGATGGCACTGCATGACTCTTTTCTGTTATTCTTGCTATTTTTTTTTTGCAATTCGAATGATGATAGGATACCTGGCTCTTTCGCAGCAAGTTTGTTTTCGACATGGAAAACAGACTTGGGGCAAGTTGAAAAGACTCAATTACGAGTATTTAGTCGGATAGAGCGAATGGCGAAGGTTTCCTTAGTAATGCTGAAAAGTTTTGAATTAAGTATTTTTGAGCTGATCCCAAGCTATAAGTACAGAGCAACTTGGAATTGGTGCATTTTGGATCAATGCAAATACATATTGAAACTTTTTCTGATATTTTTCAACTCAAAGGCGATTGAAGCGAAAAATTATTTTCATCGATTACATGTTTGTATAATCAAAAAAGCTAGTCTTGCTGTGATTTTGATTAAGGAAGACTTCATGCAAATGAAGTAAGTTTAATTGCATTGCAGAGCTATGTAAAAATTCAAGGAAGAGTGATACAACTGAGTTGATATTTAAGGAAAATTAAAGGATAATAGATTTTAATTAATATATCATCTTTCGAATAGTTTTAATTTAAGAGAAAAAAACTCACTCACTCAATTTTTGAGCTTTAGACCAAGGGTTTAAATTTTGTTGTTACTTTCTAGATGAAAAAATTAATGAAAGAGAGGTTGAAGTGTATGAAAAAAACGATAAAAAAAAATTTGCAAATACAGAGTGTCATGAGATGAACTCTATTCCAAGCTATAGGATATTTCTAGTTTCTTTATCGTTTGAGTTTTTTTTTTTCATTAACCTTTATTTTGCCATTTATCTTTCAAAAATAAATGAATTTAGGATTCAATTTCGAATTCTTCAATGTTTTACTGAAAATTCCAATAATAGAATATAAAAAAAAATATAAAAAATAAAATACAGATGAGTTTTCGACTTTGCAGTATAATTCATGGAATTTACTGTTAAATTCGTCTGCAAAAGTAGTAAGAAAGAAGACTATTATATGTTTCCAGTCTTGGATATGCAAATAAGTATAGACTTTCATAGACAATGGAAGAAAAGTAATTGGATCTGAGCTTGGTTTACTTAAATACCTCATCAAAATTTGGTGTACAATTATGAATTATTGTCTATGTATATTTTGCATTGTTGAAAAAATTTATGAATGAAGCCAGACGCGTCAAACGTTGTCGTGGGATTAATTTACTTTACTTTTTCTAAAAGGATCACCACTACGCAAAAACCTGATGTTTGTTTGAAGTACATAACTTAGGAATTGGATGATCAAATGACAGATGGAATCTAAGAATAGGAATGTACACCCAAGTACTAAGACGAAGTTCGATTAGACTTATCTCGAGATGATGATTAACTGTGATCGTTTTTAGTCCCCGCTACACGCAATTGGCAAGACTAATGGTAAACAAGCTTATCAATCCATGATTTTTCTGCAGAAATTCAGTTCGGTAAAATTTCCGCAAAGATGAGTACGACCTCAACTGGAAGTCCAACTACGCCTGCCTTCTCCTAAATCACTACAAAAGAATATGAAGGAAGCACTGAAGGAGACAAATGACACCTGCAGGAAGTATAGGACGAAGGAATACTCTGGATTCTGCGATCCAGAGAATTATCGATAAACGGAAAAGCTGCCAGTGAATACGGACAGAGAAATCAATGCAGTGAAAACTGTGGGGCATTTCACGTGAAGCGGACAACGAAAAAAAATCAAGGCGCTGGATTTCGTTCATATTGTGCATAATGGTACTTCTAGAAGATATGAATGTGGATGCACAAGTTTTTGTTTCTATGAGGTTTAGTTGCCGAGTTATGGGCTTCTGAATAATTGACAAAATTGATAAAAGGTTTTTTTGAAAGCGGATTCTGAGATTCAAAACAAAATCTAAAAAACATTAAACATAATGATTGGTATAGAAAATTAGCTGTTCTTTTTAATTTTGAGATTAGATTTGAAAAACAATTTTTTTTTCCTGTGTGGAACCGGAAATAGACACTTTAGCTCGTAATTTGAATAATTTGGACCAGGTTAATTTTGTTTATTTTTATAACAAAACAAAGCTTAAAGTATACTTATTTTATCATAAAAGTTTTAGAATGGGATGGCCAGTAGTTTAGGAGGTAGGTGAATTTCAATACATAAAAGTCGCATGGAGCATGGTACCGGGAGCCATCGCCGAGTTGAAGGCGTTTTGCACGTCAAGCGTTACCAGTAAGACGACCGGTCTGGCCCGGTAACATGCCTCTTCCGCTCTTGCTACAGCCCCAACAACCTCTGAGATGGCATCGATTGTTGAATGACCCCTCCGGAAGCCGTGCTGCCTGCAAGAAAGATCACCGGCTCATCTCACAGCTGACAGCAATCTCGGCTTTAGTAACCCTTCGAGAAGCTTCCCAGCAGTGTCCAGCATGCACAGCGGGCGGTATGCCGATGGGCAGCCCAGGTTACCCTTCCCCTTATCTACCAGTACTAGTACTACTTCTACCAGTACTGAAAATATTGCTGTTCTTTTAGTACAATTCTTGGATAGGCATCAATATTACAAGATACAGCTCTACATCGTACTATTGAAAAACTACTGCTGTAGACAATTTTTACAAGATTTTTTACTTGACAATTGATTTATCAAAACAAACAACCAAAAACTTTTATTCCCAACACTTTTATTCAATAATGCAATATTATTAATACATAAATAATAGACTATCAAATCAAAATTTTTCTCGATGACACATTCAAATCCCGCCACAATTACTCACAAACTGATAGCTATTAGACACCCTAGAGAATATATCAGATTCAAATACGACCACAAGAAGACCAGACAACCTTGCAGCCAGACATTGGTTTTGATGTTTTTCGCCCGAGGGACGGAAGTTCTTGAAGTTTTGTGAACATACTCCTCCGCAATCACATACGACCGAACTATATTTCTAAGGAACGACAGATATTCAAGCTTAATAACATACACAATATGGAAAGATATTTTAAGCTCATAGCACAGTAATCGTATTGTCATTGCGAATTTTCTTCGACTTAGAACACATAGCAGTGCATGCCATATATGATTGCCAATTAGAACAAGAAGTCGGAATGGATTAATTTTCAGATTACATAAATTTGAGGGCGATATTGTGTAAGGTTTTTCAGACATGGTAATAAATTGTGTGCATGTCGACAGATCTATCTAGGTGATGATTGGGGATTCTCCATGAGAAAATTTATTGGGATGTAGTATATGATATAGTATATGAGTGGTATTGTTTGAATCGATCGATTAACTTTATTCTGAATAGTATGCTATGTTTCAGTGTGTTAAGTTTCAAAAAACAAATATTTGAAACTAGAAGAATATATTCTTCAGAAAATTTAAAATAAATATTGTTGGGTTTTTAGGGGTATTTTTAGTATATTATGATATAACGAATGTATGATATATGATGTAACGAATTCTATTAAAATTAAAGATGTAAAATTTTTACTGCAAACCAAACGATTTAAAACTTTTAAAGCATACAAAACCAATGGCTACATCACTCTCCCTAATCCGGCTACACCAGATTACATCAGTAGATTGTGTCACCGGGGACCGAAAACTGACTCACAAACACATTACCATAGTTCATTGCGAGATAATTTCTGAAATCTTCTACGTAAAAATATTTTTCCCAAATCGGATAAGTCGTTGACACATGCTGCACTCAACCAATCGCTTTTCGCTTTGCTTTTTTTGGCTCAGGCGACTCTTTTGGCTGACGTGATAAATTCTTGGTGTGAACAAAGTCGAAGAAAAAATCGAAGAACCCAAGTCAAGAGATAAAGTTTTCTTCTGGCAGCTTCCTTTTTTCGTCATCACTTCACTTCTACCAACTTGACCATATCCTCAGATCTGCACAAGCTTGGTTCCTTCCAAGCATACCACATGTACTACAGAGCCCTGTACTGCGCCCTAGCCACAAGCCAAGAATAAGAAGCCAAGAGGTTAGAGGTCGAAAGTATCCTGCTGGCTATGGTGGCGGTATCCATCCCCGCCTTGAACTAAATCTACATCCGAACATGCTACTTCTTTTGTGCCTGACTTTCATCGCATCCATTAGTCACATGGTTGAATGCGAATCAGAATGTGAACAATTCTCTTGAAATTATCCAAGTTCTAGTCGACGACAAGCGAAATTAGTTTTATGGTCGTTTGGCTGAATTCGAGAAAAGAATGAATGGACGAGATGGTGTCGATGTCACTTCCCCATATACACCTGGAAAGTTAGTAAGATTTTTTTCGACTTGACTTGGAAATAAATGATAGATATTTACTTACTTCAAGATTGATTTAGTCACTACGGATATAGATGGATATGCGAGAAAGTTTGATTTTATTTTTACCAGGTAAGGAAATTAAGGAAATTTGGATTGAGTGGAATGATGTCTAGTAATTAATAATATTTATTTTGATGAGTTTTAATGTTTACCTTGTTCCATAGTATATTTTTGGAATCTTATGTAGAGGAGCATACTATTTAACTTACAAAAAAAAAACACAGATATTTAATTTACTGGCACCATCTATATTAAATATAAGCAACGCGTTTTCGGGTCGCATGTCGGCAGTACCTAGACTGAAACCTATCGGTGTTGGAATTGTTTTTTGCAATAAAAAGCTTTAAGCACATAGTGAAGCAGACTAGAGTAGTGAAAAATGTCCGGGCTAGAAGTTTTTTGTTTCGATTCGGCTTTCGTTAGTCTAATCTTCGTTAAATTACGCGCTAAAGAAATTTCATTCAACTTCATCAAAAGAGGATGTAAGAAGCACAGCATTTAGGAATTAAGAAAGAGGCGTTAGATACCATCAAAGGATCAGCAACTATTTTTCATGGGCTTACGTTGAGCCGGCAACATCTCTTTGAATAGAAATTCAAGGAGCTTAACCATGTGTGCATTTTGACAGTTTTATTGAGAGAATATTCGTTACAACTAGCAGTGTGTGACTCATCACAATTGTGACACATGTGGGTTGATCAACTAGTTATGATATTTGTGACATTTCAAAGCATATTTAATTATTCTACCAAATCAATTCATGTAGCTCATTTTTTTTCTAAATCTTGAAAACTATTAGAAAAAACATGAGGAGAATTCGATCCCAGACTGAAAAACAAGCATATTAAAAAAACTGCAATTGCAATGAGTGATTAGCTCGTAGCCGTTGATTTTTAGAGAAGAGAGCTGGCGTTACAGAGAACCCGGAGTTCAAATTTCACTAGTTTATGTGAGGATGTTTTCTTCTAAATAAAGGCATAATATGCGACGATCGGCGGCTATATCAGCTGATTGTAGACGATAATTTTTGCCTTTGAAGAGATGATGCTAGAGCTGCTTGTTTCAGATAAGATTGAAAACGATGGCTAGGTTCTAACGAGAGTTAAACTTAACCTTTTTTAAAGTTTTTAGCAGTTTTCGAAGCGGCGTATTTCAGAATCTTGGCTTTTCATGTGTAGTCCTTGTAACCAGTTCACTTTTGTTTCGTTTATTTGTAAGCACTATTTAAGGCAGAATACAATAAGAATACTTGCATTTTTTTTGTAGTCCATTTGCTATAAAGTGAGGATTATGCTGGTAGTTCCAGAAGATGATTTCATCTGCATGAACAACTATCTCTTCAGAAGAATTATTAGTATGTTGAATGTTGAAAGGAATCGGTCCAAGGATGGATCCTTGCAGAACTCCATATTCTGTAAGGAACTCATCAGAAAAAGCACAAATAAGGAAAGTAGTGCGCTCTTATTGCTACGAAAACTGAAAAATATTCCTTACTGGAGAGATGGGATTTATCATTTTGTTCATATTTATTACTTTATTCGACTTCAATCTATACGTAGCTTCCAGTACATCATTCAAGCAGGTACCGAAAACTTTTTAGGTCCGGATGCAATCTTGAACTAATATTTGAAGAATCATTAAGGCATCCACTGGGATTAAAGTCAAAATGTATCATGCTCATCAATAATAGGGAATAACTATCCCTGAATTATGCTTGCTGGCAATTTTTTCAAAACCTAAATCATGGATATACGGTGGCCATTGAGAACATGTGGTTGTATTTAGAATGGGAAATAGTTTAGCATGCTTCCGTGCTGTCAGAAAAAAATTAATATTGAGGCAGTAGTATAAGAGAACACAAAAGCTGAGTGGAAGATTTTTCAGGATGAAAGTAGAGATTTCATCTTCTGCATCTTCGTAGAGAGATGTTAGCCCAAGGTAGTTAAGAATTGCTTGTTCGCGAAGATTTCATCGCAACCGGGTACTGTGGAGAAGTTCGATGATCAGTACCTTTATAGAGTCAACAGATGATTTTTCTGATGGAAGTTAGAGATTTGACGGTGGTGACGAAATGAGAAACAGTTCTATGTTTTTAGACTTGATAAATTTCGGAGAAAGTTGCGGAGATAGTATTTGCAGTAGATTTTACGTCAGGGAGTATGGTACTGGTAAAAGTGAAATTGCTTCTTAATCTTTTACGACCAGTTATCCTATTTATTTCCTGGAACACATCACGACCCGGGACTACTTTTTTAAGGTATTCTTCGAATTTCTTATTAACATGGCTCTGGTTTGACCATGATAAGGATGTTATGTTGATGACTTTGATGAAGGCAAACATATATTTGTATGGATTCTTATCCATGTTAAGGAATCGATGGTAGATGCGGGTAAGACTTAATTTTAAACATTTTTATAGAATATAGAGCTGTATAATATCGTGAGTAAGATCACGGAAGACGAAACTCGTAAATTTATTTGGGGTAGCTAATTTATTGAAACCATGAACAGGATATGATTGAGAGCTATGGGAGCCTTATCAATTTCTTGCAAGAGATTGCATAAGGACTGTAGATTAACATTTTGAATGTGAAGTTGCATCAGTGGAAAGTTGCTTCCAATTGATTCCATCGAACCACGTTTCCGTTGAATGCACAGCTGGACTAGTTCATGGTCAGATTCAGCGTAATGGGCTTGGCATTAGAAATTGCCAAAATGTGGGAGGAAGCTAAGTAGTCCCCGTGACACGAGGAAAACATCGATATACAATGAAAAGTGACGGAAGATTGGTTTTTACCGGAATATAGGTTTAATCAAACTTGCTGTATTCAAGTGCCATTGCTTCATTGCCTCCACGGTTTTCCCTCAGGACTACGACGAAATATTGAAACATCTCTTGAGGATGATTAGACAAAAGTAATGATATCGTCGCTAGGATTTGATTGAGGTACTGAACCAATTCAGAGCCTCTGAAGTGGTGGTAAACATAAATACCTGCAAATATAACTGGATCACTTCTTAGTTAGAAACTTGTGCTTCAATTGCTTTAAGTTCTGGGATCAAATGACTTTGCGTTGTGATCCTGTTTCCAGTTCATTGCCGTTTGGTTCACCTGAAGTGCCTCCGGGGATGATTTGACAAACATTTACGAAAAAAAAGGGTTGGCCCATCAAGTGGCCTAGTGTATTGGGGCAACTTTGTGATGGTGGCCATCATGGTAACCATTGCAGTGGCACATGATGGGCTATAATGTAGAAGCAACATAACAGAAAGAGAGTCTCAAGAATTTCTTAGTTCACATAGAAACTAAACAAGCTATGTTTAAGGCTACGAGTTTAAGAGGACGCAGTATCACCTAGATTAATGGCAAGCCAGATAAATGCATCTAGCTTTTTAGGTTAAGAAGAATGTTTCCCAAAGATTGGCATAAAACCCATGATTTCATTAATCATGACGAAAAGATGGCAGTCAAAAAGATTTTGACAATTTGCAAAATACTGATTCGGTGGATGTTTGCGCTTTATTGACAGTAGAAATAGCAGATTTTATTAATGGAACTGTGATTTTTTCACGCTGGGTTTTTGGTTCTCTTCAGCAAAGTGGATGGCATAGGAAACTCCAAGCCGAACAAAGTTTTTTTTAGTCTATCAAAACTACGACACTCTTCAAACTAATTGGGTAATGGACAGCATATGTAGCGCGCTGGGTGACCTGTTTGAAATTCTCGGAGTCTTTTATAGTAATCGGTGCCTTTTGGGTCGTTGCATGTTTGCTCAATCCAAAATTTTAAGCAGTACCTATGACCAAAACACTGGCAGCTGCAGCTATTTGATGACAATGACTACCTTTATCACTAGTGTTATGGCTTCCTTACGAGGGAGATCTGGTCTCCTAGCAATTCACGTAGCTCAACTAAAATGTGTCCGTTGTCATAGAAAGTCTCGGCTCTCTTGAGAAGAGGCTTTATCTTCTTTATATTTTCTGGGGCGCAGGTGAAGCAGGAGAATGAGACGATGAAGGAACTCAATATTCTTTCAGAGCTTTTAGAGCGTTGTTATATCGTCGGGTGTACGCCAAAACCATGAATGTGCTAAAATGCTATTTCGAGTAAAATCAATTTGAAAATTTGACGTAATATTATAAATCAGTTTTAAAATATAAGAAACATTTTTTTTGAATTAAGGAAGATAATATTCTAATACTATTCCGTTACACTAAAACAATGAATCTGCATATTCATGATTTTGGTGTAACGCATTTGGCAAATACTTAGTTTTTAGGTAATTCATAAAATTGAAATTTTGACTTTGTGTAGGCATAAAATGGAATTTTACATATCCGGTTTTGGCAAACTGTTTGTATAAGAAGTCCGCGTACAGTGACATGAAAAACTGAAAATCACCAAAAAAGCACATTCATGGTTTTGGCGTACACCCGACGATATTAAAACTACTACTTTTAGCTTTGAACTCTGTGCCTTTATTTTATCCGAAGTAGAATGCTGCAACTGATTTTGTACAGCTTTCTATGGCAAATTTTTGGGAGATAACTGCTGAGATCCTAAAGTTTTTCGTCGCATTATCAATTTTCGGAGCCAGAAAGTTACTTTGCGCAGGTCTTTCTTGGATTTCTGAGCCAAACGAAATGAAGATGAAGAAGCGGGAATTGCTCTAGAAAAAATGAACACTGCCATCCAAATCTATTTCATCGCTTACATTTAGGATAACACACATATCTTACATTTAGGATAACACACATTCTTCTTCGATTTTTCATTATCGTTAATTATAAAAATTTCAGCGTCATTTTTAATATGCATAAACGCTTCCTTCGTTGCATCGCTGGAAACATGAAGCTGGAGTCAACATTGACCAAAAAGTTTCAACAGGAAATAATCTTCGCGGACGTCTGCATTGATTTTTTCTCTCCAGTTATTGATAAGCTTCTGCGTGGTTTTCTAAGTACTCGCGCTCTTTACCTAGGTTTGTGGTGTGTATACCAATGTTCGTCATCGCGGCTAATTCCAACTTTGAATTTGACAATTTCAGTAAAATAATTTAATAAAATTAAAGAAGATAAGATAGTAAATATATGAGTAGTTAGCATAATGCTTAATAGCTTCTGCAGCAAATCTACCTGCTAATCAATGTCAAAATGGTTTATGAATTACTATTTATATACAGAAATAAGTATGGAAAATATATTTGATGGGAAATATATTTTACGGAAAATATATTCAATAGGATGGCTTACCAACGATACCTGCGCAGTCAAAAAATACTCTATTCAAAACGTCCGACCTGCGCGGCTGTTCAATTCAAACTCCTGAATGTACCATCATAGACATGACGAGAGACAAGAGCACAAATCATTTTTTTTTAAGTTTGAAGATTCGCTTTGGATCATCCCTCGAATTTTGCAGTTTGGTTACAATTGTGTCATAGTGCTAACACTAAAAGGTATTTGAATGTGGACTACATTTATCGTGCAAACATTGTTTGCTGAAGTTCGAGTTGATCTCTATATCGTTTTATTTCGCCCACTACTAAAAGTTCTTTGTTAAGGAAGTATTTAGAAAAAATTGAATTCGACAACGATTGTCTAGTTTATGCTACGTACAAACACGTTAATTGGACTTTTTTACACAATGTGAGGTAGTTATCATTTTTGGCAGTTCGCCAAATAAATCATTGGAGTTGCAATCGTGTGAATGTCACTTCTCTTTGGTTCGAATAATCGAATCTAAGCTCTGCAAATTTTCACAGCCAATGTCAATGAGTATTAAATGTAAAAAGGGAATAATTTTTTATTTGGGGTGCATACATATTCTGTGTGTTAGATGCTTTGGTCAATTTTTGTTTAAAACGTTTGCTAACGTTCATTACGTATTCGTATTGCATAGAGGAGATTCATCAGTATCAGATGCCTCAAATTATAACCATCGATCATTCAGACAAGACACATTTGGAATATCTTGTGGATTATACACAATCTACCTCTCAAGTTTGTAAAATTTTCTGTTTATTTGATATAAACTTTGTTTTTTTTTTAGTTGGTTTCCCCCGATAAAGCCTCTGTTAGCATGCATGAAACAAACAACAATGGTTGTCGTTACGCAATTCTATCAGACCACACATATATTCACTGAAACGTACTGAAAACTGGAACACATTTGTTTAGCGAAAAGATACATTAATTAAAATGCTTTGTTTGCTTAGTTTCGTTCAATGCTCAGTTTATTATAGTTGTAAATGGTGCTTCTCGGCAATTGATCATTTATTCCAGTTTCATTTAGGTGCATCCAGTTGGAATTTAGTTTGAACAATTGGTTCTGCAAGCATATACATACATTGACGTTCATACTTAATCCAAATGTATGGGGAAATGAATGTATCTGATGAGCTTTTCGTCTGGTTCTATTGAGTTATAGTTGGATAGCATCCTGATATATGACACATTTCCGAATAAAATGTTGTGTATTTGCAGCTTAATATAGTTTTTTTTACGATACATATCCCAATTAAAATAGAAAATAATTAAAAATAGAGCCAGAATGCATCCATCATCAATAACAAATTTAGAATTTAATCATGAGTTACATCTATTACATATGATAATTTGCGAATAAACAGTGAAAATTTGCATGAAATTCAAGCGCTTTGCTGCACTCAGGCCACGAAAAATCGAATACTTCAAGCGTAAAAATACTCGACCTTCGCCCATTCTTGAAAAACACTCTCCTCAATGACTGCTCTTGACACGACTGCTCTTTTCGTTGAGCAATCTGGAATTCATCGTTATAATTATAACGGTGAAGAGTTTCAAGTGGAAATGGCTTCGCAATCACCTTCTTCCTTTTCAAATGCACACTGTTTGACCAACAACGATTCAGCTAAAATGAGGGGTCAAAAAGTCGGAAGAGGTGGTTAGTCAGGTGAGTGGATGATTATTTAGTTCTACTACGTTGATTATTCATGCTATTCAGAAAATTCATGATACTTTACTGTTTTCGGTGAAATAAATAACACGTATGTATGTCTTTTGCATTGCGTACAAAGCCATTCTTATAAGTTGGCGTAATGTTTGGTGCAGGAGATGTAATACTTTCGTTCCTTGCATGATCCATTGCACTATCTGCTACGAATTACCTAATATTTAACCATCTGGACTATAGAAAGCTTGTGTCTACTCTTGTTTGCGGTGCGTGTTGAGTACCAATGCGAAGACTTACGCAATTACATACCTGTAAGAAAAGAAAACAATTATCAAAAATTGGTCATGTAGTACATAGTCTATATCTTCATAAATATATTTGCTTTAAAGTGGACACTAGCGAGTACTAAAGAACACTTGTAGTTCATGGAGCATTAACGACACTACTGTACTGTATAAGATCAGTTCAACTAAAAATAAATTTGCCAGGAAAAATCATCACGCCTGTATGAGCGAACTGACTCTCACGAGTGATGACAACAAACGTCCGCCCGAACGGATTATTAATAAATATTGGCAGAAAAATCATAATTTGTGGTGACAAGCATCAAACAAATATATGAAAACAACAATAAGTTGCGAAAAAAAAATTAAGGTGGCTTCTGTCATAAGTCATTAGCGTAGCGAATGGAAAGTAAAATTGGCAATGGAGTTGATCGTATGGTCGATGCAGATGGTGATGTATAGCTTGCAATTAGATGGGTTTAAAGCAGGTAGGCATATGATATACGACTTTGGTGCCAATTGGTTTGTGCGGATTTTTTTCGCATGAGCAAACGTGATTCATTGTTGGCAGGGTTCAAAAGTATTCTGGACACTTTTTGCATATTTCATGACCGTAAATAGAGAAAAAAGTTGAATTGGCATTCGTTTGATGTTAATTTTAAGTAGAATAAGAATAAGACACCTTTCAGTGCAACATCGGCACATCTCAAAAATAGAGACACGTAAAGCACTCGAAGCGAAATAATCGTGGGGATTACACAGTCGCAGATAATTCCAAATGAAAATTCAGAATATACTTTGCGTTTATGTGGAGATATATTTGGCTCTTGAGCATTGAACATTTAAGGATCTTAAAAGGATTTCATTATCTTCAGACTGAACTGAATTGCCTGAGTCAAATCATGGGCAAAGTAAGTCCTGAACCCAATCGTTTCGCACTCGCCGGAAGTTTTTTTCATCACAACACAAACTATATTTCTTTTTCGATCCCATTGGATAATTATGAGTTGAAGATTTACATGCCACAAAGTATATTTTCATTGAGAAAACATTCAGTCAACGACTAATTTTCACCAATGCATTTCATGCTTTAGGATAAATAATCATATTTCAAAATGAGAATGGAATTGGTTAAGCGAATATTCCAAAATAAGTGCATTCTGATGACAAATGTTGGAGAATACCTGCCTGTAGAAAAATTCGGTGGGGTAGGGTTTGCTTAATTTCCTGCAAAGTACCTTTAATCTTTTGACGGCACCGAAAGTTTCAGTGAATTTTCAGGTACTCATTTATTTCTATGAAATACAAGATATTTGGAAAAGAAATAAAGGAAGTGAAAGTAATGTTTCAGAAATTTTTGTACTAAAGCGAGCGCTAAGTGCTTAAAAGTAAGGAAAGAAAATTTACAAAATTTTTGATTGTGATAATTTCTCACAGTGTCTGATGACATTCTGAAGTTTAGAAGACACCGATGTGTATAAGAAATGAATCGTTGTGATTAATGTAACGACAGCCCCTGTAGTTTCGGCAGACACTTAAGCAGAATTCTTTCAAACTATCAATCGTCCTGACAATTTGTGCGTGAAAAAAAAACGCAAACGATTCTTTCATGCTTTGTTCATCCTGTCGAATAGACATTTTCGGACTTTCAAGGCACAAGATTTGTACCTTTTACCCAAATAACCTATTTTTTTAACACCGGAAATATATGACCACGTAAGCTCTCGACCGAGTCATCAAGTCAAACCACCATTCACAAAATGTGTTTGTCTTAAGTGGCACCAGGTCTGAAAGAAGTTTGGTGAAGATGCATACATAAATAGTTTGCATCTGAAAAAAAAAAGATTCGTTTAAAAAAAAAACGATGAACAATTCGTTTTAGAAAAACGGTTCGTTTTAGAAAAACTATTCGTGGTAGAAAAACTATTCGTTGTAGAAAAACGGTTCATTTTAGATAAATGATTAATTTTAGAAAAACTATTCCTTTTAGAAAAACGGTTCGTTGTAGAAAAACGATTGGTTCTAGAAAAACTATTCTTTGTAGGAAAACGATTCGTGTAACAAAAACGATTCGCTTTAGAAAAACTATTCGTTGCATAAAAACGGTTCGTTTTAGAAAATTGATTGGTTTTAGAAACACTATACGTTGTAGAAAAACGTTTCGTTTTAAAAAAATGATTGGTTTTAGAAAAACTATTCCTTTAAGGGGTTAGTCCACTGTTAAACTGCTCAAAATGAACTTTATTTTTAAACGGCTACCAAAAAAAAACTATTCAAGATATCGATTTGAAATTTTACATACATTTTTATTGAAGGTTAAAGTTAACATTTTTGTTAGAAAAAATTATTAGAAAGCAAAATGGCAACCGCCCCAATGGATCGCCGCAGCACCGCCGAAAAATTCCTGGACAAAATAAGCATCTGTGAACAAATTGCCAAAAATATTTCATAGTTTTGAGTATAAAGGACTGCACGGGCCTAAATTTAGCGCCCTAAAGCGATTAAAAAAAATTTGGCATACTTTTGAACATTGGTTATCCAGTTTTTCGCGTTTTTTCAATCAAAAAAATGTTTCCCAAATCGTCAAATGTTTTTTTTTGTTCTAGATTTAGGCCACTGCAGTAGTTAAGGGTATAATAAATAGCTGCACAAAATTCGAAATAAATCGGCCGAGTAGTTTTTTCGTGAATTTACGACGCGCGCCGAAAAAGTGTGTTTTGAGTAAAACGCGTTTAAAGTTTTTTTAGCTGAATTTTTGTAAATAAGTCAAATAATTTTCAACTTACGACTAATCAGCGAATCCTACCTGATAAAAAGTACCCTCCACATCTTCTAGCTCCTGCTAGTGTGCCAGTTTAGCCTTTTTCTCTCAATACGGCCTTCTTTTGATGCGTCTGAGCTTCTTTTTTCAGCTGTGAACAATTTCTCGCTGTCCTGCATTGATCCAAAATTAAAAGCGTTTTGACCTATATTGATGCCCATAATATCCATAATTGTTATCAATGGCATGTATCCATTAAAAGTGCAAACGGCTATCATTCCAGCTATCTCTGTCACTTTTAAGCCATTGAAGGTGTGCTTGGGAGCCATACGCCAAACCGTTTGGTTCAACGACTCGTTATTATTTTGGGTGTTAGAGCCCAGGCATCTTTTTATGCTGTGGTTTTTCGTCGGTCGAACAGTTATGATAAAGAGCTGCCAATGCTTCTTTTTGAATTTTTTCAACGCTATCTGGATACCGTCGAATAGCCAATCCATAGTAAATAGAAAGCAGTTTTATTACCTTACTTGTGAGTTTTTTTGGGGGAGGCACGAGCAGTTGAGCTCTAGATTTTGGAGCAGTTTTTTTTCTGCGCCTGTTGCTTCTTCACGGGAGATGCAGGTTATTTCGATTTTGAAGTATTATTTTCTTCTTTTTCAGCTTTCTTTGCTTCGTGCTGTTTTATAGCTTTCAGTTGTTGAGTTTTTTTTTCTTCGCCTCAGTCAGCCGATGAAACATTTTTTTGGATACGTGATTTATGCACTCCAATTTTGTCACATCGAGATCATTGTATGGTTTACTATCTAGCAAATTAACAAAAGTTTTTGAATCACCGTCTCCGATGTAAAAACCGTATTTAGCATCGTGCAACTTCTCCGATCGTTTAAACATCTCAATTATCCCGTCTACTTCCATTTTTCCTGCACATCCAGAATGATTCGCAGTGCAACTATCTTGATCCTCTTCTTGGAAAGCTTCATATTCCCAAGTTCCTCTTTTTTTACCACATTTCACATGCTTTACATATTGAACTTTTGACTGATATGTCGAGCACTTTTCCAGAAAATTTTCCAATTAGGGAAATGAACCCAATTAAAGAGCTGAAACCGCGCTTAGCCCACGAACCGTCTCCCGAGACTGTGAGTAAGCTTCGCTCGTTTCCCGCCTTTTCATTCATATTTTTTTCATCCAAACTTGCATTTTTTATGCATGTATCAAAAACCTGTTTAGTTGCTTTGTGAATCACATCTATCAAATCATAGTACATTTTACGATAGAAAGTGGTACCAAGATCCATCAAACCACAGAAGTTGTTCAATCCATATCTGCCAAGGCCCAAAAATCGAAAAGTAAAAACCATGCGCCTATTTATTTCATAGGCATTACTGTTTGCTCCGATCAATGAGCAATAATTTACTTCGGTTTGAGTCGAACACTGGCACTCAACAACGATTTTAAATCCTCAACCGCGTTGTGCTGCTTTTTTAAATTTTACATCACTGTCACATGTCTTGCATTTTAACACACTTTGAAGCATACCAAACACGAGAGCAAAGTTTATAATACAGTAAGACAATGATGGATCTACGGCAACGTCTGATGATGCACTTTGGTTTAATTTACGTGAAAAAGTACTATTAATATCAGAATATTCAGAAACAGAAAATTGATTAGTAGCAAGAGTTTGCTTTCGTGGTTTACGAGAATTATCTCTTTTTTTCCGAGTTGAGAGCATTTTGAACACAATACCTGACCTTTATACGATGAAATTCAAAAGTATACTAAAGAAATAGTGAACAAATGATGAGAATTTACTTTTAGAATGTATTTTATACATGTAGCGTACACACCGCAGGTATTGGGACCGGCAGATGCTCGAGCGGTTCAAGGCTACGATTGCTCCAAAATTTATACGAAAACGTGGGGAGACTGCGACCGCTGTAATTCAAAAACGGCTTAAGATATCGATATGAAATTTTGTACGCGTATTTTTGAGACCATAATCTATCAAATTATATAAAAAAAAAAAAATCGGAAAAAAATTTTTTTAACAGTGGACTAATCCCTTAAGAAAAATTTTCCATTTTAGAAAAACCATTCGTTGTTCATTTTAGAAAAACTATTCGCTGTAGAAAAACGGTTCGTTTTAGAACAAAAGTTCGTTTTAGAAAAACTGTTTGCCGCTAATTGGAAAAACTGTTCGTTCGTTTTTTGCAGGCAAAGGTTTTGCAGCCAAACTGTGTGGCGTTTTCGCCCATCACTACTCGCAACCCTCTGGCTGCGTTGCAATGTTGAAATAACTCTCAACAAAATAAAAACTTTATGTATTATGACTTCTAATACAGTCAATAGTAAGATACGAAAGTAAACCAGCAGGTTGGCCTTAACGCAAGCCAAGTCTGATAGAGTTTTAGTTGCAATATTAAGATAGGGGTGCGAGCATTGACATTGACAATTTTTCTCCTTCATTTTCCACCAAGCGCATGTTTTTTTTCATTTTGCTTTTCTTTCCTATAGTAATAGTTTCAGAAATTTTAGTTCAGCATCATTTTTATCCTCTTTCGCCGTATCATCTTTACTGCAAGAACCCAAGATATATTGCATTATATTTTGAATTCTTCTTCTTTAAGACTGTTCAAAATGTTTTTGTTTTGCATTTTATCATTCACTATATCGGGGGGAAACGTAGATTTATACAAAGGATCTAAAAATTAGAAACAGCGAACAAGTTGTTTTCTAAGCCAGTGAATCTAATTCCTTTTTTCTAGTGGTGTTTGAGCCAACTCATCATTTGCGAATTTGTTTAGCATTTTCATCAAAGGAATTAAAGCAGAAATAGCATCTTAGCATCTCAACAAATTTGGCCGTTGATTGAAGTTACTTGTAAAACCGTGAAATGCTAACCTGAGAAAGCATAACAAGTACGTAAAGTGTGACCATATGTCAGTAGTGAAAGATTTAGTGAAAAAGTCTTTATCAACATCTTTCGCTCTTTTCAATAATTTTAAGTCATGAACAAGAAATTTATATTATTTACATCATTAAATGTGAGTCCTAATCTTTCCAGAAAGTAAAACGGAAGGTCTTGAAAACCCAACAATTCAGCAATTAATTTATTCACCGCTGAAGACCTTAGTCTTTGTTACTCCAAAGTTTACGCCTATCAAAGATTTCCAGAGAAGTTAATTGTTTGAAATGTTTTTTTTTTGTGCCCTTTTAGCGTTCAAAAGGAAAAACAGGTCTTAATTGAGTCCTCCAAAAAAGAATTAAAATTATCGTTGTGCACACACTTAATTGGTTTTTTAGTGCTTTAGTACATACCGATTTTCAAGATATAATTTTTTACACTGATTGCACGACGCAAACTGATTGTTTTTAAAATTATTCCACACGGCGCTTATAAGGTTTTTAGACATTCTTTACAAATCGAAATAAATTTCACACGGCATAAGTAATAACTTCAATTTTTTTTTGATGGCAAAAAAAAACTTCAAAAGAAACAACGTTTTGTCAGCATGACGATCTCTGTCTTCGATAGCGCTAGCAGTAGGCAGTGGCTTCTCCACTGTCCTATGCTCGAAGCTTTTGTTTGGCGTGACTAATCGCTCGGATAGATCTTCGTCTGTGTTCTTAATCGCGTTTGCACGAACCGACGTTCTTCTCCATTCGCCATTAGTGCGTATCCCCAGGAGACATAATGAACTACAGCTTGGTCCTTTTCCCCCAACCTTCTCTAGTTTTAGATGTGATATCAAAGCCTTAATTCTAGATACTTCTTATCATTTTTGATTTTCTTTTATAATTTTTTACTAAACTTCTTTACATTATTGTCTTTCACTACTTGTTCTGTCATTATTTGATTTTTTGTTATCTTAATTATATTATACTTTGTTCTGTATTGCATTGGTATCGAAATTCATCTTTTTTATCTGGAATTTTCTTAATGTAAATTTATGAGTTATTTAATGGATTTTCTCATGTTTTTTTTATTCTGTTTTTGTAAAACGGAAATTAGTAAATAAAATAAAATAAAAAACGATCGGTGTGGCGCTGGGGCATCCCTCCTCCGCACTTGCGACTGGCCCAAACACTATCGAGATAGCATCAACAGTGGAAAAAACGATCGGTGTGGCGCTGGGGCATCCCTCCTCCGCACTTGCGACTGGCCCAAACACTATCGAGATAGCATCAACAATGGAATACCCTTTTCGAAAGACGTGATGGCTGTCAGATAGCTTATTCGCTGATCTAATTGCTAACAGCAGCTGCGGCTTCAGGAACCGTTCGAAGAGCTTTTCAGCCGTGTCTTGCTTGCAAGGCAGACGGTAAGCGAATGGAGTGTATGAGTATCCCCTTCACTTATCGATGAGCGCCAATCGAGCAACTTACCATTGCGATGGAACTGCCACACAACAGGAATTATATAAAACCATTAATAGCCGCGGTTGGCTCTCGATATTTCCTATTCACCTTCTTTCATTCATTGGCCGATCAGTTCTTTTTCCGCAAAAAGTGAGGAACGTCCCCATGATGGACTGATGATGCGCTCCAGGTTTCTTACGTCCTTTGGAACGCTAGAACGCAACCAGTTTTCACCGCTCAGCTTAGTTCACCTCCTGATATTCTAAACGTTTGGTCGTTTCAATGGCTTTGGACAACTCCTTCCTTGCTGACTTGTGTGCGGTAGGTAGCTGTGAATTGTGCCTGTACGCTTGGACAATGCGTTAAACTCATCGTTCCAACAGTACTTCAATGGAACAGATGATTGAGGGTGTCAAAAAGTGCAATTTAATCTGTTATTTATTACTGGTTCCAAATTAATGCCAACCTTTGAATTTATAGATTCAAATGTTTGATTATATTTGCGAAAACCTTAAATTGTTCAACTGTAACTAGTAACTATACACTCTTCGCCCAATCCAATCAAAAAGGTCATTCTTTTCGTTTTCCCAAAATCTCATGATCATCTTGTGCGCTCAACCATGTTAGAAGAAAAGGAACGTGTCTACGTCTGTGATAATGTGGAATGCACGTGAATATGTTTATATTTGTGGGAATTATCAAATAAATCTAAATTTAGATTAATTTTTTGTTCTGTTTAAAATTATATACGTCTGCAAATGAGTACGTATAGAAATGTGATATTTTTAATGTTCGTTTATTTAACTTATGATCATATATCCTGAGAATGGAGCAAGGTGCAAGGCTAATATATTTTAATTTAATCGGTTGATTAGGATTTCCTTCATTTAATTGCTGCCACATTGATTTACGCATTTTTATTTTGGTATTCTATTTTGTTCACGAGAAAAAATAATATTCCAAAAATTTAAATGCATATGTATTGATTATGTATGATGTTGAAATGACCAGTGTAGAAGCAGAAAAATGAGAGACCCGGAAAACCGGCAGGAAGTACTGCCGAGCTAAAAATATTTAATACTTATTTATTCTATTTATTGATGTTGATCTTGTTACGTCAAATATTAATTTGTAAAAATTACTGGCAATGTCATCGTAGTTTTTATGATTTTTGTTGATTTTTTGCTTGAGTTTTAGCTGCAGCTGCAGCGGATTTTCGTGGGAGTATAGATGGTGATTGAGACAAAGACATGAAAAAAGATGAAATATCAAGGAGAAGCACAAAAAAAAACATTTTTGATTTGATATGGACCAAGATTTATCTAAATCCTTGGGGAATGAAAGGTACATTGCCATAAAGCACGCAGAAATTTCGTTGGAGCAATAACTGTACCTTGATGGTTTTTTTTGCTACCCTGATGAGTTATTTATTATTATAAAAGAGTGTTTCTTGAATAACAAAATAATTGGGCATTAAAACAAATACTGGTGTTTATTTAATAATCATTTGTTAAGCATGAGTTTTTAGCAACCGGAACTGTAGTCAGACACACTTGAAAATAAACCACAGAAATAAAAAAGTGTTAAGCAAAGAAATGTAGCGAAAATTCCCGAACAGCTTTTTATTTTCTCAATATTTTTTTGATACTTCACTTGACTTTTAGATTTCAATATACCTCATCAGCGTTTGCTCTTTCACTTTTCAATTTGGGATCTCCGAAATCGGGATGTGATTAATTTTCGGTAGAGCTCTAATTTTTCCAAAAGAAGTTTTTAGGACTTGAATTCGGAATTTAGAAAAGACTCGCAATCAAAAAAGAGCGTTTGAACGAAATTATAATTATATCAACGATTTAAATAGATTCATATCCAAACATGAATTCTTTCATTCACTTTCGAAATTATTCAGTCTACAGCTCTCTAATGAAATTTCTCATTGAATAGATTCATTAAGACTTCATCATACAGCAAGTTCATAATTCGAAAGCGTCTCAGCCATCACAAGTCATAGTTATGATGACGACAATGATGTTGATGATGATGATGATGCATATTGAATGAGCCCATTTTCAAAATTGATTGTTCCAAATTGATTCAAAATAGAGAATAAAATTGTTCAACTGTATGAGGGTTTCACAAGAAAATTCTGTTTTACGGTACCTCATCGTTCTTGTTCTCAATTTAATGAAGAGTACTATGATGAATGAAATTAAATTCACATCATATGTGAGTTTTGTACGAATGGATACCGAATGATAATGCAAAATTTCATGAAAACCATGGCACTACCGTCTGGGACATTCATGTACGGCCGATTATGGACGTTTCGAGTTTTATTAGCTGACAATTAACAATGTGGTTATTGGAGTCAAGGGAATCATGCGGAGAGAATTTAATATTCGCTGCTGAAAATGAGATCCTTTGAAGTTGATACTGGTTCCAAGAATGTTCTAGTTTGCTCGCAGCATTCATCAGATTCCTGTTTGTTGAATTGGTGCTGTTTCTTTGGACTGACATAATTAGTTGAAATTAATAAAATGTTGATTAAAACTGAGACAATAGTTGAATGATTTCGCATAGATTACATTTTAGTTCATTGTTAGAATGAAATTCCAATTCCAATAAACAATGCCTCGAAACTAATTTTCATGAAATACCAATAATAACCCACATTCTGCTTCTGAGTGCACTTGTCACCTTCATGTTCTTCCATACCACTTACAAGAAATTTACTAGTTTGGTTAATGGAGACTCGCCTTGTTCACTACTATCGACCAAACGACAATTCGTTTTCGTTTCCGAACTTCAATAAAATGCCTTTCCTAGCATCGGATCCTATTTACCAGTCCATTTTCCACTTTTGCCAATCTCTTTAGTTTCCTTGTCCATTTGCGAATTATATGCACTATTTTCCAGAAAACATTAAACAAATGACAGTATGTGTCTCTGAACGGTACACAGTGCTGGATATCACTAGAGAGTTTTACGTAAATCAATATTGATTCGGAATATTTGCTAAAGGAAAATTGAAGTGTAAGTATGCATCTGTATGGATGCAAACGGGAAAACCAATGGCCAAGAATTAATAGCGAAAAGTGCACTTTGGTCGTTATCGAGGGAAAAGCATTTAGAAATGGTTAGTATTGGAAATGATATGCATTGCTTTGGAATTAGATTTGGATGCGTTTTGAAGGTTTCAAAAGCGGAATACATTAAATGGTAAATGTGCAAATAAGAGTTGAAAATAAATGAGTTTTCCAGGAATTGTGTTGACAGGATATTATAATTGAAATAGGATAGTAAACGACCGATTTCGACTTGAATTTGTTAGTGGTTGAGTGCGTGATTTTAAACTGTATTTACTAATGTAATTTAAATTTCCAACATTTGACTTAGATATTTCATTTCCTTCATTTTGTATCATATTGCTGCTCTGCATTGCTGCTCTGCATTGCTGCTTATCATTTACTTCTTGTTATTTTATTTTGTTCATGATATCCAATCTGTAATTGGGCAGTCTTGCCTGTTGTATTGAATACGTACCAAATAAAATAAATAAATAAATTCATGTCAGTTAATCAGCTAACCTTAATATCTTTTTTACATGTCATCTATTTATGAAAACATCTAGAAAGTGCATTTCTAGGCACACTTGACGTGGAACTGATTCTAGCAAAACCTATAGAATATGCCATCTTCAGATGTCTTTACAATATCGCCTACTCGTAGCTTTTATATAATACCAGTACTATGGAGGTGTTAAGGCTTTGTAGCAACAATTCGAATCGGAAATAAAGTTTTTCTATATAATAATGAAAACATGAGTCGACAGTTAGTTTTCTTATGAAGGACTTTCAAAATTTTGCAGCTTTTATCCTTATTTATTTATCGATAGACAAAATTATATTGTGAAATACAGGAAACAAAGTCAAGCTAAGAGAGGGTAGGAAAAAATAATAATAATGAAAATATTTATAATACAAATAATAATAATAAAAAAATAATAATAAAAATAATTATAATTAATAATAATAAAAAAATAATAGTAATGAAAATAATATTAAGGTTAGCTGATTAACTGACATGAATTTATTTATTTATTTTATTTGGTACGTATTCAATACAACAGGCAAGACCAATTACAGATTGGATACCATGAACAAAATAAAATAACAAGAACTAAATGATAATATATAAATATAAGTATATAAAATAATTAAAGTTAAAATAAAAAAACCCTAGCGCATCAGAACCGCTAGAAATACTAATGTTCGAAGAACAGTAGAGGATTTGTGCAGATTTTGAGTGTATTGTTATATATTGTTGTTATATTGTTGTTATTGTCTTAAATATTATATATTGTATGTATTGTCATATATATTGTTATATATTGTATATTCGCGATGTGAATACTTAATGCAAGCATTTATTGGTACGAAAATAACAAAAACACCTCGTGCTAGCAGTCCTTGGCTAGCACTGAAGCCAAAAATAAGTCATATCTGGCTCACGTTGAAGTCAACCTGCTCTGCGAATTTCGTATTGATCCGATTACTGCATTGGAAGTTATAGGGATAAAAAGAAATTTAGGGTTACCATTCGCAAGAGCTTTCAAACTTTCTAGATCTTAGTATTTGGTGTGTATTTTCACTACAAGACCACTACGATTTGAAAACTTTATGACAAAATCGCTTACTAAAGCTATGTCAAAAAATACAAAAACAATCATAGCTGGCAACCCTATCATTGTTTTTCAAACTAGATTTCTACTGAATATTGTCTACAATAATTTAAATTTGCCATATGAATTTCGTTATGATACCATGACTGTACTGGAGGCTATATGGCAAAGAGCTTTATTCAAATAAAATAACATTATATAAACAATTTGGTGCAGTTGCACCAATTTTTGACGATTCTAAAAGCATATAGATACATAACTTAGATGCTTTGCTTTTATATAATCTTTTAGTGCTTTCATATAATCGAAGTCGTTTGTCATAAATTATGCTTACTATAGAAGGGGATGGTGCAGATGAATAAGCTAATAAACTTGTTTATAGATTCAAGTAACAAACAATAAAATTTCCAAAACTCGGAACATTTAAATATCGGTTGCTTATTTTATTGTAAATGGTTTGCTTATGATTCAAAAATGGAAGCATCTGTTGGTACGATATTTACGAAAGTGTCCGGTGCTGGCAATCATGTGCTAGCACCATAGCTGCTTCACGTTGCCTTAAAGCCAGCCTATGAATTTCGTTTCGATTGAATGGCTGCGCTGTAAGCTATAGGAGTGTATTAAATTTTAGGGTTACCATCGTCCAAACTTTTTAAATTTGTGAAACGTAAATATTTGTTGTTAATTATCATTGCAGGATCATTCCCATTTGGAAATTTTATGACAACATCGCTCGATAAAGCAATGTAAATAAATTACGAAATTCATCATAGCTGGCAACCCTTTCACTGTTTTTCAACAAAATTCCTACAGAATTACAATCGCAACAAGATATGCTTTTCACATGAATTTCGTTTTGATTTCGTCAATGCATCGGAAGTTATAGGGAAAAAATCTTTATTTTCCTGAGCAAATTTACAATATTTAGGAGACAAAAATTGCCGTAGCTGGCGTCCCTATACTAATTTTTCAACCAAATTTCTATGAAATCTATCTCAGAGTAAGGTTAACCTACTGCGTTAAAATCTGGTGGCTAAAACGGAAGCTATAGGCCAAAAACCAGTTTTTTTTCTCAGCGATTTTTCCAAATGGCACCACTGCTACAGTGTTGCTCGTTTTTCAAAATCACTTCTGTCAGACCTGGTCCTAGCAAATTCCAACATGTCCTGTAAATTTCATATTCATCGCATTATCCGATCGTCAGTTCTCGTGAACAGAAGTTTTGAGTGCTGAAAATAGAGGTAATCTGATCACGGGTTGCCGTTCTTGTTTCCCGTGGAATTTTGAAATATTTTATTTGACTTGGTGGGCAAAAGTCAAAATTTATCAATAATTTGAATTTATTTTCAAAAATTAAAAATTTTTCAGGAGACTCGATGATTTGAAGGATTTTTGTTCAGGAGCCTGCTGTAGCTACAGATTTGCCCGCACAGTTTTGAAAGTCCATGTGTGTAAAGTTATAGTATACATCAATACGCTCTAAAAATTTCACGATGATCTATTGTTTTTCTTAGAAGTTATGACAAATCGAAATTTGAAAAAAAAATCATTGCCTACTTTTAGGCACTCAGCGCCTACACAAGGCTCAAAATTTCCACTTCCTTATCATAAGCAAACTTAAAACATAATAAGTTTTCATTCCTAGTACTTTTTTTTAACAAAAATTTACACTGCTTGGAAATATAGGAGCACCTGAAAATTCACTTAAATGCCCGCTGACGCCAAAAGGTTTAAGATATCTGAATTCTAGCAAATCATGGACCTACCTGTTATAAACATCTGTGTTCTCCAAAAATTTCAGCTCAATCGGATCAGCCACTCCAGAGATTATCTCTGTTAACCATTTTGCTGATATATATATATATATATATATATATATATATATATATATATATATATATATATATATATATATATATATATATATATATATTATATATATGTATATATATATATATATGTATATATATATATATATATATATATATATATATATATATATATATATATATATATATATATATGTGTATATATATATATAGGTATATATATATATATATATACATATATATATATATATATATATATATGTATATATATATATATATATATATATATATATATGTGTATATATATATTAGTGATGGGCAGCACCTGTGCGTGCTTAGCACAGTGTGCTAGCACACTTCGGTGTGCTGTGCGAGTGCGGCACTTTATAAGTGTGTCGGCAGCACACTGACACACTGACACAGTGCCGACACACTAGCACAGTGACGACACACTAGCACAGTGCCGGCACACTGACACAGTGCCGACACATTAGCACAGTGGCGACACATTAGCACAGTGGCGACACACTGACACTGCCGGCACACTGACACTGCCGACACACTGACACAGGGCCGACACACTGACACAGGGCCGACACACTGACACAGTGCCGACACACTGACACTGCCGGCACACTTGTACTGGCAGGCACACTCCACGGGAACGAATGCTGTACGAGTGGCGTTGATTTTGCCCATTAATATGATGTGCTTCGGTAACAAGGCGTTGTTTGCATTGCAGAATGTGTACACATTTTGCGGTTTTGAAAGCATTAGCTATTGAATGCATTAGCTGATGAATGAGATAATTAGGGAACGAAAAAAGGCAGATAAGATTTGTTATTCGTATATTTTCTGGGTGAAAGTTTTGATTTCGAGTACACTACCGATGATTTGTGTTTTTCTAAATGCTGCGGACGTCTTCAAACGGGATGAAAGTTTAAACACAGATACGAATACGTTTACTTGCGGTACATATGAAAGAAATGGTTTCACGTTGAAAATATTTGTGGAAAATAGGTTTTGAGCAGATAGAAGGGTTTTGTCGTAACATGCAACGATAAAACGATAGCGATAAAATGATCTGCTGCAGATAGAAGGTTTATACTAAGTAGTGCTATGTTTTTAAATATTCAAATATTAAAGGAGTTTTTAGGGCAAAGGTAGCTGAAATCGGCCAATTTTGGATTAGAGTGTTTTCGGACATAACTGGCCAAGACCGATTGCTGTGTTACAAACATTTCGGTTTTGTAGGGGAGTAAGGGGTTTTTTGGCCATAGTTTGGCAAAAACTGCCTTTACGGCGCTTTCGATGATTGAAAGTGGTCGGGGAGTGCAATAGTGATATTTTAAGGACGAAAAAAATTTTTGATAGGGGACTTTGGTAAAAAATGTCCAATTTTCGCAAGAAATTTTTTTTATCTAGCATGAATCGGGGGACCTTTTTGAGTTGTTTTGGGCGAAATTTCCATACAAGTGTGGGAAAAAGCGGTCTAGTTTCGAAGATACGGCAAAAGTAACTGAAATCGGCCAATTTTGGGTTAGAGTGGTTTCGGACATAACGGGCCAAGACCTATTGCTGTGATGCAAATATTTCGGTTTTGTAGAAATAATAATTTTAAATATTCAAATATTAAAGGAGTTTTTAGGGCAAAAGTAGCTGAAATCGGCCAATTTTGGATTAGAGTGTTTTCGGACATAACGGGCCAAGACCTATTGCTGTGATACAACATTTTCGGTTTTGTAGGGGAGTAAGGGTTTTTTTGGCCATAGTTTGGCAAAAGCTGCCTTTACGGCGCTTTCGATGATTGAAAGTGGTCAGAGAGTGCAATAGTGATATTTTAAGGACGAAAAAAATTATGAGACGGAAAATTGGGCAAAAACGTCATTTTCACAAAAAAAAAATTTTGGTCTAGCATGAATTCAGGGACTTTTCTGAGTAGTTTTGGATGAAATTTCCATACAAGTCTGGGAAAAAACAGCCTAGTTTCGAAGATACGGATAAATGATATCCGCCGGAAAACCGTCCGGAAAAATTGAAAGCAGCTCTAAAAGTGCTAAGTAAGAAAAGGTTCAGATCCTTTTTTGTTCGATAGTTGGCTTCTCCGGCTGTGCATTTTGCCGTATCTTCGAAACTAGGCCGCCTTTTCCCACACTTGTAAGGAAATTTCGCTCGAAACAACTCAGAAAGGTCCCCGAATTCATGCTAGACCAAAAAATTTTTTTGGCGAAAGTTGGACATTTTTGCCCCATGTTTGCTATCAAAAATTTTTTTCGTCCTTAAAGTATCACTATTGCACTCCCCGACCACTTTCATTCATCGAAAGCGCAGTTAAGGCAGTTTTTGCCAAACTATGGCCAAAAAACCCCTTACTCCCCTACAAAACCGAAATGTTTGTAACACAGCAATAGGTCTTGGCCCGTTATGTCCGAAACCACTCTAATCCAAAATTGGCCGATTTCAGTTACTTTTGCCGTATCTTCGAAACTAGACCGCTTTTTCCCACACTTGTATGAAAATTTCGCCCAAAACAATTCAGAAAGGTCCCCGAATTCGCCCTAGACAAAAAAACCATTTTGGAAAAAAAGGACGTTTTTACTCAATTTCCCCTACTAAAATTTTTTTTGCCCTTAAAATATTACTCTTATACTCCCCGATCACTTTCAATCATCGAAAGCGCCGTAAAGGCAGCTTTTGCCAAACTATGGCCAAAAAACCCTTACTCCCCTACAAAACCGAAAATGTTGTATCACAGCAATAGGTCTTGGCCCGTTATGTCCGAAAACACTCTAATCCAAAATTGGCCGATTTCAGCTACTTTTGCCCTAAAAACTCCTTTAATATTTGAATATTTAAAATTATTATTTCTACAAAACCGAAATATTTGCATCACAGCAATAGGTCTTGGCCCGTTATGTCCGAAACCACTCTAACCCAAAATTGGCCGATTTCAGTTACTTTTGCCGTATCTTCGAAACTAGACCGCTTTTTCCCCACACTTGTATGGAAATTTCGCCCAAAACAACTCAAAAAGGTCCCCCGATTCATGCTAGATAAAAAAATTTCTTGCGAAAATTGGACATTTTTTACCAAAGTTCCCTATCAAAAATTTTTTTCGTCCTTAAAATATCACTATTGCACTCCCCGACCACTTTCAATCATCGAAAGCGCCGTAAAGGCAGTTTTTGCCAAACTATGGCCAAAAAACCCCTTACTCCCCTACAAAACCGAAATGTTTGTAACACAGCAATCGGTCTTGGCCCGTTATGTCCGAAAACACTCTAATCCAAAATTGGCCGATTTCAGCTACCTTTGCCCTAAAAACTCCTTTAATATTTGAATATTTAAAAACATAGCACTACTTAGTATAAACCTTCTATCTGCAGCAGATCATTTTATCGCTATCGTTTTATCGTTGCATGTTACGACAAAACCCTTCTATCTGCTCAAAACCTATTTTCCACAAATATTTTCAACGTGAAACCATTTCTTTCATATGTACCGCAAGTAAACGTATTCGTATCTGTGTTTAAACTTTCATCCCGTTTGAAGACGTCCGCAGCATTTAGAAAAACACAAATCATCGGTAGTGTACTCGAAATCAAAACTTTCACCCAGAAAATATACGAATAACAAATCTTATCTGCCTTTTTTCGTTCCCTAATTATCTCATTCATCAGCTAATGCATTCAATAGCTAATGCTTTCAAAACCGCAAAATGTGTACACATTCTGCAATGCAAACAACGCCTTGTTACCGAAGCACATCATATTAATGGGCAAAATCAACGCCACTCGTACAGCATTCGTTCCCGTGGAGTGTGCCTGCCAGTACAAGTGTGCCGGCAGTGTCAGTGTGTCGGCACTGTGTCAGTGTGTCGGCCCTGTGTCAGTGTGTCGGCCCTGTGTCAGTGTGTCGGCAGTGTCAGTGTGCCGGCAGTGTCAGTGTGTCGCCACTGTGCTAATGTGTCGCCACTGTGCTAATGTGTCGGCACTGTGTCAGTGTGCCGGCACTGCGCTAGTGTGTCGTCACTGTGCTAGTGTGTCGGCACTGTGTCAGTGTGCGGCACTGTGTCAGTGCTGGGAGCACAGTGCTAGCACACTTAAGTGTGGTGTGCGAAGTGTGCTAGCACAGTAAAGTGTGCTGGTTTTACCCATCACTAATATATATATATATATATATATATATATATATATATATATATATATATATATATATATATATGTATATATATATATATATATATATATATATATATATATATATATATATATATATATATATGTATATATATATATATATATATATATATATATATATATATATATATATATATATATATATATATATATATATATATATATGTATATATATATATATATATATATATATATATATATATATATATATATATATGTGTATATATATATATATATATATATATATATATATATATATATATATATATATATATATATATATATATATATATATATATATATTCGAACATTAGTAATAAAGTTGTGGAAAACCGGAATTCAAAGTTGTGGAAAACCGGACATCAAAAGTTTAATCCATCCGGGCTCTCGTTTGCAGAGCAGCAATGCAGAGCAGCAATATGATACAAAATGAAGGAAATGAAATATCTAAGTCAAATGTTGGAAATTTAAATTACAATGAAAATAATAGCAATGAAAATAATAGTTATAAAAATAAAAGAAAAATAATAATACCTTATAGTCATAAAAAAACTATAACTAATATAATCTGTGAATTGATGACGGTGATAAAGTTTTAATGAAAAACAAATGTATTATTTATGAAAGGCTAGGAATTAAACATGAATCTTTGATCTGACGTTTGAGTTGTAAGAGCGCTTGTGGTAGAGGACTAAACTGAAGCTCGTCACATAAGTCAGTTTGCGCCAAGTGTAGACTTAATATCAACGGTGATCTATCAGACCCACTAACGTTTCGAAGCAGCAGCTGAGAACCGAGGTCAGACGGCGTAGACCAACAAACAAGAAACCAAGAATTATAAAGGAAGCCTATATATATATACTGCGACTTTCATAAGGATAATCGATCACTATTCTCACAATAAGGGATGTGAAATTTAAACAAGAAAAAACGGGTGAACCTAGTTTGTTGGTATCCATACTGTATCAAACATATATTTATAGTGACGAAACTAGACTTTAGAGCAATACTCGAGAACACTACGAACTAAAGAATAACTAAAGAATAAAACAAACAAAATATTTAGGGCTCTTATTTATTCTGCTGCTATTTGGGCTGCAAAATATGTTGTTTCAAATAATTTGGCAAAAAAGGATTAAATCTGTCAGAACTGGCAAACAACTTTCCGAATTTTTTATCGCCCAATTTAGCCCATGCAGATATATCCTTTAAATAGCAAAAGCTTGCAGATATATCCTTTAAATTACCGACTACAGGCCTCATGGCTTTACGCTATATTCTTTAACCACCTTATATGGAAACTGTTTGATAACAGTATCAAATGTCCGAGGAAAACTACAATTTTCAGGTCATACTATTTAGCTTGAAATTATTTCTAAATTGAAAAAGGGTCTAAGCACTTCCAGTTTTAATTTTTGGATCCTACGTTTGTAATTGTAGTTGGTTTACATTTTTGGAGTTGCCAAAATATTAGAAGAATTTCTTCTATTAGAACATCAAATATACAATAACTGGCTTTGCATGATAGACATTTAAAATACTTACACGAATCAGGGACATTCACATGAGCTCCACAGCTTCTACAGCTTAGTAAATAATATTGGTATGATAATGAGAAAACTTCTGCAATAAATTTTATGGCAGTCGTATTTTTTTGCCGTTGATGCATCTAAATCCCGCTTATGAATCCTTCTCTGCATTTTGGACAATTGCGTTGAATGTTTTAGCGCAGACAGTGATTTCAAAAATAGACACATTTTTTAGTAACTAGCAGCACTGCAGCTTTTGATATTAGATCGATGAAATTTTCTCTGTTCAGGTCATCAATGGTTATCAGACTATTTGAATAAGCATTTGAAACTGAAAAATCAACTCATACGCTATGTTCATAGTACTTTTAGCTATGCAATATGGCTCCCAGCGCCATAATGTCAGAATCTACATAGCGCGTGGTCCTATGTAACATGGCGCAGCATTTATGGTCCCACACGCTATGTACATAGTATCCTGAGCTATGCAGCATGGCTCCCAGCGCCATAATTACATGGCGCAGAAATTATGGCCTCACACGCTGTATTACATAGTACGATGAGTCATGTAATATGGCTTCAGTTGTCAAATTGTTTGAACCTCTTTATACACGTTTTGTTTGCGGTAGTGAAGTGTCAAAATTATTATATACACTCTTCGACAAAACTTTTGGCCATCCTGAAAAAGTTTTGAAAAATCATAGGAAATGGAAGTTTTTGACCAGAATAAGCTCTAGTCTCAACATTTAGCCAATGTCGGTTTTTTAAGCTTAATGTATTGTACGTTCTAACCTAACGGGACTTTTTGCGAATTTTTCAGATTTTCAAGTTCAACAAAACTTTGGGCCAGTTAGAAGAAAACACAGGTTAATCCAAGATAGAGATATGTTTCTGTGTTTATCCACCATTATTTCTAAATACTTCTTTCGTTCTTGCTGCGAGAGTGCGAATAAGTTTTTGGATACTTTGTTGGTCCATTTTGTTCTCCTCTTCTTCAAACGCCGTTTGAAGGTCTGCAACAGAGTTGAATTGTTTCCTTTCAGAATAAATAGCTTTTAGCAATGCACCCCAGCAGTTCTAAATAATATTTAGATCTGGTGAGCGTGCTGGCCACTTCAAAACATCGATTTGTTTCGCTGCGAAGTACTCTTATACGGATTTCGCAGTATGCACAGCGGAGTTATCGTGTTCAAATGTAAAATCAGGACTTGCTATTGCTGCAACATATTTCGAGAATCGCTCATCAACTAATTTTATATAACCAGTACTTTTCATTTAGCCATTTTCAAACTTAATTAATAACACATGGCGTGAAGGACTATAATACATGGCGGTGAGGGCTATAGTACATGGCGTGGAGGACTATAGTACATGGCGTGGAGGGCTATAAGCATAGCGTCTGCTCCTATGCACTTTTCGCCATGTACTATGGCGTGTGGCGTTATATTTTATCACATCCCCGAAATCGACTATGCACATGGCGCCAGAAGTCTATAAATTATGGCGTCTGGCGCTATGTGTTTTTACAGTGGAGCATCGGCATTTCTATGTATCCCTCCTTTCCGATGCATTATTTCTCAGTCATATGATTGCAGCCTCCCGATCCACCTAGCGACTTGACCCTCGGAACTCGGTAGTGAAGGAACTATCTTAACGAGGTGTGGTTAGTTCGGAGGACAAATTTCTGCCCATTCGGGTACTTATGGAGTTGCCTTCTTGCCTCCATCATAGCCAAGAGTTCCTTTCATTCTTGGAGTGAGCTCCACAGAACCACGATAGAACTTCGTTATCAATTCGTTGAGAAACCACTGCTTCAATTTCGTTGTTAGTAGCGTCACTGACAAAAACGAACATCTTCCTTGGCTTCTGATATACTAGCGCTGATATCTCACAGAATTCATTTCGCACCGTCTGCAAGAACGTCTGACATGCTCATCCGAAGCAAACAGGCCATTTTTCTCCATCAGTTGATATAGGGATTTCGCATTTCTGGCAAAGGCCTTGACGAATCCAATCTAAACAATCGCTAACCCAAGAAACCTTCGTAGCGGGTGTTTTTTTTTATTTAGTAAGAGCCAATCCTTGATAATTTTTATCTTTTCAAAATTTTTATCTTTACAAATACGATATGTCCCAGTTATTTTACTTCAGCTTCACAAAGGGAGCATTCTTTTTGTGCTTTAGTTCCAAATTTGCCAATCAAGAATATTTGAGAATACTAACGCGTCCATTATGTCGTCCATTCGCAAAAGCCAGAAGCTTTCTTTCTTCATGGCATCATTGAGTTGTCTATAGTAAAAACAAAAGTGCGTGGTTTTATCCTTTTTCGTTGAACGCCCACGGACTGGCAGATGATTTGAAGTTTTTCTGTACAATAAATCATTTCCTGGCTTTGCTGAAGGCAGGCGTCTTGTTGCTTCGCCGATGGGCTTGACCTCTATGATGTAAGTTGACATGCTTGTTCTGCCTATCTGTCGAAAAGATGTCGCTACTTGAATAGCTCTGGAACTAACTGACTTGGTTCCAATATTGATGACACTAACCTACGAATTCTATCCATTTCCCGTTTTTTTCCGAATGTTGATCATTTTCCACTTTCAAACATGTTGCAGTGGAAACAAGGTGGAATCTCCCAATAAAATCTCCTGTTTCAACGCTTGGCTACTTCTCCTAGAAACGGTGGCAATCTTTTTAGTTAGTTGGACAGTGGCTACAAAATATAGCATTGGCATTCCCATGTATTCTTCCTTGATTGGTACATATTTAACCTTATTAGATTAGACCTAACTTAAAGCTGTGGTTAGATTACGCAGTGCCGGTGTTTTTGATCACTCATCTGTACGACCGTCTAATTTAACGCACCTACAACCGAATAACAAGCATATTTGATAGATCTCTGCGGAGCTTTT
The DNA here is from genome assembly GCA_963978885.1 of Nemotelus pantherinus. Lineage (NCBI taxonomy): Eukaryota > Metazoa > Arthropoda > Insecta > Diptera > Stratiomyidae > Nemotelus > Nemotelus pantherinus. Next base: position 61,446,387 of record OZ022263.1, read on the forward strand.
ACCAGTTAGGCCAGTCATATATGTGGGTCATAATTCACTTTGTCCCAGATTTAACTCAGGTACTTATTGAGAGCTATGTGAACTCAAAACATGGTACGCGGTGCCTTATCCGAACGTGTATACGAACCATGCACCTAAGATACTAGTAGCCACTGCTCTACCCACACAAGCTAATAAACGAGTAGAATATTGCAGAAATATGCAACAAACAAGTATTACCTCTGATGATTTTAGTCTATTGAAACCGATCTGTGCGTTTTTGGACTCCTTTTGGGGAAGCTTGTCATCAATAATTTTGAAATAAAACGATGTTGCTCAGTTGTCGAAATGGCAACGAACTCTGCACCTTATTTTCAATTTCATTAAATTACCTTCAACATAATGTAATATCAGTTACCTAGTTGAACAATCTTTTCATTTCACCCTTCATATTTTTGCGGGATGCGTAGAACATAAAAGGTAACATTTTGTCAGAAAAGTTCAGTCCCACATTTTAATATTTTTAATACATTTCTAATTTTACAATGCCTGCTTGTTGTTTTTTGGTAGCTGTGTTTTATTTGCATTTGCTTATTCCTCAGCATTTGCTTATTCCAATACATGTACGCTATAATATGAAGAATAAGTTTCCAACTGACCAAATTCAGACTAAAAGCAACGGGAAAAATCTGTTTAGACAAACAGCTACAATTCAAAAGTATTTGGTTAACAATATTTTTTATGGTTTTCGTTTGTATTCGATTTCAGAATGTCCAAATATAGCGGAGAGTTTTTCCCAATATCAGTTTTTAGTGCCCTTCAATTGCTAGACTAAGTATATATCCTACATAGAGGGCATTTCACGTGAAGCGGACAACGAAAAAAAGTCAAGGCTCTGGATTTCGTTCATATGGTGCATAATGGTACTGAACGTGGATACGCAATTTTTTTTTTGTCTTTGAGGTTTAGTTGTCGAGCTATGGACTTCTGAATAATTGTCGAAATTGATGAAAGGTTTTTTGGAAGCCGATTATGAGATTCGAAAAAAAAAATCTGAAAAACAGTATAGAAAATTAACTGTTCTTTTTAATTTTGAAATAAGATTTGAAAAACAATTTGTTTTCCTATGTAAAACAGGAAGTAATCACTTCTACTCGTTATTTGAATAACTTGGAACAGGTTAATTTTGTTTATTTTTGTATCGAAACAAAGCTTAAAGTGTTTTTATTTTACGATCGAAGTTTTAGAATGGGATAGCCAGTAGTTGAGGAGGTATATGAATTTCAATACATAAAAGTCGTATGAAGCGTGGTACCGAGAGAAAACCAAACATTTGTAGTAAAACTATTATATATCACTTATATCACTTACATATAGAAGATAAAATATTAAAAATTGCTAACGATAATTTACTTAATGAATACAAAAATACTTGTTTATGGAAAAATGAATTTGTTTCACAATTTTTACAATTTTAGTCTCATTTCTTAAACTACTATGAGCATCAAAAGTGAGTGCCCACCTTCCAAATTAGTTTTTGAGCTTCAATAAAAAACAAAATACCGACTGAAAAATATTTCTGATTGAAGAATATTAAACCTTTATTCATTTAAAATAATACACTAAAAAATCAGTTCCATATACAATATTCCCTAACAAAAAACTTGTAGAACAACAAAAACAAAAAGTCAATGAAATACGAGTCACAAGAAAATGCAGATTCATATAATAAAAATGCATATAATAATTTTAAGAAAAACTAGTATTTGGTTTGGCCGCCTTTTGCCTTTAAGGGGGTATTCTGGTCCAGAAATTTGATCAAATCGATTTTGTTTGTTTGCATATTTTCAAAGTTTAGACCTTTAAGAATAAGCTTTTAAAAGGATTTTCGGGAATTTGAATTATTTTTGGAGTTACAGTTATTTTTGTGACACGCACACTAGCTGCCCGAAACGAGACTCCAAAGTTTAAACGCGTTTTTCTCGGAACTACTTTTCTCGATACGGTTGACATGATATCTCTAGTTGTAAGGAACCGATTTACGTGGAATTTTGCACAAACCCTTTTAATACTATTAGTTATCGTCTGACGTGGGGATTTTTCAAATTTTTTTTCTCTACTATTTATTAAAAATTACCAAAAGTGAAAAAATGAGGCAAAAAAACGGCTTTTTTGTTTATATGGACGCCATTTTGTGAAAAAAAAAAGTTTTTTCAAGTCGCCTACGTCAGACGAATTCTACATTCTTCTTTTTACAGAATTCACCAAAAATTTATGTTTCAGACCACCAAGAAGGTTGGAATCATGTCAACCTTGAGACAAGTTTTTTTTTTGAACCTTCACTTCGCCGGCCTGTATCTACAACAATTTTTATTTTTTTTTATTTTTTGAATACATTTTTGTACTTTCAAAATGTTAATAACAGACTGGTAAAAAAATATATACCAAAAATGTTAATGGTTTTTGTTTTATTGCGTCCGTAAAATCACCTCAAAATCGAGCCTATAGACCAGTCTTCTAGGCATGGATTCTACTAATTTTCTGGTAAATTTTGCTGGTATATTATCCCATTCTTGCTTAAGAGCATTTTTCAAACTTTCCTTGCTTGTGATTCGACGTTGCCGAATTTTCCTGTCTAAATAATTCCATAAATGCTCAATGGGGTTGAGGTCTGGGGACTGGGGGGATGATCCAATACCTTGGGAGTTCTATAAAGCAACTACAACCTTACTAAATAGGAAGTGTGCTTAGGATCGTTATCTTTTTGGAAGATCCACGTCCTAGGCAATTCCAATTTTGAAACAATGTCAGCCATATTTCGCTGCAAAATATGGAGATAGCCTTGGTTATCTATTGTACTATCAATAAATTCAAGATTTCTAACTCCCGATGCTGCCATACACCCCCAAACCATAACAGATCCTCCGCCATGCTTCACTGTGCCGGAAACATTTTTTTCATGGAACTCAGTATTTTCAGTTCGCCAAATTTTTATATTTGTATGCCCGCCAAATATTTAAAATTTACTCTCAGAGAATAAAACGTTTTTCCAAAAATAATAAGTACTGTTTTTATATTTTTTAGCATAATTTTTGTTTTTTTCTTATTCGCTTTAGAAATAAACGGCTTCCTTCGTTGTGCTCTGCCATGTACCCCATGTTCATTCAATATTCTTCGAACGGTGGAGGCTGAAACGGATTGATTGTGTGTCGCGGAATAATTTTCAGCTATTTTTGCTGCACTTGAACATGGATCACCCTTAACTTCTTTCACTATATTTCTTATTTCTTTTCTATTTAATTTCCCTGGCCGTCCAGATCTTTTAAAATTGCCCAATATTTTGAATTTATTGTCTTTGTCAATAATTTCTTTAACTGCACTGTGTGGTATTTTTACCATTTTTCCAATTTCCTGTAAACTTTTAGCTTCACAATGCAAATTCACTATAATTTTTCGTGTTTCTAGCTCAGTTTCTTTCCTCACTTTCACACCTTTCTTCTAGCTCGTTTTAAATCAAACTAACTCCTTCAAAAATGACTTTACCAAGAATTTTTGCGATTGCTGTTTCCTAGAAATTAAATCGAAGTTGTACAGTTGTTTACAGCTAGAATCTAGCAACGTTTGAACAAGTGCGCACTTACTTTTGATTCATATTTCATTGACTTTTTGTTTTTGTTCCTCTGTAAATTTTTAGTTATTTAATACATGGAATTGATTTTTTTGTATAAAGTTTTTAACAAATAAAGGTTTGATATTACTGAGTCAAAAATATTTTTCAATCGGTAGGTTTTTTTAGTGAAGCTCAAAAACAAATTTAAAAGGTGTGCACTCACTTTTGACGCTCACAGTAGTTCTTTTTTTTAATCACTGGAGGTGTTTTTACGATCAGTTTTTTCCTCAAGCTTCGAAATAGTTGCTTTTCAGTTTAAATTCTTGAAATTTTTCTTGTCTTTAACCTTCCGATTAAATTTCAAATCAAATCGATTGAAACATCCATAGTCGCACGGAGACAATACTCGTACACATAATTAAGACTATTTAACTTATCAACGAAATTATTATTCACTGCAAGCGTTGAACAATAACTTTAAAAATAACGGAAAATTCGATATGGCTTGGCGTCATATATATTATATAGGTGTCAAATATTTTAATTAGGTTTTTATGAGAAAATCAAACCTTTTCCAAATAAGAGATGAAGCTACCAATCACATTTCGTTGTCAATGTTTGTTATTTTTGAGCCAGCTAGCTGTACCAAGCAAGCTCTCGGTACAACGCTTCATACAACTTTTATGTACTGAAATTCAACTACCTCTTAAACTACTGGCCATTCCATTCTAAAACTTTTATCACAAAATAAAAACACGTTAAGCTTTGTTTCGATACATAAATAAACAAAATAAACATGGTCCAAATTACTCAAATAACGAGTTGAAGTGTTTACATCCGGTTTTACATTGGAAATAAAATTTGTTTTTCAAATGTTATTTCAAAATTAAAAAGAACAGTTAATTTTCTATACAAATCATTATGTTTAATGTTTTTCAGATTATTTTTCGAATCTCATAGTCGGCTTCCAAAAAAACATTTCATCAATTTCGTCAATTATTCAGAAGTCCATAGCTCGACAACTAAACCTCATAGAGAAAAAAAAATTGCGTATCCACGTTCATATCCTCTAGAAGTACCATTATGCACAATACGAACGAAATCCAGAGCCTCGACTTTTTTTCGTTGTCCGCTTCACGTGAAATGCCCCATAGGTTTCATGTGATGAGTCCGACAGGTATGTCAGAAAATTTACTCAATTTCTGGGATAAACTTTCACCAGATGCATAAATAATAATGTTTGCTAGAGCGCTAAAACTATGTGAAACTTTTTTAAATAATTTCCTACAATTTTACTATTACTAGCGATTGGGAAAATTCCAAACTTAACATCACCTCCACTCCATCTGTTATCGCAACCACTCCTAAACTTTTTTTACCAAATAAGCATCTCATTCAAAAACAAGCTAGCCAAGCATCTCACTCAAGCATTTTCAAAGTAAATAACGTTCATCGCTGTTTTGATGACCTTTTTAACTCTCCTAGCTATTCACCGATTCTGAAGTCGAGTTGGTGACATGTTGTGTCTGACTTTAGCTAGTATCATCACAACGACCACGTCGGATATGACTTTTTCCTGCCAGTCTACCTATGCAAGAACTTAGCCTGTAGTCAGAACCTATCTAAATTCAAGTATTTAACAAATGACAATAAAACAATTTTGTAGCTCCATCCGCAAAATGCTCTGTCACTTTGCCCAGCTTCGAGTGCTTGATGCTCCGTGGCGACGGTTATCTATTTGCCGACCGAAAATTATTACTGCCGAGATGAAAAAGTTTTGCAATAAATAATCAACTTCCAGCGTTTGCCACTCGTCGTCATCCTCACCGTTACCGACGCCAAAGTTAACTTGCAGAGCCACCGGGAATATACTGAAGCAGCAGTTGATATGGCTATGAAGAGAAAAAGTTACTAGCTGGTGCAAAGTTACTAATTCGTATTACGAAAGAAAAACAAGCAGAGTGCATGCTAATGTTATCGCTGGTTATGTGAAATGGTGGAGGTCCCTATCAGCTAAAGTTTTTAATTATTTTTCTAAAATTCCGTATTTTGCAGCTATCTTTCGACTTGACTATTTTTTATGCCTCGCGAATTTCATATTGGTACCAAGCGGCAAACATTGAACTCAGCCATGGCCATTCTTCGACTACTAATTCGCTCCTACGAAACCGAACGTTCTATCGCTACCACCGCCTACCTTGCAGACTAACTTGCGTATCTGCAGGCGCTTTTAGACTGTTAGTGCGCCCGACGTGGGGGTGGTGATAACGAACTTTTTGTTCGAATTGAATAACGACATTGTCATTGCTGATTTAACGACCTGATGCAAATGAGACGTTTGTTCTTTGTTCGAACGAAGGCTGAGTACGTATTATTGCGCTCTTTACACTTGTAATGCGATAGCTTCGGGCTCGTTAATGAAAATTTGGCATTGCCGACAAGTATCCAATCGTTTGAAGTGAGAAGCTTACGATTCGAATTAGAAGTGTCGTTGGCATCAAGGTGCTCTTTCAACCCGATGATTGTAGTTTGGATTCAGGAGCTCAATAATTTCAATGGTGTTGTTTGACCATTATAGGATGTGTCTAGACATGAATGATTAATATTTTAGCAAACAAGGATTTATTTGTTCATATTTTTAAAAAATTGAGCGAGTTAGGAATTTGTATTGAAAAATTCGCCATTCCTTGAAATAGAGGTTCGCATATTCTTTTAGCATCCAGTTTATTTTACTAGATGCTACAGTTGCTATTGTTGCTACAATTTACGTGATTCAAAACAAGCTTTACGCCATTCACATATCAATTTCATTCAGCGTTATTCAAAACAGTAACTGCTGCCACACTGTCTACTACAAACACATCCTTCAGGGTCAAAAGCTCTCAAACAAAAATTCGAAATCAATTCACATCGCAAGTGTCAGCAATTAATATTTATTGATGCATTCATTTTTCCCGTTAATTTCACATCGTCGCCACATATAATAAACATTTCGTTTAAATTAATTATCAGCGACAGTGATCCGTGCTAACAGATAACTTCAATCAATGCCGCGTGCTTAAAGTGTGAATGGAAATCGAGTTTCGCTACTATCACTGCTACTTAAGTTAGTCGATGGGATGCACTTTATACCAGCGAGAAAAACGGTATGGTCTGGACAAGTAAAACAACCTAACGAAATTTGGTAAAGGTGTAGTTTTAGGGTCCATCCGCGGAGGGGGTGGGGGGTTACTTTGTTTGATTCAGGGGAGTGTTCATATAACATCCCCATAAAATTTTGGCGGCGGTCACCCCCTGAGAAAAAGTTACAGCCCCCTAAAGTACGCGTATTTGAAGGAAAAAGGAGTTAAATGAAATGGGGTGGGAGACCCGGAGGGGGTGGGGGGCTATTTCGCTTGATTTAGTAGGGTGTTCATATAACATCCCCATAAAAAAATTTCGGTGGCCACCCCCTGAGACAAATTTACAGCCCCCTAAAGTACGCGTATTTTCAACTTTTATCAAAATATAATCGTGGTCGTCTAGTACCTGGCCAGTGGGTGGTATCGATCGGGAGTCAAAGGAAGTATTTATCGAGCCTGTAGAATCCCGTGATACTGCCACACTTTTGGATGTAATAAGACGACGCGTTGTCAACGGTACGACCATCTACTCAGATTGTTGGAAGTCGTATGAGTGCTTGGAAGATGAGGGATTTCAGCATTTAACTGTCAACCATTCAGTTAACTTTGTAGATCCTGAAACTGGTGCACACACTCAAAATATTGAGCGTGTGTGGAGGGATCTACGGCACAGCATCCCTCATTTCGGGAGAACAAAGCGCCATTGGCCTTTATACATCGCTGAGTATCTTTTCAAGCGGAAATTTGATTTCGAAGAACGCATCGAGCAGTTCTTTTCCGTAATCAAAGACATGTTTCCAATCGCTGAAGATGATTTTGTAAACGATTCTTCCTCGGTCGATTCACCATAATCGTCGCCAGATGCTAAATTTTAGGGTGTGCGAATTGTAATGTTGCATACTTTATTGTAAATTATATTTAAATATTAAATAAATTCCTTTCTTTATAGCAGTCGTTATGAGTTTTAAGTTTTTAATTATAATAGCAGTATAATGTGCAAAAAAGTTGAAAATGCGCGTACTTTAGGGGGCTGTAATTTTTTCTCAGGGGGTGGCCGCCGAAATTTTTTTATGGGGATGTTATATGAACACCCTCCTAAATCAAGCAAACTAGCCAACCACCCCCTTCAGGTCTCCCATCCCATTTCATTTAGCTCCTTTTTCCCTCAAATACGCGTACTTTAGGGGGCTGTAACTTTTTCTCAGGGGGTGACCGCCGCCAAAATTTTATGGGGATGTTATATGAACACCCCCCTGAATCAAACAAAGTAACCCCCCACCCCCTCCGCGGATGGACCCTAAAACTACACCTTTACCCGAAATTTGAACGAAAAACGATTATTTTTGTAATGATGAATATCAAATGCTTTGATAATTCATGCTCTTCAATTTATTTTCGAGCTCCTTTTCTACCGCTTTGTCCTCACTACCAACAAAAATTGAAAAATACAATTTCTTTCCTGCTGGGTCTGTCCATTTACAGCTCATGCAAGTGCGAACACTGAAATACATAAGCTATCGGCTTTAGTGTAGATTCTCCTCGAGGAAAAAAACATGCGAACTGAAATTACTCACACTCGAAAGATGAGATAATGATGATGTGACTACTGAATGTGAAAATTGCAGATGATGATGATATAATAATTAAATAGCAAGCAAAGTAATAAGTAATGGTGTCGATGCTGAAGTTGACCTCGTTATTGTGTGATAAATGTGACAAACAGTAGAGCGAAAATTTCCATTGGTTGAATCGCGATTAGACAAACTGTTAAGATGAAGGTGATTCGATTTGGTCATTCCTTGCTTCTTAGCGGTTTTAGATTAGTGGTGTTACGGAACAGCATTGCCGCCACCACGCGCACACACAGCGACAGATATTGCGAATGCAATGCTGCATTCGATAGTCAAGTGCATTGCATGGCCATCCAAAACAGGCTATGTATATGCGTTTGATTTTCGAATGTTGCATTGCATTGCATTAGGGGTCACTGGCCTGATCGCAGTTGATTTGCAACGAAACTTGAATCAGCTGCGTTATCGGGCCAATGAAACTGATCATGTGGGTTGTTGGCTGTGTGTGCTGTGCAACAGGTGGATAGCTGATAACGGCTGGTCAGCAACGGGACGTGGCGGATCGCTGTGAAATCGAGAGGAGAAGCTGGCTGATGGGCATTGAGGTTGTGGACAGAAAAAAGTTGAATTTTGGCGCTGAACCGAGAAGGTTGTTTTTGGAGATTGTCGAGCGACGGAGTTTTTTTGATTTTGGCTTGGACACTGGATCGTGGAAAGTTTGGATTTAGCGCTGCACCGAGAAGTTTCTTACGGGTGGCTGATATCTTGGAGAGTCTCGTTTTGACTATTTGGAAGGAGGTGGAAAACTGGAAATAAAAAGTGTGATCGTCTGGAGAATCGAGATTGACGGCGGCGTAAAAACTGTCCGCCTGAGTCGATTGTTAACTTGATGCAGTTGCTACCGGAAAGTTTCCAGAAGGGGGATTTGAAGAAGGCTTGCTGGTGGGTGATGTGTAAGGCGATTTCAAGCCAGACCGGGAAATTGGTGCGATTAAAAAAAATTCTTGCCGTGATCAAAAGGAATGCTTGATTGTTTTGCGGAGTGTCGAGTAACTGATATTATCTGTGATGAATAAATTTGACATTACGCGATTTCAAAGAAGTATCTGCGGAGTATACCGTTCAACATACAAAAAGTGCATAGTTCTGTTGCGGGATTGATTGATGCCGTTGTGATATCTAGTATATTAAATTACAGTACATGACATTGTTGCTGAATGGTTTAATCATTAAGTGGCCCATAGATTACCCATAGATGATGTAATTTATATTTATATTCCATTGCTTTTCCTCATTAATATGAAACTATTTTCAAAATATCACACGTTTTGGTTAATTAATGTGCATTAAGTGAATTTCGCTGATAAATTTGAATTGTTGTTGATAGCAAATACAGTTTCCAGCGGATCCCAGAGACCGGTCGACCGTCGTTCAGGAATCCGGTGAGTGATTTTAGTGTTTTTTTCTTATTACTGTTTTCACTTATTAAATTTGAAACCATACATTTTAATTTGAATTGTTCTTAGTATTAGTTGGAATTTTTTTTTTTTTAATTTATCAAATTTTAAAATTTTGTTTTTTATCATTAGTTAAGTGTATATATATTTATTTGAATTTTTAAATTATAATAATATATTTATTTTACTGTTCTCGTTAAAATATGTATTTTTCATTTTTCTTTCTAAACGACCATTAAAGCTATGGATATGTAAATTCCTTGTATAGGTTCAGTGAGGCCATGAATGGCAGATGGGCTCCCTTCTTCTCATCCTATTAGTTTGCGTGTTGGTCTTCGTCTGAGATGCGTGACTCAGCTAGGGCTTGGCCTGCCCCTCAATAACCCACGACACCGGTGACTAGCCGGCACCTTAAAGTCACGCGAGGGTAGCAGGTCAGGCTACAATTTTCTGTTGTGGTGGCGGCTGTTCACAGCTGTCCCGCAACAGTGGTTAGAAAATTGTACTGGTTGAAAGTGAGATAATCTCGATCTTCATCGACCTCCATCAGCATCTTTGATGGAGAATTCAAGAGGTGCTTTTCAATGCAAATCGGTAAAGTGATTTTTTAAAGAGCAACATAACTTTATGTTGTATAATAGCAGTCTGAATTGAATTTGAACGAGTAATATTCAGTTATTGTAAAGAAACACGCATGCAATTTTCGTTTCAAGAATGTCGTGAGCAACTTTTTGGATATTGTAAAAGTTGAAGTTATTTGCGTACCAAAGCACATGAGCACAGCTTTCAGTAATTTTTCCGTGTCAGAAGTTTTATCAACAGCTCAAGTTGTTTGCGCTTAGAGCATGTAGCTCATCCATTAACTGGATTTTTCGATATTTTGTTAAGATATAAGAAGCGGCTTTCGCGCGCTTCCGACTCAAGACACGGTCTCGTGGTTCTAGTTCCGAACTTTACAGCGGTGTTGGCAGACATTTTTTCCTATCGTAATTCAAATAATGAACGAAGAAACTCTTACGATCGACGCTAAATCAACAAGTGAAACAAATAAAACCGATCGCCTCAAGCTGTGGTAGCGACGCAGTGGAATCTGCTTCGTGGGCGACTTTTTGTTAATACGACCAACTCTGTCTCGTTAAAAGCCTCGCAAACCTCAGAGTACGCTTTCCCTTTCGTTGGTATTAAGTTGATGGTATAGATTCAATTGAGAAGGTGTTGGATAAGCACGAACGCAGCTCTGAGCACATGTTCCCAGAAAGGATTGTACCGACCTTTGCATGGTCTTCCTGATTGTACAGACAACTTTAGTAGAGCAAAATTCCGTTTTTTTTTTGTTTTAGTTAGAGTGGGGATACTTTTGAGCTAAAGAAAAAACTGTCGACCTAAACTCCAAACCTAAAATTCATCATACCTTTTGATGCCAGGGTCGTGGACGAACACACAATTGCCGTCGAGTGCAGCTTAAGCTCTGGGAAGTGGAGTTAAGGCGAATGAGCTAGCTTCACGAACTATCAACTATATAGCTGTAAAATCTACTGAGGGTTTTGGAGATATGACCAAGCTTGGCCTGCGGAAATCCCAGAAGCCCGCTGGTAGCCAAAGTGACGAGAAAGTTACGACGACTCAGCCAACCTGACCGTCAACTAGTGCTATTTCCAGTGCCGCTCCTTCTTCAGGCACTCAACATTATCCGCCACCTTAAAAACTATGAAGAAGCTAAAAAAAACCATCCCCTTCAAACGTATTATCCGAAAAGGACAAAAATCTTTTCATTCGGTAGGACAGGACCTGTTCCTTCGTAGCCTAGCAGCCTCTGCTGAGAAACGAAAGAGGGCAGCTGAGCAAAATGGTCTAAGTAGGCAAACATCACAAAAAGCCGAATTTGATGGCAAATGTTCAAAAGTTAAGCCGGGTTTTCAATGAAATAGCCAAGTAGAGCCTTATCTCGACTGTGATTGATCCCAACAGAGCAGATGAAATCAACTTTGCAGATAAGGCAAACTTTATTTAGAGTATGCTTCAAATTGCAGAAATGACGCAAGATAATTTTAAAAAGTCTCGGTCGATCTACACAAATCTCTAAACCCGGGGAGCTTTGCCCAGGCGCCAAACTGAAGAGTGAAATCCACAAACGGACCAGATGCATGGCACGGATTCGTGACTTCCATACTGATATAGAAGAATTTCTTGAGATCGTCATGTTTTTCAACCCTGATCTTCTGTGACCCTGTTGGTGACCATGTTGAAAATCCACAGGAGGCAACCTTTTACTTAATGAGAAAAGCAATCCCACGACAACCCTCGTACGGGTCTAGGGGTTGAAGCTGGTAGAGAGCTTCATTACAACTTTTTTAATCATTGTGGATACGAGTGTGGAGTGATTAGTTCCACGACTCACTTTAACTCTGATTTAAATCAGGTACCTAATTAGAGCTAGGTGAACTCAAAGCTTGGTGCGCGGATCCTCGTCCGAACCTGGATTCGAACCAGGGACCACACACGCAAGAAGCCAGTGCTCTACCCACTAGGCTACTCAAGCTCTCTTAATGAGAAGGTAGTACCGTTTTTAGAGACCCAGAAGGATATCATTATGAACAGGGTCGAGAAATTGTATATTTATATTGTAGGAGAAACAAGACTAAGGGTTCTGAATCGATGGATCTTGAATCCCCCAAACATAACGCGAAGTAGGAGGCGCCGGCAGTAGAGCGCTTATCCGGCAAGGCTTCCTATCATTCTTTCTGGGGGTGAATCTCAACGAGAATCAGTTGCGGGGTCACTCTCGACTGATCGGGGCAGTGTAGGGACTAGCTCCGATTTTGACGCGTGCCTAGATCTCATGAATCTGGAAATATGTCTAGCATCTAAGGTTGTCGTCGATTTGATCCCGATTGGTAATGGTTAGGATACTTCATATTATTCGACAATTCGACAATTTCAAAGCAGGAACAACTGACCTGATTATCCACCTTTCAAAGATTCAGGAGGAGTTAATATTAATCCAGGAACCAGGGGTTAGGAATAACCGGGTAGATATCTACCAAGAATAGCATTAATGTCCTTGTTCTTCACAATTTCTGTGGCTACTGTTGTGTAAATCGATCGGAGGATATTGAACGGCTTTTGTCGCAATATTTTACTGGTTTTTTACAAAGACCGTTCACATTGGAGAAAAAACATCGATTTCCACTTTATTCCCGTCCAGACCTCCTCACTTCGTAGGGCTATGCGATACAGCCAAGTATATCCTTCAAAGCAAGAATTGGCCTACTGTCATGACTGGTATCGCAGTCATTTAAATTCAAGACCAATAAATCTATTCTCATCCGACTCCATTGATTTGTCCACCCTGACACCTGATGAATTTTATATCGGGGAGCATATTAACAAGCAAAACTAATTCGATTTCATGAAAAGGAGGCTTATTACAAAGATATAAGCTTGCTAATCGCATAAAGATCGCGTTTTGGAACTACTGGACGAAGGAATGCTTGAGTGAACTTCAGTATCGGTGCAAGTGGAAGTAGCAAAGTGACAGTATTAAATCAGAAAACTATGGTCTTAGTTAAGGAGGATCCACCATTGTTCAAATGACCCTAAGGAAGAAAACTCAAAACCATTTAAGAATAAAACAGTTTTGCTCGTGTCGCACGCGTCCGAACAACTCCTGGAGTGTTCAGAAGACCAATTCACAATCTGTCTCCACTTCATATAGAAAATCATTTCTCATGCACTACCAACTCTTTATCAAGAGAGAACCTGACAATTGTTTTTCTAGTTACATGAAACTTGGACCCTGACGCATATCCTTAATGCGACACCTTCAAGGATATAATGAAGCACCCAATGGAACAGTGCACTTTTAATTTTATATCTTGAGTACTTGGATCGATGGGGACTTTTGACATTTTGTTCAACACGCCAGTACCAAGGTTCACACCAAAATTCAGCTTTCCCCTAATTTTTCCGAAGTTTCGCCTTTTTTATGTCGCATTTCACTGGACTACATGGAGAGGGTATCAGATAGTCAAATGGACTTTCTAAGGTCTTAAGCTCAACACCGAAAACAATAAAATGCATTTAGGGCCCCAAAGTTAGCTACAGTAATTCAAGGACCGATTCACTGACACTGGTCTCACCATGGCCTTACATTTCCCCGAGGATCATAGTCCCCCCAACATATGCGGCGCGCCCAATGGAGCGCATCATCCACTTTTTGCTGCCTTTAAGGGCATAGAGCTCTCAATTGACTCCCGATAGCCATAAACTCGCTCGAGCTGCCCAAATCTTCCAGCCCTGATGGCGTTCTTCCAGCTGATATATAGTAGCCTGTGACGCTACCACAGTTGAAGGGATTGTATAATACGTGCTTGTGATTCTCATATGTTCCCGTCAGTTGACTGACGAGAAACAAGAATTATGCTTATCCCTTATCCCCGTCCGATATGTCTTATCTCTGCTTTGCGAAAGATTCCCGAAAGGAACATTAAATGTATAATACTTCTAACTAGAGCAACCAGGAAACGAGTCGAGTATGGTCGCTAAGATGTATTCAAATATTCCATAGTACAGTAGGCTAAACAAATTTATTGTAATCTATCTTTACAAAGACCGTTATTTGTCTACATGTTTCCATTTTAAAGTGCCACATCCATCAGCCAAAAATAATAATCAATAACTATCGGGAAAAACCATTCACATGATATCCATATTCAATAGACAACAAAACCTATTCGTTTCGTCAGACAGACTAAACGTTTTTCCTGAAATATGAATATGCACAACTACTAGTTAGTGCTGATAGCCCTGAATAAATATTTTCATTTTTATTAACCAAAAAAAACTGCTGCCTCATCGTGTCCTCCGTTCAATGTTGGATACGATGCTACGGATATCAGCTCCCCAGGTCGCCGCACGTTAGATCTACGAGTGTTATGTTGTTATCATGCACACTGACAACACAAAATCATCTTCACTAAGCTAATGTTTGCAGTAAACAATTTTATCGCATGCCAGGCTTTTGTTTTAGTAGCTAATATTTTTATAGCGACTATTCAAGCAAAATTGCAGCTTTTTAATTAATTAAGACATAAATAGAAATGTATGTATGGTACACATGTCTAGTGTTGGTCGAGCAAATATTTGATGGTTGGCTTTTTTGACATAGACACATCTGCAAATTCGTATGTATCAGTAGGTGTCTTACTTCAATTCGGAATATATGGAGGAAGAAGTCTATAAATTTTATTGAATCATGGGACGATGGGGAAGGTTTGAAGAACGAGAGTATTCGGCAAAAGTTTTATTAATATGCGGTTGTATTTAATTTTTGATTGGGATTTTAGCGAATTTCATCCGTTGGAGTCGAGCTTAAATATAACTTAAAACTGCTAGAGCTCTATTTTTAGCGTGTAGAGGAGCGCAGCAAGACATTTTAATTTAAATTTTCTGTCGATACCGATTCTGGCGAAAAATCCAACATTTCATTGATTTTTCATTAAACAAAGAGAAAAATACCTACTGGAATCATGCTAAACACTTACATATCAAATGAAAATTCTTCGAATTGCCTCAAATATACAATACATCATCTTGCGTTCCAATCGACTATGTATTCATTTTGCCATTCACGCCATCTCACCAATATTTCGCAAACGGAATTTTGTTGTGGCGGATTATTATTTATTATTAATACTTGATACTCCAGATAGAAACCATTTATTAT
This sequence comes from Nemotelus pantherinus, assembly GCA_963978885.1. Lineage (NCBI taxonomy): Eukaryota > Metazoa > Arthropoda > Insecta > Diptera > Stratiomyidae > Nemotelus > Nemotelus pantherinus. The sequence continues at coordinate 61,461,851 of OZ022263.1, forward strand.
TAATACGTTCGATCTAGATAGAAACCATTCCAACATATTGCTCAATACGAGACTCGCTACCAGTATACATAAAACAGTATTTGGTTTCGGAAGCACTAATAAAAGCGACTACTTGTCGACGTTTTATTCAAACAATAAGTCTATATTGGCAATTTCAATTGAAAATTCATATGATAAGCAGAACGATTCACGTGTCATGCCATATGATTTTTAATTTCAAATGGAAGATCAAAGTGATCTGAATAAAGAATGAATTTAGAAGCTCAAACCAAAATCAAGTCTTTGAGCACAAATAGCATGAGTGTAGGTACTTGATCTAGTATTTCGGATGTAGATAGGAGATAAATTTAATTTATATTTACCAAAAAAACTAAGATTTTAGATTTTTAAGGTACGTAATTTTTAAAGGAGTAGGTATATTTATTTTATCAACTATTCCTACCTTTACAGTATGCATTGCACCGAGTCTCTTACCTGCAATTAAATAAATAAAGAAAAATATTAGAATGAAATTGAGTAAATATTCATGCTTATTTATTGATTTATGTGTACGTACTTAATTTACTATTGCTACTTTTTCATTATATTCCACTTATCATGCGAAATATTTTTTTTTTGCTTGTCCACTTTGTATTGCTGAATTTTCATTATATTCATATAATATATACATATTTTTCTTCAATTATTTTCTTGGTATACATATATGTTTATTTTCCATTTTGTAATTGGATTGCTGGACTCGATTTCTGGACTCGACTGCTAGGCAGTGGCGGCTCGTCAGGGCGGGCCCGGCCCGCCTGGCCCACCCTGACGAGCCGCCACTGAGTTAAAGTAAAGTAGATATTTCTTGTTGGTATCCGCGTATACCTTATAATAGTGTTTTTGTGTCGAGCCGCCACTGCTGCTAGGTGCGATGTTGGTTAGAAGAAACAAGAAGGTGGTTCGAATTAACCAAATCAACATTGCGAACCTGCTCAAGACGTGCTATTACTTTCTGTGTGAGAGAGAGATGCCCAACTTACACACATAAGAGAACCCTACAACAAAGCTGGACCCAGGTTTGCGACAAAACTGAAAAAGAGACAATAGGCCTGTTTTTTTGCCTCTCTATCCAGCAAAGAACAGAGTATACGTATTGGAAACAACAACACTCCTGTACCAGTGAATTCACTAGCAGTGCTGCCGCTTCAGAGCTTTCATATCGTATCCAAATTCTACAAAATTAGTAAGAAAAACGTATCCATCGTATCCACAATTTTAGCAATACGTATCAAATTGATACCTTGGTATAATAGCTCTGCATGTCTCTGTACAGCCATTTTTGTCGGAAATATAAAATGTCATTTTCGACATTTAACATAAATCGGCGATTCATGCCACAGCATAAGGAAGGAAGGCCCTTTTCATTGTAAATGAAGAATCACTGCCGGTTTTAGATGCCCTGTAAGGGCGTTATCAGATACGGAGTCGAGAAATTGGCTCTACGGATCTGGTGAAGGGACAGGCCAACGATCCGATAAGTTTAAAGCCTGACTTAAAATAGGTGGCTCAAATGACCGAGAAACTACTTGAAGAGGGGACTGTCGCCTGTCTGAGGGCAACGTTTGAGGAAGAATCGGGTGCAGAATCCTCTATGCCGATGGGGTCAGCGTCGGAACTACCTCTAAGTTGAGTAGCTGCCTGGACCTCATGACTCTGGACGCAGAGGAATGAGCTTGGGCAGCTTCTTTGTCAGAGGGGGGAGGACCTCAACCTAACCCTTCTCAATAATGAATGATGGAAAAGGTACTGCAGATCTTTACACCATATCAAAGCAGCATCAGCTGCCCTGCTTCTCCGCTTGTCTAGGACAGGAGAAGAGCTAATCCTAATCCAAGAACTATGGGTTGCCAACAACCGGTTTGTGGGTTACGTACCAATGGATGCAGACTGATAGTACCCAACGGATTCCACAAGCCACTTGTCGGTATTGTTGTCAAGAAAACCACTAACGTCCTTTTACTACACAATTTCTGTGACAAGGATAACATGGCTGTTGCAGGAAAACATGCTGGTTTGTTTCCTACTACATGTTATATGATCATGTCACTAGCCATATATGCGACATTGTCAAGGGTGTTGTGGCTAAAGCTATGAAAATTGATGAACCTCTTTTTCTGAGGGCTGACTCTAATGCTCATAATGAAGTAGAGGGTAGCTCTTACTTAAATGGCCGAGGTGAGAAACTTTTTGATTTCATCATTGCCCACCACCTTGTCATCGCCAATACTAGCAGCGAATCGACCTTCTTTTACTGAAACCGTAAAGAGGTTCTTGACGTTACCTTGGGAAATGGGCGGCACTCGCATCTTCTCCGTGACTGGAGGGTTTTACAAGAGTGTTCATTCTCCGATAATACGTTCATATCGTTCAACGTGGCTGGCCGGAGATCATGGAGATCAGCACCCAGCGAAGAAAGTGTAGGAAGGATTTCAATAGCTCCAAAAATCGAATGACTGGTCGCTGTATAAAACGAAGCTTAGGGCTTTTAAATATGCCGTACGCAAGGCAAAGAGTATCAGCGAGGCAAATCACCTTCGTGAGGTTTTAAGCACGGCATCGAAGACTATGTGGTGCATCATGAACCCTGAGGGCATTTAGACTAGCTCGAGCGCAGGTACTCTAAACGTTCTTTTGGACGCACAAATGGAGCAAGCTAAGAGCTCAACACCGTCATTCAGAATATCTAATTCTCAACTGAGGAGGGCTATTAACTCGTTTGAGCCGTTTAAATTCCCGGCCCCTGATGGCGTTGTTGCTGCTGATATCCACCAGACCATGGAAGTATCGCTACTATGGCTCAGAGAGATTTATAACGCTTGCCTGCGCTTATCGTTTGTTCCATAAAGCAGGGAAAACTTTTAATGTTAAGCCAAAGGACTATCGTCCAATAAGTCTTAAATTTGTCCTGCTTAAGATTTTGGAAAGGATTTTGCAATTTTGCTACGAAATCATTCGAAATTCCTCAAAGACTGCTGCATAACTCTTAGGTAAGACGGGAATTGCATTAAATATTAGAATAAAATATGTTTCAGCAGCGGCCTATGTGTTTTGAGGGTTAGAAGAATTCACCTACTCAGCTCTAGATAAATTATTGTACATTATAAATTATTATATATTATAAATTATTGTATATTTTTGATAGTTCCTGAACTACTTTCTTTCTTGTCCGTTTCTTGAGTCACATCATACTTATACCCATTTTGAATAGAACGCCAAACTTTTTCGAAAGAAAATGCTGCTACTTCCATTTATATAACAGTATGATAAAATTGTGCAATTAAATTTTTCTATATGAAATACAATGTAACGGAAATCAAAAAAAGTGATTGTTATGAACACACGTTTTCGCGCAGGTAAATTAAAATTGAGAAAAGTATCCATTTTGGGGACAACGTATCATAGTATCATCCAGATTTTTCAAACTCGATTCGTATCCAAAATGATACGAAGGTATCCAAATTGGCAGCACTGTTCACTAGTACAGAAATTATATTCCTCATTGGTAGTTCACGTGCTGAACTATAGACTGTGCTGATAGAAAAAAGAAAAGCTCATGCGAAGTTGTCTTTTTTTTCTGTGAGGTAGTTTTGGGGTTTTCATGGTTATGTTGAATGTTTTGGTAGTTAGGAAATTAGAAAAAAACTCTCATAATGTGTAGAAAGTTAAAAGAGGTAATTTCCTGTTAGCTCTTTTTCTATTTTCTATCGATTGTGGTAGTTTATACTCGTTATTTTCTCCCTTTATTTTCAGCTGTTTTGTGCTACCACAGCGAATACGGCAACCTATGTCAGTCTTAGCGAATACACTGCTGTTTATTAGATCGTTATTTTTGCGGCATAGTTATATTCTGTTCTGTATCGGAGCAAAAAACACACCTAATATAAACCTGTGTAGCACTGGCGTTTTAAGAAATTATTGCTCTGACAGACACATTTGTTCGAGCCTAAGTAAACGGTGTTTTTTTTTTACAGCTGTAGCGTTCCTCCCAGCAGGATATTCGAAAGATGCCAGTGCATGCTGAATTATCACCTGGAAGATGCGCTCGGAAAGCTGCCTATCTTAATCGGTGATGACTTCAACGCATGGGCAGCCAAGTGGAGTAACCGAGCAACAAATGGTCTCAATGTGATGCTCCTCAACGGCAGGCGAAAAAAAACTCTTTCAGAAAATCTGGCTAAGGGACAATTATCGACCTAACATTTTCAAGCTAATGCCTAGCACGTGTCATTCCATGATGGGCCAGCCAACACTACACCCACATCGATCACCAAGCAGTGATGCTCGACATCAATTATCATAACGACCGGAGGACACGGTTGCAAGAAAAAATCTTCTGTACCGTTATTAAAACAGCGTGCGATGCATCCATGCGCGTCGACCCGGATATTTTTAATAATAATTAAAAATATAATTCAACAACAGGCTGACCGATTCAGGAGCCTTTATCACAAAGTGGTTTTTTGGGAAAATGGAAGGAGTTGGCACACTGGTTAGGAACTAACTTCTTACGCTGTGCCAATGGATGCCACGGCAGAATTGCCAGAAGAAAGTATTTTGTCTGATATAAATCGGCAAAAAGAGATTGCCCTTCGCTGAGGTATACAAAAATAAAAAGTTTAAAATATTGAAGCTTTCAAGAAACAGTGCATTATTTTTTCAGGGGATATATAAGTGCTAATGGAGTATAAAAATTGGTTTTGGATTATGTGAAGTACATTAATATTTGGGGAAAAAATTTGACTGGGAGTACAGAAAAAATAAGCATTAGGGATAATTTTGTGTTCATGCAAGATAATAGCTCTAAGCACTCGGCATTCAATACCAGGTTGCGGATACTCTATAATTCAAAGAAGAATATGAAAACTCATCCCCAATCTCCGAATGTAAACCCTATAGAGCACTTGTGGAATTTATTAGACAAAATGATGAGAGCATATCATATGAAAAGAAAAATCGATCTCAAAACAGCCCTTACGAAGGAATGTTATATCATAGCTTGACAAGATACTAAGAGGCTTGTGGATTCTATTCCAAAGAGTCTGCACGCCATAAGAAAGTTTAAGAGAAATCCAACGAAATACCAGATGCATTTTTGCGCACATTATTAATGAAATACAAAGACTACATCGCTATCAAATTGAATATGAAGTATTTTTAAGTCAAATTTGTGAACGAAAGCGAAATTATTATTTTGAAAATATCTAATTTTTATGCATATATTTTTGTTAAAATAATATCTATAAGTTAAACTGTTTTTGTTTCAAAATCTCTTCCCGCAATCGCACTTTTTGCGCTCAATAGGTATGTTCGCGTACTACGATTAATTGCAATTAATTGCAATGAAGCCGTTTTTGTACTCCGTTTTACTGAATACTGAAAATTTCGCCTCTTTCAGTAAATTTCCGTAGGGTCTGAAAGTACACGAACAGACCTAATGTGTATAGTTACGCTAGACATTGGCATTATTAGTTATACAAATCTTTGTTATGTTTACACCCTAAATATTGTTACATTTCTAAATAATAAAATATGCTAATTTGAAGATAATTTATTTCAAGACCAAAAGATTTTTCTTTAGGTGCTGGATATAATTCAACTTCTTGACAAATATAGATATTTTGAGGGCAAAACGTCTTTTTCCATCAATGCCCACGAGACTACTGGACGCTCATGAAAAGGGTATATAATCCTCAATATAAATGCATTTTTCAAAGCAATACAATAAGTTTTTTAAATTGAAAATATTTATGTTTTAAATTGAAAAATATTTTTATTTTAATTTTTATTAATTTATTTATGAAAAGTTAGAAGACGACAGCAACTAGTAGTTTCAACTAAGTTTTCTTACAGGTCTTATTTTTTTTGCGATTGATAAATTCGTAAGCTGTAACAGATTTCTTTTGGTTTGACGTATACAAATCGTTTTATATCCGATTAAGGTAGACATTTGTAAATATTAATTAAATATAACTGAGAAAAAATGATTATGTAAGAAATCATCAACTAAAAAATGATTAATAGTATAATTTTTGGAACAAATGAAACATGCTAAGAATAAAATTTAAAAATTTGTTTGACTGCAATGATGTGATGATGAAATTCATTCAGAAAAAATTAAAACAATATAGAGAAATGACATGAAGTTAATTTATTTGTAGATAATAAGATTTTGAGTGTTCAAAGCCACAACGAATTCATTTAAAATACAGCTCTTTTACGTGGCATATCAATGATATATATGAGTTCTTTGATAGATATTATTGACACAAAATTTATTTACGTCACTTTTCAGCACAATTAGGCAATCGCTAAAGAAAAGAACTTGTAGAGTGATGTCGACGCTTTAAACTATTATTTATATGGACTTGCTTCGCTTTTTTTCTGGCTCCGATTCAAAATCTTTAATTATAGATCAGTTGCCTGTTCATTATTCAACTGGATAAAGACTATTTCTGACGTTGTTTGAGGTTTTCGTCGAAAAAATACCAATACTAAGAGTTTATGATTATTCAAACCCAACCTCTTTGCTTAAATATTTATTATAATAGATTACATAGTGTTCTTAAATAATTTCCCCGCTGTTGAGATAAAACGAACGATCAAGTCTTAACGAAAAAACTATAAAAATTGAAAGATTGACAAAACTATGCCCTTGAAATCGGTTGACACAACATGATGTCAAAATAGTCACCAATCAATTTTTGCATTAAATAGTGTTAGTGTCCACATGATTAACATAATAGTGGTGACTTAATGCTTTTGTTTCATGCCACAGGGATTTGAAAAACACAAGTAAAATTGAAAGAAAATATTTTATGTATATATTTTCAGAAAAATAATGACATTTTGTTGTGGATGATTAATTGAAAGGAATTTTTCATGTCAATTCGTTACCTTCAAAAGTTCGCAGAATGGCGACTACACATATTAGAAACACAAATCACAAGGTTAGTGAAGTTTCATTTGTAAAGTGTGTGGTGTTTTTGTTTTGATGGTTTTTTTTTATTGTGTATCTGTTCAATTGACAGTGCTATTTTTAAAGTGTGAACTATTTCAATAATTAGAGGGCAATTTCAAAAGTGATATCATGCAGTGGAGACAAATTTGTATTTCGGTAGAGTGATACATTGTACTTCCTGATAATAACACAAGAGTCTTTGAAGCGACTTTAAACGAATTGAAGTATGAGGAATTAATTCTGATGAAATATTTTGCTCATATGATTGTAAATATACATACACTGGACAAAAAAATTCCGTGAACACTCATAAGCAAGTGATCTGAATTCACTACAAGGGTCATACAAGCAATATTTTCAAAAGAAAAACATTTTTTTTGTATCTTAAAAAGCACAAAGTATATTTCTAAAATCAAACTTTAATATTTTTATGCTTGAAAAATCCCCAATAATTTGAAAATCAAAAAAGGTTAAAACATATTGCAAAAAAAGTCTGTGAACATAATATAAGTAGTAATTTATAAACTAAAAAAAATGAAGTTTCAATTTAAGTCAAAACGATGTTGGGCCACCTTTGTTTTAGATTACTTCCAGGAGACGTGCTTGCATCGATCTAACTAGTTTCGTTGTAATTTCTGCCGGAATTTGATCCCATTTTTCCGTGATGACTCTTTTCAAATCCTGCAAGGATTTCAGCAGACGTTTTCGAATTCTCCTATTAATTTCATCCCACAAATGCTCAATAGGATTCAGGTCTGCCGATTGTGGAGGGGTTTTGAGAATTCGACCTACTCTATAAAGCAACCATTCTTGAACCTTTCGGGCAGTATGCTTGGAGTCTTTATCTTGTTGAAAAACATAAGTTTCTTCTAATCCAAATTTTCTGGCACTCTCAAATAAATTGTCCCTCAGAATATCAAGGTACATATGCTGATTTATAATACCTTCAATTATGTGCAGTTTACCCGCTTCTGCAGCACTCATACACCCCCACACCATTATATTTGCTCCACCGTGCTTCACCGTAGGTCTGAGGTTTTTGAGTTGTAGGGCTTCCTTCGGTTTTCGCCATAATTTTTGTCGTCCGTCGGACCCAAACAAATTGAATTTGCTCTCGTCCGAGAAAATAACACGTTCCCAGAACGAAGAAGGCTTGGATAAGTGTTCCTTAGAAAACTCGAGACAGCGTTTCCGATTAGGTTTATTTATAAATGGTTTCCTCCATGGGACTCGACCGTGAAAGCCACTTTTGTGCAAATGGTTACGTATAATTTGTGGTGTAACTGTCACTCCATAATCCTGCGACATGTTTTGCGCGATTGTCAATGCACTTGTACCCCGTTTCTCACGAATCACTTTTAAAATCTTTCGTTTATGGGCGGAATTCAGTTTTGGCGGGCGTCCAGTGCGAGGCCTGCTGGCCGCGCATCCAAGGATTTTTGCTAGCAATTTCGCCGATTTCGCGGATACTTTTTCCCTCTTTTCGTAGGTCAACTATTAATTCTCGAACGAATTCGGAAACTTCGATTTTCGTAGCTATTGAAGGACTAAAATGGATTCAATTTTTTTAAGGACTCATACCTTCTATCTCTCTAAGCTATTTGTCATAAGTAGACAAAGTTTACAGCAATAATTTTTTTCCGAAACTGCTTCAATACCTTCATTAAAACATGTGTTCACGGACTTTTTTGCCTAGCCTTGTGATGCGCATATACTTAGAGTCATTTGAAGGATCCTTAAATGGAAAATCGTAATGACCTTTTGTACCAAACATAATTTTATCGCTTTATTGAGTAAAAAACCCATCCAAATCCATAAATGAGTGCAGCTTAATTTACGGTAGCGGATACCTGTCAGATTCGATTTGTATTCACGGACTTTTTTTGCCTAGTGTACCTGTTACGAAATGTGATTTCCCTGAAAGTACTTTTACTTGCATGGGTTCAAAAAGCACATCGTTCCTGTGTGCACTCATCTTTTCATATACTATCATGCATGCACATGACTTTTGCGTTAATTTATGTCGATAACTTGACACAAGTGATAGGTACAGACGACGAATTCTTATTCTTTCGATTTACAAGAAAATTTTAAATAATCTTTTTGCTTGAAAATCGGCTATAAGCTTGCTAAACATTGACTCTAATTTAAGGCTGCAGCACAACAGAGAATAAATAGTTCTAAATATCTTCCCTGCCCTATTTGCTGCGAATGCATTACAAACGTCCCACACATAATAGCTTTAGTTACATAATTCGTCTTCCATCAATTGCCACTCTCGCATCTGTTCCTGTCTGTCAGGCAAAATTTATATCAATTATCCATCCTGGTACATATTCGCATTTTTTATTCGGTACCTGGAAGATGCATTACATTAAAGATACGCAGCAGTGGAACTTATATTCTACCCGCCACTGCTACATTTTTTCGCAGCAACACATATGTGTACTGTATAAGTCTTCTTGCGAATAAATAATAAATCGATCACGACAAAACAACAACAAAAAAGCACTAAACAGTATCGCAAACATCAAAACCTCCCAACTCCCCTTGTACCGACGTTCCGGTGCCTTTCACGTGTTTTCTCGGATATTCTTGAAATCGCGAGCTTTTTCGCGTTTATTATTCATGATCTTAAGAAATTACAGTACGTTTTGCAAGATTAATAGTACAGTAAATCTGTCGAAAAAAAAATCGATTTACGGAAATTAGTGCCTAGGACGTGAATCTTTTTTTATTCGATGACAAATGAGATTTACTAAGCAACCATGGGGGTGGACCAGTTCAACCCTTAGCGGTCTTTTGAAAAACTCAAAAAAACAACCAAAAAATTTTTGAAATGCGTTTATCTCGTTTGCTATGCATTTCACAGAAAAATCGATTGATGATAAAATGTAGAGGACGTTAAAATCTACAATTTATGTCATTGGAGCAATGCTGTACAACAAAAAATGCACACGGTAGGTGGCGCCAAAGTATCCAAAAAAGTGTTTTTCCACTTTTTCGCCCTGAAAATATTATTTTAACGCAAAAATGTAAATGCAAAAGTTGTTCCTTACATTTTTATCAACAACTTTTATTTAAACATTGTTTATATACGACTTACCGTTTCAAAGTTACAGTGCAATATAGCGCAGCGTATACAGAACCGTGCTGTTAATGGTATGTAATTTCGTCGTACCTACTGTGACTTTCTCCGGCGACGTTGGCATAGTTGGCACTTTTTTGGATACTTTGGCGCCACCTACCGTGTGCATTTTTTGTTGTACAGCATTGCTCCAATGACATAAATTGTAGATTTTAACGTCCTCTACATTTTATCATCAATCGATTTTTCTGTGAAATACATAGCAAACGAGATAAACGCATTTCAAAAATTTTTTGGCTGTTTTTTTGAGTTTTTCAAAAGACCGCTAAGGGTTGAACTGGTCCACCCCCATGGTTGCTTAGTAAATCTCATTTGTCATCGAATAAAAAAAGATTCACGTCCTAGGCACTAATTTCCGACCTCAACCTGCAGATTGACTGTACTATAAGTGGCGAAACGAATCCAATGTTGTCGGTTTTCAATGCCATTATTATTGTAATACGGTCGCGGCGGCTCTGGACCAGCGAGGAAAGATCGAATATATGCGATGCAGATAGCAACAGATACTTACGTGGTGTGCGCACAATATGCGAATTTGACTTGAATATGGGCCTTCTCTGTCAGATCGTTGATTTATTTGATGTTTTAGGTGATGAACAAATGCTCTCAGAACTGGGTCAGCAGTTGGCTTATGTCCGAGATTTTATCCTTCGCAAGTTCATTGCTTTTAGCGGGTGAAATTAAAGATGCATAATGGTGAGCCGAGCGAGTGGTTTGTTAAGGTACACAGTTGCTTGCGTGTGTAGTTGTGATGATGAGTACACATCGGTTCGTGGCTTTTAATCAGCTTATTGTTGATCTAAATCGGAACCGAGACCGGATTTGAGTTCAAGTTCAAATCGAAAATACGAGCAAGTTAGGCTGCGAGTTTTCTTTAAATTACATGTGAAATGAGGTTCGGTGGAAAATTGAAAAAAAAAAAACTTTTTGAAATATGTTCGCTTGTCAATTAAATTTGTGCGGAAAAGTTTGGTTTTTACGAATAATTTATTAGTTTTTGAGAAAAATATGCTGGATTTGATAAATAGATGCATAGATGCATACCTCTATTAACTTTGAGGTCAGGTAGGATGTTCACGTGTTTGTGACTTGCGAATGGATGGAAAGTAATTTATTATGGATTTTTAATTAATTCTAAGTGCTTAATCAGAAAAACAAAAGGCCGCAAAGACCTATAAGTCAACAAGGCAAAAAGGCATCTTAGCCTGTAAGAAAAAACTGCTTATAAGCCGCATATACCACTCTGTTTTTCATCTCATGTTTCTAAGGACACATTTTTCGCTTAGAACTTAATCAACACTTACAAAACGTAATAATTCAAGGCTATTATTCAGTTACTGCTAGTACGCAACAAGCAATGTTGCCCTCATGTATAGAATTTCAAAGGACGTTTTGTAAGAGAATTATAAGAATTTAGAGTGCTTGAGTGCTACATCAACGAAAATGCGAAATATGATCTATAGTTTTACATATGAGTAGATAGCCCTTCTTACTTGAATGCTTCGCACACCATTGACCAGGACTACAGATTTATGAGTATTTGTTCCACACATATACATACATAGTTCTTTACATATCGAAAAAATTTCCATGGTTGCTGACATTTTGAGGGAAATTTCATTGAATGTGTTGTTCATTGTGTACGATATTGAAAAGTCGCACCATAACCTCTGGTACAAACGTATTTTGCTGAAAAGCATCGTTTGCTCCACGTTAATTCTGTGAACTTTTTCCCAAACTCTCAGTTCTTTTCATTCCCAGTATGCTGACTGGAATACAATTTTTTTATACTATTAAGGCGAAATTCGTCTCTAAATTTATTACCTTTCTATTCAATTAGCTGCTGATATTAGCCAGCACTTCAGCTAGCACTACTCCCCTAAATTTTTCCGGCAAATTGTTAGGATTACTTGCATTTATTAATTACTATCAGCTACGCAAAAAAAAAAAATCGTCGTATCGTATGTTTCTCTACCACTGCCAAGGAAGTAATTCAATCCTTAAAAAAGTGGCTCCATCTCAGTGGTTTGTATAAAAATATTTTACATGACAGAATATGCTTTTGAAGCCTCTGGGCAGAAACCAATCTATTTTCCTTTAAAAACATCAACGAAAAGTGGCATATTACGAAGGTCCTAAACCCTCGTTTACAGTTTATGGTGCCAACTAAATTTTTAAAATGGTAAATAGCTGTCATGCAAGTTGACAGTTCGACTTAACAGAAGTATCATATCTACGATCACATAAATCTATATCATGTCATGACTAGTCAAATAATGGCTATGAGCAATGACTCTGAAAAAGAGCAAGGCAAGTTAAAATAGAGCAGCTGTCAAAAAAAGTCGAGCAAGTTAGAACAATTAAGAGGCAATTCTCAAATATAAAAGCATTGATCGCATGTCAGAAGTTTAACCTGCGAATTCACTAGCAAAAAATTCTACTTCTTGTTGAAAGTCGATTCTGTGACAGTTAACTAACAGCTGGTTGGTTGCCCGAACTTGCTCTACCAAAATCGGAAGAGCAGAAATCGTGCTCTAAATGGCTCTAGTTCAACTGAGAGCAGGCTCATGAAACAAAAATCGGGCAAGATAGCGCAGCTGAATTGCTCATGAAACACATTTGGCTGAGATATCTTAACCTAGAGCAGCTCATTAAACACAGAGAATAGTGAACAGAAACGTCAAAAAACTCTCAGATATGATAGCACGGTTTGAAAGTGTCTGAAAGTTTACCAGGATATCATCAACATATCTCATTCATAGGCAAGGAAACGAACTTTCTTCTTCACAGTTGTTTTTCATTCTTTCCATGCTGCGCAGAATTGGACACTGAAATCCTATATCAGCACTAATGAGAGTGATTACGGCTTAGATGGTGGCTCGGAAGTCGAACCTAAAGTTTTCCAGCTAGTGATAGTTCCAGGCGATGAAAGTTAAAGAGCAATCAGTGTAACCAAAAATGTGCTGGTGCTGGGCATCGGCCAGGAGCGTACGGACAAATTACGGGCCAACAAAAGGTTGGGTCATTTAGGACTAAAGAGGATCACCATTAAGGCTGTAGCGAAGTCCGGATGACCCAAGCAAATCTGCACTATAGCAGAGTGACGATGGCCAAAAAGTATGAAAAACTAAACATGACTCATGGGGAAAAATTTGTGACAACATCGATGCAAGTACAGAACCCGCCAAAATTAGAAATGTCCTAGGTGTAACTCCTAGCGTTCTGTCCTTTCTACAAAAGGCAATTGGATATTGAATAGAGAACTCGAACCAGTGTCTAGACATGCTACTAGAAATTCACTTCTCGGATTCAGCTAACATGACATCGCGGAATGACCGATTGCGGAAAATCTAACGGCGGTCTTAACAGCTACTTCAGGAAGCTTCAGATGAAGTCAACACTTTGTGTATAAAAAGCACATTCAAACCTAACACTAGACAGTCAAGCGGCGGTAAAAGCACTAATATACCACACATACAAATCGAAGTACGCACTCGACTACATTCAGGCCCTGAATAGGGCAACAACAGAAGAGTCTGTATTTTCTGGGTTGCCGGCCACTAGGGTATTGATGGAAAAGTGAGGGTGAATGCGTTAGCCACTCATGGGACCAGTCTTTCACTGTTAATATCGGCAGACATCCTAGCTCCTATCCAAACGATCAAATACTCGATTGACTCCAAAATGATACAAGGTGCAACATACAGATGGCGAGCAAATTATACCTCATGTGGGGGTCATACAGCCTCGCAGCAACTAAATATCTGCTCAAATTAACGCGGACTGACAGCAAACGGCTCGTCAGCATCATTACTGGCCACTGTCTTGTAGCAGCACATGCCATGAAAATGAGGCTGCTAACCAGCAACACCTAGGAAGTCTCGGAAACAATCCAGCATCTCCAGTGTCACTGCCCGGCACCGGGGGAAACCAGATAGCGCTGTTTCGGCGAGCCCTGGCTGGTGGATTTCTCACACGCGGCGGAACAGAGGCTGAAGAACATTCTTCAGTTCGGAAAAAGGTCCGGGGTCTTCGATGGCCGATTAACTACTCCTAGTCCACTTATATCGTACCATTATAAACCAATAGATCTATGTTTGACCTTGTGTCAGCCAGTAAAATTTAACCTAACCTTACAAAACTACAGATATGGATAATATATTACCTGTCATGCTCTAAAGAGCAAAACAGGACCACCATTTCTATACTGCTGCATATGTTTGCTGCACGCCTCTACATCGGGGAGCTACAGACAAAAGCACTATAATGTGAAGAATTTCAGACAAATTAGCTTGGCATTTTTTCTATTAAAACATTTCAAAGGCTACTGAATTTATACATCAAGAGCTGAATTAGTTCTTCGGAACTCTGGTTTGATTAATATGCGTAGTATCTAGCAAGTAGATCACTTAATAGAAAAGCCAATACAAAAATAAAAAAATCAATCAATAGGAAAATCCTAACGGGAAAAGGAATTACCGGTACCAGCTCTCCTAAAACGGAGAGAGAGTGGTGGTCTTTCAACAATATCACTGTTACGAATCTAAGCCTGGCGACTTCGGAGTCGGTTTCAGCCACTCTCGCCTTTTCGTAATTAAAATACTTTTCGAGAAATGCGAACGCGCGCTGAGTAGCTGTGGACCAAAAGGCAAGGAATTCACGTATTCGGATCATTTGGGTGCTAGGGCATAGTGCAATCATAAAGGCTGACAAGTTTAGAACGAGAGGTTCAGGTGCTAAGGATAGCCCCTATACAACCGATTCAACTAAGAGTAAGAAATCGCTTAAGGGGACATAGCACCTTCAAATTTTCAAAAAATGGTTTTTTTTTTGTTTTGATAGCATATGTTAGAATGAAACTTTAAAAACGTGATTTAAATAATATTAAATTGAAATTGTAAAAAAAAATGTTGTGAACATACATAGCGAAGCGCGCCATGGTCTTTTTTCTATGATTTTCGTTCACTGCGCTATGCCGCTACATCGATTTTCTCTTAGTAACATCTGCTTAATATGTACATATATATAGTACAATACGTTATTCTCTCACATAGCAGCTGTAAAGGTAGAGGGGACATTTTGGGATACTAGTATTACCTATATATATGTTGTATATGCCACGCACAAAAAGTATTGAATTTGAACTTTAAGCGCGATTTTCTCGAAATAAACTTTTTCAAGTTGGCGTGGATGATTTTAACACGTTAATCTACACACGTTGATGCTCAGAATGAACTACGGATGAAAAAATCGGAATTCATTTTTTTTTTGGTTATAACTGGTTTTTGGGGGAAAAAAACCTCGATTTTCAAAAAAAAAACGCCGCGATTTTGTTAATTTTCGACCAAATTTTTTTTCTCCTAGTTCATTCTAAGGCCGTTTTGATGCTGATTAGAACCCTTTTGTTTTTTTTTTGCTGACTTTTCTGAGGACAGTTATCGTGCACGCCGTGATTTTTTGGTGTGTTTTCAAAAAAACTATAGTAGACAACAGTGGGCCAGAAAAAATGGTTAAAAAATTATTTTGTATAGTATGAAACAAATAAAGTATATGGACAAAGTTTCATTAAGACATGTATTTCTATTCAATGAAAAATTAACCTTTGAAAAAAAAATTGTTTTTCAATTTGAAGGTGCTATGTCCCTTTAAGCTCAGCAGAAACTGTTTGAAACGGACAGTTGACTTGACTTACTGTATCTCCTCCGAATAGAATATGACTGATATCCAGCAATTTATGCAGGAGATGCAAGATGGAAGAGGTCACCATCAAGTGTACTTTTTGCGAGTGTACGGCTCTAAACAGTAAACGGCTGCATATTAAATGCTTCCACGAAATTCAAATGTTAACAGAGTTGTCTCACTTGCAGCTCAAGCAGCAAACCAAACCAGTCGACCAAGACCACTCAAGCAGAGTTGTCACTTGGCAACACTAGCCAGCGGAGGATGGCAAATGTACCCAAACTGGTGGCCTAATACAGGCCACATAAACCGTAATCCTCATCTATCGTCTAACTTAAATGTCAGCACTCTAATTAATGCTATTCGTCTAATTTTTACATAAAATAATTTTAAAATCCAATATAATGCCTTATAATTTACACTTATGTTTGTTTGTCCAAAAATTTACCATTAAAACAAAAACTGACAGCTAATAACACAAGCTGAAAATACACCTCTTGCATATATTTTCACATAATGAATTTTCTATAGTTTACCTCTACCATTTGCCCGTTCATTATTTTTAATTGCTATTGTTCTTGACGTCATAGCAAATGCAAGTTTTGTTCCTACTTCTGGTATGTGTTTGTGTGTGCAAGTGTGAATAGCTTTCATCGGTTTGAATGCATTTACAATAAATTTAATATTTGCCCGAGACATCTATATAAACAAGAAGCAAATGACTGGAAAATGCACAGTGTAATTGCATCCATAATCCAAGTACAAAAACGGAAATACCTGTATGTTGTTTATTTTAATTCAACTAATTGTAACGTTATTTTTACATGCATTTACAAAATTCATTTAACTATATTCATCAACGGTGTGACTATATGATACAGCAGACGAGAGTCAGTTAGCTGCTCACTGTAGGAATTTCGCAGGGATGTGTGCGAAATCATCAGGAATTATGTTTTTGCGAATACAATAATCCACTAAAAAAAACAATTTATTTTTGGGCCGATAAATGTAATGAATTGCAAAGCGCACTTGATATTAATCTGATGAGTTGCAAATTTCGGTATAAAGGGTGTGATTATTATTTATTATTAATTTTTAAATGTTTGCCTGTTAATTGCCGGCGACTCAGATAAGTAATTGCCGATATAGCTTTTTTCACACCAATAATTTTTTATATATGATGCATAATTTTTTTTGACTGAATGTATTTTTAGCGATAACTTTATCATCTTCGTATAAAATCTGGATAAAACTTAGATTATATGCGGACTTCACGCAATTTTGACAAACAAGTTAATCTGATGGGAAGAAATTTAACGTCAGGCCATGCAGAAACAAGATCCTGAAATGTCTTCATCCAAAATACCTCAGTTTTCTCCCTTGATAAAACCGTAAAAATTTAACCACGTTTTTTGCAAATTAAATCATCAAAGTAATTGGACAGATGTAGGTCTCACTTTATTTAATAGATACTAAAACAAACCAAGCATCTAATTCGAAATTGTTTCGCATTCATTCTTGCATCGTTACGCAAGAATTTCACACCTCTAACAGTTTTTTACCATTCCACAACTCCACCCGCATCGCGTCAGGGTCGTCTATTAACTCTTTCGGCACGTCAAATTCCCTACGACAAATTAACGCTGGCACAAGAATGGTCTTTTCATCGCACGCCGCCCTCCACTGCCGTCTAAGCAATTGCACTCTTTTTACGAGTACGGAAAGTATTTAACGAGCTTTTTATGCAAATCCCAGCAAAAATGACAAATTGTTTGCTTGCGTTAGTATTACACTCGAAATGACGGTCAATTAAAGCTGTATAAACAGTGCGGCAGTCGCCACTAATCCGGGAATTGCCCCCGGAACACTTTGTGGGGGTTACTCCTGCCTACAGCTAATGCTGTTCGTCACTTGGGTTCATGGTTTCTGGCTTTTTGACTCTATGGTATGCGGTGCTGTGTGCTGAACATATACGAATAAGTATCTTTGACGTTTATGAATATCAAGTTCATGCATCATTAGCGTGTAAATATTATCTTTCTTGCGAAATTAATGCATGAAATGACATTGACCGTTTTGCGGTGGTCTGGAATCGAACTCATTTAGAATGTGCTGACGTTAATATTGTTCTGTGTGTATGCAATGCAATCAAAATACGAACTTAAGCTGAAGCGATGGAATTTCGATGTTTTGCAATGTTTTACAGTAGTTTCGAATTGTTGTAAACAATAATGAAATAAATCTCTGTCGACTGAAAGGACGGTGGAACAATGGAAATTTAATGATACTATTGTTTATAAGGAGTTTTCTTGAAAATTGTTTCAATTGCTTGAAATTTTTACTACGTCCAAGAAGCTGTTTAATTTTTATTGTTGTGATATGAACTTTATCTTTATACCTGCATATGCATTTAGATTTAAATTGTCGGGAACAGAGGTAAAAGTTAGATTTAAATTATGAACTTTCATCAAAATTAGCGACCATGAAAATGATGTATCTACAAATGATGTATCGAAATTTTATTTTTCATCGACAATGCCATTACTTTTGATTAAAAAAATCAGCCACTTTTAAATTCAAAAAGGCTGCATGGTACTCAGCCTTAGTAGATTTTATTCTATATTTTAGATTGCCTTACATGCCAAGCGAATCATGGCGGCTGTACTGAAAAAAACACTATAGTAGTGGAAATACTGCCAGTGACATAATTTTATCAAATATTTATGTAAACAGCATATTTTTGGAGTAGAGCTCAAACGCATGACATCCACATCGACTGCATTTTCTTCTGTTGGTCGTATTTCAGCTTTTACTCTCAACGCATTTACGAAAAATAAATTGACTCTCAAGTTTGAAAAGTGATTATGTTCAAAGTACTCAGTACTTCCTCGGCAAAATTCTTATCCACAAACGAAAATAAAATTAGAGCTGGGCGGCATTCGACTCGAAAGACTAAAAGGAGCTTAAATTAAAAATTCAACCTCATTTTATAGGTGATTGAAATTAACCGAATATTTATTTTGCATCTATTTAACTATATTATTACTCTTTAATTTTTTGTTTGGTTTTAAAGTAAGTTTAAATTATCAAAAGGTTTGTTCACAAAACAACCCTAGTGTCTAGATTACTTCTGAAGTCACTTTTGAGTAGTACTTTGAAATGACGGCCTAAAAATGGCTGTGTCGGAATTAAATGAAAACAGGACTGAAAAACGCAAGGACAAGCTTTGATTTCTCGAAGCTGTCAACATTTACCACAAATGTTGACATCAGCTACGGGATTAAATGTTGGAACACTATTTTTTTTAATACAGGGTGTTTTTTTTATAGGTATAGAACTTTGAAAAGAATTAAAATACGAATAAATTTTGATTGCCATGAAATTTCTTTTTATTGGAAAGATAATTCCCTGCTATTTTTGGCCAATGACAGACAGTTCGGTTTCACCGAAGCGTTTAACGCTTCGGTTTGGCGCGTCGGCTGCCACACACAGCGGTTATCAGAAGCGTTTATCGAGTCGGTTTAGTTACAAATTACGTCAGAGTATCATATTTTCCTTCCCCTATGCCATGCATTCATCAATGCATCCATAAATTTTCAGCTCGATCGGATTACGCAGCAATGAACTCATCGAAAAACGCTCGAAAAACGAGTCGGTGGGTCATTTCTCTCATCAACCGACGCGATTCCGAAACCGAGAGGCGGTTCGCACCGCGGTGTGTGTCATCACAATGCTAAAGTAATGTATGACTATACCGACTCGGTTTTCCTCTCGGGAAACGCCTCGCAAAAACCGCTCTGTTTGTCATTGGCCTTTATTTGAATAGCATTTCGGGGATGTGAGCGCCACGACTGGCGTGGAGGAAGTCCAAACGAGAGGTCCAATTTTCGACTGCTCTAAGCAATCATTGGAGCCGTATCCCGCCAATAACGCGGCGAATGTTGTCTTCCAAATGGTCAAGCGTCTCGGGCTTGTCGGCGTAGACGAGTGATTTGACGTATCCTCACAAGAAATAGTCCAGCGGTGCTAAATCACAAGATCTTGCAGGCCAGTTCACAAGTCCAAAACGAGAAATTATGCGATCATCAAATGCTTCTTTCAATAAGTCGATGGTTGCACGAGCTGTATGGCATTTCGCGCCATCCTGTTGAAACCAGAGGTCCCCTGCATTACTGCGAGTCAATTTCGAAACGAGAAAGTCATAGATCATGACTCTATGGCGGTCACCATCGATTGAAATGTTATTCCCAGCAGCATTTTTGAAGACATATGAACCAATTATTCCAACGACCCCTAAAGTACACCAATCAGTGACTTTTTTCGGATGTAACGGTGTTTGGACAACTGCCTGTGGTTGCTCATCACTCCAAATGTGGCAGTTTTGTTTATTGACGTAGCCATTCAACCAGAAATGAGCCTCATCGTTAAATTTTCTTATGAAATTCGGAATCTGCAGCAATTTATTCTTGGGCCTATACACCGAATCTACGCCGTGCCCAGTGGCCGTTCGGCTTCAATTCCTGCACGAGTTAAATTTTTTAAGCCCGCAAACTAAGATGCTTCCGAACAATCGTCCATAATGTGGATGGGCACAGGCTTAATTGTTGAGCACGATGTCGAAAGAAGTCGCTTGGACTCAAAGGACTCAGCTGCTATGGTATCTTCATTACGGACTGTACGACGTCTGGATGGGTGCGTATTATCAGTGAGAGTAAAAATGAAATGATCCACGGTTAATCGAATTAATTGTTCAAATGGACGAATATGTCGGCCATCGGAGTGCGCGATGAGTTTCTCGAACAGAACCGTTTTTTCGAAATAAATCTGTACAATTTGCAGATGTTTCTCAGGCGTCAACCTATTCTTGATAAAATAACAAACCAAACTAACCATAAAACGCATGACAGCTGTCACACCATACGTAGCATTAAAAAGTGTTGGCAACTAAAAGTTCTATACCTCTAAAAAAAACACCCTGCATTACAACCACTCCTAAAGGATACACGATATCAATACGTTCAACTTTCACCTCATCCAACTTTGAATTGTATACGCTCGGTTACCGTAGGATGAAAGAAACATTTATTTTCCCAATGGAACATGAAATAGAGAAGTTCAAAAAATGTATGCTTAAAAAAATGTATTTTCCTGACCACCTGAAGAATATCTGTCTAATACCTTAGTTTAGTAGTTTTTTGGTCATTTTTGCAGTGATGACAACCTGCAATCTTGCCTTCACTAGTTCCGCAGAAATCCACTCGAGGCCGATTATTTTTTGTGGACGATTTGCCATTCATTTTTATGGTTCATCCTTTCTTTTGTAAGCAGAGGATCTCAAAGTATTGACGGCGATTTAATGCCAGCAACTATACTCTTCTTAGCTTAAATACAGCTCATGTGCTTTAGACAATTGATGTCCTGAATTCTATTACTGCAAACGTGGCAAAGACCTTAACCTGTATGTAGCAATGATATTAACCAGTAATGGATTTCTACACCGTTTTCATGCATCGTAACCAGGCTCTTTGGATTCTCCCGTTTTTATCTGCAGATGTTACAGGCTTTCCCATCTTTTTTTGTTTTCTTTATAAATAATGTCCTAGATCGTATTCTGGTAACGACCAAGCCATCGTGTTGTGACGGGCCAAAGAAAAGCATGTAGTTCAAGCACATACATTGCATACGCCAGGGAAGTTCCACCGGAGGAGTGCTAAAACTCGCCACGAAGTCGCTAGGAAAATGAAATTGCTGCTCATAGGAGCAGACGCCACCGCGTATCAAACTTTTTAGGGCAACAAGGACGAAAGGGATGAGTCTCTATTCAGTGTTATTTTATCAATAATAATTTAGTCTTAGCAAAACTGGGAAATGTCTATATCTAAAGGAAACCTCTCAGCGAAAGCTTACTAAACATCACTCTGCACAGTGGGCCCAACGATCAACTGATAGAGAGCTCGAGAGTCTTTGAAAGACCATCGTTTTCTGATCATGAATACATCAATTTCACGCTGAAACTCAGCTCAATCTACAATTCTTGTGCATTTCGGAGTCCCAAGAACAAAAAATTGAAATGAAAAGCTATTAATGTAGATTATTCTCCCAGGATTGTCTCTGTAGCAAACCTGAAGATAGCAGTAAATACACTCATGTGTAAGCTCAGGAAAACTTCTGAACGCTCCTATCCTAGTCTAGTCATGTCAAAACACCAAAAACGACAAAATAAACAGTTTGATAAATTACTTTTGAGCTGCACGATGTCAAAGGCGATGGAAACCAATGTTTATCTGAAATGGCGTGAGCTTATCTTGTTCATTCAGGCGTACCAGCAAAGGGCTGTCAATATCAGTCATTTTCGTCCTTTTTGTACCGATATATGTTAGCATCAAATTTTCATCTGATGAAAACTCAACAGAGGCCTCAAAATCTTTTTACCCCTATAGTACCCCTATTCTCTGGAAACATATTTAACACCTTTTTATTCCTCATTCATCAGGTTAAAAATAATCTTAGAAGACAGGTTAGTTTTGAAATGGATTTCGTCTAATAGACTTTTGGTGGCGATGACAATTTGACCGGCTTCGTTCTGAATAATGCTAGCATTAAATTTCATACGATAAATACCTGACCTAACGAGCTCTATAAAATCTCGAACAAGCATCTCTTCGATAACCAGTCTTTCTAGCGATTCTTATGCGCTAGATATTGAGGTATACAAGTATGTAAAATATATGATCCAAAACTATCCAAAATAGTAAGCGAAAAATAGAATTTAAAAATGTAGCCTACATGTCAAAATAGATACAAAAAAAAATTTAAGGTTTTAAAAAATATTGCAAAGAATGGAAAATAAATTGATCTAAAGAAGATATTAGACAAAAAATAAAGAATGCAAAAAGATACAATGTTGGAAAATCAATGAAGAGTCAAAATTGTGTGTATATAAATGACGTATGTAAAAAAAAAATAAAAACAAGGCAAAAAATATTACAGGGTCTAAGAAAATTTACATTAAATCCAAAATAAACACATGGGACCTAAATATAATAGCAAAACATGTAAGAAAATATAATACGGTATCTACAAACAAAGAATATAAAAAAATAATATATGATCCAAAATAATCTACAACAATAAAAAAGAATAATCTAGGATCTAAAAATAACAAAAATAAATTTAATATGAGGTCCAAAAATATGACACAATATTAGAAAAAAGTAAGACAACGTCTCGAAAATATAAGAGAAAATCTAAAAACACACAAAATATACAATAGCTAGAAATTATATAGGGTTCGAAAAATGTAAAAGCTAAAAATCATAATTTTGAATTTCAAATTATAATGTGGGATCTAAAAAAGTATATAGGTACTAAAGTGAAAGATCTACGAGAAAAATAGTAAGGTAATTAAACAAAACCCTTGTACGGGTCTAGGGGTTGAAGCTGGTAGAGAGCTTCATCACAAATTTACAGTAAATGTGAATACGAGTGTGGGATGATAGTTCCACGACTCACTGTGCCTCTGATTAATTCAGGTTCCTATTCTGAGCTAGGTGGACCTAAGGCTTGGCACGAGGTCTTTCGTCCGAATCCGAACCAAAGTACCCACACAAGAGAAGCCAGAGCTCTACCAGCTAGGCTACTCAAAAAATAGTATAGGATCAAAAATATGATAAAAGCTAAAAAAATAAATTTAAAAAAAATAAAAGATAAATACAAAAAATAAAATAAATAAAAACGAAGTAAGTAGCAGAGGAGAAGTAAAAAAATAATAGAGGATAAATAAAAAAAATACAGGATAAATAAAGCAAATAATAAAGAATAAATATAAAAAACTAAACGGATGAATAAAAAAGTAATGAAGGATAATTAAAAAATAATAATAAAGGATAAATAAAAATATTATAAAGCACAAACAAACAAAATTATAGAGCACAAATAAAAAAAAATAAAACAGGATAAATAACAAAGGATAAAGAAAATAAAGGATGAATAAAAAATAATAAAGGACAGAGAAATAAAGGATAAAGAAATAAATAGTAAACGATAATGAATTAAAAAAAAGAATAACGAAAAAAATTATAGAGGATAAATAAAAAAAATATTAAAGGACAAATAAAAAATTATTTAAGGATAAATAAAAACTAATAAAGGATAAATAAAAAAAATATAAAACAAATAAAACAGACAAAGATATATAAAAAAATATAGGATAAATTAGAAAATTATGAAGGAAATTTATAAACAACGGTAAAGAATAAATGTTCAATAATATAAAAGGTAAATAAAAAATTTATACAGGACGATTGAAATAAATATCAAAGGAATAATGATATAAAATTTTAAATAATTCCAAAAAATGATATAGGATCCAAATAAACAATAAATCAAAGGACCTCCATAATTTTGATATAAAGGTCTTATGTACAAATAATAAACAATATCAAAATAAAAATAAATGATCGAAAAGCTAATAGACAGTCTGGAAACCGCATGCAGTATTTAAAAATAATATAGGTATTAGAGTACCTTAACAAAATAATGCAGAATTTAGAAAAGTATAATAGAATGTAAAAAATAACATAAGATCTAAAAATTAATATAAAATAATGTATCGCACGTGAATGAATATGAATTTTATTTAGAATTGTTTGTACATTTACTGAATAACTTAAATCACATTTGAAATCTAACTGTTATAATAATATGGCCTGCAGACTCATATTTTTTATTAATTTATATAAATCTCCTTGCATTTAACATTTCACATAAATCCCATTTCCCAGCTTATACTTGGCAAAGTTTTATCTTTCAACTACTTTAAAATTGTGACTTAATCTAACTTATACCAAATTAATAACCATATTATCTTGTTTACCTAAAACTATCCCCTCTTAATCGTCGAGGGGCGTACGTATCATAAAAGCGCTTTTATGAGCTTTCGTTGACCTACTGCTATAGCCGTGCGCATAAATAACTTATTTTGACTTGTTGAGGCCCACAAATATTTAGGCAATCTGTTCTCGTGTCCGTTTGCCTGTCCGCAGAATTTCGTAGTCAATCCCAAAGTGGCTTCAGACAACCAATAAAGGAAAAAGTTTCTCGATCACTTTTTCATTATCAGGTTTTAGAACCTACCAGTGCAGACGTGCAGGATTCCCCGCGCGAATACCTCCACCTCTGCTGGGCAGTTTTAGAGCAGGTAATCTAGGATAGGGATGCACACGTGAGGATTGGCCGGATAAGAATTTTGTAATAATCCTTATCACTTTGGAGGTCTATGCACTGAAATGCGGATTGAGAGCCTTGATTGTATGTTGAACGTAGGAATTAAGGCTTTTTTAATGGCTTAATCAAGTAAAAGTACGTCATCTGCATATTGGATGATTTTAACTTGAAGCTGATAAACTGGAAAGATCGTATGAAAACAGGTCCGGTGATGGAACCTAAAGTAACCCCTGATGTCACAGGTTCTTTAATTGAATTAGCTCCTATAACATCAACGCAGAACTGTCTGTTGGCAAGGAAGCTTGCAGCGAGTCGCATAACTTCTTCAGGAGACCGAAGCTTAATCAGCTTCATCAAAAGACCTTGGTGTCACAAAAAGTCGAAAACTTTCTTGATATGTAAGGCGCACGGTACCGTAGAAGTGTCACGTTCATTCAAATGGGACGCAATCTGATATTGCAGGTATGAGGGCGTGCTGTGACCCATACCTGCGCTTAAAACCAAATTGGTATTCTGGCATAACATTAGCCAAAGTTTGAAAATTTATCACGAACGTTCAAAATGCAAACCGACAGACTCGCAGACGCTTTGTCCGAGCAACAACTAAAGTTAGCTGATATCAGCAGAAAATTGGAAGATTTAGACCGTCATTGCGATGCTCCAACAAATGATGCAGACGAAAACTTATTAATGAACGATATAACACTCCATCAAGAGCTCCTCAACGCAACGTTAGAGACTAATAGCAAAACAACGGTCAGGAATATGAGAACGAAGGACAAAGCAACATCACCTATTAGGATTCTAGCTGAGAGCACAATTCCATCTACTCTAGAAAAACTTTCAAATCTCAACTGTGAAACCCCAATTTAAAAATTCGGTACTTTTTGGTCCCATAATGATTGGCAGAATCGTTTACAAAAAATAAAAAAAACCAACGAAATTCTTCCCAATAAACATACGCCGACAAAATTAACAACTTCATCAACCAAAAGTGCATTCTTCGTGAAAGGGATTCCTTTTTCTGCTGACGACAAATGGTTGGGAACGATTCTCGAAGCTGATTTTCACATAAAAGATTACGAAGTGAAATTATTACCCCAGTCCAAACATAAATCCTCCAGACGGTGTAAAGTTTTTGTTCCATCTAAATATGCGTGGCTTTTTACGTGCTGGAGTGGAAACAACGGCAACATCAACTGGAAGGGGATGACATTCAGCCCTTGGAGAAACATTACCGGCAAAACTAGGAATAAGAAACAAAAAATTGTAAAAAGAAATTGTATCCCTAGCCACTCTTTTGCCCAACTTCCTTCCGCCCATAAGACTTTCTCATCACCTTCTCAGTCTCAATCTCTAGTGACAACAGATAATTCTTCGTTAACTGATGCTTTTACTCGTAATGCATCTACTCGCAATAATAATTATGCATCTATACCCCCAGCATTTGACGCGTCATCTTCTCACTTAAGCAGGTATGCTAACGTAGCTAATAAAATCTGCTCCAAGGTTTCCAATCAGGCTGCCGCAAACATAGGTATAGGTAGCAATATGACATCTGAATCTCTTCGAAGATCAGTCAACCCTGTTAGGCATTTTTCCTAACCAAACTCAGACAAGCCTCAAACTTTTTTACCACAACTGTGGTGGTATGAGAGGCAAGCTAAGTAAATTATACCTTGACGCCAAATCATGCCATTTTAATTTACTCGCCATCACGGAAACTTGGCTTAATGCCTCTCATAAAAATGAGGAGATTCTTGATAGTACTTGGACCATTTACAGAAGCGACCGTGATTATTGTTCTACGGGTCAGTCGCGAGGAGGTGGTGTCTTACTTGCTGTTAGCAACACATTTTCAAGTGAGCTCGTTGATACCACCCCAAACGCTTTTTTCCAATGTATAATTGTTCGGATCTCCTCTAATAACAACTCAATTTACATCGCTGTTGTCTACATCCCCCCTAGATCTGAAGAATCCATCTACAGCAATTTTTGTGACACAATATCTTTATTAGCGACATCACTTAGCGAGAAAGATAAAATAATTGTTTTGGGTGATTTCAATCGTCCGAATCTTTGCTTTGTTCCGGATGAAAATGACTCTTACCTTCTCCCCGTAAACTTGGTAGACACCAACGATTTCAATCTTGCGAGTGCCTTTTATGGTAATGATTTACAGCAGGTTTCCCACATCCCCAACCAAAATGGAAATTGGTTAGATCTAGTCTTCACGAATGCTTAAGACGAAGTAGTGGTTAGTCCAACTAATGACGCTGAGCATCTTTTTTGCAACAGTATACACCATACAGCACTGTCAGTAGAACTTTCCACTTCTAATTCCACCTACTTAAAAACTTACAATAATTCAATTGTATTTGACTTCCGTAATGCTGATTATGAAAGCATTAAACATGTTCTTGATACTATTGATTGGACGAATATTCTTTCAACTCAGGATCTTGAGACAGCCATTTCCTCTTTTTACAATAAAATTTTTGACGCCGTTGAAAGATATGTACCAAAGATAAAAAAAAAAAATTGTCTGAGCCATGGCTTGATAGAGACCTTAGGCATTTGCGAAATCGTAGAAACAAACTATATAAGCGGATTAGAGAAAATACTGACGTTAGTTCTGCTATTCAGGAAGAGTATAATCAAGTCGCTAAGCAATTTTCAGCAAAGTCTCGTGAGGCTTATGATACTTACATTCGGTCAACCGGCGAAAATATAGTCCGCGACCCGAAAAAATTCTTCGATTTTGTTAATGTGAAGCGAAAAACTACTGGCTATCCATCGTCGATGTTTCTGAATAATACAACGTCTTCTTCTCCTAAAGAGATATGTGACCTATTCGCAGATAGTTTCCAAAAAGTTTTTAGTGCACCAGACCTAACAAACTCACACCTTTCTTCCTCCGATTCAACTCCAACGGCTTTTGTCAACCATTTAGAAATCTCCCGCGATGACTATTTTGGAACTCAACTGCAACAAAGGTCCTGGGCCCGATCTTCTTCCTCCAATCTTTTTATGCAAGTGTGTAGAGCAGCTTATAACTCCTTTGCATATTTTTTTTAATAGATCACTTTCGTCAGGAGTTTTTCCATCCAGTTGGAAGCTTTCTTATGTCACACCCATATTCAAGAATGGTGATCGACGCTGTATTGAAAGTTATAGGGGCATTGCCATTTTGTCTTCGATTCCGAAACTTTTCGAAAAGATAGTATACGACAAATTGTCTCCGCTAGTTGATTCCCGTCTGAACGAGCAACAACATGGCTTTAGAAAAGGTCGCTCAACTACCACGAATTTGACAATCCTAATCTCAGACGTCCTATGCAAAATGGAAAAAAGTTACCAAATTGACGCAGTCTACACAGACTTCAGTAAGGCATTTGACAGAGTTGACCATTCTACCTTAATTCTTAAGCTACAGAGATTCGGTATTACCGGGTCTCTACTCAGCTGGCTGACTTCCTACCTTTGCGATCGAACACAATGTGTAAAATTTCAAGGATTTTTATCGAAAAACGTTAGTGCTACCTCTGGTGTACCCCAAGGTAGCCATCTTGGTCCACTTCTCTTCAATATATTTATTTCCGACCTATCTGACGTCCTAGCAGGCATACCTCATTTTCTCTATGCAGACGACCTCAAACTTTATCTGACCATTGAATCGAAATCGGATGCCCTCTTCCTCCAATCCAATCTTGATTCCCTTGATCATTGGTGCAATGTAAACATGCTCTCTCTCAACATTAATAAATGCCAGGTTATTAGTTTTTCCAGAAAATGCACGGTCACACACAATACGTACTTCCTCGGTAATAATGTGCTAACTCGAGTTGATAACATTGTTGACCTCGGTGTTATCTTAGATGAAAAACTCCGCTTCACTTTACACTACGATAAAATACTTTCTCGTGCAAACAAACAACTTGGCTTCATCAAAAGACGAGCCAAAGAATTTCGTAGTCTGTGGGTCACAAGATCTTTATACACTTCACTCGTACGTCCTATTCTCGAATACGCTTGCATTAGCTGGAATCCTGCTTTTGAAACCCACAGTGACAGACTCGAGTCAATACAAAAGCAATTTTTACTTTTCGCCTTGCGAGAGCTATACAACCCTTATGATTTTAATAGCCTACCCCCTTATGAGTTTCGACTGGGTCATTTAAACCTATCGACACTAGCCTCCAGAAGAATGGTGATATCGGCCTGCTTCACATTCGACGTCATTAGAGGCGCTATTAATGTAGAATTCCTGAATCATAAAATTTTGATAAATATTCCTGTGAGGAACACCAGGTCCAATCGTTTCCTAAAAGAATATTCTCATTCGACCACATATGGAGCTAATGAGCCAGTAAATAGATGCTGCAGAGTATTCAACAGAATAAGCAATTTATATTCCCCGACGATTTCCAAATCATCCTTCAAGTCCTCTCTTTTCCATGCCATCCGTACCCTTAACCTTAAGCTATAGCTTTTATGTCAATGTTTATTTATTGATTTCTATTTATTAATTTATTTGTTACTCTTTTTTTTTTAATTTGTTTGTTTTTTACTTATTTAACTTGTTTGTTTTTACTTTTTCCTTTACTTTACTTTTCCATTTTTATTTTTATTTGATGTCCTTTTTTAATATGTGATTTTGTACCTTGTTTTGGTGAATGAATAAATAATAATAAGTTAAAGTATAGTAAGAATCACCATATAAATTCTCTCAAAAAGCTTCCCAATATTCGAAAGCATGAAAATTGGATAGAAATTGGACTTGTTTTTAGCAATTTTAGCTACTTTCCAGGAGTCCGGAAAGTATCCGTTGATAAAGTCATTATTGAAAATAATACAAAGTGATCTAAGCAAAAAGAAATATATCGGATCTAAAATAAGGACCGAAACCTTTGAGAATTTAAAAAAAAAATATTCGATCTAGATAGGTCTAAAATAAAATTGAGGCAATATAGAATATTGAAATTTAAAAAGAAAAAAGAAAAAGAGATCGATCCAAACATAGAAATAAGGCAAAAATAATACGTAATACAATCACTAAATTGTAAAAAATCATTATTATAATTGAAAAATTAAAAAAATGTAGAATGTAAAAAAAATTCACAAGAATACAATATATTTAACAAAATGAGCACAAAATTAAGTGACGACTTTAGCTGCTTTGTTATGGCGCAGACGAATAACCATACAAAAATTATACCACAGCAGAAGTGGTATCAGTATCACGTATCAATTAGCATCACGAAGGATTATTAGATCTGAATAAAGTTTCATTGACACACTCTAGTCTTTTTCATACTAGGACTTGAGTTTTAAGTAGTCTTTCATTGAAATTATGGATGGAATACTCCTTGCTTTCAATTGTCCCACTCCCATGTTTTAACAACATCTAAGTCCATAAAATTTCAATCAATTAAATTTCATGAGCTTAATTTACCATAAATTATTACCCAAAAACAATACCCACTTCTCCAATCATTTTAACCAACCGCACAATACAATCATAAATCATTTAAGGACCTATGTACAAAAAAAATTTAATTCATCGCATCTTCCAAACAATATCCTCCACAAAATCAATGAGTTGTTTATTGCCATTTTCTGGGTCACCTATTATTATCATAACACCATGTCATCAAGACAAAACGAAACCATTCAAGTAACCAGCCAACTCATAAGACAAAACGTTCTGTCAAAGGTTTTTTTCTCTCCTGTCAGACAAGTCTGAAAGAACAATAGCCTAATTTTTTTCTGTGAGAATTTTCCGACCAAATGACTTTTCTAGTGCTACCGGTTGGGTAGCTCAGCTTCTTCCCCGCTAATCTTCCGGGCTACCTACATCACACCATATTAAATTGTCTGACCGGAACGGTTAAGTCATTCATTCACTCATTTCGGAGTTGTCTGTGGTCAGCAGGCCGGAAACAATGGCATGTAAATAGACTAGTTAAAAAACCCAAATCATGTGAAAGGAATTCGGTGTTAATTAATCTAGAACCGAAGAAGAAGAAGCAGCGCCTAGCATTTTAACTGTAACCGGAACGTTCACCTAATGATGTACGTAGCTATGATGGGTGAACTTTGGTACAGATTTACGTTTTTTGCGGCCTGAGTTACGATTGTTTGAAGGCATGGCAGCATGACCTAATTTGCGTTGCGAAACTGTTTCATCGACGAATTTCGTGCATCATTAAACTGATAATTAGCGTACGTTGCTCAGCTATCATTGCATGTAATTCGCTTTTTCCTGATAGCCAGAAAAATTGTTAGTTAAACATTCCAAATGGAAATATGGATATTGGCAGCAACGATACGAATAAGAAAAATAAATTGAAAATACAGAATGTGCATTTGAACAATCTAGATACAATTGAAACTTTTCGCTTTTCTCTTCAACGCTTTCATATCTAAAGTACAAGCAAACTGAAAATTATTCTACTGTTATTAAACGAAAGAAAAACTGGCAGCGAAACTTTCTTTCCGTCTCTGGTGATGATTTCGATTTCTTCGTCATGTTCGCCGTCGTCTCGAACTCAAGAAATTCAAAACGGAAATCTTCCAATTTGCTCTGCTAGAACCAACACGAACTTCAACTTTTCCCTAGAACCACTCAGCACGACTAGGCTAAGCTAAGAACAAAGATACAAGTTATATGTATTATTATGCATCCTCGAGTATAATCAGTGGAGTTTTATGCAAAACAGTCGATACACCGATTGCCAGTCACCGAGTGACAGTTGAAAGCTTCTAGTCAACCCGTTCCGCTTCACTTGTTTCGTGCTTATTCTCGACTTCCGTTCACGGCATTTCCGCCGCTCTATCGCTCGAAAACGGCTCGAAAACGGCTTGAGGGCCGCCATTCTCATTTGCCAACAATTACAATAACAATTACACGAATGTTTACATTGTCTGATGAATATTCGGTTTTCGGGACGGGGGCTTTTAACAATATTCAAACATGTTTGCAATCAAGAAAATATTCCTTCTGGGGCCCATTTCCACATCTAATCTGCATTCTTTGCTTCGAAGTTTCGCAGAAAAACTTTTCCTGCTCAGTTATTTGCATTTGAGTGTTTTGTTAGAATAGCGAGACAGTGTATGCGAGTGTCGAGAAGGGTTTGTAAGGGAAACAGAGTAGCGGAAGCGGGAAGTGAGTGTTGCGAATTTTGAATTTTCCAAGTTTGTTTTTCGGGTTTTAGCTTGGCAGAATATCTTTTCATTTGGCTCTTGAATATATGATACTGTGAAATTGATGTACTTAAAAGCCACATCACTATTCATTCGCTTATTTAGTTCACTGGCGAAAATTGGCTGTGGAATAGACGTCTCTACAAATGTTTGGGTATTTGTGCGGTTTTAGAGAATGGAGTTGCTATGTCGAGTGAAAGATTAGGATGACACTTAGATTCTGGAAAGCAAACTTCAGCCAGTTTTGAGAAATATGGAAAATTAGATATATGCAAGCATAAAAATGGATGATACCAAGGAGTATATAATGGTAATGTTTTGTTAGAATTGAATTTTACTTTGTGTTTTGTTCAAATTGAATTTCCCTAAGTTGTAGTTCCAAAGATATGCATCACTTTCTCATCAGACATCAGTTCATGGGGCATGTCTGACTGGTGTGTCCACTTGAAAGTGTCCATTTTTATTTACTTAGTTTCGTTAGTTTTTTGCATCTGCGTTCATTTCAAGAACGCTCCTTAATTATTTATTAATATTTTTTAGACATGATTTTGTTCCGGACCATACCGTTTAAGTTACTTCCTGGCCGAAGAAAAGTTCTCTGCACAATAACACAAGTAAATTCATTCGCCTCTTCCAGGCAAATACTCTACATCAAACCTCAATCTGCCCGTGAATATTTCACTAGCGAGCGTAGTACTAATTTGACCATTGGAATTTCACTGCATTATGAAACGTTGTATTCATCCCTTTATATCACACATACCATAAGATTGTTATTAGGATAACGGTTTGGAGTGCAGCGAATGATGTTTCGTACGAATCAAGAGCGTAGTACTTTATTCTTGAAACTGTTTATGGCTAACCCGAATTTCCACGAGTTTAGTGGCCTATAATGGAAGAAATTCAATAGTGCATAAATACAATTATCAATGATTGGTTTTGCAGTCAAATACTTTTAGGGTGATATTCGGAATTTTAGATAGTCCATAACATGGTATTATTTGGCTGCTGACAAATGACAGATACTTTAATGAATTGCTTTGGGGTTCTGTGAAGCATCAGCAAGCATTCAAATGAACTTCTAGTTTTTTTTAAAAATTTTTTATTCATTCATTGATTGTTCGCAACGCAATCAGG
Source organism: Nemotelus pantherinus (assembly GCA_963978885.1). Classification (NCBI taxonomy): domain Eukaryota; kingdom Metazoa; phylum Arthropoda; class Insecta; order Diptera; family Stratiomyidae; genus Nemotelus; species Nemotelus pantherinus. Next base: position 61,495,246 of record OZ022263.1, read on the forward strand.
GCCTCGCAAATAACTCTATTTGCGAGTAACTCTACTAAAATTCTCTATTAGTCTCATTCTCCATTAGTGTGTTTTTATATTAAACTCTACTAGCAGTTCTCAATTCACTCTATTCATCACAGAATCGGAATAGAGAATGTGGATTCGTAATATCATGAGTAGAGTTTAACTTCTCTATTATTTGAATATATTGCCACGGATTTTTTTGTAGTTAACTAAGACTTCTCGCTATAGAGTTATGTCAGAGAGTTGCTAGAAAGTGGAAGATTTGTATTTTCATGTTGAAAGTTAGTAGAGATAAGGAAATATGGAGAAAGAAAAAAGGAAAGGCATTAACCTACGGCCACTAAAATTACCGTATAATAGCACGAATATATTTGCCACATTTAGCTTGTAAATCTTTACCCATTAGTAATATACAATTAATTTTATTATTGTAGTGACATATTTGTTGTACTTAAAATTTGCTTACCAATAAAAATTCAACAACAACAAAGTTATAGACGGACAAAAAAACCGATATACAGAAACTTTTACTTTCTGGACTGAAACTTTAGCTGACCGGCGCTACAAAAGAAGTTTGAAGTTTTCAATTCTCTAATTTTGATCCGAATGTTAACATTACATTCTTGCAACTACATTCCACTACTCAATTCTCAACTGCATACAGAAACTGCTAAACTCAATCAGTGGAGTTCCGCGCGGCGAATTTCGGAATTACGTTATCGGATAGAATATTTGATCTACTAGAGTTATTGAAACGAGGCACTGATCTGTGTAAGTATCACACAATCAATGTACCTATTAAATGAAAATAAACCACGGACATACCGGAGAACATAGGCTAAAATATTATTGCTAATAGATTTAGCATTTTTTTATTTATTTGTTTCAGTTTCATTAAGTACAATTTCGATTCCATCTCCCCCAACAAGTTGGTGCAACTTCTGACTGGTTTTAGATGGTACAATGTACACTCTCTTGAATCCGATGAATAAGACAGCAGACATCTATCATACTTCTCAGAGTGTTCACGGTACGGAGGTTCAATTGAAAAACATGGTTCAACTTCCATGTAAATATGAAAAAGGCTAAGATACATATGGGACGATATTGGAAATGCTAGAGGCATGTCCAGCTTTAAGCATGGAAAGAAGGGAACATACTGGACGAATTAAAATGGTTGGACCAACACTGATAAATACTGATAGTGATGATGAGAGTGATTTCATTAAAATATTCAGTAAGCTATCAAGATCACAGCCAATACTACCGCCAAGATTACTTAGTTAACATTCTATTTCTAAGCGCTCGTACGAAATAAAGACACACTGCCAAAGCTAGAAGAGGACATGTCATAAAAGATATGTAGAACTATGATGAGAACACGCAGAATCAAGCAAGCACGCAAACAGCTCATCTTTTCCTCGAGGCAAAGAAGCAGATAAATCATTAATATTCATAATAGAAATGATACAGGGACATTTATTAAGAAAAAACCGTAGCGCATCAGAACCGCTAGAAACACTAATGTTCGAAGAACAGTAGAGGTTTTGTGCAGATTTTGAGTGTGTATTCTACCACTAGCTACTTAAGGACACCCTAAGTAATTTGTTAATTATTTATAATAATAAACCCTAAGCCAATTTAATTTCGATGACTTCATCGAAAGTTACAGCGATAGAAAGGTGTTTGGGGTTGCCATCCAAAAATGTCCAGACTCTAGACAATTGAAACATTGGTAGGGTTTAACCAAATGTGACCTGAACTATAGCGCAGACTAAGTGAATTTAGTCTTAAGGTTTTTATATCGACCTGACTTAAAATTTAGTCAGGTCGAATTTAGTCCTCGATGGCACATACGTGACAACTGTCATTTAGTTTAATTTGAATTCATACACTGTAACTATCGTTTGATTTGTCTCTCAAACATGATTATTTAAAGGATTTTGAGTCAAACGAGACGGTTGCGAGCTTAAATTCAACGTACATATACTATTAATAGTCGCGCAAAAATCAAGGCTTAAGTCGGGTGTGTTTACAGCGATATAGTCCACGCTCTATTCTAGGTCAGGTCGCTTGAAATCGTGTACTGACCTATCGCTTGGGCCGGGTACTGAGTGTTTACAGCAGGTGGCTAGCACCGAAGCGAAAAATATGTCGCATTTACCTTACGTTGAATTCAGCCTACTCTGCGAATTTCGTATTGATCCGATGACTGCATTAGAAGTTATAGGGATACAAAGAAATTTAGGGTTAAAAGTTTTCAAATTTTCTAAATCGTAATGTTTGTTGTTTATTTTCATTACAAGATCACTACGATTTCAAAATTTTATAATAAAATCGCTTACTAAAGATATGCCGAAAAAAAACAAAACCAACCATAGTTGGCAACCCTATCATGGTTTTTCAATTAGATTTCTGCTGAGTATTGTCTACAATAAGTTCGATTTGCCATATGAATTTCCATATGATTCCATGGCTCCACTGGAAGCTATAGGGCAAAGATCTTTATTTTCCTCAGCAAATTTTCAAAATTTAAGACACTAAAATTACCATAGCTGGTAGCTCCAACCAAATTTTTCAACCAAATTTCTATCAAACGTGACTCAGAGTAAGATTCAGCTACTGTGTGAATTCTGTCAAAATCTGGTGACTGAATCAGAATTTATAGGACCAGAAGCAGCTATTTTTCTTAATGATTTTTCAAGATGGCACCACAAAATTGCTTCTATCAGACCTGGTCCTACTTAAGGCCAATACATTCTGTAAATTTCAATTGTAGCTGATTATTGGGTCGTGATTCTCGTGAACAGAAGTTTTTGATGCTAAAAATATAGGTAAATTGGGGAAGGGTTACCGTTCTTCCCCGTTGTAAAATTTCAAATGTTTTACTTTGGATATGTAGACAAAGCATAAGATTTATATATGAGTTGCTTTTTTTTCCAAAAAGCGACAATTTTTCAGGAGAGTCGATGATTTGAAGGTTTTCACTTTCAGCGCCTGCTCTAGCTACAGGGTTACCAACACGCTACAGGGTTGCCAAATTTACAAATTTATAATATTAATATGTTCTGAAAGTTGCATAATGATATGATAGCTCTGTCGAAAATTATCGCAATTTAAAAATTTCAAAACATTCCCGATCTCTTTTTAGGCCCTTAGCGCACACATAGGGTTAAAAAATTCCAAAACGTTATCTGATTCACATTTAAAACACGTTCAGAATTCATTTCGCTAGCTTAATTTTTGCAAAAATTAATAATAGGTATATTAAAAATATCACTAAAATGGCCGCCGGCCCCAAAGGGTTAAAGATAATTGACATTTGGTGAAACCTGGACCTATTCTGCATATACACCAATGTATCCTGAAAGTTTCAACTCAAACGGATGGCGCGTTCCCGTTCCCGCGTTCTTGATTAAGCTAATAAATTGATTTGTTAAATAAGTAGTTTTGCCTCTAAGCCGGAGCTTTTAAATCGACGTCCATAATTTTAAGAGCGCGAACAAATGTTAACCAAGAGGTGTCATTACTTCTTTTGACTCGATAAGTGAGAGTGTGTCAGAAAGCAAAATTAGACAAAAATTTCAGGAGACCTTTATCTACGTTGAGTCCTGAAAAAAATCCAATTAATGACATTAGTTTCATTAATCATGGAAATAAAGCTCGCTTTAGCGGGATTAAAGCGCAGCGTAGATGCGTTTTTATTTATTTACTGTCCAAATCAATAGAAACAAATTCAATTATAGATTCAGAAAAAAATTAAAAGAACAACAAAAAAATTAAGAAAATGGACCAATTCAGATAGTAAGATAAAGATACAGAAAAGAATCATAAAGTTAAATTTACCCTAAAAAGAAACTAATGCAATGGAATAAATTAGGATATATTCACAGTATATGACAGGATGCTATTTTTCAAAGCACTCTTTAATACAGATAACGTTCGGGGAAGAGAGCCAAGGTTAAGGCTATTGTCTTGATGAGGCAAACGTAAAAATGGAGAGAAGAAATAGTTGTCTTTCCGAGCAAAAGAAACATCAAAGTAGAATAAGGTTCTATTAGGACGGTCCGATATTCTAACAGAAAAGTGAATGCTGGGGTCAACTCATATAGAGCCGTTAAAAAGTTTAAAAAGGAGGTCCACAGCAAGACTTAAGAGTAGCAACACAAGTGCGGTCACGACCGTAAGAAGAGAGCTCAGAAAAAAGGACGCCGGAGGGATCAAACCCAGCTAGCTTTGACAGAAGAATATCACGGTTCACAGATTAGAAAGCCCTTGACAAAATCTATTTACAAGATATCCACTTGCTTTTGCTGGTCGACTGCGGAAACAACGGTGTTTGTAAACGACAATAAGTTTGTTACTGTTGATCTACCCTTAATGAGTCCATGCTACTCACTGGATAGCATGGGCTGAGTGAAAGGGCACACTTTATTATAAGCGACTTTTGCGAGGAGCTTACCAAAACAGGACGGTAATTAGAGATGCAAGAAATATGACCAGCTTCATGGATAGGACATGTGTTGACGAGTTTCCAAAACGATGGAAATGTACCGGTTGAAATACTCAGGTTTAAAATTATTGACACAGCAGCACACAAATCAGATGACATTGATTTAGCGAAAAGATTCGGAATGCTATCAGTAATGAAGCCAGTACTTGCGCCAAGAGACCTTGTCAACAGTTCGATTTCCAAAGGATTAAAAATAAAAGAGACCATGGTAAAAGTAGGTGCGAAAAAATTGATTGACGACAAAGAATTACTGTAACAGGAAGTGAAAGAAGAGGAGAAACGAGCAAGAAAACTTGAGAAAGGAATTAAAAAAAGGTTTATGACGAGTAGAAGGTGATAGAGATCAAGAATTACGTGGGGTGAGGAAGCTATACATAGACGAATAGATGACAAAAAAACGTTAGCTTTAGATTAGATCAAGTATTTTGTTAATAACATTTGAACTTAGTTATATAGAAGATATAGAAAAGAGGAAGTAGCAATATTAATGTTACTCTTTGACATAATTTTGGTGAAATTCACATTCGAAACTACACTGGATATATTAAAGTCACTATATACAAGAAAAAAACCAAACGAGATGTTGCCGTTAAGAAACGAATAAAGTTCCACAAAACACCGCTAATAAACCAACCGAGGACTACTACATGGGATGGATCGAAGAGAAAAGCAATATATTAGGTGAAGTAAAAGATATTCCAACAAGAATTATATACGATAAGAACGGCGCGGAAAGGACAAAAAGTGAGTAAACGAGATTTCATCAACGGAACCGTGGCTAAAACGGCATCACCGTCGGATAATCCACTAACAGAACGATTACGATCCTTGCAGAAGACAGTATAGCTGTGTTTAATGAGCTGCTCTAGGTTGAGCTAGGTTGAGATATCTCAACAAAATGTGTTTAATGAGATATTCGGCTGCTCTAACTTGCCCGAAGTTGCTCTGATTTGTGTTTCATGAGTCTGCTCTAAGTTGAACTAGTGCACTTTAGAGCATGATTTTTACTCTACTTTTTTTGGTAGAGCAAGTTCGAGCAAGCAACCAGCTGTTTTCCAACTGTCACGGAATTGACTTTCAACAAAAAATTGTTACTGAAGTGCAGTTTTTTGTTAGTGAATTGACAGGTTGACCTTCTGACAAGTAATGAATTTTAAGAATTGCCTCTCAGCTGCTCTCACTTGCTCGACTTTTTTCTGCCTCTCAATTGCTCTGGTTTGCTCGACTTTTTTTGACAGCCGCGCTACTATAACTTGCCTTGAGATGCTCTGCTTTTTTTTCGTGCTCATTAAACACAGCTTATGAAGGGGTAAAACGTCATTTTTGTTTGCATCTGTAGTCAGCCAGGTTTTTGTCAGGATATTATGTCATCTGACGCGATAGTAGCTTAAATTCATGAATTTCCTTTCTCAACTACCGAACGTTTTGATAATAAACTTTAAGACAACACGTTCATTATATGTATGATTCTCGATTGTGAATTTCTGGAATTGGTTTTAACAAATTCCTTGAGAAAAAACCCAACGGTCTAGGAATCTTTTATGGGTAGATTTCAAGTGCCTGAAGTGACAATTATGAAGAATGAGGTGATCTCCTAATAGCGGAGATTATCACGTGTGAGTTTCATGGAGAGTAGAAGCGGCAGAGTGTGTCTAAGCTAAGCTGTGATGTAAGATGACACCTCATCAGCAAAGGTTCTGAAAGAGAATCGTGAAACAAACACCTTTAGACCTTTAGAATTATGACTTTAAGCCTAGGAAACGAGGATATTTGAATAAAAACCCTCCATAAGTCCTTCAGAAGGCCCAGGCTAACTCAAATCGCGCGCGTAGATTCTATGTCTTACTACCGTAGGTGATGCGCTAGTTATCTAAGAATTGCTTAGTCCTGTCAACAATTAAATTGGGAAGAGGTGGGCTTTCAGTTTTATTGAAATGATCAGAAGATCTGAACTATCTGTACGATAATCTTTCAGCAAGATCGAGTGAGCGGCATATCAACTGGAGCTACACATAAATAAAGGGAAGACGAAGTGCATGGTGGCATTATCTGTGTGAAGAATATCTAGAGTTGGTCAAGTTGGATCATGAATTTCAAGTAGAGTTCTTTGAAATGGAATTAATTTACCTTTTGCAGAACTTCTGTCACATTGGTTCGACTAGACTTCAGCATATCTCAGATGGCTCATTGCAAGATTTGAGTATAGTAAAGTAAAATCCTAATACTGGAAGCATAAATCGTGGTACTAAATTCTAAACACTGCGAATGGGTCCTAAAAATAGGTCAACGTGAATTTAGATAACTTGTATTACATTTCAAGCACAAATCATAACATTTAAGTAAACAAAATATTTGTTTTTGCAACAAGCATCTGGAAGACCAAATTTCCGATTCCACTAACATTTCTGGCAACACTGCTCGCTACAATTCCACTTCAAACAATACACAGTTTCCAAATATTCTCCTCATATATCTCAAAAATTTCATCTTGAATACCGAACACAAGAGTCCTAGTTGCATATTTTAAGAAGTTTTCGTTGTTCTTATTCATCCTTTCTTACCCTCATCTTGTTCAGTACGCGAAAATGTAGGGCTTAGCCAAAAACTTTCCAACTTGAATTGAAACATATATGTATGTTTAACATTTTACGGTCCTTTTGGCAAGAATTATTCAACGGAACCGGGAGAAGTATTCTTGAAAACGAAAACGTATGTGTCGCTTGCTTATTCGAGCAAAGAAAGCAAAAGCACTAAGCGTGACGTTGACTACGGCAGAGAATCTGTGAATTTGAATTGAAATCCTTCAATATTCTACTATACACATCCTATAGTTGGGCACTTAAGACAGGATCAGACTTTTGATTAGTAAACAAAACAAAGGTTTCAGTAGTTCGTAGTAAAGAGGTGTATGCACCACATACGTTAATGATACGCGTTGACAGGGTGCAGTTGTCGGAAGATTTTACAGGAAATTAAATTTTTTGTTAGTTTTGTGGAGTACATTTAGCATGAAAATTTTCGCTAAAGATATTCCTTCAAACACGCGGTAAATGCCTCTTTTTGAAGTTATTTTTTTTTTGCACCTGAACAGCCTGTAATTTTAATATTGAAACATCTTCATCTAGCAAAAACGGAATATCTTCAAAGCCCCAGGATTATGAAAGACGCAATTATTTTCCTTATAGGGTAACATATACTATCGCTTGGAATACTGAAAGAAAATCCACACTTTCACAAAGTAACCTGCAGCGTGCATCATAACAGCCAAAGGATTCAATTTAGTTCCATCTAAACCGCTCGAAACTCTCTTGAAAGAGACCTAGCTCCCTACACAAAAACCAAAAATATCATTTTTCACCTCGAAACATGTGCCGGAGCATAACATAGTGTTTGAAACAAGTGTATGAAAAACACCAAAACAACTAACTATCTAACCGCCCCCAACTCTATATCCTTTGTTTCTTTGAAAACATTCTCACATTTCTCGGCGATGGGATGATAAAATTTGTTGGTTCCTTCATTATAACCGCTCGAGTTTTGGTCGTAGTCGCAGTTTGCATGTTGTTTATGATACCACGCGTTCCTGCTTATTTTCGGCCATGCTCGTAGTATCTATTCTAAGACCTATGAATAGAACGGAGGAGCTTGCTTGTTCAGACTGGCAGGCAAGTGTTTTCTTCAATTCTAGCGCCGCTGAGTACGACTTTTGCAGGCGACTGAGTCACTAGGGAAATGATATTTGCAGCAATGCCAGTGTCACAAGGTAATTCCGATGCTATATGACCGGAATACTTAATTAAAGTGAAGCAGTTACAGGTATGTAGTGGTTTCATTGAAGCGCCGCTGTGGATGGCGTAACGCTATGCATGGAGAGATATGGGCATTTACGGAAATGCTCGTATATATGGAAAACAATAAAACAAGACGAATGGATATCAACACGAATGGTGAGCCAGGGAAAATGTGTTCTTGTAGTTTGACGGTGCAATGTTCGAGGCAAACGGATTCTTACTTACTGTTTTATTTTTGACATATTCTATGAATGGAAGGTGAGAGCTGATTCGGATTATTGTGTAAGGGATTGCATGAATAATTTCTGTAGTTCAGGTAATATTGTAATTTTGGGAAAGGTTGCGGTAAGAAAGACGATGACATTAAATTTGAAGGTTGTTTTTATTGCTATCGTTGAACTCGATCTGTGAATAGATAAGGAAACATTATAGATACATTTCACGTAAATTAGATTCTAAATTTAACGATTGTTGAGGAACTAGAAGGTCATTTAGCTTTTTCCAAGTGTTCTGTTAAACACTATCTGAGCCAGCTTTTGGCATACCATATTGTGGAAGACGATAAAGGAGTTAAACTCATGGTGCACAAAGTCAGATACTTAATGCAAGTAGCAGTTAAGAATGCTCGAGCGGTCCGATTCAATGTCCAGAGGCTTCAACGCTACTGAGATTGACCACTATTACCATAGCAGATAATGCTACATGGGCTTCAAATCAAAGTAAAGAGAAAGCAAATCTGGTGCTGGACTTTTTCAGGAGGAGCTAAAAGTTACAACTGTCCCCAGCCTTAACAGGAACAATTACAGAGGAAGACAATTCTGGTGGCAGCCATTCAAACCTTCCGAAAAGAATATTAACACGTCAACTGCCAACCACGATATATATCGTAGGATACTGACTTGCCCAGGACGCCTATTACGAGCTACCTTGTCCATTAATTACTTGCCAAATTTGTACAGCTATGAGGAAACTCGTAGCATAACAGTGTAGATATGAACATATGGATTCTTAGAGGACCTAAAATCCGCGAACAAGGAGCCGAAAATGACAATAGTAACCGAGAGGTTTAAAAACTCTCTAAAAAGTATCTTGATAGCTAGCGAGCGATGTAGCAAAGCAGCAAACTTAATCGTGGAACTGATTGGCGGGAGCAATCTTTTTCGGTTAATTAAATAAGTCACAGATATCTTTGCAAAAAGAGGTAACATCACCTTTTAAAGTGAAGTTGTTCCAGAAGTATTTTGAAATTTGAGAGGAATTCATGAATGTCGAAAATTTTTACGGTTATATGTAGGTAAAGTGTCTCCACTTGGCTGTTATAATAACTCTTTTCGCCCCAATCGGATTAAGCGGAAATTCCGAAAACATTCTTCAAACGCATTTCATAAACATTCGATACGCACTTTATTTTTTTTTTTTTTGTGAAGTGCAATAGAGAACCAACAAGTAGTACAATACGGGAACGCGTTTGGAGGACTAAGTTCTCCAACTCCATTATTCCATGAATCGAAGCAGGACTTCAGCTAGACTTCATTTATACGGACTTAACTTTTATTTATTTATTTATTTATTTCAACCAAACAAGGCGTACAAAAAAACACTTACAATTAATATTTAACAATTTATATAAATTTGTACAATACACAATAATGGAAGAATTTTAAAAATATAACCTTTGGTAGGGAATTGGAATGGGCATTCAAGACGTGAGCACCTTAGTCAGAGCAGTTTTAAACCTGGGTCGGGAAATGGTTGGGGAATAGTGTTTTGAGAAGCTATTGAATATTTTGCAACATCTATTGATTGGCTCATTGTTGGCGTAAACTGTGTGGTGTCGGTATTCATTCAGTAAACGTGTGTGCCTCGTCTGCCTTACTGATTCGTTGAAGGTGATTGTTAGCAACCGACCACTGTACACGCAGTTTTTTAGACGGCCACTGTAAACGTAGCCAACATCAAGCGACCCGAAGACTACCAACGTGAAAAGAGAACGAATCTGGACGTGAACGCCACTAGTCGGACCAAAATACCAATAAAAACGTTTGCGACTTGTATTTTAGAATTGTCAGTTTTAGTTTCAAATAAAGTGAATTACTATTACGTCGTGTCTACTTAATATTGACAGTTTTGTTACAACATTGTTTTTTATTGCAACATCGAGACTAGTGCCGTAAAACTTGCTGCCCGTCGTCCACTCTTTGTTCAAAAATGACGAAACGAAAGCCCGCGAAGAAAAATGCTAATCTTGACGCCGATGCGGATGCCTCCGATCATGAATTTGTGGACCCGGAATCCGCCGCCAGCACTCCTTTCAGACGAATGCCATTTGGTCAAATCGACGACCAGATGAGAACAATGGTGTCAGGCATGTCCGCTCTTCAAACGGCGCTTGAAAACATTCACCGCGAAACAAAATCAAACATTGAGGAGTTGCGTGCCCAAATTTCGAATAAGTTCAGCGTAGCACCCGGTGCTCCGCTGACACAGCCAGTAATCGCCCCAGAAGTGCCGGTACCCACGCCGTACACACACAACCAAGCTACCGAGTTAAACATACGAACGACCGCCGAGTCGAAATTGGAATCGCCGTGTGTGAGTGCAACTGTACCAACACAGCCACCACTGCATTCATTTGTACCGACGTATAGATTACCTACAGTAATGGAGTCTACTGTACAGTCATCACAATTCGAAAATGTCAATGATAGATTTTTGCCCCAGGCGTATATGTCTGACCGTCAGCGACTTTTCGAATTGCCTAGATTTGATGGCCGGCCAGAAGAGTGGCCTTTATTCAAGACGTCATTTTTTGATACTACCCGCGAGTTTAACTATGGCAACCAGCAAAATATTTTAAGACTTAACAAAGCCCTATATGGTGCCGCAAAAAGTGCTGTGACGTCTCTGTTAATTTTCCCGGACGATGTGCCACAAGTGATGCAAGAATTGGAATTTAATTTCGGCCGTCCTGACATTCTTGTACGCACACAGATAGAAAAAATAAATCAAGTACCCGCGATGAGTGAAGCGCGCATTGATGGAGTGCTAGCTCTTTCCAATCAATTGCGAAATATGGTTGCACTCTTCAAATCCGCTGGTTGCCAACATCATTTATTGAATTCAACTTTATTAGACGAATTAGTCCGCAAGTTACCGCCGTCAAAGCAATATGAATGGGCCAGATACGCTGCTTGCCTGCCATCATTTCCAACTGTGGACAAATTCTCAGATTGGCTGAGAGACTTAGCGAATGTTGTCAGTCTGATGCAGACAAATGCCGCCACCGCCCTGCGTCCCCCACAAATATCGAGTCAACAGCAAGAGAAGCCGTCATCGCGTAGAGTACTACATAGTGCAAATAATGTGGGACCATCACCAGTCATTACTTGTTTACAATGTGGCCAGCAACACAGCCTCGGAGAGTGTCAAACGTTTCTTGCCCTGTCGACAGATGACAAGTGGAATTTCGTAAAAACTAAACAATTATGTTTTGGCTGTCTTAAAAAGGGGCACAGTCTTTCTAACTGCCGGAGAAAGCAACGCTGTTCTGTCAACGGATGCCCGCGTATGCATAACAAAATATTGCATAATTACGACAGAGATTCGCTTAAGCCAATTCAACCTGATTCTAACGTGCACGTGCTGAATTGTCGGCAAAACGAAGAAGACGCCACCATGTTTAAAATTGTTCAAGTTACTCTAACTGGACCTTCAGGAAGTGTTGCGGCATACGCCATATTGGACGAGGGCTCTTCTATTTCGTTAATGGAGGCCGATATAGCCCGCAAGCTGGGAATAAATGGACCAGAACTCCCACTCACATTGCAATGGTTTGGCAATGAACGGAAAACAGAAAAAGCACAGAAAGTCAACGTCGATATTAGAGGAAACTACAAGTCAGCGCAAACCTTTATTCTGAAAAGTGTGCATACTATTGGCAGCTTGAATTTACCGGCGCAGACTCTTCATAAAGAAAAGTACGGTCACATCGCCGCGTTACCGATTTCAAACTATTATCAAGCCCAACCAAAAATTTTATTGGGACTGGATAATGCCTTTCTGGGAGTTAGTGAAAATGTTGTAGAGAACGGATGCCATCAGCCAATCGCCATAAAGACCAAGTTGGGATGGATTGCCTATGGACCGAGCGACCAATATTCACGGGCTAATCCTACCGTTCTACATATCCGCGAAACACAGTCGTTGAAAGAAATTCATAAGCTCGTCAATGAATATTTCTCAATTGAGAATTTTGGAGTCCGCAGTACCGACATCGAAATGAAATCTGATGAAGATCGCCGTGCTGTCCAAATTTTGGAGGATACCACCAAAAGGATTGGTGATAGATATGAAACGGGATTACTGTGGCGTAGCGATGACACCCATATGCCGGCAAGCTACGAAATGGCCAGAAATCGCTTGTTGAAGGTCGAGAAACGAATGAACAGTGACAGTCAGTATGCAGAGAAATACATCGGCGAAATGAATAAATACATCAAAAAGGGGTATGCCAGACTACTTACTGCCGCTGAGGTGAAGTCAGAAAACAACCGGACCTGGTACCTTCCCCATTTCGGCGTCGTCAATCCAAATAAGCCAGCGAAACTTCGGATCGTCTTTGATGCTGCTGCCACAACATGTGACACTTCACTCAACTCCGCCTTGATAAAAGGTCCTGAGCACGCCAAACCGCTTTTGACCATTTTGTTTCAATTTCGTCAAGGACTAATAGCCGTAGCCGGAGATATTTTGGAAATGTTCCCGCAAATACGAATCAGAGAAGCCGATCGTGGTGCCCAGAGGTTCTTGTGGAGAGATGGAAAACAAGACAAAACAATTCAGGTTTATGTTATGACGTCAATGATCTTCGGTGCCATTTGTTCACCCTGCTGTGCCGAATATATTAAGAACAAAAATGCCATGGAGTACGCTGCAGAAATGCCAAATGGAGCAGCAGTCGTTGTGAACAAAACCTACGTGGATGACTTAGTAGTGAGTTTCGACAATCAAGATGTAGGCGAAGCTACTGTCAAAGAAGCCATCGAAATAAATGCCAAGGCAGGTTTCATTCTTCGAAACTTTGTCTCAAACAATCTGCAATTACAGAATATATTAAATACAAACGAAAATGACTGCAATCGTATAGTGAAGTTGGAACGAGGAACAACGACCGAGAAGGTATTGGGTTTAGTTTGGAATACTACAAAGGACACCCTCCAATATCAGTTTCAATTCCACAAAGTACCGCGTGAAGTTCTGGAAATGTTTCGACCGCCAACGAAGAGAGAGCTCCTGGGAATTATAATGGCAATATACGATCCATTCGGCCTATTGTCCAACTATACTACTTACTCAAAATTGATTATGCAAGCAGCATGGAAAGCCACCATCGACTGGGATGAGCCACTACCGAACCACCTGAATGTGCAATGGAAAGCCTGGTTGACGAAATTTCAAGATGTTAGCCATCTTTCCATACCAAGATGTTATTCGACGTTCTTCTGCGAAACGGATGACATTCAATTACATGTATTTACCGATGCCAGTTCCAGTGCCTATGCAACAGTCGCTTATTTAAGATGTCAAAAAGGAGCCCAAGTTCACACCGCTCTCGTCGCCGCCAAGAGCAGATGTGCTCCAATAAAAGGGATGACTATTCCGAGATTGGAACTTCAAGCAGCTATTTTGGGATGCCGCCTTTCGGAGTCAATAAGGAAGTGCATAGAAGTCAAACTGAAGAATATCGTTTTTTGGTGCGACAATAAAACCGTCATACAATGGATACAGTCGACAACCAGGCAGTACAAACAATTTGTCTCCTGTAGAATAGCCGAAATTTTGTCAATTTCAACGCCTAGTCAATGGAGATGGATATCAACAAAATTAAATGTTGCTGATGAGGCTACTAGGGCCACACTGCCAACAAGCGCTGACAGTAATTCTAGATGGTTGCAAGGACCTGAATTTTTGAGATGTGAGGAGGAATTCTGGCCACAAGGAATCATCGATACTCCCGACGATTATACTGTGGAAGATATTGTTAAGCCATTTCTGTTGATAAATACGAACTATAAACCGATAATCGACTATGCGAATTACTCTTCGTATATCAAAGTGTTGCGAATAACAGCGTGGATATTGCGATTTATCCATAATACGAGAAATACTAGCCACCGCCACACAGCCGAATTAACAGCCTCTGAGATGTCACGTGCCGAAAATATACTCTGCCGCCAAATACAAGCTACATGCTTTAAAGAGGAAGTTTCTGCCTTAACTTCTGAAAGATGTGTCGCAAAGTCTAGCGATATTTTCAAATTAACGCCATTCTTGGATAACGATGGATTGATGAGGTTGAAGGGACGAATCGATGCAGCCATTTGCCTGCCATTAAGTGCTCGAAATCCAATTATATTGCCGCAAGATCATCATATCACCAGCCTTATCGTGAGTTACCATCACAAGAAACGTCATCACCAAAACGACTATCTTGTTATTAACGAGATCCGCCAGAAATTTTGGATACCCCGAATCCGTTCCGTTCTGAAGAGAGTGAAAAAGGCCTGCCTGATCTGCCAATATTTAAAGGCGAAACCTGAGCCACCTCTCATGGGACAATTGCCTCCTGACCGTCTCACCCCATATGTTCGTCCGTTCACATATAGTGGAGTGGACTATTGTGGGCCATTTCTGGTGGCCATAGGACGTCGTCGAGAAAAGAAGTGGGTGGCGCTTTTCACATGCCTGACAACCCGTGCCGTACACATTGAGGTAGCTGACGATCTGTCCACGGACTCATTTCTTTTGTGCCTAAGGAATTTTATGAATCGTCGAGGAACCCCAGTGAGAATGCGAAGCGACAACGGGACTAATTTTGTTGGGGCCCAAAAGGAACTTAAAAGTGAGAATCGAATCTTCGATCTGGATCGAATTCAGCGGAGTTTGTCGACAGAAAATATCGAATGGGTATTCAATTGCCCTGCTAATCCACATGCTGGTGGATGTTGGGAGCGCCTGATACAATGTGTCAAGCGACTGTTGAGCCAGGTTTTCAAAGAGGAGGCCCCAAAATTGGAAACCTTCAGAAGTGCGTTGATTGAGGCCGAAAACATCATAAATAGCAGACCGCTAACGGACGTGCCAACAACCTTAGAAGAAGATGAACCATTAACACCTAACCATTTTCTTCTAGGTTGCTTGAATTCAACACAAACACCAGCTAACGACAACGAAAAAGTATGTGTTCGTAAGCAATGGCGCATAGCCCAAAACTTGAAGGATCGACTGTGGAAACGATGGGTGCTCGAGTATCTGCCGCGTCTCATATGTCGCCCGAAGTGGAGACAGGAAGTTGCACCTTTGCGACCTGGTCAGCTGGTTATTGTCTGCGATCCCAGTCAGCCACGAAGCCAATGGCTCAAAGGACGAGTGAGTCGAGTATTCTCAGCCAAAGATGGACAAGTCCGAACTGCCGAAGTGATGACCCGTCAAGGACTTATTCGACGCCCCACAACGAAGCTAGCCGCCCTGAACTATTGCGAATCCTCTCCCCAGCAGGATTCACCGGGGCCCGAGGATGTTAGCAACCGACCACTGTACACGCAGTTTTTTAGACGGCCACTGTAAACGTAGCCAACATCAAGCGACCCGAAGACTACCAACGTGAAAAGAGAACGAATCTGGACGTGAACGCCACTAGTCGGACCAAAATACCAATAAAAACGTTTGCGACTTGTATTTTAGAATTGTCAGTTTTAGTTTCAAATAAAGTGAATTACTATTACGTCGTGTCTACTTAATATTGACAGTTTTGTTACAACAGTGATCTTATTGGACAGGGACACAACACTGATGAAGCCCCTAATAACATCAAAAGTAAAGCAGGAGCATATGACTATCCTCCACGAAGATAAACTTGATAGATTTAAGAGACTTAGCCTGTATCTGTATCAAGGTAGATTATCAAATTCGTAAGGATTATACAGATCTCCCAACGCAAATAGGAAGAACTGCTTCTGCACCGATTCGAGCCTATTGCTATGGACATCAAAGGTAGGGTGCCAGACAATACATGCATATTCGAGCAATGGCCGAACTAGAGCTATGTATGAAGACTTCGTGACCCATAGGTTTTTGAATTCCTTCGCACGTCTTTTGATGAATCCAAGCCGCTTATTAGCCTTGCTTAAGACTTTGTCATAGTGTAAATTAAAACGCAGCTTTTTATCCAAAGTAACCCCGAGGACAATGACATTGTCAACATTATTGATTGTAACATCAAAATTTATATCACTGGTTTTGCGGGAAAAACTAATGACTTGACATTTACTGACATTAATGTCGAAATTATTTTGTTTGCACCACTGCTCAAGAGAAAGCAGTTTCGATTGAAGGAAAACTGAGTCTGATTTTGATTTAATTGTGTGGTACATTTTCAGATAATCTGCATAAAAAAGGTGAGGGATGTCTGCTAAAACATCAGAAAGATCCGATACGAAAATATTGAATAAAAAAGGCTCCAAGTGACTACCTTGTGGTACACCTGATAAAACTTCGATTTTTTTGGATAGAATACCCTGAAACTTAACGTACTGCATCCTATTTCGAAGATAAGAGTCTAACCAGTTTAATAAGAGACCCGAGATACCAATTTCTGTAGTTTCATTCGAAGTGATATTCTTCGAATCAAACTACACGATCAAAGGCCTTGCTGAAGGCTGTGTAGATGGTATCAATTCGATACCTTTTTTCCATACCACAGAGAACATCTGAGACGAGAATCACGAGGTTGATAGAAGTTGACCTGCCATTTCTAAAACCATGTTGTTGTTCATTTATAAGAGGTTCTATTAGAGTAGTGAGCTTATCACAGACAATTTTTTCAAATAGTTTAGGCAATGCTGATAGTATTACAATACCTCTGGGGCCAGATGGGATGATTTCCAGAAGGAAGGAAAAACCCCACAAGAAAGTGATTTGTTGAAAATTAAATACACGGGTAAGATAAGCGACTCCATGCATTCAAGTATGAAACTAGGAGGTAGCAAATCAGGACCAGGACCCTTGTTGACATTAAGATCTTTGATGGCCTTGGCAATCTCCTCTCTAGTTAAATACATTTCACAGATGATATTTGGTGGGAATGTTTGAGGGAGAAGAATGTTAGACATGCTTGTACATGAACAAAATACTTCCTGGAAATGCTCAGCGAACAGGTCACAAACTTTGTGAGGGCATGACGAACAAAAGTTCTTTTTGTACATCGAAGTAGGGTAGCCCGAAGCTTTCCGTTTGTTGTTCACTTTTTAGGATCATGAATTATATTTTCGCCCATGATATTAACATAGCGCTCATACGCTTCACGGGATTTCGACAGGAATTCTTGAGCTAATTCATTATGTTTATCCTTGATATCATCTCTGACATCAGTGCTGGTTGCAATTACTTTGTAAAGTTTATTTCTTTGATTCCGCAAAGACCTTAGATTGCTATCAAGCCATGGTTCAGATATTTTGTCTTTTCTTTTAATCTTTGGGGTGAACTTTTCAACGGCATCAAAAACCAACTCATAGAATAATGATACAGCATCATCTAATTCTAGCGTTGAACTCTGTGAAGACAATCCGTAATGCTCTTATAATCAGCATTGCGAAAGTCATATACAATAGAGTTATTTTAAGATAGGGAAGTGAACATATCAGATGTAGATAACAACTCAACTGTGAACGCAGAGTGGTGAAGAGTGTTGCCAAAACAATTTTCTGCATCAACAGTTGAGTTAGCCGCTACATCGTCGTAGCTGTTAGTAAATATGAGATCTAACCAATTTCCATTTTGGTGAGGTGTCGGACCTATTTGCTGCAAATCATCGCCATAAAATGTACTAACTAGATTGAAATCGCTGGAGTCAAGAAGATTAAAAGGAATAAGATTATTATCAGTTTCATCGGCCGTAAATTTTAAATTTGTGCGATTGAAATCACCGAGAATTATAATTTTATCTTCCTCATTGAGAGATGAAACTAGGGTAGAAATCACTACGCATACATCATTATAAACGACTTCGTCTGAACCGGGTGGGATGTAGAATATTCCGATGTAAATGAAACCTTTGGACCAGGAAATGCGAATAATCTTGTATGAGCTGCTTTCGACTAGTTAGCTTGATAGCGAATTACGAACAGCTACTAAAACACCACCACCTCGAGTTTGGCCAGTAGAAAGATAGTTTCGGTCCTTTCTGTAAATAGTCCAGTTACCATCTAATATTTCGGCGTTTGTGTGCGAAATGTTTAACCAGGTTTCCGTGAACGTCAGCACATTAAATTGGCAAGATTTTGAGTCAAGAAAGAGTCTATTCAATTTGCCTCTCATACCACCACCGCAGTTGTGGTAAAAAAGTTTGAGGCTGTTTAACGAAAACTTCTTGCAAGGAATGATAGTTTTTAAAATCATTCCTTGATTTTTGAAGGGAGGAAATATACTTAGTTGAGACATGTGAGGCAAAGGTGCTTAGCTCTTTTTTCACTTGGTCAGCTGTTATGATACCGAACAAAAATAGTATGAAGAGCCTGAAAATCTATGGGAAGACCTTCCTGTTAAATCATGACTTTAAGATGAGTCTTCGTTTTACCCTCGAAACAAGCAGAGTCAGTGGCTTTGTGCATGTAAGCAAGCTATAGGCGAACGTTTTCATAGATTTTCTTATCCCTTAGCCGAGAAAGCAGATACCTGCTTTCGAGATCAGCACTGGAGTTGATAGTGGCTTTAACTATAGGAGGCACTAGTGGGTCAAGGAACTTAGGCACAGTTGTCACTGATTCACACGAGGGATTAACAGTAACTATTATACCAGGGGTAATGGAGGAGGTTTGAACTTCGCCACGAACAAAATTAGGGTATTGCACGGGTTTAGAGACGGTGTTAACGAGATCAGATGATTTTTTGGCAACAGTATTCGGAAAGCTATCGAGATTTCTAGTGTTTGGTAGTTTAAGAGGGACTTTTTGCTTTGGGGAACACACAGCTATTTATTAGCTGGTTAGCTTCTTATTTGGAATGCCGTTCCCAATGTGTATCTTTCAGTGGCACCATATCATATGAAATTGATGTCATATCTGGTGTCCTTCAAGGAAGCCACTTAGGACCTATACTATTTCTTTTATATACATATCAATGAGCTCCCATCAATGTTAAGAAGAAGAAGTTAAGTATATAAAATAAATGTGAAAGAATAGAAGGGCTGTGCAATGCCCAGTCTACGAAAGGAAAAATACCAAATGATAGTGTCGCGGTCAGAATCAATTTGTGCAAGATCAGTTTTCAAAAAGTTGAAACCCAGAGATTCAATATTTTTTCATCAGGTTGATGGAGTAAGCTTGGTATTTATCGAAAATCTAGGATCCTGAGTGGCTGGACCAGCATAAGGCTTCAGAGAACAAAAAAGAGATAGTTTATTGCAATTAATTGGATTTTCTGTTAAATGAGATTTGAATAATAAATAAGACAAGCTGGAGGAAACCAATAAATCACCGAATGAAGCGAAAAAACCAATTAATAAATTTCAGTTTTACTAAATAAGAGAAACAAATACAACAGGTATGTTCATGAACAATCAGAAAACATAGTAAAAGGTTATTTTCGATAAGTTTCAGTGGTGAACATATTGAAAATGAATCAAATGCTGTTATGATGATAAAAGGCTGAACTAGTGGAAGTAAAAACTTCATTTAATTTAAAACTTTTAATTTATTAATATTTCACCAGATAAGAAATTGTCGCAATCACTACCTCAAATAAGCTATGATAGACGAATAACATTAAATTTGAGGAACTGGAAAGGAATGATATTAAATGAAATTATCACACCATATTTTCACTTGACTATATTTTCAACATTTCCCAATTTTCCGCTCTTCACATAATCAATACCTACGGCTTTCAGACATAAACTTTTCAATCAAACACCTCTACCACGGAAAACCGCCCGAGTTCTAGCAATCCATCAAAAAACAACTACTTATATTCCATGATAATTACAAAGAACAATCAACGCGTGTAAAATCGAACAAACATTCGCCTAAGAGCAATGTACCAAATTTAAAACTACCAAGCACTAATCACTGATTTAAAATTAAAAAGCTGATTCATTTCGACAGGTAAACTTTATCGAAAGGTGTAGCAAAAGCATCTTAGCCGCCAGCAAAGCCAACCGTCGACCGACCCACCAGTGTGAGTACAATTTCAAAAATATCGATCTGAATTTAGATTGTTTTCGCACACTTACAACTTTCTTTTTGCTAGTATTCTTTTCGAGGCCTAAAAACAAGAAAATCAGAAGCACATGAAATTAATATTGACTCAATACTTGAGAGAGAGAACGATTTACATCAATTTCACTGATATGTATTTACTCAAAGAACAACAGCTTCGGCAGCACTAACAGTACAAGACAGAAATCATCAAATAAATTCGCAAATAATTCTTTTTTTTATCTTTTAAATATTTGCCAAGGCTGAATGATGATGGTGCTGTTTCAATCGATTGGCTTTCGACGCATTTTTTTCTCGCTTGTTTCTTCTACTTGTTCTCGACCGAGGTGTAAAAGAGTGAAGAGGAAGCTGGCAAAAACGTTACTCCCTCCTGTCATGTAATGATTGGCAATTGTATTTCAACACGTGCGGGGATTCGATCATTATTTCTTTGGTTTTTTTTCACCACACAACTTCGCCCAGCCACAAGTTTCGGTCGGTGCTAGTGTTGTTCATAGTGATGATGTTTGAATGGTGATCATAATTACAATTTTGTTTTGGCATGAGAAAATCAAATTTATTTTCCTGCACTTATTTGAGTTTTGGAAAATGAAGATGAGGCGAAAAGTGGAGGAAGTAATCCCTTCTGGCCGTGAACTGTTTGCGAAAAAAATGAGCTAAGCTGCTATTGAAAGATCAGCAGGAAGTAGAAGCTCCTACGTAAACGTAGAATAGACAAACCAATTTTCCCGACAGAAAATTGGTTACCGGCTAAATTGAGAGATGAGGCCAGGCCATTTAAAATGCGTCGAAGACCGGATTTTTTTGGAAAGTGATTTGTGTTGATATCTTATTGGGAGCAATATGAGAGTTGATGTTGACGTCAGAAGTTTGATTGGAGAGATGGGATCGCCGACAGCTCCCTGGCGAAAATGCCAAAAATCCTTCTTTTTTGCTTGGAACTGTTTTGGACTACAGGTTAATTTCTCGCGCAAATTTCTTCTTTAGATCAATAAATTATCCAATTCGAGACTTCGATTATCACCATTGTTTGCTCGACTCCACTCCACACCACTTTCTTCCGCCAAACAACATGCTAACTTTTGTCCGTTCATGAAGTATTGATAATGACGCCAGGCTGTTTTCGTATGAGCCAAGTTGCGGTGGCCGGCGGCAGTGGCGGTTGATCGCGACCGCTGAGAGCGTTCCAAGTGGATTCGTTCCAAACCAACCCCATCATAATATTATATAAACAAAGCAAATTATAGTCTATTATTAATAGAACCCGAAATTTTATAGCACATTCGCAAAGTGGATTCGTACAAATATTGTGTCGCCAAAAAAAAACTGCGTTTTGCGTTCAAATTTTGTAGGATGTCTATGTAGACCTGCTTGACGACGTAGACTCAGATATGAAAAGTGTTTTTGATTCGGACAAAAGTATAGGAAGAATGTTAATGCTAATGAATTTGTACGAAGTTTTATGAATGAATTCGTTTTGATATAATTTGGCTATATCACACTTGATAGGCATTTGGACTTGTGTCAAACTGGCGACAGAGAGTTGCCAAATTTCACCCGTTTGAGAACACTCAAACTGACAAGAAGAAGAGGAGAGATGGGCTGGCGACAATAAAGCTTCTTTTGAAAAAAAAGGGAATAGTTCGGTTTGAAAGTCCTAAATCCAGTATGCCCAAAGTTCCTTAAATGAAGCAGGTATGATTTGGAAGAACTGAGAAGGAAAGCTTATCGGGGTTTCTGGTGGTTTTCTAAGCTTAAGTCAGAATGGGAATCCAGAGTATTTTACGTATTACATTGGGATGTACGGCGGGAACGCGTAAAACTTATAGGAAGTCTATCAAAACCTCGAAATAGTTCATCCCTCAGGGTCACTTGCATCTCGCTCGATTCTATCAGCACAAAGTTATGTACAACTTCAATCGTCATTTTACCCTCGATTGAATGCCCAGAATCTGGCAGCACCCATCCAAATTCTATTTCTTCCTCTTGCCACTTCAATCTTGACACAGCACATTGATGTTAACGCGATGAAAACGCTACCTTGAAAATGCTTACAGGCTCGACCGCCAGCTGCGACGAAAATTCGGACGGTAAAACGTTCTTCCGCCGAATGTGAAAGTCACTATTCGAGATGTCGATCTAATTTCGCGAAAATACACAGATGATTTTGGTATCTGTGAGCATACGAAACTGTTCTCAAGATCAACGGCAGCCAGTGAACGTTGAAATGAGTAGTCGATCTACTCGATTTGTTCTTACATGATTATTTGGCTTGCCAAAGTAACACACTTGCGGTGCGGTGTACATGCACTCAGGCATGAAGGCGAAAACTGATTGTTCATGAACAATTCTAATTAAGAAACGGGCACCACATGAGGATCTGTATGTTGTAAGAATCATCAAGTAATCATGACGACTCGATTATTTTTTCTCACACAAAAAAAAACAAACCGACGAAGACTTTTTCGCGTGAATTGTTTTTGCGTACCCGGACATTCTCATCAAGATACTTTTTCTACAATAGGATCCAATTCAACTTTAAAATTTTCAAAAATACTTCAAGCCGAAAAGATAAATAAATAAACCCATAGATGCTGTCAAGTCAAATTTATAGTAATGGGGGAGAGATACTACACAAATTAATTTATTTTTAGCACTTCATCCATTAATAGAACCGTTTAGCGGTAAGCGAATTGTCATTTGATGATACAAATTCCCTCGAAAAATGACTCATCCGCATCCGGACAGAATTCGTACAGAAGGGAGTACAAATCGAAGGATTTCCCTCAGATGTGAAGTGAGTTCGTAGAAAATTACAATAAATTCGCGGCAGATTCAAATCTAAAAATATGGTCTTTCCCTAGAGTTCGCTACTGAGTCACACCAAGGTTAATTTTATCCACCGCATTGATATTGTGGAAGATCACAAATTCTTTATGTTGATTCATTGACCTATACTTACGTAAATAAAAGATACATGTGATTGCCACTAGGATTTATACAATAAAACAGTTTCGTAGATTTTGGATGGAAAAATTTCATAGGCCTAGTTTTGTCAGATCGCACATTTTCTAGGTTAATTTATTATTGATGTCAGGGATAGAGGGTGATTTTGAGTCCGTAATGTGCTGAGTGATTTAAATGCTTCTGTTTTTTTTAGAGGAACTAGTTTTCAATGAATTTAGCGTATGACGTCGAAATTTCGAGGATAGTTTTTGGGATCTGTTAATTAGTCGTTATTGTCACCAGATTAGGTACCGATTTGATTTTTGTTTTTCTATTACTTTTTTTAGTATCTTTTTCATATTTCAAGTGAAATTCAAGAGTATGAGAGCAAACTTATTCATAAGTATGTTGATCTTTCTGAAATAGATATTCATCCGATTATTTAAAAAAAATTAATCCAAAATTTTATGATTTTTCAGCTTCACAATCTTAACAAAGCCTACAATAAAACGATTTAATAAAATTTTGATTTTAGCAGCAGTCTCCTCATGATGCATCCTTGGTAAAGATAATTGATCTAGCCTACCCCTTTCTATAACAACCACTTTCATCTTCGGACTATTCTTTGATAATTGGACTGGTGATTGCAGAATTCTGGACTTAGATGTCTTCAGACATGGTAGCGAGAGAATGGAATCTACTTCGTTAATGGCTCCAAATTAATGCAATCATCTCAGTCCTGTAAAAATCTTGACAGACCTCAGAGTCTGTTTTCAATTTCATCGTCATTAAGTTGATGATATAAGTTCAATTGATGAGGACGCCTACTCTAAACATGTCACCATAAGAAACATGTCACCCAACTCTCGCATAACCTTTCAACTTTCTTAGGTTACCATGGGATCAATAAGTTGAGTAAGCCTTTGTGGTGCTATACCGCCTTTGATTGGAGACCCATATAAAAAAGAGACCAAAAACACCAAGCACTATAAACTTTCTACGTCAATACACCATCCAATCAAGGGGGAGACTAAGACGGCTTTACCGCTAGGAGGAATCAAAGCCATGAGATGCAGAGTTATAGCGAATGAGCCAGCTCCGCAAAAAGTTGTCTGCTTCAGTTAGATCTGCTTTAGTTAGTAGAGATATAACGAATGCGTCAGCCCCACGAGCTTTCAGTAAAACGGCAGT
Organism: Nemotelus pantherinus; assembly: GCA_963978885.1. NCBI lineage: Eukaryota > Metazoa > Arthropoda > Insecta > Diptera > Stratiomyidae > Nemotelus > Nemotelus pantherinus. The sequence continues at coordinate 61,519,965 of OZ022263.1, forward strand.
TTCACACACTCTCACTTCGAATGATTTCGAAACTTTGGTCTCCAAAATTAGCCCAGGGAAAGCTCAGAAGCCCATTTGAATCCAGACTGACGACCGGACTACGGAAAATCAGCCAGTGTCGTACAGGCATTCAACCCCAATTCAACGACGCCACTCCAGCCTACGAAATTCAAAGGTCAGCCTTCAATGTTCTTAGGAAACTGAAAAGGTTCCTCTCTACACGTTGTCCGACAACGGCAAAAAGTCCCTTCAATGGCCAAAAAAAATAATTAGAGACCTCCCGCCCCTTGTAAAATTTACGGAGAAACAACAAGTTCGGCTGAGCATTAGAATCAGACCAGGCAAATATGTAAGAAACCAAACGTATGGTAACTTTCAGGCCTAGCTCGGCCATTCAACTAATTGGTCAATTAGTGCCTCAACTTGGCTATGATAATGGCGGTAAAAGAGATGGAGTCATTTCTTCGAAAATTGCCTCAACATAAGGCAGGCTATATTTAAGGTCTTCTTTAAGCGGGATAAAGCCAGCTCGTGCCCTACGGTAAATAACGCGGGGTGGTGTAAAAAGATTAGGCTGGTAGTGTGTGGTGATCAACGCTTGGCCAAGTTCTATAAGGTGACTATATCCGAACCGGGGGAGCTTTGGCATGGCACCAAATTAAAGTTGATACCGGATAAAGATGGTACCTGCTTTCATTGCGATCCATAGGAAAATCTAAAGATTTGCCAGGCTTTTAAACCCTGATCTTTCCGCGGAAGTTTGGAGGAATATTGAGAGTCGACGGGAGGCTCTCTTCATACTACATGAGAGGACATTACTGTTTCTAGAGTCCGAAGGCATCTTCAAGTACGGGGTTAAGACATTAATCCTACGTTTGTATATGGAAACGTAGGATCGACAGATTCTGAAAAATTTATGCAAAACCCGAAGCAACAGACACTAATAGTCGGTAGCGGTATATATAATAGTCGGGGTCGGTAGCTTAGTTCGCTAACGCGTCAGTCCGAAGCAGCGATCTACTGCCCAGGGTTCGAATCCCGCCGTGCACATGGCTGTATTTGTTCGTCTTGTGTTGTCTTAACAGTCGGCGACTGGGTATAATACTAGCGCTCCATTAATTAAGTGCCACATTAAAAGCTTTAGTAGCGACTAGGCATAACACTAGCGCTTTAGAAAAATAAGAAATAAATGTGGCACTTAAAAGAATAATGGGATAATTGATATCGGCTTCCCCATATGTGTCTCCCTACGCCATCGCTAAGCATTCGCTTCAAAGGGCAATCCCCTGTGCTTTAGCATAATCATAGAAGAAAAAAAATTCATTAAACGATCCATCAATCCTTTGGGAGTTTAATTTGAGGCATAGTCGGAGGCGCAATTAAGATATTGGGACTACCTCTGAGTAGGAAGACTGTCTGACAAGAGTGGATTATATCTGAGAAGGACCTTGACTCGACCCTTATTGGTTATGATGAAGGCACTTTAAATTATTCGGCACCATTCCAAAGCTGCAAAAGCTGGGCTGCAATCCGGCAGGGCAGAAGCTTATTCTGCCCCAAAAACCATATATTTTAAGCAAGCGAATTTTTTGAGCTGTGACTGACAATATCCACACTGATAACACGAACCAGCCTTCACAATTTTTGAAAAATCTTTTGAAATCTTTGGGAGGATATGCAGATTTTTTTTTCCTGCTACATGGTACAAATTAGACATGGGTAACGCAGCGCTGCGCCGCGCAATTGTGTTGAAGCACCAGCCATGATACCACTGCGCTGATACCGATTGTCGGTATCAGTAGCGCAGTAACGCACTTCGGTATTAGTAGCACAGTAACGCACTTCGGTATCAATTGTGTTGGCGCTGCCGCTTTGCAATGCCAACACCATTTGGCTTGGCGCTGCCGCTTTGCAATGCCAACACTATTTGGCTTGGCGCTATGCTACGGCGCGGCGCAAAGTTATGAGTTCACCTCAGAGTCAAATTCTTGCCAAAGCATATTCATTTAAATTTTTGCACAAGAGGTTTTTCTCGAACGGAAAATCAATAGCATTCCAGCTCATATTTTCTTTTCCAATCGGTTCGACTCAAGCCACTTGAGTTTTATAGGCTGCATGTGTACTTCAAGCAAGAACCGCTAAGTAAACATTATGAAAAGCGATGCGATCGTGGTATCATAGCGTCATGGTATCAGCGCAATGCTGCCAGCGCCGTATGTGAGTCCGAGAAACGCAGTGAGTATCACACATAGGCGAATGAGATCATGGTATCATAGCGCAGTGGTATCAGCGCACTGCGCTGATACTACTGCTGACGCCGGTATCAGTGTATCAGCGCCTCAAAATTTGCTGCGTTACCCATTTCTAGTACAAATCGCTGCAGCTCAAACTCAAATGGTCGCGGTGGGGCAGTTTTGTACTTGTCTTGACTTGGAAATGACGACAATAAACCGACCTTTATCAGCTCTAATCGGAGATATAATAATGCGAAATCTGCTGTACGGAGCAGCAATTTGGTGGCCAGCCATTCTTAAGGCTGTAAGTCAGAAAATGATTGAGGAAGTACGTAAGCTAGCACCCTTATTGATAACGGTGGGCTCTCTGTGCTACCCCAACGAAGGTGCATTTGGTGCTGCTTAATTGGCTTCCAATCCGATCTAGATCTATCTAGCACAGCGATAAGACTTACTTTTAATGATCTTTGGACATAGACAGACCTTAGCAATTTTAAAATCTTGGAAGAGGGTACGCCTGTTCTGGGGGCATCGATTATGCTGCATCAGGAGTTTGAAATCCAAATCTTAAGCAGAGATTATTGGGCGAGGCGGTCATCCCTAGGAACAGATGCTGTGGAAATATGTATATACCGATGGCGCCAAACAGAACGACAGAGTGGAGTGTAATATATTTCCCCTGAGCTTAACTTGAAGGTTTATTTCCACCTGCCGAACTACTGCAGTGTCTTTGACATGGAGGTGTCTACTTAGCTCTTATGTAATCAGATATTCGGAGTGAATATTGAAATTTTCCCTCATAGCCAAGCGACTATTCAATCCCTTCCTAACGTTTTTATTCAATCCCTTCCTAACGTCATGTTCAAGCTGTTCCTCCATGGCCGTACGTCTCTTGACGAGATGTAGAGCTATTCGATGATGATTCGATGATGATGATTAAATGAAAAATCATTCCTGCATGATCATTAAGAACTGTGGAGAGCTTTTGTCATTGATCGCACTTGGGAACTCCTCGAGCTAGAAAGAGGGTCCCTCAGCGCAGCGGAGCCGGTCTTAACTGGATACTATCAGTTCGGCAGGCATACTTCTTAACACAATGTAGATGCAAAGCAAAAAAAAATCAATTTTTCACCTTCTGTGCAAATGTCCGGCTCTTGCTGGCAGAAGGAAAAAAGTTCATTGACTCCTACTTCTTCGCTTTCCTAACCGATGTAGCTTCGGTGTACCTGAAGAGGATCGCCCAGTTCATCAAGGACTCGGGGTGGATTTTCACTTGATAATGGTTCTGCACCAAGCAATACGGTATCAGAATGGGCCCATGTGTGCCTAAGTCTACCTTCTCTATAGTTTGTTTGGAGGGCGCAGCCGCGGAAATTAAACTAATTTAGCCAGTGGTCATTCTCTATCACAAAACCATACTTTTCAATGTGGGCTGGACGAAGCTCAAATCCCTGGTCCGATCCTCACTGGAACTATCTCCGGAGTGCACCGATTGTCACTAGGATCTAGATCCAGCGATTAGCACCTTTGACAGTGCTCTAAGCTCAGCAGCTAAGGTAACATGTAACCCAACCAAAGGGAATTCAAATTCCCCATGGTGATCAATGCCGTACGTAAGGCCAACATATTCTCGTGGAGATCCTTATGTGGCAGCATAGAGAGTGATAATGAGTTTAATCACCTCCACACGGTCTTAAGCTCAGTACCGAAGATTATAGGATGCATCCAGAGCTCTAATGGCATGTGGACTCATTCGAGCATCGACGCTTTAATTCTCCTTATGGACTCGCACTCCCGATGAATCAAAGATTCTTAACATACGCTTTGAAACATGCGAATCAGGTCAGAAGCTTGTCGCGGTCTCTTAAAATTGCGAGTTTCCTCTTCCCATTCAAATCTACGGGTTTGTATTGCATTCTTCCGGCTAAAATACAATAATATGTAGAATTAACACTGTTATGACTATGAGTGATACATAGAGCGTGCTTGCACATCTCGTATATTCCTATAAGTTGGCGGAACCCAACAGTTTCTAAAGCAGAAAAAGTCTCGCGTCTACGGTCTGTCCCCCATTTGTCTTAGCTCTGTCTTGCTAAAGGTTATGGAATTGATCATTGATTGTTACATCAAGAAATCTATTGATCCAATGTCAATGACACACTTGCGTGCTGATAAGTGGCTGCTAACTTTTATTGAACAGCTCTTCAGGAAGGAAATGGAATCCTTTCATTAGAGCAGTAATCACTTGCGTTAGGGAATCAATACGAGCACACCCTTAAGTAGTTTCCCTGATGTGGAAAATCACGGTAAATACTCCTCTGTGACTAGAATATTCTGGTTGCAAAGTAGTTGCTACAGAGACAACATAGTCATAGCAGTGTGAGGAGAGGATCTATCTACACTTTTGAAGAGACAAAATTACTCTCTTGATATACTTTTACGTTGGAGCCAAAACTTAGAAAAGTATGGAACAGAACTTATTAAAAAAGATTTTGAAAAATGAAGTTATGGAAATGGCTCGATTTAGTTCACGGGGAAACATACAACCAAATACACGAAAACACTGTCTTTTATAATTCACAGGTAAGAGCTCTAAAGTTTCAACAGTTCCAACGGACTGGTCACAATTTAATTTTTTTCTACTAATGCTAAAAATGTAACGAAACTTTTATCATATTTTGTGGTGCACTATTTATATGAAAAATCTTACAAAAAAAAAACGTATAAAATTGCACCCATCGAGTACTCACAGAAAAAAGTTAATCTAAGGACCAAATGGGAATATTCTGTGAAAGCCAAATGGGAATATTCTGTGACAAGAATAAGTAATTTAAAAAAAAAAAAAATAACCTAATATATCAGTACAATGACTGGAAGGGCAGGTAAACTAATTACGACCTTAAAATCTAAAGAACCACTTGGTGCTCGAGGTGTTTCTAGTTTCTGTATTTCTTCAAACCTTCACCAGTATGCCTACTATATTTTCAATAGAACCACTATCTTTCCATATTAACTGAAGGATAGTTCATCTACACTTTTGGTAACTTTCCATTAACAGCTATTGAAACTTTGCGGACTCTTCAGAATACTAATAGGCTGACGAAATCTTCAAATAAGCATCCTTCACTACAAAACAATCCGATCCTGGCCTACTTTTTGACAGATTGAAGATCTTACGCCCTGCTAATTCCGAAAACAAGAAAACTATTAATTAATTGAAGCTGTCGCTGCCACTTCACCAGATTAACCAAATCCGCTTGTAGCCATATTTGAATCCTAGCAAAATATCAATCTCCAACAAAACGCATTTCATATTTGCACCTCCTCCTCTCCTTCCGTTTTTTCTTCTCCCAGCAGTTCAAACTTATCAGAACTGGCCACAGTAGAAATATATCCCGATTGTTCTCATTCTCCGTCTCCTGCCCACTCAACTCATCATCAACACTTGACCCTTTTCGAAGACAGGACACTATCTCTACTAACTAGCTTGACATTTTCTTCTGCCATTGTTTCGCCACTTCAACCGACATCAAACTGTGGAAATTCACAAGAGTGCGCGGCAGATACTAACTTCCGTAAGTTTAGTTGTGAATTGATAGGTCGGTTGCGAGTGGAAAACAGTTAAGCTGTCTCTAAAGAAGTTGCGACGAGAAGAGATCTAAGTGTGTTGATTCGTCCAGGCTCTAGTCAGCCTGTCCAGGTAACGATTTATTGCAGCAAATAGCGAGCTCAGTGTGTAGTGTAGTAAAACAAACCGACGATTCCCATCAAATCGCTTTGTTCTTGAGAAATCAAAATCCTACGAGAGTTAGATGAATAAATTTTCAGCAACGGTACCGCAGGAGAGTACAGGAAGGTGTCACATTGGTCGAACAAGCAGAAGGCAATTCATTGCTTCAAAACTTTCAAGGAAGTCTTCTTCTTTTTTCTAAAAAGCATCTCGGTGTCCGTTCGGTTTTGGGTTGTTTTTGTTAGATGTCGGGAAAAGTTATGGAAGAATGGAAATTACTGACAACAGCGTTGTGCCGAGAACGATAGGAAGTTTCAGTTCGAAAAGTGGAAGATACTTGAGAGGATAAGAACCCGAAGACTAGCTGAGGATTAAAGTTTTCTACAATGAGTATGCTGGGAATTCGTTGTGTCGACATAATGTTGACGATGTTGCAATTGAATGGAGATGTCAGGTAAGAAACGGATTTAAGTGGAAAAGATTTGATTATGACGAAGAATGGATTTATTTTGTGAAATTATTTTTAAAAAGAGTGTCAGTTTCAGTCTTTGGTGCGAACGAAGGACTTGTAAAGGGGCGTGATGAGTAGTTAGGATTTTTGTTTAGATGTCATTTTTGAGTAGTTAGCAAAAATGCATCGTATCCTCCCTGATACGATATTTGGAATTTTCGTTACAAAAATTAGCACGCACGGTTCAACATTCGGGCGTACAACGGTCCATTCATAAATTTGAGTTGAGGCGCAACATTAGACGCTATCAACACTCAGTTGCGTCTTTAACCAACAGAATAAAAAAAAACAATGTCTCCGCAAGCAATATTCGCGCAACTGTGCAGCTACACACATTAATGTCCTTGTTATCTAATCAAGAACAATGAAAACAATTGCTTAAAGTGATTTCGCTAATAGTGGCTACAAGCAGTGCTCGAGTCAAGACTGTTGTTAATATGAACGGGAAAAGCGACAGCAGCACGACAGCTGAAACAGATTTGCTTTTGGGTGTTATAGGTTAATGTCATCGACTAGTGCCATCGTCTCGATGGGGTTCAACAAGTATATGGCTGTGCAATATGAAGAGTCTGCTAGGGTAATTTGTGTTTTTTTTTTAAACAATGCGAGACGTTTTGGTGTTTCAAGAGGGTTGAAATTCTGTTGGGTCGCAAATTGGTAAACATCCGTAGGTGATTGGAATTTGGACTTAATTTGATTTAACTCCTACGAGAACTGAATATAACGAGATTCGACGTGTTTTTACTCACCAATTGCTAGTCTGGTCACTTTGGTAGAAAAATAGACAAATTTAATAGATTTAAATACTTATAATGAACAAGACATATGTAAGACAACTTGACAATTTTTATGATGACGATTTTAAATAGTCTTTGATCAGGTTGATAGGCAGAGTAGATATTTTGATGTGCGTCGGAAAATTAAACTAGATGCTTGATGTACAGCGGAATTAGAGCAGTGCCAACTTATACCATGGAATAATATAATAAAAAAAAATCAAAAGATTTATATCGCTACATTCCGATAATTTGAAGGATTCCGACAGTGATATTTGGTTACTTAGGGCCAGAAACACTAAATGTTAGGTAATATTTTACTGTAGCTTCACGAGAGCTCTCTGAAGATAGTAATTGGCGCTTAAAAAGGACAACTCTCCGCGACTGTTTAAACACATTTTTTTAATGGCCAGCAGTTGTTGACTGGAAGTTTACAAACCTTACAAAAGCATTGTTTAGATAACAATGCGAAGCTATATAGCACGACTGCCTTATAAGAACAACTCAGACTTTTTCGATCGTTCTTTTACTCCTAAGAAGGTTTCCGCCCCTAAAAATATCTACAATCAAGAAAGTAATCATTCCTAAGAAGATTCTCGAACTTAAGAAAGACTTCACTCCTCAGACGGTGTTCATTCCAAAGAAGCCCTTTCCGCTTTTAAGAAATCATCCTACTCCTAAAAACATCTTCACTTTTAAAGCGGCCTCCACTTTAACAAAGCCCCAATCGCCTGGAACCCTTCATTCCTAGAAGACCTTTATTTCGAAGATCTAGAAATGGCAGGAATGTAGTTTATAATGGCGAAGAAGTGGCTCAACGGTTTGCTCGACTGATATTCCGAGGAGAAATAACCAGAAAGCCTACTTCACCATCCACGGCCACTTTATCCATAACTTTCCCAAGACTGCATACTGAGGCAAGAGGAGATACTGAGGCAAGAGGAGAAATAACCAGAAAGCCTACTTCACCATCCACGGCCACTTTATCCATAACTTTTCCAAGGCTTGTGGATTCTGAGCTTGATCCACAGATCCTTGGAAACTACGTCTCTTTCTCTATTTTAATCCTACAAAATGCCAAAGCAAAAAAGCCCAGCACTAGTGAGAAGCAGAGGCCCGATTATTTCGAGCAGAATCCACGAGTAACGACACTCAAACCACTGCAGATACTTCAGTTATCACTTCCTCCGCTACAGGTACCCTCACTCCTATATTAGCTTTCCCCCTCCCAGATTCTAAAGATATTTAAGGCACTTTATCCCACGAATCAGGCTCCTGAAACAATAGAACAGAAACGACAAAGGTCGACTGAGTAGCTAAATCACCAAGAGCAAGATAAAACCCAAGACTGTCCCAAGTGAAAAAACTCACTGAACCATCGTTTTGGTTCCATCAAGATCAAGTCAAACTTAGAGCCTGACATGCTTGCACAGACTTGCGGTTCTCAAACTGGGCGATATATGGCCAAGTGCAAAATCGTAAGTGATGCTAAAACCCCAAGATCCAGTGCATGAATCTCCATGGACCCTTCTTTGCGTGAGGATATTATGGAAGTTATATGGTTGAGCAAAAGTTACCTACAGGTAAGTGACTGAAAGGTGGCTAAAATCAGTGAGATAGCTGGTGACCAATACCAAAGTCTCACCGTCATCAACGAGGAATCCGTTCCAAAGCTAAAGGCCCATGACGAAAAGTCCGTTACGGATCAAAACTTTCCACGCCAGAGAATTCAGCTTCTACGGAGCGAAGAGATTTTCCACATCAGATGAAAAGGAACTTCCGCGAACGAAGGGAACGCGAAGGGAACGCCCGAGATCAAGTATGCTCCAGCCAAAAGAGGGTTGTCGATTTTGGTCTCCCTTTTTAACTTCATGTTTAGATCCTCCGATTCAGTTTACTTGTCATTTTTGTCAATTCAATTTCACAGGCATTATTCGTGATTTTCCAATTTTTCATAACAATTGTTTATTTTAAGAATAAACAGCCGAAATCTCATCAAATCGCTCTTCCAAACTTGCTATTTTTGCAGATGGCACCTGAAAAAATACTGATACAAGTGTCAAGATGAATTTTCCAAGTTGGATAGAGCCGTAATAGAGCCGATAGGCACTGACACATGAGGTGGAGGACGGACTCCTGCTCATCGTCAGAGCCACAACTCCGACAGAAATCGTTAGAATGCACTCCCAATCGTTGTGCATGCCGTCCTATGAAGCAGTGGCCCGTAAGAACTCCCACAATGCAACGTAGAGCGCTTCGAGTTAAGCCTAAAAGCTGCCTGGTGGGATGCGTATCCATGGATACCCAAGACTGCCTTGCTATTGCACAGGATGATTCATCTGTCCAGGACCTTCTAGCATCATCGAGATATTTTTGACTGATGGCCAATTTGGCCGATGTCATCGGTATACCTATTGAGAGGAAGCAAGAGACCTCCGGCAACAAGGTTCCAAGCCTTGCTAGCTCATCGGCCTCACAGTTTCCCTGAAAACCGCTATTCGCTCCTTTGGCTCTTTTACAGCAGTAAAGTGCGTTGAAAGCCTTCCGAGCTTTTTCTGCTACATTGTAGGTCCATAGTAACTTCGAGTCAAGGATCAGCCCTAAGTACAAGTTAATGGAGACCCCACTCAGTTTGGGTAACTCAAAAGAAGGAACTTTGTACTTCCTTGTAAACAGCACTAGTTCCGTTTTATTAGGATTCACATTCAAGCCGCAATCACGACTCCACCGTGAAAGTATGTCAAGAGAGTGATTTAATCTCTCCGATAGCGTAGATAAATACTTTCCCGACACTGCTACAGCTATGTCGTCTGCATAAGCAATCACTTTGCAGCCGGCACGGTCCAGCCACTGTGATGTTCCACAGCAGAGGAGAGAGGACTCCACCCTTATGAGTGCCCGTACTGACTCCTCGTCTTACGCTGGCATTCCCCAGGGAAGAGATTACCACTCTACTTTTGAGAAGCTGCACAATAAAAGTAATCAGCCGCTCGTCCACATGCAACACCGAGAGAGCCTGAACAATTGCGTTAGAATTTACGCTGTTGAAGACCCCCTCGATGTCTAAGAAGGCGGCAAGCAAGAGCAAGATATTTTTCAACTTGCTCAATAAGGACGTGAAGAGTGTCTCAACAGACTTACCTTTGGTATAAGCGTGCTGTGACTGCGAGATCAACATAGGATCGATTGATCTTTTAATATGGTAATCAATGATCCTTTCCAACATCTTAAGCAGGACTGAGTTAAGACTTATTGGACGGTAGTCCTTCGGCTTAAGATGAGAAACTTTTCCTGCTTTAGGAACAAACACAGCTCTAATTTCCCGCCAGCTGGTGGGAACATACGAGAAGCGTAGGCAAGCTTTATAGATCTCCCTGAGCCATGGTAGCGATACTTCCATGGACTGCTGAATGTTAGCCGCAAGAACGTCATCAGGGCCCGGGGATTTGAACGGCTCAAAGGAGTTGATAGCCCACCTCAGTTGAGAATTTGATATTTTGAACTGCAGCGTTATACCGTAAGCTAGTTTCGTTTGGTGAAATGTCCTTATAGGGCAATAATTGCCCGGAAAATGTGCGTCCATAAGAACGTTTAGAGTATCTGCGCTCGAACTAGTCCAAATGCCCTCAGAGTTCATGGTGCACCCCATAGCCTTCGGTGTCGTGCTTAAGACATTGCGAAGGCCATTTGCCTCGCTGAGACTCTCTACGTTTCCACCGAAAGATCTCCATGAGGACCTCTTTGCTTTCCGTACGGCATACTTAAAAGCCTTTAGCTTCGTTTTGTACAGCGACCAGTCATTAAATCTTTTCGAGCTATTGAACTCCTTCCTACATTCTCTCCGCAGGATGCTGATCTCCATATTCTACCACGGAGGCTTACGATTCCCCCTGGCTGAGGGTGGCTTACATGCTTCCCTAGACGCGGAATTGAGAGAACTAGTAAGGGTGTCAACCGCCTGATCCAATTCATGATAGCAGTCAATGCTCCTAGGAGCAGTTTCCAGTGAGGATTGTACCAGAGAATTAAATAGCTTCCAGTCTGTCCTCTTTCGGTTAATAAAGACTACCTGCACAGTAGAGCTGCGGCCAGCCACGTTATACGAGATGTACCTATGATCAGAGAATGAACACTCCTGTAGAGCCCGCCAGTCACGGAGAATATGCGAGTGCCACCCACTAACCAAAGTAACATCAAGAACCTTTCTGCGGTTTGAGGTAAGGAAGGTTGGTTCGCTACCAGTATTGGCGATGAAAAGGTCGTGGGCAAGGATGAAGTCAAAAAGTTCCTCGCTTCGGTCAATAGTGTTGGAGCTACCCCATACTTCATTATGAGCGTTAGAGTCAGCCGCTAGAATAAGAGGCACACCAATCAGCCGTGACAATGTCGCAGGGAGGGCTAGTGCCATGATCATGTGCCATGTAGCAAGAAACAAACCAATATGATTTTCGATCGATTTCCACTGCAACAGCCATGTTATCATTGTCACTGAAATTGTGTAGTACAAGGACGTTTATGGTTTTCTTGACAAGAATACAGACATGTGGCTTAATCGTGAAAGGTTAATCTACAGTACCTTCACCTTCACCTTCAACATTGAAAATAGCAGCAGATTTTTATTATTATTGGAATAAATTTTCATTGAGTAATTGTTTTATTTCACCATCTTGAATTTTTTGTTGTTTTTTGTTTTATCTTATATTGTTTTATCTTATCTTTAATTCAAAAACGCCGATAAGATTGAATAAATTTTAATTTTCACAGCCACAGAGAGTCACAAATACACGAAATATAATATAAAACAATAGATCAAAATCAACGACTACTACTAACGATCGTTTGAAGGTGATTTAACTTCGAAGAGAGGCCTATGACTGTCTTGCTGCACTTCATGAAAATAGACATCTTAGTATCTTAAGGCAACATAGTACCTCCAAGTTTTTAAAAAATCGATTTTTATTTCTTGATTGAATATGTTAGAATGAAGGTTTAAAAACATGATTTTAATAATATAAAATTGAAATTAATTGAAATTCTAAAAAAAAAAAGTTTTAATGAGTATATATAGCGAAGCGCCCCAAGGTCATTTTTTCTATGATTTTCGTTCACTTCCCTATATCGACTTAAGCCAAAGTGTAGACAAAGATAAGTGAGTCATCTCCTTTAAAAGAAGCAAAAAATAAGTTAGCCTTGGCAAAAAAAAAAAACAAAAAAAAATAGCTGTAAAAGATGCTTCTAAAAAATGTGTAGAATCTCCAAAAAAAGGTCCGAAAAAAGTTCAACTGACACTAAAATTAATGAAAAATTTAGCCACATATTATGGCCTAACTATACGACAAAATCCTGATTCAGTTGAAAATATGCGCAAGGAAATTTGGGCAGCATATTACCACAAAATTTCAACTGATGAGAACCCTCAGCACTGTTATTGTCCTTGGAGAAACGACTTGGTGTAACTGGCGCAAGGCGGAGGCAGCTGGTGATAATGCATTAAACAATTTCAAGCATCTTCCACCTTTAGATGATGAGGCACCAGAAATGTTAAAGCCTATTTATGATGACTTATCATCAGAAGATTTATTAAAGCGCTGCTTGAGCAATTTTACGCAGAATAATAACGGAAGCTATAATTCTTGTGTTTGGAATTTGGCCCCCAAACATACTTTTTATGGGAAAAACGTACTAAATATGGCTGCAAATATTTCTGTATGTACATTTAATGAAGGATTTATGGCTATCTTGAAAATAATGCAAGTAATGGGAGTTACGATTGCCGAACGTGCGCTGGAACATGGAGAAAATAGATATGCTGTAAGAATCAACCAGGCGGAAAAACATTCGACTGAGGCATCTAATGAGGCCAGTACTGCTCGAAGGGAGCAAAAATCTTTGGAAGAGGAGGAGTATGAGCAAGAAGAAGGTATATTGTATTGTATGGTCCAGGTAACGCAGACTAAATTTTCGTAAGATTTATTGCAAAAATATTGAATTTTAACTTTAAACGCGATTTTCTCGAAACAACGTTTTTCAAGTTGGCGTGCATGATTAAGAAAAACAATATTATCCAATCGTTCTCAAATTTTAACACGTTAATCTGCACAAGTTAATGCTCAGAATGAACTACGGATGAAAAAATCGGCATAAAGAAAAAAATTTAACCTGGGAAAAAAAACCATGATTTTCGAAAAAAAACGCCGCCATTTTGTTATTTTTCTACCAAATTTTTTTTTTATAGTTCATTCCAAGGCCGCTTTGATGTTGGTCAAAACACCGTTTTTGTTTTTTTTCAGATTTTCCTGAGGGCAGTTATCATGCACGCCAGGTTTTTTTTGGAGTATTTTCCAAAAAATTGTAGCAGACGACAGGGGGCCACAAAGCATTTTTAACAATTTTGTTTATGTAGTCTAAGACAAATAAAGTATGTGTAAAAAGTTTCATTAAGATATGTTTTTTTATTCAATTAAAAATAAGCCTTTGAAAAAAACATTTTTTTTTCCAATTTGATGGTGCTATGTCTCCTTAATGAACATTTACAGCACTTGAGATTAGGTGATTATGAACATAGCACTCGCCATGTTTCAGGTTTCCATTCACCTTCCTTGTCAAAATTTTTGGCACCACCAGTGGCTTTTGCAAAGGAATTACATGCTTATCCGTAGAGAGTAACACAAATTTATCGTAAAAACGATATACTATCGATTTCGATTCATATTTGCATTGCTTCTTTCATTTATATCCACGAATGTTGACATACCATCATGCTTTACGTGCATGTGATTCATATAGCACTTAGTGCCTACGAAGAAAAAATTGCTCTAACACCCACGTCAATGGTAAAAATTTGCACTCGGGTTCTCACACGTATATACTAATCAACGAAATAATCATATTTGATTAAACTACTGTGTGATATCGCACAGTCAATATCTGATAGGAGTATAGTTTTTTTTATAGTTTATTCAATGTTTCCATATCCAAAGGAAATCAACTGTCTTAAAATTTTATCGTTAGCTTCTGTGTTGGCGATGCATACGTTCGTGGAAATGAATGATTTTCAAATCAATGATAATTATGTAGGTTTCTTTTTATTTTTTTCTACCAAGCTGTTCATTAGTATTATGTTAATCAGCTTTAAAAGACGAGAAAAACTATAATAGATATATATTTCACTATTCACAAGTCTAATTGAAAAAATTGAACTTTCAATTTTTACAAGTCTGATTGAAAAAATTGAACTTTGTAACATAGCAGAGCACCTAGCAGATGTTTTTACCACAAAAAGCTTTTATCTTGCAAGCTTTCACCACAACGAGCTTTCACCCCACAAGCTTTCATCGATCAGCTTCTCATCTCGACGAAAGCTCATCTTGGATTTCCCATATAAGAGCCAACTCACGCAGGATAAAGGCAGATAGCTTGAACATTCGGTCGTGCACCCTAGGGTCTGACCTCCAACTATCAAATTCATTTGTCATATAATTATTAATAAAGACACCTTTATATATTTTTATATAGTGTTTTCTAATTAGTAGTTATAATTGGCGCCCAACGTGGGGCACGAACATAGCCTTACGAAGGAGTCCGCGATTGGCACCAGAGATGGCAGCCATACAGATGTCTGGAGAGCAGTTGCAAGAGCTCATTAACGCTCTTCGCACCACCAGCACACCACCTCCCAATGGTAACTTTGCCCGTTGCTCAGCACGTTTTGACGGAGAGAGGAGCAGAGCAAAACTGGAAGAGTTCGTCAACGCAACAACAATCTACAAGCAGGTAGAAGGAATCAGTGACCAGCAGGCAATTATGGGAATGCCTCTGCTTCTCCAAGGAGTTGCAGCTACATGGTGGCAAGGTGTCAAGGGAGAAGCAGATACGTGGGAACAGGTTGTTACGCTTCTCCGAACAACCTTTGCACCTTTGAGGCCAGCATACCAGGTCTACATGGAACTCTTCGAGAAGAAGCAGAGCGAGGACACTCCAACAGACCTTTTTATCTGCGAAAAACGTGCCTTACTTTCCGAACTTCCCAAGGAGGCACACTCCGAAAAACAGCAATTGGACCTTGTTTTTGGTCTACTCAACTTAAAGATCCGACAGCATATCCCCAGAGACGAAGTGAAGACTTTTGAGGGTCTTCTACGCAGCGCTCGAATCATAGAAGAAAATAACGCAGAGAGAAGGGCAGCGAGGGATCCGGAGCCGAAAACTCAAAAACAACGCATCAAGTGTGAGTTTTGCAACAACTTCGGACACTCTATTACTGACTGCAGGAAGAAGAAGCAAACTCAACAGCAGCACCACGTTAAAACAGAAGACAGCAAAAGTCGATTTACCGGAGTCACTTGCTACGGATGTGGGCGACCAGGTGTTGTCCGTAGCCAATGTCCGTCCTGTAGCAAACCAAAAGAACCAGCAGCATTCAGTTTCTGCTCTATGGACCATAGCACCGCTCTTTATTTGTGTCATCGACCTGTTGTTAGAGTTACCGTCAACAACATTGAAGGTGTTGGTTTCGTGGATACAGCGGCAAGAATAAGCGTTGCCGGTTCACAGCTGTATCATCAGCTGAAACAGAGTGGCTGCAGCTTCCAAACACAAAACACTTGTGTCATCTTGGCAGATGGCGTAAGGCAACAGAAAGACGTGCTCTTAACAAGAGTGGATGTTAAGATCAATGGGAAAATCATTCAGCTAACATTTATGATTCTTCCAGATTCGAGGGACAATCGTACACTTCTAGGAGTCGACTTTATTCAACACGCAAACATGGTATTGAATGTGCCGCAGCGCTATTGGTTCTTTGGGGAGAACCCAAAGGAGAAATTCGATCTATTGCAGCATGAAGACATAGACCCAACTCAGAGGCAAGCAGTGGACATCACTTCTCGACCAGGGACGCCAGAATTAGCTGGACTGTCTGACATAACTTACTTGCCAAGACCGATCAGCCCACTCCCCAGTACACCAAAGCGTGCGATGAAGATGGCCAGGATTTGTGCCGACATCGATGTTGCAGAAATCAACGTCGTTCCTTTATCATTAAGAGACGATGAAGCTCCAGAACTTTCAAAGACCGAACGAGAAAATCTTAACCAGCTCTTACTTAGCCAAGCAGATCTCTTCAATGCAACAGGCCCTCCTGCATTACACGTTGAACATCGTATCAACACAAAGCAAAATTCTCCTGTATCTGCGCCACCGTATCGATTGTCGCAACAAAAGAAGGACGTTCTAAGACGGGAACTTTACCAGATGCTAAAGGAAGGGATTATCGAAGAATGCGAGTCTGCTTGGGCTTCACCAGTAGTAATGGTTCCCAAAACCGATGGGTCCGTTCGAGTTTGCATTGACTATCGGCGCGTCAACGCCATTACCATCCCAGACAGCTATCCTCTTCCAAGGATCGATGACCTTCTCCATTCTGCCCACAGTAGTAATTTCATGACATCAATTGATCTATTCGCAGGCTATTGGCAGATCCAAGTTCATTCTGATGACCAGGATAAAACTGCCTTCATCACTCCGTTTGGAATCTACCGTTTTAAGCGAATGCCGTTTGGTCTACGCAACGCACCAGCAACCTTCCAGCGAATGATGGACCGCGTCCGAACGAAGTGCAGCAAAGTGAGAACTTTGGCATATCTGGACGACCTTTTGATATTGTCGACAACTTTTGAGGAGCATTTACACGATTTAAAGGAAGTTTTCGACACATTGCAGTACTATGCGTTACGAGTCAACAGAAAGAAATGCCGGTTTTGCTGTCCAAAAATTCGGTTTTTGGGACACATTCTGACAAATCACGGTATTGAGCCCGATCCAACCAAGATTTCTGCTATCACTGATCGTCAAGAACCAAGGAATCTGAAGGAACTTGTCACATTTCTCCAAACTTGTTCCTGGTATAGACGATTTATACCCAACTTTTCGGAGATAGCCAGACCACTATCAACACTAACGAAGAAGTTAACGACATGGGAGTGGTCAATCAGCCAAAAGGAAGCTTTCAACGAGCTCAAACGTCGCTTGACCAGTTCTCCAATTTTGAAACAAGCTGATGAGACGAAGCCTTATACCCTTCGAACAGATGCTAGCGACTACGCCCTTGGAGCTGCTTTAATGCAAGGGGAGGGAACCGATGAAAGACCTGTTGAATATGCAAGTCGTCTTTTGACCTCTGCCGAGCGGAATTACACCACTACCGAGAAGGAAGCCCTTGCAGTCGTATGGGCCGTTACTAAATTCAGAGGATACATTGAGAGCAGCAGAGTGACCATCGCTACAGACCATCAGCCTCTACGATGGTTGATGTCAATAAAGTCACCGACTGGCAGATTAGCCCGGTGGGCTCTATCCCTACAACCATACGATCTCGAGATACAATACCATCCAGGTAAGATCAATGTCGTTGCAGATACACTTTCCCGGCCGCCTGAAGATATTATTAACACCACGGAAGCAGCAAGCATTACTATCGACATGCCACACCGAACAGCTAAAGATATCCGTGACGAACAATTAAGGGACCCTGATGTAAAAAAAATTATCGACTGCTTTGAGAACGAATCACCAAATGAAGACTTCATCAGATGGACTCACAAAGGGTTCCTAATGAGCAACGGAGTACTGTACAGGTATTCCCAGGAGAACGACACTGAGGATGCCCAGCTGGTGGTACCTTCTCACGAGAGGACCAAAATCTTGGAAGCTTTTCACGATGCTCCCACAGCCGGTCACAATGGAGTGGAACGTACCCTCCACCGCATTACCAGCAAGTACTATTGGCCTGGAATTCGAGCTTTCGTGACAAACTACATCAAGGGTTGCACACAGTGTCAACGCTTCAAACCAGCAAACTTAAAGCCACCCGGACTTCTGCAAACCCATCCTTCCAGTCAACGATTTGAGACAGTATCTATTGACCTTTTTGGGCCTCTACCTGAAACATCAAACAAAAACAAGTGGATCTTAATTGTTGAGGATCTTGCTAGCAGGTGGGTAGAAATTCTTCCAGTTCCAGATTCATCAGCGAAAACCTGTGGAACAGCACTCATTTCCGAAGTATTTCTCCGTTTTGGGATACCTAGACGCCTCATAAGCGACAACGGCACCCAATTTGTCAGCGCGGTAATGCAGCATATTGCTCACTGCTTCAAACTTAAGCAAGCGTTTACTCCGGTCTACCATCCCGAAACTAATCCCGTAGAACGCAAGAATAGGGACTTAAAACTCCAGTTAAGTATACTGGTAGGAGATCTTCACCAATCATGGGATCAGCACTTAGCAGCCATAAGATTCGCAATGAATACAGCTAGATGTCACAGCACCGGTTTCTCAGCAGCTTTCCTAACATTTGGAAGAGAGCTACGAACAGCCAAAATCATCAGCGATGATATCTCCAATCTTAACCAGACCAACAACTTTATCGCTGAAATATCACCATTCCTCTCTCGCATTGCATCCTCTTTGAAGAATGCACAGGAGCTTACGGAGATTGAACAACAACGACAGAAAGTTTACGCAGATAAGAAACGTCGACCAGATCCATGTTATCAACCTGGCGATCTCGTACTGGTCACTTCTCACCAACGAAGTCAATCCTCACGCAAGAAGACTGCCAAATTTCAACCCAAGCGGGACGGTCCCTATGTCGTGCTTAGATCTAAAGGACCAACCAGCTACTGCATTGCGAGCGCAGACAAACCCACTGAAACCTTAGGAGCATATCACACTTCAGCGTTAACGAAGTATGTAGCCAACTCATCACAAGTCATCCAACCAACCCAGCCACTAAGGAAGAGAGGACGCCCTCGAAAACATGGGTCAGCTCCGACGCCAACCTAACTGTTTCCTCATTGGGACAATTACCGGAACCAGAAGGGGAGTCTGTAACATAGCAGAGCACCTAGCAGATGTTTTTACCACAAAAAGCTTTTATCTTGCAAGCTTTCACCACAACGAGCTTTCACCCCACAAGCTTTCATCGATCAGCTTCTCATCTCGACGAAAGCTCATCTTGGATTTCCCATATAAGAGCCAACTCACGCAGGATAAAGGCAGATAGCTTGAACATTCGGTCGTGCACCCTAGGGTCTGACCTCCAACTATCAAATTCATTTGTCATATAATTATTAATAAAGACACCTTTATATATTTTTATATAGTGTTTTCTAATTAGTAGTTATAACTTTCAATTTTTCCTCCATTATAGGTACCATTCTCTTTGCATGAAACCTATCAAGTGCACCAGTCCCAAGAAACAATGTTTTTTTCAAATCGATCTTCAACAACGCTCAGTCCATTCAAGCACAAGTCATTTTCCTTCTCTCGAGTCGTTTTTCGAACTGCCTCAATATCTGCTGACCTACCTGTGCCTGCATCTGTGCTAAATATAGTCTGTACATATTTGAAGACCAAGACAATAGCCAGAGAAATTCCAACAATCTGATAACGACGGCAAAACATGTGCAAGCCATAAAAATTACAATCGTTTGAAATAATATTCACGGAGAGAAGAAAGAACAAGAAGCCTTGAAACCAAGTGCGGATTTGCCTTTCAAGTTAGTTTTCGAAATGGAAACTAGACATATTGAAAAACTGTTGTTGTTTTTAAAATGGGGAGAGGTTGCTGTGAAATTTGAAAATTCGAGAAAATAATGACAAATATATACAAGGGAGGAATCATTTTATATTGACAGTTAATTTTATTCTTCGATAAAATTATTTCCCAATTCAAATTTCGTTTCTCTAAGATCTGTTTATGGTACTAGTACACTTTAGAAGGCAAAAATATGACCATTTTTCGAGAAATTTTTTTCTCAGACATTTTCTTAAATATTAACATGAATCTTTTTTTATAATATTATTTGATGTTTGAAAAATATAAAAACAATTTGTTTTATTTGATTATTTATTTTTTCCTTTTATAAAGGGCGCTGAAATCATGTTCTGAAAAAAATCGTTACTCCACCGCGGACAGATAATCTATGGATTGGTCAGTTTGAAACAAAAAATTTCAACAGGGTTTTAAAAATTAAGGTCTCTTACATCGTAATTTACCACGGTTTTTAAAAACCTAAAATCAAAAAAGAATTGTCGGACTTGTGAAAAAAAATGTCAAAAATCGAACCTTTTTTTCCCAGTTTTTTAACGCCAAAAATTAATTTTTCAAGTTTTTGGTCATATTCTAGTATATTACGATGTAAGTTACTCTAACAAATAAAACGTACTAAAGTTTTCCAAAATTGATTCAGTAAATCCGGAGATTATCTGACCGCCGTTTTAAAAAACCTTGTTTCGAGAAAAACGTGTTTAAAGTTTTTTTTTCATTTTCTTTGTTTAGAAGTTTTGAAAAATCAAATTGAAGCATTTACAATCGGTTAATCAGCTATGCCTGGACCATAAAATTGTACGCCATCATCAATAAAAGCCTGCTCTTCCTATTGTTGAGCTTCTTTTCTCGCTAAACGCCCTTCCTTTGTTGCATATTTGCAGGCTTTCTTGGCCATTGCAACTCTTTCCGCGCCATTTGACCGCGCAATTTTATAAGAAGCTGACCCAATGGTGCAGCCCATTAATTCCATAATTTCCAATAATGTCACTCTTCCTTCGTTGAATATGGACAGTGAAATTTGGACCCCCAATTTCGACGACATCCTTTCCAACGAATGTATGCTTAGGAACAATTGCCCACAGTGTTTTATTACACCACTCGTTGTTGTTCTGTGTATTTTTCCCAAGCAACGTATAAATAATTTTTCATCCGTTAGCTTTTCGAACACAGGTTTTACGTACTCCTGCACTTCTGGACTTAGGGCCGGTTTATGTTTATAAGGAACGTTATCTGCTTGCGCTTTTAGATATTTGCACCACTCTGGATTGCAATATTCGTGCCGCGGTACAACATCGGTTGAAATTAAATGATAAAATCCGGCCCGTATTTCATTTTTCATTTCGACAGCGGAATTTGGATTTCGCTGAATAGCTAAGGAGTAGTTGGTCGACATTTTTTTCATAATTTTACCGGTTAAATCTGTAGTTTTTGGAGGCGCAGGCTGTTCATTTTCTAGTTTGCTCCTCTTACGTCTTCTTGTTGGCATCGATTTATTTACTGCTTTTTCCATTTTTTGCTGCTCTTTTTTTTCCTCGGCTCTCCTAAGCTTACGCAGTTCGGTTAAGGTTTTTTGTCTTTTTTAGATGCCGAAACATTCGTTTTCCAAGTTTTTGAATTACAGAATCTCCATATGATTTGGCATTTGAAATACTTGAAAAGGTCTTCGAATCAACATCGCCTATATAATAGGCATATTGGGCGTTATGCAGGTTTATAGAATTTTTAAAAATTTCTGCCATTCCCTGCACTTCCATTCCTCCAGATTTCCTGGTAAATGAAGTGTTTTACTCCAATTTGTGTATGCTGCCTTGATATTTGCGAGATCTTTTAGCAGATATGCTTATTTTCATTTTTGAACTTTCACTTCCTTTACGATATTGATCTTTCGGAGGCATTTTTCAAAGCAGGCATTTGATTTATAGAAGTCTAAATAACCACTGAGCACATGTAAGAAAGCCGCAAATATAATTTATAAAGGAGAAACCGGTGTTTTAGAAAAGGGGAATCAAAGAGACCCTACACGGCAGACAGCAGCAACGAGCCAAAAACGCGCATGCGCTCAAATTCAATATTTATATATTAAGTTTCGAATTTCGAAAAAATATTTCAGGAGGTAATTTTTGAAGTTATATTGAGTCGAAAAATGCAATAATTTTTTTTAAATCTATTAAGTGTACTAGTACCTTAAATAAACAAATATTTGAATGAAAACGAAAATCAGATACTCAGAGAAAATTCATTTTTCCCCTCCAATAAGATAGACAAAACTATCTCTATAAATTAAAACCTGTTCGTCCAGTTAGCTAATTGTTGCCGCCGCCACAACTGTCCTAATTCAACGGGCGCGACAGCATCAATCAAGCGAAAGGATCCTATTCAAATTACCAACTGCTTTCGCTACGATTTAAACCTGTTCGTCAACTTCTTAATTCCCGAAGACAATTCGCAACGGGATTTCGCTCCGACTGATCGTCAGAACTCTGAACAATCACTTTGTTATCACCAGGCTGCAACCTTCACCGAAAAAAAAACAAAAGCCTCGAGCAACTAGGTAAACCAAAAACAAAAAAGCCATCAAATCCGGCTTTTACTACGGACACGGATAATCGTTAAGCCAGCCAAAACCGAAAAAAATGCAAATGGCATGAGCATGACGCGAAATCCCTCGCCCGCCATAACTCAAGCAAGATCATCACTTCAACGAAAACTTGTCGTTGTACATGATCGTTTCCTTCGGGCGCCCAAGAGTCCGAGAAGCAAGAAACACCACGAAGAAATCTCTCTTGTAAGTCCGTCAATTCACGCACAAATTTCAAAACGGCCAGGTGAGTCGAGTTGAATGCTAGCCACCATTCAACTTACAATCAACTAAACCCGAACAGGCCTTTCGATTCGCACGAGTTCGCCCTCCGAACACAATCGCCTTCAACAAAACGTCACTCATCTGACATTTGAATTTATGGCCGTTGCAGAAACCAATTTGCAAACATTCCACAAGAAATTCCGTCGGAATCCTGTCCGATTGTCATCCCAATAAAACGTAATTCGAGTGCTGCGTGCAACAACGACTCGTATGAATGAATTTTAACAGCACGAACATTTCCGGAAGCATTTGGCGGGCGTCATAAGATGCCAAAAATAACCTGGCCGATGATGATCATCACTGGCGAGAGCGAAATTTCGCATTTTCCACGACTTTTCCAAACGACAGCTACACTGCGAATGCAACTCACCTTCTGATTTCGATTGCTCCTCGATCGTATCCATTTTGCTGGATTAGCACCGAGTTTAATCCACACAGAGCACTTGCCGTCAAAGGACTCCTTCACCCGAACACTTTAAACTGTCGCATCGGCGATTGCACAACACGAATTTCTTTGGAACGTTTTCACCCCGCCAAACCACTCCTTTGGGTCACTATTGTCGCCGTCCTCTACAAAATTCACAAAATCTCGCGACAATATTTTCCACTCGAAACCAAAACGATCACGACAATTTCAACGATACTGGCACGGACAAATTGCACTCGAAAACGTTCCGCGCTGATTTTCCAACGAATTTCCACGGTTCGAGGCGAACACAAGCATATTTTGTTTTCCAAACGAAAAGGAACTTTGTACAAATCGCACAAAACACACACTGAAGGGCGACAATTTTCACCTGTTGTGCACCGCCAGGCCGCGAAAATCACAATTAGCCTCAATCTTTTCGATTTTTTCCGCAACGCACAGAATTTTCCGGATCGCGCTATTTCCACAAATTAATAGCACCACACTTTGGAGGAACTCAGAAGGTATTTCCACAAATTAATTCGACAGTCAAATGTGACTAGGGCAGCGGCAACAGCTCCAAGTACGATCGCGACTCATTTGAACGCCACGGACAGAATTTCGGTTTGTCAGTCAAGTCAACGAATGCGCGGAGAATTGGCTGGCCCAAGCGGACCGGACTGATGGCAGTTGAAATCGGCAGACAGATGAATATGAAAAGGCTTTTTTGTGTGAAAGAGATAAATAGAGGTGATTTTTAGCCGATCTGTGTGGCAAAAATGACATTCGTTAAGTTGATTAGGAGGGCGGTGTCTCTGATAAGAATCAATTCAAATTTGATCGGTTTGGAGGGAATATTTTTGAGAAGTAATATATTGCCTTTTATATTAATTCCAACAGGATTAAATAACTGAAAACTATTATGTAACATGTTCACTGTCGGAATTGACTTGACCATCTGCGAATTGGCGTTTAATAAAAGATTCATCAATTTGGAATGACACACAAACATTCAAGAAGAATTCATTTTGTCAGTTTTGTCATCCATTACCAAACCCGGTATGGATTAGTTGTAATAGACACGGTTAATTATTTTGGTAGTTCTTCTAAATGTTCTTCACATAACTTAAACACAGCTACATAATATCAATGAGAAAAATTAGCGAATGTATCTTTTATTTGTTTTTTTAATTACATTGTAAAATATACAGTTGGGGACAAAACTCTCCATACACCCTCAAAATATCATAAATTTAGTAGAAAATGGAAATATTTATGAGAATTTTATATGCAACTTTACTGCAAATGTATTTTTATTAACATAAGTTTAAAAAAAATTACATTAATTAACTTATAACCGTAAAAACACCAGAAAAAACGAAATTCAGCAGGGACAAAAGTGTTCATACATTGATCAGATAGTGTACTCTGTTCTTCATTGCATTGCTTTACTGTTGTTTTTCTTCAAAGAACCGTTGTATTTCCTATGAAATGCGTGAATGCGATCTAATGATTAGTTTGTTTTAGTAATCTGTGAGCAAAGGGAGTGAAAAATGAGCGAGCGTAAGGAAGTAAGTGTTGAAATAAAAAAATTAATTATTGCTGAGCACAGAAATGGAAAATCATACCGCGCAATTGGAATTTTGTTTAATTTATCCCATGCCACTGTCCAATACATAGTTCAAAAGCATAAAAACACAGGATCAGTGGAAAATAAGCCAAGAAATGGACGACCAAAGAAACTTTCCAGGCGGGATATCAGCATGATCTTAAAAGAGGTTGACAAAAACCCAAGGATCACTGGTCGGCAACTGGCAGAACATGTCGCTAATACTTCGAATAAGTGTGTTCACCCTAAAACCATCCGAAGAATCTTACGTTCCTATGGATATGCAAGTAGAGATCCTCGTAAAAAATCGCTAATATCTGAAAAGAATAGGCAGCTTCGACTTGAATTTGCAAAGCGATAATTAGGAAAGGATTTAGAGTTCTGGAAAACTGTCTTATTTACTGATGAAAGCAAGTTCAACTTGTTCGGTAATGATGGCAAAGAAAGAATCTGGCGAAAAAAGGGAACAGCATTGCAACTGAAGAATTTGATACCAACAGCAAAACACGGGGGTGGCAATGTGATGATGTGGGTTGGAAATGCAGCTGGTGGGGTTGGCAGATTGGTCTTTATAGACGGCATTATGGACCAATACTATTATAAAAGACTGTTAGAAGAACACTTGCAACCTTCCGTGGACAATTAGGGTCTTGGCCGGCATTGGATATTCCAACAGGACAGCGATCCCAAACATACTGCACGTTTTGTAAAGAACTGGTTGCTTTATTATGCATCAATGCAGCTGTATTCTCTTCCTCAGTCGCCAGACTTAAACCCCATTGAACATATTCGGGAACTTATGAAAAGAAAAATCCCGAAAATTCACCCCAGCAGCAAGGAATCACTCAAAACTGCGCTTCAGCAAGCCTGGGGAGAAATAACTCCGGAATTTACTAAAAATTTGGTGGATTCAATGCCACGACGGTTGCAGGTTGTTATTGATGCCAACGGTGGCCCAAAAAAAATATTGAAATATAAAATTATATTAAATAATGTGGAATTTTCAGTTCAATTACATAATGTATGAACACTTTTGTCCCTATTGCCTTTCTTTTTTTTTTGTGTTTTTACGGTTATAAATTGGTTAATGTAACTTTTTTTTAATTTATGTTAATAATAATACATTTCATCATTAAAAAACATGTACAAAAGATCAAATCCATAAAAGTAGCCACTACGAGCATAAAAAACAGTTTTCAGAATAAGGGTTTCAATGAAAAAATAAATACAAAACAAATATCAAAACGTATTGTATCAATAAATGTCAAATAGATCACACGATATACTACAAAATTTCTGCGATAAATATACTAACATGACAAAACTAAACAAACGATCAATTAATCCGTTCATAACCGACGAATCCACGGGCACAGTACAAAAACGGCGAAACGGCAGCAAACAACATTCCTGCTCCGACCCATGGACGATGGAAGATCCACGCGATCGACGTTACAATCAGTGCCAATGAAAACGACAAAATCAAATTAGCAGCGACAGGATATTCTGGATCCGGTGCTAGTACGGCCAAGAAACAGACTCGATTCACTGAAACAAAAATCATTTTACGTAAATGAATGTCATTGAGGCAGCTAACGTTAAAATACGAACAGATTATGTACAGCAATGATGACGTGCAGGAGGCTCCAAAAAATATCAGAACCCAACCCATGAAACGGAAACCCCAGGTGGTCAGCCTTTGGACATGGTGTTCGGCTTTGAAGATATCCTTCAGAGACAGCTCTCCGGTGTAGACTAGAAGTATTTTTGACTTGCGACTGGTCTCATACGGCACGATTTTGCCTTTATGCAGTTTGCCTACGATAGTGCACTGAAAGAGTTAAGAAAACTGTCTGTGAGATTTATCTCATTCACCGTAGGCATTCAATTCAAATTCTTTTTCACAACAACTGCAATCATTAGGTCTGTTCCCGTACTACAATTAATTGCGATTAATTGCAATGAAGCCGTTTTTTGTACTCCGTTTTAATACGCTTCATTGCAATTAATTGCAATTAATCGTAGTACGGGAACAGACCTATTTTCATTGACAAACACTCACCACTTCGCCTTCCATACCGGCAAATGAGAACAGTATTCGAATGTCGCCGACCTCAGGCTCGAAAATATCATTGCTGTGGTAATACAAACCCAAATGGAGTTTAATCGAGGGATCATCAGTCCTCGAATCCGACGTCAGTTCCATGAAATTCGAGAATCGATTTTTCGCTTCCGCACCCAATTCGTATCTTCCTATCGAAACAATCTCGGCCACTTGAATTTGACTTTCGATCGGAAAATGTTTGGGATTTTGATGACCGCCTTGAATGTAGAATTGCCTTGAGTCCACCAGTTTATCGCGCCAGTCCTTGTAGTAGTAATAAGTACGATCTTGTGTTTCGACAACCGTCGATTCGCCGTAGTTTTGTTCACTGGAATCAGGGAAATCAATTAGAGATCATAGTGGCAATATTTAACTGTCAAAGAAACAATAAGATCTAATTTTACTCTGACTGAAGGGAAAAATAAACAGTAAGGTGTGTATAACAGTTTTCGATATCTTAATGGACTTGACAAGATAAAAAAAACTCACTAGCAACATTCTAACCAAACAATTCAAAATCATGCATTCATTACACTGTCTCCTCAATCCATTGGTACATCTGAGCCCGTCGCTTCAGCTTCACTGCCATCACAACAATGTTATAATCCGGTTCCGTGAGCGGTTCCCCGACAATGATGGGGCCTCGGATATGAACAAGTCGTCCTTCATAGCTATCATCGATTTCGGCATCCGGATCGACAGTTATAGCATCATTTTGAGCTTCGTCTAGCGAAAGGATAGTGTGTACAGCTCTTCCCTAAAAAGGACACAATTTACAATACAACAGTGGGAATATCGTACTGATAATCGACATACCTCGTTCCAGAACAGAATCGCCGAGCCTGCAGCGAACAAAATTACACCGAACGTGGCAATCAGCCAGCACGAACGAAACTCCTGTACTAGTGTCATCGAAAACACATAGTTTGTTCGGTGTCAAGTGCGAAGAATTTCATAAAATTCGAGGGCGGCTCCCTAGGAGCCCTGGTCGATGCACAAATTCAGTAGTGTCATGATGACAGTGTTTGTCACAGGAGCTGACAGCTGTTCTGATAAGAATGTTTGTAGTTTCAACGATTTCCTGAAGAGGACGCAATAAATTTATGGTTTCTGGTTGTTGCCTTTGATGAGAAAATTATGGTTGAATGACGGTTACGTTTGAAACGAATGTTTTTTTTTTAAAATTTATGTATGAAGACTATATTGCCATATTCCATTTTTACTAATTAGTACTTCCAAGTACTTGGCAGTACATCACAAATGGAACGCAATTTTTCTTCATATGAGTAAATCCGAACCAGTCAAATTGTGTGCTGTTTTCAAATGTAAACAAGTTTAAAATGAAGGGAGAAAATACATAGTGAAAACTATCGCGATCGATAGAAAATATTGAAGTAGCTCACAGAAAATTACCTCTTTGAACTGTTTTCACTTTATGAGAGCTTTTTCTAATTTTCTAATTACCAAAACATTCAACATAACCTTGAAAAAATCAAACAAATAGCCATCTACCGGCAAAAAGGTGTAACTTAAAGTGAACAGCTACAAGGGAACAAAAGCATGTGTAGTTGGTAAATAGCCACAAGTATTCGCAAGTACTAAATAGTAAAAGTGAAATATGGGTGCTATTCGGCGTTGCTGACGGTGTTAATTAATAAAAAACAAGGAACCACCGCTGTTTTAGATGGATTCAAAATACCGTGCTTATTAATCGCCCAAGTTAGAGTGAAGTTTTTGCCTATTAATTGCACTGACGTCAAAAGAGGGTAAGCGTTTGTAGCTCAAGTAGCATATTTTCTGTAAACAATTTTAAATTAAGCTTAAAGTCTATAATAGGGGGACAAGGCCCTTTTGGCTTTATGAGGTTTTGAAGTCAAAGAAAGGCCATTTGGATCAGAAGAAGTTGAGTGAGTTTTCTTGGAAGATTTGGCTTTAGTTTTTTCAACCTAGGATTAGGCCACCGGGACTTTTTTAAGCGCTGGTGACGATGAAGTAATCGTGAGTAATATTGAGGCGAAAAGCGAGTCATTTGTCTTGATTGCTCTCAGGATAGCAAATTATGGGGCATTTGAAGTCCAGGGTTTAAGCTTTATACCTTGGCCTTAACGGCTTTGATCCCACCTAAACCATAAATCAAAGCTATATTCTCACTATTTGGATTTAGATATATTCAGTTACCAAGCAAGGAACAATATTCAAATAACAAATAAACAAAAATTAAAATAAATAAATAGGTGAATACAATGAATATAATACATAAATACATTTACAAAGGATATACGTTAATGAGTAAGATAAATACAATTAAAAAATCTTAGCATTTAAGTTTTGAATTTTTTCGCATAAAGTCGAAAAAAGAGCTTTGATTTGAATTTAATCAAAGCATGCGGAAGCAATAATTTTCGCTGCAAAAATCATTGAAACTTTACAAATTCAGTTGGATTGAAGAGGTAGGCGCTAAGCCATGACTCTGAAATTTGCTAGCTCTAGAATAACAGGAAGATAGTTACCTTTTTCGAAAACCTTAGTGAAGTCTGTGTAGGCTGCGTCCATTTAATAAAAAGGTTACTCGATGCTGCACAGAACGTCCGAGACTAGTATTGTAAAGTCTTTGATAGTTGAGCGACCATTTCTAAGGTCAAGCTGTTGCACATTTAGAACCAAATTAACAAGTTGACAAAGTTTGTCATAAACAATATTTGGAAATAGTTTCTGAGGGAAAAATGGGAATGCCCCTATCATTTCTGACCGAGATTCTATAGACATTTTTTTAGTATCGGAGTAACATTGGAAGACATCTTATAGGATGGGAAAACCTCAGATCAGGATCTTTGTTCCATAATAGCTTTATGCATATTTTCACTTGATATTGCTATATGGCTCACTAGAACTGTTGGAGCAGAATCAGAGAAAGAGTGAAAAGTGTTTGATAAATCAGGCACGCTAAAGATTTCTTGAAAACTTTGTGCGGAAAATTCCAAACACCTTGAGGAAAAAAAAGTGAAATTATTCAGAAACATTGACGATGGATAACCGGTAATTTCACACTTTATTCATTTTCACATTGCTGCGATTTCGAATTTCGCGCTATTTAAATAATCTTTCGTCAATTTCAATCATCCTAAATCAATCATATTAAAACTCCCGTGATTTCACTAAATATTCCACAGCGATTATGTTATATTCTTTTTGAATACCTAGTCAAGTCATAAATACTGGTACACAACTGAACGCACTCATTACGAATGCAACACGGGGCGCATCCATTTCGTATTGATTGCGATTTGACAGTTGGCATATATGCTTCATTGCGATGTAAAAAGTTTTTGACATCAATTGTTTACAATCATGGAATGGGGCGACATCGAAAATCGTCTTGTTGTAGTTGGCCTACTAAAATGCAACATGGAAGAAGGCGATATCTTTAGGACGTTGCGACCGCTTGGAATCACTCGCAATTTTGTGTATCATGCTGTGAAGTTGTTTGAGGATACTGATGGGGTACGAGACCGTTAAAAATCCGAAAGTGATTCAACCGAAAATCGGTGCGAAAACAGAAAATCTTGTCGCGGTAAATGCAAATTTCGCAACATTTCATGTCTCGCATTATCAAAGAAGATTTGGGACTTAGTGCGTACAAGCGACACACTGGAGACCTGCTCACGGCCGCAATGAAGGAAAACCGCAAGCAAAAATCGAAAGCGTTACACAGCCGGTACACGAAGAACGCTCACAGGCAAATTCTGTTTACTGACGAGAAAATCTTCACCGTAGAAGAATCGTTCAATAAACAGAACGATCGTGTGTATGTCATCCAGAGAAGCATCCCAACTCATCCCGAGGGTTCAAAGAGACCACGATCCCGCGTCTGTAATGGTATGGCAGAGAGTGAGCTACGATGGCGTTACCAAGCTCCATTTTTGCGAGAAAGGAGTGAAAACATCGGCCAAAGTATATCAATCGACCGTCTTGGAACCCATTGTGAAGCCTCTCAACAAAATTAAATTCGCCAACAAGCCGTGGACTTTCCAGCAAGACTCTGCTCCAGCCCACAAAGCAAAAGCGACTCAACTGTGGCTCAAAAACAACGTTCCGCGCTTCATATCAACCGATGATTGGCCAGCTAGTAGTCCAGACCTCAACCCATTGGATTACAAGTTGTGGTCCGTATTAGAGGGCATAGCTTACTCTACTTGACATTCAAATATTGAGTCGTTGAAGCGAGCCCGTGTCCGTGCAGTGGGTAATTTCCCCATGCATGAAGTGCGTATCGCGATCGATGAGTGGCCAGATCGCCTCAAGTCGTGCTGGAAGGCAAATGGAAGTCATTTCGAATAAACTGTTCTAAGATTTGTAGCCATTGAATAACCCAAAAAAAAACCAAAACATTTTTTTTTGAAAAATATTAATTCATTTTTATTTGGCGTCGATTTTTCTGTGTACCAGTATTTATGACTTGACTAGGTAGAATAGCAGATCCCAACTTTTCCATTTATGAGCTTATAGAGCTTATTCCTACGTTTTTGTATGCGTCTTAACTTTTACAATTTTTTCTTTTGAATGTTTCAACGGTGTCAAATATAGCTTTAATGTCAAATGCTCGTTATAGATTTCTGCATACTATAGTACATTCAGATCCTTACTGGCTACGAGTGTGGGCACATCATCACCATAAAGCTGCTCGGGCTAACGACGTTCTTGTCGTAGCTCTTTTAACAGGAAGACATCCAGGATACTCAACCAGAGCAGTTATAGAACACCCCCTTCAGTGCATTAATTTGCCGCTTCCATTCTCAAGTAGCAGACGGCTCTAGCTGCCGAAAGCAAAAATTTCTGCATCAGCGTGATAATAGGCGTGTTTTTTTTGCTTCCCCTATCTATAACAGAACAATACTATCCACTGCAGACGCAATGGAAACAACAACAACTCCCCCTATCCATAACAGGGGTTGTTGTTGTTTCCAATGCGTCTGCACTGGTTAGCATTGCTCTGTTATGGATACGGGGAGCAAAAAAATGCGCCTAATGTTGCATGCACGCTAAATAAACCATATTCCACCATATCAGTGCCATAAATAACGAGAAACGTTGAGAAATCTCTTCTCGAACTATCTCATACATGTGTTTCATAAAACGGAAACATTAGGCGTGTTTTTTTGCTCCGATACAGAACAGAATAGAGCAATGACGCAAAAAAACGATCCATCACAAAACAGCTGATGCTTTCGCTAAGACTGACATAGGTTGCTGTATTTGCTGTGGTACCACTCAACAGCTCAAAATAAAGGGAGAAAATAACGAATATACACTACCACAATCGATAGAAAATAGCAAAAGGACTAACAGAAAATTATCTCTTTTAACTTTCTACACATTATGCGAGCTTTTTTTAATTTACTAACTACCAAAACATTCAACTTAACCTTCAAAAAACCAAAGCCATCTCACAGAAAAAAAGACAACTTCGTATGAGGTTTTCTTTTTTCTATCAGCACATTCTATACTTCAGCACGTGAACTACCTATGACGAATACAATTTCTGTACTAGTGAATTCACTGGTGCAGGAGTGTTGTTGTTTCCAATGCGTATATCCTATTCTCTACTGGATAGAGGAGCAAAAAAACACGCCTATTGTATAAATAAACGCAGATCAGAGCCACGGAACTGCAGAATAGCCTAGACGAATGCAATAACAAATCCACCATACCCAATGAAGTATAAATAGGTCCTGTCGCGTACTTCAGCAAACTGCAGCAGTAACAGAATTTGGCAGCTGGCTTCTTTTTGCTGCAAAATTTGGCTTGCAGCAAGAGTACAAAAACGACTTTCTGCGAATCTGTTTTAATATATTATAATAGATTCAGGTACGCGAACAAACCTAATATCGTCCGCAAGGTGTTGCAGGTTGAGTCTGTTGTGGGAAAGCGAATTATGTTCCGAGTGCGATATTTTAAAAAGCGATAAATGAAGTCTTAGCGAGGTAATTGTAATGCAAGTGATATTTTGATAATAGTGCGATAAGTAAAGTATGTATGCGATTTCGTGATTAGAGTTATTGTTTAAATAATGTATAAAATTAAACTGTTTTATTTCGTAAGCACGGAGAATATCGAATCCACATAACGTGCTTTAAAGGAAAAACAACATCTATTTGTCCATGTCCTGAACTTTCACAGCTTTACATAACTTCCCAAAATGCGCGCAGTCAAAGGCCCTTTCCCCTACAATCACCGGAGCGTCACCAAAGTGATTCCCAAGAAACGTCCGTAGAGATTCTTTTTTGGATTTCGAGGAGAGTTCAGCTTAGCTCAAGGACCCTTTTTCATGACCTTGCTTAGCATGGATGTCTTTTGTGCACCTTCCACCCCCCAAACAGAAAGAATTTAATGGTTCCCTCTTGAAGGTCCTAACCAAATTTTCGTCTGCGAGGTTCTACTGGTCATCCAGTTATCCTCAATGTTTCAGTGATCTTGTCACCCGCTTCCAAGCTCAATTGAGGAGTTAATTTTCGGGTGATTTTTTCGAGCCTCTTTAGTTCCCGGTTCCACTAGGAAACTATCTTGCTGCATCTACTCTTGCTCATCAGGCAGGCCTCTTCATAGCTCTTCTGGACTGGATTCAGAGAGTTCAACGAAGATCATATTGGCTTTGCGGTTTTAATTCTACTACTAGGACACGCTATGTCTGCAAGAAGTCAACTGAACTCAGCCCGATAATTGTTGTTTGGATTTCTTCTCCCCACCATGGCTGTTGGATCCGTTCCTAAAAAAACATTTGTTATCTGACATTCAGGTATTGATCTAAATATAGTGATTTATCAATAGCCACCATTCTGTTAGGGGTGAAAAGTTGGGAGAAGTCCCTGTGTCTTAAGCATTTAGTCCCACAGAAATTATAAAATCAAATAGTCTGTCTCCTCTGCCGCTACATTTGTTGCTGCCTCAGCTAGTGTGCTAGGAGTTAGCATCGCAGCCCACCAAAATGGAACTTCCTTCGAATCAGTGTACAAAATTCTCAATTTATTGAAGACAAAAAAAAACAAAAATTTTGTTTTTGCTTTATCTTTTTGAGCAAAAAAGTAAATGACTGACAACGAAAAGTGTGCAAAAAGCAAGTAGCAGAAAAACATCCTGCACTCGCTTGCGAAGGCTATTGTGTCGACAAGTGGTACCACATCGGCTGCATGAACATTACCAAAGCGGAGTATGAGCTAATAAAAGAGCTTGGTATTAAAGTTAAGTGGTTCTGCAAGAAATGTGAAACAGTACTGCGCAAAAGTCGTGAGGATAGAATTACACTGCAAGTCAAAAAAAACCATGAGCTCTTAATAACAATTAGCTGTGAAATTGAGCAAATGACGAAAGCAGCTGTTACGCCTATTCCTATTCCCACATACGCAGATGTCACCAGGGCAAAACCAATTAGCGCGATTGAAATGAACAAATTCAAGAAAGGCATAATCATCAAGCCAAAAAGTGATCAAGATGCTGCAAATACGATGAGTGATATTAAAAAAAAATCAACCCAGTAAAATTGAAAACAGCTTTTGATTTTACGAAACCACTTAGAAATGAGGGTATATTAATAAAATCTAACAACCAACATAAAAATGAGGTTCTATTGACAATCCTAGAAGAAAACTTAGGAGCGCTCTATAACATCGAGTGTACCAAGAAGAAACTGCCACGACTGATGATAAGTCGTCGTCGGTCTTTTTGATGCCTCATGATTAAAGATATTCGCTTTCTTGATTGAGTTGAGTCAATAAACCCTGCAGTCTCTAATCCAGAGCTCCTGCAAAAGTGCAATGTTGGGAGACACTTATATTTTTCGACCGAAAGAAAGGAGTAAGTCTTGGCATGCTGCGAATTAAACGGAACAAATCTTATACATTCAGATTCAGAAATGTCCAAAATTGATATCTGCGGACCCCTTTGTAAGGGCCCTCAGGCAGTGCATACGTGACCTGAGTGAAAAAAAACTTTAGAGAAGAGAAATTTCACTAGATTTTTGCGGTTTACTTTAGAGCCATATCCATAGACAGTTATAAAAGATGATGCTTCGCTACTTCTTGATTTATTCAAGCTTAACCGCATAAAAAAAGTAGCTCAGTTGACTTCTCTCAGCACCAAGAAATTTTTCTAGTCAACTACGCTCACCAAATTGAAACCATCTTCACCATTGGTGGGGGTTTTTCATGGGATTCAGGTAAACATGCCTGAGAACCATTCTAAAATTATCAGTTTTGTTGGTAAATAAGCAGTGAAATTCCACTTGATGGCCTATAGCTAGGCGATCCTGTCAACAGAGGGTGAATACCTGATAGCAGAAGCCAAAAATTGAAGAAAAACACACAAACACATACAAATAATGCATGAGAAAACAACACACAAGAAAAACAAACCAGACGGTAAAATCGTCCAACAGCTATGAAGAACACGTAGTCAAATTTTGCCAATCAACATGCTCCGGATCCCAGATATGAGCAGGACTGTGATTTGCAAGGTCGATAATTTGCAGGATCGCCATGTAAAGAACAAAGACAAAAATTAAAACTAAGCAAGAATTACTTGTCAAAATTTATAATAGGTGCGTTTTTTTGCTCCGATACTGAGCAGAATAGAACTATGCCGCAAAAACAACGATCTAGTATAAAACAGCAGTGCTTTCGCTAAGACTGACATAGGTTGCTATATTCGCTGTGGTACCACTAAACAGCTGAAAATAAAGGGAGAAAATAACGAGTATAAACTACTACAATCGATAGAAAATAGAAAAATAACTAACAGAAAATTATTTCTTGTAACTTTCTACACATTTTGAGGGCTTTTTCTAATTTCGTAACTACTAAAACATTCAACATAACCATGAAAAACCCAAAACCACCTCACAGAAAAAAATGCAACTTCTCATGAGCTTTTCTTTTTTCTGTCAGCACATTCTATAGCTCAGCACGTGAACTACAAATGAGGAATATAATTTCTGTATTAGCTGCGTTTTATTATCATCCAGAGTGTAGTAGGTATCCTGGATGCATAATAAAACGATCCAGAGTAGCACGCGAGTTTTTTTCTGTCAGACAGTTGTCATTTCAAAATTTGAGCTGTCATATAACCAACGCCGTTTTCAAATGTATGACTATTTATCCTGGTTGCCAGGGTGACATGGAAAATTTTTGTAAATTCCAACTATTCCAGTTGATATGACTTTTCGAAATACGTTCCACAGAGAGCACGAGTACGAAATCCACTAAATTCACAAGTGTTTGTACTCTGGATGTTGTTGTTGTTTCGTGTGCAAATCGATATCCTGCACTACTCTGGATGTATAATAAAACGCGCCTATTAGTGAATTCACTGGGACAAGAGTGTTGTTGTTTCCAATGCGTATATCCTATTCTCTACTGGATAGAGGAGCAAAAAAACACGCCTAATAAGACATGAATACAATTAAAAAACCGATAAAAATTATAATAAATATTTATACAAAAACCGTGTTCAAAATTCTACAAAAATTGTATGGATGAGTCAAAAAATGCATTTTTCCTTCAGAAATGAAAAAAAAATCCGCAGTGGGAGAACGTGTTGTGTATACCGAATTGACAAATATCAGCAGCACTTAACGAACATGAAGCAATTAACAAAAGAAGTGACAGCCCCTCCAAAGGACAGAGTAAGGAGCTACCGTTAAGTGAAATAATTTAATGGAGAACACAAGTCTACACAATTGTATATTTCATGGAAATTGTTTGTGTATAAGAATAAAGAAGAAAGGAATAAAGTTCAGTCTCAAATGGTAAGCCCAAAAGGAAGCGACGATTAGAGAATTGAAAGGTTGTTTTTTATTTATTTTTGCGTATGCTTTCGTTCGCATTGCATTTTAACGACAAGCAAATCCGAAATTAGGCTACTCGTCAGCAACTGAGATTGTATAGTGCGACCACATAGCAGTTATAGGTACCTCTGGCTGGTGTACTTCGCAGCAGCTTGACCTTCATTACACTTTGATGTGATCAAAGCGTTTTTTATTCATTCCCAGTGTGCCAAATTCGGCATTTCGTTGAGAATTCTTTCAGAAAATTGAAGCGAATTCAGAAAAAAGTTTCGGATTCTCAAACTTATTCGTTACGAATTCTTTAAGACCGGTATATGGAAAACGTTACAAAAACGCCGAAAGTGCTCAAACTTTCCCCTGTTTAGCTCTTGAAAAGCTTTCGTACAATGGTTCATTTTTTTCAAGATTCATTGCGAATTCTTTTGGAATTCCTTGTGAATTTTTTGTGAATTCTTTGCGAATTCTTTACGAATTCCTTACGAATTCATTTTGAATTCTTTGCGAATTCATTGTGAATTTTTTGAAGATTTTTGTGCAGGTTTCAAATAGTTCTTTGAGAATGCTTCCAATACTTTTTGGATACATTTTAATAACATTTATTGAATAAAATACTTCTAATTTTTAATTCCAATAGAATTTTTTTTATTTGTTGTTTTATTTCATATTATAAATTTTAAATAACAATTTTTTTCGCCCGTTTGCTAAGCTTGTCTTTGCTGCTATAAAAAAAACTTTTTTTAAAAAAACCTTCGATCTCGTCCCGTCTTCTTGAAGGAAATTTTCGCACAGCAGCTTCTGCATACAAAAAGGAGAAGTTACAAGAGAATAACAAATTTGAATAGCATTACGAACCTTCTAAATAGACACTGTTAACACCTCAAACAACACAACTTCAAAAAACTTTGTAGGCACTTGCATTTATGCATGAAAAACAGTTGTACGACTAAAGTACTGTTTTAATACTTACTTTACTAGATGAAACATTAACGGCATTATGTTCAGAATTTGTTGCAAATTCCAATGTATTTCATAAAGAATTCTTAACAATTTCCCTATCACATATTCGTTCGCACCTTGTTAGGAATTTGTTCGAACTCAGTGAAATTTTCGCAACGAATTCCGAGTGATTTTAAATTTGATTCTTAAAAAATATTCAAATGTTTCTCATAAAATAATGAACAGTAATGCCCCAGTCAAAAGTTGTATTCATTTCAAAAGCTTTTTATATTTCTATCTCTTTCGCTCACTTTCGGAATAGTCGTAACCAATTCCGAATTCCGAATTTGACACGCTGGGATTGTAGAACAATAAATACATCTACAGATACAACACTTTTCACAAATCGTACTTTAGTCTACCTTTCCTCGATTTACCATTCGTCAATACGTAAGGATTTTTTAAAGAAAATCATCTATAACTGCACAAACTGTGATTTCGAGAATTGATGATGACAATTGGCTGAGACTTGACGCCGTTTAATTAATTATGAAGTTCAAGGTTTAGGCGTTACTGCTGGAAACAATGCCTCCTAGAAGTACGGGCCGTCATGCTACGTAATCGTTTTAGCTATGACGTCAGTTATTCGGGGAGTTTTGACATTTCCACGAGGCAGTGCCGATGTACACGGAGATTTCACTTGCGGTTTTTAAGCTAAAATATGATTAAAACGTTAGTTTTTTGTGCGTGGACGCGTTGTAATAATACTATTTAGTCATAACTTTCATTTTGTACCAAATAATTGTATCGACAGTAAATCGACACGAAACATCACATAACCTAACAACAACCGATAAACATTTCGTAGCGAATTTTTCCAATTATACCGCACGCACCGCATTAATTTGTATTTTAACTGTTCACTAGCACTGTTCCGCGGATCTCACTTTGTTTTCAGTTCAATAAGTTTAACACAACCTGTACAATTAGCATTTTCACGCGGACGTCCCATAAGACTACGTGTGTTTTTCGCGACATTGTTCCCGCAAACTCTGACGTCATCATTCTGCATTACGACCCGTACTTCTAGGAGGCATTGCTGGAAACTTGTCAACTTTCTGTAGAAACTTCTTCCCGGCTTTTATCAAATAGGTCAAGTTTTACCGACAAAGCTTGATTGGGACTGTTCGGTAACACTATGCTTCTTTATTGATTTGTGTTTAATAAATTAAAAAATTTGTAAAATAAATAACGGTTTATTACACTAAATTCCTGCAAATTAAATCTGACACATAAAAGAGGTCTTCTCGGTACATAAATTTTAAAGGCTAAATATGTCATATAAAGTCTAAATCTGACATATAAAACTCTTTTATTATTATAATAAACAAACAAACATAATTAGGACTTTAATAATTATTTTATGAATATTTATATGCGGTAATTCATACCTGCCATATATTTTTGAAATGATTCCCATAATGAAGTCAATGCCCAGCTTCAATTTACTTGCAATCAAAAACTTTGACTATTACCGAAAGATACCCGAACCACCAAATCAGATCATATCCACAACCCAAATATTTTTTCGCTGTCCCAAATTTAATCACTGTGATTATCTTTCTCGTAAACGTTTCGTCATCTGCCTTTGATTGCCAGAATTAAACTTCTAAAGTTTGTCCATCGGCAGAATCAATGTTTACCTGAACGTTTAAATTGCAAAAAGTCGGCAGCGTCGCGATCCAACGTCCCATCGTTCCTAAATTCCACCTCTATCTTGGCATCTTTTGGCTAAATTATTTATTCACACAATCCAAGAACGAGTACGTCCCGGCATAAGATTGTCGAGTTCATTCGGCAACATCAAAAACCACTCAAAAATGTAAATAAATTTTCACCCGGTGCAAGACGAACGGGGTAGCAATTACGTTGACGACTGGCGACTGCGACGGACGAACGGACGGAAGGATCTTTCCAGGCGACACTTTTATTCGCACGTTTCCGTCAGGGTCATGTGGCGGCGGATTCAACGTTCAAGCTTACTATTGCTTTTAGTATCGGTGTCGACCAGAAAGTGTCCAGTTTTTCGCCAGTGCTAGCGTTGCAGTGCCGTTCGAGAGTCACTCGAGCAAAATATGCCGTCGGATACGGATGAGCAATAAATCAGAACGAAATGTCCGTTAGCCAAACTCGTACAGCCCATTCGGCGGCTTTTTCTATTTGCCCGTTTTCGACGCTGCTGGCGCCAAACTTCATTGATTTTTTTAGCATGTGACCTATTTGGTTTGTTGGTTGTATCCGTTTTTCCATTGCCAGGTCATGTGCGGCACGATTCCTGACCTAGTCGTTGTCGATGTCGCAATAGCGGAGGCTAAGGTCAGGCGAGGAAAACTGGGAAATAGAATGGATTGTGTTTATATGATGCAGATTGGAATTAATGTAGCATTGCCAAATGCAGTGCAGCAATGGCCATGGATATTTTGTACTCGTATATGGTACACGTAAATCATCGGAAAGTTCGAATTAAGTAAGCTTATTGAGTCGAATTTCATGACTAAGCAGTTTTCTTTAGATTGTTTCAGATGGAAGCTATTTAGGGTATATCAAACACACAAAAACAATGTAATGTTTAAGAGGAGAGACATTTTAAATGTACGTTCTTAGTGATTTTCACTTTTGTTTTTTACAAGGAAGATATGAATAGAATTAGCTCGAGCTTGGGGAATACTTTATACATACAATCACTCAAAGTGAAAATGATCCAACCAGTGAAAATAAATTGATGTGCATCGCATACAATTTTATATTATTGGAAATTACTTTGTTTCAAGGCAAAAGTAATTCCTAATGTGTAAGCAACAAATACACAAGTTATACGCAAAATGGTTACATCGCATTTGAAATTACGGGTCAATCTTTGCCAGAAGGCTGAATATGGGGTCAACATGAAAATGATCCATTGTACTTATTTCATATAGTTCACTACTAAGATTTTATAATCAGCTGTTGACATGTATTTGACATTTCCTTAGTTGACTTTAGTATTTCGCTGAGTGCAGTCACCTGTTGCACATTTATCGTTTTGAGCAAGTTTTTTTTCGAAATGGGTCGCCATACGACATACGAAGAACGGGAGCATCCATCCATCCATAATCCATCATTTCAAGCTCGGGAAAAGTAAACGCGAAATAGCAAAGATTGTCAACAAGAGTGCGTCAGCTGTACAACACATAATTGAACGATTTAAAGACAATCGCATCGGTAATAAGGTTCGAAAAAGTAAAAAAAAAGCGTTTGCCGATCGTGACGAACGGTGGATAGTAGACTTTATCCGAAAAAATCCGAAGCTTAGTGCGCCGAAAATTCGCGTACACGTTGAAAAGGCCTTGGATATCAAGGTCTGCGACGAAACAATAAGAATTGTCCTAAGAAAACAAGGATATAACAGTCGCTCCCCACGAGTAAAACCGTTAATAAGTGCGAACAATCAGAAACGTCGGCTAGAATTTGCGACTCAGTACTATTCGCATGGCCCAAACTTCTGGAATGCCGTTATATTTGCTGATGAAAGCAAATTCAATGTTTTTGGATCGGATGGGAAGGTTCGAGTATGGAGAAAGAAGAATGAAGAGCTGAATTTGAAGAATCTTCGTCCAAGTGTAAAACATGGTGGAGGTTCGATAATGGTTTGGGGCTGTATGGCAGCTAATGGAGTCGGTAATATTCACGTTATTGACGGTAACATGGATAAATTTATGTACCTCCAAATTCTGAAGGACAATTTACCTGTCAGCGCCGAAAAATTGGGTCTTTACGACAAATTCCAGTTCTATCAAGGTAACGACCCCAAACATAAGTCGTTACTCATTCGAGAATGGATGCTCTATCATTGTCCCAAAGTTATGGAAACTCCAGCACAATCACCAGATTTAAACGTCATCGAACACTTGTGGGGCCATTTAGAAGAGCGTATTAGGGAGCAGCAAATATCCAGTCGAAATCGATTAAAGGAGGTCATTCTGGAGGAGTGGTCGAAAATCTGCCCAGAATTCACAAAAAAAATTGTTGCTTCAATGCCAAAGAGGTTATCAGCTGTTAGGCTCGCCAAGGGCCTTCACACTAAATATTAATTTGTTAAAGAAAATTCTTGATTTATATTTTTTTTGAGTTTTGTAGTTTGATGGATCATTTTCATTTTGACTATGGAATATACATTTTTTGTTTATATTATTCCAATCGAATAAATTTTTTATTCACTACACATTTAAAACTGATTTTGCACATCTGAAGTAATCATCTTTAAGTAGGAAGCGTCCATTTTTAATTTATTTTCTATCATTAAACTACGTTGCAATTGTTTTGCACCGAGTGGATCATTTTCACTTTGAGTGACTGTACATACTTGGGCAAAATAGAATAATAGAAAACCACTTGCATGTCCGCAAAATGCCTAATTATTTTTATTAGTGGCATCACTACCATTCATTTCAATTTTCGAACAAAAAGAAGACAGCTTGGCAGCCCTTTTGAGAATAAAACGATGAATTTCTAGTTGTGTACTCGTAATGTCATTTTCTGTTCATACTTTGAAAATTACTGCGGACGAAATAATAGATAAACATGATCGTACTTAAAAGTATTAATTTTTATTAAAAGCGAAACAGTTTTCGTAGATTTGAAGAACAGTAAGTGTGCATTGTTGGTGATACTTTCATGGCCATAAAAAGTAAATTTGGGTTTGTTTAGATGGGCAGAAATATTCACTGCACAGTCCAAGAACGAAGTTTGGTACGGATGCTTCGAAAATAAGGCAAAACTCTGCAAACCATTGCCAGAGTGGTGAAGTGGTGGTTGCATTTCGTTTAAAATGCTCTGAAAACTAAAGCAGCGCAGGAAACTCTAGGTATACCGCGAAAAATTGTTTCCATTACCAACCATCGTTTTATCATGCTAGCCAAAATACGATCCATTCAAGTAGTCTAGATCGATTCTGGCAGCAATTGGAAAAAGTGGTGAGTGCACGTACAGCTCGTGGGTGACTAGTGGATGCCGATCTATCTGAGTGTATTGCTAAAAAATTACCATTGCTTCGTAATAGAAACTTAGGTATGAGACTTCAATTTGCTAGAGATCGAAGTCAATGATCAGGGGGAGAAA
The DNA here is from genome assembly GCA_963978885.1 of Nemotelus pantherinus. Lineage (NCBI taxonomy): Eukaryota > Metazoa > Arthropoda > Insecta > Diptera > Stratiomyidae > Nemotelus > Nemotelus pantherinus. The sequence goes on from OZ022263.1 coordinate 61,562,739, forward strand.
AAATGGTGCAACATTCTATTTATCGATAAAAATAAAATCAATTTATTTGGTAATGGCTCCGCCAGAAATTTTCGTCACCCAACAGACAAAAATTGCTTCATAAAAAAACTGTGAAGCATAGAGGTGGACATGTGTCGAAAGCTAATCTCCAGCACGCCAAAAAGAATATGGGAGGCTATCCCGTATAGGCACAAGCAGTTTGTATTTCATATTTTAAATTTTTTCGTCACTTACGCCGAATTCATCTATTATTTTGTTCAGGTTAATATGGACAATTGTAGTTGAAGGTGCTGAAATCAACTGAATTTTTATTTAGAATCATTTTATTTCAATCAAAGAAAAAACAATTCTTTGGATGATTTTAATAATAATAAATAAACTTATTTTTTAAACAACTTTTTGACGAAATTCGTACATTATATCCATTTTATATATTCAAACAAATTTTTAATGTTTTCTGAAGCGATTCCTGTAGAAGTATGAAAAATATAATCCTTCGCGTATTTTTATTTGTGTACTTTCTGAAAGCCACTTATTTTATATTTAATTTTTAATTTTTATATTTCTTTAAAAGCATTTTTTTTTCTTCCAAAGAAAATGAAAATTGTATTTTCAGGGCCGTTTAAACTATTGTGTTTTTCTAAATCTGGTGCGAATCTTGCATCCTAATGCCTGAATCACAATACAGCGAAATGTCGCACTGGGCGGAGAAAAGCTGCTGTCAATGGTAGTGTTTGTATGGTAATGCCCACAATGCCGAAATTTTCAAAGCGTCTGAATTTGCCAAATTTCTAAATTTTTTGTTTCGCTAGGTTGAATGGTCTCGTGGTATAGACAAGCGATGGCTGATATGTATTGTGTTAAGCCAACCTAATCATCATACAACAGGATTTAGCAAACCGAAAACAAAAAAAAATGAATTAGGTTGGTGCCTTGGTTGGCGCCATGAATGTTAACTGTCATTCGTCAGTGCATTGACAGCGACATTTTCGCTGCATTGTGGTTCACCCAGCCTCTGGACACGGACGGTATAACTTTCCACCATTAGCCCCTTCAATACTCTCGCGCACAAAGCATGTTGAAAATGCCTAGCACTCATTGTCAAATTGGAGGGGAACTACTTGGATTTGAACAGATTTGACAATGAGTAGCTAAAAAATTACTACCATCCCCTTCAATGTAAATCTTATGGGCATGTCCACTCCATTTCTACTACCTCACTGGGTTCACCATATTCAAATGCGAAATTCTACATAAAAGTTCGCCGCCCCCTTCGAAAATTTCGCAGCTATGTGTTTCGGGCTGTAACGAGCAATCGAAAGTTCTAAGAAATTTGTCAAATAAAATTTGGAAATTTTTCTGCGTATTCGGTGGACACGTACATTTATGTTTTTGCGCAGTAATTTGTGTCGCTTTCACGAATAAATTAGCGGTCAAAAATTATAAAATAGTGCGATAATGAAGTGCCGCGTTCCAGGCTGCAAAAGTAGCTACCGAAGTGCTTCGCAGGGGATATCGTATTTCGGGTAAGTAAAATTAACCTTTGACATCAATTTCGTTTTGTTTTTGTGTGAAATCATAATTAATTTCATTCACAAAAAGCATTTTAATCTCCATTCGCCGGTTGCGTGGAAAGAAATGACAAACGACGTTCAAAATGGCGATTTCTCGTGGTTTTTACATGAGCGTTACCATATGAACTGTGTAGGGCACATACCATAGTACCTCATTCTCACACCAATAAGCAAAAAGTCGAAAATTGGCACATTTCTCTTGGTCGATTTCTAATCCATTCTCTCTTATATCTGTGCTCAGGCCCATTCTGAAATTGAGTTAGATTCAGTTTCCAGCCGCAGTGTACTTTTAGCGTTTAGACTCTGAAACTGGCGATACTGTGATTTATATCATACTGTGATTTACTGAAAACCTTGCGAAATGCAATATTTTGACATGCTTGTATGTAATTTTTGTCCTGTTAGTTTTAGAAGTTTCTCCGAAAGCTATGCAGCTGTAGAACAATTGAAGTCTCGGTTCTTAAGTGTAAAGTTGTGCCCTATATATGTACTCAGGTCGGATGATTTTAAAAGAGGACAGAAAGCGCTCGGTATTAAAGGGCTGCTTGGATATTGGCTATGTGTACTGTCCATTGTTGTTAATTGTCAAACGTTAGCCCTAAGTATTTGGTAGTCCGTTGCCATTGTAAAGTCGGGACGTTGAGAGAAAACCTTCCTGCGCTACGTCACTTCATCGATTTTCTCCAACATTTTCCTCGTTGTTTTACAAATCCTATTGAAGTAGAATCCTTAATGTGCCCCTTAATACTAGCCTTGGCTGTGGCTCTGTGCTATTCCGAATATCCTAGCTAAGTCTTTATCTTATTCCTTTTGTGTTTCTCTTTCAATTATCTTCAATCTAAGCATTACTGGGGGTACAGTCTCCTCCCTATGGAAAACGGCAAACGTTTTTCCCGTATACAAATCTGGTGACCCTGTTTGTATCTCAAATTATCAACCCATTTCCCTCCTTTCTTGCTCCAGTAAGCTGCTTGAGAGGGTGGTTTATAATAGAGTCCACCCTTTCGTCCAATCTTTTCTTGCTCCAGAGCAGCATGGATACATAAAAGGCAAATCTACACTGTCCAACTTGCTTTCTTTCACCAATGTTATTACAAAAGCAGGTAGATGTAATTTATACAGATTTTTCTGCAGCTTTTAGAATCTGTGAATCATTATGTTCTTCTTCTGAAGCTTGAAAATCATGGTATCTCTGGTCCTCAACTCTCCTGGTTCACTTCGTATATTGTTGATCGTAATTTTGTCGTAGCTGTCAATTCCTACACTCTGTTCCATTTTTTCCTACCTAAAGGTTTCTGCCAAGTTTAACTCTTGGTCCTGTGTTGTTCTTGATGTTTATTAATGACCTACCATTCTGTATACGCTCTCCCTGTCTTTTTTATACTGATGACTGTTGCGGAACCTGAAAGCAGCCGACCCGCCGTCAGTGCAACATATTAGCTGAGATCTGATTCGGTTCTTTCCCCGCGTGCCAAACCCGCCAGCTAGATCAGTCCAGCGTAGGTTTTTGGGGACAAACCGGACCTCCGTGCTACGGCACGCACATAAAACAGATGCTTACAACCAGCAACAATATACACAAAGCAATAGGAAGGTGGGAAAAATGAATGAAAAAAAAAACACACGGCAATACCACACTGGAATAACCGGTTCTCGTCCGATCACCGAAGTTAAGCAGTGTTGGGCCGGTTAGTACCTAGATGGGGGACCACTTGGGAACACCGCGTGTCGTTGGAACGTAAAACTTTGTGCTATCCCTTATATCAACAAACCAGTTGTCTGGGAATCACTATAAAAAAAAAAAAAAATTGGGAATTATCATTAAAAAGCCTATTTATCTAAACAAAAACATATTCTATTTATTTCTGCAAGACTACATGCAAATATTTGGTAGGAGAAGAGAAAACTGAATAGAATCAAGAGCAACCGGGAAAATTCGACGAATAAATTGAGAAAAAATAAAATAATTCATAAACAAATCAATAGATCAATTCAACATATAAAATGATATATACAAGGATGAAATTTTGGTGTGGGGATTCCAGATTACCAAACCCGGTCGGGATATGGTTTATAACAACCATACAGATTATTGTTCTTATTAAACAACGTGCACTAATATGTGAACATGATATAAGGGGAATAATAAGCAGCAAATATGTAACAATTTATAAATATATGGACATATATAACATAAATAGATAATATAAATAGTACGTAGGTATATATGTACGAATAAATGTAAATATTCAAAGATAAATGAAACCACACCAAAGTTCTTAATACGGTCGTGAATTCATTTACGGTGTTGCAGTACATGCATTCAATAAATTATTTCATGTTACAACTAACAATTTAAGCATTATTACTTCTTTCTTATTACTTCTATCACTTTTGTATTTTTTCCTCAATTATAAATAGGCTTTTTTTTAATCACTTAATCTTTAATCACTCAACCCTTTTATCAATTAATTCAAATCTTCAGCATTTGATAATTATCAATTGGGCATTTTAACTAATTTTTCCTTCTTTTTTTGTTGAAATCCCGTTTCTTTGGTTCATATCTGCCAGCAGGTACTTATCTGCGGGTTAATTTGCTTTTCGCCAACTGATTCTCCCTCTCTTCTGGTTCGTCAGTCATTAAAATCCTTGAAAATTCCACGTTCAAACGATTCCGCCTCGATACTGCAGTCAAATTTGAAATACGTAGGCACAAGCTATCACTTTTACGACTCCAACAAATCACTACTACTCATCCAGTTTTAAAAGAAAACTTTTCTACTTCTGAAAATTCATGTAACCACTTTTTTCTTACAACCAACTTTTCTTCCCATTAAAAACCTTCTTTCTTTGTCTAGTTCTTTTGTCTCACTCCCCAAAACTTTTTCTATCTTCCGCTACCACGTTGCCATCGCGAGTTAGATCTTAATCGTGACTGCCGAGCAGTTAGCATCTTGCAACGCCTGCTGAGCAATCCGTCACGCACCGGTCCCAACCAGCCGTTATACAAAAATTTCAGCTGTGCACTGAAAAAAATCCACATAGCGCTCAGAGCCATGTAACATAGCGCATTATTGATGGCCCCATACGCCATGTACATAGTACTCTGAGCCATGCAATATGGCTCCCAGCGCCATAATGTCAGAATCTACATAGCGCGTGGTCCCATGCTACATGGCGCAGCATTTATGGTGCCACACGCTATGTACATAGTACCCTGAGCCATGCAGTATAGCTCCCAGCGCCATAATTACATGGCGCAGAAATTATGGCCCCACACGCCATATTACATAGTGCCATGAGCCATGTAATATGGCTCATGGCACTCCAATTATAACTCGCAGCCATGCTGTGTGAGGAGATGTATAAATATCAGCAAGCTTCTTGAGTATAGAAGAGGATAAGATGTGGTCTTTGATGCAGTTGATGATAGGTGAATTCCATCACCTATCATCAACTGCTCTATCTTCAGATGCTCAGAAGTTAGAAGGCTCCTGGCCTTTTGTTGGCTGGATCATCTTAATGTAGAAAATACATATTGGCCGAGGCCCAGCGAGCCGAAGTCAGACGAGACCGCCAACATGTGGACGGCATTTGACAGCTCGTCACGAAATCGCGTTGACTCGTGCTCAAACCTACTCCGATCGGAAGTCGCACGAGCGCCGGCGGGACCGTCCCCACAATTAGGCTCACCAGCTTTCGCCTGGGCTCGGTAAATATGTATTTTCCATATCAGATGCTCTGAAATAACACATAGCGCCAGACGCCATAATTTATAGACTTCTGGCGCCATGTACATGGTCGATTTGTGATAAAATATAGCGCCCTCAGAAGAGAGAGATATAAGGAAATGAAAATGGCTGTGAGAAGTGAAGCAATTTGCCTAGGCTGAGCGTTAGTAGTAGTAAGCGAATTTGACAAGCCGAACAGAAAGATAGAGTGAGCTAGGTAGAGAAAAATAGTTGGCCATGTGAACGCCAATTTGACAATTACTATCTAAGCAACAACAAAAGCTCAGGTATCGGGGAAACCAAGGGGAATATCTGAGGTAGCAATTCTCTCGATTTGTTCTATTTATAGACTTTACCTTTGTAGTAAAATTGCTTCACTAAATTTCGTATATGTATACGCTTGTTTCATTTCCTTAGATCTCTATGTTCTGAGATAGCGCCACACGCGATAGTACATAGGAGCAGACGCTATGCTTATAGCCCTCCACGCCATGTACTATAGTCCTCCACGCCATGCAGTATAGTCCTCCACGCCATGCAGTATAGTTCTCCAAGCCATGCACTATAGTTCTCCACGCCATGTGCTATAGTCCTCCATGCCATGTAATATAGTCCGCCACGCCATTTACATGGCGTGGAGGACTATAGTACATGGCGTGTAGGCCTATGTACTTTTCGCCATGTATTATGGCGTGTGGCGCTATATTTTATCACAATCCCTAAATCGACTATGTACATGGCGCCAGAAGTCTATAAATTATGGCGTCTGGCGCCATGTGTTTTCTCAGTGTACACATGCTGCACAGCACAGCAATAATATTATCATATTCACATTTAAAACACGTTCGAAATTCATTCCATAAACTTTATTTTTGGAAAAACTATTTGCTGACAGAATAATAGGTATATTTAAAATATCACTAAAATGGCCGCCGGCACCAAAGGGTTAAAGATAATTAACTTTTTGTGAAACCTGGCACTATTCTGCATATTTCAGTTCAATCGGATTGCGCAATATATATATATATATATATATATATATATATATATATATATATATATATATATATATATATATGTATATATATATAGAAATATGAATTTTTGGCCAATGTGATTTTAATACTAATGCTCTTCGAACATTAGTAACAAACAGACAGACAAGGAACACGAATATACCAGCCAGACATATATCGGTCAAATCGTCTAAAAGCTATGGAGAGGATATCACGGAGTCGAGTTTAGTCCCCAACGCATCATATTTTTTTTCGAGACTCTATTACCTTGTAAACAAAAGAATATTAGTCTCTCGAGTAAGATCATTAGCCCACATTGAATCAAAATTTTATACAAGCGAAAAAATGAGTTATAACAGTTTTTTCAAATTCATTGTTTTTCTGTCCATGCAAATTAAATCAAAATGAACACATATTTCAAATATTCAACGACTGAAAAGTCCCAATAATTCTTTGTAAATGCAAAATCGTTAATTTTCTTGCTTATTCTAGACAGCTTTCCGTAAATCATTCATCAAGTGAAATTTACTATGCAATGCAAATAATAGCTGATATAATTTCGAAGTAAATTATAAACGATTCTGAAGCCAAGCGATAAACAAGTAAATGGTCTATTTTACTACAGCCTCATTCTAATCTTTCAAAACATCAATAAATAAAAGAAAATCACCCAATAAATACTAAAAATTATATTTTCTAGAGAATATTCACTTTTCTCTAGATATTTTCGTGTGAAATTTCGATGCTAAATACCTCAAAACTTAGTTTCTGATGGGCAAATTAAAATAGATACTTTGAAGATTTACAGAAAATATGACCATGTGCTTGCCAAAAAAAAGGAAGCAATAAACTAGATTTTACAATCAAGTTCAATGTATGCTTGATTTGTTTCAGATGAAAAAATGTTTGTTCACAGTACAATTTAGTAACAAACAATACGTTTCGATGAAGCGAAGGTTATGCTTAACCTGGGCGTTTTTAGTGAGCTGGATGCTTGCTGATGGCATTTCGTGTACACGGGAACTTAAAATAGGCAAGTTCATGTTAAATAAGTTGTCGCTGTCTAGTCGGTTGAGAACAAGCTATTCCCATTCCTAGTTTGCAATTAGACTCAGATTGTTAGTATCGATATGCAAATTGAATTAGTTTGGATGCGGTGTTCGTTCGAATTAAGAAAGTTCTGTGATTGCAGTTAGAAATACACAACGTTAAATTGTTTCGGAGAGGAATGGTATCGATTTTGCTTGTTTTTGACATGCATAGGTTTCATGCAGAATATTCTAGCCGAAACCGCTGACTGAGAGTATTTTTCACGAATTATATGGCTCTAATCGTTAAATTTTTAAATGTACATTTTGAAAGTTAACGCAAAGATACGTGCGTAAAAACATTCGGAAACAGAGAAATTGCAACAAGCTTAGAAAAAGAAAAAACTTTAGAGCGTAGAAATCACTAGAAAAACTGATTTTCTGATAAAAGTAGAGAAAATGAGGAGATTTTGGTTGCACGTTCTTACAAAAGTCCCTTGTATTGTCCAATCTGAGGGAGACATCAAAAGGTTATGTGCTATATTCCATCGGATGTTATAAAAGTAGAAAAACTTTGAGGGCTTAAGAGTTTCAAATTTTAAGTAAAATAAATATTTACTATTTTTTTACTATAGGATTTTTATCATATGAAAATTTGGTGGCAGCATCTTGTCACGGACAGCAATCTGCTACCGCCCACATTAATGCAAAAAAATGTAGCTCGATGGGAGGTGCTTTGAAGCGTATTGCTGGCAACTTAATTCTAAAGCTAAAAGCCAATCGTCCGCAAAAATGATTGCTTCTCCTGAATTTTCATTAGTCCATCATCTTGGTGAGTGATTGGCTTATTAAGGGGTAACACCACAGAAAAATAAGGCTTTTTTTGACAATTTTTTTTCGGAAACCTGGAACAGGAGTAGGAAATTTCCGATAAAGGGCTTTATTGAGCACACATTGAAGTATGAGAAAAAAATTTTTTATTATCATTTTCATACAAAATTGCGGCGATAGCGCCGATCTTCAAATAAGCCTTTTTTTTTAATTGATAAACGGGCGAAAAGATTTAGCGAAAACGATGAGACCTGGATCAAAAAAGAAACAAAGTTCATTATTCACATACAATTAGCTATAGAATCACGTAGGCATTTTCATTTAAACTGATTTTTGTAGAAATGGCGCACTTTTGAATTTTTTATAATTATTTTTAAATGTTTGTAATTGTTTATAATTGTTCTTAAAAAAAATGTTTAAATCCAATCAAAAAACGGCTACGTGATGCTCAAGATATTGCATTTACAAAGCTACAAAAAAAATTTGAGACTGATCGGGGCAATAGTTTTCGAGTTATGATTTCGCCCAAGTCGAAAAAAGTAGTTTTGAGAAAAACGTATTTAAAGTTTAATGTGCATTTAAATAAAAATATTATATGTGCCTTTAACAACGATGCCTGCACCATACATTTGGCTATCCGTGTTGATGCTCGCCTATATAAAAAAAGCTATAAAAGGTATAAAAAAAAATTAGATTTTTTGAACCGGTTACTGTGGTGTTATGAGATGAGTTTGGAATTGAGAGTGGAGGAAAAACATGCTTATTAAGGGGAAATAGCACTTTCAAATTGAAAAAAAAAAATGTTTTTTTTTCAAAAGTTAGTATTTAGTTAAAAAAAAACATATCTCAATGAAACTTTGTACATATACTTAATTTGCCGTATACTACATAAAAAACTTTTCTGGCCCCCTTTCGTCTGCTACAATTTTTTTGAAAAAACACAAAAAAAAACCTGGCGTGCACGATAACTACTCTCAGAAGAGGCTGGAAAAAAAACAAAAAACGGGGTTTTTATCGGCATAAAAACGGCCTTGAAACGAACTAACAAAAAAAATATTTGGTTGTGAAATAATAAAATGGCGGCATTTTTTCGAAAATCAAGGTTTTTTTCCCCCAGAAATCGGTTATAACTAAAAAAATTCAATGCCGATTTTTTTTATCCGTAGTTCATTCTGAGCATTAACATGTGCAGATTAACGTGTTGAAATTTCAGGACGATTAGATAAATACATTTTTCTTAATCATGCACGCCAACTTGAAAAAGGTTGTTTCGAGAAAATCGCGTTTAAAGTTAAAATTCAATATTTTTTGTAATAAATTTTAATGAAATTCAATCTACGTTGCCTGAACCATACAATATATCTTCTTCTTGCTCATACTTCTCTTCCAAAGATTTTTGCTCCCTTCGAGCAGTTCTGGCCTCTTTAGATGCCTCAGTCGAGTGTTTTTCCGCCTGGTTGATTCTTACAGCATCTCTATTTTCTGTATGTTCCAGCGCACGTTGGCCAATTGTAGTTCCCATGACTTGCATTATTTTCAAGATAGCCATAAATCCTTCATTGAATGTACATGCAGAAATATTTGCAGCCATATTTATGACATTTTTTCCACAAAATGTATGGTTGGGGCCGAAATTCCAAACACAAGAATTATAGCTTTCGTTATTATTCTGTGTAAAATTGCCCAAGCAGCGCTTTAATAAATCTTCTGATGATAAATCTTCATAAATAGGCTTTAAAATTTCTTGTACCTCATCATCTAAAAGTGCAGGATGTTTGAAATTTTTTAAAGCATTGCCACCAGCTGCCTCCGCCTTGCGCCAGTTACACCAAGTCTTTTCTACTACAGGGCAATAAGAATGTTGAGGGTTCTCATCAGTTGAAATTTTTTGGTAATATGCTGCCCAAATTTCCTTGCGCTTGTTTTCAACCGAATTAGAATTTCGTCGTATAGGTAGGCCATAATATGTTGATAAATTTTTCATTAATTTTAGTGTCAGTTGAACTTTTTTCGGACTTTTTTTTGGAGTTTCAACACTTTTTTTTAGAAGCATCTTTTGCAGCTATTTGTTTTTGGTTTTTTTTTTGCCAAGGCTAACTTTTTTTTGCTTCTTTTGAAGGAGTTGACTCACTTATCTTTCTCTACACTTTAATCTAAGTCGATTAAGCGGTATAGCGTAGTGAACGAAAATCATAAAAAATATTACCTTGGCGCGCTTCGCTATATATGCTCACAATTTTTTTTTTTTAGAATTTCAACCTTATATTATTAAAATCATGTTTTTAAAGCTTCATTCTAACATATTCAATCAAAAAACAAAAATCGATTTATTAAAAATTTGAAGGTGCTATGTCCCCTTAAGAACGAATTGAAGTAATCTTTTGTGCTGTTCATTACGCGAAAAAGGTTAGAATCCTTTTCTGATGGTACATTATCATGACAGAAATCTTGAACAATGTGGAGTAGATACGCATGGGGTAGATAGTATTGCTGGGGATGGCTGTGGCATTCGAATGAACCCTCTATATTGACCTTACGAACTGTGCGACAAGGAGACTGCTTTTGGAGGGGTGCTTTACCCTAGTCGGGTTTCCTTTTAGTCACCGTGAGCTTGCAGCAGTGGATGTGTCAATTAAAGTGCTTAGTTTTGAAATGTTGTACGATATGTACGCGGCTTTTGTGGGATTCGAATTGAAAGGATCCACAAGGATGAAGTTCGGCCAAACCGGTAGAGAAAAGCTGCAACTTAAATGGTTCTTGAGACATTGGCAACAATAAAATTCCCGGATAATGACTCCATTCCATGGAATTTTAGCTCCAGTAAAATCACCTTTAATAGTTGGCAGACTAACTGTACCATAACGAAGTCTGAAAGGAAGTAGTATTCCATTTATGAGTGATGAAAGCACCGAAGTATCTCCAGTTGTGTCTACATGGAAATGAAGTTAAGACAGCCTCTCGAAAATAGTTAAACGACGGATTATCACCCAGCCTTTGTGCCACCGTCTGAAAGAAACAGCGACTTAAGCTTTTAGTTCCGAAGAACTAGTCTTGTAGATGCAAAGGAAAACACACTTCTTTCCCTTACAGCCATATTTCTGACAGTCGAAACATAATTTTTCGTTGTGAGATCCTGGACGGGACCCAAGGTGTGATCGTATCCCCAAGTTTCTGACAACCAGATGGTTAAGAGCGGCTACTTATTTAGTTAGCTCGGTCACCTCTAACTGCGGGGGTAAAAGTTGTAGCTTAATGTTGTTGGGGTTGAATTCAAACTACGGTAATTTTTCAGCCATTTCCACAAATTTGTCCTGGTTGGCTTACTGTCAATAGCCTTAAACAGCCTGTGTCTGATCCAGAAGCCGCTACAGCCAGAGTTTTTTGAACAAATCGACACTCACTGAAAAACTTGCCGACTGCTTCATTTCAAGATATAGGTTTGAAGCTGCTGGTCAGCCTGACTGAGCTTTAGTCGTGAAATGAAGGCCTATTCCTACTTAACTTCAACTCCATTGAGTGTAGCAAAGACGTCATGTTGTTATAATTGGTTAGACATATATTTATCGCTGCGAAAGAAAATTGGCTCTTGAGCTGGCTCGTCCTGCCTGAATACCGGGGGATTTTCACCACACAAATCTGCGAAAATAGAGCAGTTTTCTGGGATGATTTTTTGGGCCTTGGTGTCGCTGCAGTTGTTATTGTTGAGCGTTTACTAGGGTGTACTGATTCACAAATAAAACAAAATCCCCATCCTAAAAGAAGGTTGACGGAGATTTATGGGCGGAAAATGTAGTATATAAACCCGCCGGCGGGTTAGATAAAGGTTAAGTGGACCATGTATTTAGTTAGTAATAGTAGTTGGTTAGTGAAGTCTGTTTATTTTTTAACATATAATTACCACGACGGAAAACACCAAGAATAAGAGACAATCACAAGCTACATCCAAGAGACAACCACCGAAATAAACAACACAACCGTCACCAACGAAAACACGATCAAACAGACGACCACAGATATAAGAGAGAATGGATTCGAAATCGAACGAGAGAAATGTGCCGATTTTCGACTTTCTGTTTACTGGTGTGAGAATGAGGTACGGGTGTGTGGCTTACACAGTTCATACGGCAAAGCCAATGTGAAAAAACCACGAGAGATCGCTATTTTGAACGTCGTTTGATATTTCTTTCCCCGAACCGGTGAGTGGAGATTAAAATGCTTTTTGTGAATGAAATTAATTATACTTTCACACAAAAATAAAACGAAATTGATGCCAAAGGTTAATTTTACCTACCCGAAGTACGATATCCCCTGCAAAACACTTCGGTAGCTACTTTTGCAGCCTGGATCGCGGCACTTCATTATCGCTCTATTTTAACATGTTTCACTGGTAATTTGTTCGCGAAACCGACACAAATTATTGCGCACAAACGTAGATGCACGTATCCACCGAATAAACCGAAAAATTTTCAAATTTTATTTGACAAATTCTGTCTGAAAGTCAATGTTTTCAGTCCCCGAAACAAATCAAACTGACATTGACGTTTCATTCCGTGTTGCCCGTTGCACGCTTTTACACCGATCTGGTGTTCCCAGCATTAAGACACAGCATTAAGGCTTTTCGGTTGTGAGTGCGGTAGAAAAGGGTGTACTGAGCGGAATTTTTGTGAGAGAGCAATGTTGTGCGTGTATTAAAAAAGGCACACTCACGTATGGATACACGGATTGCCATTTCGCATCCATATTCTTTTATATCTATGCAGACGACACACGAATAAACTATTACACAACAGGCAACACACGTTTGAAACTCTACTCGAATATGATTCGTAGTTAGTCGCGTCACAGCATTCTAGTTTATATAAATAAAATAACTTACTCGGTAAACACCAAATATCAATACAACACTATGATACTTCAAAATGTCGTTAAAACAGGGAACATATGGATCGCTGTCACAAATGGAACGAGCCGAGATGGAACGGTCCAAAGCGAAACTTCGGTGTAGATCATGCGAGTCCACAGCTGAGGTGAGTGGACCCAGCGGATTTGAAAATTGCGATGCCGTGGAAAAAGTTTTCCCGAGTGCAGGAGAGGTGGAAAACGACCTTTTTCTGCTGACCTGGGTAAATGGACGGACGTTCAAAGCTGCGGGAGACGAGTAGGTGGTCAATACTTTTCTTCCTTCCATGTGACAGGAGTTGGTTGGTGGTGGAACTATTGTGGTGGAAGAGCCTAAGACGAAGAGCTACAGAACAGGAACTTAACACTTTTTCAATTGTAAATGAAGAGTCGGTGGATCAGCGACAGAACTTGTTAGTCAAACCGAGGGTTACTTCAACTTACATCTTTGAGACGAAGCTGTACTAATACCAAGTGCGATAGTGCAAGCACCGAGGACTTTGGAAGCTTCGGTTGGCAAGAAAGGACCCCAGTCAGGGAGAAAAACTAGATTCTATTTGGATAATCGATTTCGTTTCGACGTCAGATTAGATAGCATGTAAGTGTTTCCTGTGAACAAATTGAATTCTAGTACGCATAGTAGCTAAGTGGGTTTACCATTAATGGTAACGCGTTAAACATAGGAGAAAAGAATGAGTTTGGTTTAACAAAAAATGTCGAAATTGTGAATTACGCCTGTGTTATAAATTTGAGTAACAACACGGATCGCGAAATCGTCACCGACTTGTCTCTTCAAGGCGGCGTTGGCAGGATGGTTTCGTTTTTGTTAGAAGTGAGTGACGCCCGACCCACCCCGTTCTTCGTGAGCAAAGGCCATCCGGAACTACCCCCTTTTGGTCCCAATCGGGAATATAGGGCTTTAGATCGCGTTTTCTCGAATTAACGATAACATGTTATGTACTTGATGTTTTTGTACATAAAAAATATGCATCAAATTAACATCTGGAGCCAAAGTTTTGTAGAAGAGACGTTCATTTTTTTCCGCGAGCCCATTCAAATACATGTAAGTACTTGTCCAAGCCCAAATCTAATTGTAATAGCAATAGAAAACAACACTTAATTTGTGGTACATACACGCTTTCTATGGATCGGAGTTCGAGTAAATCCTTCAATTTGCTGCAATTGAAGCTAAAAGTAATTCCCGCCGGAGTCCCACACAGGAGATAACTCTTTCCATGAGTGCTTCAAATTTTCATGGAGTTGATAGTACTGCTGTGCTATGGGTTGGCGCTATTGTTGATGCAAGTCAGGTTTTTGCAATAGATGGCTTCTTATTTGGGGTCACCACTTTTAGTTGCCTCTTGACCTCGAATACAACGAAATCGACATTTTTCTTCCATAAATAAGCTTTTGTTTGATTGAGAAGTATATCAAGATTCCACCACAATTAAAACCAAAACGTCCTGTCCTACTCAAGATTTAATAGTCCGTTCGAGAACTGTCACAAACATAGATTTCGGATGCTCAAAACTGGGTAGTAATAAGGTTCATCGTTCTTATGAGACAAGCAATTTTGAAAATTTTAAATTGGCAAATTAGAAAAAGCATCAATTTGACCAATCTTTTATATTTGTTCCTAACAGGTGTTACTTTTCACGAAACGTGACGATCTGAAAAAAAAACTCTAGCGCACCTGAACCGCTACAAACACTAATGTTCGAAGAACAGTAGAAGAATCGTGCAGGGGTTGAGTGCATATTCCACCACATGAGCTGCTTATTACGGCCAAACTGTTTCAAATGCCACGTTTTACTTTGGTCTCAAGAATGCATTATAACTCATATGGTAGAAGGTTTCAGATATTACCACTGGCATGGGTTTCAAAGTTTATGAAAGAAAAACACTTGTTAATTATATTCGTTATCAGTTGCTTATTTCACCAAACTTTGAAAGCAGCATCTCATATAACATCAATGAAGAAAATGCTCAGTGCCTGCAGCACTGTAACTGAAGTTGGTGTTTGGGGCTGCGATCCGAAAAATTTGCAGAACTTAGGGAATTGAATCATCGGTTATTTATTTTCATTGTAAATGTTTCCGGTATGAATACTAACTGTAAGCATTTATTGATACAAAAGTAGCACAACCAACTCGTGCTGGCAACCTTTCGCCAGTATCAAAGCCAAGAATATATCACATCTGCTTCACGTTGTTATATTACATTCGAAGTTATAGGAGTATAAAGAAATTTAGGGTTACCTGCAGCGAGTTTTTTCAAATAATCGAAAGCTTAATATTTGCTGTTTATTGTCACTACAATATCATAACCAATTGAAAATTCTACGATAAAACCGCTTAATAAAGATATTTCAAACAAACACAAAACCAACAATAGCTGGCAACCCTATCATGGCTTTTCAACCAAATTTGGCCTGAATAGTGCTTATAATAGGTTCCATTAATTGTATGAAATTCGTATTGATTTCATGACTGCACTGGAAGTTATAGGGCAAAAAGTTTTATTTTCCTGAGAGAATTTTCAAAACCAAAGACACAAAAATTACCATAGCTGGCAGCGCCAATCGAATTTTTAATTTTTCAATTTCTATCAAACAGAGTTTAAAGTAAGGTGCAGCTACTGTGTCAATTTCATGAAAATCTGGTCACTAATTCACATTTCATAGGGCAAAAAAGCAGTTTTTTTTTAATTTTTCAAGATGGCACCACTGGCACAGAGTTGCCCACAATTCAAAATCGCTTCTATCAGAACTGGTTCTACTTAAGTCCAATGCATTCTGTAAATTTCAATGGTATCTGATTATTGGTTCGTGAATTCCCGTGAACAGAAGTTTTTGATGCTAAAAATATAGGTTAACTGGGAAAGGGTTACCGTTCTTGTCCGACATGAAATTTCCAAAGTTTTACTTTGAACGTGTAGATAAAGCATAAGATTTGTATACAGATTGGTTTTATTGTAAGAAACGGACATTTTTAGGATATTCGATGATTTGAAAGTTTTCACTTCCAAATTTTTATTTTTTCAAATTGAAGACACCAAAATTATCATAGCTGGCAGCTCCAACCGAATTTTTCAACCAAATTTCTACCAAACGTGGTTTAAAATAAGGTCCAGCTACTGTGTGAATTTCGTCAAAATCGAACGATTCAATCAGAATTTATAGGGCTAAAAACAGTTATCTTTTTTAGTGATTTTTCAAGATGGCACCACTGGCACAGAATCACCCGCAATTCAAAATTACTTCTATCAGACCTGGTCCTATTTAAGACCAATACAGTCTGCAAGTTTCAATTAATTCTGCTCATCGGATCGTGAGTTTCCGTGAACAGAAGTTTTTGATGATAAAAATATAGGTAAATTGGGCAAGGGTTACCAGGCGTGCCCGTTATACCATATCAAATTTTTTTTTTGGTCTATGTAAAAAAAAGCACGAAATTTACATATCAGTGGCTTTTTTTTGAAGAAACGGCAGTTTTTCAAGAGAGACGATAATTTGGAGGTTTTCACTTTCAGTGCTTGCCCTAGCTTCAGAGTTGCCAGCACGCTCATCAACACACGAACTTTACGACAACACGAATTTACAACTAAATAATACCAATATGTCCTGAAAATTTGGTAATGATTGAATAGCTCTGTCAAAAGTTATCGCAATTTAAAAATTTTCAATTTTTCCCGTTCTCTTTTTAGGCACCCAGCGCACACATGGGGTTAAAAAATTCCAAAACATTATCCGATTCACATGTAAAACACGTTCGAAATTTATTTTGTTAACTTTATTTTCGCAAAACTTATTTGTGTACGGAATAATAGGTATATTAAAAATATCACTAAAATGGCCGCCGGCGCCAAAGGGTTAAAGATTTTTAACTTTTTCTGAGACCTGGCACTATTCTGCATATACACCAATGTGTCCTTAAAATTTCAGTTCAATCGGATGGCGCGTTCCTGAGATTTTTTCACTGAAATTTTTTGATGATATATATATATATATATATAGAAATATGAATTTTTGGCCAAAGTGATTTTAATACTAATGTTCTTCTTCGAACATTAGTAAAAATACGGCTGGCCAAAACGTTCATCGAAAATCGCAATGACCCCCACCTACATATCGTCGCTGTGAAATCAAACCGGCATATCTGCAAAAATTGAGTTTTTGAGTTTTTGGTATCAAAAAATTCCTTATTTTCCCCTCTATTTTTATGTCGCACCGGCATATCGTAAAGTTGAATAAAAACCCGTCTAATGGTGTTTTGCCGCTTTGCATTCACGTGGAAATAGCCCACATGCGAAAACTTTAAAGCGCTCTAGTGAAGAATGTGTATTTTGCAGATATGCCGGTTTGATTTCACAGCGACGATATGTAAAAGCCTCACGATCCAGCTAGACATTGACATAGTCATCAATTCGTCAGAAACAAAGATGCTGGAACATATTCTGGTGAATTAGTTCATGGTTTCATTGTGTTTCTTGATAAGGAGGAGATCAGAGAGGTAAGGGTAGATTTTTTCAGTCACGCATGGAAAAATCAATTTCCCTTCTTATATAGCTGACTATATTCAGCAGTAACATTTGCTTGGTTATCGAGAAACAATAATAAGCTACAAATATCTCCTGTTTTAAGATTTTTTTCAAGCCGTTCAAATATTCATGAAATGATGAACAGCTAAAACCATCTTATATATTATTTATTCAATATTTTTGGAATTTCAACATCATCATTTAAAACGTTCACTACAAATTGAACACTCCTCAATTGCATATAATAATGAATATAAAGATAATTTGATACGGTGAATTGCCTAGAAAATTAATTTAATTTGTTTCAAGTTGCAACAACCAGTTGCAAAACCAACACGGTAAGGTACACATAATTTATTCTGTTACATTTATGAGCTGTTAAATTATCGATCATACTTCTGCAAATCTATTTGTCAGCAAGACAGTTAATTGAGTCGCCTACGTGCATGTAACGTACTGGTGTACTTTGTGCGTGGGCTATGGTCAGATTTCGTGCCGTAATGAACTATTGTGGCGCTAATAAAGTTTCAATTAAGCCTGCAGGTATGACTTAATTGATGGGTGCGCTGTCGTTGATTGGGCTATATATATTATTAATATGGCTTTCATAGTTTGCAATGATTGTATTAAGTAGGCAGGAGCTAGCGCTTGGTGTGAAAGTTCTGGAAGGTTCTTGTAAATTAACTGTCGATGTGCGAATCGGGTGTGAAAATTTGCATGGCAATGAAGATTTGATGAACCGTCCGAATTGCGCTTGAGTAAACTGGTTGGTTTAAAAAAAACTGTCACAGAAATGTATTATGTGTCTGTTAATATAAAAAAATTATGATTATATATATAATATTATAAATTATATTTTATATTATTAACCAACCATGTATGCTGCCTGTTTTTTTTCTCGCGCGCGGCCAAGAGTAACATGCAATGCTATTATCGACCAGCGGCCTAAAACTAGAAGTTACCAGGTTATCGAAGACTGAATCCTAAATTACCAATATTCACTTTTTGTAATGCCTATTAAACGATTTTGGCAATCTTATAACATTATTATTCTTTATTTGCAGATGTAGAAAAAGAATAGGAACTATAACCTACATGTAGCCCACACTGGGCGCAACATAAATAAACGTATTTTCTGTCTTCAACACGCCATATAATGCTCTTTTTTTACATTGTGCTTACACATCAAATAAATGTATTGATGTAAATGTAAAAAAAAATACACATAATCCATCCTAATGAGTAGATGGATGACATTAAACTACACATCATCCATCCTTTATTTGAATACTGCATATGCCTCTCACAAAAAATAGTGTCCTTTGTCATTTTGAATACATGCATTCCCATCAAAAAAATGGCGAAAACTAAAAGCACAATTTGGGGCGCTCTTTGCTAATGTCCCAGTACTCTCATACACATCCCTTTAATATCTCACATCCAGCCTAACCATCGAATCGTTGAAACAAATAATCTATTCATTCGTTCGTTTATACCGCTTGGGATAATGCATTTCACACCATCCATCCAAAGTGTTTTTGTGCTGATTGGAGTGACGAACACAACATCCAAACCGACGACGAACACCGAAAACATGCACGAAACCCCAAATACCGAAATCTGCTGAAATTGTGCCAGGTCAGTAATAAATTTTACGAAAATATTCCGAATTTCGCACATGACTCTGTTTCGGATAGGCGAAAGCTGGTAGAAATCCACCATAGAATAAATAATCGATGGCTAGATGGACATTTAGGCCAATACTGGCCATCCACAGCAGGATGACAAGTCCTCGACAGAATTGCAGCTGCTTGTGTGAAAAACTCTGAACGCCAACTATGCGAACCAAACAATTCGGCAATTGCAGAAAAGTTTTCACATAAAAATTGCCGAACGGAAAAATGTGAAATGAAAACGTGGAATGCCTGCAGAGTATGACATGGCGACTGGTCGATTTATTGTAGTATTGGGTCTGTGAGAGTTTGCCGTAAACTAATATTGGACTTTAAAAACGAATACTCGGCTATATTTATTGAAAGTTTGAGTTTTCCCCGGGATTGGGTGAAGTTTTCCTGTTTGGTTCGAAGCCAAGATCGATACGCGTCTGCTGAGATTGACCGGATTCACATCGGGAAAGTAGATTTTTTTAGCTGGAACAATTTGGAAGTTGAAAACTTGTTTTGGCTTGAATTGCGTTGAGGCAGGGCAACTGATGATAAATAGTTGAAGAGGTGACAGCATTTTCGTTTGAAAGGCTGCAATTTTCGGAAGCTTTAGAGATTAATTCGTCGTTTTAAAAATTCACCAGTATACCACTAGATAGGTTTAATGAAGCTGTAAATTATTTGAAGTCTATTAGCTAAAGATTCTTCATTTTCCTATGAAAATTAAAGTCTCTTTTTGTATGGTCCCGCTGCTGTGTCAATATATGGTATGTCAACTTAGAAAATATTTTTATAGTCTAACAACTAGACAACTTAGAAAATATTTTTCTAAAGGAAAGATCATCTTTTCCCTAAATCCATCAAACTTAGACTCAGATAAGCGAAGAGTCTCTAACGTAAAGTTAAAGAAATGAAAATGTTAAGTAAAGTCCAGTAAACCAACGACAATCATTGTCAGGTCTAGGAGGTGAAGCTCGTAGATAGCTTCATTAACACTTTGTATAAGCATTGAAGTGATTAGTGTGTGGAGTGATTAGTTCTACGTCTCACTTTACCCCCGATTTAACTCAGGCACCTATTCAGTTCTAGGTGAACTCAATGCCCGGCGTACAGTCCCTCGTTCGAGCTTGGTTTCTCTAGAAGCCGGTACTCTACCCACTAGACTGTACGAGCTTGTCTTGAAAGAGTTTCGTAGAATTAGAGACCCGAAAGTGTGAAATTTTGTAGAAATCAATTAGCTCCCTGATCGAAATTTAGGCTATTAGCAATTTGTTGTAAATTTTTGACTCTTTTTGTACCTTCGTCGTTTTTATTTTCGACTTTTATGCATATAATTCAGTGCGTTTATATTGGTTACTATGCACAACATCAATTTTTGCTTTTTATATTGCCACCGAAAAGCAATACGAAAGATCCAAAATTGGTACATTGAGCTAAACTTTTAATATTTAAAGAAGTCTCTAAGATAGATCTCTTCTTGGTATAGCCAGAATAACGTAGAGACCTAAAAAAGCATTATGTCGTGGATAGGAAAACTACTACCGGTCACGAAAAATAGGTCACTCATAGTAAAATCAATGAGAAAACACATACCCAGAATAATATTTTATGAATTGATCGAAGTTTGAAGCTTTTCCATCACAGAATAAGGGCGAATTCAGCAAAAAAAAAACCTCCAACATGTATTCATAGTTGATTCACAACCCCACGTCAGTGCTATAAATAACTTCCTAGGACTATGGCCTCAAGTCTGCTCAAACTTTGATCGTACCAGCTGACACCCATTAAAAACTCGTCCGCACTAAAGTTGGGTTTCACGTGAGTGAAGCAATCA
The DNA here is from genome assembly GCA_963978885.1 of Nemotelus pantherinus. Lineage (NCBI taxonomy): Eukaryota > Metazoa > Arthropoda > Insecta > Diptera > Stratiomyidae > Nemotelus > Nemotelus pantherinus. Next base: position 61,583,855 of record OZ022263.1, read on the forward strand.
AAATGAGACAATCAATTGATGTAATTATGAGCTTGTTCCATTTGACTAACACTTTTGTGTACGCACAGGAACCAGTCATTAGCTGCCCATCAGCAACCTTTTGCGTGGACAGTTTCATGTCCCTCACTAAGATCTTGCACAGAGTTAAGTCGGATTTTCGTGTGAATTGCATAGAGTGCAAAAAAGGCTGTAACAGATTTGATACGATGCGAGCGTGCTGATCGAAAAAGGTTATAGTTGATTAGGATGGAAACTGGCCGTTGCGGAAGAGAATAATATGCACGCAATTTAAGATTTGAATAAGATTTTGATTTAGGCTATCTTTCTGTAGACTTTCGCAAGTTTTATTATTGATTTTCGAAAAAAGTTACTATTAAACTCAATTTTCCTAAAATTTCATATTTTTTACATAGTCCATGATCTGATTTCGGAGGTTATTGATGTATCTAATTTGTAGGGTTTTCAACATTTTGACAAGGATATTTCTAACCGTTTCGCGACGGCAGGGGTTTTCGTAAATTTTCAGGTTCCGCGACATTTTTATGAAAAAACCCTCGTAAATCGATTGTGTCGAATGAAAATTGATTATGTTTTTAGCTTGGCTGTAGGAAGTTTTAGAAATATTTAACTCTATGTGGGGCCGAGTGCATAAAAGTAAGGCCTGCTGTCCATTGAAGCGTCGATTTACAGATTCTTCCACGTGACAATATACTACGGCTTCTGTGTCTGTTTACCCAAGCGTAGCGTCATAGATTTGCAATAAAGTGTGTTTCCTATGGGAGGATATTTTCGAAGAGGAGTAGCTATCTGCGGAACGTTTTAGTTTACAGAAAGTGTCAAAAGTATTCGTTACAAATGGCAAATTCTACGTACAAGAAAAATAAATTACCAAGATATATTTTTTAGTTTTTTTTTTATTTTGTGCAATAAATTTACATTTATGTTTGCCTTTTTTCTTTGCCATCCCTATTTATTCAGTACTTTCTTTAAATGAAGACCTTAAATGTAATTCTGTTCAATCGAAAGCTGGCTGACACAATTGATTAACTCATCCGAATGAGTGAGTAAGAAACATCAAATTGAGTCTTTTTTCCAATCTCCAATCACTAACCAGGTGCATAGAAAATGTGATCGCCTGCTGATTAGATCATCTGTCCTACAGGACAACATGCTAGGTAGCATGCAAACTAAGACTGATCGGTAAAGAGTCGTGTGCGGAGTGATCACTTTTCCGATCGACCACTTTTCCGAAAACGATATAGCTAAGAATTGCTAGCGATCTCCATGCTTGCCATGACGTCAAATTCATGTTTAATGTATCAGCTAAGCATGATCAAAAGCGGAGTGGCGTTCATCGTAGACATAAAAATGAAATCGCAAATAATCGGTTTTAAACCTGTCAACGAAAGATTATATTTCTTAATTTAAACCAATTTTTCCTTTAGAAGCTAGATTTATTTTTATTTTGACATATATCGATATTTCGAGGGTAATCTGCCCTCTTCTTCAGTGTCTTTTGGTCTTGGAAGGTTATATGATTCTCTGCCATCAGATGATGTGAAAATTCTGCTGGACGAATTCAACGCAACCACCGGCCAATTTATAGGTTAATCACAATACAGCGTTTTCCGCTGCGGCCAACGCAGTGGGCTGCGGGAAGTGCTGTCAAAAAATTAGAATGCACTCTTTTGTATGGTAACGCGCACAATGGCTACGGCGGAATTTGCGGCAGCGGCGAAATTTGCCAAATTTCTAATTTTACCGCACCGCTAGCGGTGATACCTACCATAGGTTGGCATCACCACTAGGTTGAATTAACTCTGTTTGAATTAGGTTGAATGGTCTGGTGGAATAGACAAGCGATGGCTGATGAGTATTGTGATAAGCCAACCTAATCCTCGTACAACAGGATTTAGCAATACAAAAGAAAAAAAAAATGATTTTGGTTGGTGCCTTGGTTGCATTGACAGCGACATTGTCGCTGCATTGTGATCCACCAAATTCAACTGCGGCATTCACGCCTCTCCCTGTGGAACACTGCGTTTGCCGCAGCGGAAAACGCTGTATTGTGATTAACCTATTAGTCTTCACGATCTCTGCAACGACAATGGACAGCGACTTGTCGACTTTGCGAGTAGTAGAAACCTCATCGTAAGTTCCACGTGTTTGCCGCATCGCGACATTCACAAAACGACATGGGCATATCTGGACGGCCACGCCTTTAATCAGTTTGATCATATTCTGATTCAGAAAAGATGAGCCTCCAGTATTTTAGATGTGCGAACCTTCCGTAGGGCCAACTGCGACTCCGACCACTACTTAGTCAAGACTCGATATCGATGTCGAATAGCACGGTCGTATGAAGCCAGTGCAAGTTCATAACGCAAGTTCGATGTCGACAAGCTTCGAAACAAGACGATGCAAGCCGAATATAAATCTGCTCTGGAGATTGAACTAGCTTCCACGCTTAACACCACGTCCATCAACGAAGTCTGGACTACTATCAAAAGCGCAGTGAATACAGCAGCCAAAAAAGTAGTGGGGTGTACAGTCCGACAACGCAGAAATCAACGGTTCGACGAGGAGTGTCAAGCCGCGTTGGGCGAAAAGAATGCGGCCTACGAAATCCACATTGAACGACCGACAAGAGCCAACAAAAATATGACGATTTTCGGAGAGTATCTAATAAAACAATTAGACGTAAGAAACGAAAGCATTTTGACAATATGCTGAATAACATGAATGACAACTTTACGGCTAACAACACTCAATAACCATACAAAGTAGTGAGGCACTTAAAACAAAGCTTAAACCACGCACTAGCCTATACAGGGCTGCCGATGAAAGCATCATAAGTGGCTCAGAATCTGTGAAGGAGAGGTGGGAGTCCTATTTCCAGCAATTACTGAACGGCAATGTTCCCGCACCCGACGAATCGCCATCACTTATTGGCACATACCTTAACAGTGCCTCATCTCATCCTCCTACATTAGATGAAGTCCGACAACAAAGCACCGGGCAGCCATGGGATCTCTGCGGAGTTCCTTAAGATAGGCGGAATCTCCGTTTTAAGGACAATCCAAGGATTGGTGACAGGCATCTGGTAACAAGATACGATGCCGGATGAGTGGCGAAAAAGTGTCATATGTTCCATTCAAAAGAAAGGAGATAAATTACTGTGTGAAAACTACAGGGGAGAGTTTAGGATTTCCCATCACGCTGAAAAAATTCTTGCTGAATATCAAGGCGATTACAGTCGTGGAAGATCAACAACTGACAGAATATTTACGGTCAAACAAATTTTGGAAAAATGTTGCGAACTCGGATCGCAGACTTTTGCTTAATGTTATCTTTAAAAGAAAATAATCTCCATGGTTCCCTGCATGAGAAAACGATGGAGATTGGGTCATGACCGTAGTTAATCAATCACCGGACGCTACGTTAAAGTTATTTCTAAGCTAGTTAAGATAAGCGTTAGACATGATAGTTAGATAATCAACCTCAAGACAACAAGCATTCGAGCAACACGTCAGCTTATACGAAGATCGAAGGGATATACATTCGAAAACCCCAATCCGTCTGGGCAGACTAATAACACACCATCGTCGGCAACGCGCACCAATTTGCGGCAAAATCGGAAAATTAACGCATCTAGAACCCGGAACGACAAGTGCGAGAATTAGATGATGGAAATTATACGCACAAACTAAATGACTGTAGCACAAATGACTGTATCGGCGATTGATGTACACACAAACTCATACAGTGCAACGCATGGGTCAATTCGCGTATATCGACGATCCCTGACCTATGCCAATATCTGGCCTGTATATTGACTGGATGCCGAGCGAAGCGGCTGATGGATGAGCCCCGAGGCAGTCAACGATGTGAACGTGGAAATTCGCGCGCAATACGGAGGGCAATCGCAAGACGCGAAAGGAATTAGCCGTCAGCCGAAACATTGACACAAACCCCGCACGTAAACACAGCGACACAAATCCACTGCAGCTTCGAATTACCATCTGAAGACGGTCGGATGGATGAACAATGCGGGGATCGCGATGTTATATCCTCTCCGAGTAATTATGGGATACATGTAGTAACATAAAAGAAGTCGCTTACCTGGGATCGAAGGTAGAATATCCGGGAGCTCCATCAGATCCTGCCCATACAAATGGTTTCAAAACAGCCGAAACGTCATCTGACAACTGACAATTGAGTCAGAGTATTGATGTCCCAAAGTGGACGGTGGATTGTGTGGAAGGAGAAAAACTCAATTGAGTGAAATGAAGATCGGGTGAGTGAACTCAACGGGCCAGGGAAGTCCCGATAGAAAATGAACCTCTAGTGGAAGTCGGAAAAAGCGAAAGACTTTCTATTCCGTCAGGATCAGGGTAAGCGATTGGATGCGATTGACCGGCGATCGAGAGCGTTACATTTAAACTTTGTCTTTTTACATGAATTTGGATTTGGAATTTCTAACTGCATTGGAGTCGAGATTGAATCGGGAAGTTAGGATCTGGCGAAGCTGCAGCGGTTCTGAAGATTGTTAACTCCTAGTTGGATTAAATAGTCGAGTATTGGCGAAAGAATTGGCGACGGAGTGATAGCAGCGAATTATCTAAGTTAATTGGTGGCGGAGCATCTCGAGTTGGCGAACAAAGTCGAGCGAATCAACGAAGGGCCCCAGCGCGGGAATCTCAGGGTTAGTCAGTTTTTTTTATAGATATTGTATTTTTATTCGTAGATCTTTAAGTGCATGTGTAAATTGATATTAAATGTAGGCGAGGTCGAAATATCAAAGTATCTAGAGTTTGAGAGCTTTCGAATTGTGTTAAAGAGTGTTATTTTTGCGAATTCTCGGTGAAAATAGATGAAGTTCAGATATTAATTGCTTTACCGCTTTTGTTGTTGGCACGTAGTATATTGGTGCGATTTTAAGTGTTAGAAACATATCTGTCGCTTCCTTCTCGCTTCAGAGCGACGGCTGTGGGGCAGTTCTCGGATCCGAAGCGAGTGGCGCCCACCCACGACCTTATCTCCACGCGAGCAAAAGCCGCCCGAAGCTGCCGCCCTTGCATCCCTGCCGGGGATTAAGGGTTGTGACGCGTTGTGAATCTATAACTGTAACAATGTTCATCAAATATTCGTCGACTTTAAACAGCGTACGACAGCATCAACGGAGCTGCTTTATATAACATCATACTGTAGTTCCGAATCCCAGCAAAGCTGGTACGATTGGTGAAAATGACCATGACCGACTCCACATCACAAGTGCTGACTCAGAATAATATGACCAACTCGGTTTCGACGAATATAAGGCTTAAACAAGGAGATGGATTAGCTCCTGTACTCTTTAACTTAGCGCTTGAGTAAGTCACCAGAAAAATCCCCGTTGACACGAGAGAAACCCTTTTGTTTAAGTCCACACAGCTAATAGCTGACGCTGATGACAACAATATTATATCAAAGAAGTATTTGTAACTCTAGATGAAACCGCCGAAGAAGGTAGTCTTCAAATTAAAGAACAAAAACAAAAATTAAGACCCAATCAAGGAAAAGGACGCCAGTTAGGCAAAACATAACGATAGGGAACTATAACCTTGAAAAGGTAGACAGCTTCGTGTACCTAGGGACGAACCTCTCGAAGGATGGGAATCAAACGACGGATTCAATTAGCCAATAAGAAATTCTTTTCGGTGCTTTCCACTTTGAAACCTTGATGCGTACACAGGGATACGAAGCTTCGCATCTACAAAACAATTATCAAACCTATGCTATGCTAAGGAAGCGAAACGTGGGCACTGACGCAGGTGTCTGAAGAAGCCTTAAATACGTTCGAAAGAAGGGTATTGCGAAGAATCCTCGGTCCAATACGGGAAGACGATTGATGACAAATCCGATACAACAACGAGTTATATACCATATATGACGAGCCGGAAGTCTCTACCGTCATACGACTACAAAAACTGCAATGGGCTGGCCACGTCGAATGAATGAGCGACAATCGAATCCCCAAGCGGTCTTTCAAAGGGCGAGCGAGCGGAACCAGGCCAGTCGGAAAGCCACAAAAGCGCTGGAAAGATTCAATAGATGCTGACCGCAAGTAGCTTTTGGGAGCACTGAACTGGAGGATGCGGTCACTGAACCGAGACGAAAGGAGGCGGAGCATTAAGGAGGCTTAAACGGCCCACAGACACGGAGATCTGGTTGCCGACTTGGTTGGAGACTTGCGATATTTGCGAACAAACTAGATCTGAGAATAGCCCACAGACAGTGAATTTGGTCGCAGATATTGCATATCTGCAACCAAGTCGACGACCAGATCTCTTTGTCTGTGGGCCGTTTAAGGCTCGATTCGGGCTGTAGTGCCCCGATGATTAATCATAGGCAAGAGCTTTCTAGCACTGCGAGGAAAAATCCTACAGGAAGAAAAAGCTTCAAAGTTATTTGAAATAATGCAAAGAATGAAATCTTTCTAGGGACAGTGGTAAAGAAATAATGCATCATCTGAATCATTTAGAATATTACAACAGACTTCCTTATTTAAAGATATAAGATCCCAAAATAAACATGTATCCAAACTCCTGAATCTCAGGAAACAAGAATTTTGGCCACATACTACCTGGAAGGTTTTTTTTCACTGAATGTATGAGACCTTAGATGTACTGTTCAAAGCAACTTTATTCATTTGAAATTTTTATATTGCTTTACTTATACATTTAGTTTTTATGAAAATTTAGTTTTTCGACTATTTTGTCCCATTTCGGTTCAACATTTGTATCACGCCATTCCTCTCATTCGTTAATTTTGCAAATGTACTCCTTAGTTTGAAGCTCATTTAAGAATATGACAGGTTTCTTGATTCCGCACATCTGAACTAAATCTTCACGCAAGAAAAACCAGATTAGTTTTTAGAAATGTATTGCCTAAACCATTATTCCATTATTTCATTTTCCAAAAAAATTTATTTGTCTTGTTATTTTCATTATTATTCTTGTCATATATGTCATATTCTACCATCATTGCTTCTATGCATTAACAGTTCATTCCGAAATCATTCAATTCCACATAATTCCATTTCTTCCGTGCGAAATGTCGTTAATCGTTTTTCGTCTTTTCGAGATGTCTACGCAAACAATAATCACCAAATACCTTAATCCACTTTTCCAACATTATTTGCTGTTTTGGTCTCTGGACTCTCGTTCAGTACTAACAGCACGGGCAAATTTAATCTGCCATTAAGCAAACAAAAACCATAAATTGTCTTCGAGATGACTATCTGACCGAGGAAGTTGCGGCTTTAAGACGCCATTAGATATTTAATGGTGTATCAATTTTCGGTAGTTTGTATGTTGATCACGTTCTTGGTCTTGTTCAAGTGCGTTCCTAATATAAAATCCAGGAAAATGATATAAATCAAGTAAGCGCTCGACAAATGCCGCTACTCTAGCTTTTCTTTTAGGAAAAATCTTAATCTGTAAATATATGAGTACCTATACTCGTATATGCTTTATTGCAGTTATTCTGGCGGCTTAATGGTCTTTGATAGTGATGCTCGATTTTGGAAAGGGAAGCAGGTGAAAAGTTCATGATCCGCTGAAATGGAGCTGTGTAGAAATTTAGAGGTCAGTTGTATTATTGTGATTGTTCATTTTGCATGTTTTGATGACTCTGATGTAGATGGCTTACTTGGTGACTGTCAAATTGTTGCAGATATTTGATTGATTCCAGAAAAAGAATGACCACCGCGTGCTAATGTGAATTCATGCAGTCACTAAAAAATCGGTGGACCATTTTAAGTTGTAACACAAAAAGTGATTTGGTTCGAAATTTTTCTTGATGGCTGCGAAAATAAGCATATATTGTGATTAAGCGAAAGTTTCTATGTTAATAAAACTTCAACAATACTTTGAAATTGGATCCAGAAAAGGTTTATAGAGAAGGAATTAGAAGTCGAAAGAAAGAAAGGGCGAGAAAGAGAGAAAAAGGGAAGGGGAGAAAATGCTGACAGGCTATCGAGCATCCATTTGCATAGGCTTTTTTGTCAGTCATTTTGACGCAGATAATGACAATATCTTCTGTAACATTTACTGTTGCTGTTTTGTTACTTACAGGAAGATCGTATAAAGCAAAGGTTGGCTGTGACCCGCAATTAATTTTCAGTTATTATTGGTGTTTCCCTTATTGAGGGTTTCATAATATGTTTAGTCGGTTTTTTGGCTAAAAATGATGAAATCAACCAGAAATAATTGGCCTCAAATTGTTGTTTTACTCAAGTGCCTACATGCCATGAACTCACAGCCAACTTAATTTGGACATTTATTGCCAGGAAGAGGTAATAGTTTTCAGCAGGTACTTGGGTCTTAGGCTAGGGAAGTCAAGGTTTTTTTGAGCATGTTTTTGAATCGAAATCATTTTCACCATCGGAGATTGAAAAAATTGGCAACCTTTGTAGTTAGCAGTATGCTTGCTGCTACAATTGCTGCACTTTTTAATTGCTGGGTGTTCTCGGCTCTTTCCACGAAATTTTTTGGCCTGAAACTCATTATCAACAGCTCACATATTGAGAAATGAGCAGTAGGTTTTGAGTATCCTCAAATTACAGATAGCGTATAGCACATGTCTTTTACGTTCAATTGACTCTTTTACTTTAATTATCGGTGTATGGGCTATCACAGACTAGAAATTTTATCAGGCCTTTTTTGGTCATGCTGATTTCCCACCTAATTCTACAGGGTGTCTTGAAACGGTACAACTATTGGCAGTGAATGCGTTGTAATGGTTTGGGGGCGAGGTGCGAGCGGTATCACTTGATACACTTTCTTGTCATAGAAGTTTTACCATAGTTGCCAAAATTTTTGAAGAAAGGTCCATCTGTTCCATCAGTCCTGACCTTATGAGGATTTTGTTGAGGGAAATCGGTAAGAAGACGCGGGTTTCCACTGACGCGGTGATTTCTTTTCGGATTAGATACTTTAATCCAAGAAAAATTAGTAACAGCTTTCTAGTCCAGCACGCATCGTCGTGACCAATGACAGCCGATTTGAGAGTACGATGAAATCTTTTAGGAAGTTGGTAAGCTCAAAATTTGGTAATCCAGGTGCTCATTAGAGCGGAAGCAAATGTTGGCAATAATGCTAGCGAGAACAATATATTCAGACCTACCAGTGCAACGGTTGATGACGGTGAGGGAATATGTGTATTTCTGTGGTTGTTCTAAGGAACCAACTGTGCCGATATGAATTAACATTCATTAACACTCGGACACCATAGGACGTGCTCATGTGCGTAGCTATCTTGCTTTTTCTTTTTTTTTTAAATATACCTTCTCGGGATCAAGAAGCATCATCCTTGTTCATCGAAGGCCAGGAGAATGTTTTTATATGTACTTCCATGAAGACCAGATACTAAGGACTTCTATGTTGTCAGACACTTGGCAAGAAATGTCGAAGATATATTGCCACTTCTTTTGGATCTCCTGAAGTTCTTTGTTCGGTTTTCGAGACAAAGTTGAACTGGAAAGAAAGTAAAATTTTGGTGACAACCGATAGTTCGGTCTAGTCCTATCGCAGAGGAAAATTCTATCAATCATTCCACTCAAGCCAAGGCCTGCATCAGCTTCTCTGTCCAGTAATCTCACCTCCGAAAACTTTCCGAGGTGGATATTCCTCGTTCGTGCGAGCCAATATCCATCGGACTTTCAAACATGGATAAGAGTTCGCAATTTGATTTGTCAAGAACTCATATTTCCGATAAACTTATGAGGACTGGTAAGACCATGGTCTTGTACATAAATAAATGAACTAAGGTTATACTTCTACCCCTCCAATCCTTTGTATTTTGATTAGGAACTCCAAGAACTGTATGGTTACTAACTAACTGGTTTCAGACAATACCAACTGTTTTACTTAGATATATGATATTGAAGCCATGAATGAAAAAGAGGGGTCATTAGAAAACACACCCTTGTTGTATTAGATAAAAAAACCTAGCTAAATATCGGGCTTCAAGTCGGAAATGTAATGCTTTGCCAAAATAAGACCTAAGTAGCTTTAGATCTGGAAACCACATCTAATCATTGTAGAGTCAGAGTTCCCTGAAACCCCCACTAGGGGGCTGATCTTATATGACAGGTTTATTCTATGTATAAAATCAGGGTAAAAACTGCGTTCCAGGGTTCTGAATAATTGTCTCCTGAGTGGGGTTAGTAATGAATATCAGATGGCACGAGACATTAATTAAGGATGCACATTGTTACACGTTATCATAATTGTACCTAAGGACCGTTTATAATATGTGGGGTAACCACACCTCAAAGACAACATCAGAACAAAGTTTTCACATGCATCACCAGTTTGGATTGGTGTTGGAGTCACTATGCTCTTAAGCTCACTATCGTTTAGTATCTCTAATCCAAGTGCCCCACTGTCCTACTGTCTCATGAACTTGAATGACATAACGACATATTTTTCCTGTACACCAGTTAGTTAGGTGGAGGGCTCTAATCCCTCAGACTATAACGAGCTTCCCTTCATCATCTAAGAAGGTGCGGGAAGCCACTCTCCATAAATTCGTTGTCGGTGCAGCTCTCCATAAAACAAATGTTTTCTTGGTGAGCAGCCAGAGTTCAAATACCTTTTCTTCACAAGGTAAGATAGTGTAGGGACACTAGCTTCATTAGTTCAATTACCGTGAGTCATCCATTATGAAATACCCTTCCGATTAATCACTTCTTTACACTAAGATGGGTTGTGTACCGGCTTTTATCCCCCGAAGGCTTCTCTATCTTCATACATTAGCTTTAGTAGGTGTAGGGTCAATACTCCCCACCGATCGGTTGTGCAACGATTCAGCAGGACCTTCTTCATGTTAGCTTGCTGTAACCCAACTTCCATATCTGCCCACAAGTCTACAGAGCCATAGCTCTTTTTATTGTTTATAGGTAATACAATGGACTGCGATATATTGACACTGGGAGTTTACCCAGGAATTTAAGATTCTTGCAGAGTCTTGAGCGCAGTTGCATTGATAGACTGAATAAAATGCTGTTGGCTGCCAACAGCCGTGAGTGGATTTTTTTCGTTGTAGTTTGTGTCTTTTAAATAACTACAGCAAATTTTTATTATCATTTTGAATGTTGCATCATTCTAAGATACCATGTACCTATCGTTAAAAAAAAATCGCAAAAATCAACTTTAAAAGCAAAGAAATATTTTAGCTAGGAGAACTGTTTTAGCTACTTTGACGCATCTAAATTTGGATTAACTTGTCGCTATTTTGTGCAAAAAAGGTTAACCATGAGATTTAATGCCGTTGAATGAGTTTTTCTTGAGGTATTCTTACATGAGTAAGAACCTAGACAGACAACGCAGCCTAAATGACCATTTGTCATAATTGATCATTAAAGTGCTGTGTGTCATATGGTACTCAACTCTGTAGAGAATTGAAAGTAGAACTCATTTTTGATTTTAATTTGTTTATGTTGAATATTTCGCGGGACCTTCATTGTTACGAAACCCTTGCGGATGTGTAAAAAACAAAAATTCTCGATTCTCCAATCTCAAACCAAAATAAAAGGACATTAAATCTTCGACAAACAAGTTTCTCTTTGGAAATGATAAACTAGTTGAATGTTCGTATGCACCAGGAAAGGAAAAATCGGTGGCGGATAATCGATTAACTGATTAAATCGATTCACCAATCTACTAATTTTCACCGGTTACCCAAATCGATTAATCGGACAAATGTTTTGATCAACAGTAGGCAATTCGGACCCATCCTTTCTAGATTCTTTTTTTTTCTATGATGATGCCAAGGCTCAGGGGATGCCCTATTATGCTATAGCACAGCCTTGGCGGAAGGGAATTTAAAGAAGGGGAGAAAGTACGGGTTGAGTTTGCAGGAGATAGCGATGCATGATTCGCTTGAACAATTGTGGCTCATAGTTGGCGGGGAAAACAGTAGATGGTAGACTTTTCCATAATCGTATTGTCCTAGATAAGAAAGAATCATGAAATTTGACGGTACGACTGGCACTGATCGAAAGGGTATGAGAGTGAGTGCGTTGGGAGGCTCGGGTGGTGCGCGTAGGAAGTGCTCTGCAAGGGAGCAGACTTGATATTTCATTAGAGCAAAGACCATAATAATAGCGATAATGAAGAGAAAGGCAACCTACATTACGTCGGTGCTCAATACGTGAGGTAATAGTTTCATCGCCAATAAGCTTGAAAGCTTTGCGTTGGACTTTGTCTAGTTCTGCTAAAGCAGTGCGGCTTCCCCAGCCCATACATGGGAGTTATACTAAAGTCTTGGTCTTACGAGAGTCTTGTAGATGTGTGCTATGTCTGATGGTGTAAAGTATTTCTTGCCTCTCTGAAGGAACCCTAAGCATTTCTAAGTTCGGTTTCAAGAATCTTCTTCCATAATTAGTTACCTTGGCCAATATTTCGCCGTGGGATTTGTAGGCTTCGTAGTTGGAAATAATTCGCGGGGGGCCACTAGAAAGTGTTGGCACAAGAGCGCGTCCAGCAGTCCGGTTAAAGGTGAACAAGACGTTCAGGTACATTTGGTGGCATCCTGATAAAGCTGCACCCATCGTGTCCGACCCGGGTATTCTGAACAAAACGAAGGTGAAAAGGATGGGCATGTGCACTGTTAAGACATCAATAAACGGTTGTAACTTTACGTTGGCTTTCAGGTGACCGTATATTGGGATCAATTTAGCCGTGCTGTGGCCCTGGACATTGCACCTGACAGTTTGGGCGAGAGCTCCTCCTCGGCGATCTGGTCAGCGGCGGACGGTCTCATGTGGGAGCAATCGACTAGGGGGGCTTCAGGCACCATCCCATCGCAGCTAAAGGCATGCCTCGGCAGCGCCGTTGTGGAAAGGCTCACAAACCCAGTTCCTATGAAGGTGTGAGACTCTATGAGAATAGAGTATGACCAACTGAATTAGCCATGCTCTATCTGCGTCTTATCGTCACTTCAACTACTACAGAGCGCCTTTTCTCCCACACGCAGGTAGTGTGAAGTGTACGAAGAGGAACCGATTATCTCCCAAGTGCCTGAACATGCTAGTCTTCTTGCGTTCTGTTAACAAGAAAGATTGGTTTAAGTCTTAAGGTTAATACTACATTGTGTCCGGGTCTAAACTCAAATCCTTCCAAATTATAATGTATTTATATAGCGTTATTTCGAGTTTAGTTTGCATCGAATTTAAAAATCGGCGATTAACTGGTTAAAATTTTTCACCTCAGCGGTGAATTAAATTAGTTTCCCAAGTAAGCACCGTAAATAAAAATTTGCTATTCGAAACAAGTCTGCACATTAGCATCGCAATTATTTTGAGATGTAAAAATGTTACCTGGTTATTATGATCTTTTAAAATTGTAGGAAAATTGAGCACAAGTATTCGAAATTATGCATGCACTTTAAGCCATGAGTCCAACCATCTGTTCTGTAGTCAGCACATCATTAAAATTAAAATTTCATACTCATTAAATTGACGGTTTACCAATGTTCGGTCTTTAGTTCCGTCGATGTTATTTCATCTTACAAAAACCGACAATGCTAGGACATCTCTGCCGACTTTCAAACTCGATAATGAGAAATTACGAGCACTCAGCGCACTTGTCCACAGCACAGAAACAGAAAATGTTGCAGTTAGTCAATGCGCGAAATAAGGAGCAGAGACAGGCCAAAGCAAATGAAGTGCAACGAGGAAATATCAAGACACTATCAAGTCACAAGTACATTTTCCAGAAACACGCCACGAATATCTGGCACGATCGCCAACATCTGAAGCGAGCGCTTCGACGAGCAGTAATTAATTTAATTAAAATATTTAATGCGAGTTCTTGCTATATTAGCCGAGATAAGTGTTTCGAGAGGAATAGTCGAGCAGTGTGTACGACGAACAAGATTCCGGGCCTGAAGCTGGGTTGAGGTTGCCTGCGGCAAGTGCGAAAAGTTGGGCAGTCCTTGCAGTCGAGATGAGGAGAAGTAATAAACTTGGCAGATAAGGACATAATTTGTACGGTTTGTATCGAGCAGATGTTTTCGGAAGTTTTTTTTGTGCTTTTTCATAATTGATACAATTTCCGGATGAAAGCAGAAAATAAACCATTATGGAATTTTATCGAGATTTGCCTCAAGAGGAAGAAGATAAAACTGCTCCACTTATTTCAATTACGGATAGCATATAACTTGTGTTAAACGAGCAGCACATGACAACACAGTAAATTTGAAATAATTTTACAATGCCCTCTGCGATACTTGACAATCTTGTTAAACTGCAAATGACTCAACAAAGTTTACGACAAGTGTGCGTGGCGAAGCCTCTTAAAGGCCTGTCAAATACTCATCAGGCTTCATCATTTCCCTGAAAGCTCGCCCATCAAAATTTGATGATTGCCTTGTTTTACACACGAGTCCTTACACGTGTAATGTCCAGTCAGCGAATATAGGTCGTTTCGTTTAAGGCTACGCGTATGTCACATGGAATCGAACAGTCTTCATATTCAGATCATTTAGTCGAACGGCCATTCAATTTCCGCAACCTTCTGGTCATGCCTGCCCAACAACGACGACAATGACGTTGACTCGAATGCCACTCAGCGCCTGGACTCACATCAGACAGACGTGACAGGACGAACTCTCGTGTCAATGGGGGTTAATTGGATGTCGTCGTCGAGAGACTGTAATTGCTATCAAGTGCTGTCATCGTCACAGAATATTGATTAAGCGATTCTGGCTTAGTCGGTGAAGGATTGGAAGGATTCGTTCCGTGTCTGAAAGATGAACGTGGACTTTGTAAGGAATATGTGCAGATGATCAGATAATGTAGACCAATTAATTTCAGTACATTGTGCATTCATTGTTACTAAAAAGGAAAATGCTGCAATCAGTAATGGGTTTTGGTTAATATGCAGTTGCAGAAGAACGGACTGATTTGTGTTGAATTTAATGTGAGAAATATTCCAGGTGATACATGTATTGGGCATGAGCGTATTATACTGCCCATAAAGGTTCTATCTGCATTTTTCTCATTTTTGAGTAAACACCGGATTCGAAAACTACATACTCTATTACAGTGGCAGCTCGTGGGAATCAATGTGAGTGGGGCTAGCCTGCAAGGACTAGGACTTGCTTATTTTGGAAATTCTTAGCAGTATTTCATTCCAGCCAAGGGAACTGTACTGAGAGCGCTGACTGATTTTCGCCAAAAATAAGTGCTCTTACACGGAAAATTCAAGTAAACGTCAAGAACAAAAAACTTTTAGATTGTATTCCACCAATAATATATATATATATATATATATATATATATATATATATATATATATATATATATATATATATATATATATATATATATATATATATATATATACTATGCATATATAAGTCAAATCAGCGAAAAATTCCTCATATTTTTCTCTTGAAAGTACAAATCTATCACCTGTTCATTGAAATTTTCTGCATTTGTTTTCTAATAGATAATACTGCTAAACAATTAAAACGATTTTGACTCATTTTATTGAATTATAAGTCTCAAAATATTCAATATTCTGTTCATTGCTAAATCATCTTTCAGAATCTATAGTTATAAATGGATTGACAAAAAGTATTTTAATTAAATTGTTTGTTTGTTAAACAGAAGAAAACATATTATTATCTTAAATATTATCTAAAATAAAAACAGCATTACAATTGAGAAACAGATGACATATTCAAAATATTTCATAATTATATATTAATATTGACTGGTTCTGGATTATAATTATATCTCAAACTTATAAAATTAGGATCATATATTGAAGTTTTTTTTCGCCATTCATTCTTTATGATTAGGCTGTCTTAATTTCAAACTATTTTTTATTTAATTAATAAATCAAACCCGAGAATGGCTATTTTACTGCGTGATTCTAAAACATTGTAACGAATATTTATTTGTCTGACACAATATTTTATTAAAAAGTCACTAAAAAAATTAAAATTACTATCATTCATATAACTGTATATTACTTAACAGTTCAGTTGCTTCTCTTATCGCAACAGCGTCCCAAGAAACTCATTGAATCAATTCAAAACAATTAATTAGGTGCTCCAGGCTTTCAAAAACAGATTGTACGATTCGGGGACTGAAAATTCCTGCAAATTACCATTGATCTTAGAGTACCTCTTTGATCTTGATAAATTGAAACTTATAAATACTTTTGCTTGAAAGAGCACACAAATTAAAAATTACGACTTGTACCATTTCATGTAAGAAAACTGTTTAAAACTGTCTTCAAAGATCGATTATATTGTATAAAATTCATACGTACAGAACTATCAACACTCACTGTAAAAGCAAAAACATCGTTTACTCTTCAATTGCAAACACTAATTAGCTAAATTTAACCCACTAGTGCTACACACACTTTATTCAGTTAGCGAATGACGAACAAGCCATATAACAATAGAAGCTTAGTTTTGGGACTTAGCCCATTGATTACTCTTTTGGTCATTGCGTATGACATGCACACACTTTTTGTTCGTTGATTTTTTCATTCGTTTCCTCTCTTTTTTGGGGCTAATTCAACTTAGCCCGGCGCAAATTGCATGTGGAACAGAATATGGAAACAGAATATGAAAAGAGGATCGCGCACATACTGCATCAGCGAAGTAAGTTCTCTTGAATTGTATACATACGAATTTGTCTACTGAAATACAAATGTTGAAAGAGACGAGACATAAATGAATTTTAAAAACAGTAGGTGAACGAAGTATTTTGATAATTTAATTCACTAAAATGAAATTTTATAGTTTATAATAATTGAAATGCAGATTGGTTTCTTTACATTTTGGAATGAAAAATGATGGTGGGGCTAAGCCCCATACGTAGAGCCGCCGCTGCTCTATTACATCATTTATTTTATTTATATTTTGTGGAAGTATGTTAAAATCATTATTGAAAAATGCACTCTTCATATACCTCCAGTACAAATCAAAACCAGATCAGTGAATATCTCGGAACTACTAAAATGTAGTTATAACCTTTAAGCTTAGTAGGGCAGAATAGGTGAAGAAATTTTTCCTCTCCCTGTCTAAAGCTCTAGCAGAAGTCGTTGTAAGGGGTATTGCATGCCTGCCACTCAAACAATGTCCAGTTTAAACAGCCACTGCCATGCGAAAGGACTCTCTTCTTGATTTGAATAGTTTCCTGGTGCGACCATGCCAAAAGATCTCCACAATTGTCTTGCGATCGCACAATAAAATACTTCCAACTATGACTTTACAGCGTATTTTGAGTATATTTGTGTGCTGGGCAGTTTCATTGAAACCATCGAAGTGCCAGTTAGGAAACTGCAGGACACCTCCGGCAATAACGTACCAGCTTTTGCAAGTTCGTCCACGTCGCAGCTCTCTGTTCCTATGTCCTGGCACCCCTGGAGATCTTGGCATTGGAGGAACAGCTTCGAGGAGGTTTAATTTCCAACAAGAGACTGTGTAGCCCAGGGGTGGGTAAACTTAACACTGTTATGATCGACATTAATTTTTTTAATTTATACGCGATCGACTTCAAAAAAATGGGTCAAATTAAAAACAAATAAAAATTTAATTAAGGTCTTTATTGATATTAACCTATTAAATACATTGTATTTACTACTTTGTGCAATAACCTTATTAATAAATATGTTTGATTGATTTTTTTATGTACATGCGTGACACTCCATTTCATCAAAAAGTATTGTAGAGTTAGGCCTGTAAGCACTGATACACAATCGAATAGATGCCATTAAGTGGTCATCAGCCAGAGAACTCCTAAGTTGCGATTCGATGTTTTTCATTTGAGAAAACATTACTTCACATAGATAAATGGAAGCAAAAAATGCTAATATCCTCATTGCCACCAATCTCAATAATGGATATTTTTTATGGTAATGGAATCCCAAAATAATTTTCATTTGCGCGTGCTATTGTTAAAATTTCTAACTCTAGATCCGATGAATTCAATTGTAAAGTATGAGCTTGATTTAATGAAATATCTTCGTCATCGAATTCTCCAAAAGGAAATGAAATAAATTCAAAAATCGGTTGAAGGTTATTGAGATTTGCGAAACGTCTCTCGAATTCTTGATTAAAATTTTCCAGTCCAGGACAAAACATTTCAATATTACATTCACCAGTAGATTAGGTTAGGTTGTACCGGTTGGCACAAGGTTACACATATACCTATTGGTCCATAGTGATACCAGATAAATGAGCCAGGAGAAAAAAATTCAGCCCAAGCGGCCATCGAAGGCCTCGGACTTTGATGGCTTTGCCACATGTCTCCAATCATTTCACGCCAATTTATGATAGTATGTGCAGTTCATTCTTTAGGCTAGTACTGAGTTAATCATGAAGCTAAATTTTGACATGTCTCCAGTATCTGGCCATTCTTTCGAGCAAAAAGCGGAAACACGTATCATTTCTGACGGATAAAATTTCAAGAATTTCAATTTTCGATCGATTTTGTTATTGAAAAAACATTTACACAATTCAGTTTTCAAATTCAAACACCTAATGTCACTTTTTAACTCGAAAGATTGAACTGCACATACTAAATTAGCGTGAAAAGATTTTAAATTAAAATGTTATTTTACCTAAAATTGAGATTAACTTTTGTTGTGCTGTGTGCGACAATTTACTGCCTCGGTAGCAGGGAGACGAATGCAGTGATATAAATCTATAAATTGAACCAATCGAGAGCATAGCTATCTCGGATTTTCTCTTTGGCTTCTCCGCCAACAAGGCTCTGCGAGCTTTTGTGTGAACTGAAATTGCGTGAACTGTCCGATTGGATCTATTATTATATTAAAATGTACTGAATAAATCGTCTACTAAATTTTTAGTTCACATTTTAAATTAACCCAGCAAATTATTTAAAATGTTTGTGATCGACTGTCGAACTGTTTGCGATCGACCAGTCGATCGCGATCGACCATTTGCCCACCCCTGGACTGTAGCCGCTTGGATGTAAGTGAAAAAGCAGATATTCACTCCGAATATCTGATTGCATAAGAGCCATTTGGATATTTCGAGAATCGCAATTCTCTTGGAAGAGACAGTGGCCCAGCAAGCGGAAGGCAGCCCCCAATCGAGGGTGAGACCGCAAAACAATGATTGCCTTTTTTTGCTTAAATTTTGGGGGATGGCTCATGTTTCAGGTTGGAGGTCAAGTAACCTGAATAATCTAATTTAGTTTTGTTGGTTCGTATATTCAACTTACAATAACTTTGGAGGTCATTAAGGTGAGCCTTGAGAAAAACTGTAACTTGGAATGTTAGTAAGTCAAACATATACAAATAAATGAATAAATTCAGTTTTGATTTACAAAAAAAAAATAAGAAAATATGGCAAAAATGTAGCTGCCGTGACCAGGATTCGAACCTGGGTTACTACGGCCACAACGTAGGGTCCTAACCACTAGACGATCACGGCTATTTCCTGGCTATAAACTAAGCAGTGCTCAATTGCACTCTATTCCGCAAATCTAGGCCAAAATTATTAAAGACCAGTTCGATTAAACAATTTACTATCCCCAGCTCATATACATGTAGTACTTACATCAACTTATTTCTTTCTCCCCTTCAATCTGAACATTCGTATAATTATCTCAAACACCGAATTCAACCAGCTATCGGAACATCAGACATACGAGTACACCTATCGCATTTGTATATTCAAAACCTGCATATGACCATCGGTCGCGGTCTGATTTTAATCGCATCGCAGTAATCAAAATTCAACTGGACAACAATCCGGTCGAGACAAAATAAATTGTGGAAATCCAATACCGCAGCTATTCGATGCGAATCCGATATAATCTGCAATCGATGCGATGGTGGCATTATATTCCTGCAGCTAGTGAATCGTTTAACTTAGTTTGAATATCCCCTTTTGTATATTTTGAAATATTTATACACATGCAAATGATGGTGATTTCTGAATTTCATACAAAAAATATTATTTTCAGTTTTAATCTACTACTAAAGCTATAGCTTATTTTAATTGAATTCATAATAAATCAGAGTGTAACAATTATTTCGCAATTAAATTTGACCCTTTGAATACGGCTGCTATGGTTTTGGGACCGTTGGCCTTTGTTTTCAGCATGAAAAGTTCATATCACTGAGTGCTGATTGAAATTAATAATTTGGCAATGATAGAATCGGTTTCCAGTTATTAGTTCGAACTGCCACGGACTGAATGTAAATGCTTGGCCAGGTGGCAAATTGATTTTGTTTCAGGATGACAATAAAATTTTGCTTGGTCATTCGAAAGTGAAAATAATTTTTCGCGTAATTGAATGTTGAATTGTATACTGTTAAGTTTTCATAAGCTTTATTAATTTCTAGATACAGATGTAGCATTATACTAGCAGGGAATATTGTTATTTCATTTTAAGCTGACCGTATTTGTTTGTTAAATTTGTTTAAAACAGTAAAACTGTCAAAGAAGTTTGACTGTTTTACTAAGCTCTAAGAACAATATTTGAGAGAGATACATTACAATTTTTGATGGGAGCTACATAATACTAACGACAATATTCTGTGTTTATAGCATAAATAAGCTGAAGCAAATGTCACATATAATTATATGCTCTAAATAAGGCACTGACGTTGAAACGAATGGTTGTTTAAAGGTAAAAAATAAAATCAGTACGATTACTGGTCTTATTATTTTGGAAAAGGTCTATTGAGTGTAACAAAAACGAAATGAATACATTGTTATTTTTCCTGAAATGCAGTTGATGGACTCGTGATTTTGCTGCTGAAACTCAGCACTTTTCACTCAGAAAACCGTTCGTGTGCCTAAAACGTTCATAATCTAATATATAATTCCCTGTTCTTCACTTGATTCACCAGTCAAAACGAAAACCGCCTCAATTCTGCGTGCCAAATATATTGAATAATTTAGATAAGTTTCGAACACTAGGCTATGCTGATCTATTTTCTCTTAATTGTTCGGATGGATGGTCGTGGATATTTCTTGCTGATATAAATATACCTTCGGTAGATACACTGTGTCAAAAAATTGCACTTGCACCATCTTATCATTAATCAAAACTCATTTATCTTTTAAACAAACAAAATTTTCATTATTTTGATTAATTTTATAAGTTCGACACAACTGAAACTATCTAAAACAAAAAAAAATCCGTTATATTATTGTTAATTTTTTAAATTAAGCTATAATTCATTTCAAAAAATTGTAGGTACATCAAAAATTTCCACATACATTTAGAAAATTAATTACTTTTTCTACTTCTAATAGCGTGCGTGGTGTCATTTTGCTGAAATCACATCCTTTAAGCGATTGTTCATTAAATGGACTAGTTTTCTAATAATTTCAGATGTGGTTTTTTCCCACTCCTCCTGAACAACTTCCTTCATGTGAGTTCGGCTTGTGATATGATGTTCCCGCACTTTTTTTTTCCAAACTATCTCAAAGATGTTCGATGGAATTAAGGTCTGGTGATTGGGGTGGACAGTATACAGTAACCACTCTTTTACTAGATGCGAAAAATGTTTTGGATCATTGTCATGCACTAGTGAAAATTCGTCGCTAAGTCCAATTTTTGAAGCACTGGCTCTTATTTATTAAGCTATAATATTTCCAAAGTTTAAGGTGCAGCTGAAAGTTCCTAACGATGTTTAATTTTTCATCAATTAGTTTGATCCTGTGATTTTCCTTCTCGCTATGAGCAAACCTTCGCTCACATTGAATTCAATTTCGTTTTGATCCGATGACTGCATTGGAAGTTATTGGGGTACAAAGAAATTTAGGGTTAGCATTCGCAAAAGATTTCCAAATTTTCGAAAACTTAATATTTGTAGTTTATTGTCACTACAAGATCATTACCGTTTAAAAATTTTATGATAAAATCGCTTGGTAAAAATATGGCAAATAAGTTCAAAACCAACAACAAATAAGTTCAAAACGAACCCTATCATGGTTTCTTAACCAGATTCCTTCTGAATAATGCTTATAATAAGTTCCATTTATCATATGAAATTCGTTTTGATATCATGACTGCACTGGAAGTTATAGTGCAAAAAACTTTACTTTCTTGAGCGAATTTTCAAAACTCAAGACAAGAAAATTACCATAGCTGGCAGCACCAACCGAATTTTTCAACCAAATTTCTACCAAATACGGCTTAGAGTAAGGTTCAGCTACTGTGTGAATTTCATGAAACTGAATCAGAATTCATAGGGTAAAATTCTGGTAATTCTGATCACTGAATCAGAATTCATAGGGCAAAAAGCGGTTTTTCAAGATGGCACCACTGGCACAGAGTTGCCCGCATTTCGAAATCGCTTCTATCATACTAGGACCAAGTCTGATAAAAGCGATTACTCAATACCAAAACTTTCTGTGAATTCCATTTGTATCTGATAATTGAATCGTGAGTTCTCGTGAACAGAAGTTTTTGATGCTTAAAATATAGGTAAATTGGAGGAGGGTTACCGTTCTTGACCGATATGAAATTTCAAAAGTTTTATAAACAAAGTTTATAAACAAAGCATAAGATTTTTATATGAGTTGGCTTTCACTGTCAAAGACGAATATTTTTCAGGAGAGTCGATGGTTTGAAGGTTTTCACTTTCAAAACCTGTCGTAGCTGCAGGGTGGCCAGCACGTTCACAAAAAAATACCCAAGTCTATAAATTAATAATATCAATATGTCTTTTAAGTTTCATAATGATCTGATAATCAGGTCAAAAGTTCATCTTAGGCCCCTAGCGCACACATAGGGTTAAACATTTCAAAAATATTGTCATAATCACATTTAAAACACGTTCAAAATTCATTCCATAAACTTTATTTTTACAAAAGTTGACAGAATAATAGGTATATTTAAAATATGACTGAAAAAGCCGCCGGCGCCAAACGGTTAAAGATTATTTACTTTTTGTGACACGTGGCACTATTTTGCATATACATCAATGTATCCTGAAATTTTCAGTTCAGTCGGATGGCGCTTTGCTGAGATTTTTTCACTGAAATTTTTTGATGAAAATTCGCTCAGGAAAATAAGGCTTTTTGCGGTATAACTTCCAGTGCAGTCATGAAAACAAAATAAATTTCATATGATAGATGGAACTTATTATAGGCATTATTCAGAAGGAATCTGGTAAAAAACCATCATAGGGTAGCCAGTTATTGTGGATTTTGTATTTATTTGCAATATCTTTATTAAGCGATTTTATCGTAAAATTTTCAAACGATAATGATCTTGTAGTGACAATAAACAACAAATATTAAGGAATTTGAAAACTTTTGCGACTGGTAACCCCAAATTTCTTTGTACCTCTATAACTTCAAATGCAGTCATCGGATCAAAAGGAAACTCGCAGAGTAGGTTGATTTCAATGTGAGGCAGGTGTGATGCTAACAAAGGGCTGCCAACGCGAGACGTTTTTTGCTATTATCGTATCAATAAATGCTTACATTAAGTATTCATATTGCGAACATTTACAATGAAAATAAGTAACCAATGTTGAAATATTCTAAGTTCTAGAAATTTTTTGGTTCCAGATATCTTTCGCTGTTTTACCCTGAACATTTATCTATCCCTGTAACTTTCGACGAAATCATCGGATAAAATCGAAATCGATAGAGTTATTTGATTTTGACGTGAGGCAGTTGTGGGAGACTTTAAGTTGCAGTGCTGGTAAAGTGTTGCAAGCACTAAGCATTTTCTTTGTTTATGTTATGTTACGCTGCTTTTAAAGTTTTACAGGGTTTGGCTTTCCTAAATCTTGAAATTCCTGAAATCCTTTCCACCCTATGAGTTTAAATGCATTGTTTAGATCAAAGTGATTTTGCACTCGAAACAGGTTGAAGCACATGTGGTATAATATGCACTCAAAATCTGCTTGATTCTTCCACTGTTCATCGAACATTAGTGTTTCTAGCGGTTCAGGTGCGCTAAATTTTTTTTATTTTTTTTTATGTTTATTTATTTTTCATCTTGTTATTTATTATAATAATGAGCTATTATAATAATAATGAGGTATTTTATTATATTTATATGTATGTTTTTTTAATGTGATGATTTTTTTAAGTTTTACTGATTGATTTTTATTTCATAGGGCAAAATTTTGACAAGTATTCTTTAATAAACATGAAATTCGGCCAAAACAACGCTTTCAAATCATGATTCCTCCTTTGAGTCATCCTTTCTCCCCATTTGTGTAAGTGTTTGTGTGTTGTTTCATCCGTGAGCCGTAGCGCAGAAGAACTACCCGCCAAAAAACCCACGACCAGACTCACCTAGGTGGCTGAAGTTAAGGCACACAGGGCGAATCATGGATCATCAGTGTAGCATGAATTAATTTCTCAATTAATTTATGCTGCAGTGACTATATATACAACAGGAAAATGTTAATTCTCCAAAGATTCAGGATTGTTTTTCACAGTTTGCCCAATTTGTTTCTTCCCATAAATGAAGATTTTTCTAAAAATTAGACTCCATAGAAATTTCATTTTTTCATTCCACAGGACACATTCTGCTACTCAGATTATGATCTATGATACCAAAAAAAAACCTAAATTCAAACAAAACCAAACTGACATTTTATAGAACTAGCCTGTATTTGAAATAGCATGACATTTTCTAGAAATAAATCACATTTCCATAATAAAATATCACCATATTAGACTAACTTCATCCGAAGTGAACTACCTCTATGTACCAAAGTGTTATCTTATGCTAATTGATTTCAATTGAAAATTATTGTAATCATTCATGCGGAAACCAACACTTGTTACCGTTTCACAAAACATAATTTTATCGTTATTCGATCGAATAGCTAGTCTAATCTGTGTCCATTTAGTTTAAGCATGTTAAATTAAAATTGACTGCATGTTGCGTTATTTGTGCACAATCGAGCGTTAATAGTCGATTAATTTCAATTCAACATACTTCGCAGATAGTAAACATGACTGGCAAATTGTTAATTAAAATGCATGTACACCAAATTGAATTCGAAACGATTTTCTCATTGGCTACTGAAAAATACGAAAGTTTGGTGGTGTGCCATATGGGTTTGTGATAATCCGTGCACCTGTTGTATTGCAATAAGTTTCATCGGCGAAAAATATGTTTGTCCCGGTTGTATCTAATAGCCAATCTAGGATGTTTACTATATTTTACCGGCAGAAGCAATAATAATGTCACACGATTGAACTTTCTAGAAGCTAGTTTTTAAGGCATTTTTGCCAACAACCATATAATGGAAATTAATAAATTGAATAAATTAAACCGAAGGCTGAATATCTAAATTTGAGGCAGGTTATGAATCTTTCGTTTCTCATACTTACGCTAGACACTTATCAAATCAAACAGTATCGATCAACAATACTTTTCAAGTGTAAATAGAATACAATGTTTTAACCAGCTCTTCAAATCATGTCATCAATTTTCAATTCCAATACCGTAAATACCATGAATATCTAGCTATTTATGACTTCTTATCTTAATCAAATGCAAAATTTGATATTGCAAAACTCTTTTCGACATTTGCACTTCAACACATTTCACTTCGCTTAACATAAATCATCGAAACCATTTTCGTCCCACACTAGCAGCTTCTCATATTCGGATGCATGACCCCCTCAAAATAAATGGTTTCACTTAATTTATTGCATTATAAACCAATCAAATGGCATCGCTGAAAATGTCTAGATCATAAAAATCCAAATTTAACGCTGCCTGCATTCTAATGCAAATCTCATTTCATCTTAACTGCCTGTCTCTCCCTTGGAGTCTCTACCCATTTAATTTTTATCAATTAGATGCCGAATGTCCAAGTTTATGGTCAACAGATTCGAGCAGCTAAAAAAATGCAAATCACATCATCATCAGCATCAACATCAACAAAACGATCATGCCAATAAATCCAATATGTATTAATTCAGATAAACGTCTTAATATATCACTTCTCTAATAACAAGACCTGGAGATACGAAACCCGCTTGTACATTGATTTGCTCTTTGATTTGTTTCGCTTTGGATTAGACTTAGAAATCAGCCAGAACAGGGCCTCCGGCTCCAGTTCGATTTCCAATATTCGACTTGGAAAAGTATCAGATTTCAAACAATATCATTTCGCATTAAGTGGTGAGGTGACTTCACGAAATGCCAATGTATAAATTACGGTGTGTGGGTGGTTAAAGGGGGTTCGCTTCGATTCTAGAAAATGAAATAGATACAAGCGAGCAAGCGAGCGTTTTGCCCAGAATGTTACAATGAGACGAGACATCTTCGCGTTTGTTGTTTTGTTTGTATCCCCGCAGGAGAAGAAGTCTTTGAACGCGTTTCGGTTCGTTGCTTATGGAAATTTTTACGTCAGTGTGTACCTATGCGATATGTATTTAGCATTACAAGTATTTGCAAGAACGGTTACAATAGCAAAGGCGAAAGCGCAATTTCAATCGAGTGAACCTCTTTTAAGAAATCCAAACGATATTCTAATAATATTGCTAAGATATAAAAGGTTCTACAGAAGAGAAACAATGAACTAGCACAGGCAGTATCATAAAACTGTACACTGTCAATCGAATTCGTTTGAAGTAACTAAGTAAATGTTTGAAGTAAGTCCATTCAACCGGTTAGTGATGTTTGAGGAAAAAATCCGCTGAACATTTCATTCATTTTGGAATCGATATGACTGATAAATTTCCAGCTTAAGTATTTTACAGTTTCTGTTGTCTCTGAGAGCTAGCTTGCTGTAAAAATGGAATTATCAAAGTTAGTGATGTTGAACTAAGTAATGCGTCCTGAAGATTGAGATGAAAATATTTTAGTAAAAATCAGCCAAACTTATGGGGACCTCTAACGATGTCACCTAGCTATCGATGTCGTGAGGTTTCAAGGGACCCGAACTGCTCCACCCACTCCTTACAAGAAAAAAATCAGAGAGGACCAATGGAAAATTAGAAAATGGAACCCAGGATTCAGTGAACCTTAACTAAAAGCAATCATGAAAAATGAAGAAGAAAACAGAAATGTTTACTTTGTGTTTTTTATAAACCACATCTCGTGGGCTCGTTATTCTCCGTTTTTCACTTTCTTTTTGGAATCGAACACGCTTTTATTGAAATGCAACTCGAAAAAAGTTAACCTGCATATAAGTCACACTATCTCAATAAAAATAATTCACTGTCCTTTCCTTCACTTTGGGTGATAACATAAATGCTTGGACGCAATCGTGAATCAAATTCTAGGAAGACATTCTAGGCATACAAACCAAAACCTATCATCTTATCTGGAGTAACAGTGTGATGGAAGAAACCCAGACCAAACACTTCTGTTAAAAAGTTACAAAGGATAGCCTGCCTACCGATTACAGGAGCAATTAGGTCCATCCCAATGGCAGGTATGGAGGCTCTTCTAAGCCTTCAACTGCTGCACTTTAAGGTTCATGTCAGCAAAATAGACTATGAGCCTACAAGAGCCCTACATATCAAAATCAGGATACCTAAGCGGCCACCCTAGAACCCTGGGGGCCATCTGAGCCGTAATGACGATGCTGAACTTCAGCGATAAAGTATGAAGTAAAGTAACCTGATGCTGCCTCCTCACTGTGGGTCATCATCGGCCACTGCAAAGGTCGCAATGATCGCCACAATTATGGTCACCATCACAAATTTGCCTCCACACACTGGGCCGCTAGATGGTCCAGTCATAATTTGCTTATATTTGCTTCGCCACTGTCGGCCACTGCAAGCCATCGCCCGTCTACGCAATGGGCCACATGATGGCCCACAGTGAGGAGGCAGCATTAGAGAAAAGATTCAAGGTCATATATCAATCAACGAACTAATGATGGAATGACCCACCTCCACCACATAACGTGACGCAAATATGGTATACGGATGACTCAAAGGTGAGTTGTGGAGTAGAAGCAGTCATCGCATGAACCAAGTGCAAAATGGACTTCCGCTTCTCTAAGAAGCCGAATTATTTGTTATTGTTAAGGCTACGAATATGATGAAAACATAGACACTTAAAGGATCAGCATTCAAATCTTACCGAATTGTCAGGTGGCCATCGCATCAAATCAGCAATACTCTTAAAAGCAATGGAGGCCCTAAATTAAAAAGCGGCACAGAAACATCTTGAGTTAATATAGGTTCTCGGCCATGTAGATCATCAATAAAATGAGGAAGCTGATATCAAGACCAGAGAAGAATCTCAAATGATTGGGGACACTCCAAACTGGGGTTTTTTGTAGGCTGATATGAAAAGAGAGATCAAAACGTGGACTGAGGAAAAAATCGGAAACTACGAATGTTATTTTGAAGCAGTGACAGCTCGTAGCATAAAATTTGGGTCGGTCAAAACGGAAGTTCTATTCCATAAGTTTAAATTTTCGTAAAGCAGATAACCTTCGTAAAAAAAATGTTGCAATAAAAACCGCGAAAAATGCTGAAAAGACAGAAAATAGAGCAGCGGTCAAAAAAAAGTCGAACAAGCTACAGCAATTGAGAGGCAAATTTTAGAGTTGATCGCTTGTCAGAAGCTCAACTTCTCAATCCACTAATAAAAAACTCTACTTCAGTCACACTTTTATGTTAAACGTCGGTTCCGTGACAGGTGACAAACAGCTGGTTGTTTGCCCAAAATCGCTCTACCAAAAAATATAGAGCAGAAATCGTGCTCTTAATTGCTCTAATTCAACTTAAAGCAGGCTCATGAAACAGAAATCAGAGGAACTTTGGGCAAGTTAGAGCTTCCGTGTTGCTCATGAAACACATTTTGCTGAGATATCTCAACCTTGCTCAACTCAGAGCAGCTCATTAAACACAGCTATTGTGGGATAATCTAACTTTTTGGAAGCTAAAACGGAAATTATAGTGGGAACCGGAACACCACAAGGAGGGGTTATAACTCCTCTTTTTTTTGGATTCTGACAGTCAACGAAATACTGGAGAATTTAAGGGCCAGTGGCTTTGAGGTGGTGGCGTATGCCGATGGCATTGTGGTACTTGTGAGGGATGCGTTCTCACAAACTTTGTCGGACCTTATGCAATCGGCGCTGGACCATATCCAAATCTGGGCCAGAAAAGTCGGTCTTAGGGCCAACCCGACAAAAACCGAACTTGTACTCTTCACGAGGAAACACAGGGTACCGGCTGTTGCCACGCCTAACCTCAACGGAATAACATTGGAACTTGCTGATAATGTTAAATATTTGGGCCTTATACTAGACAGGAAACTAAAACTGGGGGGCTAACGTGAAGCACAGAATTGGTAAGGCTCGCGCAGCACTTTTCGCGTGCTGGTCTGCCTACTCCAATACCTGGGGTCTTAAACCTAGGGCGGCCTATTACATATTCGCATGCGTAGTGAGGCCGATTTTGGTGTATGGAGCGATCGTTTGGTGGAAGGCAGCGGAGAGTAAAACTAATATCAAGGAGCTAACAAGACTGCAAAGATTAGTTTGCATATGTATTACGGGCGCTTTAAGAACCGCCCTAACGGCTGAGTCGGAAATGATTTTGGGACTCATGCACCTAGATCGATTCATCTTTAGAAGCGCAAGCTTAGCGGCGGTACGCGCTAAAAGTTCCGGCATGTGGAACGATTCAAATCAGTGGGGTCACAGCGGTATTCTTACAGAATGCCGCAAAAGATTTGGGCTCGTTGCAGAAGATACGGACCACATGAGCAAAATAATACATCTTGGCAGGAATTTCCCGGTCAAGATACCCACAAGAACAGACTGGAAGAAAAAGGGAGCTACCACCGAAGGGGGCGTCTGGATTTACACGGACGGGTCAAAGACGGACACAGGAGTTGGCTCGGGCGTGTTTTCTACGATGACCTTAACCTGTGGTGTAGACTGTCGGACCATGCCACCGTCATCAATGACGATTTGCGTCGACAGTAGGGCAGCCATTCTCGCTTTTGCGTCTTACAGATGTCCTTCAAAAACTGTTAACGGTTGCAGCGAATAAGCAAGGAATATTTATATCCGGATTATGTGGGTGCCAGAGCATAGTGGGGTCATAGGCAACGAAAAAGCCGATGAATTGGCGAGGAAAGGTTCAGGAGCTAGTAATAGCCCCTACATCACTGTACCACGGTCAATCGCTGACGCCACAAGCAAACTTGATGCCGCCATGTGGGCGAAACTAAAGTCCGAATGGGAAAATAGGATGTACTGCAGGGTGGCAAGGACATTATGGCCATCACTTGATCTAAGCAAAAGTAGGAAACTGCTCAAGCTCAGCAGAAACTGCTTGAGAGCCACGGTCGGCTTGCTCACTGGGCATTGCCTTACCGCATGTTATGCGAACAGAATGGGACTGACATCCAAAAATGTATGCAAGAGGTACGAGATGGAAGAGGACACCATCGAGCACATTCTCTTTGATTGTCCGGCCCTAAATAATAAACGCCTCAAGATTTTTGGTTCCTACCACTTTCAAGAGTTAGCAGAGGTGGCCAGTACCGTCACGTTGAGTCAGCTCATCTAGTTTGGCGCAGCGGTCACTTGGCAGCTCTAACAAGCCAGCGGAGGATGGCAAATGAGCCTAAACTGGTGGCCTAATGCTGGCCGCGTTCCCGGCAGCCCTCTTCACTAACCTAACACTAGTTTCTTTAAATTTATATTTCATTGTCAAAAAAATAAAAATTGCACTATGGGACACTACAGTCTCGATTATTTGCTTCTACCAATCAGGTAGTTTTAGCTCCACCTAATCTAATTTAGGCACAAATAAGTACCTCGTAGTTTTTCAACTATCTTTTTATGCTGAATTGAATCAAGTGCCTTTGCGAAGTCAAAGAAGACAGCTACACATTTAAATCCTTATCTATTTCTTCAATAATCAAGGTGGCTAAATTTTTGATAGCATCTTGGGTCCGAAACTATACTCTGAATTCAAACAGATTTTCGTTTATAAAAATTCAACTTTCTATGCAAGCAATCAAGCGCTTATTGCCACCTTTTCCAATATTTTTCGAGTGTAAATTTACTTTTTGCAGTCAAATGGTATTCATAATATAGTTTTTCTTATTCATGTAATATTTTTTTTAAGAATGATACTAATGAACTCTTACTACACAAAAACTGTAAATTTTATTGCAAAAGATTTAAATAAAAAAATTATTATTATATCATTCAAAAAATGATGAAAATTATCATTGAATAATTTTGTGCAGCTGTCGACATTATTACTGGAATACACATCTTTCCAAGTTTAAGTCATCAGCCAATAAATCTATTAGTAGTTCATAATTCAATAGTGATTTGAATATGTATCTCCTTGGTACATAGTTATCAAAATTACACTTCATGCGATTTACTAGAACGTTTTTTCATTTGTGGTCAGAAATATGAGTGTCTATCATAGTCGATATTAATCGTCCATATTAATCGTGAATTTGATAGTAAACTATATTCTAATAGATGTACTTAATTCATAGACTGGAATACTATTTCTCGACTTCATTTCTTTGCTAAAATTTATACCATGTTCTGGACACATTTGCACTTTAATTTCTGGCGCCCAGTGTGGGTAGATGTTGGCACTCTTTGAAAGCGTAAGGCAAAAATTTTCCTATGATTACTTTTATTTCTCTATAGATATTTATAATTTGTTCCCTTGGATATTAATTTAGTTGCAAGTGCTTTAAGTTCATTCAATTAATATCCCAAAACACGATCTCTACTATCCAATGGGAAGATGGTCAAACGAAAATAATAAAAAATCTAAGGAATAAAGTTTGGAATCAAATGAACGAGTCAATGAAATTAATAAAAAATCAGCAGCAAGGTTGCTGCGGTGGTTTAATATGAGGTTGAATCGTACTGTCTGTCTGAATAGAATGTAACGGGTAAACATTTTTTAACGACAGTTAAAACACAGCTTATATTTACTTCCGTATCATTCCTTCGTCTAAATTCTCTTTAAGTGGCTTCCGCTACATTTCCCACATTCTTACATAAAACTTCTGACCTAGATTTTGTTTGAACAAGTAATTGATTTTGTGGATGATTATGAAGTACATTTCAAACCACTACTAACTAATCAACTACAACAATTGGCAGACATATAGGAGTTTCTATTAATTAATGTGCAAACTCTGTTGTCCTCTATTTGAGAAGCGGCAACAAACTATTTAGCTGAGGAAATTCGAATTTAGTTTCAGCCTGAAATATGGAAATCATATTGATTTCCTGTGATACTAGCTTCAATAGGTTTGCCATCCTAGACAAAATGACACCGATGAGTCGACTGAGGATTTCTAACGCTGATGAAAGCAAGGCACCAAAAATTCAAAATTTGTTTCGGAAAGTTAAGGATCCGTTTGTTTAAAGATACATTTAGATAAGACTTTTTGTGTTGTTGTCATGGAAAATAAACTCACTACAATTCTAAGATTTTACTAGTTCTTTCATATCTCTCATGCTTGTTCATCGAAAAGTCTTGGAAAACAATGAAAAAAAAACTACCCACTCGGAATGCGATTCATCGACAAAGTCAAACTATAAAAGGAGCCGGAAACTGACATATCTACAATCATAAGTGAACACATTCGTCAATTATGTATGTATCATTTTTTTTTTATTTCATCTGTAATGATCCGAGTGCGCAGAGCAGACATTCCTTTGGAATGTGGCAAAAAATAGATGCTCGTACTAAATACAAACCACTATGAACTGCTTCGGCCTGTTCGCGTCGATACAGTGACACCGATTCATTAATCAAGTGCACACATTACAAGCACTATCGGCAATACTGAAAGCATTCGATGCCACACAAAATTAATGGTCCGTTGCTGGGTCCAAGCCTGTGTCTCATCCTCTCCTTAACTCGAAATACATAGTATATCATCCATACAATGATAATAACAATTCGTCTGAGGAATTTATTCGAAGGTGTCTCTGGAGATGGTCGTCATCACATCACTTTGCCATCATCGCTGCCGTGTTGGACCATCGCCAGCGTCATCATCCTACTCATCATTATTGTAGCCGTCATGTCAGGAATTTCTTGGAGATTTGAATATGCATTTCGTTCTTGTAGTGTATCTTGTTGGCGCTGGATGAAAGAATTCCACCTATGTGTAAGTACAGATTGATGGTGGCAGGGATATGTAGAGGAAAGAATTTCGAATGTTTCTGTTTTTCGAAGTTTTAATTTGTTAAAATGTGAAAAGCGAATATTCATTGATTTAGTGAACTTTCGTCAACGTTTTCGTTAACATTGTCGGAGGAACTGAAGGCCCCAGCCCAGTAGTATATATTTATGTATGTTGTAAAACTAACCGCATAAACATATGAACTAAAATTATTAACTCATAATTTGAGTAGCTGTTAGGTTTTCTTAACATCACCTTCTACTAGTGCTTGTGCTTCATTTTAGTTCAAAAATTTTCAAAAATACGTATTTATCGGATGGCTATATGAATTTTGAGTTGACATGAGCTAACGCTGTCCATTATAGCTGACACTCAAATTTCTCTGATTTCAAAGCTTTTCACTCTCACTTCATCACAAACTCTGGTACGATCTATGGAACTAGATTAGTGCAAACATAATTTGAAAGATACTGCTTACAGCAAATTAAAAGGAGCTAAAACAATTTAGTGCCAAATATTGGAAATTTTCCGTTTTTGCTTCAAAATATTATGAAACCTATACCATACTTCCTATATTCTATCCTTTCAATCAAAAGATGGAGTAATCGTGATGCATATTCAGTTAAAAAAAATATAGGCAAATAAAATGAATCGATTTATTATAAACCAAAATATAATATACGTACATATGTGATAAATTACATAATTACAACAATAATAAAAATTCGATGCAATAATTATCTGAGGTCGCAAAAGACTTGACGTCAGTTTCTGAATTAAAGTCATGCACATTTTTAAATTCGATATTAGTAATCACTACGGCAAAGTCTTTGAATGGATTTTCCTGCAATGAAATTTTATGTTTTTGAATTTTAGCTCAATAATTTATGGCTGATAGTTAATGATTCTTTTGTGACTGTATGTTGAGCGTTGCCAAAAAAATATGTGCGGAGCATCGCCCAGCTTAGCCGCACCGTATCGGCAGTACGGTGTGCCCATCTTTCCCATTATGTTCAGATATTTCCCGAAATAAACGTTCTCTGCTAAGAATTTATAAAGGTAGAAATTCACTTCTCCGTGGATACAGCTTACTCAATGATCTATATGACAAGTTAGATTGGCCTTTACTAATTTTGCTTCAAAGCTGTTGCCAAAGTTAGAGGGTTTGCGATCATGCATGCGTCAGAGGCTCAGTATTGAAAGAATCTGAGCAACAGAGGTAGCCCTCCCTGCATTTTCGCACTGGAAAATATCGGGGTTACTCCTAGTAGATTACTCTTAGTAGATTGCTCCTAGGCTAGGATTTCTCCTAGTACAACCATCACGAACCCTTCTGAGGCCATGTGTTGGCTATAGGCAATACTGGCTGTGCACGTCCAGAACTTCTCAATTTAAAGTACATCCCTGAAAATTTCGGCCCCGTATAGCAAGGCAGAATTGATTTTCGCTTTCAGCAGCCCCCATGTCATCTCACCAAGTCTGCCAATGTTGGCCACTAGCCTATTCAACGAACTAGCTATCACATGCCCTGCAAATATTGTCCCAATTGGTCAGTTTGATATCCAGGGTCACTTCCAGATACCTCGCTGACTTTCTGGTTTGAACCTAGATCGAACTAACTGACATATTTATCACAGATCGTATCCCCCATTTTGTTCGTCGTCGTCGTCGTAGCACTACAGCCCCTCTCGGGCCTTGGCTTCTCGTAGGTGACGCCTCCAGTTGTCTCGGTCCAATGACCGAAATCCGAGCAGCTTTGCGCAGTCTTCGTCGACAGAGTCAGACCAGCGTTTTCTGGGTTTTCCAACTGGTCTTCGACCCTCGGCCCTTCCGTCGAATACCTTCTTAGGTACTCGATGCTCGTCCATTC
Organism: Nemotelus pantherinus; assembly: GCA_963978885.1. Classification (NCBI taxonomy): domain Eukaryota; kingdom Metazoa; phylum Arthropoda; class Insecta; order Diptera; family Stratiomyidae; genus Nemotelus; species Nemotelus pantherinus. The sequence goes on from OZ022263.1 coordinate 61,618,864, forward strand.
GTTGCACGTGACCAGCCCATTGCAGCTTCCGCAGTTTCACGATTGTAGCAACCTCCGGCTCGTCAAAAACCTCGTACAACTCGTGGTTGTATCTTATCCGCCATTGGCCGCACTCTTGTTTAGCTCCAATTATACGCCTGAGGACCCGTCTTTCGAAGGCGTTCAACATATTTGCGGATGCTTGGATGCTTGGGTAAGGGTCCAAGTTTCACATCCGTAGCACAACACAGGTCTGATGATTGATTTGTAGACTTGGAGCTTCGTCTTCCTGTGTATGCAGCTGGTCTTCAGTAGGGCCAGAACGGAGTAGAGAGTTTTATTAGCGAGCTGTATTCTCCGTTTAATTTCGTCAGTTTCACTGCCTTTCGTTGTCAATTTCGAGCCTAAGTATATAAATTCGTCCACATTCTCTAGATTATATTCGTCAAGAATTATATTTTGTCTAATGGAGGTCTTCTTTCTAGTTTGCGTCATGATTTTTGTTTTCGTCTGATTGATCTTCAGGCCTACTTCCTTGGCTTCCTGGTCAAGTTTCAACATGAGCTCTTTGGCGGATGTGAAGGAACGGGACAAGATGTTAATGTCATCCGCGTAGGCCACTAACTGGTTCGACTTATACAGAAGCGTACCCCCTGTGTCGACAGGAATCTTCCTTATCACGTACTCAAGTGCTAGGTTGAACAGCAGAGGGGCCAAACCCATCCCCTTGCTTTAGTCCGACATTTGTGTCAAAGGCGTCAGTCAGACTGTTGTTGATTCTGACTTGTGATGCTGTCGACGTCATCGTCATTTTGGTCAGCCGAACTAGTTTTGCCGGGATGCCGAAGTATAGCATTATTTTGTACAGTATGTTTCGGTCAATACTGTCATATGCTTGTTTAAAATTCACGAAAATCTGGTGGACGTCGATGTTAAATTCCCAGCATTTTTCAAGCACTTGTTTGACTGTGAAGAGTTGATCCGTAGTTGATCTACCAGACCTAAAGCCTCCTTGGTACTCCCCAAAGACCTTTTCAGCGTATACATTTATCTTATCCTTTAATATTTTCGTCAGTATCTTATAGGATGTACAAAGTAGCGATATGCCTCTGTAGTTTTCGCACCGAAGTTTGTCTCCTTTTTTGTGGATAGGGCATATGATGGATTTGCACCACTCCTGCGGTATTTTTTCTTGACCCCAGATGTTCTGGATCAATTTGTGGATGGCTTTTATAGGGCAGCTTCCACCATATTTAATTAGCTCGACCGGAATCTCGTCAATGCCCGGCGCTTTGTTGTTTTTCTGGCTTTTTATGGCAGACTTGACTTCTTCCAGCGTTGGAGGTGCGATCGGGACTTCGTCAGAGATGTCTATCGGCTCTGATATTATTGAGCCATGTGCAGGATTAAGGAGTTCTTTGAAATAGCAGGCCCATCTCTCCTTAATCTGGCTATCTTCGGCGATGATGTTGCCGATTTCGTCTTTACAGAGTGTCGTCTTGGGCTGATATCCGCGTCTTAAACATTTCACTACTTTGTAAGCTTGTCTAGTTATATTGCTCGCCAGATTTTCGTCAATGCTCTTTAATTGCTCGTCATAATATTTTCGTTTCTTACATCTAATGATCTTATTTGCTACTCGTCGGAGGTTTTCATATTTTTCTCTCTTCGTCCTGGTGTTCCTTTCAAGGAATTGTTTATATGCCTGATTTTTCTTGTTCAGCGCATCCTGGCATTCGTTGTCGAACCAGTTGTTTCTTTTGCGCCGGGCTTCATACCCAACCACTTGTTCTGCAGCGGCTTTGATTGCTGTCTTCATCTCCATCCAGACCTCGTCAACCGGCCTCACTGTGTTATTTTGTAGGATGGGGGTTAGCTTAGTCTCAAGAGTTTTTGAGAAGTTTTCTGCTACTGACGCCGTTTGGAGCTTTCCGATGTCAAACTTACGCAGAGGACTCGTCTTCGTCACGTACGCCTTTGACATGCGACATCGATATTTGGATTTGACCAAGTAGTGGTCCGAGTCACAATTTGCTCCTCGAAACGTCCGAACGTCAAGTATGCTGGAAGTATGCAAAGTCAATCAGGCGTTGGCCGTTGTCGTTAGTTGTATCGTGGAGACTGTGCCCTCCAGTTGTTCCCCGATATACTTCTTCATTCCCGACTTTAGCGTTGAAGTCGCCGAGTATTATTTTGACGTCATTTGAGGGCAATGAGTCGAATAGCCTTTCCAAGTGGTTATAGAATGCGTCTTTCGTTTCTTCGTCTTTTTTTTTTTTTTTTATTTTTTTTTTCTTCTGTCGGGGCGTGGACATTTATCAGCCATATTTTGAAAATTTTTGCTTTGATGCGGATCGCACACAAACATTCGCTTACTGCCTTGAAGTCAATAACATGTGGCTTGAACTCCCTATCCACAATGAATGCCACTCCAAATTCACGGCTTCCTGCAGGCTTCCCACTCTTGAATATTGTGTGCGATCTCATGTCTTAAATCTCGCTACCAGTCCATTTCGTTTCCTGGACTGCCAGCACGTTCAATTTGTACTGAGTGGCCTGTAATAATAATTCTTTTACAGCACCAGGTCTATTTAGTGATCTGACATTCCAGGATCCAAAAGCATAGTCCCTGTTTCGTTTGCCGGGTCGTTTCCGTTGGTCCAATCCTATCCGAGGCATCTCCGTAAGTTCCGCAACGGTTTAAATTTTTGTGGAGGACGGATTGTCGGTCCATCGCTCCAACCCCCAAGCCTGAAGGACCGGACTATCTACCACTTAGTTTCTTTCCCTTCCACCGGGGGTTTAATATCGCTAGGATATCGTTGCCCGATCTCTGGTCAAGATTAACAGCACCGCCTATGGGAAGGCGAGTAAATAGGACGAAGAGGAGAGGTGAGAGGAGTCATTTCAAACAGATCGACCATTTACTTGCACGTCACTCTCCGCACGTTCGGGTGCCCCCATTTTGTTAGCATAACGATATTTGTCTTTAAAACCGCCAGCTTTGAGGCCGCCATTGTCAGTCATCTACTGTTTCACCTGTCTCATGACCTGGTGAAGACAGAGTTAGGTGAAATTGGTAGATCTGGCAGTGATTATTGGTTGGAACGCATTCTCAGGCATTTCCGGGCACAGCATATTTTCGTACATGATATTCCAGAGGTGAGGTCCTAGATTGACCGCTGTGTTGCGCCTGTTTTGACAGGTCTCCTTCTTAGTCCCTCCTCGGTTTCGTACGGCAGCTATCGGACCTGGATGTAGTCCTGCATTATGGTCAGCAAGTAACCAGGAATATAGAACATCTGCTCAAAGACCCTAAGAATGGTTGTCCTCCTCGCCGAATTGTAAGTAATGTGCACGTCCAGCGTTACCAGCAGGCCTACCGGTCTGATGCTGAGGCATACTCATGCTTCACTTTTGCTCATGCCCCAAAAGTCTCTGAAATGGCACGGATGGCCGAATGCTCTTTCCGTAATCAATGCTATCTGTCAGATAGATCGCCGGCTAAACTGGCTGTTGACATCAGCTGCGTTTTGATCAACACCCGTCAAAGAGCTACCCCGCAGTATCCAGCATGCACGGTAGACCTTACGCTAGTAGAGTGTTAGGGTAAGCTTCTCTTTTTACACCGAAGGGGAGTCCACCAGTACTAAACATGAACTATACAAATCAATTAATAGACGCAGTTGGCTTTCTGCCATGTCTTTACCCGCTTCAACTAGTCCTTCGTCAGGTGCCGGAGTTTTCCGGTTCCTCATCTTGGGCACTGCATTGTTCAACTCGTCCTCCGTAAAGGGTGGAATATCTACTTGGTTAACGAAGATGAGGTCTTCTTTGTTTGGCGGATGCGCTGGCAACATTGAACCAACAATAGGCTCATAGGGAGTGCAATTGACCGATTTGAAGCCATCGCCCCACTAGTCTGAGTTGACCTACTGCCACTTGCCGTGATTTCCTTGGTCAACTCCTTTTTTGGAACAATGTAAGGTTTCTTGGACTATTTGCTGACTCGCTGTGCCCTGCGTCATCTGTTTGGACATTGATGTTTCACAAGGCTTGTGAATCTGCCCCGTGCTGCTCTAAGCAGTGGCCTCTACAGCTGCTCGAAATACTGGGAAATAGATGTTAGAGGCTCCACTTCTAAGCTCGAAACGAGCAATACGAATATAGCGTTCCTATTTCCTACTAGTGATCGTTGCCTGCTCTTTACTATTTCGAAGGTGATGCCATATCTGACGAGTGCCGCCAATTTTTCCGAAGCCATGGTGACATCGTGAATGGATTGACCAAACCCGGCCATTCAGAATATTGGTTTCGTCATCAACAAACGCAACCTCGATATCATCTCAACTATGAATCATCCGCGAGTGTTATTGGTGAGCTTGCCCCATTCCAGTGCCTTCTACTTTTTCCCCTTACTTTCCTAAACTTCGAAATCAATGTCAACATTACAAGCCTATGGCTTTCGATGTAGACATCAGATCGAAATGTTATAAGGCCTTTGATACAGGTTGATCGCAATAAGGAATATATTTGGTCGAAAATGCATTCAAAATCAGCACATTTCCTTCAAAACTTATTTTTTCTAGCAGTTTCTAGGCAATTGAGTTTTTTTTAGGAAGCAATTCATTATCGCCAATGTTTAGTCGTGAACCAGTTTTATTCAGTCGGTAGTTCCGGTGGGTACGGTAGTAGCCCGGGCTAGCAATCTATTGCCAGTGGGTTTGAGTGTCACCAGAAGCTCAAGATTGCATTTGATTGTCGTGTTGTCTTAAAGCCAGCGAGTAGGCGTCAAAGCAGGGCTATGCGAATCAAAAAAGTTAAAACACAGTGGCTCCGACCATGTGTATCTTCTTATTGCGAAAATTAAGAATAGCTTGAAAGGGTTATCCCCTAAGTGGAGGTGAATATTCGACAAATTAATTGGATCGTTGAATACCACTATAGTGTTTGAATTATAAATGATACGTATGACGATTTTCTTTTAAATGTGTCAATTTAACATTTAAATTGTGGCAGTTCGAATGCAAATATAATGTATCTCAATCCATATCTTTGTTTCACGTTGAGTAATACGCCAGGCTAAGATTACAGTCTTTAGAATTCGCACCAGTCAAGTGGATGCTATTATTGTATATACGCATGTATAACTATCTCGACATCTGTACCGCTTTGCATTGTGCCTGCATAACAAACTCTCGCAGCAGAGGATCGAATTTCATAGCTTCGACTAACTACTGAATCAACCCAGTCGAACATGTAAATCCGTCCTTCCCATTATCGACTTCACAGAACCTGGACTACAGGATAGTCAAGCGGAATGAAATCATTTCAGGGAATAAGTTACAAGTGACGGTCGAATGAGGCCGAACTGGTAAAGGTAGAAGAGGGTACTTGGGTCAATAGCCTAATGTCAAGTTTGGTCTTTGCAAAATGCAAATTTCGGCTTTTCGATGAAACTCATTAGACAGGCACTATAGATTGGCACTTGTATGGTTGTTGAATGGTGTGCCAGATTGGTTTCAGAGAGCGATACAGGCACGGAATACCCCATCACATGCACATATATAATGGTTCCAATATGTAGGATTGAGCGTGGATGCAATATATATAAGTTATCCAGTTACCTATATGAAAAATTAATAGCTTGGTGCGAAATAGTTCTCCGGTTAGCATGGACTAGCAGCCGAGTAAACGAGTCTGTGCAGTAAGTCATCAAAATTATTTACTGTTTCTGCATAGGACGAGTTAATTGTTGTACACATGGGTTGCATGCGTGTGGCTATAGTGTAAGTTAAGTAGCTATTGTGTCTAATGGAATGGAAGAAGTTTCTTCTCTTATGTCGCATTCAACAGTTCAAAGAAGGAAAGCAATTGCTGACGCATAATTCATGGATGTCCATAATCACTTCTTCGTACCACTTTAGATTCAAACGAATTCATCAACAGTAATAAGTTCTAAACGCTCAACCAACCATCTTGCTATTTCACATAATACCATTTACCAGTAATTCATTCGATAACCACACACCACCCCCAGACATATTTCACCAAAGGTGTTAAAAGGACCACATCATATGCTGGTTCTATCTCTTGAGCTCTTACTGTCTCAATGATATTGTTGTTCCCACAGCACATCTTCTATGCTCCTTTTGTCTGAGCTCAGATCTTCAGGCTACATATCCTAAAATACAACCAACAGCAGCTCTGGAGTAAGCTGTGGCTTTGAGCTCGAACGAGCTGAATCAAGAGTGTCAAAATCGAACAATTCAAACAATAAATCGCCGATAGTGGACTCTGGTTTGCTTTATCGTCGCTCACAATCTCACCTTGATTTCGTGTTATATCTGCATCGAAGTTAGTGACTGTGTGGTTGTTCTCAAGATTTTTTCATGTCTTCTTCCTTTAAACCTTTTCGATTCTCATTTGAAGTTCACAGTGTTCTATGTGTTTTCTTTTCAACTTCTAGTTGCCAGTGTCTGTAATTTTATTTTCAGCCAACTTCTTTCATTCGTTCGGCACATTCTGACCATATTGGCGATAAATTCGTGAAACGAAGACATCGTCGTTTCTCGACTCGCAATGGTCGGACTGAACTTGAATTCAGGAGCAGTGAATAAGAGACATAAAGCTGATGTATTTGGAAAATGTAATGCACATTATACATGTTAAGATCAGGATAATGAAATATTATTTCATTAGAAGAATCGGAATAAAGCAATTTGATGTTGGAATTGTTTTTGCGGGATGATTAAAATTGAACAACTTTTTATTTACATTAAAAATTTTAATCTACATTGAAAATTCTATTTTGACAAAGTGGTTTCGAAAGTATGCACTGTTTCTCATCAGACACCAGCACACAGTGCATACTTGACTGGCGTGACCACTTGCAGTTGGAAATCATTACATTTTTATTTATGCTAGTTGTGACAAATTTTAACATCTCCGACTTATATCCATGGATATAATTGTACTTAGTAAAGGTAATTGAATTTGATCACGGTTCCCTTCTTGTTCTCTTCTTGTCCATGCTAATTTATAGACAAGAAGGGAACCGTGATCAAATTCAATTACAATTTGATGTTATTTAAAAAATTTCATTCGTGTATTGACTTAATATGCTTTAATATGAATCTATACAAGACAATCAATTTTTAACTGTGTTGTTATTTTAGCGTAATCAACTGGGCTTTGTAAATTACACTCGAATATACATCAAAGCTTTGGATGCATGTTTCACTGTCATGAAGCTTACGTTCCTGCAAATATATCTATTCTAGACAGATTGGCACCTGATTAGCTGTGTATAATGAGCTACTCTATGTTGAGCTAGGTTGAGATATCTCAGCAAAATGTGTTTCATGAGCAATTCGGCTACTCGAACTTGCCCCAAGTTGCTCTAACTTGTGTTTCATGAGCCTGCTCTAAGTTGAATTTAGAGCACGATTCCTGCTCTACAATTTTTTCGTAAAGCAAGTTCGGACAAGCAACCAGCTGTTTATCAACTGTCACGGAACCAACTTTTAACATTAAATTGTGACTGTAGTAGAGTTTTTTATTAGTGATTTGACAAGTTGAACTTCAGATAAGCGATGAACTCTGAGAATTGCTCTCAATTGCTCGAACCTGCTCGTTTTTTTTACAGCTGCTCTTTTTTAACTTGCCTTGAGATGCTCTACTCTTTTTTAGGAGTCATTAAACACAGCTAGTATACTTATTTTAATTTGAACTCAAATTAATCATTTAGAAACTTCGCACTAACGATCCTTGAAAAAATAATGAAAAGGAACATTTTATTTCACGCTTTTACATACTTGAATAGTTGAAATGAAGGGGAGAACTAAAAAAAAACATTTTGTAGGGGAAGGTCGAATATCTTTATGATTTTTTTTTACTTTGCATTTTGATTGCCTGTCAAGTTGACAATTGTACTTATATTTTCAAAAACTATAAAATAGATTTTGTGGTTTTTGGCTCCTGTCCCGTTCTTTTTTAAATAAAAATGTTCAAATACCAAAATAAAGCTGATGTATTGGGTTTGCGGGAGTCGTATCAGGCATAAACATATTCATCATATTTCTCACTCCACAATCACAAGTACCTTTCAGTTCCAGACCGAAGAAATAATTTGTCGTTTGTAACTCTAAGTGGAATTTAAAAAAAAATATCCACCTATCCTGAAACTGATCTCCATAAGCCTTGAACTTTAGCCTCTAAACTACCTGAGTCAAACTTATAATATCAATCACATTACTCAGCCTTTAGAAATTCATTTTTTTCTCTATGTTAACGCCAAAGCTCAGAAGAAGAAGCCGTTGTCAATTATTCCATTATTCTTTAAGTGTCATATTTTTTCTTATTTTTTGAAGCGCTAGTGCTATGTGCCAAGTGATGACTAAAGCTATAATGTGACGCTTTATCCAAGGGGGCGCTGGTATTATTGCCAATCGCCGGCTGTTAAGACAACCCAAAACGAACAAATACACTCATGAGCACGGCGGGATTTGAACCCGCAGGCAGTAGATTGCTGGTTGATCTGTCAGTTGTTTAGCTTTCGTGGAGAACTGTGTTAAGTGTATTCAGTGTAAATTCAAAATTCAAGCGAAATTTGTATCGAATTGCAAACTATTTATAGGGAATTTGGAACTTCTTTAGCAATAGTAAAAACGATATTTTAATTTAAAACCAATCTTTTCTTTTTGAAGCTAGAGATACTATAAGAGAGATTTTTTTATTTATTTATATTATAAAAGGGCAGATTACTATCGAAATATCGATATTTCAAGAAATTAAAATATATCTAGCTTCAAAAGGAAAAAAATGGTTTTAAATGAAAATATTTTTTACAAGTTGGACAAAATTGGTTCACTTTAAAAACAAGTAAAAAGGACTCATAAACTCGGAAGATTAGGATGACCCTCATCATGGCAGAACTGAAGAAGTGATCAAGTTAGATCTGCAAGATGGTAAATTAAGGCGGTCGTCTAGTGTGTCAAAAAATAAAAATCGTTTTTTTTTTGTTTTCATAAATAACATCTAATACATGTATAAAAGACGTGGGTAAAAGAATTTTTCGAAATTTGAAGCCGTTGAAAAGTTGCAGCCGTAAACCGTATGAGGTATACAGTGTCAACGTAGGAGGTTCACGTAAACCGTAGGAGCTATACGCTGACTTTCGCATCGAATATTCTCGAGCCCAGCTCCTTACCTGGCTCTTTTGTGTAACTAAATTGTACTTATTTTACACAGTACTAATTGTCAACTAACGGGTACGCAGAACTGTTCACAAACTCAATAATCTAGACTTTCGCTCCGAAGCATCTTCATTCTGGTGCAAAAGTCGTCGAAATCGCCACATTTCTTGCTGTGCTAATCTTCAACGAAGGATTCGAACCTATCCTAAAGGTGATGGAAGTCATGGGAGTAAATATTGGCCTAAATGCCCAAGCGTTGGTTCATCAACGTAATGATTCTCGCATCAACCGCTCAGAGAGATGATTGAGCGATTTCGCCAAACAATCCCGGATATCAAACAGAGAAAAGATAACGTCCTTTCAAACGCGTTTTTCTCAAAACACGATTTTTTCAATTGCCATGATATCTCAAAAACTATTTGATTGATTCTGCGCAAATTTATACAGCATTTTTAGTACACATATAACTAAAAGTCGACGAAAAATAATTAAGATTGCTTCATTACTTTTCATTTTACAAGCTATACAAACCAAAAAAAAAAACACGAAAAATTGATTTTTTTCTAATGTGTAAAAAAAATAATTTGTTGGTATTCTAATTTAATTTTACTTCCATGTAGAGTCTCAAGTCTCACAATCAAAACTGCGTTAGGTTTTTTAATTTCAGACAAGCAGAACGGCCGGAATCATGGCAGCAGTGGAGCACCTCTTTTTATATATGTATGTGTTCCTGTTGGGCGGTGTATCTCCTACTATTTTGTATATGATGACTTCGAAAATAATAAAAATAATAATAAAAATGATATACAATTTATAAATTATTTTATTTTAATGGTTTGTCAAAAAAAAATTCCCTAAAACAGCATTAAAAAAACGCCTTCACAGTCGACGACCGCCTTAAAGAAAAGGGAAATCGAAAAATGTATTGTGGTATCGGAAACTACAGTGTTTCAGATTCCACACGAGCTTTTAAACACATCAAAAATCAGTGCAAGGGGTTTTTTTCCAATCGTGTGCAGTCCTGCAAGGAATTTTTGAAGCTATGTGATAATCTCCAATTATTATTCCAAGAATTGTCAGTGGGAAAAGCCATTGTTTTGACCCAGAAACAAAAGAAGAAATAAAAAAGTTATCAGAAAAGTTTCCAAACCCGCTTAAAAGGCCAAGGTAGAGCATCCTGCAGGAAAAGTAATGGTTCCAATACTTTGGGATTGTCACTGAATTGAAAAAAAAATATTTATTATATTTTTACACTATTGTATCTTCGTGATCATGAGACTAATTGTGAGTACTTATTGTATCTTTGTGATTATGAGCCTTTGAAATCATTTGTGACGTTTTGAATTACCTCAAAACGGTCGGACACCGTAAAAAAGATTGAACTAGGTTTGCTCACGCGCCAGATGATCTTGCATTTATAACAAAATGTGTGGCAATGCCCTTATTCATCGATAGTCTGAAGAACTTGGATGATATGCGTGTTTATGAGACACGAACACCAGAGTGAGCCATTTTGTGTTCCAAGCGACACAATTGCTTCCTGAAAACCAAAGGAATGTTAGGTCATATGGTTGAGTCAGACAAAAATGTTGATGTCGAAACCAAAGATTGGTGGTTCTTGAAGGCATATTCGGAGCTCTTTTGAATTTCCTGAAACACTTTACTCATTTTCTGGGACTGACTATTACGGCAAAGTCAGAATGTTTCCTTTATGACCAGAGAGAGTGTCGGCAACAGCGTTCAGAAATATGCCGAATGTCAGCGTTCGGAAATATGCCGAATGTTGTTTGAACGCAACAGATAATAACTCTTTGTTATGTATAATGTGAATCGCTGGGCTTCCAAAAAGTATCAGAGCTAATGAATGCATTGGCAAGCCGTTAAGACCTCGTAGTCACTGTTTTGTGTCAATTAATTTGCCTGAGTTAGATCCAAGCAAACGCCAAAAGTTTTGACATTTTTGCTGCAGAGCAGCTCTAATGGAGGTGCAGGGGGCGTCTGCGGGGAAATCAATCCGAGAAGAACAATAGAGTGGTTTCTGCTAGGCCAATCTTGATGTGGCAAAATGCTTTGATGTCTTCAGTCGATGATTTTAGCGCCATCTGTTTTGGAACCGCAATAATGGGCATTGAGTGCCTGCTGCACCTCAGCTGTGTGAGAAGCGACAGAAGAAATTGTCCACTTCCAAAAACTTTTTTTAGATCTTTAACCGTCGTTAGCAAAGACAAAACTCCCAAAAACTCTTTAGATCTTTAACCATGATTTAGCAGTTGAAATAGCTTCAATCTGATCTGAGAAATGTTAAATGCCATTTGGCAAACCTGACGACTTATACATTTGATTGGAGATCGAAGGAATTGACATTTATCCAAGTCAATAATTACAGAATGTGATCATCTTCGTAAGTCGAAGGTAGTAAAATTTTATCAAGATAGATGAAGGAGAATTTCAGTCCAAGTAGGACTTCGTGTTTACACTGCTGAAACGATTGTGATACATTCAAGTTAACTCAAAGAATCAGAAGATTGTACAGACGATGGCCTTAGAAATATCGTTTGGCTTAACTAGAATTTGATAGTAGGCTTTTATCAAATCGATTATGAAGAAGATTGTTCTGTCAGATACGCGACGGTTATAGCACTAAGGTGTCTGTAATCGTTGTAAGGTCACGACTCTCTATTGAACTTAAGGATCATGTGAAGTGGTGATGACAAGATGTTGTTGAGAGGGCAGCATGTATCGTGCTCTAGTAGAATTTATCAACTATTAATTGGCGTAGTTTTGACACTTTTGGAAAGAGGTGTGGTTGATCACCTTGTACTGGCAGGGCTGAGAGAATCCAGTGTTGGCCGTGGTGGCATAATATTTCTGGAAATGGGCATATATCCGTGGATCGATTGACACCTCAATCAAAACGCAGAACTTCGCAAGTAAGAACGATGTGTACGCGTCTTTAGTAAAAAAGAGAGTGGAATGATCCACCAGGGTAGCATTTGCCAAGTCGACGACTAGTTCATAGTGGCAGATAAAACTTGCGCCTAAAACGGTTCAGAGATATCAACAATAATATGTGTAATTAGTAAGTAATTAGTAACAATAATATGTGTAATAATAATGTGTAATTAGTGTAATTAACTTTTCTCCATAGTTGTTGGTGGTCCGTGCTGGATGCGCCAAAATATATGCACCTGTGTTTACAAGATAATGTTGTTTTGAAAAATTGAGGTAAATAGTTAAACAGCGGCTATAAGTCACGTTGTCCAACCGTCTGAAAAGAACGGTGGCTTATTTGTTTAGTTTTGAAGACCAGTCTTGTAAAGGCAGGAAGGAGTGCATTGTGGCGCCTTTGAGCCGAATGTTTGAACAGTGAAGTAAATGTTGAGGATTCTGTTACTGGTTCCGTGATCACGAGTGGGATTTGGAGCGGCACTTCGAAAGTGACCATGTCCTTATGTGCCGGTTAATCAGTTAGGTGAGGGCGGGTACTTGTTTCCCTAACTCTGCAGCTTCTGACAGTTGTTTCAGCGACTTTAGGTAAGCTTGCTTCCGGTCAACAGGTTCAAATAGCCAGTGTTTGCTCCAAAAGCTACTGTAGTCAAACAGTCCTACTGGAAAACTTTACAACTGCTTTGTTTCTGTAAGTAGCTTAGAAGACTAGGTACTAGTCACCGAGGCTGATGTTCTCCAAGATATGAAGAAGCTTAGCGGAGTCGCTATTGGTTAACCGTGAAATGAAGACTCCCTTGCGGGACCACGCGCGTGGACTCTGGATCAGGTCTTCAGCTCCTTTGAACCCGCAGAACAGACCCTATAGGTGTACGCGATAAAACGTGTCAGGAAGGTTAAGGACGGATGTGAGTGTATGTTTTACATATGTTGTTCGGGCTGCTCTCCGTGTGTTGATTTATTATTATATCATTTTTAACACTAATATAATAACAAAAAAAATGTTTAAAAAATGTCATGCTAATGGCTCTAATGATACTTTCTCGTGAATTTTTTTTTTATTGATTGTATTGCTTTTTCCCATTACCGTACTTGGTTGTGCATACTGTTGCTGAATCTACAGCAATATTCTGCTTTGGAATATGCTCACTTCTCACGCATGCCTTGTTTGAAGCTTGTCGGCTATTTAGGAGTAGTAAATCATCTAACGTTCGGAATCTAGTGCGAAAAGCAACGCTTTTCTACTCTGTTCCTTCGAAATAAGTGAATTTGCTTGAGATATTTTGTGGTGACGTTGCTTTTGACTGGAATGCACGAGAAATCCTCTCAGCGCGTTGGAGAAATATGGCCTGAAATCTTGCGATCGATAACCTCTGGTTGTCAGAATTAATCTTTGATATTATGATATACTCGTGGCTCAGCTGATATTTGTAAACGAATCGCTATCAACTTTAGACCGATGCCCTTGTCTAGTCGCTGTGTCTGCCCGTAACAGAAATAGCGAAGTCTTCTGTCCTTTGATTAGATTAGATTTTATTTTTAGTTTTCTTTTGTACATTATTAATCTAATTTAAGTACTATTTACAATCTAAAAAAATTACTTACTAGCGGCTATAATATTTTGGCCTGCTGGGTCTTGATTGTTTTATTTTTATTTATGTTTATCTTTTGAGTTTTTCTTTTAATCTTACACGCTAATTATCATACCCAGCCGTGTACAGTGGCTGGGATTATCCTAGCAATAGCCACTTAAAATCTACCTTGTCTTCTGTCCTTCTATTACCTGCTCCTCTCCTTTTCATCACAAACTTTTCATTCATCAGCTGCTTTCTTACTTGAGAATTTGATAAATCGGAGGGTGCACTAATCTCGGAGTGACAAACTGTGGTAATGTACATACTAAAATATGTTCCCAAATTATGTATCCCTGATTTTGTTTCAAGCCAATTCAAATGTTACAAACCATGGGAAAATATTTTCTTAAGCTTATTTGATGGGCTATGCATCGTTCAAAAATTGCTCGTACCAGTCCTATTGAGTGCATTCACAAGTTCACAAAAAATTTTTTTTGGCCGTAAAGTTTTACTTATTCTCAGACTAACAATTTTTTCCTGAAAATGTCGTATTACACATTAGTTACACATAAAAAGCACTTTTTGCAAAAAGTGGTTAACATGATTCGAAAATTGAAAAAAATCGATTCGTGAATGGACTCCAATTTATAGCATATATGGACACCCTAAATTTCATAAAATATCTTATGACCGTTGGTGGCGCATACCACGTCCAACTACTACCTAGCGCGAATCAACAAGTCTGCTTTGAAATTCCTCGAGGGTTTCCTTATGGTCCGTCCAACTTGATACAATCTGAGCCCATATATGAATTTCCAGTTTTCGTCGACCCCACCGACAACGGCTTTTGTGCAACCATCGTCGGCCCATGAAGCATGAGCTATATCCTCTGAGTCTTATGACCTGCATGCCTGCATCATCTGTTATACCGAAAAGCACGTATTTATGTACACATGTAGCAATCAAGTCAGCTCCTCACCTGTGTGAATGCACTACACCAACGCCGCGTTTCAGCGCTTGTTGTTTGCCATTATTGCAGCCTCAGACCGAGAAGGTATTTGTTCATCATTAGGAGCGCCGAAAATCCCTAAAAATAACAAAAACCCTTATAAACGTTGCCAGTAACAAAGTCCATTGGGAGGCGCGGAAGACAAACGACAATGACTACAACGATGGCCTGTGCCAGTACAGCAGGGAGCGGCTCAGGCTTTAAGAAGTGCTTCTCATGTTGATCAGAAATTTACATTTCTGTTTTTCTGGACGGGATGGAGTGCAGTTCGAGAGTGGAATGAGTGCATTCTTTAGCGAGTTTGGAGAAGTTTGTTGTGTGTATGTTTGTCAAACATGATGCAATCTAGGTAGAAACGTGTACATTCAACTGCAGATGGGCGGTTGTTTCTCACATCTGAAGCGGTATGATTCATAAGCGACTATTGTACATAAAAATGGGGCCCATTGAAGATACCGCCTCAGTTCGTGTGGAATTCGTTACAAATTTTTATGGAGTGTGTGACTAAGAAGAAGAAATTTAGTACATAGTAAAGATCGAAGTGTAGGCTGATGATTTTACAGAAGGACATCTTGTCTGCTGCAATTTGCCCAAACAAATTGTATCCCGTTTTTTTATTCGAGTACTTATCCAATTTGCGTATTTGTATTTAATTACTTATTGAGGGAATTTCATCTCATAAAAACCTTAACGCCACGAATACCCATGAACTAACCAGTCAATCCATACATGCTCTACATTCAAATTTCTCCAATCTACGTCAAGTCTCATTGAGCGTTCTGTATCTTGTATCATAAGCCGTGCGTTAATTTTCTTTGAATAGTTTCGTTTTTTATAAGAATAACTAACTCATCCATTCATTCATTCATACGTTTACGATACGGTACCAAATGAGCAACCACATCGATCGACAGCGATCAACACTGAACATCACAGTAGGTGTCCGAATTCCACTTGGCTCAAAGCAAAGAAAAGGGTATTCCTGGAAGATTACACCTTTGTCTGCGCATATCTGGCCGATCAATAGATTCCAGGTTCCATGCACCGGACCTTGTTCGTGAGTCAAGAATGAGATTATTTCGTATCTATGAGTGTGTATCTTGTTATGAATACATGCGCCCGAATCTTAGTTACACGATGCGAACAAAGCCGGTTAGACTTAGGTGAGCAGACACGCCAAATAAATCAGATAGGTGACGTGCGAAGGAGAGATGCGAAAACTTAGTAGAAAAAAAGTGAGAGAAATACAGTTAAATTAGAAGCACATGTAAATGGAGTTGGTGATTGAGCAAAATGAAATAACACGCAGCTAGAACGCTTAGTTGTGAATATGATTTATTGGACAGAAAGTAGCAGTGTGGGTGAGGCGTCACAGATCTGTGGAAGCAGTTTTGTGATTAAAATCAGGTTTTTTTTTCTGCCAGATAATTTGATTTAAATTCCTTCATGGACTGATGAGTGCCATCATTCATCCATTTAAATAAAGATTTTTCCCGCATGCTTTGGTCGAAGCTTAGATATAGAGTACACTTAATTCGATATCACAGTTACAGTGAGCGTTTACTTAGCGCCCATCGTGGGTAATTGTTTGGCGGTCGGTCCACCGTATGCATAAACTTTTGGCGGTTTTTGGAAGAACAATAGTGATGATAAAGTCATCCTAAGCGGTGATAAATTATCGCCACAAAAATATTCGACCTTCATAGCAACATTACACGAAAAATATGTTGCTTCCCGCGCACATTTGAAAATATTTACTCACGCCACATCGTTTGACACTTTTCAGTATTTTTCAGTAGCTCAGACCCTGCTGAAATTTCATCGTACTTGCTGAAAGAAGGGGAATTTTCAGTTTTCAGTTAAATGGAGTACGGGAACGGCTTCATTGCAATTAATCGCGATTAATCACAATTAATGGTAGTACGGGAACAGACCTATCATCAAATTGAGGACGACCTTTTCATTGCCAATATTAGAAACTTGATAAGCTCCAGCATGAGGGCTACCTAGTTTTTTAGAATAATCGTTACAGCCTAGTTTGATTTGAGTAGCGAGAGTTTTCATAAATACGAGGCTTTCAATACATGTCGAAATCACAGCTGACAGCGATCGATCAGCAGTTTGTAATGAACCAAACACCCAAACTGAATGATTCTTTTATGCTATGCGAAAATTGACTTCAAAGTGTACCCAGACTCGGAGGCCAAATAGCTACGGGAAATGAAATTTTTGGTCCTGCTAGAAGAAAAGTTTCTTCGCTCAAAAATTTTGGTCGTTTGTTCGTTTAAATTTTGGTTTGAATTTTGGTCTTTTCAATTTCGAACTGTTGATGAATAAATCAAAAATCTCAGTGGTTGAATTTAGTCCAGTTAAAGAATTATTGTCAGCGTATTGAAAGCGTTGCTTTATTCAAAAAAGCTGAGTATGAGTGCGGGCGCTCAAACTCACCCAAAACAGAGTTAAGGACCAAACATAGAATTTATAACAGTGGGAAATATTCTGCTTTCTACGATTGATATTTACAAATTAACATTTCTTTGCACTTATTTCCAATCTACTCTAAGAGCCTTTCTGAATTCACGTCTTCGCCTTCATTTTCAGCTTGCTTTGACAGATTGTGAAGCTGAGGTATTCTGACAGTTTGAAGCCAACCAAGACGAGGTGTCCGAAATCGTTGGCTTTGCTTCGTAACATTACCACAAAGCACCATCAAGCCAACGAAAATTCAAATCAGAATGTGACTTCGTCAACTGTTGTACAGGAGATCTATGCCAAGGCGTAGATAACTGAATTTGAACAAGCTCGACTTGGTCTGAAGTAACATTCTGTTATGACAAGCTGAAGGCGAAGTCAATTCAAAAAGTTAGTTGTTTTTATATTTTCTATCGATTGTGGTAGTTCTTGTTATTTTCTCCCTTTATTTTCAACTGTTTTGCGTTACCACAGCGAATACAGCAACCTATAGCAAACTTAGTCAATGTACCAGCTGCTCTGTACTGGATCGTTTTTTTTAGGCGCAATTGTTCTATTCTGTTCTGCACCGGAGCAAAAAAAAAACGCACCTAATGGCGCAAAAAAATGATCCAGTACAGAACAGCTCGTGCATTCGCCAAGATTTCTATAGGTTGCTGTATTTGCTGTGGTAGCGCAAAACAGTTGATGAATGAGTATAAACTCGATAGAAAATATAAAAAGAAGCTTATATCCTTCAAATTTCAAGTTTTCGAATCATTTCTATGTTTGTCTTCTTTACAATTTCTTCAATAGTTGGTAAATAGTTGAAAACAGAGAGGTCAACTATATTTCTGTACATTCGACTGCTATATTGATAGCAGAGCTCCTGCCACCACTAGACCGTCCCTTTGTTGCTGGCCATTTCTGGTTATTTTTCCCACTTATTGACTGTTGAAGCAATTTAATGATCCTGCTTGAAGTTGACGGTGCTTTCTCACGATTTGTCGATTCCGTAGGTTGAACAGAACTTTGAAGATCCTCTTGCATATTGGTCGAACTTGTATTTTCTGTGTGGCCCACTATCTCATTTCAGAGACAGTATCTTGGGGAGAATAGTAGAACATCATCTTCAGAGACAGTATTTTGGGGAGAATAGTCGTCTTCATTTTCCAAAATATATGCTATTTCGTCCTGAGTCAAATATCGTGAGAATACCATAGTGTCGTTGTTCGTAAAAAATGGTATCATTTTACTAATAACATATATTAAAATTCTAACCTTAAAAAATAATAACAAAATCTTTCAACAATTGCACAGTGAAGCATTGTAGTTTCAATGAAATGGCGGCACTTACAGATGTGACACAGATTTCTCCTGTTAGCTGTCTGCAACTACTGAGTTGGTTCGAGAGGTCTCGGCAATTCAATAACGTGTACGAGAGAGACAACGAATTTTCGTCGGAGTATACCTCAAAATGACGTACATTTAGGGCTAAAGAGTGCGAAACCTCCGATAAAAACAAAGCAAAATCCAATCTATTTTAAACAATTTTGAGATTTTACACTCTTAGAGAAAGAAAATTCATAATTTCATTCTTGAAATTTTATATCTTAATTTATATAAATGATATGTGTAAGGCTATGCTCATATTAGTTTGGACTGTGTAACATAGGTGCTGAAACTGTGTTTAATTGAAGTCGAGACTATGTCCTCAGTAGGAAAGCCCATAATGTATAGATTTAGCCCTTGTAGCTATATTTTATAGCTCAACGAGCTATGTCGGAGACAACGAAATTCCTGTCAGCTGATATGTGGAATACTAATGGTGTGCCTTAATACAAATTGGGTATTCGAAATTCGGTGTCAGTAATTTTCAATGTAACGTTATTTGAAAATTCTTCTTTGCTCGTGAAAAAATTTTCTTAGTCAGTCTTTCTTAACTCGTTGGATGAACCTAGAAAAAAACATAAAAATAAAATTGTTGTAAATCTCAAATAAAATTAATAAGTTCGATAATTTGATTTATTGTTTTTGATTTGGAAAGTGTTGTAAATAGATCCTTTTATTCGAAATTTAATTCGAACTTTGAACATATAAAAACTTCTTGAAAATATAATCGCTTTCACAGCTATCCAAGTTCACGTGACCAATCTCTGAATGTAGGTTCATATGATTTCTTCCTAACAAAAACTAACTAAATTAGTAAAACGTATTGCGTAAGTGTGATACGTTAAGGAGAGATATACACCTAGAATGGTCGGCAAAATCGATTTATTTTTTATTGCATTTTCGTGAAGATACAGGTCTCAAAAATATCTGGTGAAAACACCAAGTTAATATTTCTATAAATAAGCTAGTTACAGCTGATATAATCAAACGTGTTTTACGAAGTATGATACGATAGTTAATAACATTCATTAGGCTGCTTCAAGTATTGTTCAATTGGTGTTAAAACAAGCTGTAAAAGAAGTACAACGGGAAATAAAAACGAAATTCGAGTGCTGGTATAACCAAACTAACCGTTTTTGGAGATAGTACGGGGCGAAAACGTGGTTTTACCTCATTGTACGGAGTTGAGGTTCTCATTGGACAGTTTACAGGAAAAGTTTTTGATATTCTTGTAAAATATTCTTATTGTGCTAAATGTAACTATTGGAATAAACTCGAAAATACTGAGCAATATGAGGAATGGAAATCGAATCACGATGGAAATTGCCAGGCCAATCATGATGGATCGGCAGGTAAAATGGAAGTAGACGCCATGAAAGAATTGTTTTCACAATCTGCCGAAAAGTATAGAGTTATATACACTAATTACGCCGGGGATGGTGACTCTAAACGAACACGGGATTAGTGAATGCGAAACCGTATGGTAACGAGATTGAAATTACAAAAAAAAGAATGAGTGGATCACGTTCAAAAGCGATTGGGAACCCGTCTTCGCGAATGAAAGAAAAAAGTCCTGGAATCAGCAGCAAAAACAAATTGAGGGCAAAGGTTATAGATATACTGAACATTTACTATGGCTTAGCTATTCGCAGAAACTGTGCCTCCAAGGATGAAATGAAAAAAGCGATACGGGCAACATTTTACCTTTACGGCTCAACAGACAGCAAGCCTCAACAACATTTCTGTCCCGAAGGCCCCGAATCGTGGTGCCAGTGGCAACGAGCAAAGGCTAAAGGAGAACTGGAAAATGTTCGTCACAATTATTGAGCATTGCCAAAAATGGTGTTAGATGTCATCAAACCAGTAAACGAAGACCTCAGCAATGAAAAATTGTTGGTCGATATACCCAAAACTGCAACCAACTTATTTGGACAATAGCCCCAAAAACGATGAACAGCGGGGCCAAAATCGTTGGCATTGCAGTATATCTTGCAACATGTACATTCAACAATGGTTTCACCTCATTGCTGGAAGTCATGAAAGTGTTAAGAATATCGTTCGGATCGGGAGCGCACTTGTACGCAGTGCAAGAAGACGAAACTTGCATAGCGAAAGCCGAACTGCAAGCGCAAGAACACACGAAAAAAGGTTGAATACGGCGTCGGCAAGACAATTTAGAAGCCATGAATATTCCGTAAACAGCAAAAGACTTACACTATGGGCCTGGTATCGATGATTCCATGTTAGTTGACAAATTTAATGATTTATTCAGTCCTAAATTTTCAAACGCGTTTTTCTTAAAAACACGTTTTTCAAATCGGTACCCAAAATTTCTCGAAAACCAATTAAGGGGTTACACCACAGTAGAGAGCGAAAATTTAACGTTTTTCTGCGATTTTTTTTTAAGTGGAAGGAAAAGTAAAAAAAGTAATTCTCTTTAAGGATTTTGGTTAAGCATGTTTTGAAGTTTTTAAAAAAAATTTGTTAATTAAAAAATATTGCAAAATGGCTGCCCAACAGCCGTTTCTGCGGAACGGTTTTTTTTGGAGGGGCTCCGCGGCACGCAGTAGAAGTGCACCAACAATTAATCTGGAACAAAATAAAAAATTTTTTCTTAAAGAACATTAGTATAGCTAGAGAAATACGTAGGGGATTTTGAAAATATTTATTTTTGTAAAATTGGCGAGCATTTGAAAAAAAGTGCACTTTCCTTCAAAAAAACCGGCACTTATTTGTAGCTAAAAAATCGAGATATTTACTTATTGAAAATCGGCTACGTATTTCTATGCGGAATGTTGTTTTAAACATGTGATATTAATTTGGAGTGAAAAAATAAAAAATTGTTTGAGTTATGCTGCGTGCCGATTTGAAAAAACGTGTTTCGAGAAAAACGCGTTTAAAGTTTTGACTCGTGTTTCAAGTATGATAAAATAAAAAATTTTGATCATTTAATTTTTTTTACCTTCAATCAATAACCAAATTTACTTTATGCATCGATAACGTCAGAATCCACTTTCAATTTTTTTGCCGAAGCGCTGACACCGGCCGAATCTTCCTCCGCCTCATATCTGTTCAACGGTCGTCGTTTCGTCACGTTGATCCGTCGCCGCGTCTTATACGATATTTTTGGGCTTTTAGGGCTTGCTACACTTTCTTTTCACTCATTGTAACTCACATAAATGTAAAAGCTACAAATAACGTGTGAGAAATCAGCACTGCAAAAAAATCGTAATTCGAATAACTTCCACGCAAAATTTACGTCTTCTCTCAACATCAAAGGACACTGCACTACTGAACTTTGTGTTCAACATGCTTGAAAATGTTTCTAACGACTTATATTAGTGTATTAGAGAAGTTGGAAATCGTATGATAAGACATAATGCTGTACCCAATGAGCAGGTGTCGCATCTATCGCAGGTAGTCATTTTCGAGCAGTCGGCAAGAGTCGAAAAAGTGCTCGAAATTTCTTTGAAAAGGATTCCAGCAGGTATGAAACCGTTTGCCTCTTATTCTAGAGGTTTCAAAGGATTTTTTAAGAGAATAAAAAGAATATCAATTTTCTGAAATTTCTACTGTGGTGTAACCCCTTAACTGATTACCTTAATTCTTTTTGTGATTATTCTACATAACATTATCTAGTACTTGTCATAGGATTTGTCATAGTTTTTGTTTTATAGCGAAAATAATATCTAATTTTTGGTCAAAAAATCACTATTCATGTTCAAACGTCCGCCATTTTGTCATTAATCGATATTTTCAAAATCGGCTATGACAAGAACTAGATTATAGTATCTTATTTAATAATCTTTTTCCATTTTTTTCTTGAGATGATTTTTGAACAAATGCCAGTGAGTACCGTTAACGCTATTTTTTTTACAGCGCTCCAAGGATCATACAATATCCTTGTATATTTTTTATATTTTTAAATAAAAAAAAAATTAAGCATACTTTTGAATGTGTATAGTTTTAGATAATTAAACTCCCAACCCGATATTTCAAATAGTTTTCTTTGAAAAAATGCACAAAAATGACCGTTTTATCCGGCTCCTAGGTGTATATCTCCCCTTAAATAAATGTCCCTCCCAACAATATCCAAAGTGCTGCCTTATAAAACTACATGTCCCCAATGCTTTCTAGAAGTACGGGCCGGCAGGCTACGTAATCGTTTTAGCTATGACGTCAATTTAGCCGTGCATTTTGACATTTCCATCTGGCAGTGCCGATATACACGAAGATTTTACGTGCGGATTTTTAGCTATAATATAAATAAAACGCTAGTTTTTTGTGCGTGGGCGCGTTATAATAATAATATTTAGTCATAACTTGCATTTTGTGTCAATCAATTGTATCGACAGTGAATCGACACAAAACGTCACATAACCTAACACCAACCGATAAACATTTCGTAGCGAATTTTTCCACTTATACCGCACGCACCGCATTAATTTGTGTTTTAGTTGTTCACTAGCACTGTTCCGCGGATCTCACTTTGTTTTCACTTCACTCACTTCAACACAACCTGTACAATTTACGATTTGCCGCGGACGTCCCATAAGACTACGTGTGTTTTTCGCGACACTTTGACAGTCTAGTGTGACGTCATTATTCTGCATTGCGGCCCGTACTAGGAGGCATTGATGTCCCATAGGTTTTTCCATTCTACATTGAAAGAGATCGATGTGGATTCCATCACTTAAATAATTTAATGTATGCATCTAAATTCGATTTTTGAAATTGAAATGAAATTTTCGCAGTAATGATCACAAAACCTCTAGATCATCCAAGTATGTAATTGAAAACGGTCACACTCACCTTCAATGAATTCTTCATATGAATCATTATGAATCATACACACGCATTCTCAGGTGTTAATTCGCCAATCTCTAATTCTCTCCAATTCTTCGAGAAAGCATTCTAATAGGAATCTGAATGGAACGACCAGAGCCAATACGCATACATGCGATTGTTCCCGACATTCTGCCATTCATGCTTTGTGTTCCGTTCCGTATATTCCACCCAGAGAGTGAATACGCTCTCAAAAGCTCCGCTTCGTTTGCCACCCCCGCACTTCGGAAAAACATTATCGCTGTACATATCTGAAGCTCATGCTAGTTGGCGCTTAAGCTTAACCATCATGTATCTGTTGTATTGGCGCAGTGTTGAAACAGTAGTATCCAATAGTTTGTGGATAGGCCGAAAATTGTGTGTTTCGTTTCCTTAGGTAGTTCGTTCGCATGTATCTTTTCTGCTCACATCAACGTGTGAATCTATCTGCCGGTAATGAAAATCTTTCTTGTGTTCGTGTCCTGTTCGTTTGGTTCGATTCTTGTGCGAGGTGAGTACTGAGCAACCCGCGAAATCGTACGGAGATGCTTCATCTGGCATTATTCTGTGGAACTCGGTGCCCAGTCAGGCATTAGTCAAGTCAGCCAGTCAGTCTGAAACGTAGCTTTGGTTCGTGAGTTTCATTCGCTCGTACTTGTGGTGTCGTCGTGTTCCGTGTCGACGGCAATTTTTAGATACTTTCGCTCTTCGATTTTGTTGTGTTGTATGTTGCCCTCGTTCTTTGCGATTTGCGAAAAATTAGAAATATTTATTTTAATATCGTGACGTGCTTGTTCTTTGGCGAATTCTTATCTGATCTCGGCTCGTTCGCTATTTGTTTACTAATATTTGTGGGTTCTGCGTGCGTAAAGCAACGAAAGGGGTATAATTATAAATAATTGAAGGCAGCACTTGATCTGCTGCTCTGGATGAAGATGAGATAACGCCTAGGCCGGACTGTGCAGAGCGCGAGTTGAATTCGTATGTGATTTATTGGAAATTTACTTATAGTAAGCACAATATGCAAATATGCGCGCATCCTTAGTATTCAGCAATATTATCGTCCGCTATTTGGAACGAGCTGAGTAGTTTCTGGCGTCTGGATTTTGTGATAGGGATTGATTGCTTCAATCAGATTACATATTGGCTTGTTCAGCTCAGCTGTTGCGATAACTCTTTTTTCGGACTCGCGACCCTGAGTGTTGTCAGTGTTGTCTCTAGTTTATCGGTCCGAATAAGCGTCCTTATTGCTTGGCTCTCTGAAGTGCTCTAAGATAGTCAAACTTGTCGTTATTGTGGTGCGTCTCTGTGGATTTATTTGTGATTTATTTTATTTCTTGTCTTGTTTACCGGTTAACGCAATAGTGTCCACTATGGCCAAGTTCAGTGTACCAGGTGTTAGAGGATATGCTAGCCGCTTGCATCCTTCCAATTTTGTGTTTTTGCTATTTACGGCCTTAATGTTGTTTGCCGGCAATGAGAAGTGCCTGGTTGGTGCGAAAAGTGTTGAAGGCACTACTTTTGGACCCCGTTCACATCTGAAGGCAGCTGATTCCAAGGATGCAAACGAAGCTTGCGAAGCAGTTCGACCATACTTCGACAGTATGAGCATAACTTTCGAGCCGGATTTCGATAAAAAAGGTGAGTGGTAATGTACCTAGACGAATGTGGCTAGTACTTTTACGATGAAGTAACACATATTTTATAGTATTACATAAAATTTTCATCAGAACTGCGAATGTAAGTGATCCACGATTCATTCAAAAATCTTGCTACCAGCTCATCGTTAAACATTACATATAAACAAAACTGAAGCTCAAAATATACAAATGTGCGAGGAATCGGTAGAATACCCATAGGAATTTATGTTTTGATATTTGCTTCCAAGCAGTTTCTGCTAAATTTAATTTGTGGTAGATTTTAGTAAAAAAAAAAAATATGAAATCGTTATATGCATATTTTTCGGTTTCAAGACATTCTAATTTGCCGAAAAACTTCTTTAGTGACGGCCAAACATCATAGTTCACAATATATATTTCATATCGCTACTGAAACGTATAATGATTTTATTATGCTAATAATTTTGATGATGATGGTTTCGAGATGAAAAACTACAAATCCTACGAAATAGATGCGAATAAAAGTTTTTTTTTGTTGAATTCGGGGTTTTTTATTATTGCTTCAGCCTTGTACATTATTAGATTAGCATATAAATCTGCATCTTGTGATCAGTTACTATGTAACACTGAAAGAATTTGATTAAATGTTATTTTTGTTGCACGTAAGCGAATCGGATGATCAAAGTTATTACAAGATATCTATTTAAAATTTTCTGACGAAACTCTTACTTAATTTGAAAGCTCTTAGTTTAAATATAGACCGCGTGGAACGCGACAATATTATCTTAAAAAGTATACTGACCCGATGACGTTGTGCGTTTGAATATTTTAGATAAAACTACATATAACTGTCAGGAAAGAATTCTTTCGGATTAAAATATTTCGGGAGAAAAAAATTCTCTCGTTTGTTATTCTGCGAATAAAATGAGTAAAACGTGTGATTTTAATTTCATTGTATGTAATTGTTGTTGTGAAGTCGCAATGTGCTCTTTGCTAAAATTAGGAAAAAAAAGTTCATTGGCCTTAATCGTGAATGAACCACTGACATAATTAATGGTATCTGATAATACTGATTGATTTTTTTATCAGTATAATCAAATCGATCAGTATAATCAGTCCATTTAAAAGAAGAAAAAAACAGTATGCGTAGCTTGTAGATTTGAATGGATAATTATCGGGCTTAAGTATATGCTCTTTTAAACTAAGAGATTATGCATGAAAACAAATACGTGCAAAGAAAAATTAATGTGTAGTTTAAAAAATTTGGTAAATTTTATACGACTTTCTCCAAACCAGCTTAACCAAAATTATTAGAAAGCACTTCAAAAACTAATTTTTTTTAGCAAATAATTTCGAGCCGAAAATTAAGTTTCCTAGAAAGGTTAAATTCGTGTATGCAAATTTAGACAAAAAGTATCTAAACTTATGCAGCTAGCATTGATCTGATGACACAATTTTTTGGCTTCAATATCCGGATTTTTTCTCAACTTTTAACATTTCCTTCGGTGAATAGCATATCATAATGCGATGAAGCAGTTGAAAGTGAATGTCCTCGAAACACTGCGGAAAAGATTATGGAAGACTTAAGGTTAAACGTTTAACGTAAAAAGTCAGCTGGTCAGAAAATGTCAAGGCCATTCGAATGTCAAAGATAAACAATTTGATTCGCCTCATAAATTTGAATATAGTTGGGTTTTTTCGCGAAAAAAACCACAGGCATTTAGGTTGATAGTTATTCGATCGAAAAATTACTCATTCTCATGTCGACACATACAGTGTTGGAAAAAAGTGTGTTTTACTTAAAAATAAAGTTCTTTCAAATTAATCTTCTTACATCTTTCTATGCAGCGAAAAAAACAATATTTTACCAAACTGAGAATATTGGAGTGGTTAGCAATAAAATTCTTACTTATAACAAAAATTACCGGGAAAAAACGAAAGCAACCCCATTATGGCTCAAATAATTTATAGTATTCAGTTTTGTTTGATTACGGATTGATTTTTTTTTGGGATCGACATGCCATAGGTCTTCTATACAAGTTGATCAAGTTGGGATTTCTAGAAATAGTAATATGACTCGCCGCAAGCTTTCTTATCAGCAGACAATTTTATATTAGCGTCAATGGAACAAATTCAATCCGGGGACCTGTGACATCAGGAGTGCAACAAGGTTCTATCTCTAGACCTATTTTATACACTGTTTTTTTTTGACTGCTCATCTTCCTTTTCCAGCGGGCAATCCTCAAGTTAAAGTCCGACAATATGCAGATGACACGCTCATATTCGCGTCGAACCAAGACCCGCTCAAGGCAGCGAAGGGCCTTCAGGATTACTTGATCATTCTTAGATTTTATTTTGATGATATCAAGCTTAATAGTAGCAAAACACAGCTGACCGTATTCAGAAACTCCTCCAAGTGTCGGGGATCTCAAACCATCCGCAATAAGGTAAAAAAAAACGATGTCTTGTTCGGAACTTCTAGAATCACTCCTAGTCCCACATTGCGCTACCTTGGCTAGTAGACATGCATGCATTTTTGAAACTTAACTCTTACAGCAGCCAGGTCCGCATTTCAGCGCATCATACATCTTTTCACCAAAAAGATGGGCATGTCGACAAATGCTAAATCCATTTGTTATAAAATACTCATCCGGCCAATCCTGACATATGCATCCCCATCCTGAATTACCTGTTCCAAATTTGCCACGGCAGAAGCGGAGATGTTCGAACGGAGAATTCTGCGCTTCTTTACAAACCGGTAACTAAAAAGTGGCTGAGGAACTCTATTCTAGATCAGGATACAGGACTTGAGCCACTTAGGGACTGGGCTGTGGAACTGACGACAAGGTTTTACTCACAGACAGACGAACATGAAAACGGACTAACGCAGGGTATCGGATGCACTAGTGGGTCTAATGAGTCATTTATGCGTCCGGCGGAGATAGCAGGACACTGGCGGCTCATGGACATGTTGTTCAGTTATGTTGGCCTTCCAACGAATCAGAGAGGATAATTAAGATCTAGGTTAAGTTAAGGTCAATGTAGGGCTAGCAAATTGTATTTAGACATAAGCTGGATTTAGTTTAGTAAATTAAGTTACTATTTAAGCATTATATGGCTAAGCCAACACCAGGTAATGTACAGCTCCGGTAATATCTTATAAGTGCAGAGCGGAAAATAAGTAAATAATAAAAAGAAAATTACCAATCAAAAAGAGCCAGCAGGCCAAAATAGAATAGCCGCTAAATATAAAATCTTTTAAGTTAAATATCCTTTAAGTTAAGTTATCTATGTACAGTTAAGTGAACAAAAAAAAAATTATTATTCTAAAATAAATGGGAACGACAAAATAAGGTTCTCAATGGCTTCTTTTGGAGCCTAGAACCACTCAGATTGTATTGCTTCAAATAACCTCTCTCCTCTCGAACGTTTCTCGACGATATCCCATTTTCATTGGGTTTACGTCAGGCAATTGCACAGTCCAATCCAGAATGACGATTTGCCTCTCTCTCTCTCTCTCTGATCCAATCACATACAAATTATAAAGTATTTTTTTGAATTGAGAGGCTGCTGAAATCTATAAAGAAGCGACATTACCTCTTTTATATGTAACTTCCCAGGATATCTATGTACTGGAACCTATCCATGCTGTCCTCGATTCTCACAATAGGCTCAAGTCCTCCCCAAAATTCATCTGAGAATAAAATTATTTTCCAATGTTTTTGTGTCCATGTCTGATATTTTTTTGGAGCAAATTAAATTCTTGCTTGTTGGATGGCTCTTTATGTTGCTGGTTTAGACGCCGGCCTTCTTGTAGGAAGTTTGTTTTCGATGGCTCGATTTCTGATGGTCCCTATCAGTGCGATTCAATAAGATCTGCTTGAGAATTCAGTATGATAATACAAATAGGTTTATTTTTGTTGTTGTTGTCAGGACATCTGGAAATCACAAAATGGTCCATGTTGTACTTCTCACATCAGGTTTTTTGAGTAAAATTTTTCTTCCAAATCACTTATGATGCACTCTTTTGTACACTCGTACTTATTTCTGGTCATTCTTACTAATTTTTTCGATGTAAAAAACTACTTCACGCAATTTTCCATGCCATTTTTATTATTTCGAGCCTACACTCATGCCGAACGTTTCGTCCAGACATTTGGTAAAAGATTCGAAAAGTATTCAAGTATTCATTCAAAAACCGTTTGTTTAAGGCATAAACCCTTCTTTTATCGCAATACACCATACGGTTCGTCCTGTCCGCGTTGATAATATCTTAAGGGTGTGAAGTTTGACTGCGCAGCATGCATGTTAAGCCGGAATTACATGCTCGCCGAGTAATGCCAAATGATGACAAGGTGAGTGTGTAAACGGTCTCCTTGTCTAGTCTCGGCTGTGTTTTTCATGGCAAGCACGCGTGTGTAAATGGTTTGCTCGTCGGCTCTTGTTTGTTTTACGAAGGGATAATGATCCTTTTACTGCTGTGCCTGAGTGTTTATGACCGTCTCGTCCGAGTTCGAAGCCGCTGGAAGCGAAGTCGGTTTTATGCATCAAGTCAAAGGGATTCGAGAGGGTAGCATGTGCTCATTTAAATTTTCGAATTTTTCGGCGGGACTTCAAACATGTGTTTGCGTGTCCCAGATTGAAATAACTCAACGCACACCAGGCAGTTGCAATAGCCACAGCCCGTACCTCAGTCATCGTTCACTGAACTGAACAAAACAGCTCACAACTGTCGAAAGATGCAAAGTGCAATATCCTAAGTAAACAATTCACCCTATGAAAGGTGCATGGTGTATGGTCCGTGTTGTACGGTGCAATATCCTAAGTAAACAATACACCCTATGTCTTGTTGAGTCTCGTCCAATGTCTTGTTGAGTCTTGTTTACTCTTGTACCCGAGACGCTCGTTCCAATGTATAAATCGGGCATTAGCAAAGCGTTTACTCTGGTTAAAAATTTGTTGACAAATATTTCATCCGTACTCATGCATCTTATGCCCGATTTATACATTGGAACGAGCGTCTCGGGTACAAGAGTAAACAAGACTCAACAAGACATTGGACGAGACTCAACAAGACATAGGGTGTATTGTTTACTTAGGATATTGCACCGTACAACACGGACCATACACCATGCACCTTTCATAGGGTGAATTGTTTACTTAGGATATTGCACTTTGCATCTTTCGACAGTTGTGAGCTGTTTTGTTGAGTTCAGTGAACGATGACTGAGGTACGGGCTGTGGCTATTGCAACTGCCTGGTGTGCGTTGAATTATTTCAATCTGGGACACGCAAACACATGTTTGAAGTCCCGGCGAAAAATTCGAAAATTTAAATGAGCACATGCTACCCTCTCGAATCCCTTTGACTTGATGCATAAAACCGACTTCGCTTCCAGCGGCTTCGAACTCGGACGAGACGGTCATAAACACTCAGGCACAGCAGTAAAAGGATCATTATCCCTTCGTAAAACAAACAAGAGCCGACGAGCAAACCATTTACACACGCGTGCTTGCCATGAAAAACACAGCCGAGACTAGACAAGGAGACCGTTTACACACTCACCTTGTCTTCATTTGGCATTACTCGGCGAGCATGTAATTCCGGCTTTATATCGAAATTACACTCTCGTCAAATGTTGGCAAGCCGAGCGTGTAAATAGTCACCTCGTCTATTCTCGCCTGTTTTTTCACATGCTAATACATGGAGGAAAGTAATTTCCTAAGTTGCTCAACGAAACGTTTGGCGAGCATATAATTTCGGATCTTGTCCATGATTTCATATGCAAAGCAAATTGGTTTGTAAATATGGTCGGAGCTATCACCAGACCTGTTTTCGAAATCGCTTTGACGCCATACCTGAAACCGGCAAAATCTGAATCGAACCCTAGGTAAGGGAAACGTAAAAAAAAACGGTCATAAAACAGGCGAGCGTCGGCAAGCAAACCAGCCACACTCCTGACAAGACATGACGAGCATTGACGAAGAAACCATTCAGACTCTCGTGCTCGTCCATGGTTGTGATGTCTTGGCAAGAGTCTGGGTCCGGCATTATGTGCAGGAGTTTAATGCCAGGGACACTTAAAAAAAAGGGTCCAACCCGATGAAATTTTGGTTATTGAGTTTTTATCCTACATGAAGGACTTGAAGAAAAGGGCGAGAAAATACTTCCCGATTGTTTGATTGGTGTATAAAAGTGC
Organism: Nemotelus pantherinus; assembly: GCA_963978885.1. Classification (NCBI taxonomy): domain Eukaryota; kingdom Metazoa; phylum Arthropoda; class Insecta; order Diptera; family Stratiomyidae; genus Nemotelus; species Nemotelus pantherinus. Next base: position 61,650,054 of record OZ022263.1, read on the forward strand.
CAAATTTTCACCTTTTGAAAAGTAATGAAATACAAAAATTTGATCCTTTCTTGTCTATGCTCTCATATTTACCAATCAAATTGCGTTTTTTTGAAGACCTAGAGGAATCAAAAACATATGGTTCCAGATTTGTCTGATCCAAACTGTTGCGTAGCGAAGGTTCCCAGCAGAAGCACTTAAATGACCTAGAGTGCACAATATCCCCGGCATGATTTCGTATTTCTAAACAAAATTTGGTTTGATTTTCGTACATGCACTCTAAAAAGTGGGTCTAAAATTAATTCTTTGATAATAGTAAATATATGAATTTTTCAGTTGAAAATAACGAATCACAATTTTTTTTACACATTGGATGTGTATTTTTTGCTTTTACGTCATATCAGCTGAATAATAAATAGTGTTTTGTAAACCTTAGCAAAAAGAGTGTAAATTTACTACTTCGCTGCTCACATTTACACCAAAGCTGTAAAATTGTATCGTTTGCTCGAATTTGACTTATTATTGATGTAACATTGTGACGAAAGACGGTGATTTGGCTAGACTGAACGAGTCTGATATTTCGAGGTCGTTGCTTTGAATAGCAGCAGTTTAGTGTCAGTTTTTTCGTGTAATAAGTGTAGTTATAAGTTAATTAGAAGTGTAGCTATAAGTACTTTAATTTAATTTGTATAATGTGTATATAGTATATATATAAAATTAAAATAAATGATAAACTTAAGGGGGAAATACATGTAAAATCGAAAAAAAATACTAATTTCAGATTGATATAAAATATATATATTGTTCATTCAGAAAATGTTTGATATTAAATCCTCACAGTAAATGAAAATATTTTTTTAAATAATTTTTCAACACAAAATAGCGGCGATGCGAGCGAATGAAAAAAACATATCAAAAACTGCCTCGTACAACTTAACGCCTTTTCCGCGGAAGTTGCAACATTCAGAGAAAAAAAAAATATGCTAATGAAATATATCATTCATAGGTGAACGAATAAAATTTACAAAAAAAAAAAAATTTTTACATTAATTTTAGATTAAACATAAAAATCGATTATTTTTCAAAAAAATCACGCTTTAAACATTAATAAACAAATTATTTTTCTGAAATAACAATAACATTTAGGTTCAACGAGGAGATAATACTCTTTTGTAGATGTGGTATAAATTTGAGCCGGATCGGTTCAATATTTTTTGAAATATTTTGTACGACAGTTGAAAAAGTACTACTTTGAGAAAAACGCGTTTAAAGTTTTAAAGCTCCACCGACCTGGGGAACGCCGCGCTGCCTATAACTGACTATAACTCGAGAACTAATACGAATATAGCTTCAAAACTTTATTTGGTATATTTTAAGAGCATTTCAAATATTTTGATGCAATAAAAAAAATCGATTTTTTTTTGCAGTTACATGTATTTTCCCCCTTAAAGGAATTGCAAAAAGTTTTTGTATTTGACAAGAAAAATATTCATATTTTGCTTACTTGATTTGATAGGATTCTTGCCTTTTTTAACATTTAAATTTACCTATTTACAGTCTTCTGTTCATGATATTTAATTTTAGGGTAATATTTTATCTTATGGCAGTTACCTGTCTTGAGTGGCTGACTTTTGGATCATTAAATTTTTCAATTTTATTGAAACTGAAACTTATCTAGAGGTTAGTTGAAATTCCTGCTTAAATAGTGCGAACTTCCTAAAACTATTCGCAATAGATACCTTTTGATGTCATTTGTGTGATAAAACATACTTAGGGTGCGTTTTTTGCACTCTGGGGCAGGGTAAGTTACCTAATCTTACCTTAACTTACCCTGTCCGAGAGTGCAAAAAAACGCACCTTTTATTATCGTTTTTTCAAACATTTTTATGGAAATTCACGAATAGATTGCGCTTATTGCCCTAAAAGACTCGTAAAAGGTAGTCTTTCTTACATAAATCTCATGCGTTTCCGTCCTAAATTTACATCTTTTTAGGGTAAAATTACGCGATTTGCTAGTAAAAAAAAAATTACACATTTAAGACGTAAAATATTCTTTGTACGCACTTTTGTAAATTTACATCTTTAATAGTAGGACACCAATTTCCTACTATTGTAAGGATAAAATTCAACCAACATTTTTTTGAGTGTGGTATAAGTAAGATTTCGGCATTACTTTTCCCGTAAAAACTACTTTCTTTCATTAGGCTGCTTCAGTTTTTTTTTAACACTGTACTTAAAATCGCTGTAGTGAGTCTATCGAATCGGACATTGTGGCATCAGTAATATTCCTCAAATTGTTGTCAGTGATATGATGTAATACACCCACAATATAAATATAAAGAACTTTTAGTTCATAATTTACTTATTAAACAATTCGATTTAAATGTATTTCATTTCATTCTATGTTTTCATATAACTATTCAAAAGGGCTTGCGGAAAAAACGTATCCGATTTACGTCAATAAACAATTTAAATATGTACAACAAAACAAGGACTCTATAATTTAAATATCTATCAAACTGAATGATAAGTGACGCAGAAAAATTAATATTTACATCTTCTCAGATGATTTTCAAACTATTTTTGAACAAGCTAAATTTAATTACCACAGATTTAATAGCTTTGTTACAAAAGCAAATACCAACCGCTTTTATTTGAAAATAAAATAAGTATTTCTAAATTCAAGTATCTATTTTCAACATAAATTCGCCTCTTTTATGATGTCATTATTTTTATTATATCTTAGTTATTGACAAAAAAAAAATAGCTTTTTAGAAAAAATCTGGGGCTCATTTTAAATTGTAACAATTGGCTGCTTCCAACGTGGGAAAATTGTAGGAAAATAAATTAAAACTATATGCAAAATTAAATGCTATGTTAAATTATATTTCATCAATCTAGGGCGAGCAATAAAAATTAAAAATTCAACAAAACAAATATAAACTTGAATGAGCTGAATTCATTTCTGCAGACGATACTTTCATAGGTCAAGTGAATGCATGCTATAATAGCTCAACGTTTTCTTTGTACGAAAAATGAATCGATGGCCATTTGAAGTGATATTTGCATGAATGTGCGATCAGATGACATGATTTGGAATATGTAAAGTTTTATAAGACTAGCAAGGTAAATCATGAAATTTATAGACTTTTTTGTTTATTTGTTTTCATTTGTGTAAAAGCTTTAAGTGATGGTGAATGTTAGCTTTTTGATACTGTTTCGTAAATTTGACGAAACTCTAACCTTTTTAAGATGCTGACGTGATTTTTAGGTTACTGTTTATCTCGTTGACTTTGCAGACTGAATATTTGCAACAACGTAGAATACAGTTTTTTTTTAAATTATCGAATTGTCAATAGTTTGTTTCATCCATGAAAATCTGCATAGCATATGAATCTTTGCGCAAGGTCCAGTGTGTAATCATTTTCACTCAATTAAGAAAATCAGGTGATTGGACGTTTAGTTTGGTTTACGTCAATGTCTCTTTGCATCAATGATCTGATAAGAAAGCTTAACTCATTCCTTTGACTCATTCAAGCAGTTTTTGGATCCTCAAAGAATATAACAAACCTTTTATTGCCGGATTAGCTATCTTATTACCAGTCATTTTCGTATACCCCAATCGCTCCTTTATTCGTATTTATAGTTTAAAAATTTCCACTTGCTTTAATAGAGAGCGAATTGTATATTGCATTAATTGAAAAAAATTAAAATAATTAATTAATTGAAATAAGAATCGTTTGTTTATAGCAAGTTCTTTTCATATCCTTTGTTCATATCTTTTTTCACTTAAACTGTATTCTTTACTGTATTTGATCCAGAAGTATATTTATTTTATGGGCTTTTAATAAAAGTAGATATTTAAGGAAGCTTGAGTAGCCTAGTGGGTAGCACTGGATTCTTGCGTGTGGGGTCCCTGGTTCGGATCCAAATCCAGGTTCGGACGAGGGTCCGCGCACCAAGCTTTGAGTTCACCTAGCTCTGATTAGGCACCTGATTCAAATCAGGGGTAAAGTGAGTCGTGGAGCTAATCACTCCACACTCGTATCCACAATGATTAAAAAAATTGTAATGAAGCTCTCTACCAGCTTCAACCCCTAGACCCGTACAAGGGTTGTCGTGGATATTTAAGTGCGAGACTCTGCAGTGAAAATAGCTGCTGGTTGTTAATAGTTTTGTTTCCGTTGCACATTTCGGTGTGAATTCTTTGATTTGGTGGGACCGTTTGACAATGGCTACAATGTAGAATACAATGATACCAGTTCTTCTTAGCGACGACAATCTGATTAATTAAATCTTGTTTCTGAAAATCAACACTAGCCACCTTCAAAGCAGAAAAAGCTTGAGTAGCCTAGTGGGTAGAGCACTGGCTTTTTGCGTGTGGGGTCCCTGGTTCGAATCCAGGTTCGGACGATTGTCCGCGCACCAAGCTTTGAGTTCACCTAGCTCTGATTAGGTACCTGATTTAAATCAGGGGTAAAGTGAGTCGTGGAGCTAATCACTCCACACTCGTATCCACAATGATTAAAAAAAATTGTAATGAAGCTCTCTACCAGCTTCAACCCCTAGACCCGTAGAAGGTTGTCGTGGGATTGCTTTACTTTTTTACCTTCAAAGCAGGGCATAAAACTTTTTGGCAACTCCGCTTTGTGCAAAAATGGACTCCATGTAAATAGTACATACCTTTAGTTGTTGGATTGTCTTCCCTTTTTATCTTGATGCTTATAAAGGCAAGTTTCAGTTGAATTTCTTGGGATAATAAAGATAATTTTTCGCTTGGCATCCGTACAATATGGCTGGGCTCACTTCTGGGCTTACACATAAAAAATTACCATATATTTTGTCCTGGCGCTCTTCGTGGTTTGATACAGTATCTAAAACATGTCTGTCCAAAATTTTTCTACAAACCATTGTGTTCAAATACATTGTCATATTCTTTTCTAGAAAATTTATTTTAACAATTTAAAAATTGAAATTTAATAAATTCAACTTTTTGCAAGTTTATAATCTGAACTTTTCAATTCTAATACTCACGATATTCTATTGGTGAAAAAGAAATCTAAAGAAAGAATAGAATGCTTTGAAAGAATGGAAGGAATGTTATGAGGTGTTGCTATAAATTTTCCAGACTTTGGTGCATACTTGAAACGTGTTGCCGTATATGTACTTATTTAATCCATATTTTTTTATACGCGTATCTAGCGGCCATATCAGTAGAGACGGCATTACACAAAGTTGTCGGTACAATAGAAAAGTCCTTACAGCAAAAGAAATTCACGTTGGCAGCCTTCTTAGATATTGAGGGGGCTTTTAACAATGCCACTGTCACGAGTATCATCGATGCCTTGGTTCGATATGGAGTGGATAAAACTCTGGCGACCTGGGTATTGAACTTGCTCAAAAACAGGCAAATTGAAGCCACCTGGAGGTCAAAGCGGAGAGCATAGTCGGAACTGGAATACCACAAGGGGGGTTATATCCCTCTTTTTCTGGATTCCGACAGTCAACGAAATATTGGAGAATTTTAGGGCCAGTGGCGTATGCCGATGACATTGTGGTACTTGTGAAGGGTGCGTTCCCACAAACTTTGTCGGACCGTATGCAATCACCGCTGCACCATATCCAAATCTGAACCAAAAAAGCCGGGATTAGGGCAAACGCGACAAAAACTGAACTTGTACTTTTCATAAGGAAGCACAGGCTGCCGGCTATTGTCACAAATAGCTTCAACGGAATAACATTGTAACTTATGGGCTAATGTGAAGCACCGTATAGGTAAGGCTCGCGAAGAACTTTTCGCGTGCCAATCTGCCTACTCCAATACCTGGGGTCTGAAACCTAGAGCGGCCTACTACATATTCGCATGTGTGGTGAGGTCGATTTTAGTGTATGGAGCGATCGTGTGGTGGAAGGCAGCGGAGAATAAAACCAACATCAAGGAGCTAACAAGACTGCAAAGATTAGTTTGCATATGTATTACGGGCGCTTTAAGAACCTCTTCAACGGCCGGGTTGGAAATGGTTCTGAAGCAGATGCTACTGTATCGATTCATCTTTAGAAGCACAAGATTAGCAACAATACGCGCTAAAAGTTCCGGCATGTAGAACGATTCAAATCAGCGGTATTCTTACAGAATGCCATAAAAGATTTGGGCTCGTTGCAGGAGACAGGGACCACATGAGCAAAATAATACATCTTGACAGGAATTTCCAGGTCAAGATACCCACAGAAACCGACTGGAAGAAAAACGGAGCTACCGCCGATGGTGGCGTCTCGATTTACACGAACGGGCCATGCCATTTTCTACGGATTTAAATCTTTAGTGGTTCTCAATGAAAAGGCAAGGCATATTCCTTTCCGGATTGTGTAGGTGCCAGTTCATAGTGGGGTCATAGGCAACGAAAAATCCGATGAATTGGTGAGGAAAGGTTCAGAAGCTAGTAATAGCCCCTGCATCACTGTACCACGGTCAAATGCTGATACTACAAACAAACCATATGCTGCCATATGGGCCAAACTAAAGTCCGAATGGGAAAACTGATTTAAGCAAAAGCATAAAACTGCTCAAACTCAGCAGAAACTGCTTGAGATCGACGGTCGGCTTGCTCACAGGGTACTGTCTTACTGCACCTCTTGCGAAAAAAATGGGACTGACATCCAGCAATTCATGCAAGAGGTGCGAGATGGAAGAGGACACCAAAGAGCACATTCTCTCCGACTGTCTGGCCCTAAATAATAAACAGCTCAAGAATTTTGTTTCTTACCACTTTCAAGAGTTTGTAGAGGTGGCTTGTACCGTCACGTTAAGTCTCCTGATCCATTTTGGCGAAGCGGTTACTTGCTAGTTCTAACACGCCAGCGGATGGTGGCTAAACTGGCGGCCTAATGCTAACCGCGAAGCCGGCAACCATCTTTACAACCTAACCTAATCCATAATTTTATAGGATCAGTAGAATTTCCTACAAACACTTGCTCCTACTTGCTCGAACATCGTGATGTGTTAGTCTTTCCTTTTAAGTCTCGCGTGTCCAAAGTGGACTCACTATTACTTCTTCTCTAAGACAAAGCCTGCATTCGCATATTTTTCCAATAATATTACCCTTGCAGACATTCCGAGCTAAATTCTATACGCTAATAAGGGGCAGACTTATGGCAGCCAATCAGGTCGAATTTTGTCAATGGCCTTGCAGCTAACATATTTATAGTATATTTCGTTGTTGTATAGGCATGTCGCTGTTGATTTCTGAGGCCAAAAAAAAGATGGCTGAAATTTTTTTTTTAATTTTTCCTGAATTCATTTTCGTCGCAGGAGTCCTCGTCTCGAGCACGAATAAGAGCTCACAATTTATTTTTCAAAGGACCCAAGTTTCCGATGCACGCATGAGGGTTGGCAATACCATATAATTTGGTAGGAGCTTGAATTCCTTTGAGAGACTTAAGCTTTAAAAGATTGAAAAAGGTTTTGTCGGCTTCTATTAGTCGTGCGTGGATTTCTTCGCCGTAGTGTGTTCTCGCCTTTTCGACTCTAAATAGATGAATAGCTCAACTTCTTTGAAGCTGTATTCACCTGCCTTCTCAGTACGTGTGTTCTCCGGGGTCTTTTTTTTTTGTCGTGCGGTTGTTCACTGCTTTTGGACAGTTTTTGATACCAGCGCTGTCATGTACTTTATTTTTCTTTCATTTGTGTGTCACTCTATGTTTTTGGCCTACTGCTTGAATTTGGTAAATGATTCCCAGAATGGATTTTTTGTTACGGCACAATAGATAGTATCATACTTTCAACGATTTTTGAAGAAGGGATCAAACAACTCTCTATAACATATCACGTTAAGAAAAGTATCCTGGGAAAATAAATCAGTAACAAAAGGACTGCTCATTCGTTTACCTAAGCAAGGACTAAAAGCCTTTCAAATAAATAATTCAAAAAATCACTGTCATCTATCTCAATATATTTATAAATAGCTATGACTAAAGCAACGGAATCATAATAATACAGAAAACACAAGAATAATATCCACCGAGTGTCTGAGCTCTAACTTCTGCATCAAAATCAGAATAAAATAAAAAAGTGAGTCAGCTAAATCCGCGTTGATAGTTGATTCCGTCTTTGAAAATATGCCTACGCGTGATTCACCAATTCATTATTTCTTGAATTCATTAAAACAGCCCGTGCAAATCAACATAAATACCTTTGCCTCTTTAAGGAGTAAGTCAACTAACGATTTCAAGCATGAGACTAAAAAACTATCTAAATCTTATAAGATCGCACAGTTAAGCCTATTAGCAATCTAATGAACTAATCCTCTTTAAGTCTCACCAAACACGTTTTCCAAATAAATCTCCATCCAATAGTTATAAATTTTGTAATTATTTTATCATATTTCGATCAATTGATCTGTTCAAAAGCGAAAGTAAAGAAGCCATGTAATATTTAATTGAATATTTACATAAATTCTTCGCAAACATAGACGGTTCCGTTCGTCCCAACAAACTTTGAATGATTGCTTCACCAATCAGTCGAATGAAACATGATACGCACTCAGTTCTTTTGCAAAGACTTTGTATACATAGGAAAATGAAGGTATGTGCATACATTATGTATGTTGTACGTACACACGTTCCGTCACGCTTAGATATCACTTAAGCTTCGATTTTTTCTCTTGGCCGCCGACATAAAGAATAATTAATTACCAGATTTGATTAAGATAATGAAGCAGTTTCGTATTACGCGCTACGACACGATGTCAGGAATAGAAGAAAAGTTCTAAGTTTTGCGCGTATAGGTCTGCCTGTTGTTTGTGTGCTAGAAATTGCCTTCGCTTGGCCTGGCCTCCTTTCATTAAGTTCAAGCAAATGCAATGCCAGCGCTATTAATTATTCAACTGGAAGTTGCCGGCTGCCAGTTTGGCAGGCCTAGACTCGGCCGGAGTTTGATTAGAAACACAGATACATATTCTAATGACACAATGATTTCTTTTACAATTCCAGTATAGTATCTCGTGCTACTTGTGCAATACGATTGATTTATCTCAATTGGTTGGGCTGAGTGATGTGAGTGTGATTGAAATCAGTTAATGAAAAAGTGTGATATACATAGAAGTTCCGTTACATCAAGATCCGCAAGTGTTAGTCTCAAAAAAAATCGCCAAGGAAACGAGTAGTAGGGATTACAGGTGTTGCTTGATTCAGGTTTTGTAAAAAAAAATGTGGTCGCGGCCAAAATATCAATAATTGTCACACGAAATTAATAAGCAAGGCTCGTGCAATTATATTTAATACGAGTTTATACGATTTATATAAATACGTTTTTTGTTGCGTGTTTTGCAGATTTCAACTTAAATTCGAAATTAGTATAAAATTACATATGAAATTCAACCCGTAAACAGTAAATTTCGCTATAGATGCATAAGTTTTAATTCATTAAACATGATATCTCTATTGGAATTGTTTTTGCGGGATGATTAAAATTGAAAAATTGTTATTTATATTGAAAATTTTATTTGACAAAGTGGTTTCGAAAGCATGCACTAATTCTCATCAGACACCAGCACACAGTGCATACTTGACTGGTGTGACCACTTGCAGTTGGAAATCATTAATTTTTATTTACGCTGGTTGTGACTCCTTTGTTTTCATTCGCATAGCTTTGGCCATAGACAATCTGGTGTTGGTGAATTTTGTAGTCGTTTTTATTTAAGCTTTCAGTTTTTAGTTTTCTTTCTTTAGCTTTCAGTTTAGTTTTGATTTTTGCAAAACCCAAATACTTTTGAGAAATTGTTGCACTAATTTTACACAAAATTGTTGTTGTCCTTAGCCAGGTGGGCAAAAAATGATCGCATTGCTAGTTAGATATCAATTTGTAATAATTATCTTGTAGGATTAATTTTGATTAACCTCTACTTATAATAGCAATGAAACTCGCATATTTCTAACACAACATTTTTAACGTCCAAAAAAGTGTCAGCTGGGTCATCAGTGCTCTCATGAATTTAGTTTATAGCGTGAATTTTTTTCGCCCTGTAAATATTACACAATGTAACCCTGAGACAAGATCCCTGTGGAATTTCAGCTTGTATTGCTCGTAGAGTGGAGCTAGAATTGTTTCGTTTTACGGATAATACAGGATCAGTCAATCAGTTTCTTATTCTATATACGGACTGATGCATTTTGTAGATCAGTTCATCATACCAGAGGATAACCAAAGGTTTTTTCGATGCCCATTGTAGCAAGCCCCATAAATGATTTTCATAGGGTCTCCTGTGAGCTTTCTTGATCATCTTGCAATCTAAATGATTGGTGGTTTATGTTCAGGTCATTCTCTATGTCTATGTCTGAGAGTTTCTTTAGCCTACTGAATAGTGTCCCGTGGTATAGTTAGCTGAAGTGATTAAGAAGAATTGACGATATGTAACTGATTGGCGGCTTAAGATTAGCAAATAATACCACGACAATTCTTTCAATCTATCTCCGATTTTACTTTCTTAGATTGCTACTGAAACCTTGTGGGATTGTATTGAATATGATATACGAGGTCTGTTCAAAAAGTGTCGAACTTTTATTCATAAAATCAACCTTTATTGAGATATAATAGTTTAACACTAATCCCCTGCAAAGTAGTCCCTTTAAGGTGCCACACACTTCTCCCAACGCTTCTGCCACTGCTGGAAACATCGTTTGTATTCCACCTTAGGTATGGCGCGCAGTTGGTTCGTCGCATTCTCCATGATATCCTCTGGTCAGAAATCTGGTCCCTTTCAAAGACATTTTCAAGTTGGGGAAAAGCCGGAAGTCACAAGGAGCCATGTCAGGAAAGAATGGAGTTTAACGAACTAGCGATGTGTTGTGTTTTGCCAAGAAACTCTGAATCAAGTGTGAAGAATGGGCGGAAACGCTATCGTGATGGAGCTCCCCATTTCCCGCTGCCCACAGGTCCGTCTGTTTGCGTCACGAAGGTGGCGCAAAACCTCCTGGTAGTATTCCTTGATGATTGTAGTGCCATAGGGTGCATACGCGTGATGTACCACCCTAATAAAGTCAAAAAAGACGGTCAGCATGATCTTGATATTGCTGCGAACCTGTCTAGCCTTTTTGGGCCTCGGTGATGACGAATGCTTCCATTGTGTTAACTGGAACTTAGTTTCGGGATCATATCCATACATCCAGTACTCATCACCAGTAATTTCAGAGTTCAGAAAGTTTGGTTCATTGCTTACAGTCTCCAGCATGTCCTGTGCGATCTCAAGACGAAGTTGTTTTTGCTCAATTATTAGCAGTTTTGGTCCGAACTTTGCTGACACCGTTCTGAAAGCTAAATCGTCAGTCAAAATAGATTGAATGCATCCAATACTAATGCCCATTTCTTCTCCAAGCTCTCCGACTGTGATTCGACGGTTCTGCATCACCAGGGTCCTTATTTGATCGATGACAGCATCATTTCTGGATGTTGAAGGCCTCCCAGAACGTACTTCACTTTCCAATGAAGGCCGGCCATCTTTGAAACGGTTGTACCGCTCCTTTATTCGACTGTTGCTCATTGCTTGGTTTTTTTTTAACAAAATTTAATGCAGTAACGTCAAGGACAGGCTTGAGGTAGAGACCTACAAAAAAATTGAGCATGCGCACTAGATACGTGCTGGAGTGTGAACTTTTAGGTGCTTTATCATAATCATCCATAGAATAGAATGTGTCTGAATTTGTTTCTGTAAGTTTCTAAGTATTAGCTAAATTCGAAAATTTGAGTAAAAAGAAAGCTGATCTGAGAAAATAACAGGTTTTCTATCTCCATTAGGAACAAATTCACAACCTAAAATATCAGATGAATCGAAATAATGGTAAAAACACATGTAACCATCGTGCGAAACTCAAATCGATTTGACAAGAAAATGTATTAAAAACAATTGGAGGTTATTTCACTCTTACTAGAAAAAGAAAACTAAGCTCATAAAAATGTTTAAAATTATTTTTGGAATCTTAAGTAGCGCCAAAGAACATATGTAAAACAATATTTTCTTCCAATATGACGCAATCCTGGTGGGTAAATATATGTTGTTTTTTTGAACAAAAAACTAGAAAATGACACAACCTCATCAAATCCAAATACGAATTAGATACCTTTAAGCCTAGGATCAAGGCGAAAGGTCGGTTCTGGTGCTATCGTCTTTGAGACCATCGCAAACGACAGCTAGAGCTATACTCCTCAATTCGAAGAAAATGTGAGCAAATGCATCTCCTAGGTCCGGATCTTCCTTACGAGTCGTAATAAAAAGCACATCATCGACGGTGAAAAGATAGGCTGCTCATTGTTGCAAATATCGTCCGAGCAATCGGTAGAAGTTTGATTAGTGGAAAAATCTTGGATAGCAAGATAGACTGGCGTGTTTGCTTGCACAATTTTAAGCGAATGCCGATTATTCTTATAACAAACATAGCTAGTGAGTCTGTAATGAGCTGAAGAGTGAAGAATCATAATCAAAGAGGACTTCAGAACCAGTTTCCAATGTAGAAAACTAAACTTTCTTAGAATAAAATGCCTTCTAGAACGTTTACATCCAGGAGATGCGTTAAATATTAGGATACCAAGAACTCTATAGGATCTTCCTATTATAGAACTTGAAGTCTCTATTTTTTTATTTGTCAGAAATTCAAAGAGCTATGAAAAATATTTAAAAAAAACCGGTTGACAGTTATATGGAATTCAAATAATCATCCTTTATATCGCATGGGTTGGTTTATTAAATTCAAGTTAAAATAATTTCAATTTTCATATTAAACTATTTTTTGACGAATCAAGGATTGTTTTTCCATTTTTAGTATTAAACGTTGTATCCTTTTAAATGTGAGAGCCTAGGTGCTCGAAGAGGAGGCATGAAATATCCAAGAGCTTCTCGATCTCATCCCACTATCGTAGACATGAGCCCAGCCAATATTACCCATAACTTAGTGCAGTCATCCTCCCTAACGGAGGTGGCTAGGAGAACGACTTTTGACTGCGGGTCAGGATACTATGACGTATTTCGATTCGTTCATGGTGATTCTTCATTTCATTAGTCGTTCTAAATGTGGATGTACTAGATTCCAGGTATCATACATATTTAGATCTGAGCTAGGGCGTCGGATTATATGATGAAAGAGTTTCATGATAGCTTTTTGGAAGTATTCACTTGATTTTGCAGATCAACTCTTCTAAACTTTATCAAATGCCTGAATTACGAGGGTTGATCAATAAGTAATAATAATCGGTTATTTCCAGTTCGCATAAAATGCAAAAAAAAAAAATATTTACTACAACATATACTCAGTAAGTCAGCATAAAAAAAAACATATAAATAGGCCACGATTCCAGGGAGGTACATTCATTTGAATACGAACAGTCGAAGAGAGAACTTCAAAATGGAGAAAAACGAAATTAGAGCTGTCTTTAAGTACCTCTGTTTAAAAAAATTTTCTATGAAAGACATACACGGCGACATGGTGGAAACATAAAGGGACTCGCTCCTTCATATTCCACCGTTGCAAGCTGGGCCAAGGAGTTTAAGCTGGGAAGAACATCCACTGAAGATGAACACCGCGAAGGACGTTTATTCACATCCATCACTGAAGATAATGTAAAAAAAGTCGAAGATATTGTGTTGGCAGATCGAAGAGTGACCATCAGGCATGTAGCTGAGTTCACACGAATCTCATATGGTAGTCTTCGAAAAAATCTTTGCCAACAAATTACATATAAAGAAGCTATCTGCGCGTTGGGTACCGAGAATGTTAACGGACGAGCATAAGAAGAAGCGAGTCGACATTTCAAGGATGAATCTCGGAAAGTTCCAGGCAGATCAGGAGAGTTTTTTGTCAGGTTTTGTGACTATGGACAAGACGTGGATCCACCATTTTGATTCAGAAACCAAAATGCAGTCGATGACCTGGAAGCGACCCTCTTCATCGACGCGTAAGAAATTCAAAGTGACGAGTTATGCAGGAAAGTTTATGGCCTCCGTTTTTTGGGACGCTGAAGGAATTATTTTGGTGGAATATTTGGGAAAGAAGCCACTATATCAGGCTCTGCGAGAGGCAATGAAGGAAAAAAGGCGCGGCAAACTGCGAGCCGGAGTTCTGTTTTATCAAGATAACGCACCGGCTCACAAGGCTGAAGCTGCGATGGATGCAATTAAAGAAACAGGATTCGAACTGCTTGAACACCCACCCTATTTGCCAGATCTAGCTCCCAGTGACTTCTACCTCTTCCTTCGGCTCAAAAAACACCTTCGGGGTAAGAAATTTGAAGATGATAGCGAAGTGGTGGCCGTTGTTGAGGCATTTTGGGAGAGTCAAGATAAATAATTTTTTCTAAGGGTATCCTGGGTTTGGAAAAAAGATGGACTAAATGTGTTAACTTGTTAGGAGACTATGTTGAAAAATAATATGTTTGTTAAGTTTAATAACCTTGGTTTATATTCATTATCATTACTTATTGATCAACCCTCGTACTTCTAGAAAGAATGCGCTTATTTTCCTATCAGAATATGTTATCTTCGGAAATCAAATTGTTGTTTGGCACAGATTTTCAACTTTTACAGTTTTCCATGGCTCATGGAAATATTCGGTTCCGAAAATAATATTGAAGATGTACGCAAGCCAAAAGAACCTATTCAGTAACAACTGCTTGATCGTTTTGCGTCAATTTTGGCTTTGAGTTCATAGGCAGTTTTTCGTAAGGCTTTCCTGATAGTGAGGCTTTTAGCCTTTTTAATGCTTTTTATAATTAAGTCAGAGTTTGGTGACGATGAATGGGCGACATTTAACACATATCTGATTTTCACCGGTAATTGCAAAAATTATCGTGCAAATTTTTCAAAAATATGCAAATATATCTATCAATTTTCAAATAAAAAATCGAAATATTTTTTTTCTGTTCTTTCCGTTAGTAAAACTTAGGGTTTCTAAGTTGTGCGAAACTGCTCAATTTTAAATGGCCGAACTTCGCAAGACATGCGATTGAATTGAAGCTACAAATAAAGAAGTCTAATTCGAATCAAGTTCCAATACTTTAACTGCCCTCAGCGATAAGCACTTTTTGTAAAGTAAATTCCTTAACCGAGCCATTATCAGCTAGGTACGGTACTCGTTCCACTAGCTGATATCATTTCTGGTCCTATTCAATCCTCAATTAGAGATCTTAAAGTCTAACGTAAAGTGTAAAGTCAATTTTACCGATTCAACCACTGACTCTAATTGAACCCATAGACTCTTTCATTTCGAATCACTCTTAAATATCATGACTGTCATCTATGCCAAACAAAATAACCTTTACAATTTAAAGGTAGGTACTTTCGCAAATCTCTAATAAACTCAACTGATAATTTTTCTTCGTTAACTCGTCGCTACTTCGCTAAATTATCTGTGTTGTGTGAAAATCTTTAACCTTACCCTCGTTAGTGTTCGGTCTTAGTAACACTATATTCACCGCGGACGCTAAAATCGATCGTGGCCTCGACTTGTGCGCTCTGCTTGTCTGCCATGATTCTATAATAGAGTCATAAATAATGATGGCATTTGTAAAAATTTCACGAGACTGATAACATCGACAAAACGACTGACTGATAAGCTATCAAAGCCAGCAAACCATAGGTGCTACGAAGAAGAAGAAGGAGAAGTAAGCGCGACCACTATTTCTTATTTTCCAAAATCATTGTTGTTGTTCTAGGTCAATATCTTACCTGTTCGATTGACGACTTGGCAAGATCAATAGGCCGCCGCAATACGAACGGACCGGGGCTTATATAGCGCAGAGTTGGGAAATACTACACCTAGTGTTGTAAAATTCACAATAGAAGGCTTGTAAATATGCATGAAACGAAGCGCTCGGGGAGTTAAGTGAGAGGATCGACAGAAAATGATTAGAAAGTAATTGGGAGCAGTAGCTATAGGAGGCGGATCTGTATTGTTTGTAGCTATTAACTCTATTGGGATTTGATGATGCGAGAAAACCTTTGAATCTCCAAGATCTCGTCATCCTCTATCAAGCGCATCATCAGCCTGAATTCAATGGGAGAGTAATTTTTGCAAGCAGCAGAAATTTGTTTCAAGCTGTGAGAAAGTACACAACAAAAAACATGATTGTCCGAAACGGTGCAGTCAATGTCCAGTTTTATTTAACGTCTCGAAGACAAACATCGCTGAGCTGGTATCGTCTTGCTGCTGGCCGCTGAGCCTCACATGACGATGATGAAATTCCTCAGGACAAAGAACTGGTCTCTCTTGAGTCTTGAAGAATGCAAGCCAAACGCTGCCCGGATGGTCGAAGCTGACTAGCTGGCCGGTTCAAAGCGAATCTTGTCTCGAGGGTCGGTCAAGATCAAACGCGCAGGTATTTATTGATTTATGTTAAACCACCTACACATTAAAGAGCATCATCTTCTCGCTCAGAATTGAGGCTCTTGAGATCAGGACTTGTTTTTGTTGATTTTCAGCTTTTTGTTTCGTTTATCGTCTTACCGGACCGAGTCAACTGTCTTGGACTGTCCGTCCGTTGCTGGCCGTTGTGTTCTTGGTCTTGAACTTGGTCGTCGGTTGTCGTGGTCTCTTGAGTTTCTCATCCACAACACTTCATTTTGTGTCGATCCACTTTTACGGCCGATGGCGGTCTGGTTTTCGTTGTTGCTCCAAAGAAGTTTCGAGGTGTATGTTTGCGGTAAATGGGAATGATAATCTTGAGATTTTCAAGAACGCAGCCCCACGATCAGCGCCATGAAGTAGAGGGCCTGGGTCGGACGGAGCTGAAGAATTTCAGATCCGGCGAGTGAACTTGAAATATCTTGCAGTTCGTTCGAGCGCTGTTTATCGCTTAAGTCTCACAGCGATACAGATTCTTCCACTCAACAGCTCGACGAAAGACCACCTATGAAATTTTCACGAATATTATTTTTTCCCTCATTTTTGCAATGTTACCGTTCCACCGTTAGAAACTGATTTTTTCAGCGTTGCATAGGAAGTCTCTACTTGTCGAACATTTTCGGCTTTTCTGTTTCACGCGTACTGGTTTTTTTTTTGGCTTGTCTTGATTTTCTTTCGCCAGTCTGTGAATTGTTGTGAATGGGAACGAAGAATAGAAGTAATTTATCACCTTCAATTAGGCTTTATCTGGTTTTGTGTTTATTGAATTTTCTGGCGCCAGTGAAATAGTTAATAGACCTGGTCGGCTAATATTTTTCGACAAATATTTTATGTACATATGTACAAACGGTTCGTTGACTCGCCGCGAACCGATCTGTAGGATGATGAATGAGGCAAATTATGATACTGTCGCAAATATTTGCAAGCTTTTCAAATAGATTTTCGATGCATTGCGGCAATGTTTTACACTTAAGCAGTCGATGGCAATTGGATGAATGTGGGTAGAGAGTGGCGTCGAAGACCGCAAAAAGCAATGTTTCTTGGTAGATAAATATTAATATTGATGGTTGAATGTTTGAAGAATATGCCTATGATGACATATTTGCATTGAAGAATGGATGTTCTGAATGTGTGGTGGGAGATTGAAGGTGATAAAACTTCAACGAAAAACATCAATTTAGGTATCACGGTAGATCAGACGTGATGCTTTTCAAGCGGTTTTTCAAGGGCAGAATCACACAAGCGAGAACTTTTTAAAGCGTTCTGGATTAGTACCAGTAGTACAAAATTTCGTTACTTTTTTTTTTTGATTTCACGAAGCTAAAAGGATAGTTCGCTCAACCGTGTCTATCATATATCACGTGATGGAATTCTATCAAATAGTTTTTCCGGCTCTTAATTTTGTTCTACTATTCTTTCCGCTCTTTTACGTGTTGTTTTTCATTTTTTGATTGTATTAGCTATAGTTAAGTCCTTGCTCATTATTTCGATTAAACGGTCATCTGTTTCTTTTCAGGAAGTTTCCCTCGTTTTTATTAAAATTTATCTATTTGCTGCTTTAGAACTTGGTTCGTGATTTTTATTGCGATTTTCCTTTTTCTCAATTTATTCTTAAAAAAAAGCACGATGAGGCACAACGAAAAGAAAATGTGTTAGCAGCAAACAGACTCAGGGTTCCAAATTTTCACTTAGCGTGTATAAACTCTTTGGTGTATTCCAGTGGCGAAGCGTCCATACAACCCGATTCCTTCCGGCTACCCTTTCGAAAATATCGACCTATTTGGGATTTTTCAAAGCGTGTATGCATCTTAACATGTGCATAAAATTTCAATTTACTAACAACCGTACCATCTTCTGCGTGATACGATAGCGTCAAAATTCCCATTCCTAAGCCGAAATTTGCCGGCTTGCAAATTCTTCTTCGCGAGCCACTAAGTGGCTTTGATCAAATGTGTATTGTCTTGTGTCTATCTCTTTTCGTTCCTTGCTGAAACTAGCATCGTCTCGCTTTAAAAAGGGGCAAATAAGCCGTGGTGGATCGGCTTGCAAATGGCTCGAGAATGGAAGAAAATATCAATCGGTTCCGGTTGACTCAATATTGCCGTTGTACAATTTTCATGTGAACGTCACTTTCGATAGCTTTATTGCTCACATAAAAATCAGCACGTGAAGATTATATATTTTATATACATATGAGTATGAAGATACCATATTAATGGGCATCTAAAAACTAAAATTTGTCTTATATTAGTTTTTAGAAACGAATTCCTATCTTGCGTGAAACTCTTTAATGGTACCTGTTCTGCCTAAAATATTTTTTTATCTCCCTAATTAGATAATATTTCATAATAAGCAAGAAACAGTAAATAAAAAAGTACATAAAACTATTTGTCGTGGGAAATTTGAAAATTGAAACTTAAAAATATTATAATTGCAAATTGTAAATATCGCGAAACAGTTTAAAAGTATAGTAAATGAAGAATTGTCGATAAACCCTTATGTTAAGGGTTGGCATTTTTCGGGAATTTTCACATTTCTATCGCTTTATTGCCAAGATATTTTTAAATTTAATAGATGAAAAATAACTAGTATCAATTTTTCCCATGTAGCGTTCTGCAGGCTCAAAACGAGGTTTTTTTAATGCTTCTTTTTTAGAAACATAATTTACATTAAAGCAAATGGTGTCATGTATATTGAAGGAGGAAAAAACATCTCTCTTATTTGTTGATATATGTACATCATACATGTGCTTATCATTTTTTGAATGACGATTTTTTACGACGACAATCAAATAGAAATTAGTAAGTATGACTAGCATCAGCATGCAAAACAGCATTATCATACATATATAAAATGATGGATAATTATTCGGCCTCACTCCATCGATTTTTCACCCCTCGCCACTGGTGTATTCAGCATTGTACATTGTTCTGGAAAATGATCTGGTATCATGCTGTAGAGCTAAGTAACTACAAGAGACTTAAAAAGTTGCTTAAAAAATCCCGCGACAAGAGTCTCAGGACCTGGGGATCTCTACCAGACTTCACTCACAATCAATGCATACGAGCATACATAGACCCTAAATCAGGTCGCCTACTAAAGTAACTGATGTGGAAAATGGCAGATTTAAGAAATAATCGTTAAGCAGTCCACATAATCTCTTTTTTCTACAGCTGATAGACTATCTGGCACTGAGAACCGTCAAACAAATCGGGAATACTTTGTTACCAGTGAATCTGAAAGTCAAAAGACTTTTCCCTAAGATCAGCTGTTTACCATGACGTATCCGGCCTGCCGAGCTCCATGATTTACTTTCCCCTTATTTAGCTCAGGTACCTAATTCTTAGTGAGTAGCTTGTGGAAAGCAGACGTCGGTAAATTGAATTATTTTTAAAATTTCTTTAGAAAGAGAACTAAGTGAGTGTGTGCGTGAGGTAGGGAACAGTAGAAGAGAAAAATTAGATGACTAAAGTTAATCCGAGTCATATAGAAACTAGCACTACCGTTGTGAAGGAGACAGAAAAAACAGTGTGAACTTGAATACCGAAAATCGAGCCAGAACTTTAAAAGGAGAAAAAAATCTGAAAATTTAATGCACAAAATTCGTTTGATTTTTTAGTTTTTCAAAATCCTTAAACCTGAAGTAGATACTGTTCAAAAAGCAGAGCTTTCGTGATTCGTGGATTCTTTAAAATTTTGGATTAACAGTAAGTTTTGAATTTCTGGTAAGAAAAGAGCAAGGTTTTGTTTGAAAATGATAGATGACGAAACTACACCAGAAGTAGGCTCTATGGAAGTTTTCGCAGAAACTGACGAAAAAGAAAGAAAGAGAAGAAAAGGACATGTGTTCTCGAAAAAACGGGCTGATTTCTGAGCCAATAAGACAAATAAAATATTTCAATAATTGGCGAACACCTAGATAGAACGAAAGCAGAATGAGTAACTAATTATGCAAAACAGAGAGTTTACAGGCTTCAACATAATACAAAACAAAAACATGGAAAATAGTGCTCTTAAACAGAAACTGACGATATCGGCAGCGCTATCGACGAAAACTGGCAAAAAATAAAGGCCTAAAATGTAATCCAATCTTCAGTGTCGTTAGCGGCTGAGGACAAAGAAACCGAATCAGAAACATAATTTAATTACTCCGATGTAATAAAGGTTCAATTCGCTCTTCCATCAGGCTGACAATGAGTATCCTGCGCTTCGAACACCAAAACCAGTTAAGGTAATAATGAAAAAAAGGTCATCTACGTGCCCACAGAAAACATCAAAACCAGAAAAACAGATAAGGCATAACAAAATAATGCAGAACGAATAAAAACAACAATATCAGTCATCTTACGTGTGCCACAAAAATCCATACAAATAGCTAGATCCCTTAAGAGGGTCAGTTACCAAAATACCGTAGAGTTAAGCTTAATTCACATATTCTTTGATTGTAAGTAGGTCTCCTTGGAACTAATCTATGCTTTTGTCCCTTATTTTCCAACCTTGAGGTGTCAATTTAACCTATACACGTTTATCATAGTGCCTTAGGACTCTCTGAACAAGGGATATTCATGGGAAGGGAAAATAGACGGTCAGATTTGGCGCGCAGGGTTCATGAGAGCGGGTACAGGTAAAAAAATGAATTTTTCTGGGACATTAGTGCTTTCTGGGACATTAGTGCCATTGATATGCAAAAATTGTCATAGGGGCTTTATTAAATTCCTCTCCCAACTTGAAGCACATCAACATTTCACTGGACAAAAATTAAAATTATTCAATGTAAAAGGTATTTGAAGGTAACTAGAAGGTAAGCTCTAAAAAAAAGCATCTAGCTCTGAAAGTTTTGGAGAACCCTGCGCGCCATCTGTGAAAAAAAAGCTTTGAGAAAAACGTGTTTGAAGTTTTACAAAAGTTCACTTAAAAGATATTTTTTTTTGAGGCACTTACAATTCTTTGCGGGACAAAAGCGTTTCGTTTCTATGCATATGAGGAATATGGGATACAAAAAAAAAACCAAAACCAAAATCGGTTTTTTGAGATATCCGACCCCCTTAAGGAACTGAGAATAATCCATGGGCCCGCCAAAAGTGCTAATCCGTTAGACTACAGAAAATCAACGCAATATTCTCACAACAGAGAAGTTACAGTATTCTACGTACTTTTTCCTGGAGAAAAAGAACTGAATCGTTGTGATTTGAGCAATCGGTCGTGAGGAGGGCAATCGCAGTGCCATAACTGCTGTCAGTTTGCCATTCGGGGTTGACATGCGTTATGTACAAAGAAGAGCACCTTATGTCCAAATGCACGAAGTAGGGCAAAGAGTCTGTGAAATGGGTAAATTGTGGCGGTAACCATTTGATCAGCTATGGCAAATGACAAACACGGCGGCTCCAGCGAGGCGTTTCCCGAGAGGAAAACCGAGTCGCTATAGTCGTGCATTACTTTAGCATTGTGATGACACACACCGCGGTGCGGACCGACTCTCGGTTTCGGAACCGAGTCGGTAGACGAGAGAAATGACCTACCGACTCGGTTCTTCGAGCGTTTTTCGATTTGTTCATTGCTGCGTAGTCCGATCGAGCTGAAATTTTCTGAATTGATGAATGCATGGAATATGGGAATGAAAATCTGATAAAAAAATTGATTTTTGAAGAATAGTTAAGATACAGTATTGGAAAATGAAACATTTGTAGGCAATCAGAAGCACTTTGCCCAAAATTCATATGCATATATATATATATATATATATATATATATATATATATATATATATATATATATATATATATATATATATATATATATATATATATATATATATATATATATATATATATATATATATATATATATATATATATATACATAGATATGTATATACATCTATATACATATGTTGTATACACGACTACTTTTTTCATACGCATCTATATGATACTCCGACGTAATTTGTATCTGAACCGACTCGATAAACGCTTCTGAAAACCGCTGTGTGTGTCAACCGACGCGCCAAACCGAAGCGTTAAACCCTTCGGTGGAACCGCCAAGTGTGTCATTGGCCTATGGGGGAGGGAAAAATAACTCCAACTGCTTGAAAAAGACGTTCGCACAGGTGACTAAAGCGAGCATTCCAGTTGCAACTCCAGCGCCCAACCCACAACCCAGTCCTTGAACCCCGAAATTATCAAACTGCAAATAAGGCCCAATGTTGCACTGTACTGCAACGTAAGAGAATAGTTTCAGACCATGATGAAAAACATTATGATGAAAATGGAAATTCCCAGCTCCAAAAGCTAGCAAAAACATTAATGTCCGTTCCCAACCATCGTACGCTTTTTAACTTTGAATGACAGCAGAGATGATGCAAGTCTATATACATCCAAAACACATTTCTTAAACCAGCTGATCTCCACCTGACAATCGCTAACTCAAATCGATAACGTAATGATCGATTGACAGTCAGAGGTGTCTTCTGATACGGCCAGGTCTTCCTTACACAGTCCAATCATCCAACCGCGGAATTCCTACTCAACAAAAGCAGTAAAAGCAATAACATGAAGTTTCATCAAAGATATGGTCGTACTTTGGTTTTGAAATTATTTCATTTAAGGGCTCCCATGCACTATATCATTTATTGTATTAGAACATAAAAAAATTCCAACTTAACTTCCAACTCAAGCAAAAAATCCCAAAGTTAAAAAAATCTAAAAGGTTCTCACGATATGACATCAAACTGTACAAATGGTGACCTTAATTTGATTCTTCAGGCAATTAAGATTAACCTCTTTTGCGCCAACGAATCTTATCAATCGTTCGTATCTCCGAATCCCTACAATAATTTTAATTGCTGAAAATCTACAAAACTAATTAGATCATACTTAGCAACGCCATAAAACCAAATCTTCGCTACAGTGAGATTATCATGTCTCGCCTCATTTTCTCCACACACTCATGTTATGTGTACATTGAGCAACATCCGCTGGACCGTTTCATCTAACACTTTTTAGCACATTCCGCCGCCGAAAAGATATCGAAAATCGAGCAAAATAAGATACACATATTCGACTAAAGTCTGGCAAACGATGACTGCGATGAGAATTAAATGATGATAGTAATGTATGGTCGACGTAGCAGCAAGAAAATCCAAGATTCTATCGTACCGTCAGATCCTAGCCGTCTTGTCGGATTCGTGGGCATGAAGTTCTTTCGCTTCCATTTCGTCTCAACAGCGGCAAGAATAAATTGTTGTATGTAGAGACGTTGTTTGGGATTGAGTGGAGTGGATGGTGAAAAGGCAAACGCTCGGTATCTCCCCGGTGACCGAGGGAATAGATGTATCCAGAGGACAAATATGTATTTGGACTCGCGGGGATAAAGGATGTGTATTCTCGGGGACAAAGCAGCACGGGGCGTTAAACTTCCGATGATAGGATGTGTAAGTTGGAGACGGGTTTGGGTTACTGTGGGAGCGGAAGCAAATGCCGCGAAACGAATACTCTGGATTTTATGACTGAAGGGCTGTAAAACAAGGTAGTCCCGTGAAGCATAATAAAATTTTGTAAAATATGATTGGTTCGATAATTTGCAACCGTAAAAAACCATACCTTTTTGATTTTTATTTGATTGAGTGAGGTGAGGAGATGTTGTTTGAAGACATTCATGGATAAAATGAAGTGCTGACGCATAAAGGCATTTTTGAATTACGATTTCGGGGTGCATTTTATATCGTTGTAGAAGATCATAAAGATCGAAGAATAATCAAACAGAAAATTTATATTCATGTTCGATTCAGTGTATTGACTGTTTCATGTTCAAAAGAAAATACAAACTGGCAGCACTGATTGTGCATTCCCATCCTATTCTCAACGGTCCAATAATCCTATCGTGATCCGACATGTATGTAGAAAGCTGGATAATTACAAGAAATGCTGCCCAATCTCAAATAGTTTGGCAAACGTTTTTGTTGTATGTTGGAATGTAATTTGATTCGCCATGATTGTGTTCCGTTCCCCGGCCATCCTTTATCGCACATCTAGTCACTTTGCCAAAGTCAACGATCTGCCAAGCATCCGAAGCGCCCAAATAAATTTCAGCGTCTTGTTATTCTTCAGTCTTTCGCGAGGATATCTTCTAAATTTGCTACATCCATCGGACCAAGCTCATTCGATTGTGATATGGCGGTGCACTCGACAGCGAACTGAACAACTGAATACTGATACCACCAGCCAGACGACAATGCACACTTCACGCTTGTTGCAGTAAAAGTGAAATCCGTCCTCGTCCAAGTCCATGATCCCCGGCGACGACAGTGGCTGCTGCTGTTGCAGCCAACAAGACAGAATAGCTCAATTACTTGCACAAACATCAGACAGGAGTCAGCCAAGCAGCCAAAGTCAGGACAGCGAAATCAACCAGCAGCCTCGTCAAAAGCTATAAGGCCGATTCTGAAACAGACACTTTGGCATTTTGATATTTCGGGAGGGAGAAAAAAAAAGCACAAACGAACAGCCGCTTTGGGCGCGAGGGCAATGGCATCGCTATTTTCAATGTAAGGCGAAGCATGCAATTATTTTGGGCATGCATCGGTTAGTGGCATTAGTAGTACTTGCTATGGACGTCTTAAAGGGAAGACGTGGCTGGGTTGACTGGTAAGCTCTCATAATGACTAGACGATGCAATCTGATGCCTAAGAATTTTGGATCATTTTCGACATTGTCGCTTAATGTAGACATTTACATAAACGTTGACAAGCTAGCAGGCAGTCAGGCGGGCAATGCAACTGTGGATGTCATAATGTTGAAGCTATGAAAGATGTCAACAGCTTTGTGATTAAGGAGCACTGCAATGCATCCGTATTGAAAGATGAGTTCATTTGTATACTACACCTGACAATTTATTGTCGATAGGAAAATAAGTTAAACTGAGAAGATAGTTTAGTTTCGTTTGGTTTTGGCATGTACGAGTGTGGAAAAAAAAAACAAACTAATCAATCAAAAACACCTTTTGAAAATTTCAAGAGGACCCAAAATGTGTCATGGTAAATTTTTTTTGTTGAGCTTCCGCTAAGCAAACACTTCGAAACTATCTCATTCTTGGATTAGAAATAAAAATCCGCAAATGAGGCAGTTTTTGAAGTTTTTGCTTAGCACAGATTGCCTGACATTTCCAACTATAAAATCAAAGCTAACTTGTAAATAAAGTTTTCATTGGTTGAAAACTTTAACCACAAATTATTTATTTATTTGTTCATTTATTTCAATATTCATCACAACAGAATACAAATTCCAATTATGGCAATAAAATAAAAAAAGATTTAAAAAATAAATATAAATATTTACAAAAAGAAAAATATAATTCAATAATCTAATGACCCAACGCTCAGGTCTAGAACAAATGTTTTTAAATATCTTTTAAAGGTATAGAACGATTGTGGCAGAGTTCCAAGCCCCAATTCATTATGACGTCTAAGGATTCTGACGAAAGGAGAAGAGAAGTACACATTTGTACGCGAGAACGGAACAGTGAAGACTTCTTGAGACCTGTTGCCCCGTAACGAGCTGCGAGGTCGGAATGAATCGGTGAAGCTAGATATAATATCTCGCTGCGATTTGAACAGCAAGCACTCGTCAAGCAACAGCCGGCGTGACTCCAAGGAAGGAATTTGAAGAAAGGACAAACAGGAAACATATGAGGAGTAAGGGATATTATATTTAAAAAATAAAGAGCATATGAACCTACGCTGCACACACTCGATGGCCTCAGAAAGGTATAGGAAACGTGGAGACCACACTTGACAAGCATATTCGAGGACACAACGAACTAACATTAAAAAAAGACGAACACATGTACGTATGTCAACGAATTTAGAGGCAGAGCGAAGTACCAATCCAGAGACTCGGGAGGCTTTAGCGATGACTTCAGCAACATGGGAATTAAATTTTAATATATTGTCAAAAGTCACACCCAATTCTCTAAATTGATTAACGGACGACAGATAGTTAGCGGAAACTTTATAAGAAAAAAAAATAGGAGATGATTTGTGGGAAAAGGTCATATGTTTACATTTGCTAACATTTAAAGACAAGGAATTGCGGTTTCACCAATTAAGAAGAGCACACATATCATTCTGGAGAAAAATACAGTCATTAGCTGACCTGATGACTCGGAACAATTTAAGATCGTCAGCACACAGTAGACAAGGGGAATCAATAATGGAAGGAAGGTCTTAATAAAAATTAAGAAAAGTAAAGGACCAAGAATAGACCCTCGTGGAACACTAGAAAAGGGATGAAAGGGAGAAGAGGAGAGGTTATTAATAGTAACTTTGCACTCGCGGTTACTGGGGTAGGACGAAACTAAGAAAGGATTGGCCCGAAACAACCAAACTGTGAAACTTTAATGAGTAATATTCTATGGTCGACAGTATCAAAGGCTTTAGAAAAGTCTGTGTACACTACGTCCACTTTCCTGACTATCTAAGGCAAGGGCAACTGTGTTTGATAAGGTTAGTCAAAGTAGACTGTTCATGGCCTTCGTAGACTTCTGTGTACATTTTTCTATTTGACTCTTCATTCATATTTCTTCCCAACACAGCTTATTGCTAGAATATTAGATTAATTTACCCTATTGTCATCATATCATATTGTCATTACGTTAAAAATGGTATTAAAACAACTACAATAAATACAATAAATAAATGAAATCCTTTAAAACAAAGGTAGCTTCAGTGCCAAATCCTGGGTCCAACTACTATATTAGATTCAATAAAGCTCGTCTTTTATATGCAATTTACTTTATCTTTCTTTGAATTTTATACTATGTGTACTTCAACTATGAGTACTAAAACATGCGTGGTCTCGAAAAAGAGAAAATATATGGATATATTAGCTGTCTTTAATGAGCTGCTCTAAATTGAGTCATCTTATTAAAATGTATTTCATGAGCAATTCGGCTGCTCTTACTACGGTTGCCATCTTACTTGATGTGTCTGTTCTAAGTTGAACTAGAGCAATTTAACGCACGACTTTCTGCTCTACCTTTTTTAGTAGAGTTACTTCGGAAAAGTAACTGATTCACAGAACCGACTGTCAACAATTTTTTTTTACTGAAATGGCATTTAATAGTTAACTGACAGGTTGAACGTCTGACATGCAATCAATGTTCAGAGTTATTGCCTGAGAGGAGTGTTTCATTAGCTGTCGTGCTCTCGATTGCCTCAATTCGCTCTGCTTTTTTTGACAGCTGCTCTGCTCTAACTTGTCTTGATATGTTCTGCCCTGATTTGCTTTTGTGATCATTAAATTCTATATCTATCTATAAGTCTATAAGGTTTGTTCCTTTGCTTCTCGGGTAAAAACTTTTTGAATAAAAACTTACTTCTGTAGTAAGAGGAAATTGGCCGAAATTTGACGTCTCTTTTCATATCTCTGTTGAGAGAATACTTGGCAGCCTGGATCACAATTCGAAAAATCGCCAGCAGAAAAAGTTCGTGTTAATTCTTCTTTTTTTCATTTAAATTTCCTCTTGCCAAAAAATAACGTTATTTGTCGGTTAGGAGAAAGTTAGGAATACATTTTGAGTACAATTTTGCCCAAAACTGAGCTTTTAAGATCCTACCTGCACAAGTTAACGGTCCCATAGGCAGGACAGTGGCATATGATTACGAGGGGAAATAAAACCGTGTCAGGCGGACGGAACAGATGTTAAACCCCGACCGCAAACAACGAGGTTTCCTTGAAATATAAGCGGTGGAAATATACACTAATAGTTCCAGACTTTTCTATATTTTGCACTGATCTAAATTTGAAGCTTCCTATCCGCTTACTGGAAGACTGGTGTGTTTTTCAAGCTGAAGTTGTTGCGGCTCTTGTTGGCTATAGGATTTGGACAGCCACAAGCTATGGGTTTTCCGAATCATTCTAGTTTCCAACTTTTCGATTGATACATTCGCTTGTTTGGTAAGCCACATAACAGTGAAAGAAAACATTTTGCCGGAGAGGGAAAATACTGGAATATGTATTGATTGTGAAAAATTGAGCTGAACAAAGTGGAAAAAGAATATTAGGTATTTGATTGAAAAAAATATACCTTTCGACGACGAATTATATTTAAAATATACATGAAAGTAAGGTGAATTGTTTAAAAAGAGAATTAAGTTACAAATAATTGCTAGGCATTCTAATGGTGGGTTGGCTGATTTGAGATATACTAGGATGAAATTCGCCAGTGCGGATTCGAATTTAACATTTTAAAACAAATGGGAAAAATTAGAGGCAATGTATGAGAAGAATGGCATAAGCAAACATTAAAGGAAAAACACAGATAAAACTGAGTGTTTATATGGGAAAATGCGTACTCAGACTTCTTTATTGAGTATACAATTAATAGTCTTTTGTTCAGTAATCATTACAACATTTTTTTAATCAAAACAAAATAATTTTTTTATTCATTTCCAAGCAACAAATTTTAACATATCGAAGATAAAATTTAGATACACGAACAATGGCTTATTACACTTGTTTAAATTGAAAATTTAGGGCACAAATTATTTACAGATTATTCAAATTATATTCAGATGCATTTGGTATATATACGAAGGTTCGTGTTTATTTTTAGATATTTATTCTATTACATTCCTTATTTATTATCCATGTTGTATATTATATAATCGTTGTAAACACACCCCGACCGGGTGTGAGATATGAAAATACTCACACCCTTTCGCTAGTTTGGGAACGATTTGTTTTCATATTGAGAAACTGCTATATTATCGGAATATTTGGGTAACTAATCTTCGTTTCGTTCCGTTGCATTGCTTTTCATTTAGTGGAATTGATTAATGTTTAGATAATAGCTTTAAAATAAACATGGACATGTTCTATTCTAAGTAAACACTGATAATTTAAAATAATGATTCCTCCACGAAATCTTTCCTCGTTTAAGTATTGTCTGTGTGTGCGTTCCGCAGCACGGAGATTCGGTTCGTTCCAAAAAGGCTGAGCTAGTTTTCGGATTTGGCACGCGGGACGCATGAAAACTGAAATGTTCCATTGACGGCTATTCGCCCGAATCAGGTTTCGCCAATTGTTTCAATGAAGTAAGCGATTGGCTCTTATGGTATGTAATCAGATATTTAGAGTGAATATTTGTATTGAGTTGAGGAATAAATTCGTAGCGTTTTATGTTTTCTTTTATCCTACTACGATTTGTTTGCTGTTTGACAAAGTGGTTATACATATTTATTCGAAGGAGTTCTTTCTGCAGTACAAACCCATGCTAATCATTGTTTTGAATAGTTTTATTATTTTTTAGGCTTAGGAATGGAGTATACAGGAGGTAAACATCAGCATTTTCGAAACCTGCCTTTGTTCGTTTTCATCGAAGTCAAAAAGCTGCCGTATTAGCCCTGGACGTTTGCAACGTGTAGGGAAACGGTTTCATAGGCGAGTCTGCAGCATGGGACTGGTTCGCGAACTTAAAAAGGGTAGCTTTGACCTCAATGATTCTCCTCGCAGCGGAAGACCTTTGAAATTCAACGAGGAGTGTCTCAAAGCGATTTTGAAGAAGGATGTTCGCCAAACTAATCGTGCATTGGCCACACCAATAAACTGCGACCAGAAGAACATTTTCAATTAATTTTTTTCACTAGGATTTTTCCAAAAAAAAAAAAAAAAAAAAAAGAAAATCGCCTTCGAATCGCTTCTCAACATCTTGTCCGCCACCGAGCAACACGTGGACACAAGCAACGTTTTTTATACTGGATCGACACAGAAGATGAAAAGTAGTTCCTATACGTCAACATGAAACAAAGAAAAGAGTGGGTGGTTCCAGGAGATACGCCGAAGCCGAGAGTCAAACAAGACCGCCTCCCAAATAAGACCATGATCTGCGTTTTGTAGGACTGGAACGGTGTGTTGCACTGGGAGATGATCAAAAGGAACAGTACGGCAACAAGAAACATTATGTTACCCAATAGCGTCGCATGAATGAGGCAAATCAGCTGAAGAGACCCGATCGGCAAGTCCAAGCGATTTTCCTTTATGACTACACCATGGACTATGTCGCGCAAGTTGTCAAAGCCTCACTCCAAGAGCTCGATTGGGAGGCTGTTCGGCATCCACCATAATCTCTAGATCTGGGGTCAACGGATTACCAGCTGTTCCGGTCAATGTTGAACCAAATGAAAGGCGTTGCATTCAACGACGAAGAGGATCTCAAAAGCTGGCTCAATAACTTTTTCGATACCAGGCCGCTATTTATAGCTTTCCTATTACAGTTATTGAACGCTAACTTTTTGATCCACCCTCGTATACTCCTATAGTTACATGTTAATAAAGCTACTTCAGTTGTGTCTACAAAACGAAGCATAAAATGTTACCGATTGAGAAAATCCAACTGAGATTTCGATCTAAGAAAGAAGATTTCAAAAATATCAATCATATCGAAGCATTTAATGGCACAGTATAACATATGATTGTCAAATGATGAGGCTGAGGTTTGGAGAAAAAATTATATGAAACCTTTTAACAGTTTCAATGCAAAATACAATCCTTTCCTGTCGAAAACCTCTTATTACAGAGCTCAATCTTTGTATATACTTATGTGAACATTATAAAGACTATTAGTATTTTTTAACAGTCTCATAAAATTTCGCATTTCATTGTAATCGTTTCCTGACAATCATGTTTCACAAATCTCGTCTACGAACTTCACAAAAACGTTGAAATCACAAAAGTTCGTCTAGTCGACTTATGGCGAAAATTCAAGAACTCAAAATCCAAAATTTCCTTCAGGGCTAAAGTAAAGTTACTTTTCTCTGCCCACTCTATCTCTTCTTCTCGTCTTACATAAAGCAAATGACAAAATATGCTCCTGCAATGAAGGGTCATTAAACACAAAACATGAAAAACGAGAGCGAAAAAGCAACCTGAAAACATGCTCATGCGAAACAGTGAAAACTTTCAAGTGTTTTAACTTTTCTAATTTTACATTCAGAAAATCTTCTGCTGTTTTCCTACCAAACATACTCCCCGATATACGCTCGTTCGCCATCCTCATCATTGTTGTGATCTTCAAAAAATGCGACGTGTAGTCTCAGATGCATGTAAGTCAGACAACCTAATCCGTCTCATTCCCGTGGATTTTCATAAATGTTGCGATATTTCATCCGAAGCTTCGCAGGATGGAGGAACGGCGACGTGCAAGGCAACAAAAAAAAAAACAGGCATAAGTTTGGATTTCGTGAAAACTTTAAGTGCCCGATGTATTGTAGCTGGATACAAGAACTGGCAAACGTTATTTGAATTATCCCCTTTAATCCTGTTGTAGTGCCTGAGCTTGGGCTCGATGGTCCCCAGCAATGTTATGTCGCGCTGATTCATTGCTATCCGTTCAGTTTTCAGTTCAAGAAATATCCCTGTTTTCCCTCTGTGCTATGCTTGAAAGAAGCCGTCAGGTTCGTACTTCCAGCTTGACTGTCCTCGGATAGTAGGGATCACGATGTTTGTTTTTCGGGAAAATACTTTTCGAGCACCTCAGAAAATGCATTAGCGACCAAAAGGATTTTCGGAGACGAGCAGGAGACAGTATGGAGTACGTATGAAAAAAGATTCCTTCAATGGTAATGTTCATATATTCATCGGTGGTAACCGTAAAGTTCGAGGTCGAAAAAAAATCTCGAAAAAGGATATTCTGATGTACTATCTGTGCACGTGTGTCTTTTTTTTTGTTGCCGTAGAAGCTGAGCAAAAAATACACCCTGAAAATATTAGCATACGTTCTCGTTTTGGTTCGTCAGTAAAAGTGTTTTCCGCGAGCACTTTTAGTTTGAATTGTTATCGGTGCTTGGATGGAACAAGGGCGTTTTTCTTTTATTCGACCGAAAAGCATCGTTTGTTTTGTTTTCATTTAATTCTGAAGAAGAAACTGATGCATGCCATAAAAAAATCGAGTGGGGGAAACTGATGTATGTAAGTTTAGTGAATTGTTGGTGGTTAGGGTGGAGCAAACTTGAATGGATAACAGGAGTTTCGAAGTGGCACCATATGAAATTTATGGTTATCTCAAGTATTATGAATGTGGGACAGGGTAAATGAAAAAAAACAATAAAGGCTGATTAATTTTCTTGGAAAATAGCTTGCAGAAAACGAATGAATTAAGGTAAAACACCATAATTTCGTCACATTTTACATTTTCAAATAAAATAAGAAAATTCGAAGGCTCATGCAAATTTTTTATCATTTGACATAAAGAGGTTCACTATTTAATTGCATTAAATTAATATGAATGTCGTATTGGCTCCAAATTATGTAAAAGTTCGCTTAGAAGCATGCGTGAGTGCTGCGTCTCGTAGTTAGCTCATTGCGTGTTAGTGTTTTGTGTAGTGCGTGCGTGAACACTGTTAAGGGCACCAGAAACAAGGTTGGTAAGCTATAGGTTTTTTTTCATACAAGGGTAAAAGTTGGCGCATCGTTAGTCACGAAATCAATAAAAAAATTTATAATTCACCATTAAATTACTAAGAAAAAGGCATGACGAATTTACCAATGGCCCGTTAACAGGAATATAGGTAATTTCGTCATAGTGACGAAATTTAGTTCTTAGAACGTTGTTTTGTCAGCAGAATTTAGCTAAATTTATCAACAATTTTTGCTAAATTAAAATGGATAATCAATGTCAATAGAGTATTTAAACCTATGACATAATTTCGTCCTGTCAATTATTATTATATATTAGTTAAATTTGCATAATATTTTTACCCATTTCGGGAAGAGGTAAGGATGAAGAATGTCGCGATTTAAGATAATAAATCTACTTTAAATCGTGTGTTTTCTGGCGCAACAAAGTATTATTACCATTAACATTTAGTTTGATACTATGCCAAAAAAAATATGTTAAGAAAAATTTCGTAGTCCTGCATGACGATTTTCAGTTCTCTCAAATGCATTTTTTTTTAATTTCGTCACTTAATCGACGTGCAAAGTTAAAGGAACTTAAATTACTTGAGATCAAAAATTAGCCTTATTCTAAGTGCATCAGATTCATCGAGCATTTGCCAATTAAGAAGAGCATTATATTTCTGTTAGATATATAGATATGACTTCTAAGAACACACAAGAGCAACTTTCAATGGCGCTAAAGGCAATTGAAGATGGGCAGTCTACCAGAGACGTTGCCAAAAGATTTGGTATTCCGAGAACGACGCTTCAAGACAAGAAATTAAAAAAAAACATTCAAAATATGTTAGAGAGTTTACAACTCTTACCTAAGCAGAAGAGCAGACTCTTGTCAAATAGATTCTTGAAGTCGCGAATCTAGATTTTCCTAAAACAAAAACGCAATTAATTCATAGTGTGTCAAAATTGGCGAAAGAAGTAAATAGAGAACAAATTCAAAAACGATATCCTCGGTATAAATCGGTACAAAAGATTTTTAAAACGAAATCTTGAGATTTCCTTGAGAATGTCTTAAAATTTGACAACTGGGAGGTCCAGGATTACGGAAGAATCTGTATTTACCAAAATATCAACCTATTTTAAATTGTATTTAAATTTTAAATGAACCTAATCGAATCTTCAACTGCGATGAAACAGCATTCTTTTTGTGTCCCAAAGACAAGACAGTCCTCGTTCGCAAAGGTTAAGTCCATACTTATAATCGCACGGCCAACGACGGAAAAGAATGCATTACAGTGTTTGTAGGGGCCTCAGTCAGTGGAAAGCTTATGCTTCCTCTTACTCTATTGCCATATATTAGGATCCCTAAAAATTTAATAATGAAAATAGGACGTCTGGTAGGCTCATGCCTAAAGGAAGCAGCAAAGTCAGAAACAATTAAAAGTGGTTTCAAGAAATGTGGCTTGTATCCATTCAATCCTTACGCTGTTGCATACGACAAAATCCTCACGAACAAGAACATCAGTGCTTTGTCTGAAGCGAAAATATATTATTTGTAACGAGGTTTTTGCTGATGACCTCGCTGATTACAACTCATTTTTGTCCACTCTAGCAAAGAAATAGGAGATGTGACGGTTGAAATTTTTAGAGCGAATTCAGAGTATGCGTGGCTGGGATGCGAAAAAGATGAAAGTCTTTTCTATTTGTGGAAATCTGCCAACGAAAAAATTACCTGTGAAAATGAAACCCATTTAGACGTGTTCGATAGCATAACGCATCATGAACAAACCCTAGATGCAAATATAGACGAAGCGGTGTGGAATTCGACGTACAACTTGATGGTTCATTAATCGCGTCCACACCAAAAGGTAAGGTACATCCTAAAAACCAAATTTTAACAGATAAAATATCAGCAGAACAAACAGAAAAAACCCCAGAATTTAATATGGAAGAAACGTCTGAAATTTCCCAAAATGAAACTACAGACATAAAAAAGGCATCCACAGTTGTCGTCCATTCTCAGTATTACCCCACTTCTGTTAAAAAAGCTCTATTTTGGCCTGAAGTAAAAACCACGGAAGCCACAAGAGTTAAACGTAAAATTACACCAAGCGTTACTACTGCTGAAGAGTTTTTAAATTATCAGCTTAAAGTAGACAGAGAGAAAAAAGAAAAGGAAACCAAAAGACTAAGAAAAAGCAAGGGTAAAGAAAACAAAAAACGATGCGAAGTAAATAAAGGTAATTTTGTTGCCGTAAATTATTTGTGAATTCGAATTTTTCAGTATTTTTTTTCTAAAGAATGTATTTGTTTTTGTATTACATATATTCATGTATATTTATCGATTTTTTATTTATTGAATTATGTATTCGAACATCGAATCTTACTGTTATATACAATTTGAATATCGCTATCCCTTAGAGGCCGAAGTTAGGTACATGACATGACGAAGTTAAAAAATATGGATAATTGCCCTGACGAAATTGGGTACAAAAATAAGTTTGAAACTAATTAAAAAATAACTTTGTTAATGACCAAATCGAGTCCTTTGAATAGGAGCTTTGCAAAAACAACGCTTCGTTCAACTACTTTATGTATCTGCCACTTGAATTTATTTAAAAGAAATATGATTTCACTCTGAGCTAAGTGAAATTTTTCTTAACATGACGAAATTATGGTGTTTTACCTTAGTTCAGATTTGAATTTAGCGCTGCTTGCTGAGGCAAATTTATTGCGAAAATTTTTAAGCATACTATTGTACTCGTGCCTTGCATGTACACTAATTCCTGTATAGTGATGATAATTATAGGTATTTTAGGAACTTGCTTATTTTCGTTGAATCTTTGTATAAATTAACTATTCATTAAATTGGACTGAAATTTAAAGCTCTTACTCATCCTATTTCTTAGTGAATGCAAAATTTCAAATAAGTTGAAAACAATATTTTTTAATAATTCCCACCAGCACATCCAATCAAACACATCACATCAATCTGTTTATATGTAGTAGTTATTTTAGGTACTCTTATAAAAATTCAACATAAATTCCATTCAATTCAAAAATTCAGTTTGGATCTTCCTCCAAAATCTAGTTCTTGCATCCAGAAAACCGACATGATTTCTCAGAACCGTTTTATCTGTTGTGTTTTTCGATCCGATCTGAGCATAGTTCAATTTAAATTGTTTGGCAGATCGCCATGCTCTAATGCCTGATCCTATGGGTGTGGGGTTGCTGAAAGTAAAAAAAAAATTTGATGAAATTCAATTTAAGTGATCTTAACAATTTAAAACTAAATAAAACATCGAGTGAATTCATGAAGTGAAATTTAAATACACATAGTCACAAAATTGAAGGCACAATCTAGATAAATGCCAAACTATTATTCAATGTTACTACAATTGTAGTAAATTTATCGAATTGGCATTTTACTCTGTTAGTGCGTAATCTTCTTTATAAATGTACACCAAATTAATACAAAAAAGTCGAATCTATCACAAAGTTTGCTATTTTGATGTCAACTGTACCACTTGCGAGCCACACAAAATTGAAGGCACACGTGCATCTAACAAGATATTTCGTAGAATTTGATGATGCAATTACTTTTCATTCTTTACAAATATTGAGTTTTAGGTGAACGTTAGTGACTAGTTAAGTTAAGTGTATTGTTTTTCAAAAAAAAAAAAATAAGTATTTGTACATAAATAAATAAAAAAAAGCTGAAATGGATAAACGGAGAAAAGAAACCACAGTTGTGGAAAGAAAAATTATTATTAAGCTTGTTTGTGAAGGTAAAACATATCGAGAAGTAGGACAAATAGTTGGGAGATCATTTTCGTCAGTAAGAACTGTAACCAACAAATGGAAAAATGACGGAACTTATATTAATAAAACAGGACACGGACCAAAAAAGTTACTGTCAGTTAAAGATGAGGAATATATTCGACGGGAAATAGAAAAATGTCCAAAGAAGCCGATTAATCATTTGAGGGCTGAAGTTTCTCATATGATCCAAAAACCAATATCCAAGGAAACTATTAGAAGAACATTGCGAAACCATGGTTTAAATAGAAGAATAGCCTGTAAAAAGCCATTTATTTCAGAAGTAAATAGAAAAAAATGGTTAGAGTTTGCGAAAACTTTCGTAAATGAGGGTCCAGATTTCTGGAAAAAACATAATATTCAGTGATGAAAGTAAGTTCAACCTATTTGGCTCTGATGGCAGACAAATAGTTTGGAAGAAAGCGAATACCGAGCTAAAGAAAGAAAATTTGTGCGGAACCGTAAAACATGGAGGAGGTAATATTATGGTTTGGGGCTGCATGTCTGCAGGAGGAGTCGGCAACATGGAATTTATTGAAACCACTATGGACAAATTTAAATACCTCGATATCCTGAAAAGGAATTTAAAATCAAGTGCTATTAAATTAGGACTATCGGATGTGTTTTGGTTTCAACAAGATAATGATCCAAAGCACACCGCACATATTGTAAAGATGTGGTTGCTTTATAATACGCCTAAACAATTAAAAACTTCACCTCAGTCCCCAGACCTTAATCCAATTGAACATTTGTGGTCAGTACTTGAGCAACAAATCCGAAAATTTTCAATTGCGAATAAATCCGAGCTGAAGTCAATAATAGCAAGAGAATGGCAAAATATTAGCCCAACCATAACAAAAAAGTTAGCGGAAAGTATGCCTAGAAGACTAGCAGCAGTAATCAAAGCCAACGGATATCCAACTAACTACTAATAATAAATTATTTTATATTTTTCTAGTGTTATTTTTTTTTTAAATTTTTCTTTTATTACTTAATTCTTTGAAAAATTGAATTTAATAAATTTTTTTATTCATTTTTGTATTTTTAGTCTTCAATTTAATAAAAAATAAAAAAATTTGTGATAATAAAGTGACATTAGTTTATATACGATTAAGAGTTTTCATATTTGTTGCTTGTGCCTTCAATTTTGTGACTATAGCCTTGTATATAACCAGGACCGACTTAGAGTGACTTGGCTTAGACCGGCTTGAAATGAAACTTCAAAGTAGGTTTTTGGTGTGACTGGATTAAAGTGGATTAACCGAATAAAATGCAGCTAGTTCTACTAAAGTGAAGTATATTGCATCGTTACGTCACATATATGAATAGAACTCAAGTGAGCTTCTAATTTTTCAATCCTAAATCGCTCGATCCGCGTCTTGTAACGCCCAAGTCGATCCAATCCAGTAAAATTTTGTGATCGGATCGACTTAACTCAAGTCAATCCACTGCGCATATACAACCTGGTTTGACTAATCCTAAGCCAGTTTGAAACCACGTTATAAACGAGGCTTATGTGTAAGTCGGATTTGCTTGAATCAACAATTAAAATTTATCTAAATACACATTGGAAAAGAATTAATAAAAAGTCAAAACCAATACCAAATGAGTTATTGATCGAATTCAACCAGATTATTTACTGAACTTATTTTTCGAACGATCAAATGTGTACACGTTATTGTTATTCATCGTTGAAAAGAAACTACACGGCATATATGCGTACTTTGTTTGCGTAGTCCTTTCAGTTGTGAAACTCTGATTGAGTTTCAATCAATAGTTTGTGCTCAAATTCAATTGGAACCTTCTCTTATTTTTTCTGTATTATTTCGTTGGTAATACTCACCCAGACATAGCGAAATTTGTCCACATTCGCGGCAAGGCCCATTTCATTCGTCCGTCATTGTCTACAGACGGTATATGTGTGCCATTCATCGGGAACAGATATGGCAGCTCATCTCCATGAACCACTCCTATGAATGATAATGAATGAAATACATATATTATTGCTTCTCAAATAGCGCTAGTGCAGAAAGCAAGGATGTCAAACAACTCTAAAGCATATGCAAATGGATTTTCATATGGATCCACATGACATATACAACAAATCCAACTTTTCCGTGCATGTTTGATTCCCATAAACCTTCACCGTCTTACCGTAATACTCAGGCCCACTGCCATAGACACGACTCATCGTCATCGGTCCTTTGTGATCGAATAAGTAGACAAAAGTTGTACCGATGGTAGAGTTCCGTTGTTCAAATCGATTTCGCAGGTATTGATCCATTCCGGAAAAGAAAAGTCTGTCACTGAATAGCTGTAAGTGGAAAATCATCAAGCAAGTTTTGCGTACAAACACCATAAATAGACGTGCTAATGTGTCGATGACTACTAACATTCGTCAAGTCCTGATGGTTTTCCCTGCTCCACAATTGAATGTCCTTAAAATAGAATCTGTTCACTTTAGCTGTGATTGTTTTTCGCACAAGTTTCGGTCTGTCTTCGTAGTAGAGGAACTTCGGAAGGACTTTTTCAAATTTAATTTTGAATTCCAAGTCGAACAAATTGAGAATTGCTGTTTGGTTTCAGTTAGACTAAGTGAACTTTCAACTGATATTATTCAATACTCACGTCCTGATTGAAGTACACCTTCATCAGCCGTAACGCCAACCATCACAGGAATAGTAATTCCATGCGGTCGTGAAACGTCTCGTGGATCCAGAGTCATGTAAGCTCCTTGGTGTTCAAACTCCACGACAGGACCAAACGCAGTGATAGGTATCACACCAAAGGACTAAGTATATAAATTTGCAAAAAAAAAAGATTTAGCAGGTAATCAGGCGTTTAAATCTTATATATATTTACTCACGTAAAACGTTGAAACTGCATTGATGATTTCTTCAGTAGTTTTAAAACGGAAACAGTCCATAGTGAGGGCCCAGTTTTCTTCGTTTGTGTTGCAAAGTAAACTGCGCAGCTTTCGGGCTCGATAGAGAGCAGTCCTGTTTTGAACAACAGCCCAACAGTCAAAATTCGTTCCAGATTGCATTATAGCTTTTTGGAAGAGACCTAGTTGGAGAGAAAATGATGAATTTTGTATCAAGTTAAATATAAATAGTTTCGGGCCAAATAAAACTAGTAGTCGTGAGTATACTTGCAATATAATATGACCTTGTTTTTTCGTAATTTGCTATTGATCAAAAATTGCTTGAATAATTCTATGGAGCTTATTTCTGTATTGCTGTTAAGCTTATTTCTGTCAGTCATCTTTCTTCCGAAAGCTAAATATAAAATAATAATATAAAATAATAACAATAAAATAATAACAATAAAAGTAATATAAAATAATAATAAAACAAGATGATGACGGCATTCAGTGATTGACATCTTTTATGCTCACGACGTAAAATGTCTCAAGAAAGAGTCATTTTTTTTGCGTTTGTGTTAAAAAATGCCAATTCACTTCTTCCTTCGAGAACCACTAGCTTTTGACCGTTTAAAAGTTGTTTTGATGCCTTTACTAAATTTGGTCATCATTGATTTCTGTCGGCATCATTTCGGCTGAGGTGCGATTCATCCTGAAGTAAAATGTCACCGCATCGATAGCTCAAATACCAACATCGACACTTTAATTTAGTTTGAATATCAGGCGAACTTTTACACCATAATAATGAAAAAAAAGATTGGGAAAAGATTTATTGAAAGGTGAGCTAGTAAATCACAGTCCAATTTTAACAGCTGATAACAAGAAAATCGTCAGAAAATTTACCCAATCGTCACTTGCTGGTGAGCCCACAATTATTTAGATGCCAATCTTAAAACTTGTACCCAAAAAACCGACCACTTTAAAAAAAAGTTTTGAACTTATCTTCTTAAGAATTTACAAAGCTCAACTTTAGGCCGGTTAAATGTATAGGCCATCGACAAAATCCACCTTATTCAGGATACAACAACGCATGCAGTTTGATTACTTATATCCTCACCTCACAAAGTAAGCTGCCGTTGATACAAAACTACAGTTAGCATTCATGGAGACGGCCCAGTCCTTGACACAGTCGTTCATTGCCAAAAGACCGCGGAAAAAAATATCCGAAAATTAATCCAGTATAAAAACACTCTTAAAACATCTTTTTTGCTGAAAATATTTCAATATTTGAACTTTCTTTAGATGTTTTACAAACAGCAAAACAGTAGATTTTCCTATAATATCAAATTTCGCGTCCAGCAAGCATAGTTTTAAAAGGATTTATAAAGTTGAGAAAGTTTTTACAGTTACTTACTCTCACGTTATAAGCCCCAGCAAGAGTGAACATTTTCAAAACACCTCCGAAATCATTTAAAACAAATATTAAAATCTGCACAAAACATAAAAATACATTACAACATTACAACATACATTTTTTTTTAATTGTGAAAGTTGTATGTGCGCGAACGTTTGCGGAAGTTTTACCTAGAGTCACAGCACGTTAAGTTACGAAAGCAAACTATTTCTGTTCATACAAAATCTGAGAACCCCGACTGTTTCGCACCAAAAAATTGCGAAGTGCGAAAAACACAGCTATTGGTGTCAGAAGTGGGACTTTTTTGGCTTTTGTGGATAGACAAGTGACTTTTAATTAACTTTTGAAATGTGGATTTGTGACAAACGCCAACATTTATGAACTAATGCAAACTGACTAAGCAGTGGCAAATTTCGGACAAAGTGAATATTGTGAGCACAGTACAAGAAGACTCGAAAATATTGTTAAGAATTAGAGAGTATTGTAATTCCGAAACAAGTAATCTGTCGATACTGCCACAGTAGTCGGCAATATTGAAATTTGAGCTAGTTTTTTTATTTTAGCTCTTAGATAGACGACCTACCTCTATCACCATACCTCAACAAGCTCATAAGACAACCAGCTAAATTATCATTTGAATAGTTCTAGCGGCTTTGTATAAATTTTTGATTGAGCTCACCTAGCGTCTCTATACGGTAGTTTATTTTTAACTTGATTGATTTATGCGTCATCTTTTACTTAAGCAAAGTTGGCTAAAACACTATTTAAGAACATCAGGAAGACATATGACTGATTTACAATATGGTGTAACTTTGTGACAATTTGTTGGGTGACCACAAAAGTTTTTTTTTCGTTCAATGACTCATTTCTTTAACATGTAAATAAATAGACACATAACCCCTCATATAAAATACCATCTACGTGTTTATATGATGCAAGGTATACTTTCCTTTGGAAGGTATTTCATCCCTATTCGTTTCTAAGTGTACAGTGTCATTCCTTCGGAAAATAATTCAGCTATGGATCAATAGCATTTCAGGTACGTTATGTTATTCGAGTTTAAAAAAAAAGGAAATGACGCAGCAGTAGCGGCTACAAATATACAACAACCTAACAGTGTTAATTCTCTTGATGAAAGAACT
The DNA here is from genome assembly GCA_963978885.1 of Nemotelus pantherinus. NCBI lineage: Eukaryota > Metazoa > Arthropoda > Insecta > Diptera > Stratiomyidae > Nemotelus > Nemotelus pantherinus. The sequence continues at coordinate 61,692,042 of OZ022263.1, forward strand.
TGTCAAGATTATTTTAAAAAATTGCGTTCGGAAACACTTCCGACTTGAATGACGAACCTCGTTCCAGCGCGCCGACTGAACTTGATGATGATGGACTTATGACCCGCCTCTTTGGAAAGCCGTGTCAAACAGCTGAAGACATTGCGGAAAAGTGGTGAGTTCACTAAACATCTATACCGTGAAATATTTAACGTCTAAGTTGGTTGTTAAAGCAATCCACGTGGCCACCCCATAAACTTATGGAAAAAATTTAGTAGACAGACTCTATGCATGTATTGAACTTCACAATCGATATGTTCGGGAGCCTTTCGTGAAGAATTTTAAACTGAGAAGAGAAGTATGTCATGTACTCAAACGTGGAGCGTAAACGGACATTCTGCGAAAAAGCGAAAATGCCGGAAACAAGCCCGAAGCAATTTTTGCACCAACAGAAATTTACCCTGTGTTTCGTTGAGCTGCAAAGAAACTATCTACTATAAACTTCTCACTCAAAATGTAACGGTTAATGCGAAATGTTACTATCCAAAACTGGATTAAAAAAGAGTTCTGTATTCACCAATAGAAGACAGTTTTATTTCATCATGGCAATTCCAGACTTCAGGTAGCTGCAATTACGCACCAAAAATTTGATAGCTTCGTGTGTAAAATCATGATTCATCCAGTCTAGTCACCCAACCCGACCTTGCCACATAAAATTTTTATCTTTTAAGCTAAGCTAGTAGACAATAAGTAGATCTGAGGCTTAAGTATGCTTTTATGCGACTCATTTTCAAGCTATGTCCTTTTTTTCATACCTAACTGCAAACGTTATTTTTTTATGAACATGTTTAACTATCGAAACAAAAGCAAATGTTAGGTGTCATGTTTCGTCAATGTTAGGCTTCAACCACTTTTATTCCAAAAATCATTCAAACTCTATCGTATGCTAGATAATTCCTATCGCATATGACGCATTTTTATATTTCCTCAGTTTCCTTCAGAAATCATGTTAGATTGCAGTCTATGCGTAATTTTTAAAATTCAAAAAGGAACTCTTTCATATTAGCCTGCGTCTGGAAGCACTTTGATATATGATTTTCGGTCTAATCATAAGGTTTTTTATACTGATACCATTAAATATCCCAATCACGAAAATTACACCGTTTTTTTCACGATGGACTATTCGCGCTTCTAGAGCTACCTATGTCGCGAGTACTATTCATTTCATTATTTTAAATTGACTATAGGTCTGTTTCCGTACTTCAGCAAACTGCAGCAGTAACAGAATTTGGGAGCTGGCTTCTTTTTGCTGCAAAATTTGGCTTGCATTTGGCTTGCAGCAAAAGTACGGAAACGACTTGCTGCGAATCCATCCTAAGCGGTTCAGAGCACCCTAGTAAGCAAAGAGCAAGAAACCTAGGGTTCGAGAAATGTTTAAAATTGAAATATGAGAGGGCCTAAATCCTTAATCGATGAATTGAAACAGCCAGTTTGATCTCGCGAATCAAGCACAATATCTAGACTTTTTTTTTCAATGGTGAAAGTTGTATGTACGCGAACGTTTGCGGAAGTTTTATTTAAAGCTAAAGCACGTTAAGTTATGAAAGCAAACTATTTCTGTACTTACAAAATCTGAGAACCCCGACTGTTTCGCACCAAAAAATTGAGAAATGCGAAAAACACAGCGATTGGTGTCAGAAGTGGGACTCTTTTGCTTTTGTGGAGAGACAAGTGACTTTAAATGAACTTTTGAAATGTGAATTTGTTAAAAACGCCAACATTCATGAACTAATGTGGACTAACTAAGCAGTGGCTAATTTTGGACAAAGTGAATATTGTGAGCACCGCACAAGAAGACTCAAAAATATTGTTAAGAATTGGAGAGTACTGTAATTTCGAAACAAGTAATCTGTCGATACTGGCACGGTAGTCTGCAATATCGAACTTTGAGATTAGATAGACAACCTACCTCCATCATAATACCTCAACAAGTTCATAAGACAGCCAGCTAAACTATCATTTGAATAGTTCTAGCGGCTTTGTATAAATTTTTGATTGAGCTCACTTAGCGTCTCTATACGGCAGTTTATTCTTAACTCGATAGATTTATGCGTCATCTTTTATTTGAGCAAAGTTGGCTAAAACACTATTTATGAACATCAGGAAAACATATGACTGATTTACAATATGGTTTAAGTTTGTAACAATTTGTTGGGTGACCACAACCGTTTTTTTTTAGGTTCAATGACTCAGTTCTTTAACATGTAAACAAATATTCAGTCCTATTCAGTTTTAAGTGTATAGTGCCATTACTTCGGAAAATAATTCAGCATTTCAGATACGTTATGTTATTCGAGTTTAAAAAAGGAAATGACGCAGCAGTAGCGGCTACTAATACAGAAAAACCTAACGGTGTCAATTCTCTTGATGAAAGAACTTGTCAAGATTGTTTTAAAAAATTACGTTCGGAAACCGTTCCGACTTGAATCACAAACCTCGTTCCAGCGCACCGATTGAACTTGATCATTATGGACTTATGACCGCCCTTTTTGGAAATCCGTGTCGAACAGCTGAAGACATTACGGAAAATTGGTGAGTTCACCAAATATATATACCGTGAAACATTAAACGTCTAAGTTGGTTACCCCGTAAACGTACAGAAAAAATTTAGTCTTTGCATGTATTGAACTTCACAATCGATATGTTTGGAAGCCTTTTGTGAAGAATTTTAACAGAGAGGAAAAGCAGGTCATGCACTCAAACGTGGTGCGTAAAAAAAACATTCTACGAAAAAGCAAAAACACTGGAAGCAAGCCCGAAGCCATTTTCGCACCAACAGAAATTTATGCTGTGTTTCTTTGAGCTGCAAAGGAACTATCTACTATAAACTTCTCACTCAAAATGTGACGGTTGATGCCAAACTTTACTATCCAAAACTATATTAAAAGAGTTCTGCATTTACCAATAGAAGACAGTTTTATTTCATCGTGGCTATTCCAGACTTCAGGTAGCTGCAATTACGCACCAAAAATTTGATAGCTTCGTGTGTAAAATCATGATTCATCCAGCCTAGTCACCCAACCCGACCTTGCCACATAAAATTTTTATCTTTTAAGCTAAGCTAGTAGACAATAAGTAGATCTGAGGCTTAAGTATGCTTTTATGCGACTCATTTTCAAGCTATGTCCTTTTTTTCATACCTGACTGCAAACGTTATTTTTTTATGAACATGTTTTACTATCGAAACAAAAGCAAATGTTAGGTGTCATGTTTCGTCAATATTAGGCTTCAATCACTTTTATTCCAAAAATCATTCAAACTCTATCGTATGCTAGATAATTCCTATCGCATATGACACATTTTTATATTTCCTCAGTTTCCTTCAGAAATCATGTTAGATTGCACTCTATGCGTAATTTTTAAAATTCAAAAAGGTAAAATTCACGATGGACTATTCGCGCTTCTAGACCTACCTATATCGCGAGTACTATTCATTATTTTAAATTGACTATAAGATGTCAAAATCATAAACCCCCTCTTTTTGACGCATAGAAATTCGTCCCTTGAAACCCAACGTTGTTTTGATACTATGTTGAAAATACACAAGTGCGAAGGCCTATCAATGGTATCACTAGCTTTAAAATAGGCAGCAAATTCCATGTGCAAGAAACAAGAAATATTCCTCGACATAATATTTATTTCTTATTAAAATTATATTTATTCCTTTTAATAATTTTCCCTAATTTTTCCCAAATTATTTCAAGAATTTATTTTGTCATCTTAAGATTGAAATAGTATTTCCTTATCGTTCAATTTATTTCACTTAGTAGATTCGTCCTTTATCGTAAGCGTATTTTTAGGTTCCGAAAACATAAAACTGAGTAATTAGTCTTTTATAAGTTTTCGCTCTAATTATCTGTCACAATAGTCTTTGCTGCTGAGAATAAATCATTCTAACCATTTGGTATGATTATATTACATACCAAATGGTTTCATATATTATCTCAATCACTAAAATCTTTCATAAAATAATGTTTTTGTTCTACTGTTTTTCATGTCTAAGATTGTTTTATTTTGTCTATTTCCACTATTATTGGAAAAATAGGAAAAAATCGAATAGCGAAAATTATCAAAAAACTCTTACCTGCAGTTTTCGGTGATGTCAAATGATGGGCAACACTTGCAGCTCCAGCGCTTTGTCCGAAAATTGTCACATTATTCGGATTACCTCCGAATGAAATTATATTATTTTTGACCCATTTCAAAACTTCAACCTGATCCTTGAGCCCATTATTTCCCGGACAGTCCAGCGTGCCGGTACTGAGGAAACCGAATGGACCTAATCTATAGTTGCTTGTGACTAGAATAACGTCGAAATTTAGTAACCGTTCGGGTCCGAAAAGTATCGAATGCGATGACCCGAAATGATAGGCCCCGCCATGGAAGTAAACCATTACTGGTAGATCTCCGCTGTAAACTTCACTCTAAAATAAAATAGTTTGGTTATTTCTTGTCAAGTGCAGTTGGAGATTTGTTTCAAGGAAGGAAATATATATAACTGATGATTACTTACATACGGGACGTACACATTCAGATACAAGCAGTCTTCATTACCAATTATGGTCTGCCTATGTGGCTTGAATAAGGCCGCTTGTGCGCATGCAGGACCATCCCATTTCGCTTGTCTCTCACCAAACCATGGTGAAGCAGGGCGTGGTTCCTGTTGGAATAAATGTATTTTTAGTATGATTGCTAAGACTAGCCTTGGCTAGCTTATTCGTTGATTACAAACTTATGTTAGTTTTTCAAAGCTTTTCAACAATACGTTCAACGGCACGAGAATTATTCACCAATATGGGCTAACAAAAACGTTAGTTGTATTGCTCTGCACAGGATTCTTGATGAAACTACTTCTAACTATGGATGAAAGTACTAGCCCCCAACTTACCCGGAAACGTAACTGACCAATAGGTGGTAATGCATACGGAATACCACGAAAAGCGAGAATCATTTTACCAACTGTCGAACGCATCATTGTTCCCTCGAGGACTCCTCCATGTGAAAGTCTAACTTTTGGGCCGACTTGGTGTTGATTGTGGTGCTGCTGAGTAGGTTGATGTTGATGATACTGCTGTTGATTAGGCTGCTGTTGATTAGGTTGCTGCCATTGCTGATTTGGTATCGGATCAGGTTCCTCTGGAAGTCGGTCTCCTGATTCTGGTACATAATCCACTTCTAAATCGTAGATCGGCATAATTGTAGTGTAAGGACTAGAAGTTGGTTTGTCGAGTGGTAAAACTTCATATTCTGGCTGACCCATTGGCATAGGTGCAGGCTCTGGAGTTTGTTCTGGTGCAAACATTGGTTCTTCGGTCGTACCCCATTTAATTATTTCGGGCAATAAACCGAGCGTCACATTTGGGGGAAATATTAACTCAAGAGGATAAGTAGTGTTTAAATTATTTGATGCTTCAGCTATTGCTGGCTGGGTGATATTTGAAAGTATAGGCTGCAATATACTGTCTGATGTAGAAGTTTCAGTGGTATTATTTGACAATTCTGCCGGCGCGACACTCATAGGTAGTGCAGGTTGATTTTTATTGTCTGCAGTGTCAATAGGCTTAGAACTATTTGCTGGCACCAATGGACTGCTGTTGCTCACTAGAGGATTTGGGTTTGCGGTAACTGGAGTATTTGGTTTGATACTCTGAACTAAAGCCACAGGCTTAGTATTGTTCCCAAATGGATTGAGTTGATTGTTTTCTGGCTTCATATGCTGAGCATTGTTTGGAGAAACTGTTGGTCTTTTATTGTTATTCAATGCAGTTGGTTTGTTATTGTTTGCCACAGAAAGCGGTCTTGCATTATTGACTAAAGAAGAAGGCTTGGCACTGTTCAATACATTAGTTTTCTCAGTGACATTTGACAAGGCAACCAGCGTGCTTAGTACTGGGTTCGGCTGTTGGGTAGGTTGGCCAGTCGTTTGCTTTTTCAGGAACTGAGGAACCGTTTTCCACATCCTTTTCGAGTTTAAAATTTTTATAGGCTGTATACCTTCGCCATTAGTTTTATCATCAACTTGCTGCTTTACTATATTCGGTGGTAAGTTATATTCGGGCTCCATATTCAATAGCATTTCAGGACGCCCCCATTGTATTTCGGGTGATAATTTTATTCCAGAATCCTCGGCAAATTCCAAAATTATCTCTTCCGCCAAATGATGACATTCACCGAATAAACACTGCGTTAAAGCAACTAGCAACACTATCAGAGTGTATCTACCCATTTTGTCTGTTAAAGGCACTCATACACTGCGAAACCACCTTATATTACCGCACATCTATGTTCACTAAATATACCTATGCTTTCAACAAACTATTTCGTAAATCAAGATGAAATGTCTATTCTATTTGGCTAGTCCACTATATATAAGTTTATTTTTCATGATATTCATCTGGGTCACCAAAAGCTTACATTACGAAAGGTGAGCAGAGTCACGAGATCTCCTTTATCACTGCAATGCTTGGATATTTGATGTTTATTTACTGTGCCTGCCGCTCTGTTAGAATCTGTGTCATTAGATTAGGAGGTGGAAGTAATGCAGTTGGTTCTAGACTTATGTATGAGATCTATAGGTTTTGGCTGTAATACTAGGAAACTTCCAACAGCATTTTGTTGTTTGATAATGAATTTAAAAATTGAGAATAAACGCTACTGGTTTCTTGGTTGGCATGTGTTTTGTTTTATTATAACCAGGAAGCCTAGACGCCTTTACTAAGTTGACATTAAATTTGCAGATAGTAGTCCATAAAAATGGGAATAACATCAAATAATGGTAGGATTCTAAGATATTATTTCATTCATTCTAAGATTATTTCATTCATTCGTGTGCAAAACAATTGAGGTGATTGTTTTTTTTTAAATTTTGCTTTCACAAAGAATCGTGTGAAAACATCATATACGAAAAACGTTGTCAATGGAGTAGATAACAAAGTTTTGCCATATGTCTTTTGCATGCGCTATCAGTTTATGACTTATTTGTTCATTACAACAGGCTTTAGTCACTTAGTTTAGTATTAAATGGAATTGTCTGTTGACAGGTAGATAATAGAATTGTCTTTTCTGTTTCAGGTAATTATATGATTTTTGACGAGCAGCATGAATGGATAACCTGAATTTGTTTGAACACAAACGATGACTACAAGCATGAGGTGATAAAACTTATGTTTCAGATTTGTTAATAAGAATGTGTACCCAGGCAGTGCACTGTGGCTTAAGTGGAAGTTTATGAATATAGTGGAAATCAGTGCCGACCTTGACGGTCTTATGGAATTTTTATGGATTCGAGTAAAAAAAAGAATTGAAAAATTCTGGAATGGTGCTACATTCGCTTTATGATCGTATGTGCACGATTTGTTGGTAACACATAGTTCAGTGTTACGCACTGAAATGGACAGGATAGGAAAAACTGTTTTATTAATAGCGTTACTAATTTTTAATTATATTTGAAAACGACTGAAAGATTTAATCTCACCCGCTTTGCTGAAAAGAATAGTATAAACATCTCAAACATTGCATGAGTTATGGTTAATTATTGAATACTTAGTTTTTGTCTGGATAAATAACCAGCTTTCTTTCGTGAAAAAGATTTCGGCTTTCTTTGAGGCAAATTTAAAGCTTTTCTCACTAATACCTCTTCAAATGTACACTCCTTAGTTTCTCATAGCGTTTAAAAAATAATGGATCAAACCAGCTTTGTCTTTTATTGAAACGTATACCAAATACGTTTGCTTTCAATAAAATCATACTTTAGGAAGAACAATATTTATACCCATTATGATTGAACTGTTTCCGGAAGGTTGAAAATTTACCGCGCTCAAGATGATCATTGCTGCAATAAGACCAATAAGATACGATGACTTAACTGCTTTCTGTTTACCTGAAATAGTCACTGTCATGTCTAAGAAGTATTCTTATTCATCTTTCGACCAGATAGACTCATATATAATCGATCTAGACGACAATAGTTCCAATATCTGGCTTTTGCTTCAGAAAAGGAGAGAATTTCCTCATATTCCTCAAAATCATTGCGTCGTCACGATACTGGAAACAATTTCCAACGTTGAAAACCCAAGAATGGACACTGATAGGCATATTGTCATCCATCCTGAAATATGTGCATGACGTGTCCCCTGGAATTCCGGCAGGAATCTGATAAGGCTAGCTGGCTTGTTGCTTCTAAAATAAGTATCAAGAATTATTTATTGTACTATTACAAATATTTGTAGCCAGAAATACATGAAAAATCTCTGGGAGTGGAAAGAAACAATTCTCACTAGAGGGTAATACAAAGATTTTACTCCAGGTTAGATGCAGCCCAGTTATTTTAGAACTGCTCAGACAAAAAATACAAATCAACTTTTTTTCAACGGAATTATGTTTATTGTTGACTGGGAAATACTATGAAAACTCCATTATGAAATCGTTTGCACGTTATTGCTGTTATTGAACATGTTCTAACAAGTTTGACTTTTGTCTTTTATTTCCTTTGTTTCTGTAGTGTGATAAGTGCTCATCAGCCTTATCAACGAGCCACCTATCGCGCAATTTATTTACAGAAATGAGTAGAAAAATTTTCACTCATTTCGCGTGTTCTGACAGCGTTAAAGAATATTTGTGACGTTTATGTGAAGAATCCTTCTTCTGAAATAAGCGTCAAAAGACAGTTTGCATAGATCCGACAAGGCGATTTTTATTTATCAATCTAGCCATCTAAAGTTAATGATGACTTTAGGACTAATTTACTCAGAAAACAACCGCGCATCACGGATAAAAAACTCGCAAAATATCTTATCTGCGACGCTTCAACCGCTTTTCGTGGCATTAAAAAATTTTGATGCACTTCAAAACTCGATGTATGGATACCGCACTCCTTAAGCCAAAAAAAAAAACTGGATTGAATTAAAGCATGTATCCTTATTACTGGGGACAAAAAAACGGATTCTATACGAAAATAGGACACTTAGAGAAGTTAGCAGAGAAAGGGCGATATTGCATTAGCTTCAGTCAAAAAAGCTTTGCATCTGGGAAAGGTTTTATTGTCCCTTTGATTGAATTACTATGCTTTTATCTATTACGAGTTACTTCCACCAAACAAAACGATTAATTCTGCTAAACACCTCCAGCAACTGGATGTAGTTCATCAATAGTAATATCATTATCAAGCGTCCAGCGAAAAAAAGTGAAAATGAATAATTTTTCATTCCAGACCCAAAAAAATTAAAAGAACTGAATTGGAAAATCCTTTTGCATCCATCTTACTCTCCAGACATTGCTTCATCGGCTTTTTAACTATTTCGTTCTCTGCAAAATAGTTTGAATGAAAAAATATGGCGATAATTGATAATGTCACTTTAATGATAACATATAAACCCATGATTGTTTTGATCATTCAACCAAGCTTACAAATGCAACTCCGCCTCACGATTCGCATCTTTTGGGGAATCAATTTGGGAGATCGTTCTGTTGATTTTTTATTTGTTCGGTATTTGTGTTCTGAAACTGGCAAAAATATGGTTCACAGGTTGTTCTGTGCTTTTAAGTCTTGATTTTTATTTCCTGAATTTTGCGCAACTCGGCTACTATGTGTGAATGGTGTAGTCAAAAGATAGTGCGAAGCTCATACAAAATGCGATTGCCGAACATTTTTTTGTCGTAATGGTAACTAGGCTACAAAGGATTTATTTTCTGTGAATTATTTAGGTGTCCGAAAAATTTTTTTCTTCCTTTGATAAATTTTGCTGGGTCTTAAAATGGTCCTCTGTCAAGTAGGAATCTGACACCACCAACAAAAAAAAACTCTAGCGCACCTGAACCGATAGAAATACTAATGTTCTAATGTAGAAGAATCGTGTAGATTTTGAGTGCATATTCTACCACACGTATTTCAACCTGTTTGGAGTGCATCTCTTTGATTTTGACAATGCATTTAAACTCATAGGGTGGCAAGGATTTCAGAAATTTCAAGATTTAGAAAAACCAAACACTGCAAAACTTTGAAAGCAGCATAACATAAGATAAACAAAAAAATGCTTAGTGCGTGCAACACTTTACCAGCACTGCAACTAAGAGTCTCCCACAATTGCTTCACGTCAAAATCAAATAACTTTATCGATTTCGATTTTATCCGATGATTTCGTCGAAAGTTACAGGGATAGAAAAATGTTTAGGGTCAAAAAACGAAAGATGTTTGGAACTAAAAAATTTCTAGAGCTTAGAAAGTTTAAACATTGGTAACTTATTTTCATTGTAAATGTTCGCGATATGAATAATTAATGTAAGCATTTATTGATACGAAAATAACAAAAAAACGGCAAGCGCTGGCAACCCTTTGCTAGCCTCGAAGCCAAAAATATATCACACCTGCCTCACATTGAAATCAACCTAGTCTGCGATTTTCGTTTTGATCCGATGACTGCATTGGAAGCTTTAAGGGTACAAAGAAATTTAGGGTCACCAGTCGCAAAAGTTTTCAAACTTTCGAAAACTTAATATTTGTAGTTTATTGTCACTACAAGATCATTACCGTTTGAAAATTGCTTAATGGTTTTTTTACCAGATTCCTTCTGAACAATGCCTATAATAAGTTCCATTCATTATATGAAATTCGTTTTGATTTCATGACTGTACTGGAAGTTATAGCGCAAAAAGCTCTATTTTCCTGAGCGAATTTTCAAAACCCAAGACACCAAAATTACCATAGCTGGCAGCATAAAACGAATTTTTCAACCAAATTTCTACCAACCACGACTTAGAGTAAAGTTCAGCTACTGCGTCAATTCATACGGCAAAAAGTATTTTTTTTTTGTTTATAAATTTTCCTGATGACACCACTGGCTCAGAGTTGCCCGCATTGCCAAATTGCTTCTATCAGACCTGATCCTTTTCAATACTTATACATTCTGTGAGTTTCATTTGTATCTGATAATTGGGTCGTGAGTTCTCATGAACAGAAGTTTTTGATGCTGAAAATATAGGTAAATTTAAGGAGGGCTACCGTTCTTGTCCGATGTAAAATTTCAAAAACGTTCTTTTGGCTGTATAGATGAAGTATAAGATTTATACATGAGTTGGTATTCATTGTAAAGGACGAACATTTTTCAGGAGAGTCGATGGTTTGAAGGTTTTCACCTTCAATTCCTGCCGTAGCTGCAGGGTATCCAGCACGAGTACTACAACTTAGTAACATCAATATGTCCTGTAAGTTTCATAATAATCTGATAATCTGGTCGAAAGTTATCGCAATTCAAAAATTTTCAAATTTTCCCAATCTCATTTTAGGCGCCTAGCGCACACATATGGTTAAAAATTTCAAAAAAACTATCATATTCACATTTGAAGCACGTTCAAAATTTATTCCATAAATTTAATTTTTGCGAAAGTTATTTGTTGACAGAAAACTAGGTATATTTAAAATATCACTAAAATGGCCGGCGGTGCCAAAGGGTGAAAGATTGTGAAGTTTTTGTGAGACCTGCCACTATTCTGTGTGTACACCTGTGCATCCTGAAAATTTCAAATCAATCGGATGGCGCGTTCCTGTGATTCCCCTATGGCTGGGGTTTAAAATGTTCGTAAAATGTACCTACTTTAAAGTTCACTGTATCTATGAATTATTAGTTTCTAGTTTCAGCATTTTTCAGTGTCTGTGTTAATATCCACCTGTATTTGGTTCATTGTAGGTGTTTGAGCTCGAAGCACTGCGAGCCAAAGAAATATGTTCTAGACACTATTCTCCGAGACTATATTCATAGGAGTCGGAGAAAAGTGTATAAGAGTTGAGGCAACGTACATTAAAGTTATGACTATATGTGTCTCAGAAAAGCCTTTAAAGTTTAAAACCAATTAAAACCAATATTTAATCTCAAATTATGACCCTATTTTTTTGTTATTATGTCCGCAGCAAAGCTGAAAAAAGTTCGTGAAATTAAGTGATGAAAAGAATTGTGAATTGTGGTTCTATTTAGATCTAATTTGATAAAATTAAGATAAAATTGTACAAAATAAAAATTGATAAATTTGCTTCATTCATCAGTTTCCTCATATCTGAGTGAATACGTGTAGAGGCATTAGAAAGTTGCAAAAAATAAATGATTCAGAATAAAAAAAAATTATTGCACTTAATATAAAGCTACTCTTCAAATTGCACTGAAGTCAATCAATATATAATATCAAAAAATATTTAAAAAAAAGTGCGTCAGCTCATTAGAAATGGTCTTCTTATAACTTATGTCAGTACAGTTGCAACGAAAACTTGTCAAATAAAGCTCTTGTCATGTGAAAAGTTCATTTTTATTGTCCTATTTATTGTGTGTTTTATCAGTGTATGAAACGTTTCAGCTGACATTGAGTAATTCGGTCACCATCCGGACCCATTTTGATCATCTTTTGACATAAATATGCTTCACTTCAATAAATACGTTTTTCTGTTTCAAACAAATATGCACGTTTGCTCAGCTTGTTGGCCCTACTTAGGTCAAATCGTCGTGAAAAACTCGAAACCTTTGCTTAGTGAGGGGACTTAAGTTTTTAATTGTTTGTTATTTGCTTTTTTGGCTACGGAAACAACTCCAATGCTTTAACTCTAACTTTCGAAATGTTGGATATTGTAATATAAAATTGCTCTTGTCAAGTTCGTACGATCATTTTGCAAATATTGTGTTACTCTTGCTGTCAATCTTTTGGTTAAATTACTAATGAATGTTTTTCTGCGTTAAATCAACTTTTTACTTAATTAACCTTACTTTCCGTCGAATTATTTTATTGCCTCAGGTATTATCACAAGCTCATTGTGCTTGCAATGTATGTTCAGTCGTTAGTCCTTTAAAAATAATACTACTATATTTAAAAAATAATACTCCTATATAACATCCTCCCCAAGTAACTTATTTTAGAATTAGCTCAGATGTTCGGTTAAATTATTCCGAAGCAGTTCACAAATGGCTATATTGTTCTACATGGACTTAGTTTTTTCGTCTCACCAAATTCTACGTAAACATCCCGAAATTTTCAATTATAAACTACAATCAATATATTTAAAATATATTTTAGAAATTTTACTCACTTTGAAGTGGTGTTGTTCCAGTTAAATATAAAAACTACCGCCAGATTAAAAATAAGTATGGTTTGCTTCAGTAGCTTGGTTCGATATGCGGATCCGTCCTACTTCTACATCTCAAAAACTCACTGCTAGTAGTGCGAAAACTCACTGTTAGTAGTAGTGTGGGAAGATTTGTTTTTTTGTTTTGTTCTACATTACAACATTAAATAGCCTGAAAAAAAAATCGATAGAAAAATTATCAATCCCCTTGTTCGAACAAAGGAGCCTGTTTAGATATCAAAGCACTTTCTCCCATACTCTATGCCCTCACAATCTCTTTTGTAAGACGTGTTATAATCGATTAGGAAAATCTTATCAGCTAACTACAGTGCGTGTATTATTTCAAGGCAAAACCAGGGTATTCACACCACACACGACAAAATAAAATACAAACTCCGATTAGTTCATTCGATAGCTATCAATCTCTTCTCCGAAAATATCCTAATCCAGCTGTATATAAGGCTGAGATAAAGCGATTCCAGCACACCAACAGCACACAAAATAAAAGCAACCAACTCTTTTACCACACAGACATTGTGCCGTCGAAAATCAAACCCGATAAGCTTATCGAATCAACTAATCCACTACATTTTCGATTTTTTTCAATTTGTTGTTTTTTCACTTCTTGCTTTATTATTATTATTTTTCTATTGCTTACGCCAATCTATCGTGAATTTGCAAAGTAGTAAAATAGAAAAGTAACAATTAACCGTAGTGTTATCACTTTATCACTGAACAGGCGCCAACAATGTTTTGTTTATGAGACACTTTTTGCCTGGGAAGGCCTTGAGTGTCAACAAATTGAAAAATAAAATCATTAAAAGTCGTTTTGGGTGAGTTAGTAGACAGTTTGCTGACGATCTAATTTGGTGTTTGTTGGTAAAATCTATTGCACGTGCATCTTGAAAAGTGCTGATTCAGTTCGGAATGTAATATGATTGTTAATTACAATACAATTGTTAGATTTCAAGTTGTTGCTCTACTGTTTAGCTGCCACGCAGTATATGGGTTTAATAACTTTATTCCGACAAATAGAATATCATCATGAATTAGTTCCACTAATTAATTCCCACTCGGCAAAAAATGATCTGACAAAATATTTTTCCAATCTCTGACGAATGTCCAAGAATAAATTCATTACGAAATTTCCAAAGCGTATCAATTCGGAGTGAATTTCAGTCTAAACATGGGTCAAAAGTAATGCCAGTAAAGAAAACTGTTATTGCTATAAATGGAATATAACATCGCGTTCATATAAAAAGTTTTGTTGATTATGTCATTTCCACATAATCATGCCATGAACATTGGTCAATGTCTAATAATTCTAAGTATCTTATCGAGTATGTAATTTGATTTACAATCAGAATCCAATACGTTGTATTTGGTGAAGCCCCGTATTAGTAATTTGAGAAAAAGTAGTATAACTCCTTTCATTTTGATGGCTTTGACCTGTTGCTTCGTACGTTAATACGGTTCCAAGCTGCCCTACTGTTCCTTCTCCAGTTGCTTCTCCAGCAGTGACGCGTAATCGTCCTCGTAATCGTTTTCAGCACCGTACATTACCGGACAATCAAATCGACCATCAGCTTCAACCTAGTAGTGCCGATGATGACGATTCTAATGGTCTCATTAGAGTGGTATCTCCTCCTCTTCAAATCTTCCTTTATCGTGTTGCGGCTGATACATCTGTGGAGGACTTTAAGATGTATATGTCTCGGAAGCTTGGAAGTGATGTCAACATTTCATGCAAGAAGCTTACAAAGGATTCGGACAGCAGCGGTATTGCATTCTTGCTGACGCTTCCGATTGAACTTAGCGCGATTGGGCGACGTGATTTCTGGCCTACGGGAGTTTTGGTTAAGGAATTTGAACCCAGACAGCGAGGAAATTTTCGCAAAACCCCGGCCCGGGTCCAGCCAGCTTAACCAGTTCCTGTTTGCCTGAAAATCAAAATCAACGTTTTAACCTCTATTACCAGAATGTTCGTGGACTAAGAACAAAAATTGTACAAATCAGGCTAGCCTCTATTATTGCTTCCGATGATTTTGTCTGTATGACAGAAACTTGGCCTTCTACGGATCTTTTTAGTGATGAGTTCTTTCCCCTGCATAATGTTTTCAGACATGATCGCAATCGTGATTTAACGAATAAAGCAGACGGTGGTGGAGTCTTAATTGCCGTTCGTAAATATCTGTCTAGTTCACTTTGTGCTAGCATCGTGTTGTCTCATCCTGTTGACTGCGTTGCTCTCCGTATTGTATCTATATATGTGCCTTGTAGTGCATCCCTCTACACGTATGAATGTTTTTATAATGAGGTGTCAGATTTTATTATGTCTTACTAACCTCATTGTCCCATTGTTGTTTGTGGTGACTTCAACTTGCCTTCTATTCAATGGGACCTCTCGTCTTTAACCATTTTCTCTACGAATGCCCTTTCAATTTCTCTCTCTTCATTTCTTTGGTTTTGTTCCTTATCCCAATTTAATTAAATTCCTAATAATAATAATCGTTTGCTAGAGCTTGTTTTTTTCTAATTTTTCTTCTTCTAATCTATTTATTTCCGTGTCATCCTTTCCTTACGTTGATCCTGACCCTCATAATCCCCCCCCCCCCTTTCCATTGATTTTTGTTTATTGAATAGTCCACGCACTAAAACTTATCACGCACTTTCAACTTTTTTAAGGCAGACCATAAACTAATTGCTGCTGAACTCCTCCCTATCAATTGATTTTCTTTTTTTCGTGGGCTTGAAATAAATGATGCTGTTTCTTCATTTTACTCTCTCCTTAATTCCATTGTTACTAGATTTACACCTGTGTCCCGTTCTCCTCGTGGTGCCTGTTCTCCTTTGTTTTCTGTCGCAGTTTCCAAATCGTTGCGCGAGAAAGATAAGGACCGAAATGAATTTCTTCGTAGTTCTTCTGTTGAGGCGTTTCAGCGTTATCGATCTCTGCGAGCAGTGGCTAAAAAGACTGTTGAAGAAGCAAAACGTGGATATTTCGCCCATATTGAAGCGAGTCTTTCCTCAAATAACTCGAAGCCTTTCTGGTCGTATGTCCGTTCCCTAAAAACTAGCAACCGGTTTCCTGACACCTTTTTTCTTGAGGAAACTTCGGCTTCTATTTCTCAAGAAATTTGTGATTTAATTGCTTCTTCATTCTCCTCTCCTAACTTTGCTTCTGGGAGCTCTGCTGCGGACGTGTTTTCTCATGAGAATTTGTGATGAGCAATTCTCTGGAGGTGGAAATTTTAATATCCTCGTTGGATCACTCAGCAAGCAGTGGCCCAGATGGCATTACTAATGTGTTTGTTAAGTCTCTTGCATCTTCCTTATGTGTATTTTTGTCTATATTATTTAATTTGAGTTTGTCTGTTGGTGTTTTTCCTTCTACCAGGAAAGCTACCAATGTTTTTCCGATTTTAAAATCGGGGGACATTGACAATGTGGCCAACTACCGTCCTATATCTCTCCTGTCCTGCTTTCCTAAGTTGCTTGAGCGGATTGTTCATGATAGAAATCATGGTGCTTTTAGTCATTTATTTTCTGTTGATCAAAATGGTTTCACCAAAGGACGTTCAACGACTACGAATTTAGTGCAATTCACTAACTTTGTCGCGTGCATTTTAGACTATGGTCTTCAAGCTGATCCGCTGATGTGATTTACACTGACTTCGCGAAAGCATTTGACAAGGTAAACCACTCAGTGCTGTTAGATAAGACCTGTAATTTTGGTGTTTCCAGTTCCCTTACATCCTGGCTTTCCTCCTACATCCATGATCGCGTCTGCCGTGTTGTGTTTAATGGTTGCTCTTCCTCCCTTTTCTTTCCTACTTCTGGTGTTCCCCAAGGTTCCATCCCTGGTCCCCTGCTTTTCACATTGTTTATCAATGACCTTCCTTATAACTTCCAGTCTGACTCTCTGTTGTATGCTGATGACCTTAAAATTTTCCGTGCTGTCGCTTCCCAAAATGATTGTTGTAAGTTACAATCGGATCTTTTTGTTTTAAGTGACTGGTGCTCTGCGAACTCCCTTGCTCTTAATGTTTCCAAGTGTTTCGTGATGTCTTTTTCCAATAAGCCTAATCCCATTTCCTTTGAATATTTTTTGAGTGATAGTCTTTTGAAGCATGTAGATGAACATAAAGACCTCGGCATCATCTTTGATCCTAAGTTAAAATTTGATCTGCATGTTTCTTTTGTTGTTGCTAAGTCTTCAAAAGTAGCTGGTTTTGTTCTGCGCTGCTCTCGCTTTGCATCCAATATCAACACATGTGTTCGTCTTTTTATTTCGCTTGTTCGTAGCATTGTTGAATATTGCTTCCAAGTGTGGTCTCCTCGTTTCGTGTACATGTCGAATGCTGTTGAATCCGTTCAGCGTAAGTTTACTCGCTGCCTTTTGTACAAGTTTAATGTTGCTTATCGTCATTATGATGACCGTCTTCTTTTCTTAAATCTCCATTTGCTGAGTACCCGCAGAATATTCTTGGATGAATGTCTTCTTTATAAGCTTTATCATGGCTTACTCTCTTCCAAAATTCGCGAGTGTCATTTCTTACGTGTGTCTGATCGCCCCGTTAGAGCTCAATCGTTTTTCCTTACTCTTTTGCGCGTCCTCTTGTGTATTTTAACTCACCTATACCTAGGATACTTAGAAGCCATGATGAGCATCAGTTTGGTTCTTTGTCCATGTCTTTTCAATCTTTTAAAAAACACGTTTTTGATATTTTAAAGTAGCCTCTTTGTTATTTTTATTGTGCATTTTTCTCTTTACTTTTTCTTCTATTTTTTATTATTTTTACTCCTTTGTTTTGCTTTATATTAATGATTTTTGCTATTTTTCGTATCTCATTTTATAATTGTATTTTCTGTTAAATGAGGTTTGAATCAATAATTAAAAATGGTTTTGATAGAAATTAAAATCTGACTTTCATTTAACTAAAAGGAGTCAGGTTCAATGTCACATGAAATAGGATTTTATAATATTTATATTAAAATGATTGGACTGAAATTTGAAATTAGTTGGTATCAATTCTTGCACGATCAATTCTTCAACGAAAAGCTCATTGCAGTTACCAGTCTATAATTTAATTTTCGATTGGACTAGTTTAGTATTACATAGTTATATGCCTCGTGAAAAAATCAGCAACCGTACACTTTAGGCCCTCTTTGACTACCGTCGCTTTGACCACTTTTACATCCTATTTACGAAACATGACCTCAAATGGATAAATGTACTTCTCAATTCCACTAAATCACTAGAACATTCTAGATCATAAATCACGATTCAGCATAAATATGAAAATCAGGCCATTCATTTTGTTTTGTCGAATAAACAAAGCGAAATTTTTCAAACTACTCAGGACTTTATACTTGACCATATAAATTCTACACTCGAATTTCACAAACCAAACACCCATCGAAAATCATTGAAATCGGCCGACTTAATTACGGAATGCGATTTAACTGTAACCGATTCGAAACAATTACCATATCTGATTACCATGCATTTTTTACAGACTTGTTTTTACTTACCTCGTACTTACTATGAGTGCAAACCATCGAATTAGCAAGACGTAAGTTCGTTGAAAAAATTGACTGATTCATTTATGTAATTTGGTATCACGGCTCATTAATTTCCTGTGCAATCTGACTCTTTCTGGTGCCTTTGTAGATCAGCCGCTCGATATGAACAAAACGGAAGAATATACTTATCTATAGCGTCTAGCTACTTGAATAAAGTCGATATTGGATTGGTTTTCTTTGTTTACTGTTCTCTTTATTCTTTATTTTCTGTTTTCTTCAGATACGTTTCACAAAATGATCAATACAAATATATGTAATTTTCTCGTCTATGTAGCACGTGGGAACACATTTATTACGACACAAGTTGACTATTGTAATTTTGGGGTCAACTAAATGTTTCGAATCATTGAACATATTTAAGGTAACAATTGCATTTAGATCCAAATAACAACAATTGATTTTAATTTTTGGCCGCATAATTTTTGGTCTCCATAAAACTAATTATTAGAGACTAAGCGCTGAAATTAATTCCATAAATTGGTTTAGTTTTTTCGTCAACTTGATCCTGATCGCACTGCTCTCTACTTCTACCACAAGCTTCATCAACTTATCCTTGCTAACACCCCTATATGTCTGGCTAATAAACCTCATGATGTTCCATGGCTTACCTGTAATGTCTTGCGTGCTTTAGATACTAAAAACGCTGCTCGCCTGAAGTATTTGCAGTCGGGGTCTGGAAGGGATTATGCCGTTTATTCTCGTTTGCGATCTGCTGCTAAAAAAGAAACTAAAATAGCAATTGGCAACTACTTTTCTGATATTGAATCGTCAGTTAGATCAGAGGTTTTGGTCATATGTGCGTAGTTTAAAATCTTCTTCCTCTATACCTGATTCTGTTTCTTTTAATAAATCTAGTGGTTCTTCTCCGCAAGGAATATGTAATCTATTTGCTGACTTTTTTTCCTCTGTATACTCCAATTTTTCTTCTCATATCTCCAGCATTCCTCCTTTTCACTTTCCCACTTGCCTATCTGTACTTGAGACCAATCTTCTTGAAGTCCAATCTATTATATCTACGTCTGATTCCATCTCATCTCTTGGCCTTGATGGAATTCCCAACTTTTTCTTGAAAAAACTTGCTTCTTCTCTATGTGTTCCCTTGTCCATCATTTTGAGCATTAGTCTGGGTAATGGTATTTTCCCAGCTTCTTGGAAAGTGTCAAGCATTTTCCTATCTACAAGTCTGGTGATCTAAACCTAGTCACTAACTATCGCCCGATCTCTATCATTCCTTATTTTTCTAAAATCTAGTTTTTAATCGCGTCTATGATTCTCTTCGTCACGTTTTTCCTGCTCAACAGCATGGTTTCGTAAAAGGCCCAAGTACTACCACTAACCTTGTAGAGTTTTCTCATTTTGTTGCTTCTGCTTTAGATAATCATCACCAAGTAGATGTCATATACACTGACTTCTCTAAGGCCTTTGACTCGGTCAATCATGAGCTCCTTTTTCATAAATTAGAGCTTTATGGTATATCGGAGCCCCTTCTCTTGTAGCTTTCATCATTTGTATTTGATGGTATTTGCTATGTCTCTCTCCGTGGCTCCTCGTCCTCTCCTTTTTTCCTACCTCCGGTGTACCTCAGGGATCTAGTCTTGGGCCTTTGCTATTTAATATCTTCGTCAACGATCTTTCTAATGTGTTTGAATCTCCTTGTCTAATGTACACCGATGACCTGAAAGTTTTTCGCGTTATCAATACTCCTTCCGATCAACTTGCTCTTCAAAACGATTTGAATCGTCTTGTTTCCTGGTGTGACTGTAATTACTTGTCCTTGAATATCTCCAAATGTTACTCAATGTCTTTTACATTGAAGCCTTGTGCTTTTGAGTTCATTTACTCTATTTGTGACATCACCCTTTTAGTTGTGGATCATTTTACTGATCTCGGTGTTACCTTCGATCAGAAGCTAAATTTCGATATTCATATTCGAACCATTACTCGAAAGGCGTCCCGGATCGCTGGTTTTGTTATACGCGTTTGCCACAATTACTTTAACATTTCCACTTGTGTGCGTCTTTTTCTTTCCCTTGTTCGTTCTATCCTTGAGTATTGTTCTGTGGTGTGAGGGCCTCGTTTCTGTTATTTGAAGTGGTTGATTCTGTTCAGCGAAGGTTTACTCGCTGCCTTATTTTCAAGTACAACCTACCATATTGTCCTTACAGTGAACGTTTATCAACCCTTCATATTCCTCGACCTTACCAGCGCAGACTTTACCTCAATGAATGTTTTCTTTTCAAAGTTGATTGCGGCTATTTATGTTCATCTTTGACGTGTTTTTTACGTCTCGCCATCATGACAGACCTATCAGGGCAACCTCAATGGTCAATGTACCTTTTGCACGTACTGACGTTTTTTTTCATTCCCCTGTTTTGCGTTTACTGAGGACGCATAATAATCTTCAGCTTGGTTCTCTCCTTCAGTCTATTAAGATTTTCAAAAGTTTAGTTCGTAGTGCACTCTTTTCGCCTAGTTAATCATTTTATTTATACATCCATAATCCTATTTTTTCTTTATTTTTACTCTGACTGTGTTCAAATTTTGTACTTCTGTTCTTATTCTGTATTTTTGTATTTTGCTGTTTGCATAGTCCTTTTATTAACTATTTTTATTATGCTGTATTTTGATTTTTGTACTTCTAATCTTATTGTGTTTTTTTTTTAATTTTAATGTTTTATTATGTCTTAATCCTTTATAATATTTTTTATTCATTTTGTAACTAGGCATATTGCCTGTAAAATGAATTATTTTGAATAAATTACAAATTACAAAATCAAATTACAAATGTGCATCGTGTGCATAGTGATGACTGTTGCATTTGCGCAGGGATCTTAAAAGCATATAAAATGAAATCCACATAGTATGGATTTGATCTTCGATTTGTAAAATGAATTGAAAACAAAATCAAAAGAAAATACTGAAAAAAGCTAGCTAGCTCGCCTCCAAGTGGCGCATAGTTGGCAACGCTAAATGATCTAGACTCTTCCCTTTATAAAGGCCGCTTTGGCATCAGACTACTCCTATAAATTTTCAATTTTTAATTTGCGGAGGCTAAGATGGTGGTGGCAACATTCCAACCCTAGACATCTTCAAGTACGGTAGCAACAGAGTGAAATCAGCTCGTAAATGGCTCCGAGCTAACGCAACCATCTCAGTCTCATTAATACCCTGGCAGGCCTCAGAGTGCGTTCTCAACCTCCTCGCAATTTAATTGGTGGTGTAGGTTCACTTGAAGCAGCCTTCTACTTAGCACGAATCTGGCTCTGAGCACATATCTTCAAAAGAAATTGTGCCAAGCTTCGCATGGCCTTAGTGCTTGCATAAACAACTATGGGCTCATTAAGATGACTATACATCTGGACTCAAATAGCGGCTCTGAGTGGAGACCCTTTCGAAACGGAACATAACAAATTTACCAACACCAATCTCGTCAGGCAAAAGACACACACAATAATTGTTTAGGTTAGCTTTGCATTCGAGAGTAAACAATGCCACAAGAGGCGAAGTTATATTGAACGAACCAGACCTGTGGACTGCTGGCAGCCCTGGTGCTGATTTGGCTTCAACCATTGCGAATATGATGAATAAACCATTCGCACTAGCTTCTAGGACACTTGCAGAGCTTCCTTCTGCCAACATTTGCAGTTATTTTGGAGCCTTAGTCTCCTAGCTTGACTCGGAGAAAACTAAGAAGCCCGTTTATGGCCAGAGAGGCGACCAAGCTACGGCGAATAAGACGACTCCATCGTCAAGTAGTGCCACTTCTAGTGGTGCAACTTCTCTAGACGCTTAATTTTCACTCTTCAAATTTCTCCTGGGCTCACCGACCTAAAAGTTCAGCTTCCAATGGTTTGAAAAAACTGAAAAAGTCTTTCGTGACACATTATCCGACAAGGATGAACATTTCCTTCAGCAGGCAACAAATTTTGTTGCAGAGGTTTCGTTTCCTCTAATCATTGCAAGTTTCGCTCATCAACGGTAGAGGTCAGTTAAGCAAAGAGTTAGGCCAGGTAGATTTACAAAATGCCGAAACTTATGACAATCACTTCAAGCCTAACTCGGTTTTTCAATCAAAGTGCATTTAGTCTTCCACTGAAGTGGATATGGAATCATCTTCTCAGAAACCTGGTTCATAATGAGACAGTCTATGTTAAGTGTCTGCTATAAAGTGCAAAAAGCCAGCTCAGGATCACTATCTACGGTGGTATTACGTGGACTGGGGCAAAGAAA
Source organism: Nemotelus pantherinus (assembly GCA_963978885.1). Classification (NCBI taxonomy): domain Eukaryota; kingdom Metazoa; phylum Arthropoda; class Insecta; order Diptera; family Stratiomyidae; genus Nemotelus; species Nemotelus pantherinus. The sequence goes on from OZ022263.1 coordinate 61,714,996, forward strand.
CTAAATTGGCAGCGTGTGAGCATCAACGGGTGACAAATAGGGCATGCAATCCTGAAATTTCGGGATCTGGGGATCCTGACACATTTTGAACATTTTTCGGATCCTCAATTTTTTATCGGGACTCCCGAGATTCTGGGAATTATAAAATTCAACCCATTTTGAGAATTAGAAAAGTTTCGTATTACGGCATAAGCGAACAACCCAAAACTTAATACTAAAAGAAATATCATTTTATGAAAACGGAGGCGCTAAGGGCCTACAACTGGCGTATGATTACATGCTTAATATCCCACCAAAAAGTGTAGAACTCGAAATATCTTTTTTTGCGAAATCAAGTCTAGTTTAAATATTGAAACTCTTAACGAATTATGTTTCTTAAGAGCATACTTTCAAAACAAATCAGCAGGTTGAACCAACCGATATTATTACTTATCACTTGTTTCTTTGAAAAGCAATATTATTTTCTAATTGATATGTAAACAACTAAAAAGAATAATGTATTTTTATTGTATTATCGTAACATTCGTTATGCCGATTAAATTTTAATTCGTTTTTAACTAATTTTATAATTAACTATCATAACCAAAAAAGTAGAAATTATTGGACAAGAAGATAAGAAATTAGATCATAAGATTAAATTAGATACATTAAATGCTAGCACCCATGTACATATGTGCATAAATTTAACATTATAATGAACTTATCTTCCGATTTTATGTATATATGTATATATATATTTGAAATAAAGTTTTGATTGCGTACAAATAAGCCAATATATCTGTTTAAATTTCCTTAATATAGCTCTTTTATAAAATCCCGAAATCTCGGGACTATCTCGGACCTCCATTTCAATCTCGGAATTAATACCCTAAAGCCAAATTATAAGTGGTACGTAAGGACGAGATCCACAGCAAGTCTTGTTACAGGGCATGGATTCCCTGTTTTCATTCTGATGCAGCATAAATTCTCGACACTTTTAGGCTTTGCAACCCTGATCTCCGTACAAGAGATTGAATGGAGATTGGTGATCCTGTCGATAATCGACGAGAAGCTCTCTTTATCATAGCTGAAGAAACTCTGTCGTACTTAAATAATGCCTTTTCAATGACCGAGATCGTGAAACTGAACCTGCGTATCTGGCTAAACGACAAGTCTGTGGGCTACGGATCGAAAAATCCTGAGCCTGCTATCCTAGATCCAAAGCAAATGGCTCAAACAGCAGAGAATGCAGTTGGCAAGAAGTCCTTTAACTATCCGTTGAGGAAGCTGAAATAACTATCGCGTCCCAGAAAGAGAGCCTTGACTTGAGCCTAAATGATAATGGTAAAGGTTGTTGAAGTTAATCTTGAGCAATCTAAATCAATAACAGCTTCCTTACTCCGTTTGTCTAGAGCAGGGAAGGAGCTAACTTTATTCCAAGAAACATAGGGGATTTTTGGGATTCTGATAACACCCGATCTTACCCGTAACAATTTATGTCTTCATTTGAATTCAATGTATTTCTTATATCAATAGCATCCAATATTGCATTACAAAGTTTCTGTTCTTTAGCACCAAAATACAATTGAACAAAATAAAAATCATATTCAAAGAAACATCAAATATTTTCCCATAACCATCGACTCCAACCATCACTCCTTCAATCCATAATCCAAACGTCTATCTCTTCATAAACTAATGGCTCGATTTATTGAAAGTCATTTTTCACATAACTACCGCAATAATCCTGAAACGACCGGCCGTAAGAGTATTCCAATCACATAAACTATATTACAAAGTGATACAATCAATCAAATTAAATGTCACACAAATTGTACCAAGACATTCCAGATGCGTAAACAACATATCGTACAAGAACGAAAAAAACTTTTGCCGAAAATGTGACAGACCAAAAAAAGAACGGCCAAACAACGAAACAATCAAATCAGAAAATATGTCAAAGACACACAAGTCCATCGAAAGAGAAACCAGCAAAAGTTAATGTCAGTCTTCTTGAGTGTTGTAAGGAAAATCGATTTCGCATGTAAGAAAGACGACCGGGCCAAGCAACCAGGCAGTAAAAACGATTTCTTTTTCCAGGACAAGAACATTATCCGAACATTTCTTTCCTATTATTATCCTTCTTGACTGCACTATACGATAGTCAGTCAGTTTGTTGTACTATCTCGAGTTCCAGCGGTAGCGTATTCGTTGTAAGTCTGATATGCCAGGCGTTCGTAGGGAAGAAGGGAAATCTGAATAGCTTGGAGACGCTAGATGACCTCTTTTGATGCGAGCGGGAAACTGAGAAAGTTCTAAGATAATTCCGTACTCTCGACTTTTGGTACACTATCGATTGACCTTAAGCTTTTTATAGAGAGGCAGATGCTACGAACACATAACCGGGACCATAATAATATTATAGATTCGATATTAAGATTGGAGGAGGTTGGTTTTTCGATAAGGGTTGTTTCACGGCAGTGCTGATGGAATGTGTGCTCGATTACGTAATTTTCAGCTTCAATAAACGAATGTCAGTGGCTGTGATGGATAAAAGAAAGAAATCGGAGTGGAGTTGAGTGGTGTGACGGCTTAGGTAGCTATGTGATGGAAGAATTTTAAATTAGTAATTTTGAGTTAGTCGGGAATTTGCAGAAAATTGGTTGTATTTTATTGAATGGTTTTGGTATTCCGAGTAGATCAAGATAAGTTGAGCCGAAAACAAGTATCTAGGACCAAAGGATGAAGTGATGAGAGCTTTTTGATTTTCATGGGAAAACTAGAGAGTTTGTTGAAAACTTTCCAAAAATTGATTTTACCCTTTAAGTCAGTTACAGTTTTATCGCATTCGTGTCTGATGGTATTTTTATGTTTGTTGCGATTAAGTTTGGTCACTTTTTTTATTTTTTTTTGTGGTATTAATCAATTGTGACGACTTGTTTCTTCGATTTTTTCCGATGATTTGGTTTAAATCTTTATGTTTTAGTTTTTTTATATTTGGTTTCATTGGCATTAGTATTTCGTCAGTAATCCATACTTTGTTGTTATTTGGAGGTCTATTCCATTCTGACTTATGAGATAGAGTACCTACAGTCTACTTTTCATCTTCTGCGCTACAGCTGCGACGTACATTGTAGCCTAACGTACGCCTAACGTACGCCTAACCGCTTTGCGTGCTGCGCTATGAGGTAGTGTCGGTGTGAACGGCCACTACATAAACAAGGGCACTAGCTTGTACTCGATGTCTTTTTCAGTCATGGGAAGTTTAAGATCCTTAAAGACGAAAAAGAAAACTTAGGAAACTGATGGTTTACTCCGCTTCATGTGCCGCGTATCCTGTAAGAAAAGTCAGTGTACGGGTGCTCAAAATAGTCCAACTGCCTTCATTGATGCTCTCTATGTTGTAACAGACTTCATGACTTCATGCTCCACGAATGGCATACTTAAAATGATTCCGCTTCGTTGCATACATTGATCAGCTATTAGATCGTTTTGCGTTGTTTAACTCTTTCTTACACTCCATAGGGTGGTGATTTCCGCATTCCACCAAGGAGGCTAAGCGTTGAGTGGGTCAAATGTTGTCTTGGTAGCAGAATTGAGAGTGCTAGTAAAGTGCCGCTTGATCTAGGTACGAGCAAAAATCCATACTCTCACAAGAAAGTTCCAGTAGAGATCGGATCATGGACTAAACTTCAGCATCAGCTTTATCCAGTCCGCTTTTTTCCTACTAACAAAGTGCTGCACATCGAACATTTGTATTGGAGCTGCACGACACTTCACGATGAGCATGAGAGTCGGCTCCTAGAATAAAATCCACGTTGCTTCTAGCTGCTGCAGCCACTTCACAAGGGAGAATTTGCGCCATGGCCATGTGCTATGTAGCAAACTAGCATGGCTCCAACATCCATGCTATCATTGTCACAAAAGTTGTGAAGAACAATGATAAAAATGCAGACTCGTGATTTCTCCAGACTGTCGTGTGTAATTAGTGTGTATCCATTGGTGCGTGACTTGCCAACGCGCTTGTTCGCAGGCTTGGTTTCTTGTTTTAATATTAACTCTTCCCCTATCTTGGCTCTTTTGAATGGTGAACGTTAATTTGAAGTGCCCTCATCATTACCAATCTGGGTGAAGTCAAATTCCTCCTCGGACGCTCTTTCCAAAGTCCGCCTACATCACAGCTAGTCTCGACACTGACCCCATCAACCAAGAGAAATTTTGCATTTGATTCTTGATTGGATTCAATCCTGTCCGAGTCATCTGCTTGGCGTTATGTTTTGATCACAACTTCCATCCACAAGTCTAAAGGCCCCCACTCACGAGCAGTCCATCAGTCCAAATGGCCTGAGGCCAGGCCAAAATCTCACCGTGTGTGGGAGAATTCGGAAGGACTCATGGACTCATGGAACCAAATTAGATTTCCAATCAATCCAAAGTGCATGGACTCAGGCCATCGGGCCATTTTTTGGCTCGACCGTGTGTGGGTAAATAGTAGGGCGAATTTGGACAATCGATAAAATGGACTAGTCGTGCGTGTTGAAGCCTCAGTCCAGACGACGTGGCAGTCTTGCGTTGCACGCTGACCTGTGACAAGCTCATTGACTGTTTCTGTGATTATTTTATTTAATCGTAAAATTCAGCATAATAGATAGTGGTGGCCATGATTTTGTTTTGAAAGTTATCGAATAATGTAGGTCACATGAATGTATATTATATTACTTATTATAATCTTTCGTGAGGAGTGATAGTTTGCCTCATATTTGTATCCTTTCGTTTGATAAATGGGGTGTCCAACTATAGCAACGTGTTTTATGTCGGATCATCCATTCTTAAATAATTTTGACAATCAGAAGGCTCAAGTGTGAGTTCTTTTACCAAATCTACAATTTTTACCACTTCCTTTTTGGTTATCGTTGCTTTCTGTTGATGCAAGTTACAATAGCAAAAATCTCCTCCACATGCTTCTGATCCATTAATAGGTTTAAAATATTCTTTTCTTCGAATTTATCTTAATTTTTTCCTAAATTAATGACAGAAAATGAAATGGCCTGACTGGGTCGAGGCTCTATCGTGAGTGGCGAGCTAAATTGGACTTAAACCAAACGGACTCAAGCCAAATGGACTCAGGCCATTTGGACTGCTCGTGAGTGGGGGCCTTAATGCAGGGCCAATTTCTCCATATTGTGCTTAAAAAGCTCCGTTCGGACGTTTGAAAGTGGTATCGCCTCTTTATTTGGGATGAAAACAGCCTCTCGTCTATGTTCAATCGGAGTGGAAGTTGGGAATTCATGACTTGCGTCTATGGCGACTAGGGATTTCATCCTTCGGGACCAACTTGAGCTTAGTTGATTTGCTCACGGTACCAGCGTGACTCCTATACACCAACCGGCATTGTCAACCGCAGCTAGAAATTTGCAAGAGACTCTGAGCAAAGCTAGTTTTCTGCAGAGATGATTATAAACAATTTTTGCTGGCATTGATCACAACCCATATGTGGACATTTCATTGAAAGACCGATTTAGCTCTGGAGCGATCGCCTTAAGTTTAGGCTTTTTCGATATTGGCTGGTTTGACACCATAGCTCAGTCGACCTCTGTTCTTTCTGGGCATCATCTGCAGGGTTAAAACGGAGTGAGTACAGCAAATTTCGCTACTCTTTGGTGGAGTTATTCTCTTTTGCGGACAACGTGTGATGAGGAACATGTTCTTAGTTTTCTTAGAACTTTGGCGGCTGACCCTCTAATGCCGTAGGCCCGTGAAAAGTTTATGTATGAACGATGAATGCTTGAAGAGAGAGCGGCCCTAGAGGTTTAGTCATATAATTCTTCCATCGATATGAGAGAATATGGTAGATTTTGGGCCAGGTTTCAGACTGTCGAGTTTGGGATTGGTGTCATCAACGCCCCTATGAGCCCCTAAGAATGTGAAAAAGATTGGTACAAGCTTTCGTGGCGACCTATGAGATGTTCAGATCTGGATGGGTGCTAATCATGAGTACGCCTCAACTGAACAAACACCACAAACTAAATGACGTCAGGACCAAGAACGAGGTCTGAGATCTGAGGGTTTGAACGGGATGGAAATGGTCTTATTTACCCGGAGCCGTTCACGAAGCAAATTTCATTCCGCCGCTACCACGCTTGAAGACCATCAGGTTCGGAATGCTACAACTACCAGCCCAAGCTCGATTTATCGAAATCGTGCAAACAAAAAAGTCCAAAGATGAAAGCAGTTCTGAGAGAGTCTAGTAGATCATTTGGTGATACCCATGACCACGAGAAGGTGATCCCGCTTACACCCGAAAACTGTCGTTAAGCCATTCATTTGGGTAACTTAAATCATGTGTCCGATACTATCAAACAATTTGACTGGTAATATTTTCCCAAACAATTCGTCTGCTCGTTACATGCTTCAAGTTAGGGTCGCTTCTCATTAGGGTCTTCAAAAATGTATGGAAAGATTACCAAAATATCTAAGGGAGCATCTGCCTATGAATGACAAATCATTTCCTCGTTATTAAAATGTAGTGTTAAAATGCGTATTAAAATATAGTCAAAAGTTAGTCAAAATCAGAACATGGTATGGATGTATTGTCGAAAATCCTAGGAGTGTAACATGCTGCCTCCTAGTTTTGTCGGATTGCAATTTTTCAAGTTAAATGAAAAATCGAAGACGAGTTTAATCAACCGCTGAAGGAGCAAAATTTCATTAAAAAAATCTCTTGGTGCTAAACTGATATCTTGTATTAATTCAGTAAACAAATGAAACTTCTCACACAATCCTTTCGATGCAAATGGTCATCTCACATTTTCGTCAGCTCAATAATTGAAAAGATAAGAATAGACGAATTGCGATTTTTCTGTTACCTCGAAACTTGCCATTGACCTTTGTGTGCGTGTTTGTTGGCCATAATATCAGCCGGCGCAGTACCAACCAAGCTGACGTGATCATGCACGCGATAAATTTTAGCACATTGTTACAAAAGCCCATGCAAAGAATAGTTTGCAAGTTTGAAAGAAGAAGATGAAGATGAAGATGAAGAAGAATGACTGTCGAAGCTTTAAAATCCGATCTGATGCTGAATCATGCATTTCACTATAGCGATACCATCTTCGGTCGCAAACTTCTTTGTTAGTCTACTGTGCGTCTCTGCCGCGATCTCAATCTCTTCAGGCCAAATTTGACTTTAAATGGAATATTATCATATTATATAAGCAATAAAGCTTGAATGTTACATTTAAACATATAATCCGTAAGATGATTGCCGGAATTCCAATCCAATCCAATCGTCGATTCAACCGGCCGGCATTCATTACGGTCGTTCGTCAGCAGCGCTCACAAAAGTCCCAAAACGCGTCTAGAAGACCAGAGGCTTTTAAAAGTGATCTTTTATTATGCACGGACGCCTCTAGTCGTCTTTGAAACCGCCGTCAGTCCGAAATTGCTACTTTCGGGGTCTAAGCTTCAACGGCCGATGATGGATTGTAGCAGGTTCTGCGGGATCAATCATGACTCGAAACGATTCATTCTAAATAGTTTTTTTTGTTGTAGTTACGAGTTTTAAAAGACGAGGCAAAGTGCGAATATCGTATTGATTTGGAGTAGTCAGTAAAGATACGAAATATTTAAATGAGTTACGAGAGAAAGAGGCCTGAAGACGTGGTAGATAGAACTGTCAATTTGAACATGAGTCATTGATTTTTTTCATCTGAAGAAATCTTTCTCACCTAGAGTGAATCATTTTTCGAACAGATACTAAGAACTTAAGATCGATGTCACTGACATCCAAGCGCTCACACAGCACTAGCACATAGATGAATAACCACATGAAAAGCAACCAAATCCAAAGCGAAACAGTTTCTAATGTGTCGAGGTCTGAGATCAATCTCATCACTAGAAATCGCTCACCTCCTCCTGTGCGCGAATAAATTCAACTCTAAATAAATTTCATGAATTCTTAATTTGCACTTAATCTTAATTATCGCTCATTTCATAAGTATGAATAGTGCGATTGTGGCATTGGCGGTGGCTCATCATAAAATGCCTGGACGATGACGCAGACAATGATGATCGCACTTTTATGACTTCATTCATGTTGGACCAATCGATCATCATTGTTGTTGTTGGTGTTTGCGGTGCGGGGGACGATTTCAATGCCGATGTTCAGCCAGACAAGGTGGGAAACGAAAAGAAGCAGCCAAGAAAAACGCTTAAGCCAAAAACAGCTCAAACATCCAAACACGTACTCTGGTTATAATGTGTAGTGTGGGAATGTGCAGGTTATATGGAATAATAATCAAGGTTGAGTAATTCCTCAAGGGTCTGAATGACTTTTCGAATGCTGAACGGACTGCTCCGCAGCGTGTTTCACGATGAGTAAAAAAAAAATTGTCTTGTTCGGGAGCGGGTAGGTAGATAACCGGAGCTGTGGATCATTAGGAGAATTTAACGACCATGATGAATTTTATTGACCGTAAAAAGAAATAGAACACACACTTGAAACACCCGCTCTTGTTCGCCATGGACTTGAAGGAATTTGTTTTGTTCTGATGATTTTGGATTGGATGATTTGAGATTTTGGAAGGTAGACATTAAGGTACAGGTTGGATAAGTAGGAAATTGTGGATTGGGAGTAGAAAGTGAAACTGAAACATTTTGAGCAGTTTTATCGGATATAAGATTAACAAAAATTTAAGATAATTTCTCAATTTCATGGTTCCAAGCTTTCATTTGCTACATTTTTGTTGCGCCTCTTTCGAGAGCTGGTTTGAAAGCATTTGAAACAACAACAACTTGGATGCTGTTTTATTCAGTGCTACCTATGCTAACAAGCTCCCGATAAAGACGCGAAAAAGTGGGTTTTCGCACTGCTGAAATATCAAAGTGGCAGTTTCACAATCCTCAATCAGAGAAAAAGAAAAGTTTTAACTTACGCGAAGGATAGTATTACAAATTGATTATTTTCAAGCGAAGTATTTTTCGATACTAAGCGCATAAGCTGTTTTCGTTAAGGAGAAATGTCCTTCGTTGCAGGACATTCTGTTCCATGGTAACGCAGAATAAGCACGTCCAATAGCCATGATGTATGAAATTTCATCAGTCATTGTGAATGCCATTTCGATCGAATTTTCAAAAAGTTTGTTCATTTTCGAGCTGTGGATTTCGTTCCAAGATTTTTAAAAAATCCATACATATTCGAAAAATATTTTTAATGAAGCACTTTCGCTTAGCCAGGCTGTCACCATACCGCACCCCGACGGTCATTGTAAAGAAGAAGAACGTCAAAGTCGTTGTCGAGAATGGGATAGCTAGTCAACCACGCAACCAGAAGACGAAAAGTTAAATTGAAAATTATTTCCAATACTTTAAAAATAGCCGACATTCAGGAACATGACACAAGTGGATATGCTTGTATATATTTTTCTTAGTCCGCAGTTTACCTAAATACATAATAAACATGCAAAATAACCGAATGAAAACATACACAGGATTTGCTAATTTTGTTGAATGAGTGTGTGGAATTTTTCGGTGCTGTGACGAGACGAGACATGCTCGTTTCGATGAATACGAAATTTCGATTCTTGATATTATTGCTGTTATAAAGTTCTTAATTTAATTTTGAATGAAAACAAAGACGTACATTCCGTTGAAAGCTTTAGAGTATTTATGATGGATTTTGTAAATATCCGGCGCCGGATTTACTCGGCTGGCGTTAAGAAATGCGTTCGTTATGCGAATTAGCTACATCCGGCGAATGGGCTTGATTTAGTAGCCGTTTTTTGAAAAATAAGAGGGCATAGTGATTTGGATATCGGAAGTTATAGCATATTTCACTTGAACTCTTGTGTGAGGAAATGTATGTGGTTGGTGGATTGCATCGCAAATTATAGTGATGAAAATATTATTAATGGTGCTAGCCGCAAAATTCTAAAAATTAGAAAAAATTAAACATTTAAAATCTATTTTCTTTGCAAGGTGCTTATCATATGAAAGTTTAATGGTAGCATTTGTTAGTGGCAGAATTACAAAACTGACTAGTATACCAAATTTGCTTCGCGTTGGGACCAACAAGGTTTGGAACTGTGAACTGTAAACAATTATGGGGATAGAAAGATTTGTGTGGCTACTGCCCGCAAAAGTTTTAAAATTTTAGGAATTTAAGCATATGTTGCTTATTTTCATTAAGAGATCATTATCATTTGGAAATTCTATGATGACATCCATCAGTAAAAATTTAACAAAATATACCGCAGGTATATTTGTAAATATATTTTGATATATTTTGCAGCGGTATATATCTAATCCTACCTAAGTTTGCAACCAAAAGCCTACCAGATTCACGTTACAGTAGGTTTAACCTATCCTTAGAACTTTGGATCTGATTGGTCTCCATCGGAATTTAAAGAGAAGAAAGTCTTTATTTAGTTGTACATTTTGCCACCACATAGATGTCGCCACAGCGACAGAGTTGACAACAAAATCGTTCATTTATTTCAGACCCACTTTCGGCGAAGTTTTGTGACGGGCTATACCATCCTCTGAATACACTATTTGCAGGATCGCCAAGTTCCCAATCTGTTCTCGCCGTCCATTAGCCGTTTTTAGTTTTTTTCCTCCCGCACCCATGCCGCCTAGTCTTTCATTTTACGAGTCTCCACTTACCGCAAGAGGAATTGCCCAAAAATCTTTTTTCTAAAATAAATATAAATAAATAATAATAAAAAAAAGTAACAATAAAATTTTTGCCATATTTATTAAAACTTTCTCTACTGGATTTACATTTTCGGGCTATTCTACTGATAGTGTTGTTACTAAAACTACTTTACTTCCTACTATTCTACATATTTTGTTGTTGTAATTTCAAATCTAGTTTATATCATGTAGTTCATACTTTAACGTTCTATTTACTTTAGTTAGCTTTAGCTTAGTTTAACAACTACTGTCGTATCTTTCTCTATATAATGGATTTTCTTATCCGTGTACGCATATAAATAAATATCGTTTTCACTATGCTAACTAACGATGTGCTGACTTCGTTAGGCCGTAGCTTACTCTTAGATGAACCTACGTCAACTCGAGTCCTCCGTTTTGGTAGGTTGAACCACATATAGGTTCAACAACAAACAAAGTGTTCCTTGAAAATCAATTTTGAAAAGTATATTCTTCTTCCAACGCGTCTGAGTTGGCGTAGAACATTACGGTTAATTCTTTCCAATGCTTCGGCTCTTTATTGTGCATCGGTACCCTATTCTTCATATCCAGGTCTCTCGGCACATTGTTGCTAAGTTACCATTTTACGCCCAAAGTACAGAGTCAATTCATTTATTCGTTGCGGCTTTCATGCCGTCTCGGTTAGGTGGCTACCCCCATCGGCAGTATTTGCAGTAGTGGTTTCAGATCTTGATTCAGTCGTTCTACTGTACAAGGCGCTGTAAACGTTACCTCTGATCTTTATGAGTGCGCAAATGCCAAGAATGCCTGAGAACGGAACTGCAGTCCATTATTACTAACCATAAAATTCGGCATCGCAAAAACTTTTACCATTCCAGCTCGAAGAGTAAGGACAATTTGAAAAAGTAATTGTGTACCGTTAATACGTAAATGCATCCTTTTGATGTATGCAGGAGAGGCCCCATAAGGTATATGCAAATCATCTTCCATGCTTTGGTAGCCACTCCAGCTCTCAAAACCATATATTCCCGAGATAACTAGCTTACTGTCTTATTTTCTTGATATTTGATTTGCTAGGCCACGTAATTCCGAATTTTTGTGCACATTTTAGGCTTGTGGTATTGACGTGTCATGGCAATCATGTGTGCGACCGACTCTTATGTTTCGGTTCATCGTGGTACTCCTTGGTCACCCCATTCTCTCAGACATAAGCAGCACCACCTGCTGCCTCCTGGGTCACGGTGGCGAGCTTAAACATGTATTCACAGCGTCTCACCGTAGAAGTATCACTAAACGAATTTACTCAAAGATGCCACACACGTTCATATCAGTGGTCCTCGGAGTACATGCCAAAAACTGTTTGCGGGGGAAAGGGCATGAGGAAGATAATCTTTGTCCTTCCTGTGTATCATTTTGCTGAAGCATAGTTTCCCAGCCACACAAAGGTAAAGTAATGTGTGACCACTGTAAAGCGGGATGTATTGACTGCTCTAATTTTTCGAAAGCCCTCAAAACAAACATTCTTTCTAGGGGTTGAGTACTTCCTCTCCACAGATGTTATTGAGCGACTTGGGAAACAGCTTACTTTCTCTCCCTCATAATGACTCTGACTGAACCTTGCACCCAAGCATGGTTTTGGCGCATCCTTTTGAATAATGAACGGCAGAACACATGAATAGCGGTTCTATTGACAATTTTTCTATCACTCGAGCACACTCGCATTCCTCCGATCAGAGAACTTCCGACGCTTCTTGTCGGTTGTGCAACCAAACTGAGAAAACTCCGTATAAACCGTCACTACCATGACACCATCCCCCAGAAATCGTCGAACACCCTTGACGCTTTTGCCCAGTTTCAGCACGTTATAAAAAAGGCAGCTTGCCGGCTCGCTTTAATCGGTATCAAAAAATTACTCGCAAACTACATACATGCCACTATGAAGAATAAATTTAATACTGAACAGTTATCATAACTGAGGATCCAATATGTTGTAAAAACTCATCTTATACCCTCTCATTTGAGTTTCTCTCCGAACACATGGGGACAGTTAGCGATGAACTGGAGAAAGCTTTAAAAATATCAGTGTTTTAATATTTTTTTTTTTTTTTTTTAATAATACCTTTATTAAACTGTTTCCTTCGTATAAGAAGCTTCAGTTAGTTTTAAAATCTTACATGCTAAAACAAGTGATGTGCACTCCTCACAGTTGAAGACGTGAACATTTTGGACCCAAGTTACTTTATTGACATAAAGTCACACAGCAAAGAGCAAAGCTATGATATGTGTTATAGAATTACAGTGTTCAATGTTTGAAAGAGTTTGAAAAGCAAAGAAATTGGCTACGCAGGCTGTATTTTCTACGTTAAAGATGGAAGGTCCAACGGGTCAGTTCTTTTCAATCGCTGAAATTTACGATGAGTTAGTATTTTTTTTGCCAGCTTGTTGGGATGATGAGCGAGGGCTGCAATATATTTTCCACTACGGTTCTTAATTTCTTCTGAAATCGTCTCGATTCGCAGGTCTTTATGGAGATTGGCGTTCCGGAAGTACCACGGGGCTCCGGTGATAGATCGAAGTATTTTTGATTGGGTCCTCTGGATGATGTTGATGTTTGAAGGGCGGGCTGCACCCCATATTTGTAAGCCATATGTCCAGATTGGCTTTAAGACAGACTTATAGACGAGCACTTTAGAGTCGAGAGAAAGTTTTGACCTGCTATTGAGCATCCATTTGAGGTTTATGAATTTGAGCTTCAGTTGTTGATTTTTAGCTTCAATGTGCCGTTTCCAGGTGAGCCTCCTATCAAGGTGCATTCCGAGATACTTTACTTCGTTACTTTGAGGTATAGGTACATTGTTTAAATATACTTGAGGGCAAGTCAGTTTTAACAATGTGAAAGTAACGTGTATGCATTTGGTTTCGTTCATTCTGATTCTCCATTTCGCTAGCCATTCTTCAAGAAGTGAGATGTGGCCTTGCAATGTACGGGATGCCGTAACTGGGTCTGAATCAGTGCATAGTATGGCAACGTCATCCGCAAAGGTAGCTGTCGTTGTTTTGTCGCATATTGGGAGATCAGATGTGAATATAGTGTAAAGTACCGGTCCCAAAACACTTCCTTGTGGTACACCAGCATGCACACGATGTTTAGCGGTAGAATAGCTTTTGTATCTCACCTGGAATGTGCGGTTGGTCAGGTAGGAGGAGAGTATTTTGTGGAAGCTTTTTGGAAGCATTGATTCAATTTTGAAGATCAACCCTTCGTGCCAGACTTTATCGAAGGCTTGAGTTACATCTAAAAAGATTGCTGAGCAGTACTTCTTGTCTTCGAATGCTATTTTAATGTCTGACGCGATTCGATGGACCTGTTGAATGGTGCTGTGATGTCTTCGAAACCCAAATTGCTGTTCTGGAATTATTTTTGCAAACAAAATATACCGCAGGTATATTTGGCTGCGGTAAATACCTAATTCTATCCAATTTTAGGTAGGTTTAACCTATCCTAGGTTTAACCTATCCTTAGATCTGTGGATCCGATTGGTCTCCATCGGAATTTAAAGAGAAGAAAGTGTTTATTTATTTGTACCACAGCGACTGAGTTGACAACAAAATCATTCATTCATTTCAGACCCACTTTCGTTGAAGTTTGTTGAAGGGTTACCGTTTGTCTGTACCATCCTCTGACTACACTATTTGCAGATCGCCAACTTCACAACCTGTTCTCGCCGTCCACTAACAGTTCTTAGCTTCCTTCGCCCCGCACCCATGTCGCATCATCTTTTATTTTACGAGTTTCTACTTACCGGAAGAGAATTTACCCAAAATTCTTTCCTTTAACATAAATATGAATAAATAATAAAAAAAGTAATAGTTAAAATTTAACCCTATTCAATAAAACTTTGTCTACCGGATTTATCGGGCTATTCTACTGATATTGCTGTTACTAAAACTACTTTACTTCCTACTAGCCTACAATATCGTTTCCACTATGCTTACTAATGATATGCTAACTTTTTTAGTTCGTTGCTTACTCTTAGATGAACCTACGTCAACTCGAGTCCTCCGTTTTGGTAGGTTCAACCACATATAGGTTCAACAACAAACAAAGTGTTCCTTGAAAATCAATTTTGAAATGTATATTCTTCTTCCAACGCGTCTGCCCTTTTGGGCAGGTTGTTTGAGTTGGCGTAGAGCATTACGGTTAATACTTTCCAATGCTTCGGCTCTTTATTGTGCATCGGTACCCTATTCTTCATATCCAGGTCTCTCGGCACATTGTTGCTAAGTTACCATTTTACGCCCAAAGTACGGAGTCAATTTCGTTGCGGCTTTCATGCCGTCTCGGTTAGGTGGCTACCCCCATCGGCAGTATTTGCAGTAGTGATTTCAGATCTTGATTCAGTCGTTCTACTGTACAAGGCGCTGTAAACGTTACCTCTGATCTTTATGAGTGCGCAAATGCCAAGAATGCCTGAGGACGGAACTGCAGTCCATTAAGGTACTAGTACATTTTAGAAGGCAAAAATATGACCATTTTTCAAGAAATTTTTTCTCAGAGATTTTCTTAAATATTAACATGAATCTTTTTTTATAATATTATTTGATATTTGAAAAATACAAAAACAATTTTTGTTTTATTTGATTATTTATTTTTCCCTCTTATAAAGGGTGCTGAAATCATGTTCTGAAAAAAATCGTTACTCCACGGCGGACAGATAATCTATGAATTGGTAGGTTTGAAACAAAAAATTTCAACTGGGTTTTAAAAACTAAGGTCTCTTACATTGTAATTTACCACGATTTTTAAAACCAAAAATCAAAAAAGAAATGGCGGACTTGTGAAAAAAAATGTCAATTCTCGAACCTTTTTTTCCTAGTTTCTTTAACGCCAAAAATTTGTTTTAAATTTTCTTTGTCATATTCTGGTATATTACGATGTAAGATACTCTAACAAATAAAACGCCATAAAGTTTTTTAAAATTGGCTCGGTGAATCCGGAGATTATCTGTCCGCCGTTTTAAAAAACCTTGTTTCGAGAAAAACGTGTTTAAATTTTTTTTTCATATTCTTTATTAGAAGTTGCATGCGCTCAAAGTAAATATTTATGTATTAAAGTTTCGAATTTGGAAAAAACATTTCAGGAGGTCATTTTTGAAGTTATATTGAGTCGAAAAATGCAATAACAAAAAAATCGTTATTTTTTAAATCTATAAAGTGTACTAGTACCTTAATACTTACCGTAGCCTAGGACATCACAAGCAGCAGGAACCCCCCTCCTACTGCTTTTGCCCTTGCAGCTCGAAGAGTAAAGATAATTTGGAAAATTGTGCACCGTTAATACGTAAGTGCACCCTTTTGACGTGCGCAGAAGAGGCCACATAAGGTCTACGCAAACTATCTTCCATGATTTGGTAGCCTCTGCAGCTCTTAAAACCATATATTCCCGATATAACTGGCTTTCTGTCTTATTTTCTTGACATTTAATTTACGTACTTACTCACGTACTCCGTTGTCTGCATTTTAAGCCAGTGGTACTAACGTATCACGAAAATCATGTGTGTGACTGACTCTCATGTCTCGGCTCTGGGTCACGGTGCCAAACCCAAACATGTATTCACAACGCCTCACCATATAAGCGTCATTCTGCGAATTTAAGGGGATCCTCCCTGACTTGGCGCCACAGACGTTCATATCAGCGTCCCTCAGAATCCATGCCAAAATTTGTTTGCGAGTGAAAGGGCATGAAGAAGATCATTTTTGTCCTTCCTGTGTATCATGTTGCTGAAGCGTAGTTTCCCAGCCATACAAAGGTAAAGTAATATGTGACCACTGTAAAGCGGAATGTATTGACTGCTCGAATTTTTTGACAGCCCTCAAAACAAACATTCTTTTTAGGGGCTGAGTACTTTCTCTCCACAGATGTTATTGAGCGACTTGGAAAACAGCTTACTTTCTCTCCCTAAGAATTACTCTGACTGAACCTTGCACCCAAGCATGGTTTTGACGCATCCTTTTGAATAATGAACGGCAGAACACATGAAGAGCGGTTCTACTGACAATATTTCTTTCACTCGAGCACACTTGCATTCCTCCGATCAGAGAACTTCCGACGCTTCTTGTTGGTTGTGCAACCAAACTGAGAAAACTCCGTACTTGACATGAAAAAAGGCCCTGGACCAGATCTACTTCCTCCGAGCTTCATAATCAACAGTGCAGAAACTATCACCTCACCCCTGCTTATAATTTTCACCAAATCACTATCATGCGGTAGATTCCCTCAATTCTTCTCATCTCACGCCAATTCATAAATGTGGGGACAAGCGCTCGGCTAAAAATTATAGAGGCATTGCCATTTTGTCAGCTATACCTAAACTATTTGAAAAAATTATTTGTGATAAACTCATTATAGCTATTGATCCTCTTCTTAACGAACAACAACATGGCTTCAGAAAGGGCAGGTCAACTACCACCAACCTTTTGATATTTATCTCGGATGTACTTTGCAATATGGAGAAAGGGTGTCAGATCGATACCACATATACTGATTTCAGCAAAGCTTTTGACCGTGTTGATCATGATGTTTTGAAACTTGCTAGGATGGTTGGATTGCTACCTTCAAAATCGTACACAACATGTAAAATTCCAAGGCTTTCTCTCAAAAAAAAATTCTGTCTCCTCGGGGGTACCTCAAGGCAGCCACTTAGGTCCACTTCTGTTCAATATTTTTATTTCGGATATCTCGGAAGTGTTATCCGATATTGCACACCTTTTTTATGTGGACGATCTAAAATTATACCACACTATTCAATCGGAATCCGATTCAAACTTCCTTCAGTCAAAGCTCTTATCGTTGGAGACTTTATCTTAACGTAGACAAATGCCATGCCATGAGCTTTTCCCGCAAGTCATGCTCTTTAAATTTTGATTACCGCCTTAGTAATCAGTTGCTGAAAAAATTGGATAGTGTTGTAGACCTCGGAGTCGTTCTAGATAAAAAGCTGCGCTTCAATCTTCAGTACGAAAAAGTTCTAGCAAGAGCCAGCAAGCAATTTGGATTAATTAAGATACGTGCGAAAGAATTTAAGAACTTATGGGTTACAAAATCTCATTACGTATCCTTAGTTCGCCCAGTATTGGAATATGGTTGCATCGTTTAGAATCCCATTTTCAAATGTTATAGCGATAGATTGGAATCCATCCAAATGCAGTTTGTCATTTTTGCTTTGAGAGATATATATAAACCAAACGATTTTGAAAGTCTGCCATCTTATAATTACAGATTAAGCCTTTTAAACCTTGAGACACTTTCTTCGAGGAGAACGGTATTATGCTCATGTTTCATTTTTGATGCAATTAGGGGCTTGATCAACGTTGAGTATCTTTCGAATAAAATCACTTTCAATAAACCTGTAAGACGTACTAGGTATACACGCCTTCTCAATGAACATCAGCATCGTACTGTTTATGGAGACAGGGAGCCCATCAATAGATGCTGCAAAATATTTAACAATTTTTCCAACTACTATTCCTTATCTATTCCCAAGACAAGTTTCGAATATGCTTTATTCAAGGCTCTAAAATCTTTAAAAAAAAACATTTTTCCTTATAAATTCCTCGAATTGACAACCAAATATAAGTTTGAAATATGGACTTAAAATTATTTATGCTAATTTGTTATAGTGTAGTTTAAGAAAACATATTTAATTCAAATTGTGATTTGTTATTATCTTTTGTTATATGCCTTGCTTGGCTTGAAATAAAATAAATAAATCGTAACTACCATGACATCATCTCCCAGAAATTGTCAAACACCCTTGACGTTTTTGCCCAGTTTCAGCACGATATAAAAAAGGCAGCTTGCCGGCTCGCTTTGACCGGTATCAAAAAAACTACAATACATGACACTATGAAAAATAAATTTAATACTGAACAGCTATCATAACTTAGGATCCAATATGTTGTAAAAACTCATTTTATACCCTGTCATTTAAGTTTCTCTCCCGAGCACATGGGGTCAGTTAGCGATGAACTGGAGAAAGCTTTAAAAATATCAGTGTTTTAATATACATAAAACTTTGTGCAAACTTTGTTCAATCCATAGAGGTTTCCCTCTCTGAAATTTGTGAAGATTTAACTATTCATTTATAGCTAAAGCTTTTATACCATTATTCATAGCATTTATTCATTCAATTTATTGCATAGTTATATTAGTATAAATGAAACACTAATCACTTCAGGAATTTTTGCCTGATTACGGCTCCTTTAAACAATTTTTTTTTATTATCCACACGCAAAATATAATTATGACCTTCTGTGCAAATATTTATCTACTTTTAATCCTGACCGTATCCATTCTTTTCTCAACTCTTTCCGAAAAATCGAACTGCTCTTAATTTATTTATCTCACATCCTCAATAGCCTATCGAATTTCAATCGATGAACTTCCAACTGAAATCATCAAAACATCCAAACACATTCTCGTTGACCATCAAAAATCTAAAAATACTCGGTTTCATCTATAAACAACTGAATATGTATTAGGTGCGTGTACGCCCCAAAAAACAACGACCAATAGTGTAAATTCCAGTGCCCGTTGAATTCGATTTACGGTTTCGACTCCCGAAAATAGCATTCCGAACTTATCGCCATAAAGATCCAATCTAGATTAGGTACTCAACGGTGAAAACGATCACTCTGCGGCCACTGATTGCCTACTTTGTCCTCTCCATTTCGTTCAAGGCCACTTTCAGTCCTTCCCAGCACCGCGAAATATACATAGCTGTTTTAGTCACTTGCCGCCTTCACTCGAATTTATTACAGCATTTAATTTACTCCAATAATTTAGAATTAAAGCTAAATGACTGTATTTGGCAACCTGTGATTGCAATGCGCTACGACCGCAACTCTTTGATATGGTTACTTCGCGAAAGCTCGAAAATTCTAATGAGACCTGAAAAAGCCAGTTGGGTGTCTGCAGAGAGAGAACGGAACAACCCGGCAGGGTGTCAAACGGAATACTCGACCCGGTCCTGGATGCCAGTTATCTAACGTACTTCGTCGACTTGAATCTTCAAAGCGGCTGAATGAACGGCAGTTGGCCTTAATGGCTTCTACCTTTTGTCTTTGATGGAATTAGAAGCTTAGAAAATTTAATAGGTTCCCGTAACTCAGCTGGCGCTCGAAGGTACTTATGCTGGCTCGGTGGTTGATGGGTACTTTTGTAATCGTTATTTCTCTGTAATGAATTCGCAGCCGAGGTGCTTTCAACTTGTGTTCATGTCGACAACGTACGCACAGCGAAAAGGATGCTCTTCGAAGAAAGCGAAAAGATTTTTATAGGAATTTAGGGCACAGAATGCATTAAATTAGAGAGAGTCATGATGTAAATGCAGAGTAATGTCGTTAGTAAACACTCATAAAAGTCAACGAAGGTGATGGATTCAAACAAGGGAGTGATGTGTTGAGTTGTTCCAGTTTCTTAGTGAGTAGTGTGCCTAGCTGGCAGGAAATGTGGGTGTTCGCAATGTTTTAATTACGCGTGATGAAATGTTGTTAATAGATTCAGATTAATATTAATTGCTTTTTTGCTATTTTTATGGCTGCCAAATTGCTCGAGCAGTCGTTAGGGTCTTTTTCATACGATATGATCAAAACGTATTTATTTTTTTACGTGTGGGAAGTACTTATCATGTTTTTCTTTTGATTTCCAGGTAAATTGAAATTTTCGTCTTGATATGATTTGCTGTAGGCGGCTACTGTAAGTATGGATTACGCAAAAAGTACAGACGATATTGTGTTCGTGACACGCAATGGAAACATGCAACAACGGTAGCAACAAAATTTTCTTGGTTGTCCCAGGCATGTTTTATTTGCCAGTTGATTAATTGTTAATGGAGTATTCGTTTCAAAACGAAATTTGCCAGGAGTTTATTTATGGTTGTTAAGGTGTTTTAGACCAAGGTGTTGTTTTTCAATGGTCTGGTGCCGGAAATCGTTTAAAATATAAATTACAGCAAGCAACGAAAGTGACTAAGGCTGTCAATATACTACTAAAAGACTTAATTGAAGCTATTAATAATTTTTTTTTCCGTTTGAGAAGTTAATAGTCCATTTATTGAGTAATTTAAAAGTTAAATACATTGCTAAATTTAAATATGATTTTGAGGTCCAAAAAATAGTGCTTTTAGTAAAACACACAAAAATACAGCCCCGTCACAAAGCTAACAAATTTATCACAAAAAGTGCAGATTTTGAGTGTGTATTCTACCACTAGCTACTTAGCCCTCCGAGAACACGCCTATTTTTTCGATCATCGAGAACAATTGGGGTCAAATTGACCCCAACCACTTTTGAATGTCTATAGAATGGCCGCCACTGAAGAAAAAAATTGTAAATATTGTTTGAGGCCTCTTTTAGTAGCTTTCATACATTAGAAGTGCCTCAAATGTCCTGAACATACCTAAAAAATTCGAGAAAAACTGTTTTGTCGAAAATCATTTTTTTTTACAAAAAAAAATCTTAACTTATTTAATTTCCAATATTTTTGGCTAAAAATTTAAGTGGATACTCTGAAGATATGACAAAATTATAAAAAAATTAAAAAATTCTATTGTGGCCCTTGAAAAAAAGGTATTTATTTTGCATATTTACGGTGGCAAATTTGCATATATAAAGAAAATCATAACTTTGTCTATTTTAAATATTTTTAGCTGAAAATGTATATGAATACTTCCCAGACATAGTAAAACAATAAAAAAAAATTCGCCCTTTATAAAGGGTTGCAAAAAAGGTATAATCTTCTGAATAATCAGATTCTGATTGCTCCGAGACATGCTCGTCTTCGGAAGAATCAATGTCGCCAAAATTGTTATCATTGTCTTCAGCTAACAAATTATTGCGTACACTAGAACGCAGATTATACGTCATATTGCTAAAAACAAAAAATAAAAGCACTTGCAAACTTATTTTTTGGCTTTTTTAAATTAATCTATCGATTTATTATTATATAGTCAATTAAATTTACACGGCAATACCACACTGGAATAACCGGTTCTCGTCCGATCACCGAAGTTAAGCAGTGTTGGGCCGGTTAGTACCTAGATGGGGGGCCACTTGGGAACACCGCGTGTCTTTGGAACGTAAAATATTTGTGCTATCCCTTATACCAACAAACCAGTTGTCTGGGAATCACAATAAAAAAAAAAATAAAAAAAAAATTGAATTTTTACCTCAAAATTGACGTCGCGTACAGATGGGGTCTATTTGACCCCTTGATCTGCTTCAAAGGCTTCTCAACGACGACTAATGATTTGGGAGTGGAAGCGGACGGTGTAAACTTATAGTCAAGACACAGAACTATATTTAGGAGCCTATGGTATTCCTCTTTGCCCGCAGGCCTAAGCACTGCGATCGGTCAAAAAGGTATCTGGGGTCAATTTGACCCCCTGTGTTCTCGGAGGGTTAAAGACACCCTAAGTAATAATAGACCCTAAGGCGATTAAATTTCGATAACTTCGTCGAAAGTTACAGCGATAGAAAGGTGTTTGGGGCTGCCATCCAAAATATGGTAGGGTTTACAGCGGTTGGACCAAATGTGACCTGACCCATAGCGCGGACTAAGTGAATTTAGTCCTAAGGTGTTTCCATCGATCTGACCTAAAATTTGGTCAGGTCGAATTTAGTCCTCGTTTGTACGTGACAGCTGTCATTTTGTTCAATTTTAGTTCATACACTGTTTTCATGTGTCTCTCAAACGTGATTATTTAAATGATTTTAAGTCAAACGAGAGGGTTGCGAGCTTAAATTTGGCGTACATGTATTATTAATAGTCGCGCGACAATCAAGGCTTAGGTCGGGTGTTTTTACAGCGATATAGTCCACGACCTATTTTAGGTTAGGTGACTTGAAATCGTGTACTGACCTATCGCTTGGGTCGGGTACTGAGTGTTTACAGCAGGTGGACTAAATAATTTAGGTGAAATTTGGTGTATAGTCCGCGGACTAAACGTCTGCTGTAAACGCTATCATTGTTTACTTATTTTCATTGGACATGTTTATGTAAGCATTTATTGGTACAAAAAAAACAAAAACGCCTCGTGCTGTCAACCCTTTGCTAGCACCGAAACTAAAAATATGTCACATTTACCGCACGTTGAAGTCAACCTACTCTGCGAATTTCGTATTTCGTCGTGACTGCATTGGAAGTTATAGGGATAAAAAGAATTTTAGGGTTACCACCTATAAAAATTTTCAAATTTTCTTGATCGTAATATATGTTGTTTATTTTCGTTACAAGATCATTATGGTGTGAAAATTTTATGATAAAATCGCTTAGTAAAGATAGGCAAAAAAATACAAAAGCAACCATAGCTGGCAACTCTATAATTTAAAAAAAGCATATAACATACAAAATAAAGCATAAAACATATATATGAGTTGCTTTTTTTCTAAAAAGCGACAATTTTTCAGGAGAGTGGATGATTTGAAGGTTTTCACATTCAGCGCCTCTCCTAGCTATAGTGTTGCCAACACGCTCATCAAAAGCAACAAAAATCTACAACTTGATAATACCAATATGTCCTGAAAATTTCACAAAAATTTAATAACTCTGTCAAAAGCTATCGCAATTTAAAAATTTTCAAATTTTCCCGATCTCTTTTTAGGCACCTAGCGCACACATGGGGTTAAAAAATTCCAAAACGTTATCCGATTCACATTTAAAACACGTTTAAAACTCTTTTTTTACAAAAACTATTTGTAAACGGAATAATAGGTATATTAAAAATATCACTTAAATGGCCGCCGGCGCCAAAGGGTTAAAGATAATTAACATTTGGTGAAACTTGGACCTATTCTGCATATACACTAATGTATCCTGAAAGTTTCAGCTCAATCGAATGGCACGTTCCCGAGAAACAGACACTGAATTTTTTTGTGAATATGCATTTTTGCCCAAATCGATTTTAATACTAATGTTCGTCGAACATTAGTAAAAATTAGTATGCTGTCACTTGATTTAAACAATTTAACTGATTTTTGAAGCGTCATCTGATTCAGTTTAAATTTTAATTGTTTTTCAATGTCCACGTCTTACAAAAATTTGGCTATTTTTGACTCTTTGGCATCTACAGAAATTTTAGTGATATTTTAAGTTCCTTTGCATTTCTATGAAGAAATGATATTCGGAAAAAATATAAGTCAACAAAATGGAGTTGGACATCTTTTTAGCTTGAATATAATACAATTTTAAAAGTTTTGTCAGTCTGTGGCCGCTAAGTGCATAAAATTAAGCAATGATATTTGATATGTTTTTACCTACGGTACCTCCCGACAGGTTTATCAGATAATTATGAAATTTTCAGGATAAATTGATGTTTATAGGAAGCAGATTTGTATGATTTGTGATGAATGTGTGGGTATCCTGGAAAGTACAACAGGTACGTAAACAGAAATCCTTCAAAACATCGAGTCTTCTGCAAAACTATCGCTTTTTTTTTATTAATAAATTTCATGTTCTATCTACACATTTAGTTTAGAATTTTCAAAATTTCTCATCGCACAAAAACCGTAGCTTATTGACAAAATACACAATTTTCGAGCATCTGAAATTCAGATCAATAGTAAATTCATAGAATGTACTAATTTTGAGCAGAAGCATTTCTGATGAAGTTTGAAAATATGCTGGCAACACTTTCATCTTAAAATAACTCAGGAAAATACATAAAAGCTTTTTTACCGTATAACGCCCGATGCAGACATTGAATGCTATATGATAGGTTAATAGCATGCAGCAGATCTGATAGACTACTGGTTGCAACATAAGGATGGATAGACAGATACTTCTGCTGTAAAAGATGGCTTCATATCTTCTATCGAAAACGACTTGGAGTAGTCGAGCGTCTAAAGGCTTCGCGAGGACAAGAAGTTTGGTCAGTGGCATAGAAGTCTTCTGCTTTTTAATCACTGAAGCCAGGGAAAGAGATTCTTAAGTAAAGTATGTAGGGACTCTTTTTTTGGACTTGGCAAACTTAGTTTTTGGACGTTTTCAAAAATCCAGTATAATTTTTTCTCTTATTTTAGTTTTTTTTTAATTTTATTTATATTTTATTTTCAGTAACGGAAAAAACCAATTACAATGTTGACTACAAGTTTTAAAATAGGACCAAGCTGTAAAGGGTTGTGAGCTCTCATTAATATTAGCAGTGGTGAATGATAGTAGGTGCAAGATTTGGAATTTTTATTGGATTTCGAAGAAGGACCCCATGATAGATTGAATGATTAGGTAGGTCTGATCAAAGCTTTTACAGAAAATACTGATTGATGAAATTACGACGAGTAGCCTGCGATTGAAGGTCCAATTGATTTATTAGAATAGTATAAAGGAGGAAGATTGCCTAAGTAATAGTAATATTAGCTTAGCCCTGTCAGTGTATATTTAGTTTCATTCCCCCATTAGCGGAGGAAGAATGAGATCCTACCAATACGCACCATCAAGTTATTGATGCATTATTATCTGAATATTGATATTCAGCACTCCTGCCAGGACTGACAAAGGTATGAGGAATCCCAGTGTCTCTAGTCATAAGCTTCGCAGAATTTGCAAAATTTTCTCTTAAACTGACAGCATCGACTACATCAGTCAACCTTTTTCTCGCTTCTTTAGATAGGTTCTGGTTTTTGTAACCTGCTCTTTAACTTGTAGCGTTCGGCATATTTGGTCCCCTTTTCTCCTGTTGTTTCTCCTGCCTCCACAGTCGCTCCTGTAGAGCCAAAAGAATGACACCATTTCTTCTACTTTCTTTTTCACATCCAGAGCTTCTCATTGACCGATCCTGTGTTCTTAGTCCTTCATCTTGTTAGTTAATTATCTTCTGTCTTCTTCGTGCGAACGACTGATCCTTTATACGGGGCAAACGAATTTGTAGACGAGTGTCATCAGTTGCAAGCTGGTATAAGGGCAATCAATGGAGCCAAAAAAAATAAACTCGCATAAGTGTCCCCAGATGTCAGGTTTAAATAGAGTGGTTTTGGATTCCAAAATGAAATTTGATGTTCTTGTCATGATTATCACGAGCAGGTCGTCTATTGATACCAGATTCTCGCAGAATATGCGTTTCAAACATGGTCTCCTTGCTTGAACTTTTTATCTGACGCTATTGAATCGGTTAGTGAAGGCTCAGTGTCCTCATTTGTTGTGAATTTTCTGGTCTCCCTCTCCTCCAAATCCCTTCTTGGAAGGAAGTACTGTATTCTTCGCTGAACGTTTTCTTTTTTTGGCCAGCTTTCGCTTTCCATATTATCGTCGATGATTCAAGTCGTCCTAGCGCATCAATCGATATATTCTCTACTTAAATTGTGTACAAGAAAGTTTTGATTTGTCTTGTCTTGTTGCATGTCCGTAAGATGCTCATCGCTATTCAGCTTAGTCATCTCCTAACATTTTATTTTGAATTCAAGGTTGTATTGAAAATTTTAAATTTCTGCTATCCTGCTTTTTATTTATTTGTTATTCTTAATTTTACAAATTACTTATTTTTCATTTGTTGCCGCTTTAATTCATAAATCAAAGTAAAATAAAAATATTGATGTAAAGTATTTTACTTCTGGTGTTATGCTTATGAACTACATACTCTAATATTTGAAGAACTTCTTTATGTGGCTCTATATGAAAAAATTGAAACAGGCTACAGCCAGTTGAACGTCTTATTTCATTTCGCAAATGCTTCTGTTACGTTGAACCCTGTTTCAGAGCTGAATAACATTTCGATTTATGACATCAGTAAGATCCTTGAATTTAAGTTCTACTTGCTGTATCGGTTGCAGCGCGTATCTCAAAATTGACATAATAGACTTTATTAAGATATACTATGAAACCAAATTAGCAAGATGAGCGCCTTGACAGTTTGCGCATTTGCATACAAATTGCATATTGGAAAAAGTTATATATATAAAAACAAGGTTCCAGTAAATACTTGCTAATTATTGATTATAAAGCTTTTTAAAGCTAGTGCATTATGGTCTAGCTAAATTTGAAATGATATTTACGATAAAAAGAATCATCCGGAGAACAAAAAATTAAATATTTTTTTTCTTAAATTATTTAGGGGCAATATATTAATCGTTTAAGACTAAGCAACCGAGTCCTAAAAAAATCTAATTAGTAAGCGTAAAATTAGTTCTATGATATTATGCCGCCTTTGCACCAATAATTAATGTTGAGAAACGTCCGAACATGGAATCCACTGATTGTATTGTTTCCTAAAAACTAACTTTAATTTATAGTTTTATTTAAAAGATTTTATCCAGGTTAAAGTAACTTCCTAACAAAGATTTAAGCAGCGAATGCTGCTTTCACGTGCCATTCATGCGTCTGTGAAACTAAAAAAAGTGAGTTTTCGCCAATTTTATTATTCATTGCATTTAATAAGATTATTACGCTCATCAGTCATATCCTAACACGTATCAGCGTAAACCAGGACAAAAACAATGTTCTCGAAAAATGCAATAATGAAATTCTTTATGAAATTCTAAAGCTGTATCTCAGTTGAAGGATATGAGCGAAATTTATAAAGAAATATAATGTCTGCGTCGCAGTCAGTGTCGTTATCAATGTATCATGTGAATAGCACGTACGATTTATACATATGTGAGTTCAAGACGATATGTTATACCTTATGAAGCTACTAAAAACAGCTACAAACGGTTCCTCTGTATATATTCATACAGACCATACATATACAAACATAATTGTACCTTGGTTTCGCCTCATACAAACGCCTCTCGACCCATTTTTTTCTTTCCATTTCTTCAAGCACTTCAGAAGTGCAGAACGCGACGACTTGCATAAAATATACTTTTCTATGTCGCTGACTTGCAGTCATTTATTCGTTTTTGTTTCAAATTCTGCATTTTAAACGTTTCGATGAGCATTCTGTAACGTGCCTCGCAAGTAGAGCACTAGTCGAGATCAGGTGGAACTAAAAAAAATTGAAAGAGAAAATTGCAATATTCGCAACCCCACGTGCTGCATACGTTGTCGAGTTCATATATTCTCGACACTTTTGGCACATTCCATTTAGTTTTTCTTTCGTATCAGAGTAACTACAGCAACGCGAAAAAAAATTTGCAACCAGCTCGAAGTGTTGCACTTAATAGCCCGTCCAGACTACGGATACTTATGTATCCGGATACATAAGTATTGTCCTCACTGCAGCGACATCTGCAAATACATTTTACCCTTGCCATGAAAATCAATGAAAAGTGTGGACGATACTTATGTATGCGGATACTTAAGTATCCGTAGTTTGGACGGGCTATAACGCTTAACTGCAACTTAGTTTGGGATTCCGAAGAGCTTAACAGCGACAGGTTTCAATTAGCTCTGAGGGCGGGTAGGGAGGTATATGCTGTGTATGGCAGCTAAGGAGTGTTGATATTTGCTAGAAGGTCGCAGCTGGCATTTTTATGGAAATTGGTTCCCTTGGCACATTGTGCCAGGTCTAGTTCTACAAGCAATATTACAAGTGCCGATACCAAGCGGCTAGATTCATAGCACAATCGAACTGCAGCAGGATTTGTTCTACCTAGATATCTTTTAAATGTATGTTTGCTTGTGTTTAAAGGTATTTTTGCTTTTAAAGGTATGTTTGCTTTGAAGAGTTTTTCGTAATTTAAGTTTTCCAACGTTTTCCCGATGTCTATTCTACACCGCGACAGGTTTGGAATCCATGAAGTAGCCGCTTACCATACCCAGTCTTTAGAATACCCTTCTAATTGCCAGTTTTTTCGCATCGCTTACGTCCTTGTGAACACATGATGGACAGATTACAATCACTTCAGTCGCCCCTTTTCCCAACCAACCGAATTTTTTTTTTTTCAAATGAATCCTCGGCTACATTGGACTCGACGTCAGAAAACTTCAAAGCTCAGAACATAATAAATACGAGGGCCCGAGGCAAATGTTTGATTGCTAACGAATCGAATCCCAAACGGATTAGCCAGAAATCGAAGGGTGTAATATTGCACACAAATTACAACAGCAAAAAAAAACATAAAATGAAAACAAACTGAGCTACACAAAGTGGCTATAGTCACGGAATATGTGGCAAATTATTGCTTTCTTTGCCGAAATCAGTTCGACAAGGATCGATTTAGCTGAAAAAATGGAAAAACGGTAAAATAAAAAAAATTACTCACGACTATGAATTTTTGTAGGTCGTCGATGTATGTGATTTGATGGGCTGAAATAGTATGCAGGAAGGAGTAATCGATATGAGAATGGATGTATCATATATGGCAGAATTAATGAGTCATGAGGATAAAATGGACTCAAACTCTTTCCCTGCATGGGCTCGTCCTTTATTACTTTGGGCTCGTTATGTTGGGCTGTGTGATTTTAGGCAAAAAGGATATTTTGCAGGTTTGGGTATTTCGTATGGTTACGGCTATAAAATGCCATTAAGTAGAGTCCTAACCAAAGCCCATTATTAGTATGGATAGATCTTTTAATAAGTGATAAGAGAGGTTCGGTTTCAAAACGTTATTGAGGAATACATATGCAAATTTATGATACATCACATCCGTTATTGAAAGAAGTTCGTCGGTTGAATCTATGTCGGTTGAAGATAGGAAGGAATAATAACATTGGCTTTGAAAGTGATATTGTGGTCATTATTATCATAGTTTTCGTATTGCATTATTGCGTTGTAACATTTAAAAGAGAAGAATAAACTTTAAAATTACTGAAATGTGACAAAAGCACTCACAGCTATAAGAGTGTACCAAATGGGTGCGAACTGGCGGCCTAATGCAAACAGCGTAAGCGGCAACCTTCTCATAAAACCTAACCTAATAGCCCAGTGAAATCCGACATAAAAAAGGCGAAACTTCGGAAAAATTAGGGGAAAGCTGAATTTTGGTGTGAACCTTGGTACTGGCGTGTTGAACAAAATATCAAAAGTCCCAATCGATCCGATTGCTGTGTTACTTCTTATACGGGGTCAAAGGTCACTAAAAGTGAACTTTCCTAAATATTTCAGTAACGTTCACGTCTTCAGAAAAACAATGTTTGACGAATTTGTAGCTTAAAAAATTTCCAACAAAAAAGATTTTGTAACTTTTTCTTGTAACCATCACCGTTTTTGAGACATATTGATCTAAACATTTGCTACTAACAGCATCCTCTTTCTCAACGGTATGTTGATATTATCCGATTTCGATTACGACTTGGAATGTTTGTGAGTTGGTTTTTCTATGTTTAAGAGGCCCATAAAAAAAAAAGTTAACAATCTTATCTACCAGACTCCAGGGTAAGTGGAAAAGTGTGCTCCGAAAAGTTCTCACCACCCCCCGCCCCCCTTTGCCATAAAACTTGTAGGGACATCTGCTCGCTACTCTCTTCTCGGAAACAAACTGTATTGCTGCATCATGTATGGAATATTCCACGAAGAAGCAGGACAAGACAACAACATTGCAGGTGAAAATAGGTTTTGTAACATATCATGGCCCTAAGAGTATGAAAAAGCAAGATAATATGGCATAATTCTGTAAACGCTCATTCTTGACATTATAGGAGTTCAACCCGCTGCAGATTATCCCCGAATAATCAGTTTTTTTACCAACCGTTTGATGACTGCATAGCGCCAAAGGGACATGGCACGTCTCGAAACCAATTTGCACCTGAAATTACATGACCTTGCCCTAATCTTTCATGGGATAAGACGGTATGGAAAAAAAACTAAAAAACCGGGTATTTCAGAGTGGTTCGTTTGCGGGGGTGGGTAGAGTGTGGGTGTAGGGCTGGTCCTGCGATGTACGGCAATTAACAGGATAAAAAGTGATGTTATCTTGATTAACAGTGGGCAAAGAGTAGGCAACGAGCTAATTTCTGAAGATTTGGGATAGAAGCTCGATGATACCAATTTATGGAAAAGAGGGGGAGATAACTTTTCGGAGCACACTTTTCCATCTACCCTGGAGTGTTTTTTAAGCTACAAATTCGTCATACTTTGTTTTTCTGAAGACGTGACCGTTACTGAGATATTTAGAAAAGGTCACTTTTAGTGACCTTTGACCCCGTATAAAAAGTAACGCAGCACTCGGATCGGTGGGGACATTTGACATTTGGTTCAACACGCCAGTACCAAGGTTCACACCAAAATTCAGCTTTCCCTAATTTTTCCGAAGCACCATGTTAAATTTCCCCAGACTATAACCTTAGTGAAAGAAGATTTCAGTGTTGGACAGTTTTTACGATTGAGAAATGAAAATTGGTAGTTTTAATGTTGGTTATGATATCAACTTTAGGTGGACGCTGAGTGTCTAAAAGTGGGAAAAAATCTTGTTTTTGCAAACTTCGATGTGTGATAACTCCTAACTGAGTTTAAAGAACATATTCGAGCTTATGAGAAATAGGTTTATATGATTACTATTACTTACATCTAAATTATCTTGTCGTCCAGTTAGCTTTTAAGATTCAATGCCCGTACAATGTACAATGGATTTAAAACAGTGGCTTACACGCTAGCAGCCAATGCGTTACTTATCTAAGTACTTCAATATCCAGGCTAACATGTCAACAATTATCAAAACAATACATTCACGTGTTTTCTTAGAAAACCTTATCTTCGCATATAAAAAATCTAGCTTAAAACATAAAGCTCAGCTATGAGATATTACTTGTTTACAAACAACAATGTGCTTATTTACTAGGTAAGTTGTCACCAATATTGTCATATATGGGTATAACAAATGCGAAAACGATAATATATGTCTAGATATAACTACAATTTTTTTTATTGAAAGACTTTGATTGTCGATAACGATAAATCGTTTTTCTGAGAATAACCAAAAATTGTTTTATAGTATCAAGGCAAGACCCAAAAAGCTTATATCGATCAAAAGAAAAACTCCTCTTAATTAGTGGCTTTCTCTGAAATCTTTAGAATTATTGCTGTTTTTTCTAATCTAATGCTGTCGAAATAAATTGATAAGATTATCATTGATTTCGTTGAATAACATTATTTTACCTTGTTCTAACTATTTAATTACATCATAAGTTGATTACCATTTGATTGCTTGTATTTGATTACTTCACTTCAAAAACGCACACGAAGTAAAATAAATTTAATGATAGCAGAGAAATATACAAACACAGTAAGTGCCTCCGCACACGGGTCGACATTCAATCGACTCGACTGCGACTCGAACTCGAAGCGTCATAGGCGTCACACTCGAAGTAGACAATAGCATCCGCACACGGGTCGACATGCAATCGACTCGACTGCGACTCGAACTCGAAACGGGTCGTTTTCTACGCGAAGTTTTGACAAACAAACAATAGTATATATTATTTATTTAGATATTTATTTTACGAAACAAGGCAAAATACACAACAAGAAACCACAATATAAATCTAAAATACAATTAATCATTATAAATATAAAATAAAAATTGTCCGTAAAAAATATTTCAATACATCACAAATTTTGTAGCATTTACTCTACATTGTTTTAATTAAATTTAGGCTAATAACGATGGAAGTTAAGCGGGTTCGGATGTGGAATGGGCTTTGGACCAGTTATTTTTGAATTTTGATTTGGTAATCTCCGAAGAGTAGTGGCTGCTTATAGAATTGAATAATCCACAGCACCTATTAATGGGCTCATTATATGATAAGTAGTGTGATGAATGAATTCATTGAGCAGATTTGCAAATCTGGTGCGTCTTGGTCGGTTATTGAAAGTAATTTTACTAGAGAGATCTTCAATAATATTATATACTTGTATGTTATTAGTATATGGCGCTTTGTCACGTGTAACTTATATTCATCCACTATGGATTACTACAAGTAATAATGATCCGACCTTTATTGAATCCGATATGAAACACTTCCATTAATATTCTGACAAGCATGTCCCAGGGTCCAACTAAATTCAATAGCTATACGCCTCTCTTCCACACTCTAAGTGCAAATTCTTATCCTCGCAGATGGCACTGCTATATAATCTAAGAATGTCAATACCAATCGAATCATTAGCCATTGGCAGCAACAACTAGTGTTCAATAAAAGCTTCTCCAGTAAGTGGAAATTCATCCTGTAAAATTGCAAGCCTGTTTCTTTGTTAGGAAACTATATTATAAACACTTCGCTGTTGCTTGAATAAATATATTCGTGCTAAAGTGGAATTGTTTTTGCGGGATGATTAAAATTGAAGATTTCGAACTTTTTTTTTGACAAAGTGGTTTCGAAAGTATACACTGATTCTCATCAGACACCAGCGCACACAAACTCGATTGTTTTGCGTTTTGCGGAGATGTTAAAATTTGTCACAGCTAGCGTACATAAACTATTTTGTAAAAAAAACATTTTCTATAAAATTTTCAATTTTAATCATCCCGCAAAAACAATTCCACTTTGATTCTGCTTTCGACGGCTTATTCCGCAAAACGATCGAGTTTCCCGTATCAATTATGCTCTGCTTTATCTATGCTGATTTATAGACAAGAAGGGAACCATGATCACAAATCAATAACCTTTATGAACATATAGGTGCAACTATTTTGTGGCCAACATAATTAAAATATATGTAGGAAAATTTCATTTATATAACATTACAATATGTAACATTACATTATGCAAACATATAAAAAAATATATACGTGATACGTTATCAGAAACACTAATATTTTTCAAAGAACCAATAATAATAATACATAAAATAAAATAATTAATAATGCATACATTATAAAAAAAAAACACTTTCATATATTTCGAAAAAAAATATCACGCGTCTTGCTCGACTTTTCCCGTTCCAAACATGTCGAGCGAGACGAGTCGCAGTCGAGTCGCAGTCGCACCGAGTCCGAGTCGAGCACAAGTCGACCCGTGTGCGGGTCTCCATTCATTTACATTGGAAATCGCAAGGAGTTCGAGTTCGAGTCGCAGTCGAGTCGCAGTCGAGTCGATTGAATGTCGACCCGTGTGCGGACGCTCTAACGAATAAATCAATCAATAAAATAAACTCCACTGCAACAAACAAAAGCTATATTTTCGAAAGTACATATACCCCTCGCTGCAGCTCGTTAATGCTAAATCACCTAAATTTGCCGAACTAACTCCAAAATCATCATTTTACTCCTTCCACCATTTCATTTACTTCCCACTTTCAAGCCAATACAGCGAAACATCATCAGTGGATCCTTGACAAATAATTCTTTAACTTGCTCTTGTCATTTCATCGGGAAAAAATTATCAAAAATCCATTTAAAACTTCTCTCGAAAAACTTTGCATAAATTTTCAGTCGACGAAATGAGTTTCAACAGCCATTTGACTTTCAAACAGCCAAGCTCTTAAAGTTTTGCGATGATTTGGTGATAATGCACTTCGCAGATAAAATAGATGCGAATGAAAGAGTGGAATGAAGGAATGTAACATTTTATTCGTTGTTTTAACTCTTCCCAAATATCCTGCTCTGTAGGCTTTTCCGATTGTTGGGAAGAAGTGTAGCTGTCGAAGGATTAACTATAGATAAACTAGAAACTAGGACATCAATGGCTTTTAGCAGAAAAGTAGATGCAATGTCACCGCAAGTGTCTCTAACCCTGGGCACTATGTTGCTTCGGAGTGCACTTGCTTCTAGAGTAGTTGCAGAGAAAGTCCTTTGTGATGTCATGCACAGAAAGATTTAAAGTGGTTAGTAAGTAGTATTAGTAGAGCTAGCGGGTGCTTAGATGGAAAGTTTTGGTATTTCGCTTCGAACTCACACATACTTGAGGTGTGAACTTTGAATTGTTTGGGAGGGCTGTGTATTCCAGCTTTTTAGGGCTATCATTTGTTGGATGAGTGCATCGGTGGTTGCTCATGGGTAAATGTATCGGGTTAAGTGAGGAACACTGCGTAGAATGTATTTTAGTTGCTGTGATATTATAAAATTATAATATCAGATTCAGAAAATAGTTTATTTTACAGGGTTTTAAAAAGTAAGGTCTCTCACATCGTAATCCAAATTGTCAAAAATCGACCCTCTTTTCCTAGTTTTTTTAACGCCAAAAATTAATTTTTCAAGTTTTTGGTCATATTCTGGTAGATTACAATGTAAGATACTCAAACAAATGAAACGCATTAAAGTTTTTCAAAATCGGTTCAGTACATCCGGAGATTATCTGTCCGCCGTTTTAAAAAACCTTGTTTCGAGAAAAACGTGTTTAAAGTTTTTGTCCCATTTCGTTTATGAATATTTTTTAAAAAATCGATTTCATTTCATTTCATTTCATTTATTAAATTCGTCTAATGCAGACTATACATACAATAAAAATTAATTATTCTTATACAGAATTCGTTTAAGTGATGCTGTAGATAAATGAAAATCAAACTTATAATAAGCTTCGTTAAAGCATCTACTTGTTGCAGTGACTGCTTCATTGCAACCATAATTGGTCCGATGTTGAGGGATCGACAAAAAGTTAACACGCCTGACACGTTTGTTATTGGTGTTAAAATTAAGTTGGCTTAATAAGTAGTTTGAGTCAACGGTGCCATCCAAAATTTTCGCGGCAAATAAGATTTTGGAATTTTGACGTCGAGAGTCCAAGGTATCCATTCGTAAAAGATTTAAGCGGTCTTCATAAGGAGGTAGATGTAAAGGGTCATACCACGGAAGACCTCGGAGGCAGAAACGTAAGAACCTCTTTTGAATTGACTCAATTTGGTCTATGTAGACTTTTTGATATGGTGACCATACAATACTTGCATATTCGACAATAGGTCTTACTAAGCTACAAAAGAGGGTCTTAGTTAGAAAAATGTCGTTGAATTCCTTCGAACGTCTTCTGACAAAACCTAAGGCATTGCTAGCTTTCACAACGATTGAATCGATGTGATCGTCAAATGTGAAGGATTGATTCAGCAATACTCCTAAATCGAGTACTTTCGCTGATCTATTTAAAGATGTACTCAAAAGTGAGTATTCATAGATTACAGGATTATTTTTGCGTGTGTAAGATATAATCGTACACTTGTCAGGATTAATTAGGAGATTGTTATCGGAACACCATTTGGCAAATCTGTTTAGATCCTGCTGCAAATCATTGCAATCGTTAAGGTTTCTCACAACTTTGAAAATTTTAGCGTCATTGGCATAGAGAAGAACAGAAGATGACTGTAGAATGGAACCTACGTCATTAATAAATAAGGCGAACAGTAAAGGGCCTAGATGACTACCTTGTGGAACACCAGACGTGGTTTTAATTTCAGATGACAAGGCACCGCGAAAGGATACACGTTGAGTTCGATTCGTCAAGTAAGAGTCAACCCAATTTAAAAACACGTAAGGGAATTGAAAGGAATGAAGCTTAGCTAAAAGTATAGAGTGATCAAGCTTATCAAAGGCTTTCGTCAAGTCTGTGTAGGCGCAGTCAGTTTGGAGCCCAGCTTCAATTGAGTTGGTTATTTGATGAGAAAATTCAAGCAGGTTGGTTGTGGTTGAACGACCTTTCATGAAACCATGCTGATACGGAGCCATAATTGATTTGCAATGAAAGGCTACAACATTCGTGACTATGGCTTCAAAAAGTTTTGCGACACAGGGAAGTTTTGCAATAGGTCTATAGTTGCAAGCGTCATTACGACTCCCTTTCTTGAATATAGGAGTGACGGTGGAGTATTTCCACAAATGAGGAAAGATGCCTGTTTTTAAGGATGTATTGAAAATATAAGACAGCACAGGTAGTAGTGACGACACACAATATTTCAAGACCAAATTAGGTATGCCATCTGGGCTAGGTGTTATATTATTGTCAAGTTTATTAACAAATGTGATAATAGTGTCCTCGTCAATTTTTAAATCCTTCATCTCCAAAGAAGAAACTGTTGAGTTCGTCAAGTAGGGTGAAAAGTGTCTGGAGTTAGGAAAGTCCGTACGATAGGCTTTACGGAAAACGGAAGCAAATAAATTACTAATATCAAAGGGATCATCAAAATAAGAGTCGTCAGATTTAAATGTGAGTGGATACCCATCGTTATAAGTCTTAGAATTAACAAAATTCCAAAATCTCTTAGGTTGAGCTTGAAAATTAAATCTAAGCTGTTGCGTATGTCTATGATATGCAAATGCAACTTCATTATGATGCACATCTCGTAATGTGGAAAAACGTTGATAGTCAGGTTCTGAGCGAGTCAGGCGAAACTTTTTCCAAGCTTTGTTTTTGGAATTTTTTAAATGGCAAAGCTGTGGAGACATCCAAGGAAAACGAACCTTGCTTTTAGTGAAGGTAGTTGGCACGCACCGTAAAAAACAGCTAAACAACCGAATGTGGAAATAGAACGTAGCTTTATCAGGATTAGGTTCCTGCAACACGGAGGACCAATCATAGTTAGCATTATAATCGGCTAATCTGCTATGCTTAGACCATAAACTGGTAAGCCATCATCAATAAAAGCCTGCTCTTCCTGTTGTTGAGCTTCTTTTCTCGCTAAACGCCCTGCCTTTGTTGCATTTTTGCTGGCTTTCTCGGCCATTGCAATTCTTTCTTGGAATCATAATTTTCAATAATGCCATTCTTGCTTCGTTGAATATTGACAGTGAAATTTTGACCCCCAATTCGATGACATCCTTTTCAACGAATGTATACTTAGGAACAATTGCTCACAATGTTTTATTATAACACTCGATGTTGTTCTGTGTATTTTTACCTAAGCAACGTATCAATAATTCTTCATCCGGTAGCTTCTCGAACTCAGGTTTTACGTACTCCTGCACCTCTGCACTTAGAGCCGGTTTATGTTTATAAGGAACGCTGTCTGCTTGCGCTTTTAGATATTTGCACCACTCTGGATTGCAATACTCGTGCCGATGAAACAAGATAAAAGGCAAGGATACAGTAACTAAAACCATCATCTAACTTAACGTCAAATCTACTATTTTCATATAATTTTTCGGCAAATTTACTGGTGAATGAAATATTTTGCTCCAATTCGTGTTGGTTGCCTTGATATTTGTGAAATCTATTTTAGAGAATAGGAGTCAAAAAGACGATACACGGCCGACAGCAGCTCGAACGCCTGCTACGATCCGAAAACGCGCACGCACTCAAAGTCGTTATTTATATATTAAAGTTTCAAATTCCGAAAAAATATATCAGGAGGTCATTTTTGAAATTATAATGAGTCGAAAAATGCAAGAGCATAAAAATCGATTTTTTAAAATCTATAAAGTGTACTAGTACCTTAATGGAAATAAAATAACCTAGCTCTTTGAGATATTTTGTCAAATTAACTCTACTTCAATAATACTTTCGCAACTCTTTGATCCATTCCCACTAAAAGTTATTAGAATTTTATAAAAATTGCTTTTTTCTGTTAAATTTTTTTTCGAAACCTCCCAATTAACTCATCTTTCAAGCTATTCATTCACGTTAAAATCCGATAGCCCCCCAATATCCACCATCGCAAATTCAATACCATTAGCTATTAATAACAATAAATTTCCCAAGCAATGGGACGACATTTTCGTCAACTGGTTTCACAATTCGTCTCCTTTTTATTAAGACAATTTACGAATTGAAGTCATCGTACATCACTATTAAACCGTTGATTAATAGTCTTGATCTAAGCCGTCATCACAGTCCAGCCGCCACTAAGCTCTTGATACATCGTGCATCTAGCAACCATCATTCTAAATCGAAACACCAATGGACCTAGACAAATGCCTTACGGACATCGAATGGCAACAGGAATGATAACGGCTTCCATCTATCAAGCGATCGGTTCGATGGGGGATCATCATCTTGACGCTTCATTGGACGCAATTTTTGTGGCTGCCACTTTTGTTGCTGCAGGCATTAACTCAATCAGCTAATTACGTCAGACTAATGAAGTGTAGGCGGATTAGAACGATTATGTTTTGAAAGTCAAAAATGCCATTCGAATATTTGTCTGGCATGTGCTAAAGATACTTTTTTCGGGTAACGCCGCCGTAACAAACCATGAATGCTCTTTTTGGGAACACAAATAAATTGTCAAATCGTTAGATGAAAGTCTAAGATCGTCTCACGTGGCGACAATAATAGATGGATTGTCGTTTTTAGTATTTTTGTGGGCCATCAACGCAACAGAAACAAAAATATATGAGCGATTTGAATCTTGAGCAGAAATTTATTGAAATCGATTTGTAGTGTGGGAATGATAATTTTGGAGTGAATACGTTAGTCGCCGATCGCATA
Organism: Nemotelus pantherinus; assembly: GCA_963978885.1. NCBI lineage: Eukaryota > Metazoa > Arthropoda > Insecta > Diptera > Stratiomyidae > Nemotelus > Nemotelus pantherinus. Next base: position 61,753,865 of record OZ022263.1, read on the forward strand.
TTTATGTGATTTCGGAGAAGAACATTAAAAACAAGAGAAGTTGAAATTTATAGATTTACTGAAAACAGATTTTTCGTAATATCATTTATCTCTAATTGGATGAAGACAAGATGAAAAGAAAGCTTTGATGTTTCGCCGATTAGATGCTAGCACCAGTGATTAGTAAATATTAGTAATAAGCACGATTGAGAAAAAATTAATGAGCAATTATTAAATCATATTGCCATCAAAAAATAGCGCGGGTAGTATTGAAAATTAGGTTAGAAAAGACTTTATTTATAGTTTTTTTTGTACATTATGAATCTAATTTAAGTACTGTTTACAATAAAAAAAAATTACTAACTAGCGGCTATAATATTTTGGCCTGCTGACTCTTGATATTTTTACTATTTTTATGTTTTTTTGAATTTTCTTTTAATCTTACACGCTAATTATTATACCCAGCAGTACAGTGGCTGGGATTATCCTAGCAAGAGTCACTTAAAATCTATCTTACGCTATGACTTAAGTCTAACTTATAACTTAGCCTAAGTAGACCTAATTCCTTATCCTAGGTCTTACACCTAGCCTCTTATATTCGTTGGGAGGCCTACATAATTAAAAAGCGCATCCATGAGCTGTCGTTGACTCGCTACTTTCGCGGGGCGCATAAATGGCTCATTAGAGCCACCTGTACGCCTAAGTGACCGCATCAGTCCGTTCTCATGTCCGTCTGTCCGTCCGTAGAAGTTGTCGTTATTTCCTCAACCCGGTCCCTAAGCGGCTTCAGTCCCGACTCCTCATACAGGAGAAGGTTCTTCGTCGACTTCTTAGTCACCGGGTTGTAGAACCTACCAGTACAGTAGCGGAGGATTCTCCTTTCGAATACCTCCACTTCTGCCATGGCAGTTTTGGAACAGGTAATCCAGGATGGGGAAGCATAAGTCAGGATAGGCCGGATCAGAGTCTGGTAGCAAATGGACTTAGCTCTGGTAGCCATGCCCATCTTTCTGGCAAAAAGAGATCTGATGCGTTGAAATGCGGACTTAGGAGCTTTGATTTTACGCCGCACATAAGGATTAAACTTCAAGAATTCGTGGAAGTCAACACCGATGTACTTTAGAGATGAGATTGATGTAATCTTAGAGATTCCGAACGAGACAGCGAGTTTTTGGCCTTGTTGCGGATTGTTTGAGATCCCCGATACTTAGAAAGATTGCGAAATACACAGAGTTGTGTCTTACTGCTATTTGGTTTGATGTCCCATTCGTCAAAGTAAAGACTTAGTTCTGCCAAGTAATATTCCAGGCTCTTCGCTGCTTTGAGCGGGTCATTGCTCGATGCGAATAAGAGCGTGTCGTCAGCATATTGGAGGACTTGGACTTGAGGTTGGCTTGCTGGAATAGGAAAATCAGCAGTGAATATTGTATAAAGAATTGGTCCAGTGACAGAGCCTTGTGGTACCCCTGATGCAACAGGCCCTATGGTAGAATTTGCTCCATTAACGCTGACACAGAATTGCTTGTTGGTAAGAAAGCTTGTAGTGAGTCTTATAACCTCTTCCGGGAACCCAAACTCGATCAACTTAAAGAAAAGGCCTTCATGCCATACGGAATCGAAAGCCTTTTCGATATCTAAAGCACACACCACCGTCGGAGTGTTTTGCGCATTCAAGTGAGACACAATTTGATCCTGCAAGTATGAGATGGCATTTTGCATCCCGTGCCTGTGTCTAAAGCCAAACTGGTGGTCAGGAATCACCCGCGTGAGCCCACAGTGATGTTTTATCATTTCCTCAGTATTGAAAATTAGAAATAAGGTTGGTCATAAAATGTAAAACAATTGTATATTTTAATTTAACGTATCCCCTGTCATCTTTCGACATCACTATCGCATCGAAATTTTATTTTAACTCCTGCATATGTATATCACATCAATATTGATATTGAAGCTGTAAATAAATACCACTTCAATCATCAATCGATCGATATTTGTTTAGCTTTTAGCGAAAAATCAACAATTAGCACTTTACTGCGTACTATTTACATCTTCTCGAACAAAGACTCGGCGATACATAAACGATAATACAAATAAAATATGAAATAAAGCAAAACGAGTCGCGAAGTAATGTCGATCATAAACGGAATGTTGGTTGATAACATTTGTTGGCATTTACAGGCATATACTGCTTCTTATATACATACAAAGTGTTCGTATGAATGTATTTGCCCGTGCAATTTTTTTTACCGCGGACTGCCACCACTCAATAATCCAATTTTCGATTTTTCGTTTGTTTGGTCACTTTTATTTCGTGCATTGTTGTTCGTTTTGTTTAAATTTCATTAGGTCACTGCCATATGAGTAATTTTTTGCGCGGCAGACAAAACGTTCTCCAACTTCGCGATGGAATCAGATTTCGTGGAAATATGACCGATCTTGCTGCGTATCGAAATGATGTGAAAGTCAATACTTGAAGGTGGATATAATTTTGTGCGACTTGATTATGGAATTATCATGGAGCAAAGTCATAATAAAGACTGAAATAAAACACCTCACGGAATGTCGAATGAAATATGCATACATAATTCGAAAATTAAATTTTTCCATAATTGATTTCCTAACTTTACCGATACTTCTCAGCATTGCTAGCTCCACTCCCAGCAACTTCTCTTCATTTTTCATTAGCACAGTTTGCTCAGTGCCCATAACCAACGTCTTGGCGAAACCACAAACTAGCCTCGCTTCGCCAGCTAACACAAGTACGAACATCAAATTAACAACCAAGCCAAACCAAGTTTGTGTGTACTAATAATGCAAAGCGTGTTGGATGAGTGCAAAGTGCTTGTCGAACGACTGCGAACGACAAAGTTCATAGACATTTGGGGCGTTGGAACAATAAAGTGTTTTGTATTACATTCATAACTGATACTTTTGCATTTCGCATTCAACACTTCGCATGCATAGCTTTCTGCACCGCATGCACGTTGCACATTGTCTGCTGCGCCAACGGCGACAACGTTTCAATTTCTGCCCTGGCCGGCAGCGGGGAGATGGTTGGAAGCGGGCGGGTGAATGGATGGATAGGCTTTAAGGCAGTCAATTTATGTTCTTATTTATTTTTGCTGCGGTTTCTGAAATCAGAGATGACAATTCGAAGATGTTGAATTGGATGGAGTGTTCGGTTTCAGATTGCAGTTTTGCAGTTTTTTGTTTCGCTGCTGGTGCAGCTCGCGAAACGCAACAGCGAGTGATATTTAAATTGGCAACATAGTCGTGTGGGTCTTTGAGTGAGTCTCGCGTTGCAGTCAGACTGCTGTTTGTAATAAGTGCAATGGAAGTAATGCGTGCCTGGGGCGTGTAGGATAAGTTGTGGTTTGAAAGGCGAAAAGAAAAAACAGTACTTAATCGACTTATTAGCATTAACACTAATGTGGTTTGTTGAATGCAGCAAATTAATCAAAGTCGCGACTGTTAAAATATGCTTGATGGAAACAGTGTTGGATTGGTTGTTTTTTGAATGTTTGGCTTGTAGAAAATTAATATGGAAAAAAATTCTAGGATATTCCTGGCAATTACCAACTATTTTCTGCCTGAAAACATTCTAATGCAGTTGGCGATCTCAATAATTTCAGTACATATTTGAAGGGTACAGAGGAAGAACGTTTCTAGTCCATTCCAACCAATTCTGAGAAAATTCATTTATAAATTTGCCCTACTCCCTCATGTTTCAGGCACCAGATTAAAATACTCAAAAACCATTATGTGAATGGATTATGTGTTTATTATAATGTAGAAACGGGAAAATAGTTATTAACCTTCAATTAACCTTCAATCGCGCGGCGTTGAATCGACCGCACATGTAACATTATTGTTTGTAACTTCGAGTGTTTTCGTCACAAATATTTCTGGCCTCAAGTACCCTCTTCTTAGTTCAATATAAATAAAAAAAACTATATGCGACCGTTCTCCGTAGACCCCGTGTTGAATAAATACCTTTTGTTTCAAATGTGTCGTAGGCGTCGAAAAGACTACTCGCGCCCGTAGTCCAAACGGTTACGCAAGACTGTATTTGCGCAAATTACTTATTCTTGTATTTTGAACGAAGTTCGTGTTTTATAGATATTTTTTAGTAAAAAATGGCCCGTAGATTCCGCAGTAATTCCCAGATGACTTTGCAATTAATGGAAGAAAACATAGAGAGTGAATCTGTGCTCAGTGATGAAGGTTCAGAAATTTCCGACCACATTTCTGAAGTAGAAAGTGACGAAGAAATTGAATCGATAGGAGAATCAAGCAGCTCAAGTTCAGACGAAGATGTGCCTTTATCGGAGAGAAGTAGTTTTTACACAGGACGTGACATATAAGTGAAAATATTATTGAAGAGATTGTCATTCGTACGAATGAGTTCATACAAAAAAAAGTTCCAATGTACAACCGACCCCGCGATTGCAAAACTACTGATGCGGTTGAAATTCGAGCAGTATTTGGTCTGCTGTACATCGCAGGGGCTATGCGTACGTCACATACAAATTTAGAAGATTTATATGCTACTGATGGCACAGGTGTATCTATATTTCCAACAACCATGTCGCTAAAAAGAATAAGATTTCTACTCAACTCGTTGCGATTCGATGATTCAACTACACGAGCGTCTCGACGTGCTCAAGATAAAGCTGCGCCAATAAGAGGTATTTTGGAAAAATTCACTACGAACTGTTTATTGCCTTATTCAGTGGGGCAAGACGTTGTAATTGATGAAATGATGACAGGCTTCCAAGGTAAATGTCCTTTCAGACAGTATATGAAATCAAAACCTGATAAATATGGTATCAAACTTTATCCTTTGGTGGATGCGACTACTTTTTATGTTTTGAATTTAGAGATTTATGCTGGTAAGCAGCCGGATGGCCGCTATCAGATGAGTAATGCTGCAATGGACGTTGTAAACAGATTAATTACACCAATTTCCGGGACTGGACGGAATTTGACAATTGATAATTGGTACACCAGCATCCCTTTGATAGAAGATTTGGCCCGAAATCACAAGATATCAGTTGTGGGTACCTTGCGCAAAAATTAGAAAGAAATACCGCTGTTGTGTACACTTAATTGACACTGACGTTTCGACACTGGTCGAAACGTCAAATATCACAGATGGCGACTAGAGCGCCCTAATTGCACGCGGTGGTAAATACCTGGAACTAGGTAATTATTTTTGATTCGCGCAGATTTTTTTTGAAAAGCTTAACTGTAATACTATTGCTATAAAAGCTCAGGATTAGAATCAATAAAGATTATTCTTGACTGGTAAGCCAAAAAGAAAAAGCGGCGACCAGATTTCGAAAAGAGTGTTTTTCTTTTTGAAAGTAGCAAAAAGAAAATCTGACCAGTTTGCGTAGCGGCGACAAGATCGCCAAAGCGAATTTGATCAGTTTTCTATAGAACGTAAAGAAGAAAAACTGACTTATTTGAGTAGCGGCGACTGGATCGCCTGAGCTAACTGAGCAGTTCTTTTCGTCTGTGTTCTACCAGTGGACAGAGATACCAGTAGACGGGAAGACCTATTACATGGCGACCCTGCCAACGGCGGACCAAGGGAGTTTAGAGTCCAACCTTCCCAAAGAAGGAGGACCTCAACCACGGGAGGATCCGCGGATCATCCAAGCGCGGAAGGACGAACTAAAACGAACGGAAATACCATATCAGGACACCCGAAGGAAGACAAAAAAACGCGGAGGAAGGATTGTATATTTGAGGAGGCTCCGAGCGGCGCTTAGAAGGGCAGCAACAAACGAAGAAAATCCACCACCCTGGGAACGACAAGGCGAGTTGTTCCAACAGATAGAGGACATCACCAACGAATTAGAAAAAAACAAATATAAACGAACATAAATATAAAAACATGAACATATATACATAAAATCAGTTAGAACGCATGAATTAAATTAAATAAATGAAAATGAATTATTGTTATGAATTATAGTTAAAAAAAAAAAAAAATAATAAATGAAAACTAAACAGAAAACAGTATATTTTTATTAGAATACAAAAAATTTTTTTTTTTGAAACAAAATGGTCCATGGTATGAACATTATTTTTTAAATGGAAGAGCAGATAAATGCCATTTCGAAAATTATAATTAATTTAAAAAAAAAACTCCGGGAAGGGTATACAAAAGCGATACCATAGTAGAAAAATTAAGTGATATCGAAGATTTGAAGAAAAGAGTACTAGATACAGAAGATAGTTCAGAATTGCGAAAAATATTCTTAGATAAATATAGTGTAGCGAAAGAGTTATTAGAGGAAAAATTAGAACAACCAGTAGAAAATAAAATGGGAACTTTCAATATAGAAATAGCTTTAAAATCAATACCAACTTTCAATGGAAACCCAAAAGAGGTGGATGCATTTTTAACCATAGTTGGGTTACTAAATGAAAGTCTTAATGAAGAAGGAAAAGTGAATTTATTGAATTTTGTTAAAAATGTAAAGTTAGGAGCAAGCGTGAAGGTACAACTAAGTACATTAGAAATAAACAATTATTCAGCGCTAGAAAAACACTTAAAAAATAGGTACAAAAGTAAGAAAACATTACAGCAAATACACACGCAATTGGGTCAGCTACAGCAACGCGGAACTGTAGAAAAATATGGAGAAAAATTGTCAGAGCTCATTAGTGAATTGAGCGATATCCAAATAAATAGTCTAGGACAAAATACAACTGCACAAGAAAAGGCAGTGATAGTAAAGTCTAATGATTCTTACGCGCTTACAATTTTCAAAAATGGATTAAATGAAACTCTTAAACCTACTATTTTTGCTGCGCAACCTAAGACATTCATAGAAGCGATACAGATCGCAACTGAATTTGAAACGAGTAATAGAACACCGGAAAATGTAATGTATATTAATAGAAGACCGAATTATAACCAACAATATAACCATAATGGTAGAAACACATTTAATAGTAATAACACGTCTCATGGCTATAACAATAACAGGAATTACGGCACCAACCAGAATAGAAATTATAGAGACAATTATAATTCAAGATCAAGTGAAATGAACAGTGCAAATAATTACAGAAATAACAGAAACACTTATAATAATAGAAATAACGAGTGGAATCAAAATAATACTAATAGAAATAATAATTATAGAAATAACAATAATACTAGAAACAATTACAGCTCAAGGGGAAATGAAGTAAATCGAAATCACAGAAACTATGATAACAGCAGAACCAATAACAGAAATTTCAATGAGAGGAGACAACGAATAAATATAGTCCAGGGAAACGCGATGAGCCCGGAGGCCAGCGACAACGAACAATAAAAGTTGACCCCGGGACCAAGACAGAAAAAATATTACTACTTAACAGACAGCTCGAAAATTATGTCTCAATTTACTGCAAAGATAATAGAAAATATTTAAAATTATTGGTTGACACTGGAGCAGATGTGTCACTATGTAAAGCAAGTGCGATTCCGGATGATCAAATCATAAATGAAGACAAAAGATGTAAATTTTCCGGAATAACCGAGGAACAAATACAGTCGATTGGAACGACTAATTTAAATTTGAGTATTGATGGAAATAACATCAATTTTCCATTTCAAATAGTGGAATCTGATTTTCCAATTCTTACGGACGGAATATTAGGAAGGGATTTTCTTACCCAAAAATTAGCAAGAATAAGCTATGAAACATATACAATAACAATGAATATAAATTATGAAGACCATACTATACCTATTGCTACAAGAAAACATAGAGTTGCAGTACCACCAAGGTGTGAATACGTATGTCCCATCGATATTAATATAGAAGAAGATAGTGTAACCACTAACAAAGAGATTAAACCAGGAGTCTATATAGCCAGTTCAATAATCCCAGTAAAAGGCATAAAACACATTAAGATATTAAACACAAATGAAGAAGAGGTAATACTCGAAAATTTTAAAATTGAAACAGAACCGTTAAGAAATTTCAAACCTTGTGAAACAAGTAAATCAGTAGCTCGAAACATCAGAGACGAACAAAGATTTAAAGACATATTAAAACACGTTAAAATAAATCATCTGAATGCGAAAGACCAGAAGTCTCTGTTAGAAATTCTTAAAACATACCAACATATATTCCACTTAGAAGGTGAACCTTTATCCACAAACAACTTCTACACTCAAAAAATACAAGTTACAGATACCACACCGACATACATAAAGAACTACAGGTTACCTCATACACATATTAACGAAATAAATAAACAAGTACAGGAATTGTTAGACAGCAAGGTCATCGAAAATTCAACCAGCCCCTATAACTCACCATTACTTCTAACACCGAAGAAAAGTGAACAAGGCGCAAATAAATGGAGACTAGTGGTTGATTTTAGAGCACTAAATAAGAAAATAGTCAACGATAAATTCCCTCTAACAAGGCTAGAAGATGTTCTAGATAGTCTGGGGAGAGCTAAATATTTCTCTACTTTAGACATGACAAGTTCATTCCATCAAATAGAGCTTACGAAAGAGTCACGACCATTGACAGCTTTCTCAACAAACAAAGGGCACTACCAGTTTAAACGACTACCATTCGGTTTGACAATTTCCTCAAACAGTTTTCAACGCATGCTAACCATAGCTCTGAGTGGACTGGACTCAGCAGCTTTTCTATATGTAGATGATATAATTGTTTTCGGCTGCAGTTTAGCACACCATAATTCAAATTTAATACGAGTACTTGAAAGATTGAAAAAATACAATCTTAAATTGAACCCTAAAAAATGCAATTTCCTGAGAAGCGAAGTGGTTTACCTGGGACATCTGATAACCAAGGATGGAGTTCGCACTGACCCCGGAAAACTAGATACAATAAAAAAGTACCCAGTACCAACAAATCCAGACGAAGTCAGAAGATTCGTCGCATTCGCCAATTATTACCGTCGATTCATCCCCGACTTTGCTAAAATAACGAAATGTCTAAACGATCTACTAAAAAAGAAAGTTGAATTTAAGTGGACACAGCAATGCCAAACAACATTCGAATTGCTTAAAAGCAAACTAATGAATGCACCAATTCTACAATACCCGGACTTTAGCAAACCATTCATAGTCACAACGGATGCATCGGACTATGCGTTAGGCGCAGTACTGTCACAAGGTGACATAGGACAGGACTTACCCATAACTTACGCGAGTAGAACTCTCGTTAAACACGAAATAAACAAATCTACAATAGAAAAAGAATTACTGGCGATACATTGGGCAATAAATTTCTTCAAACCATATCTTTTTGGAAATAAATTTACGGTGGTCACTGACCATAGACCACTGATATCGTTATTCACACACAAAAACCCATCATCAAAAATGACACGCATAAGAGTCGATTTATGTGATTATGACTTCGACATAATATACCGAAAAGGAAAAATGAATGTCAATGCGGATGCACTATCACGCATCAAGTTAAGCTCAGATTCATTAAAAGAAATGATCCCGAAACAAGACCATAACGTTAAGAACAAAAATATATTAGCAGTCACAAGAAACATGACCAGAGAGAAATACAACACACCAACGATAGAAGCACATGAACCAAACCAAAACACAAAGTTAAATGAAACGTATATATGGAACAGCGAATTGATGGCTGACATAAAAAATTTAATAAACCTAAAATTTGAAACGGGGAAAAATACAAAGATAAACATTGAAAATAACCAAGTTAAAATTGAATGCAGTGATAATCCATCGGAATTAGTTTCGTTACTGGAGAAGCTGACGTCAATAGTGACAAGGAGAAATATAACAATGATATACTTAAAAGAAACTGATGAAATATTTACCATAATAGGGAAAAACGAATTCAAAGACATATTCAATAAATTACAACAGTGTACTCAATCAAAAGGCAAAAAAACTCTGAAAATTATAATATACAAACCCCCCAAAAGAATAACAGATAAAATAATACAATTTAAATTGATAAATGATTACCATACAACACCCATAGGAGGACATTTAGGTGTGAGAAAAACGATATTAAAACTCAAACAGAAATACATATGGAAAAATATGAACAAAATGATAAAAACCTTTATTAACAATTGTGAAACTTGTGCTAAAAATAAACAGACAAAACATATAAAAGAAAACCAAATTATAACAGACACACCTGCTAACACATTTGAAACAATCGCCATAGACACAGTAGGGCCACTTAGGTTGAGCAACAATTATAGATATATACTAACAATGCAGTGCGAATTATCAAAATATGTTATTGCCTATCCAATAGAATCAAAAGACGCTAAAACTATCGCGAAAACAATGGTTGAACAATTAATATTAAAACACGGCCTTTTCAAAAAACTGAAGTCAGATAATGGAACTGAATTCACCAATGAGCTAATGGCAAACATTTGTAGTATGTTAAAAATAGAACAAGTATTCTCGACACCCTATCACCATGAAACACTCGGGACAGTGGAACGTAATCACAGAGTATTAAACGAATATTTATTGAACTTTACCAATGATTACGAATGGGATAAATGGGTACCTTACTATAGTTTTGCATACAACACTAGCCCCCATGTAGATACACAATACTCTCCATACGAATTAGTATATGGCAGATTACCTCATCTACCTAAAGACATAATAGAAAAAGATGAACCAATAAACAATATAGATAATTATGCTAATGAACTAAAACTCAGGTTAAAAAATAGTATCAGTCTAGCACGAAAAATAATCGATAGAGTAAAACACGAAAGAAAACTTAAATTAGACAATTTTGCAAAACCATCGAATTTGAAAGTAGGAGATTTAGTACTAGTACGAAATATGAATAGAAAGAAATTACAAAACACATACCACGGACCATACGAAATAAAATTCAGAGATGGCGTAAATTCAGATATCTTCATAAAAAACAAATGTAAAAGATATCACAACAATTTGTTAAAGTTATACAAGCCACAGACAAGAATCATAATGTAATAAACTATAAACTTACAAATAGATATTTCCACAAAAAAAAAAAGAATCAAACAATATGTACACTATAAGTTAAGATTAAACTACAGAAAACATCAAGAAAAGAAATATATATATGAAATCACGAATTAAATAGAATCGAGTCGGAACAAAATTAAGAATAGCATCAAGTTATATGAAATTGTAATGTATATAAAATTTCCATTAACGAAAAATGAATTAAATAGAATTAAGTCAGAACAAAATTAATAAAAACCTCAAATTATAAGAAAATGTAATGTGCGAATCAAAAAAAATTAAAATTCAAAAAATTTTCTTTTTACACAAAAGAAAATTTTTTTTTCCCAAAGAGAGAGGGTGTTGTGTACACTTAATTGACACTGACGTTTCGACACTGGTCGAAACGTCAAATATCACAGATGGCGACTAGAGCGCCCTAATTGCACGCGGTGGTAAATACCTGGAACTAGGTAATTATTTTTGATTCGCGCAGATTTTTTTTGAAAAGCTTAACTGTAATACTATTGCTATAAAAGCTCAGGATTAGAATCAATAAAGATTATTCTTGACTGGTAAGCCAAAAAGAAAAAGCGGCGACCAGATTTCGAAAAGAGTGTTTTTCTTTTTGAAAGTAGCAAAAAGAAAATCTGACCAGTTTGCGTAGCGGCGACAAGATCGCCAAAGCGAATTTGATCAGTTTTCTATAGAACGTAAAGAAGAAAAACTGACTTATTTGAGTAGCGGCGACTGGATCGCCTGAGCTAACTGAGCAGTTCTTTTCGTCTGTGTTCTACCAGTGGACAGAGATACCAGTAGACGGGAAGACCTATTACACCGCCATGCTTCATTTATAAAGGTAGACCTGAACATTCAAGTCAGTTTGGATTTTCTGACACCGCAACACTTGTCTCATATGTGTACTAATAGCATCACTACATTGTACAGCTGAAATAGATGAAAGTACAAATGAAAAGCGAAAGCCAAGCATCATAACTTTTTATAACAAAACCAAAGGTGGTGTCGATGATGTCGATAAAAAAGCAAAGATGTATTCCACTTTTAGAAAAAATAATAGATGGCCATTGACACTCTTCTTCCGTCCCTTGGATATTGCTGAAATAAATGGCATGGTTATCTTGAGGAAAAACGGAGTGGTTATTTAAAAAAGGCGAATGTACCTACGAGTATTAGGGATATAACTGACAAAAGAGTACGTATGGAGAAGAGCTACAATGGTCAACCTCCCGAGGAAACTGAAAAGAAATATTACAGAGCACTTGAACATTAGTACTGAAGACAGAAGCGATAAACCAATCACAAGGTCCAATACAAGCAGAGGAAGCTGCAAAATATGTCCAGCTAAAGACAATCTAAGACATGTTGCACTAGGGCATGCAATCCCGAGATCTCGGGATCTCGGGATCCCGACCCATTTTGGACATTTTCGGGATCCCGAATTTTTTATCGGGACTCCCGAGATTTCGGGATTGATAAAATTCAACCCATTTTGGGAATTAGAAAGCAGAACTTAATACTAAAAGAAATATTGTTCTATGGAAACGGAGGCGGAAGCCAGTTGTAATAATGAATTACAGCTGGCGTATGATTACATGCTTAATATCCCACCAAAAAGTGTACCCGAAATATCTTTTCAGCACCTGGATATATGTGCAGCAAAATCAGGTCTAGTTTGAATTTTGAAACTCTTGACGAATTATGTTTATTAAGAGCATACTTTCAAAATGAATCAGCAGTTTGAACCAATCGATATTATTACTTATCACTTGTTTCATTGAAAAGCAATACTATTTTGTAATTGATATGTAAACAACTAAAAAGAATAATGTAGTTTTATTATATTATCGTAACATCCGTTATGCTGATTAAATTTCAATTCGTTTTTAACTAATGATGTAACTAACTATCATGACCAAATAAAGTGCTTTATTGGACAAGAAGATAAGATGAAATTAGATCATAAGATTAATTAAGATGCAATTTTAGATTAACGTCGTACTTACTAGTACCCATGTACATATGTGCATAAATTTAACATTATAATGAACTTAGCTTCCGGTTTTATGTATATATAATTAAAATAAAGTTTTAGCTGAGTACGAATAAGCCAATATATCTGTTTAAATTCCCTTAATATAGTTTTTTTTATAAAATCCCGAAATCTCGGGACTATCTCGGGATCCCGAAAATTCTAATCCCGAATTTCGGGATCTCCATTTCAATCTCGGGATTAATGCCCTATGTTGCACATATTGTCTAAAAAATATATGCAGGGATCATACAACATTTGTTTGCAACGAATGTTACCATGAAATAGAGACTGATGAGGAAAATAACTAACTATATACCAGATTTTCTATACTTAATTATAATTTTGATCTCTAAAGATAATAAGAATTTGATTGGCAAAATCTTTTTATAATCCAGTGATTATTTCTAGAAGTTTTTTTATTTTTATTTCTTGATATTGATTGATTTCTAGTTATAACTCCTGGATTGCTGATTTGTTTTGTAAGTGTTTAAAGATTTGTATTTTATTTTATTTTGATATGAATGAGTAAGATTTATGAACTAAAATCGAAACCCAACCCAAAGATGGTATACATTTACTTTAAATATCAATTTAATGGTAATAACTAGAATTAAAATAATGTTCTACATCTAAATACATTCCTAATTGAAAGAGAATTGTTTAAGTTATAAAAAAATAAATGACTATTTACCTATTTGTTGTTTTAGATCCTTAAAATCTCCAATACGTTTTTTAGGTTACGCGCGACTACTGCCGTTCTAAAAGGCCACGTGCCTACTCGAAGGTTAAATGAAATAAATTATCATTCCAATCAAAAATAAAAACAAAAAAAAAACACGGACTGAAGTCATTTTTCCCAAGTATTCAAGCGTCAATTGGTGGATCATCCATATATTCATCATCCATTTCTTTGGGTTGGTCGATGTACGTCAATCTTTTGTAAAATTGTTTGGCGTCTGATTTTTCAAGAAATGTTGACAGCGCTTGCAGATCTTCAAATTTGGCCTTTTTGATTGGTAATTATTTGCTGTACAACTTGTTTAATGTAACCGCGCGCTCTTGCTTCTTAGTTTTCTTTAATGAAGACTGAAGCCGCTTTTCCCCAGTATAGTGAATCTTCTTAGTGTATTTCAAGGGACTCTAGCCATTATTTCCATTTTGTCGATTCGATATCTTAAAGTTCTTCTAAACTGCCATGCCAACAATGAATCAGCACAAAATTCCGGACGATATCCCGCAAAGCGTATGAGCGAGATTGCAAAGTCAATCAATGAACTCAACAACAGAAAGGGTTCTGGTCATTTGCCTTGTCCTGGCATATAATTTTCTACAAACTACTATCTCGCGATGTTTTCCCCTCTTTTTGGAAAACCTTCCATCTAACATAAGGCGCGTTTTTTGCTCCCCTTATCCATAACAGAACAATGCAGACGCATTGGAAACAACAACAACTCTTATTATGGAAAGGGGGAGCTAACACGCCTATAGATATTGAAAACTAGTTATAGACGGTCAGTTAAAAATAACAAAGATATTGTTATACTATCAGCGTTACTAAACCGTACGAAAAAATGTTCCGTGACAAGCTCACAATGAGAATATGTTGAACATCTCTTAACGAAAAACAATATGGTTTTAGAAAAGTTGGTCGTCGTCGTAGCACTCAGGTCCTTTTGGACCTTGGCTTCTTACCGAAAATGTCTAGAATCGTCCCGGTCCAACGGCCTCGTCCTCTAGCTGTGAAATGCGAGCAGCGATGCGCTGTCTTTGTCGATAGAGTTGAACCAGCGTTTCTTCGGTTTTCCCCACTGGCCTTTGACCCTCGACTTTTGCATTGAATACCTTTTTAGGAACTCCAAACTCGTCCATTTGGTTCCGCATTCCGTTGCAGATTCCGAAGTTTGATGACTGTGGTGACCTCTGGATTGTCAGAACAGTACAGCTCGTGATTGTACCTTATTCGCCATTGACGGCTCTACGGGTTTGCTCCAATTATTCGCCTAATGAACCGTCTTCAAGATGATAGCGGATTTTTGTGTAAACCTTGTTTGCGTTATAGTTTTTTTTCTTCATCAGATTGATTTTGAGGTCTACTTCATTTGCTTCCTGATCAAATTTCAGTTCTTTGGTGGATGTGGAGGAACGTGATAAGATATTAATGTCATCCACGTAGGCTATTACTTGGTTTGATTTATATAAAAGTGTACCTTTTGTCAAGTTCGTGTAGCCTAATAGGTAGTGCACTAATTGCTAGTGCAGAAGATCCCTGGTTCGAATCCAGCTTTTAAATAGGTACCTGAGTTAAATCAGGCGTAAAGTGAGTCATATAACTAATCACTCCACCCTCGTATACACATTGATTGTAAATTTTTGAATGAACCTCTCTACCGGTTTCAGCACCTTGACTTTACAAAAAAGCTTGTCGCTGGATTACTTTACTTTGTTTTTACCCTTGGTGTCGACAGGGAGGCAAGTGCTATGGTGAACAGCAAAGGAGCCACACCAACGCCTTGCGGTAAAGACGTTAGTCAGATAGTTGTTGATTCTGACTTGTGATGTTGTTGAAGTCATCGTGAATTTCATCGGACAAGGTTTGTTGCGATACCAAAGTACGAAAGACGAAGTAATTAGTACGTTTCGTTTAGTACTGTTATACGCCTGCTAAAAGTCTACGAAAATCTGGTAGACATCAATGTTAAACTCCCAGCATTTCTCGAGCACTTATTTGACCGTAAATAGCTGATAAGTTGTCGATCGTCAAGTCCTAAAGCATCCTTGTTACTCACCAAAGGCAATTTCAGCGTAAACTATAATTTTCTTTTCTAATTTTTTCGGCAATATTTTATAGGACGTACGAAGTAGTGATATGCCCCGTATAGCACCGCAGTTTCTCTCCTATTTTTGTAGATAGGTCAGATATTATGCTGGACTTGGGCCACTTTTGCGACATTTGCTCCTGATCACAGATGAGCTGGATCACTTTATCGATGACTGTTCTGGTGCAGATTCCAACTGCTTACTGCATTTCATCGATTCCCGGTGCTCTATTAATCTTCTGGCTTCTCATGGCAGACTCGACTTCTTCCAACGTTGGAAAAGCTATTCGGGCTTCACCTCTTTAATTGGCTCTTATAGTATTAAGGAGTTCTTTGCAAAATGCGAGCCCATCTCCCCTTAATCTGACTATCGGCGATGATATTGCCGATTTCGTCTTTACAGAGTGTCATCATGGGTTGAACTCAATGTAATTATTCGCAACAATGATCTTTCCAATTTCGTAGTACAGATTCGTATTTTGGCCGGCTGAAATTTTGATATTTGTATTTGATGGGTGTCAAGTTTTCTATCAATCGACCAGATCCAAAAAGCATGTTGCGATTTGCAATGTACCTTGATGTTTTTTTTTAGTAGAATTCAATAAATTTTTGCGTTGATTCATGACAAAAATTGATCCATGACAAAATATTATTCCTTTATTCCTTTATTGAAGAATTGAAGAAAGATCACATGGAAAAACAGATTTTTTAATTGTTAGGCCGTGGACTTTTGAAACTATATAGCATCTAAAACTCAGATGTCTCTACATCAAATAGTTACCGCTATGAATCTGATGATTATAATGCATACGCTATTGCTAACAGAGCATAGCTTATGTTCATTTTAAGACTTGGGCTGGAAACCATCAGTTCATTTATTTGCATCTCAATATTTAGTCCACCTTGCTTTATGAAAATAAATCAATTTTACTGCATTTTAATGGCACACGAAATTCTTTCGAGGACATTCAAAATGACAATTTCTTGGGCTTATAGAGTAATTCAAAATTGGTTTGAAGAGCTACTTAAAATACTGTAGCATATCTTTCTGTAAATTCCTACAGCAGGAGTTATGTCATTTTGTCTCAGTCAAACCATCGTATTATACTCAAAATATGCAACAACAATTTATTTTTATAATAGCCATTAAATTACATCTCTTAATACCGTTTTATGCGTATCCACATACGATTTATGCGACGAAAGAAGATTGGCATGCATTAGTCACATTGTTCCAACATAAATCTTTGCACAAAACGACTCACAAAATCTAAATGCACGATTTCAGTTTCAATGCAGATAATCTAGTCTGAATGGCGGCAAGACAACAAATATGCATGTAAATTAAAGCGCACGCTGTTATTAAGGAGCTCAGAGCATTTCAATTGAATCTGAAACGTTGTTTGCCGCCATCATCCTAAAACGACAATTGCTACCATTTCCACGTCATAGATGAAAGCGAAGCCGCATGGTCGTCGTCATCGTGACTTCTCGTGGTTTGCTGCCTCCGCTAACCTTAATCAAGGCGAATCACCTGAATACGCACTAATTGGCATCCATCCATCCATCCATCCATAAATGTGTGATATGTTCTTGTATGATGTGCGCTTGGAGACCACATGTCTATAAG
The DNA here is from genome assembly GCA_963978885.1 of Nemotelus pantherinus. NCBI lineage: Eukaryota > Metazoa > Arthropoda > Insecta > Diptera > Stratiomyidae > Nemotelus > Nemotelus pantherinus. The sequence goes on from OZ022263.1 coordinate 61,771,348, forward strand.
TGTTCAGCGTCTCCTAATGGAAGTTCTCTATGAAATTGAGCCAGAACAGGGAGCTGTTCCTGCGACTATAAAGCCAAACGTTGCCAATATTAAAGAGCGTTGCCATCACCGAAGCGTAATGTTCTGCAAAATGTTAATGAGTCGAGGAGAGTTATTCTTGGCTTGGTCCCCTGATGTAATATGAATGCTAGAAGCAGTTCTCGTTGAATTCTTAATGACCAGCCGGTCGACCAACTCGATCCACTGCAAGACAAACAGGTTTCATTTCATTTGTTACTGCACGGAAAGCATGGTGGAAGCGATAGTTTGCAATGTTCTCGCTACCGCAACTACCTTCGAGGAGGTTCCATTCTAGACCGGATGGATGAATGCCTGGCAGCTTCTTTCGCTGGCCAGACGGTGAAATGTGAATTGACTCATAAACGTAGAGCACAATGGTCCGATTCCATACCTTTCTGTCTACTCGCCAGACAACTACACTAGCTAGTACGTAATCGATGCAGAAGTAATTCCCAGGTTAAATGACTGTTTTTCTGCTTTTTCATCTTCTCATGCTGCCGTGATAGCTTTCACTTGGATAACTCTAATCAGTACGCTCGGTTGAAGTTCATACCACCATACATGTCCGGAACGGAACAAACTCACAAGTCTGATTGCTTCCAGGGGAACGGAAGAATGTAAAGGGAAGGAAGGAACTTGCTTGCGAGCCGTGTGAGTGGATGAATTTCAAATAATACAGACTTGACAGTGACTTGAAAGCGTTTCTTAGTAGCTTTTATCTGATAGATACATGGTAGCTACGTTTGAATGACATCAGCACGATATCGTTACTCTATCTTATCATGGCGTTGCGATGTTAAATAATTTTTGGTTTTGATACTAAGAAGACTTGAGGTATTGTTTGAAAAGAGAAAAATTCAAAGCTGACTGATAAAAATTTAATATTGGTTTTGTCTGAAGATATTCGTGCAAGTTCAGAACAGATTGCAGTATTTGCCGCTACAAGATTAAAAATTCGTATTGTCATTAGATCGTTTGAGCGATGGTTTATGGAGTCTGGAAAACAATCTGTCTAAATTACTTTTTGGGTTATGCTAAGGCCTAATGTATATATCAGGGTCCACAAAGACCTCTTAAATAAGAAGAGGGTTTAGAGAAATTTCGCTAGATAGATGTAAGCATCGAAATGACTATCAATCACTGAAAGAAAAACTCTTGGTTGATTCAACTATTTTTAATAGTATTGCAACGATTCATTCAAAATCGTTAAATGAACTAAGGAAAATAGTTATTTTTACTATGTTAATATAGTTAATTTAACGATATAAAAGTAGTTGGCTCTGGTTATACAAAAAATATCGCAACGTTCATGAAATCAACTGTTTTAATTGTTTCATAACCACGAAAATTAGTTGATAAATAGAAAATATTCATCAATTCACTCAAAACTTCAACGTTTCGAATTATCAACTGTTTTTATGGTACTTAAACTACTTTGCAATAGTTGATTTCAACAAACGTAATTCAGTGAGCAAAGTCTTTGGAATTATTCTACGCAAAGTAGAATAGTTTCAACATTTGGACGTTTTTCATGCTCCGAATGAAATTGTTTATCAACCACGCGTTATGGTGCATAAAAGTAATCAACCATTTTCTTATGGTTGTTTTAACTATAGCCCTAGTTGATGGCAAAACTAAGGAAAACTGTTGATTTTTCATACTCCTCATACTCATACTCCTATTCTATCATAGAAGTTTCATATGATACATGGCAAAATTGTGTTCGGTTTGCTGTTCGATATAATTCATATTCATGTTATGCTGTGAAGCCTTTATATTACGTTGCATGACGCTATTTTGTTCAGAATACAGCGTTTCATGCGTTACAGCGTTGCTGTAGCAAAACAGTGGGCTGCGGCAAAGCGCAGTCAAAAAATTAGAATGCACTGTTTTGTATGGCAACGCGCACAATGGTTGCGGCCGAATTTGCGGCAGCAGCAGGATTTGCCAAATTTCTTATTATGCCGCACCGCTAGCGGTGATACCTACCATAGGTTGGCATCACCACTAGGTTGAAGTAAATCTGATTGAATTAGGTTGAATGGTCTGGCCAACCTAATCCTCGTGCAACAGGATTTAGCAATACAAAAGAAAAAAAAAATGAATTTGGTTGGTGCCTTGATTGCATTGACAGCGACATTGTCGCTGCATTGTGATACACCAAATTCAACTGCGGCATTCACGCCTCCCCTGCCTATATTTCGTACTATGTATATGGTTGGAATACCATTGTTTGTGGTTGCTTACTTTTTTTGCACCACGGACGTTGTTTATCAACCACGCGTCATGGTGCATAAAAGTAATCAACTATTTTTTTATGGTTGTTTTAACTATAGCCCGTAGTTGACGCAAAAACAACTAAGGAAAATTGTTGATTTTACCAAGATTTTTCTTTCAGTGATATTGAGCCCATCACAAAAATATTACTTCAATAGGTTTCGAATGCTTTTAAAAAAGGAGTAATTTTCATTAATGTACCCTACCTACAGAGATTTTGTTAGCAGCCTATTATCTTCAACTGTTAATCTTTAATCAGCCCAGCATCTTAAAGGTTTTGTCGCAGCTTATATCAAGTAATAAATTGTAAATCGTTTCTTCAAAAGACGTTTTAAGGCATGTTAATACTCAAACGAAAATAGACACCGTATAAACACCTAATGACTTCTGGTCACACTATAAATCTGTCTGAAAATCACATAAGCGGTACTAGACTCTATCCACATCTTACTACTTCCATCCAAGCCTGAAACGAATCCGATCAAAAGCAATTGACACACTGAACTAGAAATTCATTTTACGGTTTTCCATTTCACTATCTCATATCTTAGTTTACAATCGTGCTTGCATTTCATACATAGATTCATACATTTATTCATATGTAATTAGATTCACAAGACGTTAGCCTGAGTTCACATTCACGACTTAGTCCATGATTCTATCTCGTATTTCGCATTCTCATACGACGCGATGGGAGTCAATTAAATTGAATTTGTTCGTAAGCTACGGCTAGTGTGGGAGTGGTTTCAATCGAAATTCGATTGTGAAATATTGTATGCATTGTGCACACACTCAGCTAAGTACAAAAGACAGAAAATGTATCTAAAGATAGTTTGAAGTCGATATGATTGTAAGTCGATACATACTGTGCATGTGGTTTCGCTGCAGTATTTTGCCATAAATACCATGAAGCAAAATGTTGATTTGATGTATCTGCCCAGGCAAGGATACCAAAGTGTTTTCAGGAGGATATTAGATACGCAAAAGAATGTGGAGAATTGATATCTCTTGTATTCGAAGAAAGCAGGATATTATGGATTATTGAATTTGGAAAGGAATTCAGTACAAAGTCTGGTGCGCTCATTAGCATTGGCCATGTTTGAACTTGGAAGGAATGTATAGCTGTGCTGAAACTTTGTTGATAGCGTTTTTTTTTTTGTAAAAGCAGGAGTGATTTTTGAAAAATGAAAGATGGCAAAAATGTTCCATTCAAACCTACGTCAGGTGGAAACGTTCTCAGGAATTTTGTGGCTTAGTACGCGTCATAGAAAAAAAGAACAAGAAATAATTTCTTTAGAAGCTTATATTAAAATGAGTCTGCCTCATAATGGTCACCGATGATATGTGAATTGAGTGGAAGGGAGCAATTAAGTTTGGTATATTTCAATCTGGAACTCACAAATCCGCACTAACTGCTCTGTTTCTAAGTAAGTAAACCTGCTTCTCCTCTGATTCGCCCAAGACTTTCTTCTTTTCAATAAAATTCCTTGTAAAATTCCGATTGTTTCTTCGGTTAAGCCCTTGTGACCCCTCTTTTCCATTATACGATTGATTTTTGTTGATTTTCAAAGTTCTCTCAACGATCGTTTTCCTCTTGCTTCGTTTTTAATATTTGGCAATTTTAACTTGCCGAAGGTAAAGCGGAAAGATAAGTTTTCGTTCATACTTTCTTCTGTCAATATATTTTTGTTTATCACTTCCTATTCCTTATGAAAATACAATCCCTAACATCAACAATAATCTTCTTGACTTTTTTTGCGAAATACTTGTCCTCTTTCTTTTTCCGTAAAATCTTATCACGCCCTATGAATCCCCTCATACTCCTTCTTCATACCTATCTGCTCTACATACGAAACTCATACATTTTGAGGCAACGCTTGATTGCTCTGATGGCATCCTGAACCAATTGACCAAATCACTTTCATCATCCCTGTGTGTTCTTTTGTATAACCTCAGCTGTTCTTCTATTTCTCCCATCCATGAGTCTAGTAAGCAAGGTTGCATTTCGAATTGTCTTCCTATTTCTCCCTTTCCTTGCTTTCACAAAGTACTCGATTGGAGTTATTTACAGTGGGCTATTTTATATCCATCATTCTGTTCGTACTCCTGAGCAACAGGGGTTTGTAAAAGGGTGAATTTTCACCTCTAACCCCTTAACCTTCATACAATATGCATCCCTCTTGGACCAAAAAAAGCAAATTAAATCGGAATACACAGATTTCGCAAAGGCTTTCGGCTTTCCTGATTGCAAGATTCTTCTTGTTAAATCCGAAGGCTATAGTGTATCTGACTTATTTTTGTCCTGGTTCTAATCATGTGTTTCTGGTCGTAATTGTGCTGTATCTGTGAATTCCTATACCACTTTCCATTCTGCTCTACTATTGGAGTTCCTCAAGGCTCGATACTAGGTTCGTTTGTTATTCTTGGTACTTATTAATGAGCTCCTTTCTTCCTTTCATTATCTTTACTTCCTTCGATTCTCATTGCCTTCTGTTTGCTGATGACTTGAAGATGTTAAGAGTAATTGCATTGCTTGGTAATTGCCTCCAGTTGCTCAATGAACTCTGTTATTCTAATCATATCTTATGCCTCTAAAATATTTCGCCGAAAGGTTAAAGGCTCATTATTATTTAAATTTCATACCCGTTATTGAGAGTATAAAGATAGATTGCCCTTCTTCCAAATTCCCTTTTTACAGGACGAATATTCTTTGGCCAGTCTCTGCTTTTTAGGCTCCTCTTCTGTTTTATGCTTCTCGACATGGGTTCCAAGCTAATTTTACGTGAAATTAATCGTTCAAAAATGTGTTTGAATCGCCCTTTCTCTTTGGAATAATTGTGAGGTGAAGAAACACACATTAAGGCCCTGCTTACACATGCTTCGATGCGTACACCAGTTCAAACAGGTTTTTTTAGAATGCGAGACTGAAGTGGAAATACAAATCAACGTAGCCGCCCCCTTTCACTTCAATCCTGTCTGCTAAAAAACCGGATTAAACTGATGGACGCATGTGTAGACTGTATCTAACGAATTATTCCTCCGCTCTGATGTTGTCGGCTCCGGGGGCCTTTCATTTCTCCATTTTAGCCACCACACTGCGAAGTTCTTCTTAAGTGAGCAAATAAAAATCTTCCTGACAGGATATAAGAGTGTATTTTACTCTCACGTGATGCGCTGGGAATGAGCTCAGAATATTAACCTCCATAAGTGGATCAGGAGGCATTTGACCAATTATTCGAGATATTTTTTTTCCCATAAATCCTGCCTCATCGCATTGCAAAGCACTTGCTGGCTTTGATTTTTTACTCCCCTTTATAGCCTTTTTCAGCCTTTTTTTCTTCCATTTGTGTGCTGCGATAGCTTGGGATGCTTTTGGTTTACCTATAGATCGCTAAGCCTTCTGCCTGAATGCTAGAGCTCTTCGCCACATTTCTATTCGTTCCCCCAATCATTCTGTTGTTTCCCGGGAGTTGATCTGTGGGGTGACATAGATACGTTGCTCGCTTACTTGATTTCACCAATGGTGAAGTTCACTTACGCATCTGTCCCTCTAATCATACTCGACCTGTGCCACACCTGCACCGTCAAGAGACTCCAAGAGCTTTCTTGTTTTTACATAGTTTGGAAATATTCCAGCCAAGTATTTTTCGACTCAATATAGCTCTTTAAGTAGCTACAATCTCTTTGAGTCAACAGCTCCATCTGATAGGTGAATCTTTGGCGTTAACAATGCTTTCAAAACGAGAGTTATGTCATGTATGATAGACTCACCGACCTCGGTTTGGAATACGTAGGTGCTGTTTAGCAAAACCATGTCTAATCTAATCAGAATCTTCATCATTAATTTCCCCACATGTGTTCTGAATTGGCGTTTCCCATTCCAAAGCTCACGGAATGAAGTCTAGCGCCCGAAAAAGATCGGAGTATATTGGAAATCTTTTTTCCTGTGAAATTTCTTGGTTAAGTCGTTCGGTGCGAAAAAGCAGCTGACAAAGTTAATGTCTCAATTTCCAATCAAAACACATCCATCGCCTGAGCCCCGACTAATGGTTCAAACCTTTCGAGCGTCTGCAATCCATAAAGCCACATAGCTCGACGATATTTGTAGGTGCTGATCTCAGAACATAGAGATCTAAGGAAATGAAACAAGCGTATACATATACGAAATTTAGTGAAGTAATTTTACTACAAAGGTAAAATCTATAAATAGAACAAATTGAGAGAATTGCTACCTCAGATATTCCCCTTGGTTTCCCCGATACCTGAGCTTTTGTTGTTGCTGAGATAGTAATTGTCAAATTCGCGTGCACATGGCCAACTATTTTTCTCTATCTATCTCACTCTATCTTTCTGTCCGGCATAGCTAGTGAATGTCAAATTCGCTTACTACTACTAACGCTTAGCTTAGGCAAATTGCTTCACTTCTCACTGCCATTTTCATTTCCTTATATCTCTCTCTTCTAAGGTGCTGATACTCAAGGTATAAAATACAGTATAGGTCCTATGGCTCTGGATTTCGATATGGTTCGTCAATAATGGCGATTTGGGCTCTGAACTCCGACACAAGCTGCGTGAGCAAATTTTCGGCAGCGTGACTCCTTTACGTTTTTTCGTGGATGAACCTTATCTATGAAGCTCCTTCTTCCGCGCTTCTCTGAAAGCTTTGCATGCTCCTGGTCCCAGAATGTGGTTAGCTCAAAAGAGAGAGATATAAGGAAATGAAAATGGCAGTGAGAATTCAAGCAATTTGCCTGAGGCTGAGTGTTCGTAGTAGTAAGGGAATTCGACATTCACTTACTCCGCGAACAGAAAGATAGAGTGAGATAGAGAAAAAGATGGATAGAGAAATATAGTAGGCCATGTGTACGCGAATTTGACAGTTAGTAACTCAGCAACAACAAAAGCTCGTAGAACTAAGGTATCGGGGAAACCAAGGGGAATATCTGAGGTAGCAATTCTCTCGATTTGTTCTATTTATAGATTTTACCTTTGTAGTAAAATTGCTTCACTAAATTTCGTATATGTATACGCTTGTTTCATTTCCTTAGATCTCTCTGTTCTGAGGTGGTTAGCTTCTCATATTTTTGTCTGTCTTTTAGTCCTTTTTCGCGAGATCGTAGGTGTTTTTCGTGTGGTCACTATGCTTTTGAGATCTTTTAGCCACATCTAACCAAGGGCTTTGATCAGTGACTTCAGTTTCGGTACTAGCTAATATGCTAAAGTATACATACATATGTATATTGTTGCAGGCTAAAACAGACTAGCTTGCTTCATTTCACTGCTCTATTTATAATCTCCTTGTTTACATACTGTCTAAATTCAAATATCCTCTGCCGTTTTGTTTACTCACTTCGTTAACATTTCTGTTTTACTTTCAGAAATTTTGATCTACGAACAAACATTTCTATAAATTTTCTAAAAATAAACACTTAAACACAGGTAGAAAACCAAGCGCGTGCATAGGGCAAACTATATGCAATCAGAAAAATAAAACAGAACTGCGCTTCCGAGAATTCCGGAGCAATAGGTACAGTTCACTGAACATCATTGGCAAGGTTATGATGGACAGTCTGCATTCAGGCAAGTTGTTGCTTTCGGAATTCACTAGGGTTTCCATGTTGAAAGTTTGAAGATGATACATCAATTAATTCGAGTTTCTTTTTAATTGTTTGAAATTATTTCTTTGTTGTGAATACAAATAATAATTTCAATACATTAACATTTAGTAACTTTTTGCGTTTTAAAGAAATCTTATTTTGTTTTGTTCACAACGCAGTAGTCAAATTTACACCAATCAATATCCGCTCAAATTAGAATAGCTGGGAAATTAATCAAAATATACACTCCGATTAAAAAAATGCTATTAATTTTGCGATCCATTATTTTATTGAAACTATTCAAATTTATTACAGGGATGTTGATTTTGTATTTGTTTTGCAATTAATTCCAAAGTAGAAATAATATCTACACGGGATTTAAACTAACTAACTACATGGGATTTAAATCAATTAGCTGCTAGTCCACGAATAAACTTGCATATTTTATTCAAATTCATGAAATTTTATTTACTTGTTGAAACTATCTATTCCTTGCTTCTTAATGCAATAACATCAACGGGTATCCCCTACAGCTTTGATATTATCATCTTACAAAAAAAAAATCTTGCACACATGCGCAACCTGTTCTGAAAATTTTTTCTCGGTAGACAAATCGGCATCGCATCTTTAATAGCTAAGAGCAAAAAAAAAATGGTATTTTTCAGCGAATAACGCTTGAAGCGAAATTATTAGTGGCTAATCTCATTTGAATGAAGTAGATTTTTTCGCACGAAACTCAACATTCCGAGCACTGCGGTGTATCCAGTGCGTCAATAGAGGTACGGATATCGTCAAACTTGGATGTCAGTATCTCCATTTCGATACATCCACATGTATCCGCATCTGTCTAAGTTTCTATCTATAGCGGTAGCGATTTGATATTGATTATGTGTGTTTTTTTTTCCAACTTAATCAGATCGAATTATGTTCACCAGGTGAAGTCGTTTAACACCTGTCAAATAAAATTTTCAATCAGAATCCGACATTATCCTCTTTCCGCGAATCGATGATGCCGAAGTATGTTCGTTGGAAGTATGTCGTGATCGATCATGTGGAATATTATAGATGTGATCAATAAGTATTTTGAGTTCACCGAAAATGATGTCGATGATGATGAATTTTGTGAATTTTTAGCTCGAACTTGAGCGAAATTTTCTCATGAAAACTAATTTTCAGTTATGAATGCTTGAATAAGATATTTTTGGTAGCTCTTGCTACCTACATATATATGATTGTAGTAAACTTCTATGAGCACAGCAGGGTGAAAAAGTCATCGAACAAATTAAATATTAATTCAATTGCTCTTTATTTCATGTGAAAGTATTTATTTAAATCAACTTATTTATAAACTTCATCAACTTATTGTTGATAAGTCATTTTTCTTCTTATTTTTCAGGTGAGCAACTCAACCATTGAAACATTTTCATATTACTATAGGAATGCCATGAGGTATGAATAAAATACTCATCTATAAATTTAGATAATATCATTGGACAATTGGCTCCATGTGAAACTAAACAGAAAAAGTTAATGGGCTTAAGGATTTAAAAAAAAACATACGATCCACATTTTAATTACTTTAATTTTCAAAGGATTCGCAAATAATGACCACAAAACATTAGTAGAAAGCTATGATATTGTGCGCATATTTGCCATAGAAACCGATTGGAGTTCAAAAAATAAAGTACTGGGAAAAGTGCTCATGAGCATATTAATTTCTGTTTGGTACGGTAAACGAATTAATTTTTTGTCGATTCTTATAATTCATGAAAAATCCAAAAGTAATCAATGCATTCTTTAATCATGAAAATCATGAAAATGAATGATATAAAGCTAATTACATTTTAGTAAAGTCTAAATTCTAACTTTAACGTTTCATACGGTAAATACAGTGGCTCACAGCTTATTTGATACAGTGCTTCTTTAAAATATTAAGTTGCGATAACTCAAAACATAATAACAATATCAAAAAAATTTGAGCACCATTTTGAAGGCAATTGTTTGTTGTTTATTAAACAAGTTTATATTTGTTACAAAGTTGCTGTTTTATATCTTAAAAAACAAAAAAACTAAAAGTTATAACAAATTTCATGTCACAGCTTATTTGATACAGTTTGATTAAACATTAAAATTGTTGTGAATTATGAGGTTTCCAGTTGATTTCAATACTTTGTAGGATAGTCCTTAGACTTCAGCAGAGCCTGGAGCCTATTCGGCATTGAATCAACGAGTTTTTTTGTGATGTCAGGAGTAATTTTTTGCCATACCTCTAGCAGTGCTTTCTTCAGGTCTTGTTTATTAGAAATCTTGTGTTTTCTAATGTTGTTATCCAACAAAGTCCACAGATTCTCAATGACGTTCATATCTGGTGACTGTGCCGGCGGAGACATCAAATGGGGGCAATCCCTAAATTGGCCAGGACTGCACAATTCCCGACTTGTGGTTTGGATCATTTTCTTGGTACAACCGAAATTGGTCGCGAACACCCAGGTTTTTAGCACTTTGCAGCAAATTGTTTTTGGGTACATCAAGGTACTTTGTTTGGTTCATTGTTTCCTCAATAAACTTTAAATTTCTGACTCCAGCTGCAGACATGCAGGCCCAAACTATCACATTACTACCACCATGCTTCACAGTAGCTTTGAGGTTCTCCTTGTTTAGCTCAGTGTTTGCCTTGCGCCAGACATATGTCATTCCGTCAGAGCCAAAAATGTTAAACTTGGACTCTTCCGCAAAAATAACCGTATTCCAGAACGCGGATGGCTTTCCCACATGCTCTTTGGCAAAGGCAAATCGGCTTATTGTATTTTTTTTTGGAAATGAATGGCTTCCTATGAGCTACTCGCCCGTTGAAATCATGGTCGCGAAGCACTCGTCGGACGGTTTCAGCACTACATGACTTCCTTAACTCACGATGAACCTCAGTAACCAATTTTGGAGCGGAAATCTTTGTGTTTGCTTTCACTTTCCTTACAATGTATCGTTCGTCGGATACGGTGAAAATATTGTTTGGCGCATTTCTCCTCTTATTTTCTATCCGATTTTCGTGTACGAAGCGCTCAATTATGTGTTGCACTGTGGAGACACTCAAATTCACACTTTCAGCAATTTTTCGAAGACTTTGTCCTTTTTTAAAGTGGTTTAATACTAATTCGCGCTGTTCAATTGTGGTGCCATAACCCATTTTACAATTTTGGCTCATTTTGACACTTCAGCTAACAAGATCTTGCTAAAAATTACCTAAGCCAATGTCTAACACAATCAAAAATTCAAGAAACAAAAACAAGACAGATTAACGGCGCGACAAATAGAAGTTTATTCGCATTGAAGTGTCTGTATCAAATAAGCTGTGAGCTGCAATTTTTCTGCGCCAGTGGTATTTCTCTTTTACCGGACGCCGAGGAATATTGCTGGAACCTTTTTTGTTTGCATTGTATTTGCTGAACATGCATCTAGTCAAAAACGTTTAAATTTTTTGGATAGGGTTCTTAATTTCAAAGTTACAGTGATTTGCATTTTTAAATAGTCACTGTATCAAATAAGCTGTGAGCCACTGTATATAAAAAATACTTCATTTTATTACGCGGAGGTTCCTAACATTGTAGCTGCGAAGTAGCAAACTTTCATCGAGTTCCATGTAGCATGAAGTTACCCAGAATGACTTTAACTTTACGTCAAATACAATAGCAGCATTGTCCTTGTCACTAAAGTTTGAAACGGCAAGGACAGCTATGGACTTTTTGATGATTTTATCAGCAGGTCTGGTGCTTAACGATCCATGGCTCTTGGATTAGCACTATCTCCTCTCCACAGATATAGAAGAAGAGCAGCAGTTTCTTCCTTGAAATGGTGATGGTTCTTCGATTTCACTTTTATTGACAACAGCGCCGTCCAGAACGTCGTCAAGTCCAATGTCCCATCCATTCCCAGATAAAATTCGAGACCCAGGAGATCAAGGCGATCACCTAAATCAAAGAATGTAGCAGCAATTCTTTCGTGCCACCAAGCAGACTTTTCTCAGCAGGAGTCGGGTACAGCCTTCCTGTGCGAAGTGGCCTGTGTCCACCTTCTAATCGGGTTGAATCCTCCAGCGTGAAAATCCTTAAGTCAACCCCGGTATAAGCACATTCAACCTGTAAATAATAATCTAATAAATTAAAAATAAATGTTAATAAAACGCATTACTTGATTTTCAAACAGAAAAATAAGGAAGACATATCTTTAAGCATCTTGATTAACAACCAACCCATTGTGAGACTAGAAAAAACTAAATATTTAGGAGTAATAATTGATGACAAATTGTCATGGTCGGATCAAATTAGAAAAATCAGAGCCAAGATTTGTCCCATTGTAGGTTTCTTAAGAAGACGATGCTACTTGAACATTGTTTTAAAAAACATGATTTATCATGCTTTTGTAATTCCATCTATTAGTTATGCTATGCTTAACTGGAGCCAATCTTCTTCAACAAACCTGGCCATCCTGAGCAGAACTCTGAATAAGGCAATTAAGGCAGTTCACAATCTGAGTACACGGACTCCCACTAATCAGCTACCTTTCATAACTGGGAAAATGACCTTTTTTCAACTATTAGCATTTCAAAAACTAATAACAATATGGAAAATCGTCCACGGAAAGAATAAATCTTCTATTTCTTTGACAATGACCAGAGAAATGCATAGCTATGAAACAAGATCTGCGAATTCTTATAGATTGCCTCCAGTCAGAACCAATAGAGCCCTTAATGACCCGATTCTTTCAGCTATATCGTTGTATAATGATATGCCTGATGATTTAAAAAACAACCTATCGTACTTCGTTACCAAAAGGAAGCTGAAGCAGTATGTTCTAAACCTATTTTAAAAGCTAATGTAAATATTTTTCTTTAAATTCTTTTTTATCTTTTTATTTTTTATTTTTATTATCTAACTTTAAATCTTATCATATTTGTATATTAATTCTTACTAATTTACATGCTAGTATTTCTTTTTTTTTTTTGTTTTTGAAAAATTGAAATAGCAGAAAATTCAATTAAAACAGTTTTATAAAGAATAGTTTGATTTGTTAATTCTTGTCCTCTCTCATACCAGTGTTTGACACTGCCTGAGGGGAAAGTTTTGTGACAAATGAAGGTATTCAATTGCATGCAATATAAAATACTTTGCTATGGGTGTTGGTGAATTCAACTGAGAAACTAATGACCATACCACAACTAATTAGCCATTTATGTCACTCCCAATGTACCCTTATTTTGTTAAAGAAATAAAAAATTGTGATGAGAGTGTGGTTTCGGACCTTCCCGCAGATCCTTCATTCTCTACTCGGTCAATTTATTACTAAATTAGCGGCATTTCAAACTAACCCCACTTTGTCTATAGTTGATAGGAATGGCATTTTTACAGTTGGTGGTGGATAAAAAGTGCATGCAAAGTTATATATTTCTTTCTCAACAGAGCCCTCTTTCAACATTCATGCATGAGTATGTTGAAATGGTGAAATTTTCTTCATCTCAGTAAATGCTAGTTTGCTGAGCTGAAGAAGTGTGTCACGTAATCGGATATATATGTGTATTTATACATTTACATATATATGTTTGATTGTCGACGACGAATTCGAATAAAAAAAAAAAAAAAAATAAGAGTGTAGCAACGGTCGCTTAAGAAGTGACTCCTCGTTGATGAAAATAAGAGCCTGGAACCGGTCACTTTATAGCTCGCTAAACTCAATCATCGACCTTAATCATGAACTAAACCATTAACTGGTTAAGGCTGATAGCCTCCATAATTTCTTTAGGTGAAGAAATATTGGTGAGAATCCGGGCTCTGAATTTTGGTTTGTTTTAGAGTATGGTGCTTAAACATCATCTTCAATTTCGCACCTGGTTTTCTTCCTAGCCTGTGCAGAGGACTAGAGATTAGTTGTGTTTGAGGCTATCAGCTTTACTCTAGCCTGATCTCACCCAACATCAAAACTTCGTGGTGATGGCCCAGAGTTTACCTTAAGCAAGTTCTTGAACTGCATTAAAAGAGCCTTCTGCATCAACTTCCAGTTGTCCGGTTAGATCATGCAAAGAATCGAAGGTAGAAGGAATCTTACGTTTTCGCCGATTAGACTGCAGTTGGCCTTTGCCGTTTCCGAGCAGCCAAAGTTTCGTTTGGCTGAATCGCACGGTGAATTCATTTGTTTTGCATGACTCAAACGGACTTTTTGTCGTTCCCGGACAATGCCTCGGGAGGGCCGCTTTCTTATTTTCGTAAGATCCGTGAAGCATTTCTTTGTTTCTGATAATTCCGGACAAAGCTGACGATTTCCTGAAAAGGAGGTGAAGCCTGAGGTAACTTCAGCGATTCTTAGGTCACTTTTGTTGTCGTTACTTATAGATTCCACTGCACAGTGGCGTGGCGTTCATGGAAGCAAGGGAAGCATTGCTTTGGCTAACATAAATTTGGCTAACATAAATTTTAAATTGTTTTTTTTTCGAAATCGTGGAATAATCGCGTATAAACATTTATTAAAAAAAAATTTTCAAATCAAATTGTGAACATCTCACACAGTTGATCTGGTAACGCCACAGAATGAAAATCATGAAAGCACAACAACGGCTTGGAAGCAACATAAAAATTGCATCTACGACCGTTTGTTTGACCCCATATAGACTAGACTGTGACGTCATTAAAAAAAAACGTGTTCATACGATCTGATTGGAAGCAATGCCTTCTAGAAGTACGGGCCGTCAGGCTACGTAATCGTTGTCGATGTGACGTCATGGCGTCAAACCATTTTACATTTCCACGAGGCAGTGCCGACACACACCGAGATTTCACATGCGGTTTTTTAGCTAAAATACGAATAAAACGTTAGTTTTTTGTGCGTGGACGCGTTATAATAATAATATTTAGCCATAACTTTCATTTTGTATCGACCAATTGTATCGCGATAGTAAATCGACACGGAACATCACATAACCTAACAACACCTGATAAACATTTCGTCGCGAATTTTTCTAATTATGCCGCACGCACCGCATTAATATGTGTTTAAGCTGTTCACTAGCACTGTTTCGCATGTTACCACTTAGTTTTCATTAAACTCACTTTAACACAACCCGTACAATTAACATTTTCCCGCGGACGTCCCATAAGACTACGTATGTTTTTCGCGACATTTGGTCGGATGCTCTGACGTCATCATTCTGCATTACGGCCCGTACATATAGAAGGCATTGTTGGAAGCAATGAAAATGTTGCTTCCTAGGGGAAATTATCTTCTCAAGAGAGAGACTCAGAGTCCGCTCTGAGTCTCATATTCCTGCGTTCAGAACATATTCCTGCGTTCCCCTCACTAGCAGCAGGGTAAATTGTTATTGCTATCATTTTACTTTGCTTGTACAGATTTTTTGTGAATGAAGAATACTTGCTGTGAGCGAATTTGAATTACGATATGTGACAAGCATTGCCAGAGGCTATGGATTCAATAAGTCGTTATTTGATGTGCTTTATTTATGATTTATATTATGACATTATTTTTTGTATGTTCTATTTTGTATAGAAACTTTTATGAATGTGTTTTCAACTGGCGAAGGCTTTAAGTCACTTATAGCTTATAGGATTTGGTAGTAATAGGTGAAGCTGTAGACTAGAATTTACTTTTAATTGATATTTGAAATATTGAAAGGTTGAAATAGGTGAATGTATTCTCTTGTTCTGTGGGTCAAAATTTTAGAATTCGTCAACTTATTTAAATTTTATTTCATTGGATCTCGGTAATTTGCTGACAAAAAGGACATCATCAACCAGGACCGATCAAAACCGAATTTGAAAATTGTCTCTATAACAAAGAATTAAATGAAAAACTTTTTTCTTAAAATGAAAAATTATTAAATGAAAAACTTTGCTGGTCATGTGTGCTTTTTTCAAGCGATTCAGACATTTGGCGAAATATCGGATTTTGTAATTTACATAATGTTTAAGCTGTGAACAGGTATGGTACAAATAGCTCCTATTAATTTCCAAGTTTGATTCCGGTGATTTGAAGAATTGCTGAGTAGTCAATATAAATATTCAGTGATATTGCTCACAGTTAGGAGAAATTGAGAAACAATGAAGATTCTAATAAACATTGTGTGTCACTTAGGATGTCAAGAAGAAGCATTACATAGTCATAATGAAAATGTGTATTCTTGCAATAGGGGTAGATCACCTAAAGACAATAAATCTTTTGACAGTGCGTAACCGATAATTGCCAGCTCACTTGGACCAAGCAAGTGTTTCTTCCGGAACAACAAATTATATTCAAAACGATCTCGTTAGTTGGTTTTCAAAAAAAATATTGAAAGATATTTGTAATGAAATTTAGAAAAGCAAATTCATAGCAATAATATTTGAAAAAACAACCGATATATCATATCGTTCACAACTTTCAACAACCTTTGGTTATATTACTTCTTCCGGTACAGTTAAAGAAACTTTCATAAATCTCACAGATGTTTCTGATAACCAAACTGCGTCCCGTTCATTTAACCTTGTTTTGCATACTGTCCGAAAATTTAAAGCCTTGAGGAGCCTCTGTAATATCTGCCAAAATACCTGGATTGTAGGCATGTACAAAAAAAATGTATAAAAACGCAATATTTGTTCATTTCTTCGAACATCGACTAAATTTTATTTTATCTAAATCGTTCAATAGTGTACGCGAATGTCGATATTTTCCGAATCTATTACTAGTTTTTCAATAAAGACAATGAGTTTATGTGCTTTGTATTTATTCGTCAAAAAATGCTGCCAAAATTAGCTCCAAAACGTTGGACTTTTAATGGTAGGTTATTTTTAAAATTTTTTCTACAATAATTTGCAATTAAAATAGCTCGTGGAATATATAACTGAAAATGATAGTGCTAATTGAGACGGAGAGATCGTTAATAGTGAGAGTGGGCTTTTTATTTTACTTAAAGATTCTTAGTTTATTTTTCTGTTTAATGTTTTTTTTCTAAAAAAAAAAAAAATACATACTATTCGATATATTTCAGTCCTAACAAAGTTATATAATGTATCATACTCAGATCTTATACAATCTTTAAGAAACAGTTTCATGGAAATCGGGAACGAATTATGGTCGATTTGCGAAACAGCACAGCGTCGTAAAACAGCAAGGTGCATAATTGACAACAATGAGAATGTTGTACCATTCTTTACAAGTGCTTATGTCGAAATATTTGATAGCATAATCGTTAAAATTAACTCAAGGTTTCATATTTTTAAACATTTTCAATTCTTCGAAGTTTGGCAACTTTCAAAAATATTATATTTCTAGTTCTGGGAATGTTATTATTTTACTGATAAATATTGATATGGTTTCTTATTGTGTGAAGGACTGTGAACTTTTATTTTCATAAGAATACAGAGTGTCTATTCTCACGTCCCTGTTAGTAATTCCTGGGTGATTTTATTGAGGGGTTCTATTACACGTAACGAATTTGCGGAAAGCGTAATCAACCATGAACATCAACCAATTGCTTCCCTTCGGTGAATTGTCACGCCACGCCACTGCCACTGCATGTAGATGGTTATATTGTCTTGGCACTGCGATGAAGCGAATCAGCAGACAATATTAAATTGGTGACGGTTCGTGAAGGAAACTTGAAAGCCACTCCTCTACAGCACTTGGCCAGACGTACAGATAGGTTACTCGTTGATGGTGAAGCAAATTTTCTTGCATCTTCTCTTCCCGTTGACTGTGGGGACAGACTACCAGTCGATTGGCCTCCATTATTGGGATTCTTTACCGCAGAATCGGTTAATGCTTTGACAGGTAGTGCAAAGGATTTGATCGGGTTGTAGGAGTTCTCTCTGACAATCTTTGATGTGGATGTTTTTGATTTTTGGACATCAATTCAACTGGATTCAATCTCAAGTCCATTATCTTAGCTTGAATGAGAAGCCGACATGCCATGCGATGATTGTTACAAATTTTCATGGGAGCGGGAGCTGAGAGCGTCATCGATGCTAACCAAAACTACCACTCCACACCACCTACATTGAGAGAGTTTTATGAGACTCACCACCGATTTTTAAGGCCGGAGATCGAGCAGATTTCACTCCTTTGCTACTGCGTCAGAAGATCATTAAGTTCAGGATGCCAACACCAGCGTTTAGATCATAGTCAATATTCCGCGGAAGAGAAGTACCGGCACATCCCCCAAGAAACGCTGAGGTGCAATTGCTTCAGATTGGACAGCCTCTTGCCCAGTACCTCCGGAAGCACTAAAGAAAGGTAGATTATTTAGCGTTACCCAGGATACACCACGGAAACGTATTATGATATCCGAAAAATTTAGTTGTGAAAAATGTATTTTTGCTGATTTTCAATGGAACTTAGTATTAGAATCACTCTGCTCAAAGATTCATATATCAACACGAAAATTCAGTGGGCTTATCTCTATTTTGCAGAACGGGTTCGAGTTAAAATTTACAGGAGACTTAGATGCATATAAGTTGCAAGATTTTCTTTAATCTGCACTGCCTTCTGGCGCGTGGGATCCCTGGTTCGAATCCAGTTACGGGCAGAGGGTACCGCGACGAGCCAAATCAGGAGCAAAGTTGGTCGTGAAACTAACAATTTCGCACTCGCAAAAATTCAAAAATCAAAATGGGATGTAGCGGGACAAATTTGCTTTGGCGGTGGCGGTCATTTTGGTGAATTTTTAGGTACATATTTCAGTGGTTCTATGGAAATAAGAAACTTGGGGGTAAAAAACAAGTAATGTCAGTCATGTTTTTAGCATGAAGATGATAACATTTTGGAAATTTTGAGTCCTCGGTATATTAATATCCGACAGAAAGAAACCTCTGCGGTTTTTGGGTTATCAGCAATCAACGCTAAAGCTACGTCAGGTGTCTAGAGATAATTTTTCAAACCATAGAGTCTCCATATTTCTTTTTGCTTTTGAACAGAATGAAATTCACGGAACAGTTTGGCTTCAAAATGAAGCAAGTCTAATAAACTTAAAGTGGCGGTGATTGGGTGGTTTAGTCAATTTAGAAGCGAGAATTCGCAACATTGTCGAATTATAAGAAGAAAATTTAGAAGAACATGCAATGAAAATCTACATATTTGTTCTGCTTTCATTCGGAAATGAGTCCTTTTGTCGGTTCCTTTGAGCTAGAAATTTTGTTTTAGCAGTATTTTCAGGAATATTATCGTAAACTCCAATGAAATTTCAATCTACTTCACTCGTTACAGATAACTTATTTCCTTATAACACTCTCAAAATTAATATTAAATTATTAATACGACACAAAATAGCAGCAACTACTCGTGTCTGAAAGTTCAGAGCCCCATCACAAATCACAAAGGTATATAAATGTATGTAGATTATCCCACGTACGTACATTCTTTAAAAGCACTCACCCAAGACGATCCCATAGTTAGTAGAAAGCGTCCCAAAGACCCGAAACGATGATGACGATGATCCCTCATCTAATCTCAATGTATTCCATCTCCAAGGATTATGCATAATTCTTTCACTATCCGTTCCTGTTGTTTAACGACAGCTTAATTACCTATAGTGTGTGGCTAAGCGTGTGTGGATTAATTGCTGAGATAAAATGCAGCGTAATCTGCTTATTTGATTCTCTCTGGCATGAAAGCATTTTCTCGAAAGGAAGTCGCTGTTTTGTTTTGTGTAGCGTTTATTATGAGTAAGCACGAACAAGCCTTTGATTTGACTGGACTTGGAAGAGCGGTCGTCGATCGCTACTATCCCAACATAATGAGCTGAATCAACCAAAAGATCGAATCGATCGCGAGTATTGCAGCTGGGATTGGAGCAAGACTCGCGCTTCTTAATTGTTTCGTGAATTCAAACTTTATCGGAATTATGGCCATTGAACCTACAGCTGGTAAATGTTATGGGACCGAAGGTGAGAAAATTGTTTTTCGGGAAAATGGAAGCCTCATCAAATGCTTGAACAAGGGAGTAATGGTCTGTGAACCTAGTTGGATGCTGTGTGATATTCAGATAATTGCTCTGAATCATAGTGAATTCGAATGTTTTTAAATGTCTTAGCGATAGATCTAATGCTTTGAAGTGCACTTTAATTCTCGCTTAAAACTCGTGACTCATCTGAATAAAGATAACAGAAAAGTTCTTCTTCGACCCGATCACAAACATAGATGTTAGCCTCATCAAATTCACATCAAATATTCGTTGAAAAAAAAATGTTGACTACTTCACTCATTTGCTCAGAAGTCGGTTTCGAAAAATTTGCAAATTCAAACCATCATTTCAGTCCGTCAAAAATAAAAATGCTAATGGTATATCTAAACGATCATTCTATTCAATATTTTCAACTCACCGCTGTCCTGAAGCTAACGGAGCTCACCTGAGCAATTAATTAGAGAAGATTAGAAATGGCCAGGTTACAATGACAAGATAAAAAAACAGTGAAAACCGAATGAAATGCGCATTATTTCAGTCCGCCCCGATCTTATTAGGATACAATTTCAACGCTGATGAGTTAACTTATTAATTTATGCGAAAACAGAAACTTGCAAGATGTGATAAAAATTTACGACTGTGTTTTTAAATTTCTTTGAATAAGAAAAAAAGTATAAAAACGAAAAAATAATAGATTTGACGATTGATTTGACATTTCAGTGGCTCATTGGTAAAGTTTAAAGACCTCCACTGGATACATATGAGTATTATCATGTCTTTTAGCGACAGATACCTTCTGTGTGATATATGAATCGTTTAATCACAGTATCATATCTTCACTTCTACTTTCTCTCGCCGATAAGAATTCGAGGTAAATATTTGCCAGAACTGTATTTTTTGATTCTGACTACTAGATCCAAGAGATAGGTTCTTGTTTGTTTGAGTCATCCACATCCACCACGAATATAACGGTCCGAAGTAAATGCATTACCTGCGATTGTAGCCATTCCTTTCAAGCTTAATACAAGTTATTTGTTTGCATTTATTTTACAAACAATGGGGATGTACGATAAAAGTGGACAATGAAACCATTAGCAAGTTTTGTTCAGAGAAGCTTATATTTAGGAATTATACGAAAAACATTAACAGACTATAGTCGGTTGTCGCTTCCATCGTTTTTGTCTTTGAAGCCATGCTAAAAGCTATTGCGAATTGCGCTATGTGCCGTAAAGTTTTGCATTTGAATTGAATTTGCTGTGAACTGCTCGAATATTGTGGCGCTATGAGAAATTCGAAGGTAAGTAAATCGACGGAGAAATGGTTTCAAGTGGTTATTGTAAAATAAATTATGAAATAAAAACTATCGTAAAATCTGGGAAAGATTGCTTGGTAAAGTAAAATTTGTTTATTAGGCAGTGGTTTGTTATTCAGAAATGAGCTAGTTCTAATATTCACATTGAAATTTTTTTCGGTTGTGTTGGATGTTTTTCACATTTGTCATGTAGTACTTATTGCTTTCCTTTTTGTATGACAGTCAAAGGACAACGCTGTCATCCATTCAGTTTAGTTTTCTTCTTCTGTTTAGATACCCATCACTTAGCTAATGCATTTTTCTACATATTGGCTGGTATTATTTCTAACATGGCTGAAAGAAATTGAAAAAATGGCATTACCCCCAATCATTAATGGCTCCTAATTTTGTTATCTTATTATGCGGCTGGGTTTGTCTTGTCCCTGCTTTCATGTGTTTTTAATAAGTTTATATTTATATTAAATAAGGTTTTCAAAAATGTCCCCTGTTACATCAATTTTTGTTTATCTGATTTTTCCTTTTCGTTAATTGAAGGACCAGGGAAAGAGGTGAAAGTTTTAGGTTAGGTTTTTCTGGCTGACACGAGGTCACGTATAGACCTATTGATCCATATCGACACGCAGACCTAGAGTTTAGGTTCAGTCTAAGTGGCTATCGAAGCTCCCAGGTGGTTTTTTCAAATTGAAGAATGTTCTTCAATTACTACTCAGCAATGTGACTGAGGTGACAACCAGGAGACACCGAAGTAGCGCCGCACACTGGGCTGAATCCCAATTCTAGCTGGAAAAATTATTTTATGGGCTTAACAAGCGCTTCAAGATTGGAATAGCTTAAAAAAATAATGAAAAAAATATATGAGGTAAAAAGTATGTGTTTTAGTTTTTAAAATAGATTTTTTTATTTTCTAGTAAAATCAAGTATTATTAAAAAAAATGCAAAATCAGAATCATTTTCTGATTCGCTCGGAGAATCATTCTCCGCTTCGCTATCATTCATATCCTCTTCCACTGAATCCGTGATCAGCACCCTTGCATCAGGACTCAGCTCCTTCGACGGGACCTTATTGAAAGTTCTAAGGCCTGTAATAACAGGATCCCATGAGACCAAAAGCATTTGAACTAAGTCTTCACAGGTTTTTATATATGAGGACTTTCTAGTATGCTGGGCTCTGAATCGCCTGATGTCTTTATTCTGTACCTCCTCTGAAAACTGCCCTTTTGGCACAAGAGCATGTTTGATGGCTAAAAAGCCATGCAAAAGGATTTTCTGTACGCTGGGAGGCATCCTGTACCAGCCATATAGCTCCACAAACAGCTTGGCAATATCATGAGCAAATGTGTTGAACTTCTTTCCTTGATTGTATTTTCGCTTGAAATTACCTGCAACAATAAGAAAGAACGAATAAGAAAAAGTGATTGCCATAGTGAACAATTTGAGGAAGTTGTTTCATAAACACCTGAAGAATAGTTCCAAAGCTAGATACTAGTCGCTTATCAACTCCTCTAGCTGCAGCGGCTTCATCAGCGGCTTCATGCTCAAAAAATTGGCGGGACAAGTTCCCGATGTTGGACCTCCTACTTCCTTGACCCACTTTTATCCCTATTGAGTCCCATACAGCCTTCTGGTTATTTTTTTTCCTGGTGTCAACCTCATCCTTCTCATGAGAGGTAGTCCCTCGCATGGTTAGCTTTCTGAATTCTAATTTAAAAGTTATCTGCAGGATGCATTCTAGGAATTTTACCCATGCATGTAGAGTGCTGAGGCCATATTGCAAGTTTTCCGTCTCAATCGGTCGATTTTTAATAGTTTCTAGAGCATTCATTTCAATAGGCTTACAGCCACACAAAAAGCATGATTGACTCGAGGTTTCGGTAAGAGCATTTATTATTTTTGTATCGAGGATTGTCAATAACATTTTAAAATAAATTTTGACATTTTTACCTACATATAACAAAATATATATTTAAAAGAAACTTTTAATGCTAACTACTTTTTAATGCTATTATATGATATTAATGATTTTTTCCCCTAACTACCTATCTTGCTGTTATAATATCAAGACTGGTAGTTACGAATATTCAATAAATAATACTAATTTAAAAAAAAAACATCATTAAAAATAATTAGCATTAAAAAGCAATAGGCATTCAATATTTCGTTTAAAGTCTTTAAAGTATAGAGTAGACCCCAGAATTTTTCTTACATCTCAATTTATGTTTCATTATGGCCCTCCATTTTTGAGTATATTATTACATAATAAAGAAATTCTCAAAATTTGAAACTAATGAAATCTAATGAAAAAAAGTTGCACGTTAAAATATGAACAATTTTTCAGTTCCCACGAAGCAAAATCACACTCTCTTGTATCATAATGACATGAACGTACCTTTTTCAATTGAGTGTTTTCAGTGCTTGAAATTTTTTCTTGAAAAGTATCTAAACAAGTTAGATTAACTCTCAAACGAAAATAAACATTCATGCCACCGAGCAGTTAATACAAAGGAAGGTCACATTAATGTACCGCAAGAGCGTCTCACGCTATACTTGCATTCGACTGTTTTCACAGTAACTTCTTACACACTATTGTTCGCTATAATAACAAATTTTTTTGGAATTAAGTTTACTGAAGCCTTAAGAAAAAAATTCCCTATACCAGGAAACCTCACATTTTGACATTGATTTTTGGACTTTTGTCCAGCTAGAATCGGGATTCAGCTCAGGGTGTCCCCGTTTAGTTTTCTCTAGTGAATCAGATAAGCGTGAATATTCTTCCTCACTAACATGATAGGTGCAGTGGGGAATAAAAATTGAAATTCCAAAGAGATCTAAGATCTCTGACCTAGTGCCACGTCAGACTTATCTCCGTTGGCTATAGTTTAGCCAAAGTCAACGTACTGTCGTGCCGAATAATTTAAATGATTTTCAGAGTTTGCCGCAACATTCTGCTCAACATGCGACTCAACCTGCTGGTAACGGGCAGTTGTTCCCTCTGGCTTCATGCCGAGATACCTCTCAATCTTGTCGGTATCAGATAGAGTAGATCATCAGCCTCCTTGTTGATTTGAATTAGATCCAGCTTCCTCGGTCCTGTGCCACCAGCTTGCTTCGTGTCACGTCAAAGAACTTCTCTGCCTCTGTAGCAGTTGCAGAGTCACTTCCAGTTCCACTACCCGCGGTATTATCTCTGGGTAGTTTTGAAAAGTTTCCTCTGTCCCCTATCCCCAATTGAGCTTCTTCTTATAACCCAGGTAACTTCTGAGCTACTGCTTTCCACCAGAGCAACTTTGAACTTGCCTATCTCGTCAAACGAGAGATTTGTCAGTTAGGTATGTTTCTCCGTTTTAATAAATAAAATATTTCTCAAAAATAAAATATTCCTCCTATTCTATATCATTTCAATTACGTTTACTGAAGAAGCTTAGATTTCTATGATCCTAATTAGATGATACACTTATCTATCTGTGATTTACTTACACTTATTTATTGGTATGATGACGTCACTGAAACTCACCACGCACAGCTCTACTGATTGAGTTTAGCAGTTTCTATAGTTGAGAATCGTGTGCTGAAATATGTATGAAAGAATGGAACATTAATATTTGAAACAAAAATAGAGAAGTGTTATGTTCAAAGTTGCTTTTGCGTCAAATATTGCTTGTGAATTTATTTGATAGAGAGAGTTTGTAGTTTGCTATGGCGTTAGTCCGAAAAGTAATAAGATTAATTGTATATTTTGAACGGCTAAACATTTTGAAGTAAAATATGGCAAATATATTCGTGGTATTGTACGAAAATTTTAGCCGTCATAGAAACATGCCAACATGAAAATGGATTCAAAGACGTGTTTTGAGAGATCTGACAGATTCCTTCAATTTTCTGAAAGCGAAGTTCCTGGAGCTTTTTTGTTTCAGCAAAGAAAAAACACGTGAACTTCTGGAGGAATTAAGTGCGTTCTTGAAAAATGAAATCAGGAAGACTTAAATTTCCAAAAGTGTGAGGATGAATTCCGCAATGCATTATGACGCAACTGACTCTTGACTTAGTTTAGTAGTAGTTTGTTTTTCGTTTTTAGTCACACAAGCAAACATTGTCTTTTTATTTAAATAATAATGCATAGAGAGAGAATGATTTGGTTTAAGTTGTTTTATATTTTTATTGCATTACAATCCTGAGAAAAAATATTGGCCGTACTGCAGCGAGCCTGGAAAATTAGAGAAGAAATAAACCAAAAAATGATAGTGGACCTGGCAATGAATAAATAAAAATTAATGATCCAAAACTATTGATTGAATATTTTATAAAGAGCAAGATGCCCTTCATCTAAAGACATTGCAAAAAAGAAGAAGACATTTTTATAGAAAACAAAACTCGTAAAATTTGTTCTGCTAATTGATTAGATTTATTATTATTTATTATTATATTGTTTTTTAACTACATATTCAAATTCAGGAATATCAAAGCATTATCACGTCCGCTAATTGTGTAAAAAAAACCATCTTACTCTATGATCTTTAGTTCGCCAGTGAGCTGTGACCAAAAACTGCTGTTAATATCATTAGCAAATCAAAACAAATAGCAATAAAAACACGTAATCAATTTATGACACCAAAAATGCATGTGCTTGCTTCATTTATTATTCACCATATTTCCTTTTCTTCATTATCATTCAATATGAAACTACAGATCTTCCGCTTTCTCGCACGACATCTGTCACAAGAACCCTTACTAATAGAGAAGTCAAACTCTACTCATAGAAACATTTTCTCTGTTTCCGTTCCGCGGTGAATAGAGTTAATTGAAATATGCTAGTGGAGTCTTATACAGAAAGAAATTAATAGAGAATGATGATAATATGACGTCAAATAGAGAATTGGAGTAGATATCTTCTCTACTTGCAAGTTGCAGAAATGACGCACTGATTCTTGATTCCTGGGAAACCACAAATACTGCCGGCCAAATAGAGAAGTGTGTTGTCGTATCTTTTTCGAACGCCACACGTCATAGGCTTGTGTTAGTGTTGGATTCGACATTTTTTCAATTTTTTTTTCAGTTTTGGTATAAAATGTAAGCCCGGCAAATTCACGATCAGCCAATATACCTCTTCATAGATTTTACAAGCAATTTCCTCTTGGTTTTGTCCGGTCTATCTCGACTAGAGATTGAGCAATGGCATTCCACAACAGGAGATTTTTTTTTTTTTTAGAGCGACTTGAGTGAAAATTTTTATAAAGTCGAAACGGTGTAGATGTTTTATAAATAGGTTAGCTGCATGATTCAACTTTTTTTAAGTTCGTTGCTTCATTCTATTTGCCATTGCAAAGACCAATTTTTTCTCTATTTATTTGCAATCCCGTGTTTTCCATACCTGCTCAATTTGAATGGCGAATGCTCTTGTGTGATGATGTTTACGTCTTCTGCATAAACCATTAGTCTATTGACTTAATGAGGATGGTATTAACATGAATTTTTCAAATTTCATTGAGGGAACTATTGCTTCGTACTAAAGCAATTCGTACAATTGCTACTGGTTCCTATTCTAGATTAGGTAAAAAGACACAACGTTCGAGCGACCACGAACAGTTTACCAGTTCAATAAGTCTCCGTTGCCTACAAAATGAATCGGAATTGAATCTACTAATAAAATTTCATTCATAGTTTTTCACGGTTTTCACATACAATAATTTCCCACAACCATTACCATAATTCAGTCATCTACCTCCAAATGAACAATTCTCAAATCAACAACGATTAGTTCCGGTCGCCGGACTTACAACAAAGCGGTCTACCGCAAAGCTAACCAACCAACTAGCCAAGCAATCATTTACAAGTTGACAGCTTATTTATTGCTCGAGCAATACTACGAATTAAGTGAATGATCGTAAAACTAACCGTCTATTCATTCACCGACATTTAAAACTCATTAATTAATACTTAGCATTTATCTAAACTACCGTTGAGTTTATCAGATGTCGGTGCTGACCATAACACAATTTTACGCGACCTGAACCCTTCACTTCGCATCCGCACAGTCATCGTACTGAACGGACTAACTCACGAATTTCAGATAAATCCAAGTAAAATGTTCCATGGGCTCCGTAAATACCTACCTATGTAATTGCCGTAAAGTAGACTTAGACATTTGAGGAGGAACCGTAACTTTGATGATTAGTCTCAGCTATCACCGCCTCATATTGTTGCAAGAGCTCCAGTCCAGAATATCTGCTGGCGGTTTAATCGTCAGAGAGGTTTTGTTGACTGGAACGACAGACAAGTTGGCTAATCTTCGAAAATTATCTTTAGCACCGAATGCGCTCTACGGTACATTACACAGGAGTCCATTAAACCTGCTCACATGCTATTGCTAATCAGTAGTTTCGACTCCAAGTTGCATGCAGTACGGTAAAATCTTGTAATTGTGGGGAGTATGAAGCACTAGAACTTAGCTATACTTATCAGGCATCTTCTGAAGACAAAGTCAATTTCCCGCTTTCTTCTCTAATCATTAATTTGCAATGAAAATAACCTACTACTTCTCATTATCTTTCCAATTGACTTTCACAATAATTTTCCCAGACTCTAACCAAACAAGAGACGTTTCCAATATATAAGTCTTGCAGCTTCCAAAAGAATGGAAAAATTCAAAGACAGAACGTATTTTATTGCAGACAGCCACGAAATCATCGGGTCACTCATCCGGAAAACAATTCAGCTCTGGAATTTTCGCAATCCATTTCTCGAAAATCAAAAGATATTCAGTGTTACTTGTTCCTGCCTTTTCAAGCGAAACCGAACGGACATTAGATCTATACGAGCCTTTGTTGTTTTCACGACCAGTTTTGGGGTGAAAGCACAAAAAAGTCCATGAGAAACCCATAAATTTCGAACCCGACCATTAGGTCACCCGTTCTTCAAAGTTTGTTTTCTTATCCAGCAGTGGAGAAGACACGAAACACTCAACACGTTATTGAGATGAAAATTGCGTGTAATCGAAGGAAATTGCCGTTGAGATGGTCCAGAAATGATGGCCGTTTTTGTTGGTCTCTTCATCATTGGAATTGTAAATACTCTGATGATAAAGACTACCTATTCTCAAAACATTCTACCTTGGAGGATGGAAATCGAACCGGGGAAAAAAAACCAAGCAATTGCCTAAATTCACGGACATAACGAAAATCCACTGTTATACTGCATAAACGGAAAAATAATGATCAATTTACGTACCTCGATAATCGCCGGAGCTTTGCTCTTCCGAAGTATTCATTAGTCCGTGAATCGGAGCCATTACTGTCTCTGTGCTAGCAATGAAACTGACACAGTATCCTTTTCCGTCCGTTTGCTGATTTATATTTTCCGTTTGGGCTCATTCAAGATTAATTGCAAGGTGTATGAGCCAGGAAACGCTTGAAAAGTCAACTTCAGTGAGAAAGTCTCTGAATGATACTTATTACTTTCACTATACTTGGCATACTCGTACCAAATCTAATAGCCTTTCTGCCGCTATTCTCTTTCTGTGCGTTCGACGAGCCTTCGAGAGGTGGGGCAATGTTCCCAACGACTACAATGAATTTGAATAAATCGATCAACAAGGGATGATTTCATAATGTGATACGGGTCAGACGAGGGACACGAATAAATCTCACGTGGCACGTGAAAGGTATCATCCCGTATATATTATTCGTTCTTTGGTTTCAACAGTGCGAGTTGGGACTACAACGGATGGTCGATATTCAAACAAAAGTGTCGAGTTTAATGTATTTTAGCGAATCAGCAGGATTTCGAGGTGAAATTTTATTTACGAGAGACAATACGGTCTGATGGAGTTATGTCAGTTTAGGATAGAAACGTATTAGAGCCTTGTTGATATGTTGAGCTTCATAGAAGTTCAGGACGAAAAAAGGATCCGATTTCAAAGGCCGAGAAAAAGAATGTACAAAGGTTAAATGGGCATAAATTTGCACAAGACTGTAGATACCAAGGTTAAGGAAGTGCAAAATAATGGAGTTAGTTTTCGAAGGTGGATGAAATATTCAAAGGTATTTTTATTCTGATAAAGGATTGTGACATTTCATGTGATTTGAATGAAATATTTGACAATTTCGGTAGAATGGGATAGTAGGGCATTTGAAAAAAATTATATTCGGATTACTTTCTTTCCATTGAATTTCTGTAATTTTGGTTGGAAATTATATTGCAGAGTGGGTCGAAATATCTGAGCCGCATTTAGTGCGAACTTAGAACCAGACATTAAAAGAACCAAAAAAATAAAGTAATGAGTGAGTTCACCTATGCAGTTTAAAAAAAAATAGATTTGAAGCGATTTTTGTCTAAATAAAAAAATATGCTTAAAAAAATGTATCTGTAACAATTTTATCCAGTTTTGAAAATTTAAGCTAGTAAATACTCAATTTTATGATTTCATGTTGTCAAGCCACAGCCCATTTAACGCATTGTGAGAGCCAAGTTAGTACATATTTATTCAGAAAATCCAGTGCGAGCGAAATTCATATTAAAAAAAACCCTGGCGCATCAGAACCGCTAGAAACACTAATGTTCGAAGAACTTACTGCCCTACTAAGCGCAAAAGTGGTATCTAAAAAAAACATCGAAAAATTGGTTTAAGCTTTCTTAAAACAATACGCATCTAATGAATTAATCTTTTTAATGGTATCTGATTTAAAACATATGGAAAACACATTAAGAAAGTTTTTAAATCTAAGTACCCGATGTATCCAAGAGCGGAAGACTGCTCACCGCGAAAAGTGGAGTAAAGAGAATCCTCCACCATTTCCAAACGAACCTAGTTTCTCGTCGCCTATCTCAATTTTACCTTAAATCACTAAGGGAATTAGAGGTATATCAATATTATTACTTTTACAAAACTTCAATTATCTCGAAATTCGCTCTCATTGAAATACCGCTTTTGCGCTTAGTAGGGCAGAGTAGAGGATTTGTGCAGATTTTGAGTGTGTATTCTACCACTAGCTACTTTTCCTACTTAAAACTAATACACCCTAAGTAATAATAGAATCTAAGTTTATTTTAATTTCGGTGACTTCATCGAAAGTTACAGCGGTAGAAAGGTGTTTGGAGCTGCTATCCGAAAAATGTGTAGATCTTGGAAAATTCAAACATTGTTTAGTTATTTTCATTGCAAAAGTCGCGATGTGAATGCTTCATGCAAAAATTTATTCGTAAGAAAATAACAAAAACACCTCATGCTGGCAGCCCTTTGCTAGCACCGAAGCCAAATAGGTGTCACATCTGCCTCACGTTGAAGTCAACCTGCTTTGCGAATTTCGTATTGACGCGATGACTGCATTGGAAGTAATAGGGATACAAAGAAATTTAGGGCTATCATTCGCAAAAGTTTTCAAATTTTCTAGATTTTAGTATTTGGTGTTTATTTTCACTATAAAATCACTACGATTTGAAAATTCTATGATAAAATCGCTTACTAAAGATTTGCCAAAAAAATACAAAAACAACCATAGCTGGCAACTCTATCATTGTTTTCCAATTTAATTTCCACTGAACATTGCCTTCAATAATTTTAATTTGCCATTTGAATTTCGTTATGATTCCATGACTGTACTGGAAGCTATCGGACAAAGAGCTTTATTTTCCTCAGCAAATTTTCACAATTTCAGACACCAAAACTACCAAAGCTGGACCAACAGAATTTTTCTACCAAACGTGGTTTAGAGTAAGACTAAGCTACTGTCTGAATTTCGCCAAAATCGAATGACTAAATTAGAATTTATAGGGTTAAAAGCAGTTATTTTACTTATTGATTTTTCAAGATGGCACCACTCGCACAGAATTGCCTGCGAATCACTTCTATCGGACCTGGTCCTACTTACGACCAATACATTCTGTAATTTTCAACCGTATCTGATTATCGGGTCGTGATGTCCCGTGAACACAAGTTTTTGATGCAAAAAATATAGGTGAATTGGGGAAGGGCTACCGGTCTTGCCTGTTGTAAAATTTCAAATATTTTACTTTGGCTATGTAGACAAAGCATAAGATTTATATGAGTGGCTTTTTTCCAAAAAGCGACAATTTTTCAGGAGAGTCGATGATTTGAAGGTTTTCACTTTCAGCGCCTGCCCTAGCTACTGAGCTGCCAACGTGCTCATTAAAAGCTACACAAGTTTACAACTAAATAATACTAATATGTCCTGAAAATTTTGTAATAATTGAATAGCTCTGTCAAAGTTATCGCAATTTAAAAATTTTCAAATTTTCCCGTTCTCTTTTTAGGCACCTAGCGCACACATGGGGTTAAAAAATTCTAAAATATTATCCGATTCGCTTTTAAAACACGTTCGAAATTTATTTCGTCAGCTTTATTTCTGCAAAAATTATTTTTGTACGGAATAATAGGTATATTAAAAATATCACTAAAATGGCCGTAAGCGCCAAAGGGTTAAAGATAATTGACATTTGGTGAGTCCTGGACCTATTCTGCGTATACACCAATGTATCCTGAAAGTTTCAGCTCAATCGGATGGCGCGTTCCCGAGAAATAGTCACTGAATTTTTTTGTGATATATATATATATATATATATATATATATATATATATATATATATATATATACATATATATATATATATATATATATATATATATATATATATATATATATATATATGTATATATATAGGTATGTTTATCAACGAGTTTCTGTTCCAAAAGTTGTCATAAACGATTCTTATATATATAAATATATATATATATATATATATATATATATATATATATATATATATATATATATATATATATATATATATATATATATATATATATATATATATATATATATATATATATATAAGAAAATAAGAAAATTAATAAATCCCGGTATGAAAAGTAAAAAAAAGAATCAAAGGATAAATTGACCGAGAATAGAAACAAACAATAGATTACATTAACGCACAGATAACGTTCTAGGATAACGTTCGAGGACCAAGGCTAAAGCTATCGAGCTGACGAGACAAACGCAAAATTGGGCTGAAGGAATAGATGTCGGTATGGGCAAATGGAACATTAAAGTTGAATAATATTCTATTAGGACGGCTCGATTCTCTAACAGAGGGTGAATTACTGGGGTCAATTTATATACAGTCGTTAAAAAATTGAAAACAAAGGCATTGGCATTGGTGTGTAAAATATGAAGGTCAGTTTGGAGTCAAAAATCATGTCAAGATCCTTGAAACTAGCAAAAGGATTGAAAGAGGAACCAAGAGCAGAGTAGGAGAAAAACAAAGGGGATTTTTTGTAAGTGAAGGATTTTTGACGACAATTCGCTACATTAAAAGTGAAGAAATTCCCTGCACAACAGTTAGCCAAAGCATATAAATCGTTCTGCAATATAGAACAGTCACTAGCGAACACAATCATTCTGAAAATGTTAAGATAATCAGCGTACGAAAGGCAGAGTGAGTTAAAGAAGGAAGAAAAGTCATTAGAAAACAAAAGGAACAATAAAATGCCAAGAATGGATTCTTGCGGAACTCCGGAGGTAGGGTAAATGGGTGTGGAAGAACGAGAGCTAACAATAACAACAGAAGAGCTATCATAAGCATAGGAAGACAGCCAACAAAAAAAGACACCGAAGAGACCAAACCCAGCTAGCTTTGACAGACGAATATCATGGTCGGCAGAACCGAAAGCTTTTTCAAAGTCTATATATAAAACATCTGCTTGCTTTGAAGCTTGAGTAGCCTAGTGGCCGGAGCACTGGTTTCGTGCGTGTAGGGTCCTTGGTCCGAACCCAGGTATAGACGAGGATCCGCGCACTAAGCTTTGAGGTCACCTAGCTCTGATTAGATACCTGATTTAAATAAAGGGCAAATTGAGTCGTGGATCTAATCACTCCACACTCGTAGTCACAATGATTCAAAAAATTATAATGAAGCTCTCTACCAGCTTCAGTCCCCAGACCTGTACCAAGTTTTTCGGGGTATTACTTTTCTTTTACTTGCTTTTGCTGGCCGATTACGGATCCGACGGTGTTTTTAATCGAGAATAAGTTTGTTACCGTGTACTTACTTTTAATGAATCCATGCTGTTCACTGGCTAGCAAGGGCTGGATGAAAACACTCGATTGCAAACAATTTTTGTTAGGAGCTTGCTAAAACTGGCCAAAAGGGATACGGGATGGTAATTAGAGATAGAAGAAATATCACTAGCTTTATGGATGGGAAAATTGTATATGTTGGCGGCTTCGCAAAGAGATCGAAAAGTTCCGGTTGAGATGCTAAAGTTGAACATGATTGACAGAGGAACACACAAAGAAGATGAATGCGATTTGGCGAAAAGATTTGGAATGCCGTAAGCATCGAAGCTAGTGATTACGTCAAGTCAAGATACATCATTAGTAATTCGGTTTCCAAAGGATTATTAAAAAAGAAGAAAAGCTCTAAGTAGGTGCCGAAAAATTGACTGATAGTGGAGAGTTACTACCATAGATATAGAGAGGAATGGATACGAAATGGGCCGAGAGAAATGAAGCAATTTTCGACCTCTGGTGTAGTTGTGTGAGCGAGAGGTCGCAATGTGTTTGTATGACGAGGGCGGCGTGAAATATTGTAAAATTAAAGGGCAACTTTTTTGGTGCAAATAAAAATTTGTTAATATTGATGTAATGTAATTCACGTCAATAGCGAATCAATGAGTTTCGATTTGCATTAAAACTGTGCGTAGTATTTTAATTAGTTGTGCTGCAGCTGAACAGGTTTTTTTTTTATGAAAATGATTAGCTCTGAGCAGAGCTGAAGTCTGTTCGCGTACTTTCAGTCACAGAATTTTTGTGAATCATGTGGTGGGGGATATTCAGGAAAAGTACGAAAACGCTCTGATTGCATTTCCGGAAAAGATTCAGTTGTCGGTTTTTGTGAGAACAATAGTAATTATAAAGTCATTCTAAGTGGTGATAAATTATCGCCACAAAAATATTCGATCTTCAAAACAACATTACGCAAAAATATGTTGCTTGCCGCGCACATTTAAAAATTTTTACTCGCGACACGCGTTTCACATTTTTCATCTATATTTTCATCATCTAACCGTAAATTTTGCTTTCAAAATGTGCGAATACAAATTCTTCGCACATTTCTTGTACGAAATGATCCTTAAGCACATGCTTTTAATTACCTTTTTGCCCGACAAATTGTCCCAACGTCATATACAAAGGATATATTTCTTTCAGGTAAAACATATTTTTTCAAAATTCATGACCCCTTTGTTTTACATTATGTTCCCACCCTACAAATTTGTCCCTACATCGCATGTAAAATCTTGGCTTTTTTCAACCAAGGGGACGTATTTATTTCAGGTTAAATAGGTTATTTCCCGAAATTAGCGATCCTTTTGTTTTAAATTATCTTCCCACTCTACAAATCGTCCCTCCATTGTATGTAAAATAACCGCACTTTTTTGTAGCAAACGGACATATTTATTACAGGTAAAATAGGTTTTTCAAAATTAATAAATTACGTTTCCACCCTAGAGATCGTCTTTACAAAGCCCAGGAAAAAGAAAGTAAATTGGTATGCTTCATACGAGAGAGTGGCAAGAGTGGTATAATTGTTTTTTTAAATGGACGAGCTCATAGATTTGATTGCCATAAATGCAAATTTGATTGCCATAAATTTGATGCCATAACTGTTCGATCGGGTTTAAGTTCGGTAATAGCATTTGGACAGTAACAAATAGCCCAAAGCCTACATTGCTCCGGATACATGCGAAAATTGTATAAAATGCCTTATTTTTCAGCACTTTGTTTAATATTTCTTTTAAGAATACCCAGGCAACACGTTTGATCCATCCTACCATTCACAAAATCTATATATCGCATAATGTTTCCTCCGCTGTATTTTACAGTGAAAGTCCCTGCTAAACTCTGTATTAAACATTCGCCGAACATATTGCCGCTTATTAGATTCAAAAACATTAATTTTTACTTCAGCAACAAAAATTATGGACTTCCAGAATTATTTTGGCTTTTTTGCGCACTCTTAAGCGAAACGTTATTTAACAAATCAATTTTTTTTAACTATTATAAAGTTAGCTTCCGCCATTCTGCCCTTTAAATTCGCTTTCTTTTTCGAATTTCGAATAATTTGAGTAGAGACTTTCTTTTCAACTCGTTTGTTCACCTTAATTTGTAAAACTGGGGCACTTAATTTAGGGATTTTCATAATTTTTCTGATAATCCACTTTTTTCACACTCAGATAAGATTTTAGGCCTTTCTGACCGATGCTTTGTTTCAAAAAATTTGGTTGATTTATTTATTGTTATTACATTTCTCACTGTATGTCTTTTATAATTAATTTTATACCTATGACGCAAATAATACAACAACAATAATATTATTTCTTGATTAGCCACCTTATTCAACGTATTTTCTATTAACATAAAAAAGTAAACTATAGTGTAAGAAATACCATTTAGAAAATTTAATTTGCAGACAAACACAGCCATCAAATCTAAAATTCAATTAAATTCCCTAAAATATATATATTTGAAATCAAACTGAAATAAAATTTTCGCGACCAAAACACTTGCTAATTTAATTTCAATCAACCGGTTTGCCTACCAACGTAACATAAAACATCTACATGCGTATAGATCATTTAGCATCATAATCTGCACGCAGCATTCGTAAATAGTAGCCCAAGTCAATTACGGAGTTTACTTGTGCTACTTTAAATCGTTCATTCACACCGGTTTTCATCGTTCGAACAATTTTCTTCACCTAAATGACGTCAATTCATATAATTGATTAAACTTAATGCCCCTACGCGCTATCAAGCTTTCCCGCCTATGAACAAAAGCAATCAATAAAAATGGCGATCGGGCGGTTTGACACATGTTTTATTTTCGTGTTTTCATCAATTAAAAGTATAAATGTTTAGATTGATCAATAAACAGTGTGAAAGTAAAAAGTGTTTTGCACCAATTACTCATAGGATTTCGCCCTAGAATGTGTGATGTAAGTACAAATTCAATTTGAATCAATGTACCTCTTTTTACCGGATTTAGGATAGAAAGCTTTCGAATTGTGGAAAGAAATGGTTGTTATATGTATGCAAGCAACATTTTCGACCTCCCCTTACAAAATAACATCAAATTTCATTCAGAAAATTTGATTAATTTTGAAATTTGTGCCCCATGTGACACATATTTTATTTTCCCTGCTATTCCAACTAACCCGAAAATCGACCATGTTCACAACAATAGAAATGTATGGAAAAGTTTGTTTACATAGAGAGTCAACAGCGCAGAAGGGTATAGTGTGCGGCATTGAGGGGAAAGCTTTTTTGCAGAGAGTAAGTTGCATATGTAGTAAAAATGCTTCATTCACGTACGGGTTCATGGATTATCATTTCGTGTCCATTCTTTATATGTCTGTTGTTACTACATATGACGAGAGGTAAAAAGAGAAAAAATGAGTAAAAAGCTCACAAAAATCTTGATGTGAAAACGCAAACGTATCATGAAGATACCTAACAATAGGAATAGCAGAGGAAGTTTTAAGGGAGTTGATTTAGACCAGAAAGGCGTAGGATTATCGGATGTAATAGAAGTTTCGATATGTGTCTGCCTTTTTAGCACCCGTAATCTTTGATACTTCATAATGTCATCACGCGATTAATGCGATTATTGACAAATATTGCTTGAAGACGAAATACTCGAAAAACAATCATCCAATTTAACGATGGGATGTAAAAGTCACCACATAAAAGTAAGGAAGTAGAAGTGAAGCGGCTATTAAAGTAAGATGCGAGTTCAGCAAAGAAACGTTAATATGCCATGCCAGTGCGTTCATATAGTTTTAAGAAACAAGAAGGAATGTAGTTTGAAGAAACAAGCAACACTGTCAGAGAGAAATATTGCAAATCGCCCATTCAACCGGGGAGGAGATTTATGAGAGACATTTATATTCACCAATTAAAGATTACAGACAGATCGGTCCCGAACCCTACCAAAGTCAGTGCGAAGGGGTAAAATTTGACTGCTGTATATTATTATATGTTAGGCCATGTTCAGGTTAACAATGATGAGCAGAATGTACCTGGTGTACCAGTAGTTGGCAGCAGTCGGGCCAAATGTTTCGCGCAGAGAACGATTTCTTTGACGGATGAAGGAACCTTATAATTCCAAGCCCAGTTCAAGCTCGTACAAGTAGTTTGATAAGATGTATATTTTTTTTGTAGTGCACAATATTCTTCAACGTCGCATAAAAACTGAATTTGTGCAAATCGAGGATTTAAGTTGGCATCAGATCAGTGTTTGTTTACTGCTGGAGAAGGACGTCTGCTATCGTTAGAATCGTCGAGTCTGGATTGCAAGCCTTTTTGTAAGTGTTCACACCAGCGTCAGCGGTGGAAATATGAGTTTTTTTCGGCATTCATCCTATTTTGAAGTCAATTGACTATAATCTTATCGGTTCTACCTATTTCTGTATTGCGCTGAGCCCAGAAGCTGAGATCGATGGTGGATGTGGGTTATTGGGCGAGTCGAATATAGTAAATACGACTGATATAAGTTTTTTAAATACTTATAAGTTTGTCAACGAACTAAGTTGCTGCCGAAACAAATCTGAATTGGTGCATTAAATGACCATATCGCTCGCAAATGTTCTTGAGCACGAGGTTTCACTACCAATGGGAAGATTGTATATTAAAAGATAAAGCATTGGTTTCGTCAAATAGTTTGCTATTACGTCCAAATAATTATGCATAAGTTCAATCCGTTTGTCATCTATTATTTGCTATGATTATTAGTACTCCTGATATTGATATTTTCCTGCCGTATTTGACTTTGACTTAACCATCAAAAACATAGTGAAGAAGAGTACAAAAGACATCATCCAAAAACATACATATTACTGATTTCAGTCCCCTTTATGAGAACACATCAGTTTCCACCACACATAAAATTACCATGCTCTATCAGACTCTCTGTTTTTGAATTTGCCAATTTCATTTCAAATAGATCCTTTGTAAATGTCAATTCTGAAAACTTTCTGCTGCATCCATGAAAAGCTTTTAGTCAGCTTCCTTTTCGAATACGAACCGATTTATTTGCTCTCAAGGATTATCTCTACTTTTAAGCACTTCTCAGGCATATTGACATGATCTTTTCTACTACACTCCGATTCAATCTGGATCCAACATGTAGTCGTCTAGCCGACATACGTATAAATGTCAATGTTACGAACAATATGATTAGCCCTTGATTCTATTATCAATGCTTTTAGCTAAATTAACTCCGAACCCTAAAACCAGCATGTATCCGCAGTGCTGTTGTAACGTTTGAAAGCCCAACGTTGTATCTATTGCTGGCATTAGTAATTGATTACCAGGACTCAGGTCGAATACTAAACATGTCCTACAAGCAACGGTAGATATCTGCTGTACTATCGTCAAACCTCGCGTATAACTCTCAGTGTAGTAAGATTTCAAACTAGATTTTCGTCTATTTACATTATTTTTCCATCAATCTCTTAATTGATAAAAACGGTACACGACCGTTTCAAAGAGAGTCTGACACTTTAAAAGCCATCTGATTGGAGGATGAAAAAACGTCAACTGCAGCCGAAGAGATCCAAATCTACAGAAATTTCACAAGCGTCTTGCTCCTTGATCCCTTTGATAAACCGAATGAAGTGCTTTCCACCTGCTGTCATGTTTCCGAAATCTGTCAATCAATTCGACTTGTCACTGCATGTTTAATGTATGCTAATGTTCTCCGTAAATGGAACCGCTTGCAGATTGGTCGATGGAACGTGGGCAGGGCAGTAGAGGACAAGACAACTGGTTGAACGGTCGACGTCACAATATTGCGAACAACTTAATTTGAATTGTAATCAACTCATGTCGATTGAGCGTGACAAACTGATCGCGTTGAACCGTTGCATTGCAAGAAGTGTGTCAACAGATTCTGCAATTGTCCGGTGGTCGATGTACACAAATGACAATAGAGCATGCACGCAATGCTAATAGACAAGCAAGTTTTCAAATAGAGCAAGAACAATGCACTTCCGCTCGTCTGTTGAATTAGATAATCTGTTAAATCGCTATGGACTCGGCAGACAGTATGGCGATGCCTCAGCAATTGGTTTTGCGGTGTGACTGTGATTGTTTGGTTTAGTAGGTAGGCAGTAATCGATTTATGATTGTTTCCAAGGTGGAAGATTGTGGAGCGAATCGACGTACAATTACTGTATCATAGCTTGATGGATTAGCAGAGTATGAATCATTTATGGTGGTAAAAATATGAAAGCAAGTGATTTGCAGGAGCACGACCAGGTTGAAGTATTGCGAAAGCGGGGTTCGACCTGGATCTTCATGAACTGTTGATGGATTTTTTTTAGTGAGTAAAAATCTTAAATATAACTCGTGGTTTGTTCACCCGGGTATCTTTTGAAGATTTTTTTTGGCCATCTACAACGAAAAAAAGTGATTTCCAGAAAATCAGTACAAAAGTACAAAACTGCCCACCGGGCTATACGCCGATTTCTTAGATAGCGTTTCGATATTTTTCGGCTCCATGATTCCCGCGTGGGAAATGGAAATAAACCGAGCAATTAATCTCATTGCAGCATTCGATTTTCTCAGGGAATTTCTCGGTATCAATTAGAAAACGATCTGCCCACCAGCATTCCAATTAAATGAAAACATAGATCAAAACAAATTTAACGATGCCATTATCAACGCAACTATTCCCAGCTGCCAAATTATATCCCAACTTTACCAATTCCACTGGACCAAACGACCAGGAAATCGATTTTTGATACAGCAGCAGCAATTCGAATTCCCAATTCACCATCGCGTTGCAGACATAGTCACAACATCAAACCATATGCCCAAAACTAGTCTGGTGTTACATCCATAGATGATATCACTTCTTCTTGTTCGCAGAGCGCCCCTCAACTCAATCAAAAACCCCATAATACGACACCAGCCACATATTGCGATCGCATCTGACCGCAGTCTAATGTGCCAAATAGATATTGGCCGAGCCCAGGCGAGCCGAGTGTGTGGACGGTCCAGACAAGCGACTTTGACAGGTGTCAGAGGCGCTCGTGCCACATCCGATCGGAATGGATGTTGAGCACGAGCCAAGGCGATTCGTGACGAGCTGTCAAATGCCGTCCACATGTTTGCGGCCTCGTCTGACTTCGGCTCGCCTGGCCTCGGCCAATATCTATTTGCTACATAAAAAGAGTCATTCGTCCACTTTAGATGCTGCTGAAGTATTTCAGCTTTTGCGTCATCCACGATATCCGCGGACAGACGATCAGGCCGACAGATTTTTCTGTTGTTGCTGTCGGTCGATCAATGGCGAAAACTATAAAACGCTGCTCGATAATTTACGACTTTTCAAATCAATTTTTAAAAGTCGTTGATGATGGCCTGGTCGCTTGGTGAACTGCCTGCCTTTGCATGAATGCATCTTAAGGCGCTTTGCAAAGTGCTTCGCGATATGGTGTATCTGAATATGGTAATGCCACCAGATTTAGCACGCGGCTCGTTCCGTCGTTATTGCCTGACATGTTGCAGGCATTCCGAATAGCAACAGTTGCATTTGCCACTCGAACAAATATGCCACTGGCCAAAAACGGTTTGTTAGTAGTTCGTGTCTTGCGCTTAGACCGTATATGGAAAAGTGGCCAGAGATATTGGAAGAACTACAAAAAGGTGACAATTTGTTGGATGGATTGACAAAATCGGTTTGGATGAAAGAGTGAATGGATCGTGGTGGGATTTTGAATGGTGGTCATCGTTCATTGAAAATAGTAGAATAAGTTAAATTTATTCTTCGAATTTAATTACTGCAAACTAGTGGATATTTCAAACTATGTGATGGTTTGTTCCAACATACTCTGCTGCATATACCATTACTGGCTCCTTCCTTGAAGACCCTTGCTGTGATTGAGCTTAACTTGCTAATTGGTACTTTCAATGAATGATGTTTGCAAACCTTGAAAAGTTACGTAGGTTGAAGTGGCTGCCGATCGAAAGAGGCCAGCCGACAGACCCAGATAGGCACAAATAACCCCGTTGTGATGCCACAGTAATTTTTCTCTCCCCTAGTCACTAAAGTGAGGAAACGATCTGCTTCTGTTCATAAACCGCACTATCCACATTAAGTTGACTAGTGATAGTTCGACCAAGTTTGAGAGAAATGGTTTACATGAAACGGAGAACGGATTCTTCCTCATCCTGAAAACCACTGCTCCGACAAAAGTCGTTGAAAACTGGCCACAACCGTTGCGCATGCCGTCCTACGAGAGAGTGGCCCGTCAAAACACCCACCGCACAACGCAGAGCACTATGATGTAAGCCTTATAGCAGCCTGATGCGATGCGCGTCCATGGAGACCCAGAACTGTCTTGATATAGGACGGGATGATTAATCGACCCAGGACTAGCTAGCGTCCTCGAGGTTTTTTTACCTAATGGCCAATTCTACCGATATCATCGATATTCCTATTGGAAAGGGGCATGAGACTTCGGGTAGCAAAGTACCAAGCATTGGCAGTTCATCGGCCTCAAAGCTGCTCTGAAAACCCGTATATCTAGGTACGCCAATCAATTGTTTTGCCGAATGTCTCGATATCTCCCTAAGAATTGCACGGCATTTAGGGACATTCATGGACACTATACAAAGGCCAACAAGGGAATAAGTAATAGTCGTTTGGCTATCTGTGGAAATACCAGTATTGACTCTCAATGTTGGATAACACAGAAGTCAGTCGATTGCCTAAAAATAGCAGCAACTTCCGTTTGAAAGACACTTCAATGTTCTGATTGACGGACTTGAGATTCAACTCGTCAGAGTGTACACAACTTCTGATTCTATTATTTAGCTTTGAGCCATTGGTGTAAGCACTTTTGAGGGTGAACACCATTATGCCTTTCATTATGCAATTCCAGGAATGCGAGCTGTAAACTCCAA
This sequence comes from Nemotelus pantherinus, assembly GCA_963978885.1. Lineage (NCBI taxonomy): Eukaryota > Metazoa > Arthropoda > Insecta > Diptera > Stratiomyidae > Nemotelus > Nemotelus pantherinus. Next base: position 61,813,509 of record OZ022263.1, read on the forward strand.
ATCTAGTTGAAAACTCCAAATCTAGACACAAGGTTACGTATAGACCAATCAGTCTGTTCAATAACAGATAAAAAGAACTGGAGCTTAGAAGTTCAGTCCAAGTGGCCATCGAAGACCTCAGACCTTTTTGCGGATTGAAGGGTGGGCTTCAACTTCTGCTCTAAGAAGTGTGGGGGCTCACCAAGCGGCACTCACGGTATTAGCGGTGCCTGATTTTCCCTAGCACCATATAAAATGATCCGCTGTGCCTGGAAATGCCTGGATGTGTTTCTGGTAGGTTAGGTTAGTGAAGAGGGCTGCCGGGAACGCGGCCAGCATTAGGCCACCAGTTTGGGTCCATTTGCACCCTCATGGACAATCACACGCATTCACACTTACAGCCATGGCACTGGCGGGATTCGAACCCGCAGGCCCCGTAGCACACCGCTTTTCGGCCTGACGCCTTAGCGAGCAGAGCTATCGGGCCCCCTTTATGTGTTTCTGGTAAGTCGATGTGCAAGCATATGGTCTCCAGCTAGCAGTCTAACAGGCAGAGATGTTGAATACCTGCATGGGAATAGAGTGCGTAAAAGAGGTTGAGAAGAACATACCCGCGTTTAGGTATCTAAGTGTAACTATGGATACTTAGAACTAAGAAATTTCGAATGCGCATGGCAGGTGTTCAGCGCAGAGGGCTCTGTGTATCACCTGTAGTAGTCGTACGGTTTCAGAAGAGGTCATGATGGGATATCGGAAGTAATTCGAAAAGGTCTTCCAGAGCCAGAACGCAATGAAGGCCATGGACAGACCTGAGACTCTGATGTCCAAATGCAACCCTCCAACTTTGGCAACGACGTTGGAGTGAGGACAGTAAAGGGCGCTGATCACTAAGCTGATTGGACTCATGGTCTTGTGTTACTCGTAGCAGCGGTGAAGTTAATTTCTACTTTTGGCAATTCTTGACAGGAAAACGGTAACTTCAAGAAATGCCCGAACAGAACCGGTTAGGTGGATACATTGTACTGAGGGTACTTTGGGACTGAGCTCCTCGATCCTTACCTCACATTCTTTGTGTGCAGTCTCTTTGCGAGATTGAGGAACGCTATTCAATTTAAGTCCGGCCTGGTCACGCCAGAGACGATTTTGGTTCAATCAAAATCACGTTTTGCAATCTCAGCGAGAAGAGTGTTGCTTTGCCGACTCATGAGCTGTGATAGTTGTCGAAGTCCGTGGGCACCGATACGGAAATAAGTATAATCGAGTCGAAGTGACTCGAGACTTGTAAACGTGAGACTTGTAAATAATAGGAAATCAATTCATATTTGTTAGGGTTGTAACTTAGTTCGTTGACACACTTATACACCATTTATTAAGCACCAACAAATTAATACCGTAGCCACTTACACGACTTAATGCTTACTGCCGTGTTCAACGTGATCGCTGCTAAGCATTCGGCTCTGCAGTCATACATCACCAACCATCACACCTACATCACGATGCAGAGTAGGCTTTTAACTCATCCTTTAAATGTGACTGCCTATTGCTTCGATTTACCAGCTCGGGACCAACTCAAATGCTCGTCTTGGACATCCTCAATTTAGAAAAAAATTGGCTTGTAATCGAATTGAGTTGGATCAAAAACATTGATCTGGATGTTTAAGGATATTCTGAGATATGCCCAAAATATGGCTATGCATCGGGCCAAAAACGGGTTCATCCGGAATATGTAGGCAAGATAGGGCCCCTGCTACAAATTGGAATAATACCGTGAGATAGTCACTAATTGATTCGCAGTAGCGATTGTGAAAATTCGGATTGCCTCCTAGAAAAATAGAGTCTTCGTGATCGAAAAGTTCATGAAAATCTTCCGCTAAGTTTTGAGCGCTGGGAAGTCCATACGCAGAGTAAGAACAGATTCACCTTGATAGCTGCAGCTTCCACGAATCTAATATAAAGTTTCTCATTAAGAAGTGGTTTCTATCACTCTCGACTGCCTGATTTTTAAATAATAGCTGAGAGATTCAGAACAGACTTCGCGATTAAAACAAGGTTTCTTGTATAAGCATGATGCCAACCCTGCAAACACTCAGGAAACGCAACAGCTCTACCTTTTTGGGCAAAATGGATTTCGCATTGTAAGTTATAATACAGGTACCGGATGTCTCCTGCGGATTCATTTCCTGCGAGATGATACACTGTATCATTTAATCCTTCATGTTCTTCATTATTAAAAGAAGCATATCCTGCATGATGACCAGGGAATATCTCATTTACTCGGAGGATTTGAGGACTTAAAGTTATGTGAAGGTTAGAATGATCCGGGGCTGAAAAGTGGAGGAATAGTCTAAGGTAGTTTGAGCAAAGGTCTTTATGTTTTCGGGACAAGTTCCATATCTTGCGCGATGTCCACTGCCACAGTTGATACAGTTTGGTCTCTGTTCAAACTGTTTATTGCAATACTTATAATGGTGAAGTCTATCACAATTTACAAACCGAAAGAACGCGTGGTAATTGTTAGAAGAATGGTCAAATTGTCTGCAATTTTGACTTTGTCCTCGACTAGCTCTCGGGTTTCGAGCTTCGACTTGGCAAGCTAAGTGACATTTGGTCTGAATATTATGATTCTTTTCTCCTTGCTGGGAAGGAAAATGTTTGTTAGTTAAGAGGAGTTCTTCTTAATTTTTACGCTGGAGTTACAATCAATGAACACAACATTTGCTGCCATGCTTTGTCGGTGGAACGAGTTAAAATCAATGCAACACAACATTTACCGTCATCTGTCACTGGCTATATTAACGAAATTTTTGTTTGATAATATGGATCCTTTAAAGTCTCGGAAAGTGGTATCAGTGAGTATTTTATCCTGTAAAAGCTGCATATATTTGAAAACTGCATACATTTAATATTTTCAATAATTTTGTTGTCATGCCAAGTTTGAGGTGTGAGCAAACTTTGCTGCGCAGCAAAGTTGTGTTGCATCATTGTAACTGCTCTCATAAGTTCTCATGTGTTCAAACTCGTTTTGTTGTGCAACAATGTTGTGTTGCATTGATTGTAACTCCAGCTTTAAGTCGAAAACATAAAACGGACGGAAACTCTGCCTTTCCAAGTCAAATTTGACCTCTTCTTGAGTGAGCACGCACACATTAAGAATGACGACTTTAAACTGTTCCTCTTCAGGAAGGTAATGCGTGTAGTGCTGTATATTTCGTTCTGTGAAGATTTTCGTAACTTTCCTGTGATCATTTGGGTACCTGAATATGACTTGAATGAACAAGTAGACTCATTTACCTTAAACAAACTTGGCTTTGCGTTGTTTTGATACTCGTGTTAGCCATGACCACTGTTCAGGTCGACGAAAAATAAATGTGACTTAAAAATCCACTCTATGACTTTCATATTAATATTAACTATTTTAATATTTTTTTTATTTTATGTGGAACGTCAATGGAGCTGCAGAATTATTTTAGACCTGGCATAGCATATGTATGTGAAAATATCTGAAATATAAGTAACAATATCTGAAAAATAATGTATAGAAAAATACAAATTTCTGTAGGGTTCAAATAGTGTTATACAAAATTTTAGTACAGCATCGAACTCCCCAATATTCCTAATTAATTTGAAAAAGTTGTTTTTCCGCATGTTGCAGAACCGGCAAAATTACCGTTATTGCACAATATTAAAGCAATTTCAACAAAAAGCTGAATGAAAAGAAAACTAGAACGCCTACATATGAAACCGCAATGTTTTAATAATCTATAGCACAAATTTTCAAACATGAATTTTCAGATTTATTTAACTATATTCTGTATACAAAAACGGGACAAAATGGGATAGATGAATCGTGTGTTCAAATATGGTACCACCTTGGCTATACGGGAGACATGGCAGGTCTATTGATAAGTGGTAATTTGCGTAAAATGTCCGAGACCTCACATATTTTGACCATACGCAAGTAATTTTTCCCACGCTGGGCGCGATATAATTAAGCGATAAAAATATACCTAAATGGTAGATTATGTATAAAAGTACATACTATCAAGCTGTAGCAGTTCAATCGAAAAACTTTTTTTTATTATGTATTTGGTATTTATATAGCGATAATGTTCGAATCACAAATCATTGACTTGGATGCAAAAAAAAAATCAGCATTTCTGGGTGCGAAAATCTACGTGTAAACAAAATATGCTGTTACAACTACCCATTCATTATACTTCTTATCCCACACTCTCGGATACATGAAAGTATTTTTTCCTTCTTTATTTTTTTTTAAGAAGATTCATCAATGCTAGCGTTGACGCTTGAATCACAAACAAAGAAACTACCGCCGTGACTCAAACAAATAAACAAATAGGCTTTAAAAGTACAAAATACACCCAACACTTCCAGATGCAACATCCAACTTTTACAATCTACATTGCATTTTATGCTTGAGAGCTCCAAGACTGCTAACTCCTGCGTGTCACGTTCAATGCCTTCCTTTCGTGCGGATGCAACATATGTGTGACTTTGGGCTACTGTTGGTTCCATAGCATAAGCTGTCCATTGTCAGCATGAAATCTGCAGCAGCTTCAGGCAATGTGAATGAACGAAAAAGGTGTTTCCGAACGATTGCACTTCAACAGCCTGCTGATATCATCATCTTTCACAGATTGTATGTAGGTCTGTACTTGCGCCGCATATTGTGCGATTCGGCTGAGCTGAGGCGAAGTCAATCGTTTGAGACAAGATTCTGCTCAGCAATATAGTAGCCGAATTGATGAAATAAGGAGTTGGGACAGTTGTAAAGTTGCAAAAATTATTGTTTTATAAAATACTAAATTCATTCATTCGGAGAATGTAGCATGTATGCAATTTAATAGTTTGTGGATGACGGCTTGGATTACATGTTTGATGCTTCATTTTTTCGTTTGAATCCGTTCAGAATATACATAAACGATATTCATTCATCATCCTTTAAGTGAAGTAGTGTTTACAACATTTTAGTTTATGTCATTTATGACTCTACTGCTGCCAATTCGCTGAACATAGAAATCAAATGATCGCATTACTAAAGAAACTAAAGAAACATTACTGAAGAAACTAAAGAAACAGACAAATTGCATGAACAAGTTGCTGCTCAATCGAGTTATAAACCCACGAAGACGCGTTTTATCTTTACTCGTGCGTATATTTCCAGCGAAAAACTCAATGAAATATTTGCAAAGAACATGTTTGTTTTTCTCACAAGCTGTACTCGGCGAACTCTCAGAAGATGAAATGAAAATTTCATACTTTAATCCCAATTGAATTTTAAAAATACAATTTTTTTGTATTTAATTTAATCGTAAGTATCTTCAGGCATTTGCAGCCGCATGCACATGTTTTCGATGTAAGTATATAGGCCGGCTAGAAATGAGTGTACTCGACCATATAAATGTACGTACCTATGTGCATACGATGCCCGCAAACAACCCTGACTCGATTCCCGATTTACAATACCTAATTCCTACAAGTGCTCTTGCCACTTGTGCATACATAATCAATTGTTTATTGTTACTACGTTGCTTTTATGGTCAAAAGAACGATATCAGGGCGAGCCGTGTATTTTTCAACAATTTTCCGAGAAGCCATACAAATTGTTGGCACTGTTCGGGCCCCCCGGATCCTGCTGATACTCCAAAAGCTCTCCGATACGCCGATACATCTCGATCTATCTATAATTCGAAGTCATTCTAAATTTAAAACTATTCGTTCATTATACCGAAATGCCAAATACATCACATATCGTGGCATGTGGACGGCGCGCTTGTTATCGTTGTTCGATAGAGTCACTGTATCGAAAACTAAATTCGATAATGTGCAAATAGGCTTTTGACTGCTCTATTAGCAAACTAAATAAATTTCCGAAGAACTTTTGTTGTCCATGCGAATGATTTAAATGACAATGAGATGGTGATTCGGTACGTTTGAATACGAAAAGATGTTTCGTGTGTGCTTTTGAATTGGCTTTTGAAATTGATTTCACACGTTCTTTCAAATGGACTGATAAATGAATTTAAATTTTTTAGATGTGAAGTGATGTGAGTTTTAAGCTTATTGGGAAATGTAATTTTTGAGTCAATGTAGAACAAATATCGTTGTAATTCTCATTCACATGTACTAGCTCGCTACAGTGACAACTCACACAAACACACAAAGCCAACTGTGATTACTCCAGAGATGTTGCTATGCCGGAAAATACAAAATCTCCACAGCGATCAAAAAGTTCTCACGACAGTTCCCTCGTCTTTCATTAAATTTTTACCACCCTGTCGTCTTCTCTCCCTAGTTACATAAAGATATGAGTATCATAGCTTTATTTCGTTGATTAAGGAAGATTCTAATTGGATTTCCTTATGCCAGTGCCAAAAAAGAGAAATTCAACAATTCTTTGCAACATTTTTCACTAATTATCCCAATTAGATATGAAGCGTAGATTGGTATTAAGAGATCTTAAGATGAAAGTTCCAGGAATATATCTTATACTGTTTGTTGTATAATTGCTAGTACCGTCTGTAAATTAATTCAAATGGGATGGAAGCGACAGAAAAATACGTACTTATATTGCCAGAATCATTAAAGTTTGCACAATGATACAATACATGACACACAGGGCCATTTTTGGGCATGGGCACACTGGGCACGTGCCCAGGGCCCAGCGATCTATGGGGCACCTTATTTCCAGATCAACAAACGATAAGTAGATTTATTTTGCGAAAATTAAACTGTAATTACCTGACTATACTTAATAACTATCTATCTGCTTGTATAGTAATCTCATGAACCAGGGGCCTAACACTGGCAACTCTATCTGCTTACTAGTATGTGATTTCCCTAAATTATTTGTGAATGAATAAACCAGTGATGCTCAAGCCTATACCCGCGGGTAAATGCATAAGGACTGGCAGAAGAAATTAAAGAACAATGAAAGTATTGAAAGAAAATGGTTGCTGTATTCGCCTTCGAAGAAATCTGTATTTTGTTTTTCTTGCTGCTTATTGAACCCTTCTGATGTAAACCTATGCTCTTCAGTTGTGTGTAATGATTGGAAACACATTAATCATATAATTTTACATAGTAAAAATAGCACTGCACATTGACAATCTATAATGACTTATTTGTCACGAAGTAAAGCAGTTGGTAGAGTAGATACAGACTTACTACACTCAGAAAAATTTCACCACTTAAAATTTAGTAGAATCAAATTTAAATCAAAAGTTGAAACACTTTTAAATAAAAAACGAATCTTATTTGAATTAAATAAACCCCCACATTCAATAAAAATGATTCCACTTTATTATACAAATGTTATTTTCATATCATATTTTCTCTGAATGTATGTCAAAATTAAAAATGAGTGGATTACTAGAAAAGTGCTCTTAAACGGATTGTCGCAGTTCTAAAAATGGCATCGTGAGAGCTTCCGTTCCGAGGTGACAATGAAACTATTAGATGGAAACAATGGAAATTATTTAGGATATGCGGAGTTATTAAGTGGATTTGATGAATTTCTTGCAGATCACCTAAAAGAATTTGGGAATCCTGGAAAGGGACACATTTCTTATTTATTAGCGAATGTTTGTAATGAGTTTATTGACGTAATGGGAAAACATATCCTAAAAAAATTATAAATGAAGTTAAATTAGCTAAATATTTTTCGATTAGCGTTGACTGCACGCCGCCGGGCTGTCTTATACTGACCAGCTAACTTTTATAATTCGATACGTAAAAGACAGTGTTCCAACTGGAAGATTTTGACTAATTTTCGAAGAAAATTAGTATTAAACTCGTTTCATCGAAAATTCACATTTCTTTATATATACAGTCTGTCTGTAATTGGTGATTATATCATCTGAACTAACTCAAAGGATAATCTTTTGCCTGGCATTTTAAAACACAATATCTCACTTATTTATGCGTATTAGCCAAAAATTAATCACACACTAATGATCAAATTTATAGAGCTTTACAATACAGACCAAAAATTATGGTAAATTTACCGTATCGTTGCAGTAATGCAAAAAATAAACTTTTGTGTAAAGAGTTTCTTGACACTTCAAGAATTGTAATAATTGTTTTCGTTGTTCTTTTCGTTCTTTTTTTTGCATTGAAGTTGTACTTTTTTTTGTATATATCGGTTGGAAATAATGCAAATAACGATAATTAAGAAAAAAAAAAAATTATTTACATAAACAAAAAGTAGTATTTTATAATTAGAAAGATGAAAAATTGAATTTTTTCCCTATGTGTAAACTCATTCTTGACAGACTCTATATATATATATATATATATATATATATATATATATATATATATATATATATATATATATATATATATATATATATATATATATATATATATATATATATATATATATATATATATATATATATATATATATATATATATATATATATATATATATATATATATATATATATATATATATATATATATATATATATATATATATATATATATATATATATATATATATATATATATATATATATATATATATATATATATATATATATATATATATATATATATATATTTATATATATCAGTAAAATGATTAAGAGAGATAATCTCTGGAGTGGCCGATCCGATTGAGCTGACATTTTCGGAGGACAAAGATGTATATAGTAGGTAGGTCCATGATTTGCTAAATGATATAGATATCCTAAACCTTTTGGAGGCGGCGAGCGTTTTAGTCAATTTTGAGGGTACTCCTATATTTCCAAGCAATGTAAATTTTTGTTAAAATAAATGTTTGGAAATGAAAACCTATTATGTTTTAAGCTTGCCTATGTTGAAAAATTTTGAGCCGTGTGTGGGTGCAGCATGCCTAAAAGTACACTCAGAAAAATTTCACCACTTAAAATTTAATAGAATCAAATTTAAATCAAAAGTTGAAACCACTTTAAAATAAAAAGCGAATCTTATTTGAATTCCACTTTACTAAAAAAATTTTCTTTTCAAATCAAAATGTTTCATCATTGAATTAAAAAGAAACGTATATGGCGCCAATTCATATTTGAACATTTTTGATTCACACATGTTCAAATCTGATTTGGCACCATAGTAGGGTGAAATTTTTCTGAGTGTAGGCAAGGGTTTTTTTTTTCAAATTTTGATTTGTCATTACTTCTGACAAAAACATTGGATCATCGTGAAAATTGCAGAGCGTATTGATGTTGACTAAGATTTAACACACATGGATTTTCAACATAGTGCGGGTAATACTGCAGCTACGGCAGGCTCCTGAAAAAAAAATCCTGCAAATCATTGACCCTCCTGAAAAATTTTTGATTTTTGACAAAAAAATCAAATCATTGATCAATTTTGACCTTTATCCATCATGTCAAATTGAAATTTTCAAAATTCCGATTTGCACAAGAACGGTGACCCATCACCAAATTACCTCTATTTTCAGCACTCGAAAGCTCTGTTCACGAGAACTGACGACCGAATTATCCGATCATAATGAAATTTACAGGACATGTTGATATTAGCTAGGATCAGGTCTGATAGAAGTAATTTTGAAATGCAGGCAACCCTGTGGAAGTGGTACCATCTTTAAAAATCACTGAGAAAAAAAAACTGGTTTTTGGCCTATAACTTCCGATTCACCCATCAGGTTTGAACGAAATTCACACAGTGCTTGGATCTTACTTTGAATAACATTTGGTGAACATTTGGCAGAAAAATAAGATTAAAGTTGCCGGCTATGGTGATTTTTGTCTCCTAAATCTTGCAAATTCGCTCAGCAAAATTAAGCTTTTTTCCCTATAACTTCCGGTCCAGTGTAGAAAATCAAAACGAAGTTCATGCAGTAAATGGACCTTAATGTGAACCAAATGAAAAAAAACTCTAGCGCACCTGAACCGCTAGAAACACTAATGTTCGAAGAACAGTAGAAGAATCGTGCAGGTTTTGAGTGCATATTCCACCACATGCGCTGCTTATTACGGCCAAACTGTTTCAAATGCCACGTTTTACTTTTGTCTCAAGAATGCATTATAACTCATATGGTAGAAGGTTTCAGATATTACCACTGGCATGAATTTCAACGTTTATGAGAGCAAAACACGGGTTAATTATATTCGTCATCAGTTGCTTATTTCACAAAATTTTGAAAGCAACATCTCATATAATATCAATGAAGAAAATGCTCAGTGCCTGCAGCACTGTAACTGAAGTTGGAGTTTGGGGCTGCGATCCGAAAAATTTGCAGAACTTTGGGAATTGAAACATCGGTTATTTATTTTCATTGTAAATGTTTCCGGTATGAATACTAACTGTAAGCATTTATTGATACAAAAGTAGCACAACCGACTCGTGCTGGCAACCTTTCGCCAGTATCAAAGCCAAGAATATATCACATCTGCTTCACGTTGTTATATAACATTTGAAGTTATAGGAGTATAAAGAAATTTAGGGTTACCTGCAGAGTTTTTTCAAATAATCGAAAGCTTAATATTTGCTGTTTATTGTCACTACAATATCATAGCCAATTGAAAATTCTACGATAAAACCGCTTAATAAAGATATTGCAAACAAACACAAAACCAATAATAGCTGGCAACCCTATCATGGCTTCTCAACCAAATTTGGCTTGAATAATGTTTATAATAGGTTCCAGTAATTGTATGAAATTCGTATTGAGTTCATGACTGCACTGGAAGTTATAGGGCAAAAAGTTTTATTTTCCTGAGCGAATTTTCAAAACCAAAGACACAAAAATTACCATAGCTGGCAGCACCAATCGAATTTTTCAACCAAATTTCTATCAAACAGAGTTTAGAGTAAGGTTCAGCTTCTGTGTCAATTTCATGAAAATCTGGTAACTTATTCACATTTCATAGGGCAAAAAGCATTTTTTTTTCTTTGTAATTTTTAAAGATGGCACCACTGGAACACAGTTGCCTACAATTCAAAATCGCTTCTATCAGACCTGGCCCTACTTAAGTCCAATGCATTCTGCAAATTTCAATGGTATCTGATTATTGATTTGTGAGTTCCCGTGAACAGAAGTTTTTGAAGCTAAAAATATAGGTTAACTGAGAAAGGGTTACCGTTCTTGTCCGACATGAAATTTCCAAAGTTTTACTTTGACTGTGTAGATTAAGCATAAGATTTGTATACAGATTGGTTTTATTGTAGAAACGGACATTTTTTAGGATATTCGATGGTTTGAATGTTTTCACTTCCAAATTTTTATTTTTCTAATTTAAGACACCAAAATTATCATAGCTGGCAACTCCAATCGAATTTTTCAACCAAATTTCTACCATCTGGTTTGATACTATCTGGTTTGAAGTAAGGTGCAGCTACGGTGTGAATTTCGTCAAAATCGAACGATTCAATCAGAATTTATAGGGCTAAAAGCAGTTATCTTTTTTAGTGATTTTTCAAGATGGCACCACTGGCACAGAATTACTCGCAATTCAAAATCACTTCTATCAGACCTGGTCCTATTTAAGACCAATACATTCTGCAAATTTCAATAAATTCTGTTCATCGAATCGTGAGTTTCCGTGAACAGAAGTTTTTGATGCTAAAAATATAGGTAACTTGGGCAAGGGTTACCAGGCGTGCCCGTTATACCATATCAAATTTTTTTCTTTGTTTATGCACCAAAAGCACCAAATTTACATATGAGTGGCTTTTTTTTTAAGAAACGATATTTTTTCAAGAGAGACGATGATTTGGAGGTTTTAACTTTCAGTGCCTGCCCTAGCTACAGGGTTGCCAGCACGCTCATTAAAACGTAGATTGATCTACAACTAAATAAAACAAACATGTTCTGAAAATTTCGTTATCATGGAATAGCTCTGTCAAAAGTTATCGCAATTTAAAAATTTTCAAATTTTCCCGTTCTCTTTTTAGGCACCCAGCGCACACATGGGGTTAAAAAATTCCAAAACATTATCCGATTCACATGTAAAACTTGTTCAAAATTTATGTCGTCAACTTTATTTTTGCAAAAATTATTTGTGTACGGAATAATAGGTATATTAAAAAAATCACTAAAATGGCCGCCGGCGCCAAAGGGTTAAAGATTATTTACTTTTTGTGAGACCTGGCACTATTCTGCATATACACCAATGTGTCCTGAAAATTTCAGCTCAATCGGATGGCGCGTTCCTGAGATTTTTTCACTGAAATTTTTTGATGATATATATATATATATATATATATATATATATATATATATATATATATATATATATATATATATATATATATATATATATATATATATATATATATATATATATATATAGAAATATGAATTTTTGGCCAAAGTGATTTTAATACTAATGTTCTTCTTCGAACATTAGTAAAAATCATGAATGGGCTGCCAGCTACGACCATTTTTGTAATTTTGTGGAATTTCTTTACTGAGCGATTATGTCATTGGATTTGCAAATGGGAATGATCCAGCAATGAAAATTAACAACAAATATTAACGCTTTGAAAATTTGAAAAGTGCTGAGGGTAGTAACCCTAAAATTCTTTTCACCCGTATAAATTCCAGCGCAGTGTTTCAATCGAAACGAAATTTACTGGTTGAGTTTAACTTAACGTGAAGCAGATTTGGTATATATTTTGCTATGCTGCTGACACAGGGTAACCAGAATCGGACATTTTCGTAAATATTGGCCCAACAGATGCTTCAAATTACGTACTCATATGCAAAGCATTTGCGATAAAAATAAGAAAGCAATTTTTTAAATTTTCCGAGTTTTGAACATTTTTCGGATGGCAGCCTCAAACAACGTTTAACTTTCGATGAAATCCTCCGATGAGAACGAAATTCAAAGGATAAGTTGATTTAAGTATGAGCTTGTTATGGTAAACCTTTTGCTGCTTCGTTGGGAAAGTTTTGCCAGCACTGAACATTTTCATCATTTGTGTTATAGTTGAGTTTTTTTGCTTTGGATAAGGAACGGTTGATATGATTCTACAAAAAAGTGTATTAAGTCTTTCCACATTTTTTTGTCACTCAAAGACAATTTCTTCGAAAATTAGTTTTCTAGCGGTTCTGATGCGCTAGACTTTTTTTGAATTTATGCCTATCCAGGGTCATAAATTAGAAAATTGAATCATTCTGATTTTTTTTTTTAGAGAATTAAGGATTGCAGAGGGCAAAGCTACGACAATGCTTCAAATATGTCAGGAAAGTATGCGGGTCTGCAAGCGAAAATCAAGGAGAAGTGTGAATTTGCTACCTTTGTACCATGTGCGGGACATTTTATAAACTTGGTAGGTTTTCATGCCGCAGGGTGTGTACGAGAGGCAATAATTTTTTGATGAAACGGTTCAGAAACTATCGATTTTTTTCGTATTCTACCCACCGAAGGAATATATCGAATGAATGTTTAGGTTCAAAAAAAAAATTCTTAAAAGTCTTTTTGAAACCAGATGGTCTGCTGGGGCAGTAAGCGTCTTAGCTTAAAAACGGAGGATGTCCAAAAAATTGGAAACTCTGGAATTTATTGTGAACACCATATTGGAAAGAATAGATAAAACAAGTTCTTATTTATGTTCAGAAAAATATTATAACAATAGACGTTGCAACTAATTTGTTCACTTCAAATGATGATTCTATTATTAACGGATAAATTTGATGACTTCGAATCGTGCGCCAAAGAGAAAAATCCGAAGTGTGACTATAATGACCTATCTCAAAGAATAAGAGGTAGAAGTTCACGTCAGGCATTATTTCATGGCTCTGCGCCATCAGTCCAACTAAATGGGAAAGAGAAATTCAAAGTAGAAACTTTTATTCCCATAGTTGATCCTCTCAGCGTTCATCTAAAACAACCATTGAATTCGTACAACGAAATAAGTCATCGGTTCGGTTTTTTATCTCGCTTGAAAGGTTTTAGTCCCGAGGAATCGAGACAAGGTTGCAAAGAATTCACAAAAATCGATCATGGCGACGTTAGCGAGAAAGAGTTAGAAATGGAATGTCTGCATTTAACAAAATACTTGAAAAGTGTTCAGACTAGTGAAAATGAAGAAACTATGAATATTTCAGGAATATATCATCTTTTGAAAGAAGACAACATTGAACACACGTTTCCAAATGTAGAAATCGCATTGAGAATCCTTTTAAGCATTAAGGTAACTAACTGCAGTGGGGAACGCTCCTTCTCAAAATTGACAAGAATAAAAAATGAATTAAGAAGCACAATGCTTCACGAAAGAATGATCAGCTTGTCGCTGATGTCAAAAAGAATTTGATGTGCTCAAAGAGATAGACTTTGAAAAAGTGATTAATGATTTTGCTTGTCTAAAATCTAGAAAAGTACCCTTTCAATCAACCTAGACTTTTTAATTACTAACCAGCGTTTAAAGGTTGAAAAGTTACTTTTCCGGATTATAGTTGATTTAATGTGACTTTGAATATATAAAAAGAAGAGGTAAATACTCGTATATCTAGAATTTTGCTTACCTGCTCCTGTCTTTTTCTATATCCTGTTGTTAATAGCCCTCTGTCTTAGAGGCCACATTTTTCTTAAAGTGCCCAGGGCCCCAAATTTATCTAAGACGGCTCTGATGACACATGATACAATAAGTATTAACTAATATAAAAATATAAAGTATTTTCGTTTATGTTTATCTAATTTTTTATTCTAGGCTACAATATACTCTTTATAAATAATCCTTGATAGAACATCATCAATTTTCAAGTAAATATTTTATTTTAGCACTATGAAATCAAACTACCCTAAGTCGACTCAATCAACTCCAAGAAAATCCATAAACCACGAAAATATAAGACTCATCGATTTATATCTGCCACTTTACACCAAAAATAATTCCAAACAAAAACAACTCGCCAAATCTGCTTTAATCCTCCATAAAGCAAAAAAAAACCTCTACTCTGTTTGTGCAATCGATTTCCGAGAGGCACCAGAATTGTCACCTAATTTATTTTTATTTACACGAATGCTGAAATGTTTAGTCGTCTCTGCTCGGTTCACGCAATTCATTCAACTCTCGAGTACGCCTACACATGTACCGCTTGAAAGTTGCTTGCCTTTTTTTTCTATAATTATTCAAACATACTTATTGGAACACTAGTCTGGCCATCTGACGAAATTTGGTTGGCATGATTTTTAGTATTCTGTCTCCACTTAGCAGCACCAAGATCTATTCTTTCACAGAATTCGCATGACGACAAACGTCTGTCTGGCTCTTTGTTAATAACATTAATGACAATAATTATTATTAATAAATATTGCGTTACGGCCTGCTTGAGTCGGGCTAGTGAGCAAATTGTCTGTCGGTCACACCGAATTTCGAATGCTTACTTGCCGGTCGTACAGCTGTGCTGGCTGTGCAAACTAATTCTAATTTGAATTATTTACATACATATGTATGTCCGTAACGAGTCTGGCACGTTAACCCAATATGGAAGCAAAATTTTAATCTGCAGTAGTAATCAGCTTACGCCTTCGTTTCGATGTTTTTCCAATTGGAAATCACAATACAACTCAGTAGACAACATTTTCTGATTATGTTTTGCTACGTATGCAAATAAATGGCATAGTTAGTTTTGCAGCGTGTTGTGTTGCGGACTTTGTTACAAGCGGGGCGAAGGCAAAGCGGCTGTTACACAATCAATCACTTGGATTTGATGTGATGGGCTAAAAAACGAATTGGTTTTCTTTGATAATTAATGAATGTAAATAAAAGCAGAGTCATGTTTTAGAGTTCTGGTCCTCGATTTGTGATGTCATCTACATCAAGATAAAGGAACAGCTTAGCAAATGCAATTGTTTAAATTTTTGAAATTCTGTTTTTCGGGGACACTTCATATTTGTCTTTTTTAAAGGCACAGAGCCAATCTGAGTTGGTATTCCGCTGTTGAAAATTGTTTAAACTCGTTGAAGAAAAGCAAGTCCTTTTGCAGAATATATTTTTGCGGCTGTCAAAAAACCTTCAATAAGTACCCACTAAAAAACATCACCTGCCGACCACGGAAATTGAAGCCGGAACTGGTTTTGCGTTACTTCAGCTCGGCCGTGCTACTAGCGCCTAGCAGGTGCCCCACCGTTCCGTTCTGTCATACATTCAGGAGTCTATGAGTCATCCTTCCTCTATTTTTGCGCAATACCAGTTCCACCACGTATGCTGACACAGCTAACCAGAATGTATTGATAAAGCAGATAATAATAATAAGTATTGATAAAGCCCATGATAAAGCAGTACATCTGGCTATCTACTCCCCAAATCTCGCAATGTAATCGCCGCAGGCCTAGGCGCTGCGATCGGCCAAAAAGGTAACTGGGGTCAATTTGACCCCCTGTGTTCTCGGAAGGTTAATATGATATTTATAGTATGGAAATTTAATAAGGTCAGCATGCTTGCCAATAATTATGCCTCTTTTATGATTTGTCCTTTACTTTCTATTTTCTGTTGTTCAAAATTGATCCCTCTTCGCAGCTATCACGAAGGAATTCTTGATTTTTATATATTTTCCAATATACATTGTTTTATTTATTTATTTTATTTATTCACCAAACAAGGTAAAAAATCAGATATAAAATAACAAATTAAAAATAAAATGGAAAAATAAAGTCAAGTAAAAAGTAAAAACAAACAAGTTAAATAAGTAACAAACAAATGAAAAAAGTAACAAATAGATTAATAAATAACAATCAATAAATAAAAACATTGACATATAAGCTATGGCTTAAGGTTTAGGGTTATGGATGGCATGCAAAAGAGAGGATTTGAAGGATGATTTGGAAATCGTAGGGGAATATAAATAACTTATGCTGTTGAATATTCTGCAGCATCAATTTATTGGCTCATTTGCTGCATATGTCGTCGAATGTGAATATTCTTTTAGGAAACGATTGGACCTTGACTCAAATTATCAGCAATCTCTATCCATATATTTTTATCTTGACTTTCGGATTTCTAAAAAAAAAATTGTTCATGTGATTTGTTGCGGAACAGCTGTGAACAGCGTCCGCAACATACTTTATGGACAGTTTTCTTTCGTAGAGATTTGAATGATAAAAGTGTCACACAATAGTGTTTTTTCTTTTTCGATTTCCACTCTGAGTTCACTCCTGTTCGACGTCTTTTGAAACAGAAATATGATCCTTGGTTCTTACGAGTATTGCAAGATGTTTGAGCTTCGTCCATGTTGAGGCAGATATTCTTAAAGCTAAAAAAAACAAATTGCAAAAAATATATTTTTAAAAAAATGCTCTAACTCTTCGACGAAAATAATAATAAAGCGAACAATGCCTGATTAGTTTTGCTCAAGCCGACTGTCCACAGAGGCGTAGCATTTTACGACTTTTCACGCTTTGAGTACGCTTGCGTGCAGCTTTCAATACTGTTGGAGTGTGTCCATTGCCGCGCTAGAGACACGCTTTCGTCACAGCATGCTATCGACATGCAGCCTGTCAACAAGAATATTTGCAGCAAGGAGTAAAATGCATCGCATTTGGGTATTGAATATCGCGTAAAGAAATGCTAAAACAACTTTATTTTCGTCGTAAGTGAACAATGTTTTCAACAGCCTCTTACCAGGAGACATGTGACCCTAAATTTTGCGCTTTTTCTACAGCTAAGCTTGCAATCAGTTACTATTATCGTATTAATGCTGACAAATCTGTCGCTACGCTTAGATGGACAAACACAGTAACCGTAGCGTATTGTCACGTTGTGTGCTACGCTGAAGAATTTATTAGGTGACGCTTCTATGGACAGTAGGCCTTACTTTAATGCGCTAAAATAACACAAAATCGATGTGGCTCTGCATTCCGACATTCCCAATCATCTGGAGGAGTTGTTCTCATCTTCTCTTCGGGCCCTTTTATCAAACTTCGTTAAAATTAATCTCTTCTGAGCTGTGATTTTTTCATTGTTAAAAGATTCACTTTTTTAGAATCCTCTTCGCAGATCTTCCAATCTCCTTGAGTACTTTGACTATTTATGAGTTTACATTCCCATCCAAATGTTTTTTGCCTCTCAGCAGCATGGTTTTACAAAAGCCTGGTAAAAAAACTGAAACTTCTCGAAATTAGTCAACTCAACCTATAATTTCATCATGAACAACTTCGAAGGAATGTAATGTTTAGTTATCTACCTCTTTGGTTTTTTCTCTTTTCGAAATTCACCGTTGATGTGAGGATTATTCAATCTTGGTATAGAAAAAGCTGCTCCCAAAGTTACGAGAACTTACAGTCCCTGCAATTCAATCTACTGAACCAGGTTCAAAACTGTCTGAGCATGTTGGCATGAAGTAAGTTGGAAATCAGATCACAAGTTTCGGCCTCATTGACTTCTTATGCCTCTTTGACTAAGGTAAATCTGCATACCCTTTTCATTTAAGCCCAAAGCTTCTTTAAAAGTGCAATATAGAGAATGCTTCCACTTCTACCAATTTTTCGCCTTAAGGAAATGTTGAAGCTATGCATGCTGTACGTTGATCTGAACAAACTTTATACTAACTTATTTCAGAACTAATGTTTATGAACCTCTTTGCAGGGACTTCTAAACAATATCCGCCTGACCTCAGTGAAAGTGATGCTATAGGAAAGAAGTTTTACTAGATTTTTGCGTTTTCTTCTTGATAAATATCTATAGACAGACAAAAGAGTAGATGCTTCGCATCTTTTTAATTTTGTTGAACTCAACCGCAAGCCAGAAAGAGCTCAGCGTCATCCTGTATATTTCTCTAAACACCTAAAACTTCGCCTTGGCAAGTATTATCACCAAGTTGAAACCATCTTCACCAGCGATGGGGTTTCTTTTGTGGGATTCATCTAAGCCCGGACTCAGTTTGCTGAACATACCATCGTAAACAAGAACTCCCTCGCTAATTGTGATACTATTCAGCACGTTGTACCCATAACATCGACTTCAGTCTTTGCTTCGACAATGCCTTTTTGGCACTCCTACTATGGTATATTGGTCGTTTATGCTGGCCGGTAGGGAGCTCTCTGGTATAGCCAAGTAATCCATTTTTTCCAGCGTCACCTCTGAATCCCGACCCATAACGAGATGCATCGTCTTTTTACAAATGAGAGACTAACCTGGTTCTCAATGTCCGATTGGCGTGGATTTGCTTCTGCTCAAGACAATTCTACCCCAAAATGACTGCATTGGCATCACGAGCAGAGCTTGCTCTCGCTTCTACAGAAAAGCTTTAAGGCACCGCTGTTTGCGATATAACTTTTCCTGGTTAAGTTAATCAAAGGATTTACAGGATTCGAAGGAATCCAGAAGGCTGCAAACGAACAATAAAAGAAGTTAGCAAGCATTGGGTGCATTTTACGGAACATAGTCAACAATTTCAAGTAATCACGACATTAATTTCTGATTTTAAAGGAGCAGATGTAGGATCACAAAGGTTTAGAGCTGTTGGAGAGGACAAATAACTCTATTTTAGCAAGGTAGCTTCGTTTGGCAGCTGAAATTTTTCTTTTTTTTCGTCACTATCAATAATAACGCTGACGCGCCTCATAAGATCTAGAACCTAAAAATTCGTCTATTGCATTCTCATTTCTGTAAAGATATGCGCTAACACAAGCTGAACCAATTACAGTGGTAAGTTTGGCTGTAAAGGAGTTAATGAATTAATAAAAGGATGTCGAAAGTACAATGTAGAAACAACAACAAAAATGAAACCCGGTTGATTCTTTTGGGAACGGTAGTAGTGCCGCTGTAGTCGGCTGTGAAAAAAATGAAACGGGACTCCACAATTCTGAATAACGTTAGCATTAATAAACTGACGATGTCGAGGGTATGCATTGCATTACGATAAAAAACAATCTGACATTAAAATATTGTTTGCGAGAAAAGAGTAAATCCATCTTTGGCATACTATAGCTCAAGAAAGAGAGCGCATATAATACGGATTTTACGAATTAGATCCGGGAAACGTGTTAAAACGGGCTTTCAGTGAAGTAAACATTGCATATCTGATATGATTATGTAGACTTTGATTCCACGTGAAATTTTCTGAAACATATCACGTGAATTACGTTTCGGCTCAAATTTACCTTGAAATATAGCAACAGTAGCACTCTTTTCTTTGCGTGAAAGGTTGCTTTTGTAATGAAAATGCAGATTATATTTGATGTCAAAAAGCGTTTGAAAATTGAATTGTGCCAATATCTTCTCAAAAAAAAAAAATCGATCGAAAATTGAAATAAAGTGTCAATACGTGTGAGTAACTCGAATTCCGCTTCTTTTATTTATTTAACTCGAAAGAGTGGCCAAACATCCATTATTGTTAAAATGTATCTTCACGTTAAAGTCAACATCAGGCTTTAGGCGTTTTTTATGCAGCCATCTGACAATTTCTGCGTTCAGTGGAAGAGTACCCGCATAAAATGCGTTAAAATAATTCCCCGTGTTGATTTTTGTGAGTACTGATTACCTATTATATCCAATAACAGTATAAACTCCAACGATATGCATAATTTCGCATAAAATATTTTTAATTTAGTCCCACAATAATCTCTTGCATAATCGAAATACATTCAACGTATGATAATAACTCGAAATTACTCGTCATTCACAATGCTGTCCTACATTTACGCTTCTGCAGCGCGAAACTTCAACACGCATAGATAAATTGGTACGTAAGTGCATTCGCGTTAATGCACTTCCCTTGTTTGACGTAAATTATCATTTGTAATTATTGCATTCTGTGTGTTGCTTTATTTCGACGTCCAAATGAACCGTCCGGCCCAGGCAATGAAAATAAGCTTTAAGCGATGCACTTGTCCAGGCTTTCCAGAAAGCCAATATGAACTGCAATCAGGCGCCCGTCTATGTTCATCTACAACATGAAATGGATTTCAATGAATCGTACGTAGTGCACCAATAAATTTATTAAACTTTTGACTACAGTATACTTTTAATGATTAATTTTGATTCATTACGGGCATCTTGTACAACAGTAAACACAGGCTACAATTTGGGAAAGAATATGAAAAATATATGAAAGAACAATGACATAGAACACTATGTGTACCTACTAATCACATATGTACGTACCAAAGCACTTGGAACGTGATTTGAATATATTCGTATTCGTATTTAATGTACCCACCAAGTACCTGTAGGTATTTTATAATGCGTAGTCTCTGTTGCTTGACAAAATCAAGACTGCTTGGATACTTCTCCACAATCTACTACCTATATGTTAGCCGTAATGATAGGTTGTACTGTAGAGACAATTTTCTAGAACAACGTTTAACAAATCATTACGAGTATGTAGTTGGTTGGCTGGGAAGCGTGTGTGGTGTAAAGTGCTTTGGTAAATAGTATTTCACTACTCGTATTATAACTCTTTAATTGAAGCTAACATGTATTTTAAATTAATAAGTCGTTTTTAAAGGATCGTTAATTATATGGTATTTAATGATATGTTTTTCTTGTTTATTTACAGGTAATTTACGGTTTCGAAGTGATTCCTCCACAGTTGAGTAAGTCATTTTCGTTTCATGTGAAATTTATAGCTATGGTAAATGATGGTTCATTTGAAATAGTTAGGTAAAATAACTCAGATGACATCTTCAGGCGAATTAATGTTTAATGTTCATATGCTACACTTCATCAAAAAGGTTTGTTTAGAGATGTTTAGAGAATTTATTTTGCCATACATATTTGCGCCCAATGTGGGTTGTGACATTTTATATATGAGCCGTTTATTTTGAAAGTGGCAAAAGTCACTTTTTCAAAAAAATCAAGTTAGTGATAATATCAATTACAATTTAACGGTATCTCTTCAAAAAAAAAAATTGAAATCGATTTGTTCAGAACTATTGAAATTTTGTTCGAGAGAAGTTTTTAAGCTAATTAAAGGTATAGCAAACATGTTTATTTTGAAAGTGGCGTAAGTCGCTGTACTCAGGAAATGAATTGCGGGGCTTAGTGCAGAGGAGAAAGAAAAAGTTTTGATCAGTTGACACATTTTCATAAGTGAGAAAGGATAGTGCAGTTTTGTAGTTATATTTTAGTGATATCTAATATAGTACACATCATTCACATTATTAAAATTAGTTTTATATGATCTTATCAGACAGTGAATCAGGTAAAACATACTTGTTTTAGTTATAAAATTCCAATGCACATTATTATTTTATAGAAATATTCCCTGTAATGCGAAAAAGCATTAACGCCAGAAAAAGACATATGAGAGTGATTTCATCAGATGGGGAAACAACTTCTATGGAGTCATTAGAAAAAGAAGGTTAGGTTAGGTTGGCGTGGCTGCCGATCTACAGAGGCCTGACGACCAGCACACATAGGCACAGGAGAGAAAGTCATCGTGCACAAAAAAGAGGATGCAGAAACGAGAAAAATTATACCCAAAACCTTAATAAGCATAAAAGAAATAGTGGTGAAAAGTATGTAACAGAAAACTCCAAAATTATTTTTCCCAAAAAAATTGAAAAATTGTGGCGATAAAATAAGTTTGTTTGATCGACAACTTATCTTTGATAAATTTTGGAAGTTAACAAACTTCGGGAAGCAAAATTTGTTTCGAAATACTATAGTTAAGCGTGGAATACCCAAAAAGAGAAGACCTAGGAATTACAGATAAAAACCAAGACAATACCAATTCAAATATTAATTTACATGTGAAAATGCAAGTGAGGTGGTTTGTAAAAAAATCATTCTGGATACTTTCAATATCTCAGAAGGACGACTAGCTTGAGCTCTTACAAAATATGTTCCTGGAGAAGATTCGCGTGGGAAATCTGAAAATTCCAGGAGAAAAACGAAAGAATCTCTTGAAAAAGCTATCAAAGAGCATATTCAAAGCTTCCCTGTCTTTCCTAGCCATTATACAAGGTGTCATAATCCCCACAGAAAATATTTAAGTTAATATTACGAAAATGTATAATCTCTATCTTGAAAAATGTAAAAATGAGAAACAACATGTTAACGAGTGGATATAATTAAGATTTTACCATGATATTCCCTATAAAATGTTTTATAAACTAACTTTAGATGAAAAAGATAAATTTCTAACATTGGATTTGTCACTAAAAAGAGGAAGACCTAGGCGTTATTCACAAATACGCTGGTCTGATGCAATTTCATATGAAATACGTTATAGTTATGAATAGATTTTACTTATGTTTTAAAATGTACTAATTATTTTTGTATTTTATGAATATTAAAATAATTTTTGTTGTTGAATAAACCTTTATATGAAATACATAATATAATTTATTATTATTATTTATTTGATTTATTCATCAATAATCTTCAATCACTGTCTTTTCAAAACATCATTTTAGTAAAATACATCGAACAAAATTGATACAAGTCAGTAATTTTTCTAAACTATTTATTTTGAAAGTGGCATAAGTCACTTTCCGTAATGAAAATTGGTGATTTTTCAATGACTATACTAAATTATTTACTCTGAAAACAAATATAAGTATCCTGAGGTAACAAATACAAGTAAATTTTCTCGATAGTTGGCATCTATATTTTTTAACATGTTAAAACGCAAACCCTTAATTATCTCGATTTAAAAACAAACTGACTTATGCCACTTTCAAAATAAACGGCTCATATATATTTTATATTTATATTTCCAACCTAAAATCTGAAAGATTATTCAATAGTTCTTCCTTCTCTTCTTCACGTTCGCTAAGAAGTTCCTGCATGAAAAACACTTTGATTTCATGAATAGCCCAAATCAAAGTGATGCATTTAGTATTTTGTCGACACTAATGACTCAACTTGAATGCATATATTATTTGAAAAATTCAGATTTTGTTTGTTACTTTAAACTGCACGGATAGAATCTCTCTAAAAGCCAAAGTTGCATCATCGTTCGAAACTGTCACTATCAACAACACAAAATTTACACGTGTAGATATTGACATGTTACTGTTTTAACAATATAGCACATAGCAGCTTCCCACAACATCCCCATTAAATACAAACAACCATATGCGACTAAAATTCAACAACCATGCACAACATAGATTAAAGGACATCGTCCCATAGAACTTGATATTAGTTTGTTGCATCATTGGGTTCATCCTATTACAGTGCAATGCCTATCAAAACATGCATATTGTCGAACTGAAACCAGATAGGACAGCAAAATCGCCCTGAATTCAAAGAAACCCAATGTTTACAAGCAACATCATGTTCATCGGAAGATTTTGATATTTTTCCGTTCAATGTGACCGCGCCATCAGTGTCATCATCCAGTTCTGTTTCAATAACAAACTCTCATCATTGGAGCATACGCTGCTGCAATTTGGCTAACCATCCTGCAAAATGTTGTGGTTATAGGTTCGCGTTCGTCTATTATGTGGGTCATTATAGTCTCATCCGACTCATGAAATTCTCGTAACGGTGAATGTTTGATAGTTTACTGTACCGAAGTTGAGGTGCATACTCTACAGCATATTCCGCGCAGCTGTAGTTTATTCCAATAGATTACTTCATGTTTTGTTTGATATTTCAGCTTTGTTTGAATTTTCTACGAGACTGTATTATTTATCTTATAATGGCGATTTTGTGGTCTCTAAAAGTACTGTTCATGTATTTTAATCATTTTGACGGTTCAGAATATTATAGCCTTGCAATATAAATTTTTTATTGCGAATCCTCCCGCGTAAAGTTTGTATAAATATTTTCATTATGATTATCCAAAATTAACAACGTGTAGTTCTGAATCGAACAACTCATTTTTGCCTCACAGTCCTCTCGTCCAACCAATGTGCAATTGGGATGCAATGAATGCATTGCAGTGATCGGAGTCGCGTATGCGTGGCTATTGGTGGCGATGACAAGTGCAAATATGACAGTGGGTGGTTATGTAAACATGAATTTATGTTGTTGATGTCTCCATATTGCGCATACAAATAAATTCCAAGGAAAATCCACTTAATATGACCTGCATGCTCATGAAGACTGATCGAACAGCTGCGAGGGTGTTTGGGCGACCGCAACGGACACTATTAGTTCGCAGCAACGATTTATCGCGTCATATCCCGCCGAGTTCTCTTGCGTACCTGTGGTGATGCTGTGGTGCGGTATTATCATAATGTAAATAGAATGTCTTTGTTTGAATTTCTCATGCCACAAATATATATTGAATCAACCTAGTCCAGTCGGAGTCGGAAAATGCAGGCAAACGACAAAAGTTCAGGAAATGCAAGTGAAAACATGCTCGTCTGAAACTATCTTAGTGAAGCCAATATGCTTTTGCTACTTTACAATGTTTTTATTTTTAAAAAAATGCATGATAAATATGCCTCTATGCAACTTAAGGCACCTTAAACCAAAGGCTGTTCATTGATTGTATCGCTTTTCCTAAAAATTGTTTCATTTTTGAGACTCAAGGTAGATTTATAAAAGAACAGTGAATTTGTAAAGTTTTATTTTTCTCTGTTAATTTCCAGAATACTGATTCAATGGTGTGTCTATTTCCATGTTTATGCTTTCTTCTCCATCATTTTGAATCTTCTTGTTCTTCGGTTGTCTCCTGTTTTCCATGGATTCAGTCAGAAAAAAATATGGATCTAAATCATCCGTAGTGCCGCAATCATCAGTGCTGTTCACATCAGGCGATATATTTAATCAATACATTTGCACCAGAGCAATTACCACAAACTGGTGAATAATTTAACCCAAATTTACAACAGTTTAAACTGTAGTTGTTGGTGGAGTTACAAAATTGTATTCAGCTAAAATTCTTCAGATAGAAAAAGAGTTTGAATTGCCTCCAAAATGATATCACTGAACACAATCTTCAGGAATGCGATCGTTGCCTAACATTATTTAAACTTGCTAATATGTCTCGATAGAAATGTTGCCTATATTTTAGCAGGAAAATAGATAATTGAACATGTTTTTGAGCTGTGTCGATCTTATAAAAGTTGAATATCGCTAAGTATCAACAGATACTTCTTGTACTGGAGTTTAATGCATAGCTAGAAGAAAATTTCATTGCTGAAGACCACATCTATAAAATATTCTGTCTTACTAAAAATGTTTACATAGTTTATTACCTCTACTTCCCTTTTAAATAATTTAGAAACATTAATTTTACATTTTTTAAAGATCATTGAAGAAGTTTTGCAATCTGTTATTGCATGCAAAAGTAAATATGAGCTTAAAACTTTGAATATGAGCTGAAGCTTTGAGAAGAATACATGTTTGTGTCTATTTGTGGCTTTCTTGGTTTCAAAATATTGATGATTTTGATGAACTTTTGATGCACTTTTTTATTTTGATGTAATTTTTTGCAATATTTTTGAAGAAGTTTAATCTCAATAGTTTTGTCATTTGACACGAATTTCTCGCACACACCTTTTCATTCATTTAAATCTAGCTGAAACTCGTCATTATTTTCGATAAAAGAACATATATCCTCCATTGCTAATAAAATTTTACTATTTTTAGGACGGCCAACTTTGCCTCCTGTAGTTAGTTTCATAAAAAATGTAAAGCAATTAAAGATATTGTTTTAGCACAGACTAAGTCTTGTTCATATGTAATTCGCTTAGTAACTGCATCTAAGGTGTCATTTTGACGTTTCTCCGCTAATTTAAAGACGGATTTCTGAAAGTCAAGAATCGAAACTTGATGAATTTTACTGCAAGTATCTTCTTTTATCTTAACTCAATTCCTACACTGAAAGAAAAACTCTTGGTTGGTTCAACTATTTTTAATAGTATTGCAACGATTCATTCAAAATCGTTAAACGAACTACGGAAAATAGTTATTTTTATTATGTTAATATAGTTAATTTAACGATATAAAAGTAGTTGGTTCTGGTTGTACGAAAAATATCGCAACGTTCATGAAATCAACTGTTTTAATTGTTTCATAACCACGAAAATTAGTTGATAAATAGAAAAATTTTCATCAATTCACTCAAAACTTAAACGTTTCGAATTATCAACTGTTTTTATGGTACTTAAACTACTTCGCAATAGTTGATTTCAACAAACGTAATTCAGTGAGCAACGTCTTTGGAATTATTCTACGCAAAGTAGAATGGTTTCAACATTTGGATGTTTTTCATGCTCCGAATGAAATTGTTTATCAACCACGCGTCATGGTGCATAAAAGTAATCAACGATTTTCTTATGGTTGTTTTAACTATAGCGCTAGTTGATGCAAAAACAACTAAGGCAAACTGTTGATTTTTCATTCTCCTCATACTCATACTCCTATTCTATCATAGAAGTTTCATATGCTACATGGCAAAATTGTGTTCGGTTTGCTGTTCGATATAATTCATATTCATGTTATGCAGTGAAGCCTTTATATTTCCCTTCTTCTATTCACAAAATATAAGTCTTCTGTTTGCAGATCACTGTTATAAAACAGGGAGTCCCGAAAACGATTACGATTGTCCCAATGCCAGAAATTGTTTAGCAATTTCAATTGTTTTCATAGATGCTGCAGCTTGCAGCTATGCATATGAACTCAATTTCACGTCTCACGTCCTGTTTCTATTTAAGGCTTGGATGGATTATGTTGCTATGGTTTATGGCTTATTAATGCCCCTCTAATGATACAAGCATTTAGAGAAAAATATACCAATACATCGTTACCGCCTGAACCAGTACTTTTTTGCACTACGGACGTTGTTTATCAACCACGCGTCATGGTGCATAAAAGTAATCAACTATTTTTTTATGGTTGTTTTAACCATAGCCCGTAGTTGACGCAAAAACAACTAAGGAAAATGGTTGATTATACCAAGATTTTTCTTTCAGTGTACCCGCAAAAAATACATAGTTCTTTGAAAGCAAAGACTGATTCACTCAAGTCCATTAATAAGCAGTGAAATGGACTCATAGATGGACTGGCTTCTTCTCTTTTTCTTTTTGACGCCAGTATGCTTGTCTTTACGGCACTGAAAATGAATTTTCACAAAATTAGCATTTCTTAGATATTCGTCTTTCCCATTCATTCTTTCAACGTTTGACTCCTCAAAGTATCAAGACCCCGCTCTGCAACAACAGTTTTAGCCTCCAAAAAAGACTTATTGCAAAAAACATCCGCCAGTTTTGG
Organism: Nemotelus pantherinus; assembly: GCA_963978885.1. Taxonomy (NCBI): domain Eukaryota; kingdom Metazoa; phylum Arthropoda; class Insecta; order Diptera; family Stratiomyidae; genus Nemotelus; species Nemotelus pantherinus. The sequence goes on from OZ022263.1 coordinate 61,841,577, forward strand.
ATAAATTATCAAACTCTCACAATAAAAATAAATGAAAATATTCAATAATTATATCTTTCCACACAGAAATAATATTCAGTGCAAACGTTGGTTTGTTTCTCCAGACAGAATATACAGAATAATTTAAGAGAGAAACTTACCAAACGCCGGGTGACTTGTGAGGTTTGACTCACTAAAAAAAGACCATCTACAAGTCCACGAATTTCCGAGTCGGGACCCGCTGAAGTACTGCTTCAACCCGGTCGTGCTAACTTACCTATCGGCAACCACAGACTTCACAAACTACCACAGCTCATAGGTCAGTAAGAGAATCTCCCTCCCGCTTTATGTGCTGTACTTTCTCAACTTATGTTGAGACTGCGTGCCAGTTCTCCTCGTTTCGCATCCACGATCGTCTCAGAGGTGGCCACGCCAATCGTGTTCTCAATGGTGTGCCTCAAACTTTCGAAGCGACTGCACATAAAGAATGTGTTCTGAGCATCATCGAGCTCAATCACATAGTACCGACAGTACGGTGTGACCACCTTACAGTTCACACCTTCCTACCTGTATTTCCTGAAGTAGCCGTGCCCTGTGAATAATTGACAAACGTAAAAGTTTAAGCCAACGACTAAAAACTAAGTTGAGGCTCAACAAGACCAATTAACTTAGCCGCCCAGCGTCCACTATATATTTATGTATTTCACTCTAACGTTATTGCCAAGTTGTAAAGTTCAGAGGCTCACATTTGCCCAAATTTGAGCGAAAGAGATACACTTCCTTGGGTTTTCGCACTAATAGATCGAACGGAATTACTCCCGATACCACCATCACAGACGCTTCTTAAATCGTGTGTTAGCTACTAGTGATTCACAGGGCACTCTTGCGCTGGACACTAGCAATGCACTTCCGGATCTTCTTAGTTCGGCGCGCATATACACAAATTTCAGCTTGATATAGTAAAATAGAATCACACGTTACCATGAGCAGTCTCCGTTTCCTCTCATTGGGTCTGGCGACGTTGGCTATCAGCCTACTCAGTGAAGTGACGACTACGAGACCCTTGCCACATGCCCTGCAGATATGATCCCAATACGTCAGTTTGGTGTCCAGGGTCACTCCCAGATACCCGACTGACTAGTGTATTCCGCCTTTTCCTTCCGAAATAGCATGTCTATGATTTTTTTCATTAACATACTCATCTTCGGAACTTTCGGCAACGTCGGATACTGAATCATTCTTCCCCAACATATTTACAAACTATAGATAATTACCTAAAAAAAAAAGTACAATAGGCCACAAGGCAATGAAAAACCTACATTACGAATACCGAGTCGCGAATATTTCTTCACTAATTTTTCGACACTCTTAGAAACTGGTCTTTAATTTACTTTGGATAAGTTGTTACAAGTTGTGGTTGCGTGTCTATAATTCCTGCACGAAATAAACCGCAAATTCTGTCGAAACTCACTCAAACTGCTCGTCTCGAAACAAGCAATTAACAAAAAAAATGACGTTTGTGAGCAGCGATTTGAAAATTCATAATTCGAATCTTTCGAAATGCTGCTTCTTAAAAGATGTCCAAAATTTATCGAGGCTTTGTCCATTCGATCTTATTCTTTAATTTAAATTTGGTTTTTACTTTGAAAGCCTAAATTTCACGCACCTGACTCTCACATGTGGTCTTTTCTGTTTTGATTGTGGATTAGCTGCAAAATCTTTGTCGTTCTATGTAGATACTGCGATCCTTTTAAAACCAAACATTTGCGGCAGAGCTGATAATGTTTGGTATCTAAGAATTTTTGATAAATATTACTGTGGTTGTCTCAAAAGACCGTTCATCTGGTGAATCTCTGCGTTTTGAAATACAAGTAGTCTGTTTAGTTGAAACGAAGGTCGGTTTTATTAAACTGATAATTGGGAACACTTCTCGTGGGTAAACAGTTTCACAGCTTATATAAAACTTTCAAACTGCTTTCCCTTACTTCTTAGAGAAAGTCTTTATAGTCGCCTGTCAAGCCTCTAGGCTATTCTGGATAAATATTAAACATTCATTTTTATTCGGATATTCATTTCTCTGTTGTCAAGATGCTCTGGTCGATTTTTGCTTCTTTATTCGGATGGGTGTCCTCAATCCATCTGGGTAATGTGAATGTGTCCTGGGTGTATGTAAATGCTATAATGTTTATGCTTAAAAAACAACGCTTCTTGTTTTGACTTGTATACGTAGTATTTAGGTGCTGAGCTCAATGCCTCGTAAAGGATCTAGCACTCAATTATGTGGACGAGTGTACAAACTTATAACTAAACAATGTTTATTTGCCGTTACTTTTAAGTTCGTTGCCGTAATTTATACATTTATCCATCCTTGGGATTGATTCAGTTCACAATCACAGTGACTTTCATCCTAATCATAATTATTATATGTCTATCATCTAACTTATCTTCCGCACTAGCTAAAAATTTATTTAAAATATTTAAAATATTTAAATATTTAAATATATTCGCAAATTAATTTCAAATTTCAATTTTCATTATTCTACGTCTTTAACTCGAAAATGTCAAAGAGAATTACCTTCGCCATCATATTTAGAACATCCTTCTAGTCAACTACTTCGGACACATTTGCTGTTAAGCTTAGTGCCAAGAACTCGAAAAACATCAAATCAATTTATTCCCATACATAACCAAACCTCCGTTCAACTAGACTAGTCGTTTTCGAACTCCATTACGTACCATTTTCTGGGTTTGGAAAATCCTCTGATGTCAGCAAAGTTTAAATAGCTGTCCATCGACCAACGAAGTTCGAAAAGTCACGTCGTCGTGGTATGACTAACTTTCCATTTCATCATCATCCTCGACAACGAGCTAAATTCGCCACTGTCGAATTTATGAAAAACGTGGCGAAAGTTTTGCGAAATCTTAATTAATGTGGTTTTCAGTTCAGTTACCTAATGAATTGGCAAACGCTAATTGAATAACTTTACAGAAAGCTAAAAAGTTTCGTAACACACCTATATACGGAGATCGAGCGAAGAGCATCCTTGATTCGCTCACGTTGATAACTGGGCTGAAATTTAATGACGTGGAAAATGTTTCGAAATATGCCTAGATATGGAGAAGGGATGAATCAAAGATTTTCTAGAGAATCTTTGATGTTTTTTGTTGACAGTCAGACGATTAGTTTTTTTTATAAGTTAAGATTTGCCATAAATTCATGAATACTTAAAGTGTTATCGTTTCGTAAAATGTTTGGATAAAAAATTGTGCAAAGGGTGTATCTCTTACATCAAGATGAATGGTTTGAAATGAATTGAAATTGAATACATCGTTTTTTGTCCAAGAGAACTATTTTTTTGTATAACTTGTGCTACTAAATCCGGAATCTCGCAGTATACTATTTTGGCAACCCGACTCTAATCAAATTGTATAAGGATTTACTTTTGAATAATTTTTGCACGCTAGAACTAATATCCGCCCTGTCCACAGATAGGAGAGTCACGTGTACTATATTTAATTCAAGGACGAGCTTCATTTACTCAGGGAACTAAATTAAGAAACTAACCTTAATCTCGCGAGGGATTACTACTATTATAGTAAGTTTTCTGGTGTTAACTATACTGAAACTTCTGTAAATTTATTATATGCAATACACGTGTAACATGTTACTTCAATTTGGTTTGGCACGCTAAATTAGAGTACATCTTCATGTTAAAGGGAAAGTTTTTAAAAAATTGCCTATTTTCACTTACCTACGACCACATACTTTAAGAAAAATCAGCCGTTCTTTCAAGTTAGTATTGTTTTTTTGTCTTTTCGTATCATTTTGGTTGTCAGCCTTAGCGAAATTTATCTTCGAAGGATTGTATATATGTATTTTGAAATGGGCTTTGATTGGGCTTTGAAATCAGTTATAATTAGTTAAACAATCTGCATATTTGATATATATGACTCATTTGTTTCACTAAATAGATTTCTGTCAAATTCTGGACTTGATTGTGCAAAACATAAGCTTAAGTTACAGATTACTAGTTTCGTGACAACTACTTCGCCATCTAGCACAGAGAACTTATCCAAAGCTCATAATATAAAAAAAAACTCTAGCGCACCTGAACCGCTAGAAATACTAAAGTTCAATGACCAATAGAAGAAACGTGCAGATTTTGAGTGCACATTCTACGACACCTGCTCCAATCTGTTTCGAGTGCAAAACCAATTTGATCTTAATAATGCATTTAAACTCATAGGGTGGGAAGGATTTTTGGACTAACACTTGCATGAATTTCAAGATCTAGGAAACCTTGAAAGCAGCATAACATACCATAAACAAAGAAAATGCTCAGTGCTTGCACCACTTTACCAGCACTGGAACGAAACGTCTCCCACAACTGCCTCACGTCAAAATCAAATAACTTTATCAATGTAGATTTTATCCTATGATTTCGTCGAAGGTTACAGGGATAGAAAGATGTTTGGGATCAAAAAACGAAAGATGTTTGGGACCGAAAAATTTCTAGAACTCAGAATATTTCAACAATGGTAACTAATTTTCATTGTAAATGTTCGCGATATGAATACTTAATGTAAGCATTTATTGATACGAAAATAGCTAAAAACGCCTTGCGCTTGCAACCCTTTGTTAGCATCAAAGCCAAAAATATATCACACCTGCCCCACATTCAACCCACCCTGTGAATTTCGTTTTGATCCGGTGACTGCATTGGAAGTTTTAGAGGTACAAAGAAATTTAGGGTTACCAGTCGCAAAAGTTTTCAAATTTTCGAAAACTTAATATTTAATGTGTTCAATTGGTTTTGATTTCATGACTGCACTGAGAGCTACAGAACAAAAAGCTTTATTTTCCTGAGAGAATTTTGAAAACCCAAGACACCTAAATTACCATAGCTGGCAGCACCAAACGAATTTTTCACCGAAATTTCTACCAAACACGGCTTAGAGTAAGGTTCAGCTACTGTGTCAATTTCACTAAAATGTGGGAACTGAATCAGAATTCATAGGGCAAAAAGCAGTTATTTTTCTTTTCAATATTTCAAGATGGCACCACTGGCATAGAGTTGCCCGCATTCCCAAATCGTTTTTATCAGACTTGGTCCTACTTAATACCAATACATTCAACTGTACCCGATAATTGGGACTTGAGTTCTGATGAACAGAAGTTTTTGATGCTTAAAATATAGGTAAATTAGAGAGGGTTGCCGTTCTTGGCCATTGTGAAATTTCAAAAGTTTTCCTTTGGTTGTATAGACAAAGCATAGGATTTCTATATGAGTTGGTTTTCACTCTAAAAGGCGAAAATTTTTCATTAGAGTCGATGGTTTGAAGGTTTTCACATCCAATGCCTGCCGTAGCTGCAGAGTTGCCAGCACGTTCATAAAAAACGACACGAGTATACACCTTAGTAATATCAATATGTCGTGTAAGTTTCATAATAATTTGATAATCTGTTCGAAAGTTATCGCAATTCAAAAATTTTCAAATTTTCCCAATCTCATTTTAGGTGCCTAGCGCACACATATGGTTAAAGATTTAAAAAATATAATATTCACATTAAGAACACGTTTGAAATTTATTCCATAAACGTTGTTTTTGCAAAAGTTACTTGTTGACAGAATAATAGGCATATTTAAAATATCACTAAAATGGCCGCCGGTGCCAAAGGGTTAGCGATTATTAACTTTTTGTGAGACCTGGCACTATTCTGTATATACACCAGTGTATCCTGAAAATTTCAGTTCAATCGGATGGTGTGCTCCTGAGATTCACTGAAAATTTCTGATGATATATATATATATATATATATATATATATATATATATATATATATATATATATATACTAGGTGGGGTGAAAAGTAACCTCCTTGACCTCCAGAATGCGCTGCAATCGCAAAAAAAATTATTGTGCCTTATAGTCTATTCATATTTAGGCAGACATGTCAAATTTCAGCGCGATACAGCCATTTGTTTTGTTCTGACAGCCGATTTTTGTTGACTTGTTTGGCACCTTGGTGAGTATGGAAAAAAATGATTTTCGTTCTCTCATAAAACATTATTTTTTGAGAGGCAAAACGGCGAACGAAACAAAAGAAAAGTTGAATAAATATTATGGGGCTAGCGCTCCTTCAGATTACACCGTGAAATATTGGTTTCGAGAGTTTCGTGGTGGCCGAAACTCCACTGTCGATGAAGTCCGCAGCGGCAGGCCCTCCGATGCGGGTACACAGGACAATGTCAAAAAAGTACATGAAATGGCGTTGGCCGACTGGAAAGTGAAGGTGCGCGAGCTAGCAGATGCCATAAGGATTAGTACTGAGCACACACGCCATATTTTGAGCAAGATTCTGCAGATGAAAAAATTATCCTGCCGCTGGGTGCCGCGCATGCTAACTCCGGACCAAAAACACGAACGCGAGCGCACTTCGGAAGCGTGTTTGCCTATGCTGATGTGGAAACGGGTGGAATTTGGCGTCGATTGGTGACAATTGATGATACCGTTATCCACTGAGTGACCGGCAATGGACTCAAGCCGGCCAGAGTGCTCCGAAGCGGCCGAGAGAGGCTCAATGGGTCGGAAGGGTCATGGCGTCGGTTTTCTGGGATTGTCATGGGATACTCTTCGTGGACTACCTCGAAAAAGGAAAAACCATCAGCAGCGGGTATTATTGCACATTATTGAAGCGATTGAAGGCCAAAACCGCTGCGAAACGGCCTCACTTGAAGCGAAAAAAAATTTTGTTTTTACAAGACAATGCACCGTCACACGAGAACATCGCAACAATGGCTAAAATCAACGATTAATGGCTCGAATTGTTTCCCCATCCACCTTATTCACCCGATTTGGCTTCCTTGGACTATTATCTGTTCCTAAACCTCAAAAGATGACTCACCAATAAAAATTTCAGCTCGCGCGAGGAGATCATCGACGCCGCGGGGGAGTATTTTTCAGACTTTCCGGAAATTTACTTTTCGGGCGGGTTCAAAAAGTTGGAAAATCGCTGGAATAAGTGTATCGACCTAAAAGGAGACTACATTGAATAAAATAAAATAAAAACTTTTAAAAAACATTTTTTTCATTCCCAAGGAGGTTACTTTTCACCCCACCTAGTATATATATATATATATATATATATATATATATATATATATATATATATATATATATATATATATATATATATATATATATATATATATATATATATATATATATATATATATATATATATATATATATATATATATATGTATATGTATGTATATGTATGTATGGCCAAAGTATTTTAATAATAATGTTCTTCGAACATTAGTAAAAACCGCCGAACAACCTGAAACCGTTATATTTTTATGATTCCGTTATGACCCCAAAGCGTTATGATCCTCAGCATTTTTTTTTCAAATCATCCATCCACAAACTCAAATTACTTTCTGTCAAACATAATTCTACACAAAAAAATGTCCATCTAATCCACACTAATCCTCTCTACCATAAAGCAATTCGCAAAACATTCAGCGACCGCACGCCTTCCCCCACTTCTTACCCAACCAAACTTAAAGAAATGGACACTCAACGGCAATGCCACGAACAAAGAAAGCGAACAGATGTTGTTCGTTATCGATTTGCTAACTCCTAAATGAAGAAGTCGACTTCGGAGTCCATATCATGCCTCGGCAAATCTGCGGCAGCACAACTGAAGGACGCCGCAATACTCTGCAAAGAGCACTTTACACAACGTCCTTGATTTTATATTGCCACGATTCGACCAATATCCGGTATCGCTTACAAACATTTAAAATTTGCTAAGAGTTTGTTGTACTAGCTCGTTTGTCTCCGAAGCTGTCCGTGAAAAGTTTTAAATTCTTATTTTCTTCTTGTTCCGAAGGAGGTGGTAGACGTCAAGAATTATAGGCTTCAGCCTTTCTCAGTTTTGTTTGCTTCTTTTATTCAGAATAAATTTTTTTCGCGATTTCGGCTTATATTAGGATTGTCAAAGTTTTTTCTCACTTTTCGTTAAAAGCAAAAACGGTTCGTCCTTTCGTAATAAGAATTGAAGGGATGTAGAAGTGAAAGTTTTAACCTCTCTGCAAATTGTGTTGTGCTAACAAATTATATTTTAAGTGGGAAATAATCTAGAGGATAGTTATACTATCGAAATATATTTGCAAAGTTTAGGGGGAGGAGAGGTAAACAGTTTTGATGACTTATAGAATTAAATTTTGTCTCCATCAATTGCAATTTTTTTTCTCCATCAATTGAGTCAAACGGAATTTTTTCGAAAATATTATTAATCCAATTTTTGTACACTTTAGATCAAACATTTTCGACACATAATCTTAAAAAGTTAAAGTTAGTTTCTTTATATGATTGTATATCACCTTTTACAGTTTTTTTATTCCGATAAGGTTAGAAAAAAGTGACAAAAAATAATACCATTTTGTTTAAAAACCTCTGAAAAAAAGCAAATTAATTTTTTTTAGGTCACAATTATGTTCATAAATGAGAGACAAATATGTTTAGACCATAAAGTAATCAATTTATCCATTAACAATTTCGTGAAAGCCAAAATACGGCCTCAAAAAATTTCGATGAGCATAACCAATCATAAAGATTTCTTAAGGAACTTCATAGATAGTCTTCGAGGGTCTCCAACTTCCGACTTTGATGAGCTGGTTGAGAAGATAACCGAAGCTAAGGCAAAAGCAACAATAACGAAACAAGTTCGTGTACGAGAACAATCTTGGATCCCTAAGAATGTAATTGATGTTTCAAATCGAAAACGAATTGCTTACAAAAAACACAAAGCGGATCCAAACTCCACGTCCAAAAAACAGATCTATTTAGCTATGAAGAAAGAATCGAATCGAGCTATTATGGAGGCCACAAAACATTTCCACAGGAATAAGTTTGAAGCTTCAGCCGGGAATACTTCCAGATATTGGCAACTAGTAAATGAGCTGCTGTCTAAACAACAAAACAAATCATCAACGTGCATAGGAGAACTGTTGATAAATGGAACATCCATTACAGATCCCGAAGAAGTAGCACAGCAGTTAAACAACTTTTTCGCTACCATTGGAACACTAGTCACCGAACAAATGTAACTTTCATCACGCTCGAGTATTCATATTGAGCCTAATATGTTCACTTCAATTCACTTACGTCCCACTGATCCTGTTGAAATATCTGAAATAATCGATAACCTTAAATCAAAAGTTTCTCCTAGTCTGGATAGTATAACATCGGAGGATATTAAATTGCTGAAAAATCATATTTTGGAGTTTCTAACTACAATAATAAATAAACACCTAGCAGCTGGCACATTCCCCGATATCCTTAAACTAGCGAAAATTACTCCAATTTTCAAAGGTGGTGATCCAGCAGAGCCATCAAATTATCGCCCAATAGCTGTCACAAGTGTCCTAAGTAAACTATTCGAAAGACCCATTCAAAAACAATTGCTGCAATTTATTAAGACTAACTCAAATTTGGCGCCAGTTCAAAATGGATTTCAAGAAAACAGTAGTACACTAGCAGCAACGTTAGATGCAGTACATTTTATCAATAGTGGATTGGATAGGGGCGACTATGTAGCGGCAATTTTCGTGGATCTGAAAAAAGCCTTTGACACCATTAACCATGACATCCTGCTTCAGAGGCTCGAATTATACGGAATCCATCACAACTTCAAGCTGCTGATAAAGAATTATCTCTTCAACAGGCGTATTATTACAACCAACAATATGCATAAAAGTCAGGAATGCACTATAAACATCGGCGTTCCTCAAGGATCAATCCTTGGGCCATTACTGTTTCTACTGTACATTAACAGAGTACAGGACATTTATCTGATGGGAAAAATAGTTTTGTTTGCTGATGAAACACTACTTCTGTATTCCGGTAAAAATGAGTCAATTCTTCAGCAAAATATAAATGACGACCTAGGAAAATATTGGAATTGGTTCGAGCAAAGTAAATTAATTATAAACATCCAAAAAACTAAATATTTAATATTCCAACAAAAAAACAAGCAGCAAATTAATCCGTCGGTACAAATAAATGGAATACAATTGGAAAAGGCCAACTTAATTAGATACTTAGGATTAACTTTAGACGAGAAAATGTCTTGGCTACAACATATCAATAACATCAGATATAAAGTAGCGCCTATGATAGGAATCCTAAAAAAGTATGATTTTTTATCTCTCAACATCAAACTTGACATATTCAATGTTTTTATTTTGTCGAACATCTCTTATGGAGCAGTTTTGTGGAAGCAAACATTAAGGTAAAACACTAAGGCTATCAAGACTAATGAAAAAATGCCAACTTTGACTCCAAGCTTACATGTGTATCGTGAAACAGGACTACTAAGCATACAACAACTAATGTGTCTTGAACAAGGAAAGCTAACATTCAAGATACTTAATAAAAAACTCAAATGGCCATATGTTGTAAGAAATGTTGGAGAAATAACTCAGACAGCCACAAGATCAGCGAATAACCTTGCGATTAAAAAAGCTAGGACAGATCGTTTGAAAATGGATCCAGTGCAACAGTCTTTGGCTTATTACAATACCTTACCTGAGGATATAAGAAAATCAGCAAATTTGGCTAAATTTAAGGAAAATCTAAGATCATTCCTTCCACAAAGATAACGAAGACGCCAACCAGAGCTTTTTCTAAACTTTTCTCTGGGCATAAGTCTTGACGACAAGAAATAGGCGATACCATCTGAAGACGATAGTGTATAATGAAGTGCTTTCCCTTATACCAATATTTTATTTTCTGAGATGTACGAAAGTAATAATATTGAGGAGATTTGATGCACCCGGACCGTGCATTTTGATTGAGTAATGGAGAGAGTGGAAGGAAGGAGGAAAAAAAAAAGTTATTTTTAAACCGTATCAATTTCCAATAAAAATTGTGGCCTCCAGGCTGTACAAGAATGGGAAAGTCTATATGTTCCAGGCATCAAAAGATTATATTTCAACAACTATTAAAATATCTGCTAGAATCCATGTTTAACATATTTCCAAAGTTTGAGTATATTTTCAAAAAAATCATGAAAATCGCCAATAACCCTACCTGCTCCTTAACTACGCTCTCCTGAACTTTATTTTCCTCCTTGATATTTCGGTTTGAATAAGCTGAGTTTTCGAGAAGTTTTAGCGGGCTTCAAGTACTTAAAAATAAAATCAAAGCATTTTACAAGTTTACTAATCATCAATTCGTTGGCATACAACATGTACAACATGTACAATGTACAACATGTACAATGTACAACATACAACATGTTGTGAATTTTCACAATGATGCGAATATGTCAACTTGATCCCGTAGAAGACAAATATCAATAAAAATGTGATAGCTGTGGAAGCGATCATATGTCTGATTTTACTTTTCAATTAATTTTATTGAAGTAAGTTTTACTTTTTGAGCCAGCTTTGAGTACATTTGAACTTCAAATGGAAGAACTAATAATTAGTTCTTATTGATTTCTTTTCTGACTAGCAAAACAACACAAAACAAATATTTCACTTTGAATTTGGAAAACAATTTTTCAGATGGACACCCGTCGCTATATTATATCACAGCGGCGTTACCGCACTTTGCGCTAAACTTGGTAGTTTTCTGAAGTCATCATGCTACTATGGAAAGCTCCGATCCCCCACAAACTGCAAACTGTCCTGAATAAAACTAGTCTATTTGTATGCTGCCAGACATTTAGAAAAAAGTAGCTAGCGATGGGCAATACTTCCAATGACATATTCTGTACTAATGTTTTTTACTTAAATCTAATATAATCTAATGTTTATAAGAAAATCAGTAATTTTCACGAAAAAACAGCGAAAACTTAATTCAAGTCCGCAATAAGCGATGCGCTGAAATGAAAATAGTGCAGCGGTACAGCTATGTGCAGTCACTACTACAAATTTTTCAGTCTGACATGTCGATTTAAATGTTTCCAAGTGTTTTTCTATATCCTTTTCTCTAAGGGTTCACACTCATTAAGGCTTCACACTCCCTTATTTTATTTTTAACCTTTCACGGAACTTGGCGTCACCTTTGGTCATAAGCTGAAATTCGATATTCATGTCGTAACCATCACTAGAAAGTGTTCTCGGATTGCTTTGTAATTCGCTCCTGTCAAAATCACTTAATGTTTCGACATATATGCATCTGTTTATTATCTTAGTCTGTTCTATATTTCAAAATTGTACTCAAGTGTAGTGTGCTTACTTCAAATACTTCTCAAAATATGTTGAATCAGCTCAGTGGAGATTTACAAGCACCTTACTTTTTAAATATAGTCTTCCGTACCTACCTAACAATGAACGTACATTTCTTCTAAACGGGTTGGGTACAAAATCTCGTATTACAATATCCCATTTACAAAATCCCGATTACAAAATCCCGCATTTCAAAATCCTGTATTACAAAATCTCGTATTACAAAATCTCGTATTACAAAATCCCGTAATACAAAATCCCAATTTAAAAATCCCGTAGTTTTGCATAATATGGGCGGCGCCGCGCCTGATTCTATATTATGCAAAACTACGGGATTTTTCCTTCAGATCTTTTTTTATTGTAGCTAAAGCGATGATAGCTAAAATGAATGGAGGGGAATCAGAGAAGAAAAATTTGGCAAGGTACCAAAAAATTAAAAAAATTATTAGAAAAAGGTCTGAAACTGAAACAATCGATTATTTGAGAAGAATCGCGTACAATGTCTTTATGTTGAAATTTATTCCTAAATAAAAACTTAAATCACTATGTTTTTGTTATTTCATTATATGAATAGGTTTCATTCCACGAGATTTTGAGTTTCGGGATTTTTAAGTACAGGATTTTGTATTTCGGGATTTTGGAATACGGGAATTTCGAAACATACGGGATTTTGTTAATTCGGGATTTTGTGATTCGGGATTTTGATACGATCCCCTTCTAAACATTCCTCTCCTTGATCAGCGCAGAGTTTACTTCGATGAGAGTTTCCTCTCCCAAATCTGCCATGGTTACCTATCTTCCTCTTTACCATCTTTGACCATTGAGCAGCGACACACAAGGCTAATCAGGCCCTCCATTGTGTGTGAAGTACCTTAAGCTCGTACTCCACTCCACTCTCCTGTTTTGTGACAATTACGCACTAATAACAGGCTTCAACGTAGTTTCTTCCATATTCTATCGCCATCCTTAAAAATCTAGTTCGTATTTATTTCCAATTAATTTCATTTCTTGTTCTTATTTTTAATGGATTTTTTTGTATTTAACTGTATATGTCTTACTTTTGCCTAATTATTAAATTTTACTTTACTATATTTTTCTTTACTGAATTTTACTTGATTTTTTTTTACTCTCCTTAATTTTATATGCATCTATATGTATATTTTTTATTTACTTATTTTTATTGTTTAATTTTCACTCTATCCAATCTGTAATTTGGCGGTTTGCCCATTCAATCCAATATGCACTAAATAAATAAATAAATGAATTAAGATATGTTGTCGTGGGTGGTTTGAAAGGACAAGTCGTGGGCCAAAATGTGTCACGTTTTACAACACAAACGCAGACTTTGGCAAAAATAAACTTCAGGGAAAGCGAGAAATGATAAGCTCGCCTGATTGTGTTTTCACTGAACCTATTGCTGGCTTCGTCCAGAACATATGCTCCTTCAAAAAATCGAAACCAAAAACTCAAAAATCAGCTTTGAATGAAACATCTCAGGTGTAAAAATTCCAAATGTCCGACATCCATAGAAGGTTTGAGCAATCCCCTTATTCTTATATCCTTATAAATCTTAATTATTATTGTCATTTCTTTCATGTCTATAATCACGTATTTTTAGTATACTGGCACAGGCTGATGTATTTTCACTTTGATACACCACTTTGCTTCGCCACATTGTATGCATACCTCATGTTATATCTGTCCAATGAACCGTTTTTTGGCCTGCTGAGGCACAGAATATTACCAAAACACCAAATAAAAATTCTTTAATATTGAGTTAGCACTTTTACATCGCTGTGTTTTTTAGGAATGTTTTTTTTTTGTTGTTTTCGCCCTCGAAGATCGAGAATCATCTAAAAAATGCAACAGGAGCAATCATCTTCGTAGGTGATAGGCTCTCAACAGACTTGAAACAGCTGCTTTCAGCAGCCACCCTTTACCGCAACCTGATTGTTCCGTCGCCGCTAGCTTCGCACCTTTTGGCTTTTCTAACTCACACACAACGCAGTTGATTCAGTAATTTGGTGTGCAAATCAGCCGCGAACACGTGAATGAACTTGTCTGTATTTACCTGCAACACAGGCTTGATCAGTCAGGACTTAAAGTTGGAGGCGAGCAGCTCAAATGCAGACTTCAGTGATGAATATTTTGTCAAAGATCGATGTAACGAAAATAATCTTTCAATATCTATTCTTCGAAGACCCATTTCATGTGTTCGTTTTTAACGCACGTTTGAAAGAGTAAAGGCAATCTCTTTCTTCATCAAAGTCTACCACGATAGCTATGTATTTTACTCTTGTATCTGAATAAAATATGCAAACCCATTAAAATTCCGTCATTCCGATATAGCATGTACTTGCCAACATTGATCTAAAATTCCTCTTACACCGAATCGTATTGGAAATTCTCTACAAGGCACCAAACAACCATTTCCTTGTTCAATCTCTTTACAACTACACGCTATTGTTACATTCACCTTTCAATCGATTCCAATTAATTTCGAATTCAATTCAACGTATAGCCAATTACGCACAACTCGAGCTCTTCGGCCCGGTAGAGCACCCACTAAATCTCCGAGTAGCTTCCCGAGCACCCATTTCAATATCGTTCAAGGTAAACAAATGCACATAATTTTCAATTTGGCTATTCATTTCGATTAATTATGCAGTACTGTTCCGATCATCATCAGACAATTTATTCTAATTACCTAACGACTACCGAGACATGCGTACAGATTGGGAGGAGTGGGCAGAGATTTTCCTACACCCCCCTAACACCCCCCTAATACCCCCCTGGAAAGTGCATACACCCCCCCTAACACGGACAATTTTCCTACACAAAAGAACCTTTGTGTCCTTTGTACCAAAGGGACACCCCTCCCTAAAATTCTGAACACACCCCCCAAGAAAAATGCCTGAGAAAACCCCTGGGAGTGGGCCATCTCGCATAGACGACCCGATAAGCATCATCAATCAAATCGAATTGATTTAGTCAATTATCGAAGATGCAAAGATACTACTGCCAGATTCGTTTGATGAGAATTTTTTGTTTGTTTGTGTATCGGCCTCGGCATTTTTCGCGCGAATGAAATAAATCTGAGCAGAACTGCCGAACATCTGTTCAATGGCAAACTAATAACAGAATAGAATTTTGGCAGTGTCTCAAAGACTGACTGAATCATGAGTATTGACATGACGACGAAAGAGCTCTTTGCTACATGTTTTATTTGAAGTAATAATAACAATGAAACATTTAGCAAAAATAGGTCGGCGGAGGGTGTGGAGTGGAGGTGCGTGGGAAATCTAAACTAAACTAAGGAACATCTGTTCGACGGAAATTTGGGGTAATAAAATCTCTGTAAAAATAGATGACGGACGTAGTGGAATTTTTGACTATAACTTCCATATATCACCTGAAGAATTTTCGAGACACTGCACGACTGTATATTCTCATCGCGACATTTTAAAATAAAGACAAAATATTGAAAATAAAAATAAAACATGCATGCCTGAGGAAAAATCTTGGAAATAACAAATTATCTCCTCCAGACAGTTCAAGAGCTCCGAAAAAAATCTCGACTATTGTGGAAGTATCTTCTGCTCTCCAGACAACTGCCTTGTCAAGTTACTATCAGGGCTCGCAACCGAAAAAAATCCTTAATCCACCTAGTTTTCCCTGAAGTGATTTTTTTGAGTGCATCTCACAACAATATCCTTCTCGTACGAATCCGTACCGGCACGACCGTATAAATCTGATGAGATCCTAAATGCATTTTTGCAAGAATATTTTATTTTTGCCATCCGTATAGTGTATCGTATCGTAGATGTCTCCGACGAAGACGATGTCGTTGATGTTACGTAAAACATGAGGTCATGGCATTCCTGCATGCTGGTATGTACGAGTTGGTATCTGTGAAAGTTCTGCAAAGCTGTCGGCTGACTGACTGCTGGCTATATTGCATACGAACTGCAACGACGAGTCAAGTCGTAGTGCAATTTTATAGCGTGGTAATTGCCATGTAGAGCACTGCATACATATTGTTCGTCGACTTCCGTGCATGGCTCGCCAAGTTTTTGCGCAAACTGTCAATCTTGATGCAACCGCAGAGACTTGTTGTCGCCTTCCCAATACTAGATGGGAACTTTATGCCGGCGACGATTTGCTGAGAAAATATGGAGAGTAAAAACGGGAATTTCACTGGGAATGAAAAAAAGTTGTTGGGTTGAGCTGGCAGTGATTTGTCTTTTAAGTACTTTTAAGAAAAGAAGTTGAGATTTTCGTGGAATCGTATTTGGCATGGTTTTTTTAAACTGAGTTTGGTAGTTGTTTGTGTTTGTTCTAAATAGTTTAGGATAAACTCAATTCATTGTTTTCAAAAACAAATCCTCTGCGAATGTTGAAACTATAGGCAGTGAATTTTGAATGTTAGTAAAGTAAAACTAATGCTATTCAGTGATGTATATGAATTAAATGAAACCACTGCCGTAAAATGATACAAGTTGGTGCACCTTCCGAGTTTTTTTTTTACCAATTTTTAAATAAAATTACAATTTAAAATCAATTTCATACATCACAATCACACAAAAAAATAATATTTCTGTATACACGCAGTCTGAATCAATAGGATGGATCCGCCCAAAGTTTTCTTGTACACTTGAAAAAATCGAATTTGCATTATTGTGCTTGATACTTGTTCACTGTCCATTGAAATGTGAAACGGAGCAAATGTAGGTCCAGCGGGTCCGACCAGTATACGAAAAGCGTTAGTAGATGAAGATAGGCGTCCTATTTCCAGCAATAACTGAACGGAAATGTCTCCGCACCCGACAAATCGCCATCATTAATTGGCACATACCTTGACAGTGCCTCATCTCACCCTCCTACATTAGATGAGGTCCGACAGGCCATGGACCGCTTGAAACCCAACAAAGCACCGGGCATCGATGGGATCCCCGCGGAGCTCCTGATGACAGACGGGATTTCCGTTTTAAGGGCAATCCATGGATTGGTGACAGGCATCTGGCAACAAGAAACGATGCCGGATGAGTGGCGAAAAAGTGTTATACGTCCCATTCACAAAAAAGGAGATAAACTGCTATGCAAAAACTACAGGGGCATGTCACTACTTTGTACGTCGTACAAGCTCTTGACAAAAATTTCAGAGTTAAGGATTTCCAGTCACGCTGAGAAAATTCTTGGTGAATATCAAGGTGGTTTCAAATGTGGAAGATCGACAACTGACCAAATATTTACGGTCAAACAAATTTTGGAAAAATGCTGGGAATTCAACATTGATGTCCATCAAATATTCGTCGACTACAAACAAGCGTACGACAGCATCAACCGAACGGCATTATGTATAATAACATCATGCTGCAGTTTGGAATCCCAGCAAAGTTGGTACGACTGGTGAAAATGACCATGACCGACTCCACGTCATAAGTGCTGATTCAGAACAATATGACCAACTCGTTTTCGACGAATACAGGGCTAAAACAAGGGGATGGATTAGCTCCGGTACTCTTTAACTTAGCGCTTGAGTATGTCATCAGAAAAATCCCCGTTGACACGAGAGGAACTCTATTATTTAAGTCGACACAACTAGTAGCTTACACTGATCACATCAACATTATGTCACGTTCGTTCAACGACGCCAAGGAAGTATTTGTAGCTCTAGACGAAACCGCCAATGAAGGTGGTCTTCAAATTATCGAACACAAAGCAAAAGTTATGCTCAATCAAGGAAAAGGGCGCCAATAAGACAAAACATAACGATCGGGAACTATAACCTTAAAAACGTAGACAACTTCGTGTACCTAGAGACGAACCTCTCGAAGGATGGGAATGAGCTTGACGAAATCAAACGACGGATTCATTTAGCCAATAAGACATTCTTTTCGGTGCTTCCCACTTTGAAATCTCGATGCGTACACAGGAATACGAAGCTTCGCATCTATAAAACAATTATTAGACCTGTGCTATGCTACGGAAGCGAAACCTGGACGCTGACCCAGGCATCTGAAAAAGCCTTGTATACGTTTGAGAGAAGGGTATTGCGAAGGATCCTCGGTCCAATACGGGAAGAAGATAGATGGCGAATCCGATACAACAACGAGCTGTATACCATATATGACGAGCCCGAAGTTTCTACCGTCATACGACTCCAAAATCTACAATGTGCTGGCCACGTCGAACGAATAAGCGACAATCGAATCCCCAAACGATCTCGGTAAGCCACGCAAGTGCTGGGAGGACTCGATAGATGCTGACAGCAAGTTACTTTTGGGTGCACCGAACTGGAGGACGCGGTCATTGAACCGAGACGAATGGAGACGAAGTGTTAAGGAGGCTAAGGCTCGATTTGGGCTATAGTGCCCCGATGATGATGATTAGTAGTATTTGGTTATTAAGTGACAGCTTGAAACAATAACAGATGGCGTATTTTCAATCCAAATCTAATTTCGATATATATTAGCTGTCTTTAATAAGCTGCTCTAGTAGTCTAGTAATAGATAGATAGAAAGGAGCAGTATTATATTCAAACTTGCTGCGCGGGAACTTCAAAAAGTCACTGACTAATCAAACTGCCCTCGTATTATGAAATGTTTTTGTTTGCTCAGTCATCAGAGCTAAAATCAGGATATCAGCAGCCAGAAATGAGAAATTATTTGATGCCAGCTGCAACTTACCAGTGCATTCTATGAAACCACTCTAATTGAGATATGGCTAGATGAAAAATCATTTCCAGGACTCAAATAAGCACTTAAATATTTTATTGGATCTAGTCTAAATTTGATGTTAACATTCCAATGGTAGGAGTCATAACTAGCTTACTTAAGTTTCACCAAATAATCAGCTATTCTGAACTCACTCAAATCTCATATTTACATATCTAATCCCACTGAAACCCTTTCATGTGGCGTCAAAAAACCTCATTTAGAAAGATGTGCCACTTTGTTCCGAGACACAAAACAGGAAAAAAAACAAGAAATGTACAAGATGTAGGACATGATGTTCTCGTAATTTCTGTCGAGTCAAAGTAAATGTCATGAGGGGATGAAACTCATCATATGTTGCAGTACTGAACACTTTTGATTGAGCCAGACAATGGCCAGAAGGAATAAAACTATCCAAGTTTATTCAGGACTATTCCCAGTGTGTACTGTGATAATTCTGGCATCCCTGGAGCTCCGTACTGTGAGTAGAAATTGCAATGTGCGACAAAATGCCTTGTGGGTATTTGCGCATTTTTAATCATTACTTGTTGTCACAAAGTCTCAAACGCATTCAATTTTAATGAGCGACAGGTTAAGTTTTATTCTGTGAACAGAATGTAGCACTTTTTAGAAAGTAATTTAAGTAAATTCTAGCCGGCTTGGAAAGTTCTACAAAATTCATCGATTTTGTATCGAACTGAATTTAAGCTTTTTTGAAATAACAGAAATTTCAATAAATCGCCAACATCCTATTTCAAATCTCATCCTTACATCGGATAAACTTAGACATATTTTTTCAAGCAACCTGTTTACTCCTATCATCCCCTGTTTCGTTCAAATGCACTAAGCAATCTAACAGCCGAGTTCACTGGCACAGTGCCGCATTGTCACAAAATGAGATAAAACTGACAACAAGCTTTTGACAATTTTCTGATTAAAAATAGTCCAGCATTCATGTGAAACCGGCACCGGTTCCTCCCGAGTCAGTCAACTGGTAGATATGGGAAAAACTCGGTCGGCAGAACAGAATCGCAAGGCCCAATTCCCTGTCACGATCCGGACAAAGTACATTGGGCCGGGAAACGTTGAACTTATGTATCAAATTGTACTGGCCGACAAAAAGCGTAGACAAACGGAGATGAACTTCTCTGACTGTTGTTACTTTCATCTCGGATAATATTCGCTGTAGAGAACATGACAGGCTGCTGATGAAAAATGTAAAACGATGAATGCAATCTGGCAATGGGAAAACACATCAAAGAAAAATTTACGATAAGTGGATGAGATTTGCTGAGTGAAATATAGAGCTTTTTTGAACTGGTGGGTATAAAGTTCTAGAATGTGGAATGGCAGTCAATTAGAAAAAGATTTGAAATTTATTTGATTCATTGACTTAAACAATTTAATAATAATTTCCTAAGATTCATGGAAAATGCTGAGAACCAAAAAGTATTAACTAAATTTTTATTAAATTTTTGAGCATCGATTGATATAATTTCTATGGTTATGAAAAACGCTTTCAGAAAACAAATGTTTTTTAATGTTCTAGCCAAAGAGAAAGTAGTCCCACGACAACTATCGTGCGGGTCTAGGAGTTGAAGCTGGTACAGAGTTTCATCACAAATTTAGAATCAATGTGAATACGAGTGTGGAGTGATTCGTTTTTGGTTTCGTTAAAATAGTTCTAGCTCTCAAAGCATAATCAACATTTTTCGTTTCAGCTTGTATTATCCAGGGCTGTGGAGTCGGAGTCGTGGCTCTGTACATTTAAAGCGGAGTCGGAGTCGCGTTCGGCTCCGACTCCGCTTTAAACATACAGGGGCGCGACTCCGACTCCACAGCCCTGGTATTATCTTCCTGAAAAAAATACCGATAAAAATACTCTATTTGCTCTTTCTGTAAAAAGCTTTCACCTATCCTTCAAATGCTCCCTGAGATTACTTTTCTTTGTCGCTGAAGCTGTCTATCTCCATTCACATCATCTGCAGCTCACCTCCGATTGAATTCACAATGAAATGGTTTTCTATTATTTCATACCTATTGCTTTCCAACATGAAGAGTTTGTTTTGTTGCTTCCTTATGCCTGTCTCCGTCTTGAAGGCTCGCTTAGATAGGCTAAAGCTAAGCCCGTGAAAAGATCACTAAGGAAGAACGAACTTGAACGAAATGATTTCATTGTTTCCGCTGTGAAGGCAAAACCAGTCCACGATTGAATGTCAAGTGAAAAGCGTAAATAAATGAAAGTAGCACACACCACAGGATATAAATCGTTGATAAGGGGATTTTTCTGAGTCGATGAATGGAGGAGTTCGATGGAGTGGGGTGAATTGATTTTCAAATAATTCCTGCCATCCTACAGGCAGCACAATACTGGGAGCATGTGGAATTCAGTGACATTTTAGACGTAATGTTCACCGGAGCGCTGAACAGGAAACCAGGCTCGGAAGACATGCATAATACAGTTGACTCGTAGATACATGTCAGGCTGTAGATGAAATTTTTTACGTTAGGCTAATGGGTTTGTGACAGCTTGTAAGTGATAAAGTGGATATAATATGTCACAACCTTTATCCAAATCTAATCAATTTTGACGTGATTACGTATTGGATTAACACAAAATGAAATCCGTTCAATATTTGAAAAATATATACTTGACGTTTGCTCTAAATAGCTTCAAAAAAATTGTTTCAGAAAAATAAGTTGTTTGAAATGAAATGGTTTTCGTTTCTTATCAATAGTTATTATGTCCAAAACTTTTAGGTTTAGTCCCACATTCTCATAAACCGCAAAAAAGTGAACAATATAACTACCTGTAGTCTTATTTTACATGAAATATCCATAAAAATCCGCTTTATACATACTGTTTGCAACAAGCAACTGTTCTGACTTTCAAATAGTAGTTAGATATCAGGAAAAAAACCCAATTCAATCAATATCTCACTCACTGAAAGTTCAGCTCAAACTTACTCTAAATTAGAGTTTCAGGCTTCTCATTTTCGTGCCATCTCGATTTCATTCGATATGTACAGATTTTTAACATCGTTAGATATATAACTCTGGCATAGGCCTGTTTATCCCTAGTAAATTTGCCTCTGTAAAAATGCAGACCAGATTTTTGTCGTTCGAACCAGCAGAGTGTCCAATCAATGACTCATTTTTCCATCAGTTCTTCACGCTCCACATAATGGAATCACCCATTTCCATCTCAAGGAATAATTGCGAGGGTTCTCTTCTCAAACGCAGGTAAGTTATAGTTTCTGGAATATGTGATTTCCTTTGTTTGTGGATGTGGAACCCAGCTCTCGTACCCATTAGTTATTTCCGATGAGTATGGTTATACCACAGTCTTGTACAGAGGTACTGTTGGCGAAAATTAGTCGTGCTCTACAGGTTGAATAATAAATTAAATTCTTTTGAGCTGCATGCATCCAATTTTTCCCTCAATCTAGTTTTGGTAGTTTTGGTCCCGCTAGTCACTCCCGCAACATGAAATTGACGTCAATATAAGTTGCTTGTTGAATCAAGTTACTGAAGAGAACAGCTCTCATATTCCGTCCGTCCCCTTGTCGCAGACCATTGTTCAAATAGTTTTAGAAAATATTCACCTGCCTTGGTGAGTAATAGGAAATTTTCCTATGGCCTTGCTAAAATTGATCGTGGCCACACTGTAATAAATATCATTGATCTACATAAAAATGTTGAAACTTCTTAAGACAGATTCGTTAGGGCTAATGAAACTGCCGCAAAATTCAGGAGCAGCTGCCAAATCATTCTGTCCTTCATTAGGACCTAACGATCTTAAGGACCAGCTGATCATATCATAGGTTTTGTTTACATTGCCGGGGCACTGAATTATGCCGCTGATTAAAAGGTTTAGCGGTGTTAATGTGATAGGAAAGTGACAATGGGATAGGAATCTAATGTACCTACACTTGCAAGCCGTTGATTTTTTACGACGGATACCGTTGTATAACATCCTGCTGTTGATTTTGAGGAAACAGAGTATGAAACTCTAGGGCTGTCGTTTCAACAAGAGGTGCCATCATCAACTGTTGAGCTTTAATTGCGTCCCAAGAACTAATGCCTAAATAAATTGGGTTGGTCAATGATGGCACGACCAAGAACTGATTGTCGCTAACGTCTCAACATTCTGACAAGAAAAGTTCTATAACCTATCGCTGTCCGAAAGGTATGTCCGCATGGTATGAATGAACAAATTAATTTTCGGGATCAAGTCCTAAGCTCTGGCTCCTAGGATAGTGGTACTTATACCATAGCTATAAGGACCAAAGAAAAAGTTGACTGTCGTTCCCATACAATCAGGGACTTTCTGCTTAAACATTGCCCCGAATGCTAGGCATAGTCCCGAATGCTATGCATATAATCTTGGCGTTTATCATTATAACGGGGTATATGATATTAAGACTTGAATAAGCAAGCTCACATAGCCTTGTGGTTAGAGCGTCGACCGTTAGAATTTGTGGCCCATGGTTTGAAGCCGCATTCGGGAAGACATGAAATTTTGTTTTTATTTAATTTTATTTTATTTTATCAAGGCCTATAATTTATGCTACTGAGGACTATAATATATGGATTTACAATCGCTTGCTCCTATGATTTTTTTTATTACGTTTTAAGGTGTCAGATAACATGTAATTTCACAAATACAGATAGTAATTTGTGGAGATGCTTTTCTAAGAAAACCGCATATAGTAACATATAACTGTATGTATTTAGCTTGTATACTACTTAAGAATCCTCTGGGTTGCAACCATGCTTACGAATCCATCTATATTTGTTATACCTATGTAAAATTTGGCACATGAAAGTAGATCATTCGTTGTTTCGTTGATCAAATTGGATGATAAATTCTTATTGACATTTGTGTCTGGATAGACACCTCATTGCGTTACTCAGAACATATATTTTAGTTAACAATAAAGATAATACTCATGCGTAAACATCACAGCCTGTAAAGCCTGCAGTATGATTCTCATCACATTTGATGCATTTTCTGATAAAAATCGAAAATTATCAAGAAGCTCAAATTATTCCACAAGCTCATCGATTCTTTCATGCTCCTATTTTATATCTCAATGCTTTTACCATGGCTTGTATTAGGTTGCTGAATGGATTGATCATTTGTGAGTGACTATTTAGCGATACTTTTTCGGCATTGTAGGTTACAAAGGTACGCCACTGTGGGAGCGTATTATACACAAATTGGGTGTGAAGAGCAGTAGCTCTGAATTTTGATCTGTGTTATAGAGTAATAAAGGCGCCATCTACAGTCTGTGTCAAAAGCGAGTTACCATCACTTTCCCAAGACTATAAGAGATATTTATTAACTTTTATTTGTACATACATTGAAGCTAATTCATTTTATTTTTACATATAAGTGTGTTCGAAATAACAAGTCGCATATATTTAATATGCAAAGCAGTCTCTATCTTTGTCAAGTGGAACCTGGTATCTTCTTGGCATACTCTCAACCAACCTATACTCGTAGCACGTAGACAAAGAGAGCCAAATTTCGCAGGTAGCGCGAACCAGCTGCTTCGTATTTTAGACAGGCTTTCCAGCGAGATGCATTATCATAATTCCCTACACATTTTCGATGGGTTTGACATTCGGAGATTAAAAAATCCAGTCTATTGTCATGACGCCATTTTCTTCTTTCTAAGATTTTGGAGTCGACTTTGTTGTTTTGGGTCATTATACTCTTGTAAGACCCAAATTTCGTTTTCCGTGGAAACAATTTCTTCACCGATTTTAGAAGTCTGCATTTGTACATTTGAACCATTCAAACCTTCTCGGAGAAGCATGTTTATTTGAGCGCTGGATAAGATTTGTACTGCAGCTGAACCAAGTTTACTTCAGCCGAATCCATGCTTAAAAAGTTGCTTCGTCGGAGCAAACATATTTTAGGTAGCCCAAGCTTTTCATTTTCCGATGTGCATCTCAGAGAGCGGAGGTTTTGCCGTTCTGTGACGTAAGATACGTTTGTCTCCTTCAGACGTCGATCAATCATCTTGGTACTGACACCTATTCCGCTTCAGCGAATATGCGACCCTGACATAGTTACAAAGAAGGATCCAGCTCAAAGAGCTGAAGAATTGCCTTATTCTGTTTGCTCGTAGTCGCTCGTTACCAGTTCTGTACGGAAAAGTCATCAACATTTTTGTACACTTTATACCGCTGGTTACACTTGACAACAAACTTTTTCGATTTTTTCTTATGACTTTTGCAGTCGTCCGGTACGATGATTATGACCCTTTCAAGTATGAACATAAAAATACCGCTTCGTAACGCTTTACATACTGTTCGTTCATTTTGGGTTAGATATGTTCACTACGGCGTTGCCAGTGACATTGAAATTAATT
This sequence comes from Nemotelus pantherinus, assembly GCA_963978885.1. Lineage (NCBI taxonomy): Eukaryota > Metazoa > Arthropoda > Insecta > Diptera > Stratiomyidae > Nemotelus > Nemotelus pantherinus. The sequence goes on from OZ022263.1 coordinate 61,866,903, forward strand.
AGCATAAGCGTCTAAGCCCTCGATTTAAACTATTACGCCGCAAAAAGCAGACATATATATATATATATATATATATATATATATATATATATATGTATATATATATATATATATATATATATATATATATATATATATATATATATATATATATATATATATATACATATATATATATATATATATATATATATATATATATATGTATATATATATATATATATATATATATATATATATATATATATATGTATATATATGTATATATAAGATATATATATATATATATATATATATATATATATATATGTATATATATAGATATATATATATATATATATATATATATATATATATATATATATATATATATATATATTTATATATGTATATATATATATATATATATATATATATATATTTATATATATATATATATATATATATATATATATATATATATATATATATATATATATATATATATACATATAATAAAGCTTGATTGTCAATGAGATGGGTGTCAGCAAATTTCTGTATCTTGGGGAAGCTGTGGTATAAAACTTTCTATTAGTAATATCCCAGAATATCACCTTGGCCAACCCAGTAGACAAAAAAGGTTGGAATTCAGGTGGTTGTTGCAAATGGAATCATGTCTCAATCACTAGCTCACATTCATTACTTATGTACAACTTTACGCAATTTTAGATCTCTTCCATCAATTTTCTTGGTAACATCATATCTAATTATTTCAATGTCAGTATACGCTTAACATTTGGCTTCTTCCGAATCGCTTAACATTTGGCTTCTTCCAAAAATTAGCTTCCTTTTGCTCCTTGAGGACAAGTTCGATAATTCAGTGATTTGTTGTTGTTTATAAAGCCTGTTGACGGAATCTATCAACTTCCAGTTGATCGAATTTAATGCCTGAAGCTATAGCTCGGTTTTTGACGGATAAATTTGAATCTTAACTGCATTCAGCTCTCAATTTAGAAGTCAATTTTCAATCATTTCAAACTTCTTGCTATTTTCTAGCTCCCTATTCATTATGTAACACCCACCATTTCTCAATAGTTTTAATATGTAGCGGTAAATTACTCAACATTCCATTAAGTAAAATTACATTTAAAAAATATTTTCATTTGCTCGTCAAGTACACAATATATATATATATATATATATATATATATATATATATATATATATATATATATATATATATATATATATATATATATATATATATATGCGACTGAAATTCTCTTTAAACCTCGAGTATCTGCATACTCTCACGTATCACTTTCTCAGGGACGAGGAGCCCAAAGTACATTTCTTTGAAAAAATAAACAACATATCTTTTATTTACATCAAAACACATTTTTCCCACTTAAATCTTCGTACTCTCCTTGAATTTCATGCATCCCGAAGGTAAATATACGGAACATCCACAGAACATAGCTCCTTCTGACATATGACTCTTTGCAGACTTGAGATTTGTGATTTCCTTTATTCTCCGTAATCATAGCTCTCCATAATCCTTATCTTCTGCACTTTTTAGCTTAGCCTCGAGAACTATCATGTTCAGCTCAAAATACACTCGTACGTCGTTCTACTATACATATATGGAATCATGACCTCGACCGGATTTCTATCTCCACTTCATCTCCCACTCATGACACATAAGATCAACACACTATGCACGAACACAAGCCATTTGATATACAATCCCCAAAGACAATGTCAATGTCGCAAACATTCCTCTACCAGCATTTACCGCCTATCGGGCAAATTTATCTTCTTAAATGAATCCGAAATGACTGTGCGAGCGTTGGAGGAAAAGCAGAAACAGAAGCTCGGTACATATAAGCTTCAGCCCAGGCCAAACTAGCTAGCTCGATTCGGTTCCAGCTCATCTATTGCACGGAAGCCACGATGTCGCTTAATAAATCTCTCCTTGACCTCTGCAGAGTTCTTTTGGAAACTGTTCGACTCTCTCACAGGCTTAAATTAATGACTAACATCGTTGTTTTCGCGATTCCAACGAGAGAATCACTCCACCACCCACATGCATAGATAGAAGATAGATACGGCTGGGAGAGATGGCGTTTTGCACGCATGTGAAGGAAAGTCGAATAAATTATTTATCGTGGATTGATTGATAACACGTGGTTATCTAAGTGAGTGATGTATCTATTCTTAATGATATTGTGTAGATTACGCAATGGTTATGATGCTGTTAACGGTAACAAAGTGTCTATGATCGTCTGAAGCTTATAACAGGTAGAGTAATGAATGAAACCTCATTACAGAAAGCTTAATTTTAGCCTGAAGCAGAAATTGCTACGCAGTATGTATTTAATGGAAATGAAGAGATTTCTTTCAAAACTAATTTATTTCTTAAACCAAGATAATCAGTTAAAAATGCTACCTTAGTGCAGATATCGTAATTTTATGTCCTCGCCGAAAGCCTTTTTAGAACGTATTCTGTTTCTCATGCTTTGAATTAGGAATGTTATTCAGCCAGAAGAAGGCCAGCCATTAACCTTTTTCTCTGTCTAGAAACATACTATTCAGGACGATTCCCAGGCAAAAAATCTTTCTTTTTGCCATTAACCTTCCCTTTTATAAATCACACTGGTCAGGAAGTAAAATACTTGAAAGAATGTGAATGCGAAATAATCAGAGGTTCCGTTCGCAATCGTTCTACTGCAGAAAATAACAACGACCCTAACACTTACCACTCGAACCATGCTCCCTGCAGACAGGTGGCTACGTACCTTGCATAAGTAGTTAAACAGCGCAAATTGACCCAAGTACAATTTGTTCAGGGACCACAATACAAAAGCGGTGCATACTTTTTGTTTGCTCTCGTACGATAAAACTAGACATTGGTGAGTAAAACTTTAAGCGGCACATGCCACGTCCATGATTATGCATAAAGATGTACGTATATATGTAAATTCGTACGTAGTTCCGGCCTCGGGGAATGGTGTAGTAATTTTCGCATTAATGCAAAATGAGTTTCGCGCTCAGTCATACTGTTCCCTTGACAGTAGAGTAAATAGTGCGGAAGTAATTTGAGGGTGAAAATGAAGACTTTAGTTTCGGCGCTTGTCAAAGGATAGAATTAAATTTTTAGTATCAGATGTTCATTAAATGATCCGAAAATTACTTAACTAAATCATGTTTCGTAGGCCTAGCTCGATAAAGTTTATTCAGCATTTAATGGTTTTACAACATTTCCGAAACAAATTGATGAGTTGTCGAGTCAAATCAACACTTTTTAAAATATATTGAATATTTTGCATACCAATTAAAAAATTTTATTTAAAAGAAGTTATTTTTAAAAGTGAAGGGTAGAAAAATATTCCAATCAAGTAAAGATTTAGTTAATATTATTTGTTTGACTTATAGTTTCTTTAACTTGTAAGCCATCGAAGTTCGAAAAAAGTTCTTATAATGCGAAAATCAATTCAATTTGCTCATGAAATACGTCAGGATGGCAATTGTATAAAATAAAGCAGCTCCTATTTGATCGACAACTCAATATGCATTTAACATACATTCCCTTCTCTGAAACTACTATTAACGCTGATGAAATTACTTTTTATTACTTCAGCGCTTCCGGCATAACCGGAATAGAAAACCTGCCATTTTTCGCTGTTCCAATACGTGAACATACATATTTCTGGAGAGTTCTCAATTCGCAATTCATTCGTGACACGACCATTTTGTTATGTTTTAATTTCGATATCATGCAATTTTCAGTTATTTCAGACGCTCACATAGTCTGGTGTTGATAGGGTTTTTTACCCTTCGTGTTTTGAGTAGCCCAAATGGATTTTCGATTACTTGAAGTGGGCAAACTGAGTCATGTGTGTAAAATGAATAGTTTATGGGGCTCAGGTGTTTTATGATGGACGTCTATTGCATTTCAAGAGAGTTTTTTGATGCAATTTAATAATCATGGCATGGTATAATTTTGATGAAAAATCGGAATGTGTCTTATGGGCATGGGCGCGCCGTAGGGGGGGCCAGGGGGGGCCGGGACCCCCCCAGACCCTAGGTTGGCCCCTCCCAGAAAAATAAATATTTCCAACAGCAGACACTTAAGTGTTCGCCTCTTTGGTTTTTGTGGTTACAGCAAGAGCTGTGTAGTGCAGTAGTGTAAGCCTCTACCAAAGCATGCACACTACTTATAACATAGAGACTAATTAATTAATATTAATTACGATGTTATGGGACTTATTTCGAGAAATGGACGGCAATATTTAATTTCGACAAGTTAAACGTTAAGAAAAAGACGAAAAGCACCTCGCAATCATCCTTTTTTTATTAAGATTATCTGTTCATTCCTACTAGGCAATATACAGGTATTTAGGTAAGAAAACTTTTATAAACTGGCGTTTTATGCAATTATGTTTTTTCACAAAACATAGTCTAAGCAATAAAATGGTAGGCAATAAGATAATTCACGTAGAATACAATTTTCGAAGTCATTTGGAGAATGAAAATGGCATCCCTGCCACTTTTATGCTATCTATGACCTACTTGGTTTACACTCAGGTTAAATGTGTGTGAAAATTTATTATAATTTGATAACTGCATCGGAAGTTAAAAGGCTTAGCACTTCAATTTCGCCGAGCGTTTTTTCATAGTGACAAGGCCGCCACATGGTTCTTATCATATTCATTAAACTTTTGTCAGACCTGTATCTACTCAAGACCCGTATATCCTATGAATTTTATCCGGTCGCGAGGTGGTAAAAATATAAATAATTCGGTGTGATTTTTGTGCGATTGGGAATTTTGCAAGTTTAGATTTGACTGTACAGATATTACTGTATAAATATAGTATCAAATTCATCAATCATTTGCATTTTATTCTAACAGCCGTATGAAAGATTTGTGTTTACGTACTTATGGTAGCTACAAGGTTGCCCAGACATTATTTAAAAACGACAGAAACTTATTTTTTATGCCCATTGATGCGTCTTGTAAATTGTGTGATGATCTGATGACTCGGTGTGAAGTTATCGCAATGCGAAATTTTCCATAGAGTTGCCATTGTCTCCAAAAATACACCAAAATTTCAGCTCGACCAAACTTCGCGATCCGGATAAATTATCCGGTTAGTAAAGTTCATGCACAATGAGAAAACTCTAATAGTACTTGGAAGACAGTAAATGATATGGTGCTTGAACGGTGCTGGTGCTGAATTATTTGGAGAAGGTTATCGACCTTACGACGTGTCTCAGTCGCCAAAGACGTGCTTTCAGAGGACATGATGAAAGTGGTGCCAGTGATAACCGTGATTTTTTTTTGGAATTTTGCGCATTATTCGCGAAGCATGATTCAACTTTTGAAAATAATTTAAAAAAAAAGGTTGCGAACTAGTGTAGTGGCAAAAGACAAAATGAATTGATGAAAATAATTGCTGAGATCGTTCGCGAGGACAATACAGGATATCCATTATGGCAGACGCAACAAGGGTCCATAGAAGGAACAACTCTCCGTGGTTGTCAGATTTGCTAAAGAGCTAGCAGTCGAAGAAAGGTTCTCAAGCTTTGTAGACTGTTCAGGAGCTAGAAATGCCTCGTATTTAGCAGATATAATTTTGAGCCTGTTAGACAGCTACGTACTTAGCGAATTGTCTGTTGTTGGACAGTCTTATGATGGTGCTAGTGTTATGCCAGGACAAAAAAGTGGTGTACAAATCTAAATTAAGGTGAAACACCCTGCAGCCACATTTGTACACTGTTTAGCTCATAAAATTATCCTGGTTGTGATGGACACATTTTTCACAATCGAAACGTGTACATCCTTTTTCAATGCCATCGAATCCCTTTAACTACACTTTTCTACGCCATCACAACACGAATTGTTGAAGCAGCTTGAAGAGGCAGTTGGTCTAAACACAAGGCGTGGAATAAGAAGTTTAAGCTCAACTCGTTAGTCAATGAGATTTCACAATTGCAAATATGTGATCGATAGCTATGGGACTATGAAAGAGGCTTTTGAGAAAGAAATGAATGAGGGAAAATAGAATGACTCAGTTTATTTATTGGGGATCTTTCATTCAATCAGTAATCCTAAATTTGTAGTAAATCTTTTCATCTTTCACTATGTTCTTTTTATAATGAACATGTTAAGCACATATTTCCAAACTAAAAATGCAACACTTCGGGATGGGATAAATCTTGTGAATGAAACACTACTAAGTGAGCGAGAAGACCTGTATGTAGTTTGGGGGAAAATTAAATAATTCGCCGAAAAGAACTGTCTGAATCTCACATTTACCAGAGGATCGCGAAAACGGAAAAAAGCAAAAAGCACTAGTTTCAAAGGTTTTGCTGTTTCATCTAGCCTCGGACACGCAGTTAGGGCTACAAAGATATTCCTGCAAACAAAATGGCTCTTTTCATTTTGCCAAATTATTTCGGCATTTCTAGGTTTTCTAGGTAACAAATGTTTGAAGCAAGAGATCAATTTCTTCCTTCTAAGCTTAATATATTCCAATTTTTTCAAAGATATTTTGAAACTAAGCTATCCTCTTCTTCAAGTATAAGTTGCAATATATTTAGCTTCTAAACGAAAAAATATTCTTACATTTCTAATTATTTCCATTCTATTCCCGTATAATTCATACAAGCTTTCTTTCTTAGCGGTCATTGATAATTCATGTGTAGTTCATACTTACCATTCACTTTATATGCATGTGGTAGTAGCTCATACGTATTCACAGACAAGAAGTTTATTTGATAATACATTATGTATTAACAAATAACAAAGAATAAATCAACAAATATATAATGTATTAGTAAATTATATAAGTTGTATGAACAGTACGTGTACAAACAAAAACAAAATCATCGCATGTCTTGAACCTTTCAGTCCCTGGCCCCTGCCAGATTTTAGGCCACGGCCCGCCTATGCTTATGGGAGATGTGTTTTTGAAAATTTGCTAATATCTGAAATTGTTTGCCGTCGCCAATTAAAGACTTTTTTTTCATTTGTTATGTAATACGAAGATTGTGCCAAGATAAGCTATGGGGAAATGCATTAGATTTAATCTATTGGGCTAAATAGATTAAAATGAAGAAAAAGTCTTTATTTTGGTACTAAAATATATTCAGATATTGACAGAAATTGGAATTATTTTTATTAAAACCATAAACTAAGAAAAACTTGGCACAAAAATATTTAATTCTCCAGTTATTCACTTTTAAAGGCTTGTGGTAGCATTTTTATTGATTTTTGAAGAAAAGCAGTACTGAAATCACACTGATTACTGATTTTCTTGTTTATATATCAGGGAGATAATCTTTGGAATGGCGGGTTGGATTGAGCTGAAATTTTCGGAGGAGATAGATGTCTATAGAGGGTAGGTCTATGACTTGCTAGAATTCACATATCTTTAACCTTTTGGCGGCGGCGGGCATTTTGGCGAATTTTCAGGTACTCCTATATTTCCCAGCAGTGTAAATTTTTGTTAAAAAAAGTATTGGGAATGAAAATTTATTATGTTCTTAGCTTATCTAGGATAAAGAATTAGAAATTTTGGGCCTTATGTAGGCGTTGAGTGCCTAAAAGTAGGCAAACATTTTTTTTTCAAATTTCGATTTGTCATAACCTCTAAGAAAAACACTGGACCATCGCGAAATTTGCAGAGCGTATTGATGTAGACTAAGATTTAACACACGTGGACTTTCAAGACTGTGCGGGCAACTCTATAGCTCTACAGCAGGCTCCTAAAAAAAATCCTTCAAATCATCGACCCTGCTGAAAATTTTATGATTTTTGAAACTAAATTCAAATTATTGATAAATTTTGACTTTTGTCCACCAAGTAAATAAAAATTTTCAAAATTCCGACGTAAACTAGAACGGCAACCCATGATCAAATTACCTCTACCATATTGGCTTGAAGTGAAGTGGATTTCATCAAGCAATTGCCAACATAAACTTTCAGACATCTAATCATTTCTAATCAATCTGTAGTTCAACTGCACTCAAAACTTCTATTCACGAGAACTGACGACCCGATAATGCGATCAATATGAAATTTACAGGACATGTTGGAATTATCTAGGACCAGGTCTGATAGAAGTGATTTTGAAAAATCACCGAGAAAAAAAACTGGTTTTTGGCCTATTGCTTCCGATTTAGCCAACAGATTTTAACGAAATTCACGCAGTAGGTGAACCTTACTCTAAGACAAATTGCATAGAAATTTGGTTGAAATGCTAGTATAGGGTTGCCAGCTATGGCAACTTTTGTCTCCTAAATATTGTAAATTTTGCTCAGGAAAATAAAGGTTTTTTCCCTATAACTTCCGATGCAGTAACGAAATCAAAACGAAATTCATGTGATAAGTGGATATTGTTGCATTTCTAATTCTTTAGGAATTTCGTTGAAAAATCATGAAAGGTTTGACAGCTTTGATGAATTTCGTAATATATTGACATTTCTTTATGGAGCGATGTTGTCATTAAATTTCCAAATGGGAATGATTCTGCAATGACAATTAACAACAAATATTTGGGTTTCGAAAATTTGAATAGTTTTGAGGATGGTTACCATAAAATTCTATTCACTCCTATAACTTCCAGCGCAGCCATTCAATTGAAACGAAATTCACAGGGTGGATTTAACTCAACGTGAAGCAGCTATGGTGCTATGATTGCCAGCACCAGACAATTTCGTAAATATTGCACCATCAGATGCTTTTATTTTGTATTCATAAGCAAAGCATTGACAATAAAATAAGTAAACGATATTTAAATTTTCCGAGTTTTAGAAATTTTTCGGATGGCAACCCCAGACATAGTTTATTTGCTGAAACTTTGGATGATATCCTTGGATGAAAACGAAATTCAGATGATAGATTGATTAAGCACGAGAATTTTATGGTAGACTTATTGCTGCTGTGTTGGACAAATGTTGCCAGCACTGCACATTTTCTCATTTGTGTTGTAGGAAATGCTATCAGAAAATGATATTTGTTCCTTTGAGTAAGAAATGGTTGATATGATACTACAAAGAACTGTATTACGTCTTCACACATGTTTAAGTCACTCAAAGATAATTTCTTCGCAAATCAGTTTTCTAGCGGTTCTGATGCGCTAGACTTTTTTTTTAATTTTTTTGTACTAATCAATAGCATTCTTTCACTCAATTTCAATCCATATATTTTTTCATTCAAACACACGTACACAGGAAAGCCTAGCTCTCAAGCAACTCATTGTCTTGCCTCATTTGCATATGCATTATATGATCTATCTTGCACTATCTTAGGCATAATAGTAGCAATAGAGTAACGAATACCAAATACTAGTGAATACCATAATGAATATGTTCGCAAAAATGTTGAATAATATTTGTTATTCGTGAGCATCTGATGTTAGATAATATTTTAACGAATATTTTAGTTATGATATTCACTAATACTTAAGATTAAGGGATACCTTATCATGTAACGGCGTGATATTGGTTACTTTATAGCATAACTGCTTCGTTTTATATGTCTATGGTAGTGTGTGATTGTACATATGTTTACATCGATGATGGAATGTAGGTATTTGATACAAGTAATGTTTAACGGGGGGCGCATATATAAATTTGAAAGTATTCGTCAGAAATTAAAAACTCTTAGATTTCTAACTTTAACAGACATAATCACTCGCATATTTTACCTATTTATTGATCCATCATTTATCATTTTAATTTCTCTGCTTTAAATCTTTATGTCACGCCTCATTTATAAAATGGTAGCAAAAAGCAAGAGAAATGATTGCCGTTACAGCCCATTTGAATATTTGGATAGTGAAGGTAGTAGATACTTTATTTTCATAATGGAATTTTTTGCGAGTTTGAAATGATTAGTTGCATGGCTCACTATTAATCAAGTACCTAATAAGAGCTAGGCTACATCAAAGTCGTGTCCGTACCTAGATTCCAACCAGAGAGCTCATATGCCAGAAGTTAGTGCTTTATCCAATAGGCTACATGTGCCTGCTACGGCAACGGATACTATAAAATTTTGGGTTCCGGCTAAATTAGGTCACTTTTGGCGATATATTCAGCTAGTCATGTCCCTTCAACTCATGCCAAAGACCGACATAATTTCGAGGCAAACATGTCATCTTGCACGCTCATAAGTGACTATGTTCGGGATGACTTATCGAAAATGTGAGTCCGACATTACGTTCAAGTTAGCTAAATCGTTGTTTCGCTTCACAACACGTTTTATTCTGGAATGAATAAAAGAATACGGAACGACTTCTAACTTTCTGACACCTTAGTGAAATAGTTCATTCGGAGCACCTATTTTCGTTCTTACACAGAGTAATTTTTTAAGTATCTATTATAAGAAATTTAATGATTGTTTTATCTCTTCTCATTATTTTCATCTGATCATATTGTTTGCCTGAATGAAGTTTACTTATCTGGTAATTTATATGACAATGACGTTTTCTCTTTTTATTCTGTATTTTTTTGGGACTGTGATCAGATGACATCGGGTAAAATTGATGGAAGTGGTGTTTTAGTTGGTGTTTATCTAGTCATAACTCTTCACTTGTTACTAATTAAATCCTAGGTACACACCCACTGTTTTATATATTTTCTAGAGGTAATTTAAGACACTACTTAATGACACCATAAAATTAATTTTTGGATTTGACAATTAGGAGGGATTTCAAGTATTGCAAAGATAATGTGGTGCGACGGTGTTTTCTGTGCCGGGTGTAATTACCTACATCAAGAAAAAAAATTAATTTCTCCTAGGGTATATATAATTTTTTAAAACCCAGTTTTAAATACAAATGGTTTATCATTGATGTAGCATCATTCGTTTCTGCTAAATGTCATTCTCAATTTTAATAAAAAAAAACAACCAGATATCGCTCTTTCAGACATCCCCACCAACAATACTGGCCTACAAGCTGTCTGCTCCTAAAAAGCACAGTCATTAACACGAAGGCATCATAGAACGATAGAAAATATTTGCTAGGCATTTTTTTGATAAACGTTATGTCTTCCATTTGCTTAAATCATCAAAAGCCCTTCTGGTCCTAAATCTTTTCTCTGAAAGATTCCTATCGCTTCGTCAACTGAATGTATCTTTGCCACCTATGAGAAAAATTGAATTCCATTCAAATTATTAATAGAAGAATAACACATTAAGTTAATCGGAATAAATAAATAAGACCATCCAGAAATACTAAAACATAATAATGATAAGGCCTGCGAGAAAAACTACAGCCAAAAGTTACGAACAAAAAAGAAGATAAACACGTCAGTTTGTTTGAATTAAAAAAAAAAACAAAGAATGACAAAGACATTTGGAAATTTAGAACAGCTTTCATCTCATTTTTATAATTAAGACGCTACTTCCTTGAACGCATTAAATATCAATAAAAAGAAAAGAAAATCGATCCAAACACGGTTTAACAAAAAAAAAAAACATTTAAAAAGTATTGTTATAATATAGTAGTATCTTGTAATATTGTATGTATTCTATGCTAGAATGTTCTACAAAAGTATAATCCAAGCAATCAACAAAGCGCATGAACATTTAAGCTAATAGGCTAGTGGACAATTTTCTCGCATTCCACTCGAGGCTAAAAGCTTCTGAGACAGCTTCCCGCAATCTCGACTTAGCTAGTATTTGCTCCATAAATAAACTACATAGCAATTATGATGCATCAATTGACGCATGAGACTTTTCAATTTTCTCAACAATCCACGAAACAAACATTTTCATTCATTATATTCAAACGAACTGAAACATAAAGTTGAATATCGCTTAGATGATTTTTGTTATGCCTTAACCTCTTCATCCTTTGATTTGCAGGTAGTTTCAAATGTCTTATCAAACTTTCCTTCTTCTTCATAATTTCAAACTAGTATTTGATAGCATTTTTGAGCATCTCTAGCCGGGTCTTTCGATTTTTATATAAAAGATTTGTCTAATTTTAGAATGCGCCCAACGTGGGTTTGATGAATATTAAAAGACACTACTTTTGATGTTTTGACGATGAAAATTCTAAATGGATACTTTAGCAGCAAAAAGTTCTAAAAGGATTCTAGAAACCATATCTGTATCCACAATCAAGTTATTGCTTGATCCTTATTTTTCATGCCTTGTGTGACTTTTGCTCTTCAAATCGTACAAACATAAATGCAATAGAAAAAGAAATTGCACACCTCGCAGCAAAGCAACAACAGCAACGTTATAAAATAGTTGGAATTATTCAAAATTTATTCAGGGGTATGAAATGCAATTCAGTTTTCGACCTTTGCAACCAAGTGATGCAGGAAAGCATGAAATTGAGTTATGTACATTGCCACTAGTATATCGACGATAGACTGTGTTAGATACACCTGCGGTCATCGTCTAGTGCAGGTCTGCGTTGGACGGCGGCAGACAAAAGCAGACAGGAAACAAATGCGAAAAAATATGCAAAGCCAATTCGAGGATGAAACTAAATTTTCGCATCGATTCGTTGAGTGGTTTTCATGTTCCACGTGGAAAATTGCAGAATGGATTTCAAACTGCCAGGAGGGATATTTCCTGTTGAGCATTGAGTGATATGAATGTTGAAAAGTGAATTTATGCTAGATTGGAAGGAGGGGTGGTAGGTTAGTGTGATTTTGAGGAAAACTAGTTTTTCAATTGGTTTTTCGATACTGGAATCTTAAATTATTTTCTAACAGTACGATTATGTATTTTTCATAACCATACATCGATTTTCGCAAAAAACGAATAATAAAATAATTAAATTGTGTTTTTATTGCAATTTAAATGAAAAGAAAAGCGGTAGATACATTTTTAAATTAAGTGATTGTAATTAATCATTTTAAATACCAAATAAATTTTAAATGTCGAATGATTTTTCGATAGCTCACTAGACTATTCTGTAAGAAATCTATGCTTCACCAAAAAATGTTTTGAATATCTGTGATGGTTTGATTGATTGAAATCGTTACGTAATTTTTTAAAACTATCTGATATTTGTGTATTTAGGGAAAGAAAAAATAGAATTACAAAAATGAGAATAAATAAAAGTTGCTAGCACCTATTAAATCCTGGCACCTGCAGGGATATGAATCTCAGGTGTGTGCTATATTTCATTCCACCATCAACAATAGAAATAGGTTTGAAAAATTAAGCACTTTTTACTGAGTTTCAAACCAGGGAAAAAATTCGATATTCAAATAGATGTAATCCCATCTCTGCAAAATACTATATCCTCTATAGCAACAAGCATTAGTCGTCGTATTTAGGAAATCTTTGATTTCATAAGATGTTCTTTCTTCTGTATCAGCATCAATAATCGATACAAATGCATTGTACTAATGTCACTTCGAACACGAAATCCATGCCCCAACTTAAATATATTCGGTCCCACCACCACCACAACGTGTTGTGTGAACAAATATATAAAATGAAACCTGGTTTTTAACATTCCAACCATGTTGCGACGACAAGAGACCGCTGTTGAACGCTGATTGTAAAAAGATATCGCCCGTTGTCGAAACTTTTCAGAATGGTCACTGAATTGCGATGACGACAACACAAAACGAGACGAGGACTAAAAAGCAAAAGGAGTTTCACATGATTGTTTTGCGAGCATTTTTGCGCGCGCTATCGTCACCGATTTAGTGGCACGAAAACACATGCATCATATTGCAATTTATATTCTGTCTTCACCTTGGACTCGGACGCAAGGACACAAAAATGCATTATGGTCACTGTACATTCACAGTATGCTGCATGGTGTACAGTGACCGTATTGTGGTTCGATATCTGAAAGAAATCTGGTGTGGCTGGGTGCTTTTGTTGTTGGGGGGCTGGTAAAGTTGATTCTTGGCAAGCATTCTTAATACCCACGAACCATTGCAACAATTCATACTTGCAGTCAATTAATTTCGCATTCTTCTCATATCGGCAGATCGATCGGTTTGTTTCGTATCTACAACCACTACTGGCTCCTATACACATGTTGCTGTGGACGATGGTAGGATGTTGTAAAGATGAATACATATTTTTATGTGTAGATACGCTATTTATGTGTGTATGATTGTTTTCATTGAGAATCGATTGAACGTGAGATTGAGTATGGATTTGAATGAGAATAAATGCAGAGTGAAATAATATATATAATGAGAATAAAAATCGGAAAAATTTAGATAAAAATTACAGAAAAATTTATTTTGAAGAAACAATAGATATTTTCACATATGAAATGCATTTCCCCGCAGATATGACTAGTGTTGGACCGATATATTAATCAATGATATTTTTCACAGTGATTGAAAAAGCACTGGTAGTAGCAATGACTACATATTCAAAACCATAGTGAATGAGATCACACCGATCACAATATTAGCGAACAAAATCTCAGCGAAGGGAATCATAAAGAACAAAATCATAATAAAAAATCACAACAATAAATCACGGGAAAAATCATCGCGACCAAAATCATTGTAATTGAAAGTCACAGATCCAGCGAAAGCTGAGATCTTGCCCAACGATATTTCGATTGCAGTGATTTTTTTGCGGTGGCTTTGATAGCTGTTATTTCAATCATTATGCTTTTCTTCGCTATCATATCACTCTGTGATTCCGATCGTTTTGTTTTTTTTTTCTGACATCTGACTTTGAAACTGTTGTTCGAGTCGAATTTCGTGAGTTAGATTATCTCAGGAGTACTTGATCTGATCAAACTGAAATTCTCAGGAAATATTGATTTATAAGAAGAAAAAGTGTCACGTTAAAATACAGATGTATTTAACCAATTCTAAGCTGGTGGATATTTTAGTGAATTTTCAGGTACACCTACATTCCTATGGGAAAAATAATTTCGAAAGAAAGCAAGAATACGAATTGAAATCTGATAATATTCTATGTTTAGTTACGATAACGAGTAGGCCTTCGGTGATGATCGATTTGTACCTTTCAGCATTATAATTTTCCCGTAAAAAACTGCCAACTCCAGTTCCGGTAATGCGTACACCATTGCGTACGGAGAATGTTTGATCCTTCGTTGAATGCATTCTTTGCTATATCTTTCGCCTTTTCTCTGCCGAACTTTCAAGGTTATATCTGGACCAATCAAAGTAAACTTTATCTCGTCGGAAAAAACAATTCGTGTCCAGTCTGTAGAGGTTGAATTTTGTCTCTCCTTATACCAGTTAAGACATGTCAACTTGATTTTCTTGTTGACTAACAGCCTTTTTGCTGGAGATTGACATGCTAATCTCCTGATAATATTCCATGTTTAGTTACGATAACGCTCTGGAAGTTTTTCATTGTTGAATGTCTAAAAGATAACAAAAAAAGTTCACGAAATTTCAAGTTGCGATAATTTCTGCCAGAAACATCATATCATGTGTGGTTTTTGATGAATGCCCGGGCAACCTTGTAAAAACGAGAGTTAAGAGAAAAAATGTTGTTCAAATCATCGAGACTCCTCAAAATTTTTGGAAAACGTGCAAAATATTAATAAAAATTTGCGAAGTCCCTCAGCCCTGAAGAACGGTAAACCTTAGCCAAATTAACTATTTCGAACAACCGAAGATAGTGTTCATGAGAACTCATGGCCAGATCATTAGATGATTATGAAATTTAAAATATACTCTTCATTAGCATTGGTCTTTAGTAGGAGAAGCAATTAAAAGGGCAACCCTGTGAATGTCGTGTCAACTTGAAATATGATCGATCTAAAAAAACACTTTTGTCAGATGAAAACGTAATTCACACCGTAGGTTGAATTAAAGTAAGACAAATTTGGTTGCGGTATGCGGATAGAGTTGCTAACTTCGATAATTATGGTCGTTTTTGCATAATCAATTAACAAATTGTGATCATGACGTAATAAAAATAATGAAACTATGGTTTGATTTTGTAAATTGTGATTTTTTATCCCTGCGGCAATCCTAAAAAATGTTCAAGCCCTATCCCTAACGATGCAGGCATTGAATTGAAATGCAATTTACAGAGTGACTTGATCTACACAGAAAACATTTTTTATACATTTGTGGCTTCGGTATTGGTTAATTTTTCTTAAATTTCGAAACTTTTTGTGCGTCAACTCACAAAATCTATTCAACTTCCAATCCAATTATCGGATAAAAACGAAATTCATAGAGTAAGTTTGTCTTAAAGTGAAGCAAATTTTACCTGTATTTGTTAGCAAAGGGCTGCTAGAACTTGTCATTTTGTCATTATTGTACCAACAGTACAAAAAAAAACATTTTCAAATTTAGAACAGCTTATAATGGAAGCAAGCAGCAACTGTTTGAAGTTGTTATGTGTTGACATTTTTGGGGACGGTAATTCTCAAAGCCTTTCTGCTCCTATCGCCTCCGATGCAGTTATCGACACCGTAGATTGGGTCAGTTGTAGACTTAGAAATGCTATCATTAAATTTGCGCATGCTATGTATCTGGTGTGATGGATTGGTCGTGAGTACAAAAATTTCACTTAATAAACATTTCAACCAAATTGAATACGGAACGACATCTACACATTTCCTTTGCTTTCTCCTAAAATCAGTCTTTCTAGTGGTTCCTCTGCGCTATAGCTATCTTTATATTAGATTCGATGTGATGTAATAAATCTGAAGGTTCATATTCAGAAATTTAATAAAAATCTATGGTGAAAAATATTTGTTTCTATTAATGGATCATATTGAAAATAGTCTTATTATGTTTGACTTCTGAAAATAAAGTTCATGTTTTCCTTCTATTTTGTACTTTTAAATTAAGTTATGTTCAGCATAACTTTGATTAGAAATCACTGCTTAAAATCCGTTGATCCTTTTGTCAGCTGAAAAACCGAAGAAATAAACTACAGAAGACATTCAAAAATGATCCCAATATAAGTGGGATGCTTTCTGGCCTCCTTGAATCCCAACAATAAATTCAAAAATTCCGTCTGTCCGAATTGTAACAAAATGCTCCATTCTAACAGGAGAAGCAATAACCAATGTTCAACTAACTAAAACTAATCATCAACAAAGAACCTGGCCCTGACCAAATTCTTTGTTATTTTGTGATTCAGTGTAAGAGCTAGTTGATTACTTCTCTATACAATTTTTTAACAAATTGGTGACATTAGTAGTGTTTCCATGGTTTTTAATATCATTTCATTTCACACCTATGTTCATCAGTTGCGATAAACGATCAGTTGACAACTATCGAGACATCGCTATTCTGTCAGTAATCCACAAATTCTTTGAAAAGCCCGTTTGCGATGAACTAACTTCTATCATCGACCCTCTTCTTAATGAACAACCACATGCGTTTCGATGGGCAGATCCACTACCGCCAATATCATAATCCTGGTTTCTTACGTCCTCGATGAGATAGGGGAAACCAAGGTTTCAGAATCGACCATCAAATTCTGGCACAGAAATCAGGTAATTTTGCAATATCTGACTCATTAGACTCAATTCCAAAAAAAAACATTATCAAAAACCTTTTTTTATTTTTTGGGGCACCACAAGGCAGTTATTTAGACCCGCTCCTCTTTAATATACTCCGGTCTGATCTATGAGGGATTTCATTTGATACTCTACTTTTTCTTTTCACTTATGACTTGAAAGTATACCAGGCTATTAAAACGCAATTCGAAATAGCTCTTCACAAGTCGAGGTTTCAATCGCTCGAACAACGGTGCGATCTGAATTAACTCAATCTCAACACCGGCAAATGTCAAATGATAATTTTTTCTTGAAAGAATTCAGTCAGCACTAACTCTTGCTACCTCAACAACATTCAACGTAAAAAGGTGGAACATTTGACAGACCACAGTGTAATTCTGGACAGTAAAATGCATTTTAATCTGCGATGCGACAAAGTCCTATCCAAGGTAAACCAACAGCTAGGTCCCGCTAAAAGGTACGCAAAAGTGTTCAAAAACATTTGTTGCTTTTCGCCCTGTGAGACCTCAAAAATTCATGCTAATTTCATAATCTTTCCCCATACTAATACAGATTTAGTCATTCAGTCATTCCTGATTGACACGTTGAACGAATTTCCAGGAAAAATGGCAACTAGAACAGCTAACACCACCGCACGCGTGTCGATTTCTAATCGAAGCGAGAGTGACCCCAACTCGCAGCGATTCTCTCTCCTTACGTGCAGCGCAGCGATTCTCTCCCCTCTCTCCTCCGGTGCCCTTTTTTGTTGGTTCGCCTCCTATGTTTGTGATCGCTCTTGTGTTGTTACTGTTCACTTTTGCTCCTCTACACCTTTTTTCCTACCTCAGGGGTTCCCCAAGGATCCATTCTTGGTCCTTTATTGTTCCTTTTGTTTATTAACGATCTTCCTTCCCTCATTAACTCACCCTGCCTTTTGTACGCTGATGATCTTAAAATTTTCAGAGTGATTGAATACGCTAGTGACTGTACCATATTGCAGAGCGATTTGGATGCTTTGGCTAACTGGTGCACTGCTAATTCCCTCACTTTGAATGTTGTGAAGAGTCATCAAATGTCTTTCACCCACAAAACATCCCCTTTGCTCTTCTCCTACTGTGTCCTTGGCTCTCCTCTCAATGTTGTTTCTAGTATCAAGGACCTTGGCGTGATTTTTGATTCCAAATTGAAGTTCGACTTACATATTCTACACATCACTGCCAAGGCTTCTCGTTTTTCTGGCTTCATCATCAGATCCTCTAAATGTTTTGTTAATCTTTCCACTTCTCTATATCTGTTTTTTTTTCCTTCGTCCGTAGTGTTCTTGAATACTGTTGCCAAATTTGGTGTCCACATTACGGATACTTGATCGATGCGGTTGAATCCGTGCAACGCCGATTCACCCGCTCCTTGTTATATAAGTACAGTATTCCGTATTGTGATTCCCTTGAGTCACGCAGAGTGTTCCTTGACAAGTGCCTCCTTTGTGAACTTTTTAACGGCAGTATATTGGTTGACCCCATCATTCAACTTTCTGTTAGAGAATCGGGCCGTTCTAGTAGAATAGTATTTAACTGTAATGTTACATTCGCCCGTACCAACACGTATTTCCTACCCCCCCCCCCCCCCCCCCCCCCCCCCCGCCCCCCTTTTTTGCGTTTGCCTCGTCAGCACAATAGCCTTAGTCTTGGTCTTGTGCCTCGAACGTTATCAGTGTTTAAAAATACTTTAAAATATAACGTTCTTTCATATACTCGGAATATGTCATAATTTACTCAATTTGTTTGTTTCTATTTCGGTCGATTAGCTTTTTATTCTTTTTTTTCTTGTATTATTATTCCATTCCGAATTTATGAATTTTCTTAGTTTTTATGTTATTTGTTTTCTTTCTTTTTCTTATATATATTTATATATGTAAATTTTCTTTTTTTTTCTTTTTATTCTTTCTTTTTGTCTAATCTATAATTGGATTTAATCTGTGGATTTGAACAGTAAATAAATAAATAAATATTAAAAGAATCTTTTGACACATTTTTAATATTGGATGAAATAACACTTTTTAACATTTTTCTTTTCTTTTCTTCCAGGATCCATGTGCAATGGTCATTGCTGTTCGAACAAAACTGAAAATGAATTGTTGAAACTGTCAACGAACGAGTTCGAATCAATGTTACACCATCATACTAGAAGTCTAAGAGGCATCCTGCAAACGACATCAGATGACTTTCAAGGTAAGAACTGAAAGTAAAACAATGAAATCGTTAAATTCACAAGAATGATTGATGGACACAATAACAAAACTCGTCGCAACGATATTTTCAAAACCATTTTACTTCAATTGATAGTTTTTCATTTCAATTCAGACATTTCCCATCATAACCGCCTTACAAATCAAATTTACGTAAAGCCTTATCGATAACAGTCTCTTCAATCATGACTTACAAACTGTGTAATAGATTTTTAACGAAATACCATCTGAAACGAATATCTGATTGACTACTGCCATAAGTATGATTTCCATATTTCAATATCCTTGTGAGTTCAATCAAATATCTGATTTTCTTTTGGAATCAATCCAACCGCACAAAAAGAGATGGAAGGATGGATGGATGTTTTAATGAAACTGCAATTCTCTGTCGACTGAAAGATAGTCTTGGTGAATGCTGTACGTTAGACTTTACACTACATTGCATTTTACTGCTGATACACGTTATACTGTTCAGCTGGGAAAGTCCTCAGATAGAGCTCATTAAAAAACAACTTTTGAGTGAAAACTGTTTTTTTCCTATTTTTCTTTTACGCTTGGATTCCCGATTAGCGACTGATTAATTCCCACTGAAAATTATCTCTTAGTCATTTGCATTTATCACTTGTTTTGAAGGATGTGGAGCTCTCGATTTTTCTTTCCATATGCCGCAGCAAACGAAATAGGCCTGTGGGAATACAGCCTGAAATGATAGAATAGTTTTGAAACTAAGGGAACATATTTAAAACTTTATCTTCTCATTAGTATTTCAGAATTGATTTTGATATAAAATAAAGAACAATAAGATGATCAGAAGAAAAATGCAATGCAGCGCAAAGTGTAAATTGCAACGTCCACCAGGATTCTACCCTACAGTCGACAAAGAGTTGCATTTTTAACCACAAAGTTATAACGAAAATTGATTTTACAATAATATTCGTAACTTTTTATTAACAAAAAGTACAATTTCTTCCATAAAACATACTACTACGTATGCCCAGGACAGTTTCTATCTCTTTTCATTCATTTGGGTATAATTAACTTGGTTCAATTCATTTCAATATCCGTATCCGTTTCTCAATTCTACAATGACATTCAATTGCGATACCGAGCTTAAATATACACTTTTTGCACACCGCACACAATCGCCTCACTCTATTCAAGTTTCCATTCCTTTTGCGAAATGAAAATCTATTGCTTCCTCTATTGCTTCCTCCTGTATCTGTATCATTTGAAAACCGACCTAATTTCACTCATTCAATCCTGGGAAAATTTTCCTACGCAAAGTACTTTCAGGCGAACGATTCAATTCAAATGACTCCTTTGTGTAGGCCATTTTCAAGCGATAGCCTTAAAGAGCCCCCGAAATCGCAACAGATGTTTCTCAATGAAATTTTCGAAAATTAATTCCGACCTCTGTTGAATGCCTAGCAGGAAACTTGTCGGTCGGCCTAATGTACTTTCTCCGAGCCCATTTCCTTCCGGGCCTGGGAAATGAAGAAGGAAGTTTGGGAAGGAAGTGTGCGGCGAAACTGTGCGGTAGAATCGAGAAAGCTCACACGAAACGATATCTCGTTTAAACAGATTTCTATTGCTAACGGTACGAACAAACAGCATGCCAAGTGAATCAATGGATATGAAGCTTGACGATCATGTTGGAGATACGGTGAAACCTCGAAACGGATACATGTTAAATGTATATCTTCTAGGCTAGCTAGTTATCGGTTGAGAAATCCATTACTGTAATTGAATGGAGAACGGATATTTGCATAAAATTCGGTCTCGTTTAGGTAACTTTTCATAAATGCGGCAACTTTTGTAGAAGAATAGGTTTTGAATTGAAACAATACACTGATTTGTGTATCTATTTGCATGAATTTAAATTATGATAGAGAAGCATAGTGGGTTTATTTTCTATTAGTAATATGAAAATTCTCTCAAAGTTGAATAACAAAAACGAAACAAGGGAATCTTGAATGAGCTTAAAATAGGAGGATTTCAAAAGCAAACAACAGTGAATTAAATTAGAACTGACTTGTCACATTCAAATAAAAGTGCTAATTATTAAATGTCAGACATGAAATTGATAGTCTGGACGGTTTTCGACGAAGTTTATGAAGCATGCACTTATTTTATTAAAATGCTAATTTTGTCTTCTAGAAGTTGTATCTATTTCAAATTCTTGGAAGATTTATTTATTTTGAGGATAATCTATCTTCTTCTTCGGTATATTTTGGTCCAATTTGCCACTACGGTCAAATATTTATAATACACACTACCGCTCATAATATTCGAACGATTAATATTTTTGCAATTATAGATTAATATTTTTTTTGAATAAAACAGTGTGATCGATTTGTGCCACAGATTTGTATTCCTTAAGAAATATGTAACTGAAAAAATAATAATAAAGCTAAATAAAATACAGTAGGAATGCAAATACTGTCAATTTAAAAAATATTGGCTTGTGATTTCTTGAAATTTTTATTGATTATTAGTGCATGTGTGTAGAGTAAAAAAAATGTCGTTCGAAATGGCCACCCTTCGCCTTCACACTGGCTTTGAGTTTTTTGGCTAATTGTCATTAGCAGAACCCAGCTCATATAGAGGATAGTTGCTCACAGCTTCGGCCAGGGCAGATTTGATAGATTCAGTGTTGTATCTTTTATGGCAGACTATGTCCTTTAAAATTGTCCCGAACTTGTAAATCCAGCGGACTCAAGTCGGTGCTGCCTGAGGGCCAATCATCTGGGCTCTAAAATCCAGGTACGTGCCACTTAAGCCAGGCCTGAGTCGTTCTGGTCTTTTGAGCCGGCGCCGAATCTTGCTGGAACACCCAATGCTGGTTTTGAGACATGGTTTGGCTGAGAGACTTCACAATGCGGTTCAAAATCGTCTGGTTATACAAATTTGCGGAGGTTCTCACGCGTGGAGGTTTTCAGTGGTACATAAATTAAACTCATTGCACATTTTCTTCTTTGGTTTTATGACTACCTAACAATTTTTTGGCATTCTCTCATGCACTTTCTCCAAAGTTTCTGATGTGATCTCGCTCCAATATTGAAGAAATTTTTCCCAGAGGACATTTTATGTACTTGCATGACATGGAGCTTTAGTTTTTCTTTTAAGCTCCTCCCACGAAAGTTCGATAGGAGCTAAATCCGGTAAATGTGGTGGCCTTACGATCCATTTGAGTAAATTATTCGTTTCCAGTTCTTCCAAGAATTATCTTTTAAAAAAATGTGATGAGTGCTTCAGATCATTTTCTTCTTGCAAGATGAATCGTTCACCTAAAAGTCGCATTCCTGATGGCACAGCATGCTCCTCTAATATCTTCTTGCCCCTTCCTTTCGTTAACTGTCATCAGGTCACCTGTGGATCCTCCACCAAAACATCTCCAAACCATGCCGTTCACTCCTCCATGCTTACCTGTACGCACAATACAGCTATACAACATCCGCTCTCCGGTACATCGACGAACAAACACACGCCTGTTAGATCCAAAGGTTTCAAATTTGGATTCGTCAGTCCAAAGGACTTTTTTCTACTAATCCAAAGTCCAATCTTTGTACGCTTTCGTCCGAAACAAATGTTTTTTTTTTCTTATTTGCACTTCGAAGGAAAGGCTTCCTTGCGGCTACTCTTCCAAGACCAGCTTCTTTTAGACGTCTTCTCATAGTTGAAACAGATATAGAATTTGGTCGGTTCCTGTTGGTCTCATTTGTTATTTCGGGTGCCGTTAGACATCTGTTCCGTTTTCTTTTGATAACTATCAACTTACCGCTGCTTACAGACGTCTTCCACCTCCTTCCGAAACGATTTCTGTTGAAAACACTGATAATTTCTTCCTTCTTCTTGATATTCGATCAAGCAGTTGCTCTTTGATATTTTAAAACGGACTGCAATCCGCTAGTAAGAGTATTCTTCTTCACAAAGAATGCAAACCGCAGAACGAGTCTCCACTGATAATTCACGACGTTTCGACACATCAAGGCGATTGTTCGAACTTATCAAGTCGATATCGGAATTGTAATTAGTGTCTGAGGAAATGTTGTCCTGTTATTGATGCGGATTGATTAGAGAAGCAGCTGACTGTAAAATTGAAGTGAGAATTCCTAGCAGTTAAAAACCAAGGCCATAACCACCGGTTCCATGTCGCCACTAACGAGAGGTAGTTATAAAACTATTATTGACGGAATTTTCCATACCGATCGTATTAGGACAATATGCACCCTTGCTATCATAAAAAAAAGATCCGGTAAATTAGGTTTTTGCAAAAAAATAACACAGGAGTCATAAAATCATTAAAACTTTGTTATGAAAGTGCGCGTGCACCCTGCCGAGGGTTGGTCATCGCAGCAATGTATCTATGATCGCATAGTGGTGATCGACAGAAATTTTCAGATGATCATCACTTCGCATTTGCTATTATGATACGCCGAAATCAACTTGAAGTGCAGTCCTTTATACTCAAAACGAATGAAATATTTTTGGTAATTTGTTCACAGATGCTTATTTTGTCCAGGAATTTACGAGGCACAATTTGATTTTTTTTTCGGCGGTGCTGCGGCGGTCCATTGGGGCGGTCGCCATTCTGCTTTCTTATAATTTTCCAAATGAAAATGTTAATTTTAAACTTCAATAAAGATGTATGTTTTTTTTACCTCCTTCCTTCCACTCTCTCCATCACTCAATCAAAATGCACGGTCCGTGTGCATCAATTCTCCTCAATATATGTTAACTTCGTACTTCCCAGACAATAAAATATTGGTATAAGGGAAAATTTCAAATCGATATCTTGAATAGTTTTTTTTTTGGTAGCTGTTTAAAAAAAAAGTTCATTTGGAGCAGTTTAACAGTGGACTAACCCTTAACGAAAAATTGTTATCGACGTCATTGAAAGAAGACAATGCTCTGCGTTTGGTGGAACCGGGGAGAAATCGTGTACTTTGAGCTGCTGAGACCGACTGAAACTGTCAATGGGCATGTCAACAGACAACAAATAAAGAATTTGGATAATGCATTGCTCGAAAAACATCCACGATTATGAGATACGAATGAATGGTATGCGGCATGAACTTAGTTCGTCCAGGACACCATCGAAACACTGAAATGAGATCTGCTACTGCACCTACAGTATTTTCCAGACCTGGCTTATGATTATCACTTGTTCCGGGTGATGGGTCATAACTGGGTCATAACTGGGCATCATTGACCAATTTGGAAAAAGTGCGAAATTGGTTGGAAAAATTGTTTTGATCCAAAAATTGGTTAGATGAATGGTTTTAGTCCTGTCGCAACAGTCGACTGTCTCAATTCTTAATTCGTTATGTATATCTATTTTCCGGACGTACCAAAAGCTATTGTGACGAATCGATGTTTTTACGAGAGTGAAGTATTTTGATGTTAGTTTGGCAGGTTTGTCCAAATGCTATCGGGGGCTTAAAACTCGTTTGTAGAGCTGGGCTTCGTTAGTGTTATTGAATTGAGTCGACCTAAGGATAAGAAAAGAGTACTAATGGTGTTGTTCATTATAGCTCGTTTGTCATCTATATTTATAGTCAAATTTAATCAAACGTAAGTGCTAAACACTTGACCATCTCTTGATAGGCTACGGTGTGATTGTCCACTGAAAGCGAGCGTAATGTTTGATATGGGACTGATATGGGACTCGCATATTCCATAAAGAAATTAATTGAAAGTTGAAGGCTTGCCGTAATAGCCAATGCTTGTCTAGTTGTATGAAAAATAAATACACTTATCGTCCACAAAAAGGAGAAACGTAAGCTTTTTTGGGCCTAGGAATGTCTGTTGTGTACAATATCGGTGACAAGTGGGACCTTTGAAGGATTCCTTCTGCAGTGGATTCTGGATGAGAGGATTTGTCGATTCTGACATTAAAGGTAGGATGCAATGAGTTGAAAGAGACTAGTTTGACAATAAGCCCAGCAACCCAAACTTTATCAAATGCCTCGTCTACATACCCATATCTGTAGATTCTCTCTTATCAAGATCTGTTCTTATAAGTTGGACTACATGGAATTAATCAAACTCTGTGGCGTGGAAAATATGTCCTGTGAATTTGACGACGGAAAAGAGGACGCTAATAAATTGCCAAATTTTCAGGAATGTTAAATTTTCACCGAGCTTGGAGATGAAAATTATTGAGGCCAGTTTACCACTATCAGGGTATAGGTTGAGGTACAAAATGACATTAATGGCATCAAACATGAACTGAAGGATGTCACCTGATAGTTGGTAAAGGCAATCGCTAGCTATAACATGCAGATTTTTTCTTATTGAGGTTTTGAATTACGGCTTTCAGTTCTCGAAGAGATTTTGAAGTACTGTGCTTATATTTTTTGTAATGAAGCTTTTTCGATACGTTCTTCTCTTCAAGTTGAAATTCTAATTCTAATCAATCAACAAAGGCGCAATTTTTTTCTATACTTTAGGAGAGTAAATGCGTAGATAAGTGGCGTATTTGGTTTGTTCTCCACCTGAAATTATATCCAAAGTGTGCCGCTTTCAGGGTGAAGGTTACGCATTCAATGCTCCCACTGTTTATCATTTAATTTTCTATTATTTCATAAATAGTATTTGTTAGTCGTTTTGTTTCCTGCTTCAATCTAGAGTCGCTAATATTCCTTACCCTTTTCTGGATTTAATTTCTTCATTTAACACAGTAGTGAACCTTGCAGGAATCTTGCCTATCCTTTATGGGTGTTTTTTTTTTTGTATCGGAGTATCGTACAGTTTTCGTTGGATTGGGAGATTTTTCTGATAAGGAGCTCTACCGTTCCGTTCCCTACAACTCTTTTATTGTTTGTGGTACTTGAGTGGTCCAAAGCAACATGGAAACTTTGGTTCTCAGTTTTGATTTTTTCTTGAATCGGGTAACCTATAAAGCGTGTTCGATTTGGAAAAGCATTATTAGCTCGTGATCGGAAAAGAGCTTATCTAGAAAATATACGTGCATACTCTGAGCTATATTAAGAAAGCATGCCTACGTCTAAGGCATGGCTGTTTTTGGGGCTGAAAGGCATAGACTGACCATTCAAGTCAATATGCAGTTATTGCAGTGACACTGTTGAAGCCTTTTTCTTCTTGATTGTTCCTTCCCATGCCGTTTATATAGGGCCATCGTGATCGAAAAATGCAAGAAGGTCTTCGGTGAACTCTTGAGCGATGGGGGGATGGGATGTTGTGGTCTGTAAGCGGCAATAAAAATGAGTTCAGAAAATTTGTGTTTTCTTCAATGACTGTTAGAATGACTGTCTGGAATTTGTATATAATGGTGGACGACATACCACTTAACCAGAATCCCTGTGATTTTTTCACAATCTATCGTTTCTGTGAATGTGCTAATTGGGGATTCGGATCTGATGTCCCACTGTCAAGAATTTTGCTTGAATGAGCTCATATTCGGTTGTGAAATCATTCAGAATTGGTAATAATTCCCCCTTATTGGTAGTGCAAAACTCGCATTTTACGTAAAGATTGATATATGAGCCGTTTATTTTGAAAGTGGCATAAGTCACTTTGTTTTTAAATCGAGATAATTAAGGTTTTGCGTTTTAACATGTTTAAAAATATAGCTGCCAAGTATCGAGAAGATTTACTTGTATTTGTTACCTCTGGATACTTATATTTGTTCTCAGAGTAAATAATTTAGTATAGTCATTGAAAAATCACAATTTTTCATTACGGAAAGTGACTTATGCCTCTTTCAAAATAAATAGTTTAGAAAAACTACTGACTTGTATTAATTTTGTTCGATGTATTTTTGACTAAAGTGATATTTTGAAAAGACAGAGATTGAAGATTTTTGATGAATAAATCAAATAAATAATAATAATAAAGTATATTATGTATTTCATATAAAGGTTTATTCAACAACAAAAATTATTTTAGTATTCATAACATACAAAAATAATTAGTACATTCCAAAACATAAGTAAAAGTTATTCATAACTATAACGTATTTCATATGCAATTGCATCAGTTCAATTTAACCGTCGTCATTAATATGGGTGATTAAGTCCACGGAAATCATATTTTGTTTCAGATTTTTAAAATAACTGTGGTATATTGGGGGTACATAATGTAGCAAATCCATCATGTCTTTAGATTTTGCTAAAGTAACAGGACGAGGACCACCGTATAAAGGTGTCATTTCTATTTGTGAATAACGCCTAAATCTTCCTCTTTTTGGTGACAAATCCAATGTTAGATATTTATCTTTTTCATCTAACGTTAGTTTATAAAACGTTTTATAGGGAATATCATGGTAAAATCTTAATTATATCCACTCGTTAACATGTTGTTGTTTATCATTTTTACACTTTTCAAGATAGAGATTATACATTTTCCTAATACTTAGATCTGGACTTAAATATTTTCTGTGGGGATTATGACACTTTGTGTAATGGCTAGGAAAGGCAGGGAAGCTTTGAAAATGCTCTTTGATAGCTTTTTCAAGAGATTCTTCCGTTTTTCACCTGGAATTTTCAGATTTCCCACGCAAATCTTCTCCAGGAACATCTTTTGTAAGAGCTCGAGCTAGTCGTCCTTCTGAGATATAGAAAGTATCCAGAAAGAATTTTTTACAAACCAACTCACTTGCATTTTCACATGTCAAATAATATTTAAATTGGCATTGTCTTGGTTTTGATTTGTAACTCCTAGGTCTTCTCTTTTTGGGTATTTCACGCTTAACTATAGTATTTAGAAGCAAATTTTGCTTCCCGAAGTTTGCTAACTTCCAAAATTTATCAAAGATAAGTTGTCGATCAAACGGACTTATTTTATCGCAATTTTTCAAACAACCAGACTGAACTGCAATTTTTTTGGGAAAACTAATTTTGGAGTTTGCTGTTACATACTTTTCACCGCTATTTCTTTATGCTTATTATGGTTTTGAGTATAATTTTTCTCGTTTCCGCATCCTCTTTTTTGTGCACGATGACTTTCTATTCCCTGTGTTGTGTTGGTTTCTTTTTCTAATGACTCCATAGAAGTTATTTCTCCATCTGATGAAATCAACATCATATGTCTTTTTCTAACGTTAACGCTTTTTCGCATTACAGGGAATATTTCTATAAAATAATAATGTGCATTGGAATTTTATAACTAAAACAAGTATGTTTTACCTGATTCACTGTCTGATAACATCATATAAAAATAATTTTAATAATGCTAATGATGTGTACTACATTAGATATCACTATAATATAACTGCAAAACTATCTTTTCTCACTTATGAAAATGTGTCAACTGATCAAAACTTTTTCTTTCTCTTCTCCACTAAGCCCCGCAATTCATTTCCTGAGTACAGTGACTTACGCCACTTTCAAAATAAACATGTTTGTTATACCATTAATTACCGAAACTTCTCTCGAACAAAATTTTAATAGTTCTGAACAAATTGATTAGAATTTTTTTTTTTTGAAGAGATACCGTTAAATTGTAATTGATGTTATCATTAACTTGATTTTTTTGAAAAAGTGACTTATGCCACTTTCAAAATAAACGGCTCATATAACTATCTCAATTCATTTAATGCGTGAATGGGGATTGTGTGCTCAAAGCAGTAGATAAAGCATAAACCTGGACTATTTTTGCCATTATTTCGTTCGCCATTGCATGAAGTTGCTCTTGTACGAAGTGAGGAACTGCAATATTGGTTCTAGGCAGCTTAAGGGATTGAGAATTTTGAATTGGCACGTGAAAAATTCGTTGGAGGGATTTTTGTGTTTGTCGAGGGCGTTAAAAGTTTTGAAAATTTGAACATAGGATTTGTTTTCATATAATTTGAATTTTTTGAGAACCTTTAGTTGCTTACTCGATCGTTGAGCAGTTTGATATGAAGTAATACAAACTGGAATTGGAAGTTTCACACAACTAAAACTTTATTTATCCAAAAATTTAACAGCGATATGTACATGAAAAATTACTTAAAAAAATTAATTGACAACACAAAATATGTTTATAAAATTCAAACATTTTTTACTTAGCCTACTGATGTACAATATTTTCGTGTAGTGTGTTAAATGTCAAGTAGTGTGGTGAGTAGTGGAATGTAAGTGAGATAAGTGTATGTGTTTGTGTATCCACAAACCTCTGTAGGTCGCAGAATGCTCTCCACCACAATTGACGCATTTTGGCTTTTGGTCAGAATGATTTTTAAATGATTTGAGACGATAAAGCTCATCACATTTAACGCCCCAAGATTGTGCGTATGCATGACTAGTAGAGACATTGCTTTTTCTCTTTTAAGTACTTTGAGTTGATCTCTTCTGTTCTTTTAAGTAGACAACTTTAATAGATATTTAATATCTTATTAAACTTCTTCGGGAGTTGGCTCGTACTAAGCTTCTTAAAACGATGTTGAGGATTTCCTCTTCAGGAACATAGTACGTGCTATCGTACTTTTAACTCCACAAGCTTTTTGTGGACGCTGAATTATATTCTCCAGGTAAATGAAGAACAGTAGCCACAAAAAGCAATCGCTGGACAACTTTTGGTTTATTGCAGATATACGTACATTTGTAGATTTTCGAAGTACCTAAATATTTTTACGTTTTTAGATAAACACTCAATCGCAATAACACTTAAAACAGTTTTCCTAATACTCTTCAAATTTCAATTACTATTCATTTACCATCACAGATTCCACTTCATTACGCTCATCATGGCCGTACTGCAGACTTTCCCAAACATCATTACAATATGAATGAATGGGATCCCTTTCCACATTGGTGCACTCCATTTCCAATTTATCACTTCATAACCATTCCGCCCGTCGCCGCACGTTTGTTCAATAGATCGCTGTTCCCCCGCAAAGTCTAATTGGGCAGAAATATTAGCTCCATTCAGGATTTCATTGGGAACTGAAAGCAGCGTACAGCCATCGATTACCCAATATGCCATCGCTATCTGAACGTATATTCACTTCACCATGACCGAGTTCTACTACCTCTCTACGCAATCAGCCGCTGGCATCCATCGCTGATAATTTATCGATGTTTTGGCGCTAAGCTCTTTCGTTCGTCGTTTCAAAAGAGCAAAAAAAGCGTTTGGAACGGAACAGAACAGAATAGAACCAAACGGTTTATTGCATTTAAATCTGTCATGTTGAACGCTCCGGATCTCGGGCGAACGGTGGAGGGTCCTTGGCATTCTCGCATTTCCCGATCTGACTTAATTCTGAAATTGACAGCTTTATTTCTAGTTTATAGCTTCCACCTGATTTCATCATTTAGTTAAGCATTCTGTACACAGATTCGATGACTTTTTCGAGAACAAGCGGCCGATGGTGTCGACAGCAGGTGTGTGAGTCCATCGGGTGTTGGCTAGAGACAATCTTCGACGGTTGAGAAACTTTCGGGTGGTGAATGTAAAATACACGATAAGATCGCAGCTTGCAAGCCATATTTTGTCTGTCACACAAGACAACTGAACGGCAAACGGGCACTAGGCAGCAGGACGCTAGTGCAGTCGTTTTTCATCAGGATTTCGGAAAAGAGACGTAAAGGATAAAATTGCGTGGATTTTCCGACACAGACTGGCTGGAGTGTTTCGTGAAATGCTAGCTTATCGTATTATTTATGTTTGCAGAAGGAGCGCCAGACTCGAGCTTAGGGTGACATTAACGTGATAAAATATAATGATTGGAGGCAAGAACTGATGTTTTGTAACGAGGCTCAAGCGACGGAATTATTTGAATATTTATTTGAAAATCGTGATGTGTTATCTCGTTAGATTTGCATGGAGTAATCAATAATTCAAGGCATTGAAAATTATCAGATTTTTTTTAGAAGACACACTTAAACATAGATGAAATATGTATGTGAGTGAAATTATGATTTTTCTATAGCTTGAAGGAAATTTGTGACAAAATTTAATATGGAAAATTGTCCATCAAAGTATTGTGTGACATATGAATTCTTGCATTTTATGCATGCTCCATTTCCAAATGTTGTTCCGTAAATTATTCTATTCATTTGGAAAGCATTACGTACTAAAACAACATTTTATGCTTATCATAAGGCTCTTCTAAATTCTGCATTTCATTGGTTTTTAGAGCCTCGATTCGTATAATTTAAATAGTTTATTTTTGATTCATTCAGTCATATTTGCTTTTCAGAGATGTCGGTCTGAGTTCTGCAAGCCATAATCATTCTCTCTCCTTTGTTAAGCAACTAATAGCGCCTAAACAACTCCTTAAATTAGCTCCTTAAAAGAGTTGTGTACCAAACTTTAGGGAGTGAAAGCATAAAAAAAATCATAACAAAAAAGAAAGTGATTGAAAAGCGATTTGCTAAAGGGGGTTGCTAGCACTTTTACAAATTAGAAAGAAACAAACTGCAAAAGATGGCATATTATCATTAAAATATCGATGTCTATATAGTTTAAATTGAAATATATATACAGTAGAACCTCGATTATCCGAACATCGATTATCTTCTCGGTTCTAATTACCGATTTAGTAATGATTTGACGGCGCAGCGAGACATGTTACGACGAGTTTATTCGCGCATCCGACGTGTAGATACTTCCGCTCACATTTGTTTGCGCGATAGTATTTGTTATTGTTTCATTTTATATTTGATAGCGTTCGACTGAAAGTTTGTCATTTATTTTTGTTTATGTTTTGCGTTAGAAATCTAAATGTCTAACCGAAAAAGAGTAGTGTTATCTCTTAAAGACAAAGTGAAGGTAAATGAGAGTTTAAAAAATGGTGAATCTGGCAGCAAATTGGCGCAAATGATTCCATATTGAAATTTATCTGCACGCTTGAGAACGAAGATGGAAGCTCGCAACGTAAAGCCATGAAAAAAATGTATAATAAAATTCTGGAGAACGCAGTTTGTACTTGGTTCTTACAAAAGAGAGCATGCTGGCAGCCCATATCTGGACCTTTTTTATGTGAAAAAATTGTCTGCTAACGTTGCCTCAGCCGACTCATTCGTATACGAGTTAATAGCATATCTAGATGAAAAGGAATACGATTTAGATTTCGTATACAATGCGGACGAAACAGGTCTTAACTGGAAAGCTCTACCAAGCAGATCATTGGCATTGCGTCGTGAAAATGCAGCACGGGGCACAAATTGAGTAAGGACAGAGTTACGGTTATGGTTTTCGCGAATGCTAAAGGAACACATCGATAGCCACTGTTGATGATGATGATGATGGCCTGGAGTGGGTCCAGAGGGACCCTAGCACTGCGACCTCCTGGGTCTATTGTGCCTCCTTTGCGTTATGTCCTATAGGATGTCCAGGCTTCTAATGAACCTGGATATGTTCCTTGACGGGACATTTGTGATGTCCCTCGTGGAAGGAAGAGCAGAGCCAAGTAGCTCGAATCTTCTTCTCGCTAGTGCTGGACAGACTGTGAGCAGATGTTCTACACACTCTGTCGTTTCCCCACAGTATCTGCAGCGGTCATCGTGCTCCTCACCTATCCTGTGGAGGTACTTTTTGCATGGAAGGTGTCCTGTCAATGCTCCGCATAGGGCTCTTATGCCACTTTTGCAGAGAGCCACTGCTTCTTTTGCTCTTTTATTATCGAAGCCAAGGTATTTTTTTGAGTGTTTTAAACCCTCAATATTAAGCCAGTAGTCTTCGATCTTCTTTTTTGCTCCATGCTTTAATTTCCTTTTCCGTATCTGCTTTTGTAAAGCCCCAGTACGGAGAAGGACCTATGAAGGGCATTTTTGCTCCTTTTTTGGCTCTGGTATCAGCTTCCTCGTTTCCTCGGTGCCCCTCATGGCCGGGGATCCATATCAACTCGAGGCTGTTCTGTGCCCCTATTTCATTAAGGGCCTCTCTCACCTCTAGGAGAATAGCCGAATTTATTTGATCGCGATTGATAGCCATGAGAGACGCTTGACTATCCGATAGGATTTTTATTCTGACCCTTTTTGTATTCCTTATTTTTATTGTTTGTGAGGCTCTTAATATGGCAGATAGTTCCGCTTGATAGATCGTGGCTTCTTTTGGGAGAGGGAAATGCATTTTGCACTTGGGACCTACGATCCCTGCTCCTACTCCACAATCCATCTTTGAACCATCCGTATACCACATTTGCGCTCCTTTGTACGAGGGAGGTGGTCCATCCTTCCATTTGTCCCTTGATGGAATTGTGACATTGAACCTCTTCTCGAATGCTGTCTCAGTTTTTATTTGGTCGCTGAGGTTTAACATTTCCATTATGGGCCTGACGTCCTCCAGCATTTTTAGGTGGCCTTTGAGGTCCCCTGATTTATACCTGTAGGCTTGTTGTAGGCTAATGGCTTGTCTCGCTGCTTCCTCCTGAATTTTGAGGTGCAGCGGTTCAAGGTTTAGAAGGGCCTCCATTCCTGCTGTTGGAGTGGAGCTCATTGCTCCTGTAATCAGCAGGCAGGCCATCCTTTGAAGCTTGTTGATCCTATTTATAGCGGTTTTTTGTATGGTTTTCTTCCACCACACTGCTGCTCCATATAGGAGGATAGGTCTCACCATTTGTTTGTATGCCCATAGGGTCTGCTTTGGAGATAGTCCCCAATTGCGCCCAAGCATTTGTTTTGTCGCCCAGAGTGCCTTAGTGGCCTTCATTGTCGTTTTGTTTAGATGATTGTCCCAGGTGAGTTTCCTATCTAGGTGTATTCCTAGATATTTTACCTCTTCCTGCAGACATACGACTGTACCCCTAATATTTAGGGCTCCTATTTCGATTTTTCTTTTCCTGGTGAATGGTATTATGCTAGTTTTCTGAGGATTGATGGATAGACCCTCTCTTTCGCACCATTGGGTTGTTTCATTTAAGGCTTTTTGCATTCTGGACCTCACGGTGTCCATGTGTGAGCCTCTTATTATTACCGTAATGTCGTCCGCGTAGCCGAGAGCAGTTAGGCCCTTACTATTGAGGGTCACGAGAAGGTCATCAACTAGTAGGGACCATAACAGGGGGGATAATACTCCTCCCTGTGGACATCCCCTCCTAGTATCCACCCTTAGCTTCGCTTCCCCCAGCTCCGCAACCACACTTCGATTCCTTAGTATTTTGCTCGCCCATTTCTCTACTTCTTGAGGAGTATCCCTCCTCTGGAGAGCGACGTGTAGCGAGTCATGTCTTGCATTGTCAAAGGCTCCCTCTATGTCCATGAAAGCACATAGTGCGACTTCCTTGCATTCCAATGCCTTTTCTATTATTTGTGTCAGCTTATGTGTAGCTGATATAAGGTGCGTTTTTTTGCAACCTAGCAGAGCAGGTTAACGTAGGGTTGCAAAAAAACGATCCAGAGCAGAAAATCGCATTGTTCGAAAATGTTGTTGCATTCGCTGAGCTTTTACTTAGATTGGTTGTTAAATTAGAAAAATCCAAAGAAAAAACCTGAATGAAATCTTATATAGATTTTAATCGAAATCAGACATGAAACTTGCATATGAAACAATCTACAATGTAATGTGCATCGAAACACTCAAAACCAGTCAGCACACTACACGATTTGATGTAAAATAATTGAAAATGGCAGAGTGCTATGCAAATTCATTCAATTCAAACTGCCGATTTCAGCAGTGGTACGAACCGTTTAGAACACTCTTACTGTTATCAGCACACTCTACATGTAAACCCATAAACTACTACTGCTTAACATTTTTTGATTCAGTGACGCCACAAGTGCAGGATTTTTGTTGTCATATTCAATATGCTTAACAAAATTTGATCTGCTCGGGTGTGCAAAAAAACGCACCTATAGTTGATTTGCCTTTTTGGTAAGCAAATTGCAATTTGTGAAGTGGCATCTTTGTCAAAAGATCATTCCTTATGTATAGGTCAATCAGTTTTTCCATGGTCTTCAATATAAAAGATGTGAGGCTAATTGGCCTGTATGATTTTGGCAGGTCGGCCGGTTTGTTGCCCCCTTTAGGGATGAACACAACCCGCGCCAGTCTCCACAATTTTGGTATATAGCTGAGTTGCAAGCTCGCTCTAAATATGTGTACCAGAATGGTTTTTAGTTTCCCTGTTGCTCTTTGTAGCAGAGCTGGGTAAATTCCGTCTGGTCCTGGTGATTTAAAGGGTTTGAAGGAGTTTATCGCATATTCAACCTTTTCATACGTGATGATTTGTTTGACCAGAGGAGGTGAGTGACGTATCCGATCAGGACTGTCCTCTTCTTCCTCAGCCTCATTGCTTATTTCACACCCTGGAAAGTGTGTTCTAAGCAGCACTTCCAGTGTGTCGTCAAAGGTGTTACCACTGTTACTTATTGGCTAAACAAAAAATCCACGCTGTTTAAAAAACGTCAAAATTCCCTTAGCTTACGCTAACTAACAAAAAACATGGATGAACACAGATATTTTTTTTTACTTGGTATGAAAATACATTCATTCCTGATGTGGAGAAATATCAAAAGGACGTGGGAAAAGAGAGTGATGTGTTATTGTTGTTAGATAATGCGCCAGCTCACACTTCCGCTGAAACACTAAGTCGATAAAATGGGAAGTTTACAGTAAAGTTTTTGCCCCTTAACGTTACATCGATATTGCAACCTATCGACCGAAGTGTCATTGAAACTTTAAAGCGTTTATACAGAAAGCAGCTACTTCATCGTCTTTTG
Organism: Nemotelus pantherinus; assembly: GCA_963978885.1. NCBI lineage: Eukaryota > Metazoa > Arthropoda > Insecta > Diptera > Stratiomyidae > Nemotelus > Nemotelus pantherinus. Next base: position 61,903,185 of record OZ022263.1, read on the forward strand.
TCAGCAGTGAAATAGAAACGATATTGAATTTTTTAAAGATATAAATTTAAAAGATTGTTGCTATACGCTGGTAGAAGCGTGGAACTCTGTGGAATGGCAAACATTAAAAAGGGCGTGGAATTCATTATTAAAGACTCCATTCAACTCTTCAATCAAACTTAGCTTTGGTGAAGGGTGTGATGAAGAGAATATCAAAGAATGGCTGAACTGCGATAGTGAAGACCCTGAATTCCAAATTTTAACTGATGATTGACGATTTGAACAGTAACGAGAAAGAAGATGAAGAAGAGGTTGAAACTTGTGATTTATACCAAGTATCATCTCACGCAGAAGTTTTTGAAGCTCTAGATGTTGCTTTTAAATAGTTTGAAAGACAGGACGAATCGGTTCCCATACAACTGTTACAATTGAAACGTATGAGGTACTTGGCCGCAATGAAAAGATGTGATTCATTACTTCAAAGATTAATAACTAATTATTTCCAACCAAAATTTTAAACTACATAGGTATTATGTAATTCATTATCTTAATGCATCGTAATTTTCTTATATCGTATTGTGTAAATGACGTATGTAAAACCCTTTACATAATAAAAAAATATTAAAAATTAATTACTGTTTGATTTGACTTTGAAATCAATTATCCGGATTTTCGATTATACGGAATACCCCTGGTTTTATTTGATTCGGATAATCGAGATTCTACTCTATATCTAGGATCTACGAGAAAAACCTTTCATTTAACTGGTTGGATACTTGAGCCACATCTGATGCAGCTTATCAGCTAATAGCACATATGAACCATTATAGAATCGAGATATTTTCAAATGATTTATAAACTCACTCAGTGAATATTAATTGCAAATAAAATAGTCTCGCTTTTATTTGCATTAATAGAAAATTAGTTCCGCGCTTTGAATAGCAAACTGAATCACATACTATAAAACGTTGTATTAAATCAAATTTTCACGATGGAATGCACGCACTGGTATTAAAGTCAATAAATCATTCTGTAACAGTGTCTTTTGATAAATGAAATAACTAAGTTATTTGGATTTAAATATGCGAAAAAATCACGGCTTGTTTCAACTGTACTAAAAGCAATATATTTTACCTCGTATCTTATCTATTGGCAATTTACATACAAATTTTGAAATAAATTTACTTACGCATGAACTTCGACTAGCGACAACGTCGTACCAAACCCTGGCCCAACACCAGCCCCTAACGTGCGTACTTTCGCCTTAAGTGGTTTTGTGGTTAGCTATGTATTTGTCTTAGCTAGAGCTCAGATTCTAATGTCAGCCAGCCATTTGATTTTAGTTTTCCCCGTCCGTTTCGCTGATAAAACCAAGTGAATTATGTTTCGTGCTGGCAATAAATTAATATAGAAATGTATCAGCATCTGGGCTGGTGCAGCACGGCGACGTTTCTGTAACACTCGTGTTATGTAATACGACTGCAATCCGCCTTTATGTGAAATCGAACCACTGAACGTGCACATTGTAGTGTAAATCATTACGGGTTTTTCTGTGACTCATTTATCTGTTATTTGATGTTGGGAAAGCTGAGTTGATTTGTCTGGTTCGTTTGATTAATTGGATTTTCAAACATTTTTTGATTATTAAATGAAAATATTTAACTTGCCAGTTTTTTAAATCTGTTCTTGGTCTCTCTTAAAATGTGTTTGTAAACTGGTTTAGCTAGATACTATTCTATTCTATATACTATTCATATTTTCAAATTTTGCCTACAAAACTAAGATCTACGTGTATACACTCCGAGACAATGAAAAAATGAGATTCTTCCACTTGTAATTCTCTGCATCACAAGAGGATAATTCATATAGTCATAGATTTTTTTTCCATGAGGACTGAAAGACTGTCCTTTATGCAGAGGTATCTATAATACAGATTTTGAAAAAAGCTATGCATCTGCTATCGTCAATCGTTACTTTTTCCCCAACAACGTGCTGGGGCACTTTTGGCACTTACTTTCAGTCTGATATATTTTATGATAGTGATATTCTCAAGAAAGATTACGATGATGCTTAGTCACTAATGAGAACATGAGCTGAAAAGATAGGATAAAGTACGTACTTGTGGGGCAAATGTGCTTGATCTTACGTGCTCACAAAGCTTTTGCATTCATCCTGAAATGCCCAACCGACTGTGTAAATGAAAAGATTTCTTGGGAACGTTTTGGAAATATAAGTTTTTTCTTGTAGATTAAATTTTGGCGCCGGACTCCACCAGCAGCTTACATTACATCTAAGAAGATTACCTACCTTTGCATCCTAAATTCAAATGCTTTTTAATTTTTTACTAATGTTCGAAGAAGAACATTAGTATTAAAATCACTTTGGCCAAAAATTCATATTTCTATATATATATATATATATATATATATATATATATATATATATATATATATATATATATATATATATATATATATATATATATATATATATATATATATATATATATATATATATATATATATATATATATATATATATATATATATATATATATATATATATATATATACAGTAGACCCTCGTTTATCCGTGCTAATTGGTTCCAGGCAAGGCGCGGATAAACCGAAAAAACGGTTGATCGAGGGAGCCAATTTTTCAGAAATAAAATCACTAGTAATTACAGAATAATATGTACATATCTATATTGCGCATACATATATATAAATATGTAGATACATATTTTTTCCAAGCATATTCGTAGGACTTTATTTAACAACAAAATGACAAAAACTGCAATCAGTACGTGTGATAGTTCGAATGAAAATGTGCATTGTAAATCATTTTTGAAAGAAAGACGTAATTTTGGTTTGACTGATGCGTTCCTGCTGTTCTTTAATTACTTCCTCTCTAAACAATATTACGGAATGATAAAATTGGTTGTAGTTTTTGCCATCTGATGAATCAATGAACTTAATAAGTAAATCTAATGAATCGCGTGCGTCCTTTAGTTTAATTTTTTCTTCAGTTTCTGTCTCTTCAAACAAATCGTCATCCTCTGAAACGTCCTCTTGGCTTTTTGAGATATGCTGCGCGATATCATCTTCACTCAAAAAGTGATAGCCGGGATCCTGCATATCCGCCTCCAACCATTCCTCGATGTCGTCTATAGTTACCCCGTTTTCACCAGCTGACGTTAACATTTCATCAAAATCGACTGCAGTCAAGCCTTCATGATTTTCATTGTAGTCGTCGTCGCTGTCATCTTTTAAAAGCATATTCCAACCATGAATGAGAGTGGTTTCCTTGACATCTTTCCATGCTCTGTCCCAATTGAAAATGGCGGATTTGATTGTGTAATTTTTTAAATTTTTTAGCGTTCGTTCTCCTTACGTCAAAATATAGAATTTAACATAAAAATATATCAACACTAATTAACATACCCCTTTTATCAACTTCTTCGTCGTCATCTTGAAAATATACGAGGACTTCTGCTAGCATCTTTTTTCTGTACAACCTTTTGGTAGCCTCGATAATTCCTTGATCCATCGGTTGCAAAACTGACGTCGTATTGGGTGGTAGGAAAATGCATCGAATCTGTCCGTCTTCGCTACAAAGTTCATCTTCTGCCGGATGAGCCGGGGCATTATCCAAGACTAATAACGCTTTAATATCTTTTCTTTCAATCTTTCGATTTTATTGAAAGCTTCGCACTTCCGGGACGAAATGTCGCTGGAACCAATCTTTGAATATCGATTGTGTAAACCAAGCCTTGGTTGAATTGTAATAAATTAAGGGCAAGTCATCCATGCAATTTTTCAAAGCTCGAGGCCGCTTCGATTTACCCACAATTACTGGCTTTACACGATGGCTACCGTCACTATTAGAACATACCAATGCCGACAGCCTCTCTTTACACGCTTTGCGACCTGGAACGTGGCTTTCTTCCTTAGACGCTTGTGTATTTTGTGGCAAAGACTTCCAAAATAAACCAGTTTCATCAGCGTTATACAACTGACTCTTGTTAAGCCCGGTAGATGACATAATGGATTTTAGCTTTTCGCGAAATGGCTCGATACTTCCTACATCAGCGCTCATCGCCTCACCTTGAATACGAACGTTTCTGATGTTGTGCCTTTTCCGGAACCGCCACAACCACCCTTCACTGGCTTTAAAATCGGAACACCCAAACCGTTCCGCGAATCTTAATGCAGCACTTTTAAGCTCAGGACCACGAATTGGAATGCCAGAGGATCTTTGCTGCTTATACCATTTTAACACAGCATCCTCTATATCGATGTTTTTCGATGTTCGAAGAGTTTTTTTAGAGGACGAACTATGCATTTGGGCAGCGCGAATTTGACTTTTCTTTTTTATTAAGTCCCGAACCGTACTTTTACCGATATTAAAGTCCTGTGCTACAACACTAACAGGAACACCTTTATCAATCCTATCCAAAATTTCGTTCTTAGAGCCAATGGACAAAACCGTTCGTTTTCTTTTCAAGTTATTGATATTCTTAGACATTATTCAGCCGTTACAAAACAGTGGAAGAAAAAGAATTTAAATGCACGAACGAATATGACGACGAATGAATTGCCCAATAGAAAACTTTTGATAATCGCAGAAAACTCTACTAAACGTCTCGATATATGTATACAACGTATATGACGAATGAATTTCACAATAGAATGCAATGTGCACGACATTCTCCCTCGTTTATCCGTTCATCAGTCGGATGATTGAAGGAGATACATACATAGTTTTAAAAAACAAAGGGAGCGGTTAAACCGAGGAACGGTTAAACGAGGGACGGATAAACGAGGGTTTACTGTATATATATATATATATATATATATATATATATATATATATATATATATATATATATATATATATATATATATATATATATATATATATATATATATATCTATATATATATATATATATATATATATATATATATATATATATATCTATATATATATATATATATCATCAAAAAATTTCAGTGAAAAAATCTCAGGAACGCGCCATCCGATTGAGCTGAAATTTTTAGGACACATTGGTGTATATACAGAATAGTGCCAGGTCTCACAAAAAGTTGATAATCTTTAACCCTTTGGCGCCGGCGGCCATTTTAGTGATTTTTTTAATATACCTATTATTCCGTACACAAATAATTTTTGCAAAAATAAAGTTGACGTCATAAATTTCGAACAAGTTTTACATGTGAATCGGATAATGTTTTGGAATTTTTTATCCCCATGTGTGCGCTGGGTGCCTAAAAAGAGAACGGGAAAATTTAAAAATTTTTAAATTGCGATAACTTTTGACAGAGCTATTCCATCATTACGAAATTTTCAGGACATGTTTGTTTTATTTAGTTGTAGATTTGTGCAGCTTCTCATGAGCTTGCTGGCAACCCTGTAGCTAGGGCAGGCACTGAAAGTGAAAACCTCCAAATCATCGTCTCTCTTGAAAAAATGTCGTTTCTTAAAAAAAAGCCACTCATATGTAAATTTTGTGCTTTGTTTACATAAACAAAAAAAAAATTTGATATGGTATAACTGGCACGCCTGGTAACCCTTGCCCAAGTTACCCATATTTTTAGCATCAAAAACTTCTGTTCACGGAAACTCACGATCCGATTAACAGAATTTATTGAAATTTGCAGATTATATTGGTCTTAAATAGGACCAGGTCTGATAGAAGTGATTTTGAAATGCGGGTGATTCTGTGCCAGTGGTGCCATCTTGAAAAATCACTAAAAAAGATAACTGCTTTTAGCCCTATAAATTCTGATTGAATCGTTCGATTTTGACGAAATTCACATAGTAGCTGCACCTTACTTCAAACCACGTTTGGTAGAAAAAATTCGGTTGGAGCTGCCAGCTATGATAATTTTGGTGTCTTAAATTTGAAAAAATAAAAATTTGGAAGTGACAACATTAAACCATCGAATTTCCAAAAACTGTCCGTTTCTTACAATAAAACCAATCTGTACACAAATCTTATGCTTTATCTACACGTTCAAAGAAAAACTTTGGAAATTTCATGTCGGACAAGAACGGTAACCCTTTCCCAGTCAACCTATATTTTTAGCATCAAAAACTTCTGTTCACGGGAACTTACGAATCAATAATCAGATACCATTGAAATTTACAGAATGCATTGGACTTAAGTAGGACCAGGTCTGATAGAAGCGATTTTGAATTGTGGGCAACTCTGTGCCAGTGGTGCCATCCATCTTGAAAAATTACAAAGAAAAAAAACTGCTTTTTGCCCTATGAAATTTCAATAAGTAACCAGATTTTCATGAAATTGACACAGTAGCTGAACCTTACTCTAAACTCTGTTTGATAGAAATTTGGTTGAAAAATTCGATTGGTGCTGCCAGCTATGGTAATTTTTGTATCTTTGGATTTGAAAATTCACTCAGGAAAATAAAACTTTTTGCCCTATAACTTCCAGTGCAGTCATGAAATCAATACGAATTTCATACAATTCATAGAACCTATTATAAACAGGTTATTCAGGCCAAATTTGGCTGAAAAGCCACGATAGGGTTGCCAGCTATTGTTGGTTTTGTGTTTGTTTGCAATATCTTTATTAAGCGGTTTTATCGTAGAATTTTCAATTGTTAATGATATTGTAGTGACAATAAACAGCAAATATTAAGCGTTCGATTATTTGAAAAAACTCGCTGCAGGTAACCCTAAATTTCTTTATACTCCTATAACTTCGAATGTAATATAACAACGTGAAGCAGATGTGATATATGCTTGGCTTTGATACTGGCGAAAGGTTGCCAGCACGAGTCGGTTGTGCTACTTTTGTATCAAAAATGCTTACAGATGCTTAAATAAATAACCGACGTTTCAATTCCCAAAGTTCTGCAAATTTTTCGGATCGCAGCCCCAAACACCAACTTCAGTTACAGTGCTGCAAGCACTGAGCATTTTCTTCATTGATGTTATATGAGATGCTGCTTTCGAAATTTTGTGAAATAAGCAACTGATAACGAATATAATTAACCCGTGTTTTGCTCTCATAAACGTTGAAATTCATGCCAGTGGTAATATCTGAAACCTTCCACCATATGAGTTATAATGCATTGTTGAGACCAAAGTAGAACGTGGCGTTTGAAACAGTTTGGCCGTAATAAGCAGCTCATGTGGTGGAATATGCACTCAAAACCTGCACGATTCTTCTACTGTTCTTCGAACATTAGTGTTTCTAGCGGTTCAGGTGCGCTAGAGTTTTTTATTTATCTATGCTTCTCAAAATAATTTTGTACTGAAGATGACATTGAATAGATACGAGTTTCATGCTGGGGTGATGGGGTTAAGTTACGCACTCTTGGTAAAGTTTTTTATTTTCGTATTTTTCATTTTCGGCACCATTAGCTGAAGTTCTAACATATGAGGTGAATTGCCCGAAACAATGGAAGTATTGGCTTTTGCTTTATTTAGTTACAAGCAGTTCTTTAGAAAATTTTCGAAATGGTAGCTTTGTGACCTTTTTGGCTTCTTTATATAAAGAACAGAAATTTATGAGACTCTCAAAAGATGATTAAATTCGATTTCTTTTAGAGTAGAGTTTTTTATGAAATGTTGTGTTTTTCGTCGAACGGTAAGTAGACAAAATAGCGATCTCAGCCCAGTGTTCTCCTAGATATATTGATGCTGCTTGAATGTTATCATTGAAAACTTATTCCAAAAGATAGTAGAGCAGCCGTTTTTTTTCATAAATATTGCTGTCTTATTTCTAACCTTGCCATTTTATGGTCATCTGATTTTATAAACAAAATTATAAATTCAAAGAGTCTGTGTTTTCTGGTGTTGTACTTGCTGCTGCTCCTACTGGTGTGCTGGGAGTTAGCATCCCAACCCACCAAAAGTTCCCACTTCTTCGATTTACCAATTGCAGTTGCAAGTTTTCACTCAAAACCTTTCACATTCAGTCAGCCACCAAAATTTTCGAAATTAATGTATACGGGTTCCTTTGCAGGAATACTTGGACAATGTCCGGTTAATCTCAGTGAACACAAAGCTAAAGGACCGAAATTCTACTGGATCTTTGCGTCTTACTCTGGAGGCATATCCATGGATAGATATCATCAAGAGAAGAAGCTTTACATTTTTTTGATTTGGTAAATTCTAACTACATTCAATAAGTGGCTCATGAATTTTTCGGAACCATTCTCTGCACAACGAAAAGCTTCACTGGTGAAGTAATATCATCTGGTCGAAAATATATTCACCAGTGGTGGGATTCTTCCTGAGATTTCTGAACTTTATGATCCAGTGATTTACCTTCGTGTCCATATTTGACTTACCGAACATGCCAATGATGATACCTGCATTTTCGCTAGAATTAGAAATGCTAAACCAGACATCAATGAATTTTGGGGCACAAAAATGGAGAATTTTAGCCAGTACCCAGTCGCGAATCGATTTTTTTCAGCCTCTCGTTTGATGTTTGATTGGAGCAGGTGACTTTAAACAGTCAACAAACCTCGATTGCACACAGTTCGTTTCAAAGAACGATACACTGATCATCAGTCAGTTTGCGATCCTTGCTCGACTCACCTATAGTAATGATACGATGGTTGATCCAAAAGTAGTGATAATCGGCTATTTCTAGTTCGCATAAAATTTTAAAAAAAATTTTATACTTCCTCATATACCTACTAAGTGAGCAGGGGCGGTTCGTCGTTGTACGCAAAGGAAGCAGGGCTTCCCTTGCTAAATATTCCCTATACAAGAAAAATAGCTTAACAATACATATTGAAATTCAAAGCAAATCAATTGATTTTATATGAATTAGCATCCAACATCAATAAAAAAATTTACGAAACTCAAAACACTATTCATCTCACACACGAGATAGTTCTCACAGGCAAAGTGCCTTACAAGTAGTTTTACAGCAACGCGATCGGATATCTTGCGTTTGAGTGAAAACCTCAAGCATCTCGTACCACTGTAAGCCAGAACGCTCAGTTCATTGCAGCGTATTGAAATATGCTACACAGAACACTAAAGTGATCTTGCCTCAATGCACATACCATGATGTGTGCATACACCCCATTGCAAGCATCACGCAATCAATGGTCGTAAACACTTTGCTATGAATGTTCCCGAATAGCAGCGCGGACGCTGCTCAGCTCACCGCGTTTTCCTGAGTAGAGAAAATCCAAAACCCCTCGCTTATTCAGCCGCGAAATGGCCCAGAAATATTTGTGAATGGACGCAGCACGATTTGTAGCGTACTCTGTTTGGTTTCTATTTCGCTACAGAACTTGGAGCTGGTATGCTTTGGGTGATTGAGTTTAGGATGTTATTTGTATGTATGAATACTGTAATGAATTCGTTGTTTAACATAAGATGTTATTTGTATGTTTCGTTTCTGTAATGGATTTATTACTGAGTTCAAGAGTCTAATGTTTGCTGTAGATTGAAATTTTTCTGATTTGTCTGTTAGGCTGAAAGTTCGTAAGTTAGTATTCGAATGATTAAAGAGAGATAGTGGCTTTTCACTTAAATAGTACAAGAGTTTTAACATTCGGCATACAACGTGAGGTTATTTCAACCCCAAATCCTAAAGACATGAAGCTGATTTTATGGAAGAGGTATGAAAGTATTTTTTTAAATAAATGCTTTGTGTTTTATTATTGCTTGTTGATGCAAAGAATAAAAGAAATATTTGAGCACGTTCTGTTTAATATATGTATACACAGAATAGATAAAATGCTTTATGAGGTAAATCTAACCCCACCTTGTATGGGCGAGGAATTATTTTCACGTTGATTGCCGAAGGTTTAATTCATTTTGTCTTGAAATTGAATTTCACCATAGAACATCTACAGCGGTATATTTTTCTCTTAGACTATTTGAATAGAAAAAGGTACTTTATAGATTCGTGGTGACCAGGACCACAAATTGCAATTTTTATTTAAAAAAATAGTTCTAATTTGCAATATCTTGCATTGTAGTTTGTAATTTTGCATCATTTAAATATAACTGAGATTGATGGTGATCATAATGAGTAGAAAATTCACTGAGTCAAACAATTGGAAATTGAATGCAACTTTTGATGTATTTGCTGTGCTGAAATTCCTACTTGTTTATTCTGGAAAACTATGCAAAAATATATCTGCTTCCCCGAGTCTTAAAGACACGAGCCGCCACTGTAAGTGAGCATAAAAATCCATAAATAGGCCACGATTTCAGGGAAGTACATTCATTTGAAACAAAAAAAAACGAAATTAGAGTTGTCAGTAAGTACTTGTCTTTGAAAAAAATATACACCAAAGATATAGATAGCGACTTGATGGAAACGGGACTCTGCTCCTCCATATTCCACCGTTGCACGCTAGACCAAGGCAAACTCTCCACCGACGCCGAACAAATTAAAGGTGTCGAGTTCGGCACAGAATGTTATGCATCAGTTTTTTTGGGACCCAGAAGGAATTATTCTGGTGGAATGTTTGGGAAAGGGAGCCACTATATCAAGCTTTTACTACGCAGGCTAAATAAGAAGATTTCGGGAGGCTATTAAGAAAAATAAACGCGGCAAACTGCGACCCGCAGTGCTGTTTCATAAAGACAACGCATCGGTTCACAATGCTGCAGTTCCGTTGGCTGCAATTCAAGAAACAGGATTCGAACTGCCTGAACATCTGCCCTATTCACCAGATCTAGCTCCGAGTGACTTCTCAACATCTTTTCTCGGCTCAAAGAACACCTTCGGGGCAAGAAATTTGTAGATAATAGCGAAGTACTGGCCGCTGTTGAGGTGATTTGGGAGAGTAAAGACAAAGAAATTTTCTAACGATATCCTGGGTTTGGAAAAAAATGGACTAAATGTATTAGCTTGTTAGGAAACTATGTTGGTAAATAAATATTTTTTTAAAGTCTAATTACCTTGGTTTATTTTCATTATCAGTACTTTTGGATCAACCCTCGTAAAAGGACAAAGACACAGCCTCTGGGTATGCTTTCCTTCTTAATTTCGCGAACGACGTATTTGTGGCTGAAAGAGCAGTCTCGATTTTTAAAGCGGAATCCTCAGGACCTAAGAACCTTGTTTAGTTGGCGATGTCCAGTTGGCGTGGCTTTACTTCCAGTTATCCATTCGAAATATTTCTGAGCTAACCTGACAGCATTGATAGTACCAGCCAATCCGTCTCCTACAGGTAGACTCTGAGGTACCACTGTCTGGAATCCAGCTTCATAGGTAACCCTTGCAGTTTTTGCTGCATTAACTTCCCTGCCTGCCTTCGCTGGTAGTTTTCTCTCTTTGCACGGTTTCTCGCATCATCCGTGATTGAGAATCTACACAGGTTTGTAGAGTCTAGAGAAAAACTTTCTTTCTTAGTACACTCCTTGCAAAAGTTTCATTTACACTAGTCAGTGTTGGTTCATTTAGAGCTCTCCTCTTTAGTGTGGATTTTAGCATCTTTCCTCAAGATATGACTGTTGTCAGACTTCCAGTTGACACTGTACTTGCCTTTTTGGAGCCTGTAGCCACAAGAAATGCAACCACCAATTTCGAAAACTCGGTAGACATGGTATCTTCCACGATGTTACCAGGGTCCTCCATTGCAGTCATACATGAGGCTACAGTCTGCAGAATCCGAGTCCCCGCCGTACTGAAGCATGAATTGAAAAGACATTCCGTCAATTGGAACAGTTTGTAACAGCCACTGCCACAGCCTGCAAAGTGGTACTGTGCATGGTAAACTAGCTAAACTTATCGAATTTAAACACAAGGCAAGGGCTTGAATATTATGTGGATAGCAGCTTGTTGGCCTACTATATGCAGATAATCATTTGAAAAACTGCTGGAATTGACGATATTATTAGAGAAAAATCAAGCTATTTCATGGGACATTTTCAATACCAGCGTCCACCACAAAAGGATTTTGCTATGGAAAATCTCCATGAAGGAAATTTTTAGCCGAATCTTTTGAAAATGCTATTATAGCTCTTGAAGGCTAGTAAGAAGAGCACTGGGTTTTAGCGTGTTTGGTCCTTGGTTTAAATTCGAGTCTTAACAAGGGTCGCGTATCGAGTGTAGAGTTAATCTAGCTCTGAGTTTTCAGCAAACTGATTTTGTCGCAAATTAAAGCAATTAAAATATAAGTTCTTATCTCTTTCAGCAAATTGGCAGTTGATTTACTTTTAAATCAATATGGTGACTTCGAAATTCACTTGGCTTTGAAGATTTTTTTTTTATATATAACTTTATTTAAATTTCCTTTATTCTTATATTTTTATTCACATTTAACTATCTTATTTATAATTTTTTTACAGTATTTGAAGCTTTATATGTTTAGATTTATACAAAACGTTTTTTTGCAAACTGTTTGGCTTTTTTGAGCCCATCACAAGTGGCAACAGGTGTATATGCTTTAGAATTTTATTTTTCATTTTGCATGAGTCGAGAAACAATCGTATATTTAATTGACGTCAAAAATTGTAAGCAATCAGTTTTATCGCTCTCAGGTTAAGATATTAAAGCAAAATATAGTAGGAAACCTTCAGACAAATGTTAAAAACCACTTACCTTATTTTAGCTGAATCTTGAAAGTAGTTCCTTTGTTCTGAAATAAAAAAATGAAAATTATATTGAAATTTGACATTTTTTTATCAACCAGTTTAACTTGAAATTCTTCTTAAAACAAATACATTATTTGCATCAACCTCAACCACAAAAAATTTAGATTGACGATGCAACACACGAACGAATTCATTTTCATCCTCGTCTTTAAGCAACGTACATACATACTTACTGAAACATCTACATCACGAAACATAAAATGCACTCATGTCCCATCGAACAAACTTAACATTAATTAAATTACATCCGGCCCGGGTTTCGCCAAGCAAAACAAGTATGCTATTCGATCCGTACGACACAATGGAATGTAATGACCGTTAATGTTATTTCCAATATATAAATAAAGATTCTATATTCAAGCTCGTGTGTATAATATAACAAAATTAATATTTTCGATGCATACTAATCAAATAAATATAAATCTGATTGCGAGACAGACTCTCTCGATCTATGGTTGAATTTATACGTGGCTATCTACACATTGACCGTGGTGCAAGTTTTGAATGCAGATTTTGCAGAGGATGTGATGCACAAGCAATTTAACATTTATTTAACCTTGAATTGATTACTATTGAATGGTTCCTGTGCTTGACCACTGAAGTTTTTGATTTAGTGGATGATGTAAGCTGATAGCAATGATATATTCCACTACATTTTTTCCACTACGTATATGAAAGTTAACGTTTCTTCGGCGCATTGTTTCAGAAATTGAAGATCGCGTCTTAAAGCGGCTATATCCGTTCTAGAGAATTGTATTACTGTTCGAATAGTCCCTTTATTTGCAGATGTGTATGGTCATTTCTAGTGATTCCCACCTTGTAGTATCTCAGACTCTTCTCAATTCATTTAGCTTTCTTTCCACAGCTATCTTCCCGATATCACTACTTCACATTGAAATGTGATATTTTAATCATTTTATGTACGAAGAGGAACAATAGTCAGTAAAAAACAGTAGTTGCTACGCACAATGGTTGTCATCACGAACAGAGTTCCATTACCTTCTCAATGATGACGCCAGATTCCTTTTTTATTGTATCAGACTATTTATGAATGAACGAACGATTGTTTGAATGAATGCATGGAACGAGATGAAAATACGTATCACGTCGAAACCGTTCCACGCTATAGTATTTCGCTCGATATCACTCTTCCGGTAAGTGTCGATTGCAATCGTAAGTCGTCTCACTGTACCAATTCAGCGTTCAATGGCTTCGGTTTGCAAACAACTGACGGGGGATGGGTGCGATAAAGTCAGTCATGGCGCTACTGGTAGCACGAATGATATCTCTTACAATTTTATTGTGTAACTAGAACAATAAATATTGTGGTATTATTACGTTGTATATGGATTTGTAATGGTCGTAAATGCAGAAAATTTGGCTAGGCAATATTAAGAATTAGTCAGGTAATGTCATTCATAATTAGTTTAGATTCGATTTAAGAATATCGGAACTCTGAGTATAACTGGGAATGTGAACCACTTTGGAGATTAAGCGAAACGAAAGATGTTAAACGAATTATAAAAAATTAGCCAATAAAAACCGATAAAAAAATTTCAACTTTTTTTTTTTTTTTTGGAAAAAATGAGCCTTTCGATTAGTAATGGAAGGCAATTTCATTCAAATGGATGACTCGGATAGTTTAGCAATAGTCCATCCTGTTAAGCCAATTTTACAGTATATTTTATAGCTCGATCAATATTATACTCAAGTTCATGAATCGTTGCTGGATTGTCGGCATAGCAAAAATCTTTAACGACACATCACAAAAAAAGCGATTTTATTCCTCTTCCGTTACTAGGCAGTGGCCGTTTTTCGACCCAAATGGTATGAGAATAGTTCACAAATAGTCCAAGCAGCACTTTCAACTGTGATGCATTCGCTTTAGGGTGGTAGACCAAAATGAATCATTGATTAATCAATCTTTAAATAATAGACAATTTATTGCATCGCAGTACTCACAAACTGAGGCTTGTTGTCGCTATATTTGCTGTGTTTAATGACTCCAAAAAAAAGAGCATCTGTAAAAAAAGTTGAGCAAGTTAAAGCGATTGAGAGCCACAAAAAGTCCAGCAAGTTAGAGCAATTGGGAGGCAATTTTCAAAATTTATCGCTTATCAGAAGTTCAACCTGTCAATTCACTAATAAAAAACTATACTTCAGTCACAATTTTTTGTTGAAAGTCAATTCTGTGACAGTTGACTAACAGCTGGTTGGTTGCCCGAACTTGTTCTACCAAGAAAAGTAGATCAGGAATCGTGCTCTAAATTGCCCTAGTTCAATCTAGAGCAGTTTATTAAACACAGATAATTCTGCGGGAAACATCAAAAATAATTAAAGCTTGAGAATTGTCAGTTGCTTTCTTTGAAGTGAACAGTTCGACCCTTGAAATATCCTTCACTGTTATGGTCAATTTATTGAAAGTGGTACAAATAGTTCGATGGTTCTCATTTCCGAGCATTGGTTGGCTAGATGGAATTGTAGTACTACATGGCTTGGTATTTAAGGTCCAGTAACGCGGATACTTTTCATACGAATCAAGGCCAGCAGCATAATGCTCAGCTATAGAGGTGTCCTGTAACGCTTGTAGTATTCATCCTCGTTCATGTACTAGAACAATGAACTATGCATCATCACCTTCTTCTTCAGGCGCAAGGACTCCATTACAAGTTAAGCAGCATTTCGCAGTCCATCTGAAATAATCCTGATTTGGGAATTATGTCAAATGGGCTGCATCTCCTTTAAACTGTGATCTTTCAGTTGCTCTAGCTTCCTACACATCTTTGTGTTACATCCTCTCCAATACTCTCGGCTGTCGAGGTTTGTATCACGGGAGGCTCGTCAATCGGGGGTTGGGAGAGTGTATCAATTACACTGTCCACTTTGCCTATCTTTTACGTGATATTGATGCGACAACAATAAAGAGATGTTTATGGACAGTTGACAGGAAAATTTTGGATCTTTTGATATACCCGCAAAATTATACAACTCTCCTTGTTACTCCAAACGTATTTTTTTTCTGTGATACTATAATAGCAGTCTGCTTAGGTAACTAGTAACGTATTCCACTATCATCTTCGTTCTTCCCTTGCAATAGAGTTATTTCTACGCACGATGAACGCAAGATAAAAGGTTTGATTTCGTTGGCCTAGCGTAGGCATCACGTTAAAGTGAGATAATTCTTCAACCTGTCGAAAGCTGAGTTTTATCTGTTCATCCATTCCCATATGGCTCTTTTTTTTTGTACGAAGTGCAAGTGGTCGTATAATTTTCGGAGATTTTCGAATATAGCGGCGATACAAAGAGGCTGTTAGTAAGATTGCGAAAAGTTCCTTTAAGCTCCTTTGTTTGTGCCTAACGGTTATCGCTGCTATCTTCTTGGGATTAATGGAAATGGTTTTTTGTGTGGATTCCAAAAAGTAAATTTTCGAAAAGAAAAATTCGATTAGGGCCTGTTGATTGAACTCTGACAGCATTTGAAACACTTCAATCATGAGCTCTAAATGTTTGTTGAAACTTATTGAACAAAAGCGAAAGATCATCAAGGTATCGAAATAATTTTACCCAGTTGAGTGTCACTATGTGATGGAACGTCAACGTTTGGAGTCAACAGAGTCTAGAGGTTCAACGTTTTTAACTTCTAAACTCCGGATAGTGTGATCAACACCGTCTTGCGTGAAAGTGATGGCAGTCATAGGCTGCAAAGCTTCTTCGTTGCAGCTTTTCTCAAGGAATTTGTCAAACTTCCTATATGTCTTGTTCCCAACATACCAGAATCATTGTGAAATATTCAGAACGATACTAGTATCTTTTATGAAAACGATACCGAGAAAAGTACGATTATGTATAGAGTCAGACCAGAATGGTGCGTAACAAAAAACCCATGCCCGCTTTAAGAGAACTAGCTGAATTCTGTCATTGAAATTGCCAAAAGTTAGATCTGTTGTATAAGGTGTAAATTTACATCCTTGTTCCGGTAGTGGTTTGCAAAAATGGGCTCCCACGACAATAACGCTGATTTAGGAACCTGCACACAGAGGTATTCGGGAAAACTGTGTGGCCGATAAACTACCAATGCTTAACATCTTGCTGCTTGAGGTATCATGCGGTCTCTTCGCAGGTAACCCATGTCTTCGGCGAAACTAGCCACTGGACAAAAATAAATCAAGAACGTTAACAAGTCCTGAACTAAAAAATCAACATGTACGATAGCAATATATACTTGAGCCTCAACTAATAAAGGTTACAACAAAATGTTGCTAAGTTGAAAGTAAGAGTTGCTGTATGGTAGGGCGTAGGGTTTAACGACTTCTGTCAGAGTTGCGGATCAGCGGATTAAATGGAGTCCACCCTTCATCTTAGCTGCCAGTGTCCGATGCTGGCGAAGAAAAGAATTTCCTTAATCGAGGCGACCTTCCTCTTTAATCTTACTAATCTATCATTTATGGACTCAAAAAAATTGCAGTGGCTAAAAAAGAATATATCCGTGATATCATAACGGACCTCTATACTTTACCTATGTGTGTCGTTTGGCGAAACTATCCGATTGAAAAGCACTCGATCTAACCTGATTTCACTCTTGGTGCTTTGTCGATGAATTTATAGCCAGTGATGCTGTTGACACTGATCTGTAGAATTGGACGAAGACGAGGAACAAGTTGTTTTATCACTGCGTCGACTGAATACAAACTGGGTGTATCTGGCTTAGCTGGTTTGCTGCAGCAAACCAACTGTCAGCTGTATCTGACATGTCTTCGCCTTCTTCCTGAAACTATCCGCTGTATCCAAAACTGCAGAACAAGTAAAATTTTCGTTGCCTGCTCGTTTCTGGGATATGTTTCTTTAAAGGTCGACTTCCCCATGTAGTATTCTTCAATTTGTCTGATTTGTTGAAGTAGTTCTTTGAAAGTCTGGATACTATTGTGCAGCCTGTGTTCGTATCATCGAGTATAGAAGTCCGGAGATTAAGTCCAATTATGGTTTCTAAGCTACAATTTTTGGCAAATGCATGCAACTGATATCATTAAAAAAAACCACCACCAAATTGTCAAATTCGAATACATAAAACCCAAATCATCATTCAAATATATAAAAACCACATACGAGTACTATTCAACAAAATGTTCAAATCGATATTTCATTTGGTATGAGCACATCCAAAATAAAACTTCAAAGACTTCAATTATGGACTTTTATGGACCTCTTGAAATCTCTTTTGCATATTTTCCATCATATTTGCTCGTACATTCAATTTAATTGCAGCAATTACTTACGTCTGCAGTCAATATAGAAAAATACAATACTTTGTAAAAACTAGACCATTGCAATATTTCGATTAAAAAGAGTCATTGATCTCGTGGCATGTGCCGGGTACTCTGAAAATAGGTCTGGCTGAATTCCAGAACATAGCGAATCCCGAGCTCAAAAGTAGAATTTCATATACAAATGGGCATCTACGAGTATATGCAACGTACATAAATGCGGGCAAGTACGATATATAGAAGCATGCATGAATAGCGTAAATAATACGTATAGGAAAGAGTATGTATATTCCCATATCTGCAAATGCATACCATGTGCATTCTATGCACATCCGTCCATCTATCCATCCGTCCATTCTGTTGAGACTTAGGACGATCGTCATGGGGAAATTCGTTCGGATCCACTCAATCGTAAGCTCTACACAAATCCATTCAGTAACATTCTCGAATCCCGTCCGTCACGCTGCATCCACGTCAGCCTTCATTGGGAGATGTTCTTGATATGAAGAAGATTCGTGTACCATATGCTCATGTAAAATATTTGCACAGTTATTCATTAACTAGAGCCAACTAGACGATTGTAGTACATGGTTATTTTGTATAGTAAAATTATTGGGAGCACATAATTCAGGCTGTATGAACTCGGCTGGATTTCTCTTCAGACAACAAGAGATATCCATAAATATATGTACATATTACTCCACAAGAGGGAATTTAACTAAGCCACATTTATTCCGGTTTAACGAAACATCATGCCTGAACGAAAGATACAAATAAACTCTAGTGGGCCGTTGTTCTATTAGTGAAACATTGAAACATTTCCTTTGAAATCGCTCGTTCAGATACTTCATCGAAAAAATTATCATACATTAACGTCTGCTGTGCAACAATATCTTTACATTTTACCTCAGGCTACGTGAATATTCTGAAGTTCAAAACCATAGCAATGCTTCAAATTTATGAATCACAAACTTTAATTCAGCACAAGCGTGTGTACTACCGGATTCAAATCATATTCATTCGTATTTCAGTAACGTACTTTCATTCAAACTGTGTATACTTTATTTTCGATTATGGACCAACTCTTTTACGGTTACAGCTCAGAAGAACAGGAAACCATAAAACCTCATCGCCAGATGGATAGAATATATTCTGAGCTACTACGTTCTTACTTTATATCATGACTAAGCAAACATTACAGCTTAAGATTTACTTGTATGTAGCGGATTTTGCTTATTTTGCCAGAGGACAGGATAAATCGGAGAACTAGGATTTCTCGTTTCAGGAGCAGAAAAGACGGAATAGATGGTTTTTCGGAAACGTTGGTATAAAGTTCCGGTTTGTGACTTTACGGATTCTTATTTGTATATTTTCATGTGAATGGTGTTACAATGAGACTGATGTACTTATATTTAATTTTATTTTATTTTATGTGGTGCGTATTCAATACAACAGGCGAACCGCCCAATAACAGATTGGATACAATGAAAAAAAAAAATCAAATGACAAGAACTAAATAAGAGTATACCTATAAATATAAAAAATACAAGAAATTCTTAAAGCATTAAATAATAAAGTAAAATTAAGTAGAGTAAAAAAGAAAAGAAAGAATCCATTATAAACAAGAATAGAAAATAAAATTAATTAGAATCAAAAATGGCAATAGATTGTGAAAGAGGACCAAGTTGAAGACTATTGTGAGTGCGTAAGAGTCGCAAAACGGGAGAAATGTCAGTACGGCACTTCAAATAGAATCCAGCACCTGATTAGCCTTACGGATTCCCGCTTTATGAACAAAAATGCTAATGAGGAAGATAGGTAGCCGCGACAGATTTTGAAAAGTAAATTCTCATCCAAGTAAACTCTGCGCTGCTCAAGGAGAGGAATGTTAAGAAGAGATAGACGTTCACTATAGGGTAAATACGAAAGACTATATTTAGAAAGTAAAGTACGTGTAAACCTGCGCTGAACTGATTCAACAGCGTCAGAGAGGTATTTAAAACGAGGACACCACACTTGCCTGCAGTATTCAAGTACAGAACGGACTAGGATAATAAGCAGGTGGACACAAGTAGAAATACTAAATGAATTGTGGCAGGAACGAATCACGAAGCCAACAATCCGAGAAGCTTTTCTAGTGATAGTAAGGACATGAACGTCGAATTTCAGTTTGCGATCAAATGTGACCCCAAGATAGACCAATAGCATAAGGAAAGACATGAGTGTGAAGCTTAAGTGAAAAGGATATAGAAAAAAACACTTGAAAACATTAAGGGACAAACAGTTCAAGTTACACCAACCAGAGAGAGCATACAAATCATCCTGAAGAAGCAAAGAGTCAGCAGTATTTTTGATGACTCGGAAGATTTTTAAATCATCTGCATATAGAAGACATGAAGACTTAAAAACAAAGGGAAGGTAATTGATAAATAGATTGAACAAAAGAGGTCCTAAGTTGGAACCTTGAGGAACACCAGAAGAAGGGAGAAAGAGGATGACGACAAATCAAAGAGGGAGACGACACAAGTGCGATCAGTTAAAAAGGAAGAGATCCAGGAAAGCAAAGGTTCACGAATGCCATAATGCATCAGTTTGACAAGAAGCAGCATATGATAAACAGTTTCAAAAGCTTTGGCAAAATCAGTATAAATGGCATCAACTTGATTGTTACTGTCAATCGCAGAAGCGATTACATGAGTAAACTCAAAAAGGTTCGTAGAGGTGCTCCGGCCTTTTACAAAGCCATGTTGTTGCTCTGCAAAGATACAGTAGAGGGTATCATAGATACGATTGAAAACGAGGCGTTCCAAAATTTTGGAAAGGCAAGGAAGAATGGAGATGGGTCGATAGATAGAAACAAGGTTCCTGTCACCCGATTTGAAAATGGGAAGAATGTTAGAGAGCTTCCAAGAGGACGGAAATTTACCAGCACAAAGACTGACATTGAATAAGATGGCTAAAGCAATACAAAGAGAAGACGCAAGATTTTTTACGAAAAAATTGGGAATACCATTCAAGCCCGGGGAACAGTTAGAGTCAAGTGAGAACAAAAGCAATTCAACCTCTACGGGGTTAGTTACGACTGAGGAGAGACTAGCAGTGAAATCAAAAGAAAAGCAGTCAGTAGCAGGAATTGATGGGATAGTATAAACAGAAGAAAAAAACATAGCAAAGAGATTGCAAATGTCAAGAGGATTGGAAGCAGTAAAGTCATTAAACACTAGGGAGTCAGAAAGAGAGGAGGAAGTTTTTGAGCAGCGGACAAAAGACCAGAAACTTTTAGGTTTATTCGAGTTCAAAGAAGTTTCAACAGACGAGGAATATCTGAGTAGTGCTAATCTAATTTCTTTCTTGGCAGAGAAACGTAAACCGGAGAAGGTAGCATAATCTTCACCAGACCGAGAATTCAAAAATTTCAAACGTGCAGAATTTTTATCTCTAAAGGCACTCTTAACCCCCGCGGTAAACCAAGGGGGGTCACAGAGTTTACGACAACTGTAAACAGGAGTATACGAGGAGATCAACTCTGTAAGAATACCGTAAAATTTAGATACAGCAGAGTCAATATGGAGAACCAATTGATTGAATTCAAATCATTAGACATGCGGTCAAAATTAGTTTTTTTAATGTTAAAACGGCACGCAGTAGAAGATTTAATACGATTTGAAAAGGAAATGGACAAAATAGTAGAAAGGGGAGCATGATGAAGGTCAGGGTGCGTGTAGGGTATTGGGACAGGAGATAGTAAAATCGAAGAGGACTTTTAGTTTTCTATAACAAAAACTAAAAACATTAAAAGATTCTTATTGTTTCAGTTAACAATGTCCAATAGTTTTTATTAATACAATTAATAAATATCAACAATTTGAATCAATATTGCTAATTATTCTAGCTGGCTATATTCTCTCTACTTTTCAAAAGCAACAACCTATTTTTTCTTCTTTAACATTGACATGACAAAATATTTTTCTAAAATTCCAACATTTTTTACTTAGCCTACTTGATTTGAAAATGTATGGTGTGTTGTGTTTGATGTAAAGTAGTGTGGTGAGTAGTGAATGTGAGAATGTTAAGTGTAGGTGTTTGCGTATCCACAGACTCAACTTTAGAGAGAATGAAGTCAAGGTCCTTGTTATTATCATTAGGGAAACAGTTAAATTGAGAAAGCGAACAGGAAGAAAGAAAAGAAGATGAGGTAATACAAAGGTTGTTTGTGGACACAATGCGAAGGAAAGAAGAGTCCCATTGGACAGGAGGCTTATTAAAGTCGCCACAGATAATGATTAACGACGAGGGAAAGTTGCTATTAAGATAGGTGGAAAGCTCAGACAAGAACTTATCATAAGTCGAGAAGGACATGTTACAAGGAATATATAAGGAAGCAACAAGCAAAGAGGATATAGGAAACAAAGAGATGGAGACAACAACACATTCAACAGGTGTACTGGTGATTAAATCAGCGCAAAGTTTGCTATTGAGAGTCCTAAGCACAGCAATAAACACGCCACCACCATCAGCTTTATTAGTTACCAAACGATTACGATCACGGCGGTAAACATTGTATGCAAGGGAAAATTTGAAGATAAATTAGCTTTGAAGATAAATTAGCTTGATTATTAGCTGATGGTCATTGAGTTGCGTCACTAAAGTGCAATATTTTTCAAAATATTGATTTCTCGAACATATCCCTTTGGAAAAACTCTTCTGTGCTTAAATATCCACTTGCAAATTAACTAATCCAGCTATTTCTGAGAAGTTTAGTTCGTACAATCATAAAGACAGTCAAATTTTTTTCCTATGATAACCTCTTAAAGATAGTAAATTAATACTAAAATACCTTCATCTGTTGGATATGTAAGTTCTTCGCTTCACAAAAGAGTGGCCATAAAATTTAGCTTTTCTATCACTGACATCAGTATTCAATAATAGCCTAATGGCTTTACGAATAATTTAGTTTCGGTCAAACTATCTCGCATCTTCAAATTGAATATGGCGCTTGCAAAAGCTTTTATCATCATTAAATGAAGCAATGAAAAGGAAATGCAATTGTGAGCGACTGCATCATCTTTATTGAGTTCACAATTTGACTTTCACTTTGCCTTTAAAACTTTTCATAATTCTTTTATCGACTGCTTTGCACTCATCTCCGCAAAAAGTGTCCTAATTCGTTTCAGCACCATATCCTCACCACCCCTAAAAAGTGCCGCTAAATTTCAAAAGGCGAAGCAATCACATTATCCGAACTAAAAAGATTTTCACTGAACGATAACCTCCTTAGCATGTGAGATCACAGACTGCAAAACGAATGAAAGTTACTACTTATCTTTATCGCATTTCAACATGCATTCAATTCGAGCGCATATTGGATTTGTACATGGACGTTGCAGCGCAAAAGCACAAACGTACAGGCAGGCGACTTGCGTTGCACTCGACACGAAATTCCAAATGCCAAATGAAGCCAACTCCTCGCAAAAGGAGGAGCATCGCATGCACCTTCTGCCCGGATGTGGGCCTGCAATGCGATGTGACAACCAAACCGGCACCAAATGCCATCTTGCTCCATATGCAGATTCGAAATGCATTTCGCAAACCCTACAAAGTCAAAGGCATTTTGATGTATGTGGGAAGATTTCCGTAAGTAATGCACTTGGCGAATGCAATTCCTTCGACGTCGTCGTCGTCCACGGAGTCCTCGTCGCACAACTGCACTTCGATTCGTGATAAGTATTTTCTGCTTTTTCGGTTTCTTATTGCGCCTGTATCACTTTTACGCTGCTTGCGGTCGCTTCGAGTTCACATTTTCGTATTAAAATGCATTAAATATGCAGCACTGCATTGTGACCGTACCTTTATATGGTAATCAACTTGAACTTTTTGACTTTGCGCATTCGAAACTGTTTTATTTTTTTTATTTCTTGCTGCGATTCGTTTTGAGTGTGGAGCGGACTACATTTTCGCCGCCGATGCCGCGGAACCAGATTGCAAGAAATGTTTCGAGGCGGTATGCAGCGCGCATATGAAAGATAATGAAGGAAGAAAATGGGTGTGATGTATTGCATATTGAGGCCAAGAAACAGATTGATATATCTAGTCAAGAGGAATTATGATGGACGGCTAAGACGCGGGCGCTGAAGGAACTATGGAACATTAAAAACCGTTCGGACTGGATGCGAGCGACATGGTCGAAGGCTAACAGCTTTTTAATAGTCCTGGGAGTGTGTGCATATGTTCAATGTACAATCATATTGTTGTTTGAGGTAGGCATGTATGTATATAATTAAAGATCGCGGATGAAGTGGATGACAAATTAGAGTTTATTGAGAAGTTTAGTGTTCGAGATAGTCAAGATAAAAAGGAATTGCAAAAATAAAAATGGACTTTAAAGCATAAACCTGACAGCTTAATCAGAAAGGATTCTAAAGCTTTTTATGTATTTTTTATTTTGGTGCTACTTCAAACAACCCATTCCGCAAGTAATACTGACGGTAAGCAACTATTTTTTTCAATGATAATATGTAGTTCATCCTAAACAAAATATGTATCGGAGAATTGACGGACTTTTGAACAGAGACATAGCAGTTTAGTGTTTAAATAAAACACTGAATAATTGAGGTATCGGGCTGAAATTTATTTCAAATGTAGTGCACATGTTAGATTTATGTATGAAATTCGTTCATATAACTATCGCGAACAAGTTTGCAACGATGCAGTCTTTGGAGTCAATTTTCCACCATTCCGAGCCGGTACCTAGCGCACACATAGAGTTAACAATTTCCAAAACGTTATAATACATATATTTGAATCACATATTCATTTGATTCATATCAAAAATTTGGTTTTTGGAAAATTTATTTGTTAAAAGAATTATGGAAGTAGTTAAAATATCGCTAAAATTACCGCCAGTGCCAAAGGGTTAAAGATAATCAATATATGTTGAAATTTGGACCTATTCCACATATACACTTATGCATCCTGAATGTTTCAGTTCAATCAGATGACGCGTTCAAGAGAAACGGTGATTTTGTCGGGAATTGCTGTTTTTGTTGAAAAACCTTTTTATCATATCTTTTACTACCTGCATCCATGTGTCCAGGGGTAAATTTTTAAAGAACTTGTCTTTTTTAGAGCTTAAAATGTCGGTGCTAATGGGCATAGAAAGTACCGAAGCTTTCTGCAAATCGAAAGATATCATTTAGCTCATGAGGCCCATCAGCCAAGGCTCATCGAAACTGCGTAGCGTGGTTTCACCCTGTGCCGGGCAGTAACACGGGAGGGGTTCGATTGTTTCTTTGACTCCAGGTTCCTGACATTTTCTAATGGTGACACTGATTAAAACTCGCATTTTCAGCTGCTAGCAGTTAATTCGATTTATTGCGAGTTTTGATTTCCTTGCTGATGTTGAGTTGTTAGCCGTCTGTACGCTAACCTGCATCATATTTAGCTCAATCTAGTACCTTCCACAGTTTCTATAGAAATTGGGATATCTAAGGTCTAACTAGAGGCCAGTTTCTGTAAAAATTGGGATATCTGAATATCTAACTGGTGCCAGATTGGACAAATTCTTGGCTAGTGTATCCGCTTTCTTATTCCTATCACCGCCCTTATGAATCCACTAGATTCTGTCTCTTCTGCTGTTGCCTAGCCTGTTCAGAGTCTGAATGCAGTCGACTACGTACTTTCGTTTATGTATGTCAGCGTTTTTACCGTAGCCTGACTTTTTGTGAAAGTCCTGTGATGAGTCGTATCACAACTACTTGGAAAATACTGTATTGGTTCGGGACACCAAAGGATAATTGGATATTGCGTTCTGCAGAGTAGCCAGTAGATCTTACATCTGCGGCTACTTGAAATCTGTTGGTGTAGAAACTTAAGGCTGCTGCACCATTCTCGATCGTCACTTAATGTTTTCAACCAAACTAAAGGATGCGTCTGTTGTCAGTGAGCCACAGTTTAGTCAGAGTAAGCCTCTCCGCAATAATGCTGCGGTCTAAAGAATTGAACCTACAGTGTCTCTATTCTTTAAGCATGACCGTAATTTTCGCAGCAGTGCCTCTAACAAAAAGGTCAATGGGAAGATGAAGAAACAGGCCGTTTAATACAGACGAAGTAGTCATCACTCAGGCACAATAAAAACAGTCGTCGACCGCTGAACTCTGTTCGCCAGGCCAACAACAACGGTGATTTTATTAATTGCCGGCCACCACGCTAGCCAGCGGTAAGCAAGGATCGGTCTTGTTATTGCCATGTAGATCTAGTGCGTTAGAGCATGTCTGAAAACCCATGTTTCACCCAACATCTTATTGTTGGCGAAAGTCTCGTTGTTCACCCTCTTTACTATTTACTCTAAGTTTACCTTCCAAGTGAACATACTGTCCAGAATAAGACCTAAATACTTGGTGTACGACTTGAAATTAAGTCTATTGTATATATATATTTCCTTGTGAAGAGTACAAGAGTTTAAACGGAATTGATGCGAGAGCATACGCCCGCTCATTGCCATTACATTTCAATAAGGGTATCCGGAGACCTTCCAGGGACTATGGTCACAATATCATCGGCATAGGCCACAACCGCGAGTCTCTTGCACTCCAACCTATTTAATATTGTGTTTGCCATTGGGTTCGGCAAGAAAGGAGATTTAACTCTCTTTTGGGGCGTGCCTCTATAAACTTTCCAGCTGCAAATGGCAAGGAATTGGTTGCTGAGAGGCCTTCTATAGTGGCTGATGTATGCTCTTTAGTGACAGCACCCTCCATATCCAAAAAAGTACCTAAGGTGTACTCTTTATAATGAAGTGCCTTTTCTATTTCAAGAACTACCCTATGGAAAACCATCTCAACATATTTTCCTTTTGTAAACGCGTTTTGGGTGCTTGTTTTTGGGGATAGTGTTTGAGATCTTACTATCTTCTTAATGAAGAAAGCGAAAAGTATAATGAAAACCTTGGTAGTCCTCCGGACTGCAGATATATTCGATCAGCTACGATAATCCAGATCCCTGTTCTACTAAGGTGGCTTTGTGGTTGCGATTAGGACACACTGTGATTGTGGTTGTGAAGAGTGCTCAAAAGCTTCCTTGTATTTACCGCTTTCTACAGGTCTGCTATCGAGTCAAGAGAACTTAAAGTCATAGAACTTAGATAATTATAAACTTCCCGTTTGAATATCTCCCAGTTAGCGCTCCAGGATTTACGAAACGGGCGGGAGTCGTTGATTGATTTCAAACTCACAGTGAAGCTTATGAGAAGATGGTTCTTCAAGGGTCCTCTAACTTGTTCAGTTATTTATTGGACCCAGTATGTAAAATGATGTTTAGCACGTTTTTGCTGGTAGGTTCCGATTTGCTAGGACTAAACTCTGATTCATAATAAAACTGAGTAGAGGTCAACTTCTTTTGTTGCTTTCCTATCCTACAAAGAGCAAGTTCTTCGTCTTGTGCGCCTCTGTGGCGAGTTTTGTCTCCTACCTGGAACAGGAGACAAAACTCGCCACAGAGTGTTCTTGTCGTTTGTCATGTAGACGAATGCTACGTGTATGAACTCTTTACAAGCCACGGCTGTTCACGCTGAGGTAGGAGTTCAATATATTTTTATCAAGTAGCAATTGTTTTCCTATGCTTTCTTAACTAACACCAACAAGAATTTATGAATACGAATTTTTTCAAGCGGAAACTTCATCAACCTAAACACTCTTAATACAGTTACTAAAATATTGTTCTAGATGACACTTAATCCCGACGAATTGCTTTAATTTATGTTTACAGTCAAATTGACTTACAACAGTTTCAGCATTAAAGTCTTTCCTTCGATTCTGTACCAATCTGTACTGATACTAGAGAAGTGTAGGCATTGATATCATGCGCACATATCAGTTGCCTACGACTCGACTTGAAGAAATTACACTTTGAGTTGTATGTAGGCAGGTAGCGAACATCGTAGGCTTTCATATCGAAAAATCCATTCATATCAGAGTTTATAATGCCTACGACGTTTGCATGCAAAGAGTATTTCGCCAAATAAATTTACAAGCAACCTCTGCTGAGACGATATCGAAACGTATGTAGGTTTGCAAAAGTCGCATATGAAAAAAATGTGGGTATACTGACTCGTATTGTATGCGAATTATGTTGAGTTTTCATTCCATACTCCGTTGCTAGCGCCATTAATTAAGTGAAAATATCATGTCGAGACGATGGAAATCCGATAGGAGACAAGCACGAGAAGAAATACTCGATTGAAGAGGAGTTTTCTTTATGACAAGAGCACTAAAGGATAAAAAGAAGTCGGTTTGGGCAAGCTGGGCCATGATATTACTTATGTTCATAAACAGTGAGTTGAATGATACTTGAGAAATTGACAAAGTTTATTTCGAACGTTACAGGCTGCTTAATGAATAGAGAGTCAAGGCAAAGGAATCATTTTTATTTGTGCTCTGTCAATCTCTCTATAAATATTCGAGCTTTGGAGAATATTTTTTTCAAAGGTTGTAAAATACATTCTCAAGTTGAATTAACTGCTTGACGTTCTGCGAACATTGATCAATTATTATTCCACCGATCGCAAATAAACACCTGCCGAGAATTATATTGTCATTAGGTCAATTTTATACCACGTGCAACCCCAATCAACTAAACATTCCTCAACTGAACCCCACAACCTAGGAGACTCTATCATCGACGATACGACCTGGCAAGCTATGATGCGATGATTTCCAGTCAAATGAAAACTGTATAGCAGCCAGGAAGACGACATAGACGATATAACTACAGCAGTCACAGTAAATTATCTGAGGCCAAGTTTTCTATGCTGGATGCAATGCAGTTTTCATGTATCGCCAATTAGATTTATTGGAAAGAAAGTAATTGCATACTGATTAAAATGCAGTTCGTAGGTAAATTTGCCTAACCTGATGTGTAGAAAATTCTTGTTCACCGATACACGTTTATGAATATATTAAGCTGTAGGCAGTGGAAAATGCTTCAGGTATCTAAAAAGTGCAATTAACTCTTCCTTGGAATGATTAATGTATCGAGTGGGACGTTAATCTTGTGATGTAAGTAAGTAAGTGATATTGTTAAGATGTATGTAAAGAGAACTAATATAGAAATAATATAGTAATTTATCTAGACAAAAATCGAGGAATAGGTACGAGTAAGAAATAATTATTATTCCTTAACTCAAGTGCATTCCAATTGCAGGATATACTCAATTTCAGATTGACGTTCATTGATTGCAGATAAAAACAAGTACAATAGTAAACTCTTGGCATCAAAACTAAAACAAAACATCATGCATCGAGAAGATAATTGCCGTGTTTCATTTTTACTAATGAGTACTCCCAAGTACTTCCAAGTAGATCACAAATGGAACGCCATATTCGTTCATACAAGCAGATTCTAACCTGTCAAATAGTATACAGTTTTCAAATGCAAAACAGTTGAAAATAAAGGGAGAAAATAACGAGTGTAAACTACCACAATCGATAGAAAATATAAAAGCAACTAACAGAAAATTACCTCTTTTAACTTTCTACACATTATGAGGGCTATTTCTAATTTCTTAACTACGAAAACATTCAACATAACCATGAAAAAAACAAAGCCGCCTATTGTCAATTAAATAGCCAACTCACGGAAAAAAGGCGTAACTACTCATAAACTACTCGGGAACGAGAGCGCGAGTAGTTGGAAGTAGCCAGAAGTACTTGCGAGTACTAAATAAAATAGTAATAATGGAACACGAGCAATGTGACAAAATAAAGTGAACATCAAAAACTGACAGTTTTTCCCGAACAGCAAGAAACAAACAAATGCCAGTGAAATAAGAAAACAATGTGCTGTCCCATAAATAAGGGCTTTAACAAAAATTTTCAGCAACAAAGTTACTCACAAAATAGAAAAAGTGGACAAATTCAAAGAAAGCGAGGCAGTACAGAAAAACTTGGGAAGTTTTAGCGATATTCAAAGTATTGACCAACTTTACAAATCATAAACCCGTTATGAGTTTTCGATAGAATCGCGACTTCCAGGAAGCCTTTGAAATAAAACGAATTAGAAGTATGGATATAATGCATTGCTCTGGAGGTTTTTATTTTTGCATTGTGAAGAGTATTTTTATTTCTACTTGACCACAATTAAACTTCTCGTTCTTATTCATTTAATGTGAAAGCCCCAATGCAGAGGAGGGATGAAGTGCCTAAATTCTTCCGGAACTGGATCCTACCAAAATGGTATCTCTTTCAAAGAGGTGTACCCCCCATGGCATATTTTCACCCTTAACATGGCATAGCTATCATTCTTCGGGGGAGTAACCAGAAGAAAGGTCTTAACGGTGGTTAATAACAGGGAAAACAGCCAATATTTCATTTCCTTGCAGGCTGCCGGACAACGCATTATTCGGGTTTCTTTTTTGACGTCACACGCACTTACTTTCTTGACTTCTATCTATGCTTTTACTAATCCTTCAAATTTTCAGTTACCTTCACTATCCTTTTGCATTGGTCATTCAGCTTTGGAGCTCATTCTATTCCCGGTAAATAAATACTACAGGGTGGCGCAAAATTGTCTGCTCTTAGTATTTCTTGAATAAAATTTTAGTGAAAAGAGATTGGTTTAATATTATAATTTTATTATAAAGTACACACAATAGGTGATATCAGTCTTGAATCCACTTTCTGAAACTTTCACATAATTTTCTTAGATACTCCACCGAAATTGCGTCCCACTCAACTTGAAAACGTCGAATCAGCGCTTGCCTATTTTATGGTTTGGAGCCTCTAAACACATTCTCCTTTAATCTGGACCACACATTTTCAACTCGTTTTAAATCAAGACAATTACCAGGCCAGTCAATCTACACATTAGAAAAGTGGTGATAAATCGCCCCAGAAGTCTTCAAAGCTATATGCGCCTTGGCTCCACCTTGCATCAAAATCACTTCCTTTCTATCTAAATTGATGGTGATTATTAAGGCATTGTGCAAAAATAGGGAGAATACTTTCCCTGCAATACTCTCCACTAACAGGCACTACTTGCTCAACAAAATGAACTTAGTTTTTTCCGCGACTGCTCACTCCGCCAGCTACCATGACTTTTAAGCGGAATTTTAGGGTCTGTATTACGAGAATATTTGTGGGACCGCTGGTTCTCATTGTATTATCCTGTCGATTAGTACGTACATATGTCTAATCACTAGTAAAATATACAGACCCTTGGGTGTTTTTTTTTTATTAGTTTCAGGTGCTATCTGTGGTACAATAAAAGGACGATTGGAGACATCAATTTATTCATTCAGATTTCGCTGGTTGAAGTCAAAGCACCTAATTTACCCAAGAACCTTGATTTCAACGACTATTTTTCAAAACCTGAAAATGTTTAGATATCACCGACTGATGCTTGTTCTGCTAACAGAAATTTTGAGTAAAACTTTGTTTCTAGCTCGAATTTTATTTGCAATGTATTTTCATTTTATAGAATAAAAACTAGGGGTAATAGAAGATTTTTATAGACACAAAATTGATGATGAGTACACATAATCATCTCTTTACAAGATGAGCTCTAATTTTACTTGTTCATCGTATAAAAATGACATTCTTATAAAAAAAATCGATCTAATAATCTTCGTTAATTGTGGATTGTCAGTCAATTTGTTGAGTGATATAAAAAACCATGCATCCAGAACGTTCAACAATACTCCATTTATCAATTATTTAAAGCATTATTTAACGTTCCTGCCCCGGAGGCTGAAATATATCTATCTTGTTGAAACATATGCATGACATTATAAATGCATGACATTATCATGCCTGAAGACGGGCATTTTGTTGTAAAAAAAAACAACATGGTTTCCTCCCTGTTCACTCAACATCAACAAATCTCGTATGCCTCATGAATTTCGTTGCGAAAACTTTGAAGGGTTAACTTGAAATTCGCGATTTGCGTACAAACTGCCAAACCTTTTGATCATGTGGATTATAACTTTCTTCTTTCCAAATTGCATTGACTTGGTTTCTCTTCATATTTTATTAAATGAATAGAATCATACCTATGCAATCGATCTTGTTTTGTTCGATATGATTCCTTTATATCACATCCTGTTGAGCTCCGAACTGGTGCTCCGCAATGATGTTTCCTGGGTCCTCTACTCATCACATTTTATGTGAAGGAACTGCCGCTGCTTCTTTCTTGTGGACCCATTGAAAACTGTAGCTTTCCAATCCAATTTTACGGCTTTCGAAAATTGGTGCACTGGTATCCATCTCCTCTCTTCACGCACATCGATCAAGGTAATTGATGTTCATGTTTCTTACTTGGTCAATCAAGCCTCCAAACTGTCAGGATTTATCCTGAGGTAATCGCCAGCATTCGAGTCCATGAAACCATCTTCACTTTTGTATTCCTCCATTGTTTGGTCAGCCCTTGAACATGCCGATGCTTAAGGACATCCTCACCATAAATGCAATAAAAATTCCATTGAATCCATCCAAAGGACGATCTTTACTACAAAAGCACAATTTTCCCTATTCATTCTAGACTTTGATTCAGCATCTGTTAGTCGAACCTTCCGCGGTCAATGTTTCTTCTTCCAAATGTGTCGTAACCTTTCAAAGGATCTTATTTGTGAATGAATTTTTATTTGTGAATCAATTGAGAATTGTGAACAAGTTCCGTTATCCTACCCGTTACACTCCGTGCTCAAAAACTTTTAAAGTATCGTTTACTTGATCTGGAGTTTAACGTTCAGCTCTTCAGATTAACGAGAACTTATAACTCTCTCTAGCTCGGTTCTTTGTCTCAACTCTAGAGGCATACAAAGCTAAATTAAATGCTGGAATTTATTACTTAACAGCATGTAATTGTATCATTAGCTGTATGCATTTCTTACATAAATCAATGTGTACCGTCTAACAGTGGGCAACTAATATCCTAGAACTTTTTACAATGTCAGCCCCAAATACCTCTCCATAGCATTCCATCATGCATAGAGTAAGTAGAAATGCACTAAACCTTGGAATTTCCTGCCACAGAGATGATAAAGTGATTAGAAAATTTCATAAAAATGTGCTTATAGCATAGGTTGTGAACCTTTTACGACATGTTCCATTGTTAAAACAATCAACAAGCCTATTTTAAGTCTTATGGCTGTCACATGTACAGGCGCTTTCCGCTCCGTCCCACACACTGCACTTCGAGGATAAGTTTACAACGATCCACGGAACAGTACATATTGCATGAGCTCTCGTTGCTTATCATGCGGTTATGTTGGATCATGTTGTGTTCCAAAGTAACACAAAGTCTTACCTAAATCTAAACAAACACCGTGTAAAGTGATATAAATATTTGGATTCATTTCCTACGAACAGATAACTCAACTACAATATGACGTTCTAATCCATGATAATTTCAAATAACGTGCGTAGGGATAGTGATCCATCCGTCCACATACGCATCATATACCCACCGCATAGTAGTGGAGCGTTCAGATGCGATCCGTTCCAAGGCTTCGTGCGGTGCGGTTTTATGAAAACAAGACAGGATCTACATGTCTGACTTGTGTTTATTCATATAATATTTGTTTTGTTTCGTCGTCGTCGCTTCGTTCACGAAAATGCACATGAGAATGCATGCAGCGCTGCATCGGGAATCTGTTTCACATTTTTTTCGGGATTGCATTGTATGCTCAAGGTGTACATAGTTGAATCTAAAATACACTCACGTATCTAAACGAGCGATAAGCCAAATCAAATTGTTTTTTGTCGATGGAATTCAGGGGTGGTGGTAGTAGTAGTTGGTGCGATGAAAGAATTTCGAGGTAGGGCAGAGATTAAGACTCGCCTGGGGGCTATAAATAAAAACAACTTTTTTTTTAGAATAAAAACAATAAAGTGATAGGTTTATGATGTACAGTGATGTAAATGACCCCGAAATGTCTGGTTAATGGAAGGAAAGTGCTATGAAGGTGTATGATGGGCTGCAGAGGTAAGATAAAGTAAACGAGACACGTTACTCTTTAAATACAGAGCATATTCGCAAACAAGATAGTTAGATGAATGTGATATGGGAATGGGGCAGAAAAACTCCGATACAGAAATAGTTTTAATCCGCTTGTTTATACAGATGAGAAATATTCTATTTCTCCGTCTGTCAGATTTGTATTAATCTTACTTTAATTTTGATTTACAAAAGTTATAAATTACATAGATTTTAATTTCATATTTTGTGCATCGCCAGGCTGAAATAAACTAGTCTTTTGAGAAATATTAAAAACTCGTCTGCCTCTGAAAACTCTCTACCAATTTTTTCTTCAAAGTAATTAAATGGTAGCAATTTCAATGTGCACCTCTCAGAATCTAGGAATGAAATAATGAAAAATAAAAATGAAGCTACGTAGACACGTTTTCCGAATATGTCTTTCGAATGCTCCCCCAAATTACTTTATAGTCGAGGATTTATCCCAATTTCCACGGAATGATTTGACACAATAACATTTTCTAATGTCATCTTAAATCCTGGTCCTTGCTCAAGGCGTTCCTTTGTTCGGTCCGAAAAGAACAAACGCTCCATCATCGAAGACATCTTCATAATAACGCGGGACTGTTCTACGATTATATCTATAATCTTATTGTAGCTGATGCGGTCGAGCCCTTTTCAAATAGTTTTTGTTGGATATCAATTGTACGTACTTCCTCTACCTACTACAAACATGTCAACAAAAACGATGACAACCTACGACGACGGTGACAACGAAGATGGAAGTGACGTTGATAGGTCAACAAGTTTTTGTTGTTGTGTTGTATCCAAAGTAACCTTCATCGAGAAAAGTGCTTTCCCACGATCTGAATATTACTTTTGGGAATAAATTTACGGGCCCTTGCTAATAATGTCTGTCAACTCAGCTGTTTACAATCATCTCATTGACACTCTCGAGCGGTAGGCTCATTGTATTGTTCCTTTGTTTGTGAATCGTATTTTTCGACAACTAATGATACTTTGAAGAACGAAAAAGATGTTTTTTATGATTTGAATGGTAAATTATGCGAGTTGAAATCTCTGAAAGGTAGTCGAGTTGGTTGCTTGAAAAACGTTTTTATTTGATTATTTGATATGCAAAACTTTTTCTGGTGTATTAGAAAAAAGATTTGAAAAGCGAGAATAAGTTCTCTCTGCCTCGCAAGGCGTGGCCAAAAATTCATATTTCCATATATACATATATATATATATATATATATATATATATATATATATATATATATATATATATATATATATATATATATATATATATATATATATGTATATATATATATACATATATATATATATATATATATATATATATATATATATATATATATGTATATATACACATAAATATATATATATATATATATATATATATATATATATATATATATATATGTATATATATGTATATATATGCACATATATATATATATATATATATATATCTATATATATATATATATATATCTATATATCTATATATATATATATATATATATATATATATATATATATATATATATATATATATATATATATATATATATATCATCATCAAAAATTTCAGTGACTATTTCTCGAAAAAGCGCCTTCTGATTGACCTAAAACTTTCAGGATACATTGTTGTATATGCAGAATAGGTCCAGGTCTCACCAAATGTCAATTATCTTTAACCCTTTGGCGCCGGCGGCCATTTTAGTGATATTTTGAATATACCTATTATTCCGTCCACAAATAGTTTTTGCAAAAATTAAGTTAGCGAAATGAATTTTCAACGTGTTTTAAATGTGAATCGGATAATGTTTTGGAATTTTTTAACCCTATGTGTGCGCTAGGTACCTGAAAAGAGATCGGGAAAATTTGAACATTTTTCAATTGCGATAACTTTTGTCACTTTCAACCCTGGAGCTACGGCAAGTGTTGAAAGTGAAAGCCTTCAAATCATCGACTCTCCTGAAAAATTGTCGAGTTTTGGAAAAAAAAGCCACTCATGTATAAATTTTATGCTGTGTCTACATAGCCAAAATAAAACATTTAAAATTTTACAACGAGCAAGAACAATAGCCCTTCCCCAATTCACCTATATTTTTAGCATCAAAAACTTCTGTTCACGGGAACTCACGACCCGATAATCAGATACAGTTGAAATTTACAGAATGTATTAGTCTTAAACAGCACCAGGTCTGATAGAAGCGATTTTGAAATGCGGGCGATTCTGTGCTAGTGGTGCCATGTTGAAAAATCACTGAGCAAAATAACTGCTTCTAGCCCTATAAATTCTGATTCAGTCATTCGATTTTGACGAAATTCGGAGCTGCCAGCTTTGGTAATATTGGTGTCTCAAATTTTGAAAATTCACTGAGGAAAATAAAGCTCTTTGCCCTATAGCTTCCAGTACAGTCATGGAATCATAGCGGAATTCAAATAGCAAATTAAACTTATTGTAGGCAATATTGAGTATAGTTGAAAAAACAAATGATAGGGTTGCCAGCTATGATTGTTTTTGTATTTTTTTGGCATATCTTTAGTAAGCGATTTTATCATAGAATTTTCAAACCGTAGTGATCTTGTAGTGAAAATAAACACAAAATATTAAGATCTAGAAAATTTGAAAACTTTTGCGGGTGTAACCCTAAATTTCTTTGTATCCCTATAACTTTCAATGCAGTGATCGGATCAATACGAAATTCACAGAGCAGGTTGACTTCAATGTGAGGCAGATGGGACATATTTTTGTTTTCGGTACTAGCAAAAGGCTGCCAGCACGAGGCGTTTTTGTTATTTTCGTGCCGATAAATGCTTGTATTAAGTATTCACATCGGAAACATTTGCAATGAAAATAAGTAAACAATGTTTAAATTTTCTAAGGTCTGGACATTTGTCGGATGGCAACACCAAACACCTTTCTATCGCTGTAACTTTCGATAAAGTTATCGAAATTAAAATAAGCTTAGGGTATATTATTACTTAGGGTGTATTAGTCTTAAGTAGCAAAAGTAGCTAGTGGTAGAATACACACTCCAAATCTGCACAAATCCTCAACTGTTCTTCGAACATTAGTGTTTCTAGGGGTTCTGATGCGCTAGGGATTTTTTTATATTTCTAGTCTGCCTTTAAAATGCTTCGAAAAGCAAGGTATCTCCCACGCAGATGTTCATTAGTTGCGATTCCGTCTTTAGTGAAATTTGTGAACCATCACTTCAGATTCTGTGCGTTCTACAAAAAACAGATTTTTTTAACCTGCAAGATGTCACTTATCTCAATTAATACATTTTGACTTCAGATTCAAGCATAAGATGCTTATTGACTTTAATTTCGAAAGCTCACAATACTAAGCTAAATACTAGTCTGATTATAAAATAATCAAATAAAAACACATTCCTTTTATCAAATTTAGACATATCTTTCAACACAGGCACCATTTACTTCGATAAGACGATTCCAACGCTTTATAGTTTACCTTGTTTATAGCACCCGGCATCAAACTCCTCAAAATATGCTTCTGCTTCAATCGTGATTTGACTGGTCAAGTAAAGGCGCCTGTCAGACCGCCAATCTTTCAGGTTGGGCAATAGATGATAGTCACATGCCCAGGGTACCACATCCGGAGAACAAAGAGGATGTAAAAAGGTTTCGTAGCCTGAATCGATCAATTTGGTGATAAAGAAGGCCAAATCGCGAAAACAACGATTTGTTCAAGTTTGTGAGCACCAGTCAATACACGCAGCACTCAAAGCGCGCATAGTTTTCGTATTTTTGAAGTCTGATTTGCTGGCTCAAAAATTAGGCAAGAGTCACAGTAATATCATCAATTTCTTTGGATGATCACCTAAAAAGTATAAAACTATCACGTAGGTAAAGCAGTTCGTTATTCGGGAATCTATCAAAAACCTAATCATTCGCTTTTGCTAATGTCCTTTCTTATCTTACATCGGATAAAACGAATAAATAATGTAATAAAAACAAGAATTATTGAAAAGTTTACTGACTATTTTGAATGAAAAAGCGTGTAAAATAAAATTTTATAAATCTACATATATGAAACACTTTGATATTATGTTTACTCATTAAAAATTAAATCACACTAAAGCATATATTTGCCTCTATCGTCGCCAGCGTGATAAGTGAACCACTAGAACTTTGAACCAATAGAAAACCAATTTCTAGTAATGAGTTTTGTCTAGCCATCCAAAGACGTAGGAAAAATCAAATGAATCATCACAATGCCACTGCAAGATGCATCAGTTTTTTGCAAACAAATTTTGCTTATCAGCATTGCAATTTTGTTCCTTTGTTCCGAATATGTTGATATAATTTTGAGGAATTTGATCTTCGTTTACGGCAAACTAATTATTAAAGGTCAATCTATTAAATACTCGAAACAGATAGCAAGCATTTAAATGACGCTAATCGATTTTTCGATTGATGAAAGATGTTTACGTGATAATTTTGCAACAGTCAGCACAGCATGAAAATATTGAACCTGATCGAGGCTATCATTGTGAAATTGCTGCAGTGTGATTGTCTTTTAATTATTGGGTGTCTCCAAAACGTGAGCCTATATTTGTATATTGCACATAGCATTAACATTTATATTATTCGTTCAAATAAGTTGGTGTTCAAAAGCGAAACATTGGGTCTTCAAATTGCTCTTTTAACTACAGAAGCTATAAAACCAGCATACAGTATCGGTGCCTTTATAAATCTGTCAAGCTCTCAGCTAAATACTCCCAGTCTAGATTCATTAAATTTGCTTATGGTGCCAAATTAAATTCAAAGTTGTTGTTAAACTAAATATCAATCAATTTTTCAGGGAGTCCACTAATTAAGATCGAAACTCTTCTTATCTTTATTTTGGATCTAGCAGCTAAACTCAATAATTGGTACACAGTTCCTAGTGCATTTACAGGTTCGAATCTTCTTGCGTAGAGAAAAAAAACATCAGGAAGAATAGAGAGCATAATATAATGAGCAGAATAACCATTTTCTTACTATGATTGCCTTGCAAAGGAAAAATTAATAATAAAAACAGTAATCTAGTTTAGTAATCACCAGCCTGTAATCATTTAGGAGTCTTTTCAGCAGTGAAAACAGTCTAACAGTAATCTAGTTTAACAAGAAATATGACTTTGTAAAATCTCAGGAAGAACTTAACTAAGAAACCAAATCAAGGTCGAAGTAGTGATCTGCCGCCTACAGGGTTGAACCCCACTGCAAGCTCATGGTTGTAATTGTTTTTCTTGTGCTATCTACAGGCCGGCAAATCAGTATAAAATCAGCCTTTCATTAATTGTCATATTAAAAAAGCTGCCAGCGACTGGGTTTCTCTTCTATGTGTCCCCCTACTATTAAGCAATAGCTTCAGAAGGTTATCCACTGAACTTTTTCTTTTTTCTTTAAAAAACTGTAGAATATATCTTCCAATCGTTACCGAAATCTGTTTGACCTGTACGATATCTTTTCATTTTTCTTGATTTTAACCCTAGATACATAACTTTATTTGATACTCCTCACAGCATAACGTGAGGTCAATATAACTCACACATGATTTCTGCCTGATTGCGCGACAATGATTTGATATTTTGATTTAGTAAATGCAATTATACTTTAACATTGATCTAAAAAATGAAAAAAATTATCTTTTAATTTATTTTATTTAAATTTTACTTAAAATTAAACAAAATTTAAAGTGCTTTATAACAATGACACATGGAAAAGTTTGTATATTTTTCTTGCGTGAATCGTTTTGACTCACGTTATGTATCCAAGGTTAAGTACTAGAACAAGTGGAGAAATCAGTAACTTTGGACGATTCATCTTAACATCAAGAATGTTTGACTGAAGTCTACGAAAATTCATTCTATCTTGTCAAATTGCAAATAAAAATCGTCTGTCTATTTTTTTCCTTGCTAGGTTTTGATTCAGTAACATCACCTTCGATGTGTCGATCGAGGTGTTTTTTGTTGTTGAGCACAAAGTTGATCAATAACAGTGATGTCAACCGGATAAAAATTGACAACAAATTTTGTACTGTGACTGTTCGTGGTTAAAATGAATCTAATCCAAACTTACTAGAGGAATTGTAGCCAGCTTTCACCACCGAAAGCTATAAGTTTACCTTGCGTTCACTAAGAGCCGAATTTCTAAGAAACGGACAGAAAAATTCAAAATCTTTTCAAAAAGAAGAAGGACAAAATACAGCGTGATCTGTTAACAACACTTTTTACACAGGAAAAACAAAAACCAGCCGTGAGAGTTCGAATAATTTTTTTCATTCGTTTTTTCAAAAGTTTGGTAAGTTCTGGTATGCTTTAATATAAAGGCAGTTCCGATCTATACAGCTAAAAACTAAAAAGGACAAAAAAGATAAAAATAGAAAACTTTGGAATCTACAGAATTACTTACTACATCTTTATGAACCATGTCAAACAAAACGGTTAGTTGTTGTTAGACTAACGGAATATAAGCGGGAAGCACAAGCACAACATTACATGGGACAAAGTGGAGGTGATCAAAGAGGTATAGCAGGTCCAAAAACCAGATGCGTACGAGAGCCTGAATACATGGAAAACCTCGATGAATGGACGACACTCTTTCTTATTCTGTCTCATTATTCTTAGCCACAGCTTCGAAAAATACCATTGTTCCCTACGCTAAATCGTTGCACTTATCACTCTGTGAGTAATGGGCCGTGAGAAGGGCTACTATTAGTTAAACTTAAGCTAAACTTAACAACCTGTTGTGATATTTGTCCATGCACGCCAGGATTGTCTTGCAATAGTGCAGGATAGTTCTTCAGTCCAGGAGTTCTTGGCGTTCACAAGATATATTGGCCTAATGGCTAGTTTGACCGATCCTATCAAGAAACCGATGGTATGGAGAAAGGATATGAGACAGCTGGTAGCAAGGTGGAACCGGACACCGCTATGTCAAGATCCCCAAGTCAAGCGCAGTGCCGAATGTCTGGACATCTCTCTGATAGATGCACGGTACTGAGCAACAATTTTGGACACTGTACAAGGATCAGCAAAACAAGGGAATATATAGCTGCTTGGCTATCTGCGAAAACATCAGTTTTAGCTTCGAACATCTGATAACATTAAAGCAAGTCGATAGCCTTGAAAATAGTCACCACTTCCATCTGAAAGACATAACAACAGTCCGGGACACGAAGGAACATACTTAGATTTAGAACATCCGAGTGCATACGACTGCAACTTTATTGTTCAGACTCCAGCCATTACCATACACATGAATAAGTCTACTTTTTTGGGTGTGAAACCTTCTTTCCATTCATCCCTACCAGGAATGTGAAATGAAAGAGTGCCTAGAGTTAAGCAGTTGGTATCCAACGGAGCGGGAATTCCCTCAAATAAGATTTCTTCCATGGTCGAACTCAGTTCTGGCTCATACCGAAATGCTATGCAGTCTCACAGCAACCAAATTGGCTTGCTGTACAATTAGCCGATTGCTTGGTAACCAATGAATCAGCCTGCAATTGCTTTAGTTGGGCAGGTTTAAAGGGCCCGTTTCTGCAAATGTACAGCTAACCGTCGCATTTTTTCAAGCATCAATTGGGACGTGGTCTTTAGAGAAACCTGCCACCAAAATATCACTCCGTATTGTAATATCAGCTCACAAACTTAACCATAGTTATATTTCTGTAAAATAATTTGGTGTGAACTGCTACCTCTTTGATGAGGAAAAATCTGTAATAAATTTCCATTTGGATTCGCCATACCTACCTTCTGTCAAAATTTGGCAGATTATATTTTTTTCAAAGTATCAGCCATCAAATGTTATAACATTTCCCCATCTTTCTGGATATCGGTTGATTCTGTTTAAAAAAAAATGTTTATTTTTTAAGGCTAGGTATGAATCCATCAATACTGTGACTCTGAGAACTGAAGCGAAACGCATTCCCATCAGGGTACAAACTGTAGTCAAAAAGGGTAAAATCTTCCCGTCCAAGATTTTTCAGGTAGTTCTTAACTGGCTGCAGGACACGTGGCCAAGCATTTTGATAATTCAGGTGGTTTTTCTTTTACTGCTGCGTTCAGTTTAATTAATTTTTGTTAGTGGCGATTTTCAGTAATGGTTTCTTTCGGTTATGGCAGTTCATTATACACCGCACATTGCAGATTTCTCCAGATACTTGACTACCAGATACTTTTTTGTGGTTTTAGGTTGCAGCAAATCCACTTTTCACTGCCAGTGACAATTTGATGCGAAAATGACTTCTTTTTGTTAGGTCTAAGCAGCATTTGACCTACTGTCCATTGAAGCGTCGCTTCATAGATTCGTAAGCGTACCACTCAACGTGACCATACGCTACGTCTACTGTGTGTATCCACCTAAGTATATGTAGTGTCGTAGATTTGCCAACGTCAATAGGCTAATAGTAAGGAAATTTCTTGTCGATTCACTTCCACAGATTTAGCAAGGTTCTTTTGAGTTTTACATGGATATATCCAATAACGCCTCCAATTCTGCGTCCTCAAATGTTTCTGGCCTTTTCTCACGTTCTCTGTCACTTGTGTCCAAATCAATACTTTTGACCACCTAAACCAGAACTCACAAGTTGAAAATGATGAGGCATATTCCCTTTAAGCCGCACACAACATTCAATTACCAACTGCTACACTTTTCTCTATATGGAAGCCAAATAGCGAAGCTTCCCGCAAGCTTCAATTTCCTTTTTTCGTTTTTCTCTATCGACAAATATTTCCAAAGTGCTTAAATAAACCAAAGCTTCTCAGATAGTGGTAAAAATATTAACAATTTTGTTGTATTTTTGAGGCATTTGAGTATGAACTAGTACGAGAAAACTTTGAATGCATGTAAGCTTCGTGCGAATACTAGTTTTATATCATTTTCAAGTCAAATTCATAGATTTTTAGTACGAATTCATAATACTTTCGGGCCATATTTTTCAAATCAGATTCGTACATTTTCGTAAATAATTAATAAGTTTTAAAGTCAAATTGGTAAAATTTTAGACAAATTTATAATATTTTCTAGTCAAATTCATACATTCTTAAAGTAAGTTTATATTTTGCGCATGAAATTCATAAATTATCTTAAAATGCAAAAAATATAAATTATACACTTTATAAAAATTATAAATTTGCCGGAAAAAAACTGCGACTTTAATTCAAAAAATCATGAATTTGACTTAAAAACATGAATTGGTATCGAAAATTAACGAATTTGGTTTGAAAATATATGAATCAGATTCGAAAATACTATAAATTTGTACCAAAAATCTATGAATTCGACTCGAAAATTGTATATATTCCTGCTTTGTCCCGAAGTCGAATATTTATCTTTTGTAAATAACTTATATAATAGCTTTGAAAAGGAGACTGAAATCATTTATTCTATTTTTCTTAAAAGCCCCTATTAATCTATAAAACAGCTTTCTCACTACTGTAAAAATTCTCGACAACCACTCAAGATATTGCTTCTTTAATCCGTCTCAATGGCAGTCCATTATAGAAATTATTTCATTATAGAAATTTGTTTTCTTCGTTTCGTCGTGAAAACCAATCGCTTAACTTAACCTCTCTGAAATCACTTTGAAATAGAATATATCGAAAAAAAGCTTGAAATTACTTTAGAAAAAAGTATCTACTTTATTCAAGCAAGCTTTATTTGCGAAAATATTAGATTCATCTTGTTTGTGTCTCTTTGTTTGCTATTATTTTGCTTTGTACGAACATAAGATTTTGTGATTATTTTACTTTCTACGAACATAAGATAGTAATTTTTTCGTTTCAATTCTTATCTACTGTGTCCTTGCTCCAATTACCACTAGCAACGTTCGACTTTTGTCGTAAGCTACTATCAACAAAAAATATAATTTCATATTAGCTCAGACAAATTGCGATTTTATTCTATTAAAAAAAAATTAGCTGAA
Source organism: Nemotelus pantherinus (assembly GCA_963978885.1). Classification (NCBI taxonomy): domain Eukaryota; kingdom Metazoa; phylum Arthropoda; class Insecta; order Diptera; family Stratiomyidae; genus Nemotelus; species Nemotelus pantherinus. Next base: position 61,946,993 of record OZ022263.1, read on the forward strand.
ATGCTAGTTATGCAGTGGGACTAATGCCGCCCATACGACGCCGATTGACCCATTGCGACCTGACCAAACATCTCTGCCATTAGAGTCGTCCGCCGGTGCCGCCTTTCATGTAAATTATCACTCAATTAAATATTCTGGTTTTCATACGCACTAAACAATCCTGATAACATTTCTATTTCGGGCAAATGTACATCACCCTTATTTCTTCGCTAGCCACCGGATTATAACATCAATGAAAGTCTTTGCACGATGATCGCCTCGCGAGTCTAAAATTATCACAATCCTAGCGTGTCTGACATGCGCACTTAGATGCCAATTCGCATATGTTAGGATGTAATGACTTCCGTGCGTATTATGCACGACAAGTGCGCATCTCTTAATTCTAATCTCGTCAGAAGATGATCTTCTTGCGATCGATTAATTCTGCCGGGTATTTCGCACATATGATGATCATCAAAAACAAAACAGTATCGAAGCAGTTCTTGGCACCAAAAAACATCCTCATCTTCGTCACTTCTTTTGTAGGCGTCAATGAGCATTTCCCGTCGCACCTTTTTGCTAGTTTACCGGAACGTTCCGTTGACGTTTGGCGCTGAGTGATGCGCAAGGAGTAGTCATAAGATGTGATGAGTGATGGGCTACGTGAAAGCGTGATGAAAAAGTGGAATTCGTCGAAGATACTTGTAGTTTTTGTATATTTTGAAATAAGACATCAAGGAACATATGGTGTTCATTTTTCGCGAAGAACTACATGCTCAACTGTTAGCATATCGATACAAACGATGGAAAGATACTTCTGGTCGGAAGATAAATTGAAATATGGATGAAGTTACGTAGGTATGATTAAGTCAAATCTATATGAAAAATGAGGGGAATTATATTGCTGCATCTTTTCAGTAGAGTATGAACATTAAAAATCTAAATTTTTTCACCTATTATAGGTTTTTCAAACATAATGCATCTTTTCATGTCGTTCACAAATTTGATATTGAGCGAGACAATATTAATTAAACATAAATGCTCTTCCACTCCTCTTGGCGTTTTCGTATTCAGCATCATCTTCTATTTCAATATAAAAAATGGATTATCTGCGGACAAAGGTCAAGACCACGTTTACCGCAAGAAATCCTTCCTTCTACACAGACGATTTTCCGTTGCCCTAGACTTTTTCCAAGCTTCCCATTTGACTTCAGTCTGAAGCGATAGTGCTCACCTAGAAGAAAACCCAATCATCATGATGCCTTCGCGCTTTTCCTCTTCTTTCAATTCATCGAAGCCACAAGGCAACATAACACCACGTCCATTGAGAAGGGTCGTGGCCGTGTTGCCCGTGACGCGATGAATGAATTCTTCTTGGGTCTCGTTCGATTGGCTTTTGGCTCTTGTCAATGCAGCTGTTCTTCTGGTCCAGCAAGTCTATGAAACGAACATAGTTGCTAGTCGTCATCTTCTCCAATGAAAACTGGCTTCCTTCCCGGCCCTCAGTACAGCCAATTTTTTCGATCCAGCTTAGCGCGACTCATCCGTCCATCAATCACTCTTGAGCCCTACAGATTCTTGATTGCTGTTCGACAGCTGAATAGGTCGGATAATCACTAGCTGACGTTGTTGTTTTTTGTCTTATTTCATTTTTTCTCATATTGCATTCTCGTGTAATTGCAGGTCATGTAATCGACTTATTAGATCAGTCGGAGGAGAAAACGCTGAACGTGTTCTCGCAAGTGTATCGAAGGATGCTGCCATTGTCCAAGGAACTAATTGGCAATCTGTACACGCATATAAGAAGGTAAGTTGGTCATTATGTTAATACAATGTGCATGAATTGAATTTTTTCAAAGATATGCGGTGATTAGATATGAAATATTACATCGAATATAGTTTTTCTTTTAGAAAATTGACCCTACTATATGTGGAACTACGTTACGGATAGGATTTTAAAATAAATTTTAAGATCCTATTTTGGAGATTTTATTATTTGATGGTAGTTTTGCGAATTTCCTCAATGAAATCTAACATGAAAAACTCCATTCAAAAATAATAAAGCACGTTCTGAACTTCTAATATTCTAAGAATATTCCATGTACATCTTTAATAGATTTCTGACCACAAGAATCAACCGAGACGCGATATGTAATTACAGCCACGGGTTGTAGTTTGCAAGAGTTTCCGGGGGTGGAGTTAGAAATAGGCGATCTAAAGCTATTTTCAGAAAAAAACCAGAGTAATATAACCTATACCTTTTTGGCTAGTTGCTCTAAGCGCTGTCTTTTAAGAAGCTTCAATCAGTTGAGACTGGATGCGTAGGTAATAAAATCAGGTAAATAACGTTTAAAAAAGAAGATGAAGTAGAAAGCCAGGTTTGCAGAGAGCCAGACTGCATTATAATGCGAGTTAAATATGAAATGGAACGAAAAATGCTAAGGCTATAGAATTCATGATTCAAAATTTGACTAGTTCAGACTTGTTAAGTGGTGATGGTGAAAAACAAGCTCGCAGAGCCTTGGGCTTTGCCTGAAATAGGGTAAACGTAATTTATGCCAGCGTATAAAGTAAAAGCAGCAAACTTAATGATGTCTAACTTGCTAGCCTAAGACCATGCGAGATAGATGCCTCTCACTTTTGGAGGTCAGTTCTTCAGACCTGATCTGATTTACTAAAGTGAAGTGATTCCAGCTAACTTTGGTTTGGTATTCTCCAAAGTCTACTCAGCCAATGGTTTGACACCTTTGTTTTGTCGATTTGTTGAGAGGGACTGCGGCGAGGTTCTTTTTTTTGTCGTGCTGTTTGCTCTCCACAGTGAAGTGGCCTACTTAACAAACACCAAGCCGAACGATATTTTGGATAGTTGCTAACAAAATCACAGATCCGCTTTTTTCGATTTTTCTTTCTTTCGTCTTCGACAGTTTTCATCTCAAAACAGCACCTGCTTCAGCTCCAATCCCGGTCGCTTTACAGTTGACATAGTAAAATGCATTGGATAATTTTGACATGTCATGCTCATTGGTGACTTATCTAGTTGCACTTCAGGCATATTTCAAGTCTACAATTGAAAGTTATGTGCCCAAAATCCTGGCAGCTGTGACCCTGCGTGACTTTTTCTTTCGCAAGCAATTTCACTAAATTTCTTAATTCAGAAAATATTTGACGTAAAGGACATAGCTCCGACTGCAGGAGACAATTGGAAAATGAGTTTCCATATTTATCTTTGATGTAAACTGCTCCAGACTGGAAATTCAATCTTCTAGCAGCTTTTTAGCTCTGCAAGAACGTCTTTCTCACCATTGAAAGTATGATCTTCCTTGAGAGGAATCTTTGCTTCCTGAATATTCGGCGACTTACAAGTAAGGCAAAGAATGGGCAACGCTTTGAGTACTTTAAATAGACGCTGATTTCATCCAATATTTTTCAGAAGTAGGGTGGTTTTGTTAGAGCATTTAGCCTACCATGACCAGTTTCTGTTGTTGGACATAGGGAATCTTGTGATTTCATTGAAGTCGAACAAGAAAAATCTGTTCATAGTTTCATCAGCTCCGTCTATCTAAATCCGCTCTCTCATTGGCGTTTAAGCTTTATTTTGTCAGATCTTCGACTTATTCGATTGCATTTGCACTGCCCGAATAGTTCTAATAAAGTGTAGTCTCAAACAGTGCTAAGATGATTTTCTACTACGATCTGTTGATTAATCGTAGATTACTATGATTTTTTTATATCTGTCGGAATTTTCTTTTCCTCCCTGATTTTTTTCAGACCCTCATGATGTTTTACTACGACCTAATGATTATTTTCTAGAATCCCGATATTTTCAAGAGATTGAATAGAGAAGAGTGAAAACAAGAATAAAACCTAGCGGAGCTTTAGTATTGAAACTGAAGAAAACAGACAAGGAAAATATTTCATTTGTCATATAATTTAAATATTCGTTTATGCTATGAAGAATACATCATCATCATAACATAGACCCCCGTAAACTTAAACAGCACTGTAAAGGAAAACTATAAAAATATCTAGAGAAGAATTTAAATTTTACCGACTCATCCTTCAACCATATAATCCTTCCATATTTTGCTCAAGCACTTTAAGAATTTTTATCTTGTTCGTCCGATGGCGATTAAGTTCACGGAATGAGGGGTGAAATGTTGAAATTTATTTTTCGTTTCCCGGATGCCCACTTGCTAATCTAATACATTTTTTGGATTTTCCAATTAGTTAATGCCAGTTCAAAGCTGCAAGGTGGATGATCTAAATTATTCAAGCCCATCTTACGCAGGGCAGTCGTTGCAAAACGACTCTTGCGAACAGGCGCATTGTCCTGCAGAAGAATGACACCTTTGGTTGGGTTTTTCTTGGATGCGTTCTCTCAACCGCTATAGAATTGAAGGTTAATATTCTTCGCCTATGGAGAAACTTCTGTTTTTAAAATCAATTTACGGAATCCCTTCTGAGTTCCAAAAAATGATCGCCGTGACTTTTCCAGTCGACTGTAATACCTTGAACTTCTTGGGTGGTGTGCCACTGCATAGAATCTTGTTTGGACTGAGGTTCTAAGCATCGTCTCCAGTAACGATGCGACTCAATACTCCATCCTCGTCTTCACTACAGATGTCCAAAACCACGCGAAAGCACTCCAAGTGCTGTTGGTTTTCAGGCGGGGGGAGCATTCTCGGCACCCACCTTAGTCATGAAAAATCGTGAAAAATATTTAAAATGGTTGTACCTGATACTCTAACCATTTTTACGAACTATTTCCTCTTTAATCTTCCAATACCACTTTTTCGACTTTTTGAACAATTTCCAATGGTCACTTCGATTGGCCGTCCTGGCCGTGGGTCATCTTCAAATGAGTCCCTTTTATGTTTGAAAAGACTGTCCTACTTGTTTAATCCTGGTTTTAACTGGACAAGAGTCCCTGTAAATAGATACCATTTCTTCCATTATGGTTTGAGCCGACTTTCGTTATTGGATGAGGAACTTTATAACACCGCGGTAATCGATTACACTTTCTTCAAGATTGAGTTGCTTAGTCGACAATAACTCAAAAACATATGGCTCGATTGAAATGAAACTTTTTTCATTATACTTATAATGAATCTCTTAACTCATTTTTTTTTGTTTTAAACGGGTTTCGAAAAACCTTCATAGATATCCCGCGAAATATGCAGGATTATATGAGATTCGACTCACTAAAAAACATCACCCGCTAACCACAGGAATCCGAGACGGAACCGCTTTCGCATTACTTCGATTCGGCTGTGCCACTAGCGCCTTTGGGCACCTGATATGTGCTAGTGGCACAGCTTCGACTACTTTCGCTCTGTCAGGAGTAGTCCGTTAGGCAACCCTCTTTTCTTTTCAGCCGCAATACCGTCTCTACATATACGAGACACGTACCCAAGCGTCTTCTGAATGCAGCATCGCCTCGATAATCGTCTCCGGCGTCGCAGGGTCAGTTGCACACCACAACGCTTTCCGTTCTCTTCTGATTCGCAGGCACTTGAAGAAAGTATACAATGCATCATCAATTTCTTTAATGCAGTTTTTGCATTAAAGCATTCCGTCCTGACTTTCACTATTCTATGAAGGTATTTGATGACCTGATAGAAATTGTCACAGGTAGAAATGCGTTCGTTCGCCAATAAATCGACTGGAATTACCCCTGCTATGACCAACACGGCGTTACCTGGTACCGTACGGTAGCTGCTGGCGATTTTGCAGCGCCCCTCTGCGTTGAACGCTCGCCATCATAGCTCAATACATTGCAAATTTTAAGGCGGATGTGCTCCCCATCAAGTCAGCTTGGAGTCAAGAATCACTCCGAGATACTTCGCAGATTTTTTGGTCTCGACTACTTCGGAGCCCACTGTCATGGGTATGTCGGTTGGTATTCTTCTTTTCGTTAAGATGACAATCTCAGTTTTCGAGATCGCCAGCACATCTTCCGGTATTTCAAGGCACGGGAACCCGCCGTACGCAGCATTGCAAAGATATGGCTCGAGAATTGTAGTGCTCCGGCAGTAATATTTTTCCGGATATTTCCCTGCTTCGTCTCATATATAAGGCGACGGTTCTTTGTATAGTCTCGAACCATGCCTAACATGTAGTCCTGTACCTGAAAATTCCGCTAAAGTGCCTCTCAAATACCTGCCCGTTTCTCTGAATTAAAAGCGTTCCGAACATCCAGCTTCACTAGAAACACGATCGGCCTGGCCTGGTGGCATGCAGCTTCGGCGCGCTCTGCTGCGCCATTCACTTCGTAGATGGCACTTATTGTTGAGTGGCCTTGACTCCGCTAAAGTGGCCTTGACTCCGCTATTCCCCTCCACAGCTCGGTCCAAAGAATAACACACAGACAGTCGGTCAATTCGGCAACATTTATCGATACATCTTGTTCCGCTTATGATATATTCGCTCTTGAAGGACCAGCCTCAGAAAGATCTCTCTCGCTAATCTTGAGATTTTTCGGCAGCTAGCTTAAATTTTTTAACCCTTTGAATTTAAGCTGCGTTGATTGCGTTGCCTATGACCAAGAGTATCCACAGGTATCAAGAGTCCAGAGCACATAGCACTTTTTCTTTCTGTGCTGCATTCGTGCACCTCCGCTTCTTTTGTGACGATGTAGGCGAAGGTATATTTTTTCTAGGCACGGTCTTTGTCATTTTTTCGGAGCCTATAACTGTAAGATACGCCATCAGCAAGTTTAAACTGGATGGCCATGAAATCTTCCACGATGGTAGTCTGTACTCTTCGGCTGCATCTAGGGTCTTCCACCGCAATCATACAAGTGGTTGGGTCCTGCAGAATCTGAGACCCTGCCGCATCAAGTGAGCACAGCACGGGAGGAATTCTAGACTAAGCTTGGCTGCCACCTCCTGATATACAATCCTTTAGATCCATTTTTATACTGCTTTCCAGGCACTCTTAAGGCGGCTTTAGATATGCGGTGTTTGTCAAACACCTCCTATTCGCCAAATACCGAACACCTAGTCAAGTCATTTGGCTTGGTGATTGCGAAATGACAAGCACATTCATTTAGACATTCGGGCTTTGCCGAATGTTTGCCAAAACTGGAACATGTACGAGCTGCTCGTCGTTGTTCACTCCCGCCATTTTCATTTGAAAATTTTTACTCGCGCCTCACAGTTTGACACTTTTCAGTATTTATCAACAACCGCAACAAATACCGAATGTCTAAAGCGGGGATCCGAACATACCCAAACACAGTGCTCGTCTACTTTGATTTGGTTGAAAGTTCCACAAACTACGGGAATAGCGAGCACCCGAATGTTTGTGCTTGGCCTAGGGCAAGCACTAGGCGAGCAACCCAACCACACATGCGAAGTTTGCCAAACTAGGTGCTCGGTATTTGACAAACACCGCATATCTAAAGCCGCCTTTAGTTTAACATCTTTTGGTGCACAAGCCTCTCCACCGCGGCAATATAAAACGTAACGGTTTAAAATTTTGCAGAGGATGGATTATCAGTGCATCGCCCCAACCCCGAAGGAACAGACTCTTTTCAGTTTCGTTCGCTTTCACCGGGGTTTACTATCACGAGGCTATCGTTACCCGATCTCCGATCAAGATTATCAGCACTGTGCGGGAAAAGGAGAGGAGAGGTAAATGAGCCATGTTAAAGGAATAGATCGATCACCCTTCGCACGTACTTTGGCTCTAACGTTGTAATTTTAACATGGAAGATCTTCAAAACTATATGCGGAATGCTTTTTAGAAATGATAATGCTGAGATTATCAAAGCTCCAAACCGTTTGCTAGTGCAATAAAAACAATTATTGAGCACTGAAATATGTTACCTATGATTTACTACTTTATATGGATATCCTGCTAGGATGGCAAATAATTCTCAATTGTCCTATCCATAATCTATCTATCGACACTTATCTCTTCCATCGCTTTTCAATTAATTTAAAATTTTCTTCTATTTTTCAGCTATTTTACTGCCGCTAGTGATTCCGAACCAGATCAACATCTTCGCACGTTCTTTTTCAATCTTTTCCCTATCGCATATCATCAAACCGTTCACTTGAACAGTGGCGATTTACCCGAATTCTACATCGAGTGTCTGAAGAAATCCTACGACGATTTGAGTCCTTTTGGTGATGTTCCGAAGGATTTAAGTAAAAGTTTGACGCAAGGTTTGGATGCCGGTCGTCTCTTCATCGAAGCCATGGAAAAAGCCGGCGAAGTTCTCGACGAGGCTGATAAGCTCGATTCTTTGGCTTTGATACCAGTGTGTCGAACACATCTACTCAAAATGACCTATTGCAGGCAATGTCATGGTCATGCAACGAACACCATTAAAACTTGTCAAGGATACTGTAAAAATGTGATACGGTAAGATATGATTGGTCAAAGAACAGCAGATGATATTTTAATGCTCGTGTGCGGTTTTTCAGAGGGTGCCTAGCACAATTCCTGGGAATGTTAGATGGTCCATGGTCGAATGTTGCTGAAGCCATTGAAGTTTTTGTTTCGTCGTCGATATTGTCGGACTCGGGTGTCATCAATGTCATCAAAGGTTTAGATGCCAAGCTGTCCGAGGCTATTATGAGAGCGATGGAGAACGGACCAGAGCTTGAGAAGAAGGTAAGACTTATCAGCATGTATTACAGAGCTTTGAATATTTAAATGTATCTTTAACAAAAAAGTATCAGATGCAAAAAAAAAAACTCAGGTCGTTAGGAATTTGAATTCATCATTTCACTACCACAGCGTTCTCAGAAAATGTCTGATATTATCCAAAATCAGATATTTACTTGCCAATGAAAACAGTGTTCGTAATTTTAATTGGGTTGTATCACCATCATGCCCACTCTTTGCGGAAAATAAAACTCATCGCCAAACAATGCCAAGAAAAATAACATGAAGAAACACCGCATTCATACAACTTATACAGTGCAATTATTTGGCATTCCTTCTCTTCCTACAGGCCAGCCACCAATCCGTCCAGCTAGTGCAAAAATTAAGCAACTAAATGTCTAAGCAGTCTGAAAAATTGAAAATTCCACACTTTCAGTTTATCGATTCTGCACCATCTCTCAAAGAAGACGAAGAAGAGCGGTAGTCCGTTGCTGGCCCGGTTGTTAACTCTTCGTCCAATCCCATTTCAATTTCAATCTCCCACCAGGATAGGAATTTAATTAAAACTGACCGCAAAGTATATTTTCGTGTTATTTTTCAAGGAGCCATGATATATGTATGTACTCTGGATCGATCGATGGTGCGATGCTCCATGTCGGCGAGCGGCGGTTTCTGTTTCTCTGTTTCGATTCCGCGGTTGGTATGTATCTTTTTCTCGATGCCCTGATTTTTTGTTGCATTGAAAGTTATCATCTTCGTCTTTATTTTTACGGTTATGGCTATATTGCGAATGATGCAACGATATGCGCTTTCGATTAAAGAAAATATTTCGTACTAAACACGAGAAGTTTGAAGACGGGTTTGAGGAGGGACAGAAGAGGCCATAATCAGATCTCGTTATTGTTTCATTTCGAAATTCCCTCATGGATGTTGATAAGCTTTGAGTTGAGTAAAATGGAAGGAATTTTTTAATAGTTAAAAAAGAGGTGCGTTGTTTCGTTTATTTTCTAATATAAGAAAAAAATTACGATTGAAAAAAAATTATTCAAGATGCGAAATATGTACAGTTTGACTATTCAGTTATTTCCATTTAATTTTTTTGCTACGTTCCACCCACTTGATATTAGATGACTAAACCGATGCGAAGAAAACATTGCTCCCTCATTGAGTACCTATTACTGCAATGCGATTTACTGATAGCATCATCTGCGTCTCCTTCTTCGATCACAACGCAAACAGAATAGCATTCTTTTCATTTAACGATCACCATTTGCTATGATGCAGCATTCCCAATCTGCTCCACAATGGAATTCCGTCGATGCGGAGGTCCACAACATGTCGGTGACACACTGGACTCGCGGTACAGAGGAGGCTGCAAAGATGTTGTTCGTACCGAAGTTATAGCACGCTATATATAACACCGAATGGAGACGCGGCAACTTTATGGCCGAAAAGAACCTGAAAGAACCTGAAAGCTCAACAACATCGTGAAATTCCACAGGAATCAAAGTATTTTGTTCAAGACGACATTGCGAGCACCCCCAGGTATGTGGAGGAGTCGAGAAACGTTCTCTGTGCTGATTCAATGGTTGCGATGTGCGAATAGGTTTCTTAGAGGCTTTTAAACTTTGTCCAGATTTTAACCGACGCCTTAAACGCAATTGTGCCTGACAATCATTTATATGGATTAATTCAAATTGTAGAAACTTCATTTGTTAAAATGTTATCGAAGTCAGTAAATGTTTCGCAACAAAAGCTAAGTGACAAAGCCAAAAATAGTATGTTTCCAAGAATATTATTTGTCAAAGAATATTATTTATCGAAGAATTAATTCTGAATGAAAATCATCCTCTCAAGTATTTATATCATTTAAAATTACTGTCCTTTCTTCAGCAGAATAGGATAATAAGTCGAAGAAAATTTGAGTCTATACGAATTTTAAATGTTTTGTGATTTCCTTTGATTTGGTCTGTCCTTTGAAAATGGGGATAAAGCGGATGATAAAATATTTTCAAAACTCAATGAGGAAAGTTTTTTACTTATAACGCCTGAAAGCTTCAATTGGAAATTTCAGGGACGTCGTCTGATCCATTTCTCCCACTGGTGCTTAATTGGTTAATATTACTTAAGAATGTCATTTTCTACGTTGTTAAGTAATATCTTGCTCGTGTAGCTTAGTGGGTTCTGGTACGATTCCACGTGCGGACGGAGATAATAACTTATTTTCACAAAAGCAATGCGAAGTTCTCACAATGAGTCAATTCCATTATTAATGAGTCAATTCCAGAATTAATTAATTAATTAAAAAGTTAAAAACCACATGGTTTATGTTATTCGCCCCTGTGCATCATTAGGCACTTGGGTTAGTCATCATTGAGGGTGGTTTCAATACTAGGTTGCATCGCAATCATGGGGTACTTGCACCGACAACCCCTACGGCGTGGCCATGAGGCAATGGCTGACACAGAATGCAGTCCTTAGGAAATCCATCTTTTCTTAAGAACACACTTTTCGTTGTTCTTCATCCATTATTGACTTCTTTCTTGTGTCCCCGACTCAAGTGCGACAAAATCGCAACGGATGTTGAAATTCAAAAACAAAGTCTCAGTCTGGATCTTAACACACAGGAAATAGACGATGTTTTCCACAATTAATAGTTAAGCTATCGCGATAGTTTAGCTAGCTTTGACCCACTAAAAAAAGGACCATCTGCAGCCCCACGAAGCTCCGAGTTGGGACCCGCCTAAGCACTGCTTCGACCCGGTCGTGCTGACTCACCCATCGGTAACCACGGACTTCAGAAACTACCACAGCTCATGGGTCGGCGAGGCAACCCTCCTCCCGCTTTGTGCGCAGCACTTTCTCAACATATGTTGAGACTGCGCGCCAGTGCTCCACGTTTCGTAGCATTGCATCCACGATCGGCTCAGGCGTTGCCAGGCCAATCGTGGACTCAATGGTGCGCCTCAAACTTAGAAGCGACTGCATATAAAGAATGTGTGCTGAGCATCATCGAGCTCAGTCACGCAGCACCGGCAGTACGGTGTGATACCGATTCTGTTCAGGTATTTTTACCTTTGTCAATCCTTGACAGGGCACGGTTACTTGCCCTGTTGCTGACAATTACGACGACATCATCTGGATGGCTGATTTCAACCTACCTGGAATCAACTGATGCCCTTTAGCGGACGGTACTTTCGAAGTTCCAAGCTCTATTTCTATTGGTGGACAACACGATATCAACATTGCAAACGAACAAATATCCCTTGGTTTGTTTCAAGCCAATTACACCTGAAACTCAAGTGGAAAAATTGCTGGACCTGATTTTTGCTTCTGACGCCTCACACCAACCCTCATCAAAGAAAAAACACATCATTGTGGACTCAACATCATATTCGATCTAAAGTCTAGTAATGACAGCATCTAAGGCACCTGAACCGAAATTTAATTTTAAACAAGCTAATGTCGATCAATTGCGTGATTTGCTTCCTAACTATGATTGCTCTTCCATGTTACAGGAACCTAATCCGCATAAAGCTACGTTTTATTTTCACAGTCGATTGTTCCTTAGATGATTCCTTAGATGTTTCCACAGCTTTTCCATTCCAAATATTCCAAAACCAAAGCCTAAAAACAGCTTCACTTGAATCGCTCAGAGCTTGACTACCAATTTTTTCTACACTGAGAGATATATATCATCAAGAAGTTTCATTTGCATATCAGAAACATACTAAACAGTTACAATTTAATTTTCAAGCGCAACCTATGATACATTAAAATTTCGTTAATTTTAAGACTTATAAATACACATCACACTTAAATCTAACGACACACTTAAATCTAAATCCTTTTGATATTAGTAATTATTTGCTTCTGTTTTCCGTAAAGCTTATCCTATGGGCCTGCCTAGCTCTAGACTTTCTTAACTCTACTTGACGAACTTAGCAGGATCTTCTTTGGAGACGAAGGATTTGCAAATTGATGAGGGCACCATTATCGTATTGGATACTAAACTTAACAATAATCTAACACATACCCCAGATAGCTTACCTTATTTGGTCTTAAAATATTGTGTGTTATCATTAGTACCTGCTCTGTCTTATATTTTCAGTACATCCTTAAAAGCAGGCATCTTTCCGTATTTGTGGAAATACTCCACCGTCACTTTTATATTCAGGAAAGGGAGTCGTAATGACGCTTGCAACTATCAACTTATTGCAATACTTCCCTGCGTCACTAAACGTTTTGAAGCCATATTCACGGATATTGTAGCCTTTCAGTGCAAATCCATAATGGCCCCGTACCAGTAAGCTTTTATGCCACAACCAGAACTAACATGCTTGCAATTTCTCACAAAGTAACCAACTCAATCGAAGCCGATCTTCAAACTGACTGTGCCTACACAGTCTTGACAAAAGCTTTTGATAAGCTTGATCACTCTATACTCTTAGCTAAGCTTGATTTCTTTCCATTCTCTAACTTGGTTTTCAACTGGGCTGAATTTTATTAGACGAATCGAACCCAATGGGTATCCTTTCGCGGTACCTTATCATTTGAAATCAAAACAACGTCTGGTGGTCCACAAGGTAGTCATCTAGGCCCTTTACTATTCGCCTTACTGATTAATGATATAGGTTCCATTCTGTAGCCATCCTCTGTTTTATGACGATGACGCTAAAATTTTCAAAGTTGTCTGAAACCTTAACGATTGCAACGGTATACAGCAGGATCTAAATAGATTTGCCAGCTGATGCTCCGACAATATTCTCCTTATTAATCCTGACAAGTGTACGATTGTGTCTTAAACGCGCAAAAATAATCCTTTAACCTATGAATACTCACTTTTGAATACCCTTTGGACGGACTGGCGAAATTACTCGATTTAAGAGTACTGCTGAATCAATCATTCACGTTTCAAGGTCACATCGACTAATCCGTTGTGAAAGCTAGCTTTGCTTTAGTTTTTGTCAGAAGACGTTCGAGAGAATTCAACCATATTTTTCTATCTTAGACTCTCTTTTACAGCTTAATTAGACCTATTGTCGAATACACAAGTCTTGTATGGGAACCGTATCAAAAAGATTACATTGACCAATTTGAGTCCATTCAAAAGAGGTTCTTATGTTTCTGCCTTCGTGGTCTTCCATGATATGACTCTTTATATCTAGCCCCTTATCTAGGCCGCTTCTTACTAAGCCAACTTAATTTTAACATTTGTCTACAGCATCACTTAAACGAATTCTGTATAAAAATTATTAATTGCTATTGTATATGTATAGTTTGGTTTAGACAAACTTAATAAAATGAAATTAATGAAAGAAGAACCGAGAGGGGGGTAAGAAAACAACAGGGGAGCCGTTTCCTATGTAAAGCATATTTGATGACACTTCGTAATATTCAGAGTAAAAAATATGCAGCGCGCCAGTTAACCAAGGCATCCGTCATTTTGCAATAGTAATCCTTGCTCAGGTTATCAGCGAAAAAAAGACAGAGTGAGCTAAGTAGAGATGGAAGATCCTTGATCAATAGAAGGAACAATCAAGCAATAGATCCATGCGAAAATGGGGTACGAGCAAGCAAGATTTAACAGTAACAACACAAGTACGATCACAAATTTCGAAGGTGAACCAAAAAAGAAGCTACCCAGCTAGCGCAAACAGAATAATTTCATGATTTTAATAGCATTAGTCGGGACGATTATACTATAGAAAGTTTATAAATCCGCTTTAGATATTTCTAATAACAGTGTTTTCACGATTGCTTTAAATGAATTTGTACTCAGAAGTGCTTATCATATGTCTTCCTTCTACCTTGGGATTGTAATGTGCAAAAATATAATATTCCATCAGATTATCAAACTGCTATTTAGAATATATCTTCAAATCTATTTTGGAATATATATTTTATTTCCAAACTATAAAAAAAATATTCCTAAACTGGAACACCATTTCCATGTCCTTCTACAACGTAACGCATTTCTGTTGGCCGAAAATAACATCATCAAAATAATTCAACATGCACGATGTACTAATTCGCACATTTGAAATTTACACTCACACTAGCTACTTGTTGATGCTATACAAAGGTCAAACTAATAGAACGCACTCTAGAATGAATTGATGTTGTGAGCGAGCGGAACACGTTCTATAATCGCTAAATGTCCGCGCACATCGCAAAAATGATTATTAAGATTAATTGAAACGATCATTGGTCGTACGTGATTTGTTCGAATGAATAATGATTGTGTCGTGGAAGGCGCAATAGTCGAGCGATTTTAATACCGATTCTAGATACATCTCGAGGCCGCTTATAAGCCTCGTACGCGCCTCAATGTCACTCAGAGGACCGTGGCAATAATCACCGTACATTGTGAACTTTGCGAGTACTTTATAACTTACGCACATCGACTTTAAGATGATTCCGTCGTAAAACTAGATCTCATTTAGATACGAGTAGTTATGGTCAAGAACGATAATAACGACGACGACTACGACGACTACGAAAATAACGACAACGCCAAAGACGTCAACGCTGAGCCGTCTTCTATGCAATCTGCTCGAAATAAGAGATTTATCTAACTTGAAGTCCTAATAGAATTTGCAGATAAATTCGCTTTGATGTGCTGACTGCTCGCCAATTGCCAGCAACAATTTTCAGATTATTGAACTGAACTGGTCAAGTGAGTCGACTGACGAATCTTCTTGCAGAAGATGATACTTCCTTCTTAGATACTAATCGATGTAAATGTGCTTACGATTGAATGAGACATCGAGCCGTGTCTGAAGCGGGACGACAAACTTCTTCGGCCGAAATGGAGCAATCTTTTCAATTAGAAGGATATCGGACGAATTGATAGAGATTTATGTGTCTATAGCGAATGTAACGGTCCGGGAATTGGAAATTGAAGATTGTGTTGCTTAGTACTCACTAGAGTGATGGTATCGATTTTGATGAAGATCAATTGAAAGTTGTTTTAAGCTAATAGAATTCACATGTACGAGCAACAGGATAAAGTCCAGTACTAACATAGCTTGAACAGTTTTAGCTACAAATGGAAGCATGATTCTGAAATAATATGCCATTTTCTGAAATAATTTTCATATACGACACATCCGCTATTTGATACTTTCATCTAAATGTCACGAAGCTAATTTAATTTTATTACTCCCATGCGCTTTTCTTCCTACCAGCAGATAAGCCCCTTAAAGCCAAGTCAACCAGTTTCGAAGAATGTTGCACAGTTAGATCAATTAGACATCGATTTCGAAATTCGCAAACGTTTTTTTTTTCTGTAGCTGCAAAGAAATGAAGTGACCGAAACCGGTTGAAATTTTCATGAAGCATGCATATGGTGAGAAATTTTTTTTAAGTGAATGCCACAGCATTCAGCATCTTTAAGCAAGCATTATTCATACCTATCTATAAATGCATTTCCATATAGATACAGAGTTCTGATATCTTTTGAAAAAGAATTATCTTCCGATTCATTTTAGATACGTTTTCTACTTCTCAATCCTTCACAGCGGCTTGTATACTTCTCACATAATATAAATGCTCGTACAGCTCCCGATTCATGGTTGAGCTTCATGGGATTATGCGCACCACTAACCACAAATTTCGGTTTCAAGACGTTGAGCTTGCTTTAACCCCTCAATATTGTGCCGGAAGCAAGATTCGTTCAAACTTGCAATGAAAGTAGCGAAAGTAAAAAAAACTGCACGAAAAATTCCTTTGAACATATTAAATCTACAGTCCTTTATAAATTATCATTTTAATAAAAATAACGTTCTGTGCTATATTTCCAAGCTTTTTCGCAAAGCTATCGAAATTTCCTGGCAACTGTTACCCAGCCGCCCGCCCGTTCATCGTGGGCTTAACCGAACATTCTTTCTTAATTTTCAGCATTTTTCTTCTTCAGCTTCTTCTTGAACCGCCGCGAATCGAACCATTCCGACGCTTTGTACTTGAAGTGTTCCGTAGCACGGTACGCGGTATGTTCTTATGCATGGCATGCATAAAAGGCACAAAGGTAGATCTGAATGCGAGATTAAATTCCCATCGTACATGGCGGTCGTATAAAGTTTTATTCGATGATATTGGGTCGATGCTCGTCGCGGTGTTGCGAGATGCCGCCGCGCCGATTTTCCTTCTTCGCGGTCGTATCGCAATCTTTCATGATATGCACGGGATGCGATGCGACCAACGAACGTTGCTGTATTCCATCAATGTTCCACTTCGAAAAATCGCTTATTCTTCTTCCCGACTACAAACATACTTACATAAATACATTGCAATAAATACGCCAAAAAATCAGCACAGCTCTCGAACGAGGGCCTGTTCAGGAGGAGCGTTGAAGAGGGTACTCGAGGTAAGTCGAAAAATTCCTGAACGGTCATTGTTTATGCATATGTACAAGCGGAGACCGAAAGAATTGCTGTTCAACGGTCGATTATTCACGCAGCAAAAAAAAAGTTCCATGGCAATGCTGCTTGCATCTAGATAAAAGATTCATCTTGACGCAATGAATCAAACCACGATGCAAAGCGCTGGCAAAGTAACAGCCGAACACTAGACTCTAGCCTGAAGTGAGCGCTCTTTGTAAAGTTAAAGTAACTTGAATAACAGAAGATAGAACAGCACTCCAAGTCGACCGAACCTAAGGATCACGAAAAGGACGCAAACCGGAGCTGTAATAGAAGAATACTGACAACAAAGAATCTTTTTCAGAGCTGTTTGTCGAACGAATAGAAAGTAGTTTGCGGAAAGTTTATTATCTCCGTTATGTAACAACATTCTTTGAGAACGCTTTCATTTTCCTAATGGAAACAGTCTTTATTTGGAACGCTTGTGAATCACAATAAAGGTATCTATCTATCTTTCTGGTCCGGAGATTCAGTCAAAGGACATCGTTATTCACGGTATCGTGGGCGGTATCTCTTCATCAGTGAATTTCACCTGAAACGGTTCAAAGTAGAAACCTAATAACACTAACAGAATCAACCGTCCAAAAACCGAGATAAGCAAGTGCATGGGGATGTTGAAATGAAAAAATCACGATGTCTGCTTTCGTTTTCCGAATGGAAAATTTCATTTACTTGAAAGTAGGTATTTTAGGCAACTACTCCGGTACTCATACAATGGAAATAAGGACGACATCGACATTATTTCTGAGGACTATTGAAGTTGTGGAAGAATTTAGTTGGAAGAATTGAGTTTGAAAAATGTGAAATTGACGATAAGCTTATAGTTACAAAGAAAAGTTTTGTTCAGGACTGTTGCTTGTTTGCAACTGGAGATTTGACATTTTAAATTGCATGAAATGAGCACTTTTTTCGTGAAACTTTTCAAAATTTTATTGTGGAACAACCATTTTCACTTGATTTGTTTAAATTTCTTTGTAACTAATCAAAATGCTCTTTCAGACTTTCAGATGCCAGAAATCATATTTTGAACATGTTTTCGTTAATTTTCATATTAGTTTCGTTAAAGAAAATCAATATTTGATCTGGAAAATCAAAATTTGATTTAAAAATTCAAATAAACCTGATTCTTATAATAATTTTTTTTTTATTTTTTTTTTTGTCTCACAATCAACATACAGATAATTTCAACTACATGTTGATAATTTTACCACTCAAAGCTAGTTCGAACCTTGACATGGATAGAGGCACAGTACCCAGCTCCAGAATAAAAATTCGAACTAAGGTTAACTAGAATTCAAGATAACATTTTTAATATATTCTTGAATTCTAAAAAGATTGCGGAAGAGGGCCAAGCTTAAAAGCATTGTGCATTCTAGGAAAACGCAATAAGGACGATTTAAAATAGACTTCCGTACGTGTGAAAAGAATTAAAAAAACCTCAGATGATCGATTAGACGACTCGATTCGGGTATGGTTATCTGCGAACCAAGATATGATCAAAAGTTGGCTTGGAAAAGTTTATTCCAGAGTATCCCAGAATGCTAGGTACGCGTACTCCAGAATACTACGTACTAAGGTAGCAAATATATGAATACATATAGATACGTTGCTAAACAAGTACGGAGAAATCAAGACAATCCTAGAGGATCTGGTCGTGATATTCATGACACGAACATCAAATTTCAATTTAGAATCAAACATCTCACCAAGGTCTTTAAAATGCTAGCCAACGAACGGGGCAATACCAGAAAAAGAATAAGAAAACACATTTTGACCATTTTTATAGGAGAATGACATTTGGTGACACTTCAAGATGTTAAGTAGTAAGAAGTTGTTTTGTCACCAGTAATTAAGAACTAATAAATCAGCTTGCAATAGGTGATAATCGTCCGCAGACTTGAATGCCCTGTATAATGTTAAGTGATTCGCACATAGAATATAGGAGGAGTCGAAAAGAGAAGAAAAGTAATTGATAAACAAAATAAAAAGTAAGGGACCTAGGATCCTTAAGGAGCTCTGGATATGGGAAATATAGGAGCAGAAATCGAACCGTGCAGGGACGATTTTGAAGACAGAGAGGAAAACCAGGAGGGAAGGGGACCAAAAATACCGAATCCTTCAAGTTTATAAAGCAGCAAGTTATAGTTCACAGAGTCAACAGTCTTCGAAAAGTCCGTATAAATTACATCATAATTTCCGTATAAATATTTTGCTCGACGTCCATAGGCGACAAAATTAGTGAACACCATAAGATTGGCCGTTGCGAAGCGGTCCTTGATGAAACCATGCTGCTCAGAGGCAGAAAAAGGTTGTAAATAATGAAAAACTCTAATATAAACAAGGCGTTCAAGGAGTTTACTGAAAGGAGAAGGGATATAGAATCTAAGGTATGCATCAGAGTTTTGACTTCCAAAAAATCGGTACTAGGCAAGGATAAGGTAGGCGAGGTACGGGAAAAAATAAAAGATACCGAAGCAGTTAGTATATTTTTAAAGGAGGAGCAAAAAAAGGAAGCAAACAAATCGCAAGTAGTCTGAGAAATGAAAGCAATAGCGTCATCAAGATGCGTAGAATTAGGAACTGGGGAATTAAACTTAAGTCAACGGATGTAAGACCAAAAGGATTTTGGTTGATTAAATCAAACCATTGATGGTCGAGAAGTAATGGAACATTGCCTGCTTGAGCTCTTTTCTAGCTGAAAGCTTTAGCTTTAAAGCAAATCACGGAATTCTTGAAGGTCATTGGGTGAGAACGTCTTCTTCAGCTTTTCATGAGATATTTTTTAGCTTTTAGAGCATCAGAGACTTTTAACGTGAACCAAGGATCACCATTAAGTTTAAGATAACGATTGATAGGAGTAAAACGAAAGATAAGATTAGAACAGAAAGAGTAGGTATGGGCAATGCACAATTAACATCCAATCCTTTAAAAAACGAATATATATTTGAAAGTCATCTTTATAGAAGCTATAACGCGAGAAAGAAGTACGTTGATTCCTTGCCTGGAAGTTAAGGTCAATATCAATTAAGAGTGGAGAATGATGAGGATCAGATTACACATATAGAAATGGAGCAGGAGAAACGGAATCCAAAGGAATACTAGAAAGAACTAAATCAATGCTTTTGTTGCTGATATTGCGAAGGTAGTTCATTTGAAAACAAGAACAAAGTGAAAGAAGGGAAGAAACCATAAGAAAGAGATGGTTGTAGGATAGTAAATAGATGTTATTGGACTTCCACTCTGTAGTAGGCATATTGAAGTCACAAAAAATAAGGAGGGGATTCAAAGGAAACCGGAAGAGAATGAAACTAGAAAGATCGACGAAAAAACGTTCATACGTGGCGAAGGACGAATTACATTAGATATAAATACAACAGACTAATAAATCGAAAGTTGGAAAAAGGATAACACCTACTACAATCCACTTAATAAGAGGAGAAGGAACAAACTAGGCACAGAGCGCTCCATGGAGAGTTTTACGGATAATGATTAAAACAGAATGACACGGTAAGAATTCTCTATTCCGATTATTGTCGGTATGCCATGTTTCCGTAAAACGGATTCTATGACGAATATCAAAATTAGAGGCTAGCATAATTTCATTTAGATTGGTCCTCAAACCACAGACATTTTGATAATAAAAACCGAGTGAAGAAAGACTAAGTGTGATCGGTCTGTCAGAGAAGAAGGAGAAGAAAAGTTATGTTTATAAAGAAAGGTTCGCGTGAACTTACGTGGGACTTGTTCGATTGTTCGATCACATTCATACCGTGGAAACCAGACAACGGATGCGTATTCTAAGAGTGGTCTAACAAGAGATTTGAACGAAAGAACAGAAAAATAAAGCCAGACATTTTAAAGGCCACGATGGACGATATCAAAGCTGTGTGAATTAAATTTAGTTTACCATCAAAAGTGATTACAATATCCCTGACTTGCGTAGGGGAATACAGGATATGTAAAGCTGTAAACCAGTGAATTCGCTTTTTTTGTTTTTGTTTTTTTTTTGTTTTTTGTTTTTGTTTTTTGTTTTTGTTTTTTTTTGTTTTTGTCTCTTTTTTTTTGTTTTGAAAGAATGATTGGCAAAGGTATTTACTAATATTTAACACAATTTTTTTTTACACCAATTTTCAATTATGCACAGATTGAAATCAAGGAGACCAGGGTAAAAAAGGTCAGAGGCGTAAAAAAGGCAGTCACAAGAAAAAAATGTTGGCAAATCATTCGCATAAATTAAAAAAATAAAACGACCCAGAATAAATCCTTGTGGAACTCCAGTTTTGGGTTGAAATGGAGTAGATAGGCAGAACTGGCATCGGACTAAACAAAACAAGATCGATCATAAAAATATGACTCTAGCTATAGTACAATACAAGAAAAAAATCCAAGTTCCTGTAATTTTGACATGAGAGTTTTATGATCCATATTTCCACAATTTCCACAATTTTTCTCGATACTTGTCTTTAAGGTGAATGTTGGGACTGATAAAATTATTAAACCAAGAAGATTGTATCATTTTGATAAGAATATGCAATTGGAATAAATATAGGAAAAATAGCTTCCAAAATGCTGTAGAAATAGTTGAATGAATTTTCACAGGATAAAGCTGGCAAGACATTGCCCCAATCGAAGCGGCTTAAAAGAGAGTTGAAATCGTCCGAGTCATCGCGACAAAACTTATATTTAGGACTTGGAGGTAAAGAATCTGAGTTTAAGAGAGGAATTTAATTCACAACTTCCTCCATACAGAAAAAGAGATTAGTATATTTGGAGCTGATCGACGGGAATATTAGAGAAGACAAGATCCTTGAATTGCGAACAGAATTGAATTGAAAAAATGCACAGTTGGTTATAAAATCACTCAAGTAGGCAAAAGTGTGTGGTATGTGATGTGAGTTAGATTCAGGCAGCCCTGGAAAGGGAGAGCAATAAAGTTTGGAAGGCTGAAGATTGGAAAAAGAGTTGATCGTATTACCAAGGAACTCGTATAACTCGCTAAGGAGCGAGTGGTGAATTGAGTGGTGAAGCGAGTTTTCACTGCAAAGAGTACTCCACCTTTCCAAGCTTTGTAAGGAATATTTCAATTAGGATCAGGCAAATTACATCATGCTGTGCTCTCAATACTGTCGAGGAGCTTAATCCTCAATGCTCTTAGATTTCGGTAGCATAATTTAAATTTTTTATGTTTATGGTTGACGATTATATGGGCGCTTCCGGTTTTTTTTTGTAGTGAAATTTTTTCTGATACTTGTGTATATAATACCTTCATAAAATGTCTCTATTCTCTATGGGTAGTGGTACCATGTGAAAAATGGAGATATGTATGGTTAAAAGTGATTTAAAAGATTAGGATATGATTTAAAAGATTGGGATATGTATGATTAAAAGTGATATTGAAGCCGTTGAAGTAAGCTTGCAGCCCAAAAAGTTCAGATACATTTTCATTTGCTGGTATGTTTATAAGTTGCTTCTCGGAAGTCGATTATATTTCTCTTAAAAACTTAAATAATATTTAAATTTCCAAGAACTATAGTTTCAGCAATATTATTGAAGTGACTGTTGAGAAGATAGTTCATAATATTAAATTATGTCTAGCAGACTCAAAAGCGACTCAGTGGTAACATTGTTTGATCTTGATCACAACAACAAAACAGATATTTCCAAAGTCCAATAAAAGAGTATCGAATAAAACAAAGACCACGTATCTTCTCTTCAATCTTTCTTGAAAAGTCAATTGCAAAAAGTTAGGACAATGAAAATATTTCAACAATTCGAATCTACTTAAAACAAGCAAAACAAAACGAATCACAAATCTTAAATAAATATCATTCATTGAAAATAAATCTTCACATTACAGTAAAAAAATGTACAGAAACGTCCAAAGATATTCCACCTTCGTACCGAAAGAACAACATCAATCATTTGCATATTATCACTAAACATTTTCCCATAACATATCATATGCTCCGACAAGAATTTTTTTATCTGACCTCTCAACCACAATAATAGCATTGAGGATTTTCGCTCATCAATTAATATAATTTGCTTAGTCAGCCTGTCAATGTTTGCA
This sequence comes from Nemotelus pantherinus, assembly GCA_963978885.1. Classification (NCBI taxonomy): domain Eukaryota; kingdom Metazoa; phylum Arthropoda; class Insecta; order Diptera; family Stratiomyidae; genus Nemotelus; species Nemotelus pantherinus. Next base: position 61,970,081 of record OZ022263.1, read on the forward strand.
ATTTCACTTAGCACTTTGATTAAAAAATCAGGATGATATCATTCATCACCTACCTGTGTACATAGGAGAGATCCGTATTCGTCGATGTAATGTACGAGTATAGACATTCCTAGCGAAAATTTACGGGACACCAGTCAAATTGTAAAAATAAAAGCTCAGAATGCTGTTGAAAATGTGGATCAAAAATGTTTCTCTAATAGCGATTCTTTGAAGACTGTCCTGTTCGCTTTTATAAAATTTGAGGTTGATTTTCACCTCGATTCGAACGGCCGGAAACTTTTATTGAATACTATTCGCATTTGTCTTGTCAGCCTACAAACCATACCCGAATCGCGTACAGCCTCATAAACATCAATAAGTACTCGATGACCATGCAAAATGAATTATTCGCATTTTGTTTTTTCCTCGTAGCATTCGAAGTGCAAACAATTATTCTTGCGGCGACTTCTTAGAGAACTAGGCAAGACGGCCTCATTATTTGTCGGTTAAGAATAATTATGCTAAGCCTTCTTGTAGCGAACGGTGAAGCCTGAAATCGAAAGATAAACCCGAAAATGAGAACCAATGAATCGGATAGCCAACGTATGTATCAGAACGTATCACTTTGATTTATTATGTTCGAATGAATGCTGAAGAATTCGCTGATTCATTGCGCTCTTCGATTGCGACCACCCTGACATTGAGGCAAGATTCGATCGACGATCCCATCAGCAGAACCGTTCGACTCTTTTCTGACTTGACTTAATCAATATGACTAACATCTCTATTACTAAATTGAATTGCTATCAATATTCTGAGCTTTCGAGATTGGAGCGTGGAGACATTGAATGAATCGTGTGAGAGGCTGTGGGAATAATTTTGAACTAATCAGGTCATGAAATATTGATGGTTGAGGACTCTTTTCCAAAGACAATTTGCAATAAAATAGAAACAATTTCATCTCATCCGTAGAATTTGTCAAAAACGTATCTTGATTAGAATAATTACCATTGCTGATCATTCTTCACAGTTCAATGTGCTGAGAGTAGCAATATACAACACTCATATCTATTTTCGTACTTATCGCGAAATTATCAACTCAGACGTTAAAAACCTGCACTAAATAAATTAACACCTTTATTTTCGCTTCGCAGTGCAAAACATACAGATATGGTACAAACTTCGTCTGGTATATTTAACTAATCATCTCAAGTCACACATGAATATCACTTCGTTCCGGGCCGTCATCTTCCGGATTTCCATAAAACTATTGCAAGATATTCCCATCCATACTGCTACGTCTTCTGATTCGATTATGGGAAGTGTCTCAAAATATTCCCATGCTCCTTCGCATACCAACATCCACATAACTTGAAAAATGAGTAGCTCCTTTGTGGCACTGGCGTCCGATTCAAGTTCATACCTTTTTTCTCAATATTTCGGACTATTCAAACTGGCCATTCTACCCGTCGTCCTCGCCTGTCTAGTTCGAGGTCTTTTTGTGACGGAAACTCGACAATTTAATCTGATTACGTCGATTATCAAACTTGTACGTACGAAGATGCTTCACCTACAACCATCCACAATGGTACCGGGATCGTCCGACTGGTCTTGGACACATCGAAGACAAGAATGTCGGATTGATTCGATTAGAATGAGATGGAGTGAAAATATTTGCAGGTGTTTTTGTTTGTAGGGAAAGAGTGTTAGGCTGACCGGGCAGTTGATCTAGGGTAACTGCGTGCAGTTTGAAAGTCAAGGAAATGTGTTTTTATCTATTTCGGATGTTTTACAGGTGTTGGATAATTAGTTAAGTTCGTGTTGTCATGGTCTGTGGTTTGCTGATGATTATAGAGGCAAAGGTAATGACCTGGGATAGTTAAAATCGATTGGTTTAGGTCCGGACATAGAGAGAACAAAAAGATAATTTTAGATAGTTATCTTTCGGAATATGAATGAGAAGTGAGTGTAACAGGTTGATGTAAGTGCGATGATAATTATGAAATTCCTCATACTTGTGTGATATTCTTTGGTTGAATTTTTTTTTGTTTTTTTGTTTATAGATGCAACTAGTGATAAATGATTGAATTTGAATTGTTTAAGGGGTGAGTAGGGTTAATTCGTGTAAAAAAGGCACATTTTTGTGATTTTTTTTAGATGAAACAGTTAAAATCTATTTACTAAAACCAATGGTACATTATAGTATAACATTTGAAGAATATTTTGCGAAATTTTCATGAAAAAATATTAAAAAATACGACAATGGCAGCAATTCTTCTGGAAAAAAGGTGAATTGCGGTGCCCATCATAACTCGGTGCCGAATCATCTGAAATCCTAAAATCAAACGTATTTGGTTAGATAATCGCTTTCCCCAGGTAACGCTGGGAGGGTTTTTTGAAATTTAAATTTTTCACTTTTTGGGAGCACTTTGAACGAAAAAACGCGATTTTTTGCAAAAAAAAAATCGGTTAATTTGTTATTATAAAGTTAAAAATATAAACAAATTCGAAAAAAAAAATCTCCGGCGTTATCTTGTAAATTATGTAGAAAAATAGTGTTAAAAATTTCAAAAGGATCGGTGCAGTAGTTTTGGAGTTATGATGGGCACCGACTTTGAAAACGTGAGTTGTGGGAAAAACGCTTTAAAGTTTTGAACACTAAAAAATTTGGGATGAAACGTTCATAAGCGAGATCTATCGGCTTACTTCACACTGAATCATCAGTGTCAGGTCCATAAAGGATGTTGCTATCATCCACAATATCTAGAGCATCTTGTTGCTCCTGTCTACGATGAATCCTGCCTTCTTTTGTTTGTTTCTTTTTTAGTCGGCCTTCTCTTTTAGTCGAATGAAAATTTATTTTTCCATCACATTTTATGCATTTAACTACCGTTGCAATTGTTGAAAAGACTAATGCAAATTTTTTAGGTCGATATAATCTCGCACTAGTTGTTGCTCTAATCAGATCTTGTAACTTTTTTCGGCATTTTAACAATATTTTACCACAAAACTGAACGAAAATGGAGCTAAAATGATGCAAAAATCGGAAAGTGCGTGTACTGCTCGATAGAACGTTTACTGCCACACTAAATTATATACTCTACATTGACTAAAGCTATAAATAATATAATATAAAGTTATTATTGACTAAAGTTAAAACGTTTGTACTCTTTTTTAAATTTCTTTAAAGAAAAATAGGGGTAGCTTTTAAGGTATTCTATAAAAATCGAACCAGCTGCCTGGTAACAATAGCGTGCTCGAGTCAGGCTGGTATAAAAATCCGACAGGTATAAAAATAGTCATAGCTTCGTCAATTTTGCTCTGATCGACTTGAAATTTAGATACAACATTCTTGAGATATTAGTAATTCCTTTACAATAAAAAATAAAATCGAAAAAAAAATTAAAAACCCTACTCCCCCCTTAAGATATTATCGTGCCTAATACATTCCATAAATTTTACTCTCGATTTACGTGAAGGAAATAATTCAACCATGATTCACTTTATTTTTGATTTGGTCCAAAGTCTTACCCTCAGCTTTGTTAAGTTTGATGTGCGATCATGATTCATTGTCCGCATCTGGAGCTGAACCATGATCTGCAGACGCTGACAGCTATTAGTCTTTGAGCAAGAATTGTAAGGGAGTAATTGAGACTATAATATTCAATTTATTAATTCCTTTGTTGTTTACGATTAATATGATTTGCTTAAACTAGCGAAGCTCATGCTATTTGACATAAGTATAATATTTATTGCAATTATTACCAAATAATGTTAAAATTTAGTGAAAACTTTCACCCAAATTTAAACTATGGAGAGTTGTGGAATATGTATGATATGAAGTGTATTTGTGTGAATGCTTCCTCAATGCTCCCTTGCCAGGGTAGAACACCTTTTTTGTTTGTCCTCCAGATCTGCCAATTTTGCTCAACTCAGACTTAACCACGCTGTAAGGAGAGTTTATCGGTGGATGATCGAGCACGACCTCCATCTGGCAGTCTCAAAAACAGAGATTTTCATGCTGAAGAAGCGGAGAGTACCAACTATCACACACATGACACTTGACCCCGTCGAGGTCCAAGTGACCCTGAACACCAACCTGACGTATTGTGATCATGTCCGCAGAGCATGCGACAGCGCTCTAGTAGTCGTCACATCGCTGAGTAGGCTAATGACCAACGTCAGCGGGCCCCATGAGACGAAATGGAGGCTACTGATGGTAAAGATCGATTCCAGCTCGCTATATGGACCCGAAATTTAGGGAGATGCGCTTCGAACTAAGAAGTCCCGGAAGCGCATTGCCAATGTCAAACGCAGGGGTGTCCTACAAATCGCCTGTAGCTACCGCACGGCATCAGAAGAGGCTATGATGGTAGTATCGGAAGTAATCCCGATCGATCTACTAGCGCGAGAACGCAATGAAGGGTACCTCTTTCGCTCAGAGCTGGGCAGAACTGAGGCTCTGACGAGGCTCAACAACGTTGGAGTGAAAGTAATAAAGGACGCTCGACGGCTAAGCTAATTGGCTTTATACGTATTGGAGACGTACACTTTTACCGTTATCAATTCTTGACAGAGCACGGTTGCTTCAAGAAATGCCTGAATAGAGTGGGAAAGGTGGTCACACCGTACTGCCGGTACTGTGTGAGTGTGACTCAGCTCGTTGATGCTCAGCACACATTCTTTATATGCACTGAGTCCACTCTCGGCCTGGTAATGCCTGAGACGATCATAGATTCAATGCTACGAAGCGAAGAGAACTGACGCGCAATCTCAACATATGTTGAGAAATTACTGCGCATAAAGCGGGAGGGGGATTGTCTTACCAACCCATAAGATGTAGTAGTTTCTGCAGACGCTGACGCTCTGAAGTCCGTGGTTACCGATACGTTAGTCAGCACGACCTGGTTGAAGCAGCGCTTAGGCGGGTCTCGACAAGGAAATTCTTGGGCTTAGAGATAGTCTTTTTTTAGTAAGTCAAACCTCACATACCTCGTAGTGATAGGTCACCCGGAGGACCTGGTAAGCAGTTTTTTTTGGGCTGGTAAAAAAATTTAGTGTTTGTAGGTTGCTGCTTCTCAAAAGACTCGTCGATGGGCTCATTAAGATTGACGAGTAACAGGGTTTGAGCCTTTTAATAGAAATATTGACGAATTTGGATCTGATGTCGAGGGTGAAGTAACGTGACTGTCTGACTAGGACTTTGAATGGTAGAAAAAGAAATAGTAGAAAAAGTGTTGGATACAAGAGTCGAGTTGCCCGCAAAAGAACTTCTGCGTTATTGTGTAGTATGTAGTGTCATCCAGCCGAAAGATATTTTGGCATAGCTGTCGAAAGTTCAGAGGTAAAGTTAGATTGATTGAATTTCGTAACAAATCGCCAGTAAGATGTGGGCTCTCTTCGTAAAGGAGTTGCACCAGTGACACAATAAATTCTTCTCGGATTAGATATTTTAATCCATTGTTCTGGTCCAAGACGCATCATTGTGAACCTTGATAGTCATGTTGAGAGTAACAAGATAAATAATCTCGGGGCCAAACATAAATGTCCTTATTCATCGTAGGCCAGAAGAATTTGAATTAAGACTGGAAGCGACAGTAGACCGGAAGCGACAGTCTATGTGGGGTCGAAAATTTTACTAGCTCCAAGCAACCAGTTTGTAATTTTGGAGCAATATTTTTTTTGAAAACCGCCAAGGTCTTACCTTTCCGCAACTCAAATGTGTGAAAGTTGACCATTCCTAAAAACCTCCTTAGACTTTTAACTGTCTTGGGGGGTTTAGCTGTTAAAATTGCCTCATCTTGGTCTGGTCAAGGCTTAGTACCTTTCAGCGAAATCTCATGATCTGAAATTTTGTCAGATGATAAGAGAAAATGACATTTTTTCGGATTGATTCTAAGACCATAGTCCGCAAATCTTTAGAATATTTGCGCGTGATAAACAATCTGCCAATGAGCAGTCCGTGTAGGACTTCGTGGATAATTCTTTGGAACGACTGTGCCGCATCTCCAATTCCGAAAGCCATTCGAGTGAAACCAAAGATTCCGAAGGATAAGCAGATGGTGGTCTTAAGAATATCCCACGACTCGACTGGAATAGATGGCTTTACTCTGGTCTATTGTGAAAAAGATAGTTTTGAAGTCTTGTAGAACGGGGATCGGATTTTTATCCGGAACGGTTAGAACGTTAAGGCATATTTAATCGTCTTAGGATGCCATTCTTTATTGGCTTTGTAGATCAAGTGAATTGGTGATGACCATCTGCTGTTGAAGGGGCTGCATATACCCTGCTATAGCACGAGACCGAATTCTCTTTAGCCGCTTATCGGGTGCTAGTTGGCGTCGTATCGACACTATTGGGGGACCTGTGGTGTAAATGTGGTGTCCAATATTATGTTTGCAGAATCGAGAGAACCTTGTGTGGAGTCTGCTGGAATGGTATTTTTGAAAAAGAGTATGTATAAGTGGATCAGTGGATGTCTTAAGTTGAGATTCCGATCAGGTGTTTTAGCTTTGCTGAATCGCTGGCAGATAGCCACGATATGAGAGCCCACTTAAAAACCAAATCCGTAGCGTTCTTAATTTGGCAGAGCCGTTCGAGGAGATCAGGGATGTGTTGAACCTCCAACATAGCAAACTGGCTTTCCAACTAAACGAATCATAAGGATGGCCCGTCTAACTAAAATGACGGGGGTTTCATGGCCTTTGTGCCTATTGAATGTTCTCCAACCTTGTCCAACGAAATCTAAAACGAAATTTGTAACGTAATGTGGCAGAGAAAAGGCTGAAAAGTAAAATGTGTCTGAGATCGTCCCTTGTTTATAAGCAATGAATATAGTGTTATAAAAAAAATATGGAGTGTTCAAAGGACAAATTCAAATAACACTCAGCACAAGTTTCAAAGTGTTCATTCGGTTTTTTCCAATCAAGGCGCATCCAGGAATTAAAGTTTGCTATTTGCGTTAGTTGCAGGATTTTCTGATAGGTTTACGAACGGTGTATTAATCACTCTTTAATAGAACGACGGTTTCTATGGTTTGGAGCTAGTCTTGCTGAAGAGACTTCGTGGAAAAGTTCCTCAATAGGAAACTGCCTAGTAAACTGAAACTGACTGATGACGGTTTGACACTATATGCTCTGTTAATCTTGCTTTGAAGTTTTGCAAATTTCTTGAATTCGATAAAACTTTAAGATCAGGTTGATTGCCACTATTAGCTCTGCATGACTCACCAGAAACAATAAGAATGTCTGGAACCAGAACATCGTTATTGTTGTTTCATTAAATTTAGCTGTATCTATTTTCCTGGGTCCAGATTGATCTTCGATGAAGTTGGCAGAACAGCTGGCTCAACTAAGATATTTTGCCCAAGGTCGGAAATACCTTTTGGTACGAGAACTATCGTCACCCCGTTTGGAAGTAGCCTACCAATAAAAGCTTAAAAAAATTAAAAGATTTGGTTTGAAAAATTTATATCACTTCTCGCCTACACAACTTGTCCATCTACTCTCCTCAAAATATTAAATCCATCACAACATCTACTCAACCCTGATGATCCAATCAACATTCATCTAATCATTAATGCAAGTGTGTTTTGTCTGGCGAATAACATTACATCACCTCAATTCGTGCAGAAAACATGCAGTTAAACAAATTCATTCATTGGAATGTGCGAGAATGAACGTCTACCTCGTTGGTCTCATCACTCATCATCACACTGCACAGTATTGCATGTGGAGGTGGTGAAATTCGAAAAAGGAAATCATTTTGCATATTGTGTTACACTCATTTTGATTATGCCACATAATACATGACAAAAAAATGCGTATCTTGCAAATCTAAACTTTGACATAGATACTGAGTGAGGTAATGGAATGTCATGGAATGTATATTAAAATATGAGAGTGATGAAATCATTTCTAACAACGTCTTAAGAAATTTTTTCATTGCCTAGCTTAGAGTATTTAAACTGTTAATTTATTAAATGTGTAATTTATTGACTTGCTCCAATTACATAATTGATGGTTTTCGCACGCAAGAGCGCATAAGTCTTAATTAAATGGGCCCATTAAGCGGAACATAAATCTCGACTAGACGACAAGCTATTGTTGCTGGTAGGATAGTGGTAGAATGATGAGAAAGAATTATTCAAACCTTGATGATAATTTGTGACCGTAAATTTCAGGGCTGGTGATTTTAAGATCTTGATGTCAGTTTTTGCAGATGTTTCTATTATTAAATATACAAATCACCATACCCAAATAAATTGCAACAAATTATCCAGTCATTCAGTTAATCAATACTTGCAAGTTGTATTCTTGTCAACAATCCATCATTTCTATCAATGTTTTGCCTTAGCCATCCAGTTATCTGAATATTTTTTTAATTGCTCATCAAATTCAATAAAAGGAAAACATGTCATTTCGATTAAATGTGCGAAACAAATCTATTCCACTAATTGATTGCATTATATTATTCGTGATTGATGACTGCCAACAACAGTGATGGCTTCATTTTCGGTGCAAATCTACATACATATTTAATTCATATACGGTTTTATATACTGCAAATATCTATATCGCCTTCAAGCGTCAACGACCAACTGGTACGGTTCACTGTTGCAGTCATCGTGTCGTGTTGACCGAATGATTGATTGTGTCCATGACATTGCTTAATTAACTCACCATCATGCTTTCAATTTAGTCAAATTAAACTGCATTGTGTAAGTTAATAAAATCTCTGGTCTTATGTAATCCGTAAAAGAGATTGAGACTGGGATGAGACCCTTTTTTATTGCGATAACTTGCGAAAGTCATCGTGAGTTGATGAATAATAGAATTCGTTTGAATTATTAGTATTGGAATTTTTTTCGAAAGAAATATTGTCAAAATAGAAGAATGGAAAAAGCGTGGGGAAACACAAGAATTGTTTACCACAGAATTTTGAATGTCATATAATCCTGCTTATCAATATGTTTTTGTTGCGTGTGCATCTTACGCAATCAAAGTCAATCAAAACATGTTGGTTAATCACTGTATTTGACAAAATAGATTTTTCAATGAAAAAATTGAACATAATCGCTTGCGAGAGTCGATGGAAAATTTTGTTAATATAATGACCTATTCCTAAATTGTTTGTTAAACAAAAAAATAATGAAATTTAAATTATTTGATTCAATCTTATGTGAATTCTTTGTATTATTTCAGATTAAAAAAGCTTGTGGAACACCAGAGCTCCTTCCGGCGAAGAATTCGTCAAATGGTGAACCGCGATCAACACAGACGTCAACGATTAAATGGTCAACTCCACCGGATCCACAATTCATTAATTTCTTATCAACGATAGAAAAGTCAAGATATTTCTACTCGAAAATTGGTGACAAGTAAGTAAATTCAACTTTCTTCCGGTTTGCATACACCGGAATATTACGAAGAAAAAAAATTGGTTCAATCCTTGATCTTTACCTAATTGAAAATTATTTTCCACTTGTACATGTGCTGATGTACCGAAAATAATTTAATGGCCGGTCATTATCAATTGCTTTAACCTGGCTTATGAACCGTTGGACTAATACCCTTGGTAACAGTCTGGCATTAGTTTAGCAGTTGGAAATAGCTGCAAATGTAGCTTCAAGATTCAATTTTAGATAGATTAAAAATTGTATATAATTCATCAAATAGGATAAATCAAAACATCAAAAGTATTTTCATTTATTTTATAATTAGACATATTGATTAGACGAACAACTCAAATCGATTAGTTTCTCGTGTGATTTAAAGGCATCGTAATTGCAAGGAGCTCTTAATGTCACTGATATACTTTCTGTAAATTAAAATTTGTTGAGTTTTCAAAATGTTATTTGCAGAATTCAAAATGTAGTAATTTTATATATTTTTTATTTTATCGTTGCGCTTCTCTCGACATATAAGCGGCGTTTTACATACATGAACTCAATGCGAACTTTTAGGAGGCGAGGAGTTAGTTGGCTTGGAACTGCAAATAAAAATTTTGTTTGCGCTCTAAACATTGCCAATGATCGACCAAGACGAAAGAAACTCGAAGTAGATATTGCGTAATCGAAGTGGGAATCAGGGAATCGAGTTTTTGTTTAGAGAGATTACATTCAACATTCTGGCGGGAAAAAGCCAATAATCAAATGCTACCTAAAGCGAAACCTTAACGGCAACCGAGTTCCTCTATAAAACATTGATTTTTATCGAGGGTTTAACTCCCAAATCCTCTAGGAGAAATTATGCTTTTGCTCCTTCAAAAACTCCGTCAGCTGGTCCTATACTTCCAGCGACTGGACTCTAAGGCTCGTTTCACATGAGACACTCGCTGTCCGGCCAATACATATCCAGCCTGTGTTTTAGTATATAAAACAAGACACTTTGGCTCTGTGTGCAAGCTCTCATTTAGTTCTATCCTCCGACAGTGGTTCGAGATTTGGTGGCCGGACATCGATTGTTCCGTATGAAGTGAGCCTTAAAGTCCAGTCGCTGGAAGTATACGACCAGCTGACAGAGCTTTTTAAGGGAATTGAAGTTTCTGGATACTCCTTTGCATCAAAGCAACAAAGGGTAGTGATAGTGCTGAGAGAAGTGTCCAAAGCCTTTCCGAAGGGCCTTCAGACTTCGATAGAGAAACACAGTTGCGACACAGTTATCAATCGCCTGGTCAAGAGCCAGTTAGTTTTTCGTTCACTTGTGTGAAATAGTAGTCCGATGATAATACCAAGTAGCCAAACTATTGACGAACGTACTCAGTTGTCCGCCAGAAGATTACCTTAAAGAACTCGAAAAAAAGAGATATCATTAAATACCACATGTTCCTGAAGTTTGGGGTCGTCTCGTTATACGCCCTTGTTTAGCTTGTGCAAAAAATCATGCACTTTGCCTAAGGTGGAATCTTGATAAGAACGTATTTCAACTGAAATGCTTTACATGTCAATCAGAGGTCTACTCTTGATGTCCAGAGAAAAAACGTACGACCGAGAAAAAAATATAGCAGCCTGAAACAAATGTGCTTTTGCTAGTGCTCAAACTCTCTCACAGCAAACCCACACTAATGACAAACCACTCAAGTATTTCCTAAACGGCAATGCTACTTCATCTCTCCAAATTTAGTTTAGCCAACGAAAAAAACCCTTCAGTTCTTACATCTTTCGGCAGGTCTCTCGGTAGGTTTGTTGGAAAAATTTGAACTTTCTGACCATCCTTCTCAAAAACTTCAACTTAATGAGCGACCAAAAGTGTTGCCCAAAATATTTATATTCCCAGCAAATGGTGAATAAACTCTCAGTAGTTAAAGCCAATTTAAACTCCATATTTTTCCACTATGAGTACTTCTTTATTCTCCAACAGCTTTTGTCAGCCACTTAGAAATTTCACGTGACGAAATAGGCAAAGCTATTAGGGAACTCAACTGCAACAAAGGTGCTGGGCCCAATCTTCTTCCTCCAACTTCCTTGCGAAACAGTGCTGCCAGATCCGGATTTTGAAAAACCCCCATGCGGGGCGCAAAAACCCCCAAAAAAGTACTAATAAATAAGAAGACAAATCAATTGGGTACAGATTGAATGTAAAATTTATTACATTGATAACGCCTCCCATCCATCATCGACTACACTAGCTTCCTCAACAGAACTATTACCATATACAGTTTCAGCATTAAATTTATCAGTCATGCTCTGTGATGGTATAAATTTTGTGCAGCCTCTTTGTTCTGGAAGATTATATTTAAACCTCATAATGCAATCAGCAGTTTCGATAGCCAGTCTGTTTCGTAGTTTGTCTTTGATTGTGTTGGCAACCGAAAATGCTCTCTCAACAGCAGCATTTGAAAATGCCACAGCTAGCTTGCTTATGTTGCTGTCTGTCCTCTCGGCAATGGCGTTTTTATGCTGGTAAACTTCGGTCCAGAACTTTTCGCTTGTCGTCGTTTCCTGCCACTCTACTCGGTTTAACATATTCCATTCTTGTATAGCTATGTCTATGCTCTCAATAGTACTTGGAAATAATGCTAATAAATCATTTATATTTGGTTTGATTAATTTAGTTGCAGTGTCCGGAGACAAATTTGACATTGTCTCTAACACGTCTAGATTTTCAGATAATCTAGTTCTTATTTCATGACAGAGCTTAATAAGAAAATCTCGGCATCCTATTTTTACATCTAGCCCTTCTTTCGGGTTTAGATTGCGACAATGCATGTTAAAAGCCAAACCGAAATTAATGAGCTCTATATCCTCCACAAAAATTCGGTAAATATGAGGTTCTGGATAGTGTTTCTGCTTTCAGTCTGTAATCGATCAGGTGGCACAAGCATTTCTAGATATCAGTAAAGTACGTTTTTTCGTTCAAAGTGCAGCTTAAGGATATCTGCATCATCGATTTGAAAATGTTTATTGATTATGATTTGGTTATGAGATAAAAATGTAAAATACAGCAAACTCAATGAATTTGCGAACATGTGTCGGCAGAAGCAGCAATATGAAAATGAGTTTAGAATGAATCCCATTGGTTTTCAATTCTAGTGGTTGCTCCGTATCGCGCTAACCATCTGGCACCAGATAATTTTTCAATTTTTAAAGGATTCAGTGTTGTTTCGTAAATAGTTTTATCTATTTCACTATAGGCAATTTTTCTCTTGGTACTACGTGAAAACCAAGAGTGGCACTCCTTGATGATAAAGTCAATGTGCCTAGCTAGACATTCGAAGACACAAACACATTTGACAACGATTATGTTAGAACTATCTTTTAACAACAACGAGTCAAAAGAATGGTTTTTCCCTGCCATGACACTCGCACCATCTACACCAATACCAATCAATTTCTTAATGTCAAGATTGGCTTGTGTTAATTGATTTTTGAAAGCTGTGAATCGTGTCAGCATCTCCACTCTCCAGTTCAATTAGTTTGTAAAATGTAGTTATTATTTTAGTTTTATAAAAACTATAATAGTGAATCATGCAGCACAACATTTTTTTAGTGTCTATTGCAGTGCTTTCATCGATTACTATCGAACAATTGCTGTCACCAATGTCTTTTATTAGATCTTCTGACACACATGGAGCTATCACATTTTTTACTAAACCAATAAATTTGTTTCTGTGCAACTTTACGTCCGCTAAAACCTCCTAACTTTTGTCGAGACTTTTAAGAAGCTCAACAAGATGATCGATTGTTTTTACTGAGCAATGCTCAGCAATAAACGCAGCAACTTTAAGTTCTAAGATTTTTCTTTCTAAGGAAATCTTAGGCTTCAAATACTCACATATAGGCTTAGCCAATGCTAAATATTGTGATGCGCTCAAACTATCCAAATGCTTTTTTGTTTTTGAGTGCGACACAAGATCTTTTCGGTGGGCCAAATGAGTACACTTGCAGAGTTTGCAGAAAGCTTTTGTTGGTTCACAATTGCCGCGATAACCACCCTAAAATAAGATCATCGTCATACAGAAACAAAATGGTATTTTATTTATTCATCTTTTTCTTTCATGAAATTTTCTTTCAAGCAACAAATTTTATGTGAAACCTAATTTTTGATTAATTTACGTGAAAAAAAACTCGGATTTAAGTCAAAATATGCACGGTGATCTAATTTTTCAAAAGGACTTGTATATTAACTTTCATCTCAACTTCATTCTCCCATATTTTCGCGCCATAACAGTGCAACAAATTCAAAAATTTTAATTAATCACACCAAATGAAATTGCACTGCCGAATTGTGAGACACAAACACTAAAGGCTAAAAAAATGCTACAGTAATTGCAATGCTAGCGGCTAACACGCGTACCAGGTTCAACAGCTATCCGAGCGAAAAGCTGAGTTTCGGGCATTTATTGTTCTATACAAGCTTGTGGGACAATGTGCAGCTCATACTGATAGAAAATAGAGCTAAAGCTATATACCACTCGAAAAAGTTTGGAGTGTATCCTGTTTCGACTAGGATCCATTACGTAAGTGTTATTCACCTTGGAGAAAATTGGACTAGTTATAATATTTGATGTTGCATTTTTTTTATTTCTAAATGCAAAAGTCTTCATTATTTGGTAATTAATTTTTTGGGGGTTTTCCCCCAAGAAAATGCTCGAGATATTTTTCCCTCCGAAAAACCCCCAGGAGAGCTTCAAATCCCCCATTTCGGGGGGAAAACCCCCAATCTGGCAACGCTGTTGCGAAAGTGTCTAGAGCAGCTTATAACTCCCTTGCATATTTTCTTCAACAGATCACTTTCGTCTGGGGATTTCCCATCCTGTGGGAAACTTTCGTATGTCACACCCATATTCAAAAATGGTTATAGACGCTGTATCGGAAATTATAGGCTTCCTGCCATCATATCTGAAATTCCGAAACTTTGTGAAAAGATTGTCTACGATAAAGTTTCCCCACTAGTTGACTCCCGTTTGAATGAGCAACAACATGGCTTTCAAAAAGGTCGCTCAACTATCACGAATTTGAAAGTCCTAGTCTCAGATGTTCGCAGATGTTAAAATAGAAATAAAAAAAAATCATATCCAGCATTTACAAGTGCTATCGTCCCACCATTATCTTGTTAACCAAAACCGCGCTCCGCAACAATTTTGGTGGGCAGGGTATAATTGAATGAAAAATGATTCTGGCAGGGGTGCAGCCATCCTTTTCTAAGAGCGTTTTACGATTCATAGTATTGGTTTCAGTCACCTTGAAATTTGCTGCACACTCGCAAATCTCTGAACCATAAGATCAAACGGAACGCCAGCCGAATTCCTTCTTGGCTCTATTATACCTAATTCAGCTAGCGCTACAGTATGCCATCAAAAACGCCCCTTCTCACAAATCCTCCACTTTGGGAGATAACCTTAGTGCTAGACATGAGCAATACATCAAGAGCGCTGTTGGTAGGACGCAGCGCAGCAGGAAAAACTTTTCCAAGAGGTATTTTATTCCTAGACAAATTTTTGCATAACCTTATATCTGGTTACACTTTACACCCTTTCTTTTTTACTATCACAATATGATCCAGAAATTGTACCGATCATATGCTTTTATAAATTGGGACGACTTCTGATAGCAAAGTTCGTACTGAACCAAAAATAGTTGTTCATATTGAGAATCTAACAGCCTCCTTAACAACATTATTGACTTCCACCTTCTACTGATGAAGCATGAGAGCTCACTCTACCGTTGTCAAAACAATGCTGCAAAGACTCAAATTACAAATGCCACGAACAGAGTCAACCAAGAATATATTTTTCGCCATTTCTAAATAAATGAATTGTCTGGAAAATGAAGATGTTTCATACGATCCAACGCTAATGAATATTTCGAGACAACATTATTCGCTCTGCCACTCCCACTGACTTATTTAAGAACACCAATATCCTTATTAGACGCAAAATACCTAATTTTCAAACAATACCAGGTCGTAATCAAGCAAAAATATGTGATAAGAAAATGCATTTTTTTTTGTGATAGTCTATACCGCAAAATATCGTCCATAATTAGTAATCTTATAGAAGAAGCTGAAATAAAAGTAAATGTCACTAAATGATGTTACTAAGGCGTCTATCATACTGGGTTCAGCACTTAGAATAGAGCATCCTCTCTTCCACGGCACAACTTTAATATTTCATTACTTTACCCAGAATATAGACAAAGACAAAAACAAAGTTCTCATCAATTGCGTTTCAATTATTTCACGTGATCTTATAGTGAGATATAGTGCAACAACTGCATTAACAATGAATATTTTTCATCGCTTGAAAAAAATCCCAAATCATTCCCATTTCCAAAGCAGGTAGCAATGGGCAAATTAGAAACTTTCGTCCCACCTCAACTTCAGTATATTTTTGGAGAAACAAATCCTTCCAAATTTAGAGATATTCATCTTCACCCTTGTCTCCAAATTCCTATTCAGTTTTGAGCCACAGGGATCTGTTCAGGACACATGTTATTACATAGCACCATCACACGTAACTCAACGGATAAAAAATGCAAAGTTGTCTACTCACTCGAAATACAGAAAGCATTTGACCCTGTATGGATGAACTAACTCAAACTCATAAATAGCAACTGTCCTGTTTCTTGAATTCGTATCTTATTTCTTTAGGTTTTATTTCTTATTTCTATAGGTTTCTCATGCGTAATGCATAAAAAACGGAATAGCTTATTCGACTTCTAATATTATTTCTTGCCGTTATGGAGTTCTCAGGGCTCAGTGTTTGGACCTCAACTCTTTAACTTAGCAATTTCCATACACCAGTCTTTACGATTCCCAATGATACTAAAATCCTTCAAACCGTTCACTGTACCAACAGATTGGGTATTACTATATATCTGGATGATATCCTCATTAATGTATAAAATCTCCTGACCTCTCTCGCAAAAGAAAGAGTTAATCATCAGAGTACGAATTCAAAATTTGAGACTCACACTTATGTCATCAAAAACGCATACAATTAAATGCAAAAAAATTAAACAATTATCGTTTAAATATTAATAAAATATTTTATTATCCATCCTTCTTTCAGAACTCCCAAAAAAAAAATAAGCCATTTTCTCATAACGGTCTTTAAATTCCGAACTCAAGAACCTGAAAATTTCGAATCACAATCTCGTACATTATTTTTTCTATCCAATATGCATGCCTCCTGTGCAATAATCGATATATTGTGCCGAAAAAATCTTAACCCGATGGACTTCAAATCTTCATAATTTTTTTAAAAAAATTGATTCAATTCAATTGTGCAGTGTAAATAAGTGGTTCTGCTTAATAACTATGGAGCTCTGAAATTGCATATGGTTTCCAAAAATGTAATTTAACTATCCCAATTCCGATCGAAACCATTCTGCAGCTCATTAACACGACAATTTCAGCAGTATCCTAAATATGAAGCCGAAACTCATTCGGATTGTTTTTATTCTGTGTGAGCGCATCTCTGAATGAGAATTGCAGCAGCTGGTGCTCCAATCGCCATTCCGTAGAAGAGGAGTTGCTCAAATGTATTTAGATCGTCTTCGCCGCACTTGCAACATGCCTGCAAAATATTCCAGATCGTGAAAATCAAATGGTTGCTACCAATAGAACGGTGGAAATTCTGCAAATGCATGAATAATATCAATAGGTTAACGTTACCCATGTAACTGTATTGCAAGAAAGGAGCTTATGCACTCCGAATGATATTGTCCTCATACAGGAAACTAAGAATCTATCGGCGATTTCCATAATTCGTTGTGGTGAAACTGTTAGTAGTGAGCGGAATTTGAATAATTTCAGCAAAAATAAATTTTACATGAATTTTTAAATGAGAGTTGATACTGTTTTGAAATAATAGTGTACGGGATTTGATTTTAATGACGTTGTTCGAATGGGATTGACATGGCCGCGGCTGCTTGTTTCGAATGAAGTTTGGAGACTTTAAAGTAGATTTGATGTGACGTGGCATTCACTTACATAAGTCTAGTACTGCATTATAAAGGTTGAACCATAATGCACTTAATTTGACCACACTTGAATACTTGGTAACACTTAAATCTAGATGAGTCTCAAATGCAATCTTTATTTTAATAACAATTTTTGCTGCTATCATGCTGATTATTCTATCGACAAATAATACACTAATACTAAGCGATAAGCTTATTTAATAATTAAATAATTTTTACTAATTTTCGAAGAAAATTAGTATTAAACTCGTTTCGCCGAAAATTCATATTTCTTTATATATGTATATATATATATATATATATATATATATATATATATATATATATATATATATATATATATATATATATTAGCAAACTGATTAAGGGAGATAATCTCTGGAGTGGCCCATCCGATTGAGCAGAAATTTTCGAAGTACGTAGATGTATATAGTAGGTAGGTCCATGATTTGCTAAAATTCAGATATCAACCTTTTGGCGGCGGCGAGCGTTTTAGTGAATTTTGAGGTACTCCTATTTCCAAGCAGTGTAAATTTTTGTTAAAATAAATGTTTGGGAATGCAAACTTATTATGTTCTGAGCTGGTCTGTGTTAAAAAATTGGAAATTTTGAGCCGTGTGTGGGTGCAGCGTGCCTGAAAATAGGCAAGGATTTTTTTTCAAATTTTGATTTGTCATTACTTCTGTCAAAAACATTGGATCATCGTGAAAATTGCAGAGCGCATTGATGTTGACTAAGATTTAACACACATGGATTTTCAAGATAGTGCAGGTAACCCTGACAAAAAAATCCTTCAAATCATTGACCCTCCTGAAAAATGTTTGAGTTTTTACAAAAAATTCAAATGATTTATAAATTTTAACCTTTGTCCATCATGTCAAATTGAAATTTTTAAAATTCCGATTTGCACAAGAACGGCAACCCATCACCAAATTACCTCTATTTTCAGCACTCGAAAGTTCTGTTCACGAGAACTGACGACCGGATTATTCGATCGTAATGAAATTTACAGGACATGTTGGTACTAACTAGGACCAGGTCTGATAGAAGTGGTTTTGAAATTCGGGCAACCCTGTGGCAGTGGTACCAGCTTGAAAAATCACTGAGAGAAAAAACAGCTTTTTGGCCTATAACTTCCGTTCACATTTAAAATTCACACAATATTTGGATCTTACTTTAGATAACATTTGGAGAAAATTTGACTGAAAAATTAGAACAGATTTGCCAGCTATGGTGATTTTTGTCTCCTAAATCTTGCAAATTTGCTCAACCAAAGAAAAGTTTTTTCCCTATAACTTCCGGTGCAGTCATGAAATCAAAACGAAATTCATGCAGTAAATAGACCTTAATGTGAGCCAAATGTCGTAGGATTTTCGTATGAAAATCCTGAAAGGGGTGCCAGCTATGACCATCTTTGTAATTTTTTGGAATTTCTTTACTGAGTAATTCTGTCATTAGATTTGCAAATGGGAATGATCCTGCAATGAAAATCAACAACAAATATTAACGTTTTAAAAATTTGAAAAGTTTTGAGCTTGATAGCCCTAAAATGCTTTTCACCCGTATAACTTCCAGCGCAGTGATTTTACGAAATTTACTGGTTGGGTTTAATTTAAGGCAGTATTCTGGTCTAGAGGCTCGATTTTGAGATGATTTTACGGACGCAATAAAAAAAAAACGATAAACATTTTTGGTATATACTTTATTATCAGTTTTTTATTAACATTTTGAAAGTACAAAAATGTATTCAAAAAATAAAAAAATAAAAAATTGATGTAGATACAGGTCGGCGAAGTGAAGGCTCAAAAAAAAAACTTGTCTCATGGTTGACATGATTCCAACCTTCCTGGTGGTTTGAAACATAAATTTTTGGTGAATTCTGTAAAAAGAAGAATGTGAAATTCGTCTGACGTCGGCGATTTGAAAAAACTTTTTTTTCACAAAATGGCATCCATGTAAAAACAAAAAAGTCGTTTTTTTGCCTCATATTTTCAACTTTGGGTATTTTTTATAAATAGTCGAAAACAAATTTTTAAAAATTCCTATGTCAGACGAAAACTAATAGTGTTAAGAGGGTTTGCGCAAAATTTCACGTAAATCGGTCTATTACAACTAGAGATATCATGTCAACCGTATCCAAAATAGTAGTTTCGAGAAAAACGCGTTTAAAACTTGGAGTCTCGTTTCGAGCAGTTTGAGTAGTTTAATGGTATGTTATACTTAGATTTTTTTAATCAGAGATTCCCGCCTCATGTAATGTTCCTTCTTTAACTACAAAAGCGAAATTTTCGGGAGCTCTTTCAGCCATACGAGCAGTTCGAACTTCTTTTGAACCTTGAGAAGCTTGATCGCGTTTGTTGGTTTAGTTGGCGTGTCACAAAAATAGCTGTAACTCCAAAAATAATTCGAATTTCCGAAAATCCTTTTAAAGGCTTATTCTTAAAGGTCTAAACTTAAATATGCAAACAAAAAAATCAATTTGATCAAATTTCTAGACCAGAATACCCCCTTAACGTGAAGCAGATTTGGTAATATTTAGCTTTGCTGCTGACACAGGGTGACCAGCATTAGCCATTTTCGTAAATATTGCACCAACAGATGCTTCAAATTACATACTCATATGCACTAGTTTTGATCCGAGTTTTGAACATTTTTCGGATGGCAGCATCAAACAACGTTTAACCGCTGAAACTTTCGATGAAATCCTGCGATGAGATCGAAATTCAAAGGATAAGTTGATTTAAGTATGAGCTTGTTATGGTAAACTTATTGCTGCTTCGTTGGGAAAGTGTTGCCAGCAGTGAACATTTTAATCACTTGTGTTATAGTTGAATTTTGTTGCTTTGGATAAGGAATGGTTGATATGATTCTACAAAAAAGTGTATTACGTCTTTCCACATTTTTTTGCCACTCAAAGACAATTTCTTCGAAAATTAGTTTTTTTATTTAATAATTTAATTTTCATTTTTTTTCAGTTTATGCGAAGAAGGTGAATATCAACGGAAAGATTTACATTGCTGGAATGGTGAAAGTATAGGCGATTATACAAAAACTGTTCTTCCAACTGGCTTAGATAGTCAACGATACAATCCTGAAATTCCATTAGTGACGCAACACTCATATCCGCAAGCAGGAACACTAAACACATTAGTAGATAAATTAATTAAATTACGATCGACGATCGTGAATACAGTAAGTATGAAGCTACTGATTTCAATCAAATAGATGCAGCTTAAATATCGAGACATTGGCTTTGATTTTACTACAACTGACGCATGCTGGTTTTAAATTTAAATTTTTATTTGAATTTATAGCTTCCATCAAACACACGATCATACTCAGATATGCAAAGTGACATGGCGCGTCACGATGAGGAAGGATCTGGAGCGAGAGTAGACGACTTCGATGATGATGATACGGCTGGTTCCGGCTCAGGATCAGGTAATAGCAATAATCTATGCACTATTTTTTCTCTAGTAAATTTACTCGAAAGACATTTGTTAAGCCCCAATGTAAAATACACTCAACTCAGATCTCTTGATCGCAACCTATAACTGGCTGAGTCTAATCAAATATACTCATGTTTCGAACTTCACATTTTACCAAACTTTTCACTGCTAAGAAAATCCAATAAAAAACGTCTAACAATAGGTAATCCATACATTTAAAATATCTTTCAACCTATTCAAATTTGCTCAAAAAGCCAGTCTGTTTTTTTTCAATAGATAGTACTAAGTGTTAGATTTTTAAAATTTAAAATATTAAAGGTTGTGAGTGGAATTTCTCGAATGTTGAAATTGGATGAGTTTAGATTATGAGAAAGGCTAAGGTTTCAGGAAATATTCAGGAGCGATGTTGAAATAGGTTACTTCGAACTATTTAATGGAAAAGTGAAAAATATATGAGCTGTGATAATTTTATCATGCAAGTGATCTAATCATTTGAGATTGTGCGCATCATTTAATTTTCCATCATAAAGCTGTAATTTAGATGTCTTTGTCAATACAGTCTGCATCTCGAGGAGCCGGTAGGCAAGAAAGGTGATAGATATGTAATTTTAATAGGTGAAACTATTTCGGTAATGGTAGACACTGATCGTGTATGCGACATTCGCATTTTGCGATTTCCTTGATTTCGTTGGTAGATGACAATGGCCAGATAGAGGCACAAAGTACAACATTTTTCCTTATCAGCTGTTTGTAGACAGCCACTTTTCCCTGAAGATAAATGCAGTAAGGTGGTAGGTGAAGATTATGCTGTTACAAATTTGGGATCATTATGATAGTTGCAGAAAAATATGTATTGTGCTTATAGATCGGCAACCACGTCGTAGAGGAGCTGTGGAAAATGTCTACGATAGTTGTGCCGTATATGCTAAAGAGAATGTGGCCTAAGATAGAACCTTGCAGAGGACCAGATTCTATAAGAAACTCAGTGGAAGAAGAAATGATGTATGCATCCTTGCTGTTGGGAAACTAATTGTAATTTTGATTCGTAATTTCGAGCAAGAGGTCATTGGTGATACTAAAGCAAGGCCTTCCGAATAACGATATTCAGGGCTTGTTTGCTGTAAATGGGCCTTTTCACACTTGTATTCTTGATGCACTCCTCAAACCGGTTTACTGGGCAAGAGACGGAAGAATCAAGGGGAATTCTCTACAAAAAGTAGAGAATTCCCCTTGATTCTTCCGTCTCTTGCCCAGTAAACCGGTTTGAGGAGTGCATCAAGAATACAAGTGTGAAAAGGCCCAATGGTATCTTGTGCTACATGCCTTAAAATCGGAGAGTGGTCAATCTGCCTTCAGCAATATAGTCTAGCTATCGTCGAGTAGCTCTTGCGGGTAACTTCACTAGATTTGATAGCAGGGGTATGATGGGGGTATTAGGTACATTGTTGCATTCGGACGTCATTAAAAAGCAACCAGCAAGAAATATCTGATATTGAAGCAAGAAACACACAAGCAGGTTGAGATCTATTTTAGGGACATGTTCAAAACCTTATCTTCTTCTGAAGATGTTTTCGAGAAAAGATTAGAGACAAAAAAATATTAGTGTTATCTTTTTCATGGATATTTCATAGCTTTGACACAAAGTTTCAATCACTAACTCTATAATTGTGCTAATGTTTAAAGGAAAAAGTGGAGTCAAATCTATGTTTGCTAAACAAAAACTTCAAGCCTGCAACTCGCTTATAGTCAAAAAGTACCCAAAGAATATCGTTAGAAATAAAAAGCAAGGTAGTACTATTTACAAAAAAGTACAAAGTTCCCCATTTGACTTACTATGATTAGACAGAATTTTGACCTGAGCCCAATGGTCATATATTTACGAATGATCTTTGACTCGGAGCTAGTATGCAACTATTACATAGCAGAAAGAGCAAGAAATATTTTCGGTACATTTTAATGCTGCGAAAGAGCCACAGGATCTGGAATTTCCAGCTCTGCATTGTGGCATATACCGCTGTGGTTGAGTTGATTCTATTAGATAGGGTGAAGTTTTGACAGTAGAAAATACGAAGGCTGGCCACGGTTTTGGTCATAAGAGCCATCCAAACCACTCCTACTATGGCAATTTTTGTGTTGCTTCATTGGCTACCAACTAATGTAATAATCTTACAAGAATCCAATCTGTCGGCTGCCTTGTATCTTGGCATAGAGTAGAACTGCACTTGAATTATAATCTTACTTAATCTTACTTGTAGGAGTTCCCGCTGGTGTGGACAATGAGTACGTAGCTCTGGACATTCTACTAATTTTGGGGTTTACCACTGGCATGGTCGGGATGAACTCCACCCTTGAAGGTGGGCTCATCCATGTGCAAATCGATGGCTCCAAACGGAACAACGAAGTAAGCAGTCGTGTGTTCGGATAAGTTGAATCTTAGCCTGTCTCTTCGTCTTTGAGACCTTTGTAGTGTCTTCCAGGCAGAAATGGTGTCTATTTTCCTAGCAATCTACTAGTTTCTTGAATTTGCAACACTCCAGGCATCTGTGAAGTTTTAATTGTGCTGTCGGCTCTCTCATGAGCTACTGCTTCATAAGTTAGCACAAGCGGCGATTGGGCGCAGGAATCAACGACTTCGTTCGAAGTTGCAGCTTAGAGGATGAAAAGGAATCCCTCTTCCATCTCTTGGGACAGTATCCAGCTTTGGCGAGAAAAAGATTGGCAGCACTCGGTACACCCCCTCTCAAGCCTGACTGACCTATCATTGGTTAGCCTAAAGAAGTTAGTACAGTTTATTAAAGGAATCAAACGGAAAGGGATTAACTCTGGCATCACAACGGGTATCTTTGGTGCCTATGTACGTCTTTGAGAAGGTCCTTTTCCACCAACAGCTACTTTAATCCAACCTAACCTACGGAAGCTTCATGGCCTTGAAACGCTGCTGAGCAGTTTGATGGGCAAAGGTTGAAAAAAGTGTCTATCTCAGTCATTCACGAAACTCTTAGATGTTGGTTTTGAAATTTGAGAAAAAACTGAGTTTGAAAACGTGTTTGTCACGCCGGCAGATTCAAGAAAAGACTTCAGCGATATCATCTACGGTCCTTTTATCACTACCGTTAGAAGTAAAAAAAAATTGTTCTGGCTGTTACTCTATTTATTTTTTGGAACAGCTCATGGCCTAGGATTGCCTTTTTGGTGATATCTTAAAATATTTTTTTTTGGCAGTGACGATTCCCTTTATAATCATAGTGAAATATTTCAATTAAATTCAAAGTCATTTTAAAAATTAATCCAATGAAATAATGTATTTTTCTTAGCCCTTAACAAGGCCAAATACATACCGTCCAAACTCGGTGGTTTGAAATTGTCAGAGGACATGATTACATACCTGATATTTTCGCTGGTGATCACAGACATAGCTGTGTACAAGCTTTTCCTGTTCGCTTGAAAAGCAAGGGGTTTGATCTTTGGTACATAAACCATTTGCGTTTCAATATCCGTAGCGCCTTAAAAGTGATTCTGATGTAGAGTCTGTAAGGACTCTGTTCTGAAGTTGATGAAATCGCCATCAGGGCACTTCAACGAGTTTAGCTTGGTCTTTTTCCAAGATTTTGTTCAGGCACGAAGTCTCTCTTGTTCCTCAAAGAACGATATGAATGATTCCTTCCAGGAGATATTCACGAAATTTTCGTTGGTTCTATGTAAGATCCTGCAGGGAGTTTGGTCTGTGTCGCTATTATAAGATGGTTTTATGTTTTCCATCACCAACTGGCTGGGATAAGCAAAACGAAGTCAAACCGTGTTTTTGTACAGCTTGCTGCTACTACATAGTTTCCCTTTCCGCTCTATTTCCAGGCTTTTTTAAGACAATTCAATCATTTGAAACTTTCGGATAAAATTTTTCAATGCTAGCTATTGCATCGATATGACCAGTACAGAGACACGCATATGATACATATAATTTACCATGCAAAGTTTTTATGTTTAGTGCTTACATACAGTCACCGGCTTTTGAGATGCACAAGTGCAACCATGAGTGTATGGCTGAACTCGAACCCACAGCATTAGCAGTAGATTACCACTTTGCACTGCTGTCTAAGTAATGCTTCGATTCTCTGCTGCCTTTTTATCTCCAGAACAGCCTCCGCAGCTAGATGCATTGCCAGTGGTCTTAAAATTAGCATAGTATACTGTGTACAAGCCCCCTGATATGTCAGATTCCTCAATGGCATGTGCGACAGTGAGAAGTTTCCATTATATTCAATTTTATTGCACTGATTTAAACAACCTAAACTTTGAAAGAAATATTTTGCCTATAACTGTATATTAAACTAGCTGAATACATTTAAGAATATAGAGGAAATTATATAATAATCTACTTGCTTGCTCTTCCAAATTTCATACTTATAATATTCTTCTCTCATTTTCTTAGGTGAACTCACTCCAATACCAGTGGATCCTGTTGTTACCGTAACATCTCCACCGAGTCGAAGCGCACCAACCAGCTCATCACTACCATTATCATCGTTTGTTAGTGTCTTACAAATTCTAGTCGTTTATGTAATTGTATCATTTGTATCGCACTGAAAAACGCTACAAAACGATTGCGTTCGCACTCATCTATTACACAATGTAAAATAATATTGCCATTAAAATATGAGCCCCAACGCAATCCATATATGCAAATGCTCAAATTCTCATCAGATGAAATTCTCAACGATTACTCCAATTTTGGCAAAAAAAAAAATCAACCGTCACACCGAATAGTTGAAGCACAAAACAATTGAAAACGATCCACTAAAATTTCATCAAAATTCGGGAGGAAATTTAAAGTCACCCCCAACTGCTACTTGGTGCGAAACTTGGACTAAGTGGAGATTTCATCAAGAGAACCAATAGAACGAGACAATTAAAATAGAAAACATAAAAAAAAAATTAGAATGCACTGGGCCCATTTTTTCTAACGGACCGTTGTGATAGTGATACTTGTTGAAACAAAAAGAAAAGAATTCAGCTTCGCTGGAAATGCACGTGACTAGAAATGGCAATTTCAAACAAATAATCTAATTTCTGTTTAGGAAGAAACCAATGAAATTCTTTTTTTTTTAATTTATGTGTTAAAACATTGAAATGAATTAATATTGTATATTGTACATATTTTCAACTTCTTATTTTATGGTTATGCATAATGGTAAAATATTATCTAATATTATATATTAACAATTATCCTGTAAACTGTAGCTATGTAAAATTAAACAATTGAAATGAATGGAAATTAAGAACAATACGAATATGACGTAAAACATCATTCTGATGAAGAAATGGAATGAAATTTAAATGTTGGTTCTTTGCCTGTTGTGATGAGAAACACTTCGAATTGTAGGAATTTTAAAATAAAAAAATTGAACATTTAATGCCAAGAACATATAATATAGTGTGAAGGTAAAAAAATTAATTTGGTAATAGACGTTCAATCGAATAGCTTAGTCAGTACAGTCTGTAGTCGAGAATTTCGGTAAAAAAAATTATGATGGGAACGTGAAATGATGAAACAAAAGCCAAAATTATATTTTAGTTATTTATTTGTTAAAAAAATATTGGATCATGAATTTTTTTCATTATTTATATTTAAAGATGCTACAGACTGTTTGCTAAATATTCGTCGAGCAACCGAAACCCTAGCTTAACCAGAGAAGAAAAACCTTATATGATTGTATGTATGTACATGTTATGTATAAATCGTTATTAAACGAACTTCACATAAGAATCTATATTTTTTGACAACCGTTCTTATAAACGAATAAAAACCCGTGCACGCTTAGCGATTACGGGCGCTGAAAGAGCCCAGTATAATCCAGTACCGTAAAATCTCAAAACATCATCTAGTTAGAACGCTTCAATAGAGAGAATGCAATCATCGGTATCTAGGCGAATCATAAACAAAAAATAATAACATGAAACTGAATAGATTCAGTACAGTATACTACTTCAAGAATAGAACGAATAAAAACAAATGCATATATTTATTGTTACGAAAAAGAACAAGTAGAAACAAAGTTTCTATACGTTTTCCAATTCAGAGGATTCAGACTGCCTAAGGTTCGAAAGTCAAAACATCCTAATAATTAAATCTTCCAGTTTACTCAGTAGAAAAATTCCCGTTAAAGCTACAATAGATTTGGTGAATAATTCAATCTACACATTTTCCGATTAGACTGATTTCAATTCGATTATTTTGGCGCTGAAACCTACACTAAAATACTTTACAGCCTTCCATCATCCTACTTAAATTTGCCTAACAAAATTCCTCTTAAAAAAATTCCTCCTCTTTCCCAACTTTCTCTTAAAACCTTTCCTAAATCCTCTTAAAACCTTTCCTAACTTCTTTGAATCCATTATATTTACTACCATCAACCTGATTCAATTATTTTTTCTGCAATCAAAAGCAATCGTTATCATAGTTGTATAATTAAGCATTGTGTTATATGCCCTCTAAACGATTTAGGTTCACAAAAAAAATGTTGAATTATATTAAAAGAACAAGCCAATGTCTTTGTTAGTTACACAAAACATATAATTTTTTTTTGAATTATTGCAATTAAAAAAATCACAAAAAAATAAAATTGGATTAGATATTGTTCAACAATATGAGTGATTTTCTCTATGTAGGTTTAATAAAAGCGCACGTCTTATACTGAATAGAGAAAAATATGAAAAATATATAAAAGTATCTACGTAAATAAATGATAAAAAGCTATCGAGAGAAAACGATAAAATTAGGAGAATGTGTAAAATTTAAAAATAAGAAGTCGTAATCCCTTTTGTATTTAAAGTATATATATATGAAAGAAAAACTAATAAAAGAATAATTAAAACTGAAAGTACATTGTGGTTTAATTCATTTTATGTTTTTTTATATCAACTAACTTTACTTTTTAGACTACTATAACTTAATTTGCCGGTGCACAATTGAATACAGGTAGATATTATAGATATATATTAATTTGATAATGCAATTTCTGATTTTCCGGTGGATATTAATGCTCTGTGGCACTCAACATCTGGTTAGTGTATTCCCTACATTTTTAAAAAAGATTTTACTGTTTAGCGTATTGGTAAAATCGGCGAAGATTATTAAGCTGTTGAATAAAATTGCATCCATTTTTAGATTCAACGAGTTGGTAGTTGTCATGCCAAAGCACATTTATCATCTTATGTACAATAAAGTGCTGCATATCCTGATAGTTGATAGATACTTCACAGATATCATATTTTCCATGTTTAAAAAACTGCACGATTTCGGTACAGTCAAATAGAGACTATCTTTGGAGTAACAAAATTAAGTCAACACCTTCGTAAGAAAAAGTTTGAGCTTGTGACGAATTATAAGCCTTCAGCTAAAATATTTGGTCATAACAAGTAGATATCCACTATGACAGATCATAGGCTGCAAAGTTGGGTCCTAACAATTATTGGATATATTTATGTTATTATATGTAAACCAATTAGGTTGCATGAAAATGCTGATGGACACTCTAGATTACCAGTAGGATCAGATGAGGATTTTGACCATAACGAGAGTTCCAGTAACGAGTTTGTAATAGTATTGGAAAACGAGATCGACGCCTTTCCAGTAAATGTCACTCTGATCCGGAAGGAAATTGCAGAAGATAGCGAAAGAAGTGTAGTAGAGAAATTTGTCATGAACGGATGGTCTTCTAAGGTCTGTCCCCAGTTAAAGTCATACCATCAGAGAAGGCATGCATTTACTTTGCATCATGGCGTTCTCATTTTGCAAACTGATTTTAACAGGGAGCTGGATCCACGGGCACTGAGAATTATTATGTTGCATGATTCACATCGGAGACTATTTAAACTAAAGCAGGTTGCCAAAAGATACTATTGGTGGCATGGAATCGATAAACGAATAGAGGTTACGATTACATATTGAGAAGCCTGCCAGGTGAATAAACAATGCTAGTCTGATGCAGAAATATACGGCTTGGCCTCAATTAAATGTATGTCATCTACATAGACGCTTACTCCAGGTTCCCATACACGTTGCAGCTCTCTATTTCAACCAAGTTCCAACAATTTTGTAAAGAGAATTGCATTGCACATCTTACATGCACAAACTGAGAGAAGTGTAAGACCTTTGAAAGCTTGTTTAAAATAACTTGAATATGAAGAACAGTCAATTGAACGCTCATTGTCTTTTTATGGATTTTCTTCACATCCAATCACTGAGAAGTCTCCAACTGAGTTACTCCACGGATGGTAACCTAAAACCTAATTGCCTTGTCTTCGGGTTACTGATGATAGATATCTGAACGCGAAAGCAAAACCCAGACAAATCGACCACAAATGAGCTGTTGGAAGGCTCCCTAAACTAGGCCAGATACGTTGCCGACTGATGCGTGTGCCGATCTCTTGCTTTTAAGATTCACTGGTATTTTCGCCAGTTCTCAGTGCTGGACATTCTTTCAGCTGTAGAAAAAATAGATTGGGCGGAGTGGTTCAAGATTTTATCTTAAATCTACCATTTTGCACATTAATTACTTTTGTAGCCTGTCTGATTTAGGAGGCTTCGGCTATCGGATTCGACGACTTGCAGTCGGAATACACATTCCGAAATAGGTGGATTCTCGAGCGAAAAGAGAATCATAATGAGAAAATACGACAACGTATGAATTACGATATCAGACTTTGAATCATAATAGGCGCCCAGGACTTTATAGTGGCCTCGAAGAATTTCAGCCTAATGGCTAGTTCTTTCTATTAAATTTGAATTTGAAATTTATCAAAAACTACTTTTGAAATTTAAGTTCATAGGACTTCACCATTCGTTCTTTTGTTCTTTAATACAGGTAAGCTTGAATGCCTTGTTTTTTCACTTGTGTGCTCAGTCACCGTGAGTTATGGACATTGATAATATAATAAAATGTTAAAAAAAAAAATAGCTACGTGTCTTTAATTTAAATCCAACGAAGCAAAATCCCCTTCACTATAGAAAAGGACTTGAGACCTCGAGCAGCTAGTTATCAAGGCTTGCTAGTTCTTCGGCAACATAGCGACCAGCAGAGGAATTTGTAGCCACTTGACTATCTGTGATAATATCAACATTCAACCCCAATATTTGATTATGCAGAGGCCAGTCAAATGCCCGAAAATTAGCTACGATTTAAATCTGGAGGACACTACAATGGTCCGGAAAACGAAGAGACAGTCTAATATTCAGGTCATCCAAATATTGTTCAGTTTTGAGCTATCAGTATATATATGAATGAGCCCACTCTCAAGGGTGACACCAACATTCAACTCATACCTACCAGGAGTGCATTTTGGTGTCTGGAGCTATAGTCAGCGTCCGCAAGAGCGGGAACTCCCTCGGATAAGATTCTAGAATGACGATGCCGAAATGCAATGACGCTTCACACCAGCAAAATTGGCTTGCTGTAGGATTAGATAACCAATAAAAAGTGCCTTAGCAGGGGTTGTGTGGTAAGCCTCTGTCCCTGAAAATGTGCCCAATCTAAGTATCAATTGCACTGATCAATAGTGGTCATGCCACACAAACTCTGATAGGTGATCGTGTTTTGACTACTTTCTATCATTACGAAAACGCACTTGTTTTGTTTCAATCGCCCTCAATTTGCTTGTGATGTGGTCAAGTTCGTATTGTAGCGATAAACGCATATGCACGGCCGTAAAAAAAGTGCTATATATTTGTTTAATTTGTAAAATGTTTTCGTTTTTTAACTTCTGTGCTTGCGCGAATATGTCGAGAAAGTTTATTAACGATTCTACCTCTTTTTGCTATATTTGTGGTGAACTGACTTTCAAAAATCAAAGGCGAAATTTTCCTGACCATATTTTGAAGTGTTACCGCGAGTATTTTAGTTTTGGGGTGGCTCATTAAGACAAATCTTGGGCCCTACATATTTGTTGCACAACATGTGCAAAAAATTTAACTGATTGGAAGGAAGGATCAGGTCATATGCCGTTTGCTACCATGATATGGACTGAGCCTACAAATCATGTTTCAGACTGCTAATATTGTCTTACTCCAATAAAAGGCATAAATCTAAAGGCAAAACACACAGTTCGATACCCTAATTTATCTTCAGCAGTAAAATCTGTTCTTCATCTACATCGTTCATTTCCTAGACTCACATCTGGATTTTTTCCCTGAGAATTTGGGGGCTGTAAGTGATCAGCATGGGCAAAGGTTCCATAAGGACATTTCAAAGATGGAGAAGATGGAGAGATGGAGAGTCCAATGATGTTGGCTGACTACTGCTGGACGATCAAAAGGGACCAACCGGAAGTCAAACATTCTAGAAAATCGTAGTCCTTTAATTTCCAGACCACAGTATTCACATGTTTCTGGAGAAGTATTTTATATTTTTTTTATAATTTAAGTTTCTTAACCAAATAAATTTCATTCGTAATAAAAAAAAATAGATTCGTATTTTTATTCACAGCACCTAACACATAGAAGAAATACTAAAAAAGTTCGTGTGTCACGACGAAGATTAAATTTCGTTAACCAGTGTTGTTAGGCAGCCTTAAGATCAACCTAACATCAAAGTTCTCTTTTATATAGATATGGTGTATAAAGTCAAGAAACAATACAAAGTTATAAGACGCTAGTCCCTCTTATGGCTTTTTTCCAGCAGCCAACTGCACTGAAATTCCACCACGCTCTTTTTTCTGTTTTCGTTTCACAGTAGTTTGAAGTTGAAGGTCAGTATCAAATATTTAACTCTTTGGCTCTGGTCAATGAAGATTCCATCCAATTTGGGTAAGTCGAATCGAGGAAACTTGAATTTGCTTCTAAATAGCGTTAACCCAATTTTACTTGGATTGTCATTTAAGCCGCATTTCTAGCTTTAACGCGAAAGTATTTCACGAAAGCGATTTAGCCTTTCTGAAAGTGTAGATCGATACTTTGTTGATAGTTCTATGGCAGCATAGTCTAGCCACCTCAGCAGAGTGCTTACCGTAATGTTCCACAGCAGGGGAGAGGCGACCTCTTCGTAGTGTGTGTGCTATCTCCTGTACGCAAATGAGGATTCTCTAAAGAAAATGATATCGTTTTGTTCTTAAGGAGCTGTCTGATGAAAGCTATCAGCCACATATCAACATCCAGCATCACAAGTGTTTCCAAAATCGCATGAAACTTGATGTTTTTGAAAGGTGACAAGCTATACACTCAAAAAAATTTTGGTTGAATTTTACCCTTATAATAGTAGGAAACTGGTTTCCTACTATTAAAGATGTAAATTTACAAAAGAGCGTAATAAGAATATTTTTTTACGACCAAATGGTGTAATTTTACCCTAAATAATGATGCAATTTTATGGCTTTGGCGCAATGGTGAATATCAAACTAGTAAATTAACACTCTTTTTGCTTCAATTTACAAAAAGCTGTGTATTATTCAGCTGATATGACGTAAAAGCAAAAAATGCACATCGAATGTGTAAAAAAATTTGTGATTCGTTACTTTAAACGAAAAAATGAATATATTTCCTATTATCAAAGTATTAATTACAGACCCACTTTTTAGAGTGTACTTCTTAAGACTGAGAGATTTTTCAATTCACCTAATTCGCTGATGCAAACAAATGTGATGTGCAAGCGCGTATTATAGATATCCTTCAGAAACGGTAGTGTTACTTCTATAGGCTGCCCAATAAAAGCCGGAAGAATGCCATCAGGTCTCAGGAATGTTAACGGCTGCACTATTACTTCTATACAAACGTAGAATCCATTTCTCAGTCTTGCACTTCATGATATCTTCACGGGGGCTTTAAGAGCAAAACTAGCGTCTCATTCAGTATGGCGGGAACCTCCGCCTAACTCTCAACATGCCCATCAACTTTGATCTTCCGTGGGAACATCAGTGTTGAAGATCCTAACAATCTCGAATCTCATGGTTACAGCTCCAGAGCTAGCTCGACCATTCAACAAAATGACTGCTATTGATCACATCAAAAGAGATGGAGTCCCATCTTTTCAAATCTAGTTCAAGATAAGTCAGGCTATGTTTAGGATCTGCTGCAAATTGCAAAAAGCCAGCTCATGCTTTTCCCCTACGATGAATGATACGAACTGGTGTAAAGGGTTTGGATTGGTAGTATGTGATGATAAACGCTCGGCTGACTTCTGTAAGCGACCCAGCCATTGTTTTTTTGAGTAAAATCAATAAAGGTTAGAACAAGCGATTATTTATTTTGCTTTTAGGAGAGATTTTTCATCCTCATCACAAGAGGCCTCTTAAGTTTCCTGAGAGCTTTCAAGGCTGGCCTTCTAGTTCCGTAAGCCTGAGCGGACTTTTAAGACGGAAGTTAAGTGAAACCTGTAACTAAGAAGCGGATAAACAGATGTAACGACTACGTCAAAACCAAGCTTGAAAAAAAGCAAATTGATAGGAATGAGCTCGATGCAGTTGAAACGCATCTAAATCGTCTTTTTTTTTTGTTCTAGCGAGATGATGACTAAAATTGATTAAAAAAAAATAAGATAATGAGGGAAGAAATTGGCATAAGAAACGAAAGTAACCCAAAGCAATAGCTAGTCAGATGCAAATTTGAGAATCACTAGGTCCAGTGCATAGCTGTTTACATAGGAAATGCAATTGAACTAGGAGAAGAAACTGTGAAGTACGCCCCAGGTTATAGCAGGAAAATGTGATCGAATAAAATTTGAGGGCATTACATTCAAGGCTTTACATTCTCATTGCATAAATTCATATATTTTCTTTCGGGTCGCGTTAAAAATCCACATGCAACTGAGATATTTTTAATTCATATTTTCACTCAATATCAGCTGTTTATAGTGTTTTAACTTGAAAATCGATTTTCGTGCTCAAAAGAAGGCAGCACCTATGCTAACATCACTCTTTCTTTCATGAGTCCCGTTATTATGCAACATCCAGCACACATGTTACGTACGTGTATGCACAGTAAGTCCTTTAACAAGTGAAAAATGAGTGCACAGACTCTTTACTAGCAACGAAACTATACACAGAAGCTTACCAGTCATGGGGTTTCAAAACGCTCTACTTACCGTTTGAAAAGAAAAATTTGATTCTTCACTTGGTAGCTTTGCGTACATAATCCTATATGTACATACATAGGTATGTAAGTATAAGGGTTTAATATTGTACTTTACTGAAAACCACTTATAATAGTAGGTGTTTCCGAGACATGTTCAAGTACAGCTTGGAATATTGCCTAAGTGTGACTCAGCTTCTCTGACGGCAGAGTCATAGAAGCATATTTCACACCTCGTCAAACAGGATGCATTTCATGAAACAAATAACCATCGTTTGCATTTATGTTCTTTGTACCCGCCTGGCACACAGCTATTCACGGCTGCGAGCAATTACACTAGCGAAATTAATGTTGCCTTGAAACGGACGGAAAAAAGTGAGAGAAATGTTGTACTGAATGAAAACAATTTTGAGTTTGGTTAAAGCACAGTGCTACTTTTGTGCATTCCTTTAACAGGAGAGTAATGTCTTGTTGCTTTAATTTTACATTCACATTGATTCGTACATTCACCGGAGTTCAGTTAAAAAGTTCTGTTTGTAGAATTACATAAAACTACACAATTTAAATATTTAAAAAGCGATTCAAATAATAGTCTATCGCATCGGACCCAATTCGTACACACTTAAATGAATGAATTACTCATAAAGCACATCAATACTGTTTTGTTATCGCAAGCTTGTGGCATTCCAAACGAAACCCGAACATACTTCAGAGGATCCATTAACAGAATCAACTTGAATTTCGCAGGGAATTGACGTGGACGAGGAATCAAGTTTCCTCTTCAAGTGTCAAATCCACAAATCTCATTGATTGTGGCTTGAAATCGACACAGACCATGACAGATTTCCAATAATTTTCCACTTGTCGATCGAAACGTTCGAAGGATTGAAAATTATCGGCCGCAAAACTTGTGGGAATTTATCGAGAGTCGGTGACTTTTAACAACATAGAATAGCCAGTGGCGTGGCGTTCATGGAAGCAAGGGAAGCATTGCTTCCCTTATATTTGGCTGACATAAATTTTAAATTGTTTTTTTTTCGAAATCGTGAAATAATCGCGTATAAACATTTATTAAAAAAAAATTTTCAAATCAAATTGTGAACATCTCACACAGTTGATCTGGTAACGCCACAGAATGAAAATAATGAAAGCACAACAACGGCTTGGAAGCAACATAAAAATTGCATCTACGACCGTTTGCTTGACCCCATGTAGACTAGACTGTGACGTCATTGAAAAAAATGTGTGTATACGATCTGTTTGGAAGCAATGAAGATGTTGCTTCCAAGGGGAAATTATCTTCTCAAGAGAGAGACTCAGAGCGGAGCTGTGAACGCATGACTATTGTGGTCTGTGGAACTTATTTCTGCGTTCCCCTACTAGCGGCGGGGTAAATTGTTATTGCTATCATTTTGCTTTGCTTGTACAGATTTTTTGTGAATGAAGAATACTTGCTGTGAGCGAATTTGAATTACGATATGTGACAAGCATTGCCAGAGGCTATGGATTCAATAAGTCGTTATTTTATGTGTTTTATTTATGATTTATATTATGACATTATTTTTTTGTATGCTCTATTTTGTATAGAAACTTTTATGAAGGTGTTTTCAATTGGCGAAGGCTTTTAGTCACTTATAGCTTATAGGATTTGGTAGTAATAGGTGAAGTTGTAGACTAGAATTGTGTAGAATTGAATGTATAAAATTACTGTGTAAAATTGCATGATACTTTTAATTGATATTTGAAATATTGAAAGGCTGAAATAGGTGAATGTATTCACTTGTTCTGTGGGTCAACATTTTAGAATTCGTCAACTTATTTAAATTTTATTTCATTGGATCTCGGTAATTTGCTGAAAAAAAGGACATCATCAACCAGGACCGATCGAAACCGAATTTGAAAATTGTCTCTATAACAAAGAGATGTACCTACTTGACAGTTTGATCGCAAAATTAATAAATGAAAAACTCGGAACGGATTATCGGTTCTAATATTAAACAAAAATAGTTTTGCAGGTCATGTGTGCTATTTTTAAGCGTTTCAGACATTTGGCGAAATATTGGATTTTGTAATTTAAATAATGTTTAAGCTGTGAACAGACATGGTAGAAATAGCATTGATCACATCAATTCAGTCCTTTTACTTTCCAAGTTTGATTCCGGTGATTTGAAGAATTGCTGAGTAGTCAATTTAAATATTCAGTGATATTGCTCACAGTTAGGAGAAATTGAGAAACAATGAAGATTCTAATTAACATTGTGTGTCATTTAGGATGTCAAGAAGAAGCATTACATAGTCATAATGAAAATTTGTATTCTTGCAATAGGGGTAAATCACCTAAAGACAATAAATCTTTTG
The DNA here is from genome assembly GCA_963978885.1 of Nemotelus pantherinus. Classification (NCBI taxonomy): domain Eukaryota; kingdom Metazoa; phylum Arthropoda; class Insecta; order Diptera; family Stratiomyidae; genus Nemotelus; species Nemotelus pantherinus. Next base: position 62,006,349 of record OZ022263.1, read on the forward strand.
ACAGTGCGTAACCGATAATTGCCAGCTCACTTGGACCAAGCAAATGTTTCTTCCGGAACATCAAATTATACTCCAAACGATCTCGTTAGTTGATTTTTTAAAAAAAATATTGAAAGATATTTGTAATGAAATTTAGAAAAGCAAATTCATAGCAATAATATTAGAAAAACAACCAATATATCATATCGATCACAACTTTCAACAACCTTTGGTTATATTACTTCTTCCGGTGCAGTTAAAGAAACTTTCATAAATCTCACAGATGTTTCTGATAACCAAACTGCGTCCCTTTCATTTAACCTTGTTTTGCATACTGTCTGAAAATTTAAAGCCTTGAGGAGCCTCTGTAGTATCTGCCAAAATATCTGGATTGCAGGCATGTACAAAAAAAAATGTATAAAAACGCAATATTTATTCATTTCTTCGAACATCGACTAAATTTGATTTTATCTAAATCGTTCAATAGTATACGCGAATGTCGATATTTTCCGAATCTATTACTAGTTTTTCAATAAAGACAATGAGTTTATGTGCTTTGTATTTATTCGTCAAAAAATGCTTCCAAAATCAGCTCCAAAACGTTGGACTTTTAATGGTAGGTTATTTTGAAAAAATTTTCTATAATAATTAGTAATTAAAATAGCTCGTGGAATATATAACTGAAAATGATAGTGCTTGTTGAGACGGACAGATCGTTAATAGTGAGAGTGGGCTTTTTATTTTATTTAAAGATTCTTTGTTTATTTTTCTGTTTAATGTTTTTTTCTAAAAAAAAAACCAAAAAAAAATACATACTATTCGATATATTTCAGTCCTAACAAAGTAATATAATGTATCATATTCAGATCTTATACAATCTTTAAGAAACAGTTTCATGGAAATCGGGAACGAATTATGGTCGATTTGCAAAACAGCACAGCGTCGTAAAATAGCAAGGTGCATAATTGACAACAATGAGAATGTTGTACCATTCTTTACAAGTGCTTATGTCGAAATATTTTTTTTTCCTCCTTCCTTCCACTCTCTCCATCACTCAATCAGTACGCACGGTCCGAGTGCATCAACGTATTATCAAACATATCGTCCTAGTACTTCCCAGACAATTAAAAATTTGTATAAGGGAAGCATAATCGATAAAATAAACTCAAGGTTTCATATTTTTAAACCTTTTCAATTCTTCGAAGTTTGGCCACTTTCAAAAATATTATATTTCTAGTTCTGGGAATGTTATTATTTTACTGATAAATATTGATATGGTTTCTTATTGTGTGAAGGACTGTGAACTTTTATTTTCATAAGAATACAGAATGTCTATTCTCACGTCCCTGTTAGTAATTCCTGGGTGATTTTATAGAGGGGTTCTATTACACGTAACGAATTTGCAGAAAGCGTAATCAACCATGGACGTCAACCATGGACATCAACCAATTGCTTCCCTTCGGTAAATTGTCACGCCACGCCACTGAGAATAGCAGGATATTTTACAAAACGTTCTAAAAGTCAGTGGCGTGGCGTTCATGGAAGCAAGGGAAGCATTGCTTCCCCTACATTTGGCTGACATAAATTTTAAATTTATTATTTTTTTTTTTTTGAAAGCGTGAAAAAATCGTGTGTAACATTTTTTTTAAATTGCTTTTCATGTGTTTGACTTATGATTTATATTATGACATTATTTTTTGTATGTGCTATTTTGTATAGAAATTTGTCTAAGGGTGTTTTTAATTGGTGAAATCATTTACTCACTAAAAGCCTATAGAATTTGGTAATAATATTGAATGTTAATAATAGGTGAAGCTTTAGACTAGAATTGTGTAGAATTGAATGTGTAAAATTACTGTGTAAAATTGCAAGGTTATTTTCATTGATATTTGAAATAGTGAAAGGTTGAAATAGGTGAAATTGTTTATTTGTTCTATAGGTCAAAATTTTATAATTCGTAAACTTATTCAATTTCTCTTTGAATCTCAGTAATTTGCTCAAAAAAAAAGGACATCATCAACAAGAATCAATCGAAACCGAATTCGTAAATTGTCTCTATAACAAAGAGATGTAACCGGCAGTTTAATAGCAAAATTATTGAATGAAAAGCTCGGAACGGATTATCGGTTGTAGTTTTAAACAAAAATAATTTTGCAGGCCATGAGTGTTATTTTCAAGCGATTCAAACATTTGGTGAACTATCGGCTTTTGTAATTTAAATAACGCTAACGCTGTGAACAGGCATGGTACAAAAAGCATTGGTCATTTCCAATGAGTACTTTTACTTTCCAAGTTCGATTCCGGCCCAAGAATTGAAGAACTGCTGAGTAGTAATATAAATAGTCAGTGATATTGCTCAACGTTAGGAGCAATTGAGAAATAGTGAAGATTCTAATAGACTTTGTGTGTCATTTAGGATGTCAAGAAGAAGAATTACATAGTCATAACGCATATGTGGATTCTTGCAATAGGGGGAAATCACCTAAAGACAATAAATCTTTTGATAGTGCATAACTGCGAGCTCATTTGGACCAAACAAATGCTCAAATTATGTTCAAAACGATCTCATGAGTAGTTTTTTTTACAAAATATTTGAGGTTTGTACAGAAATTCAGCAAAGCAAATTCATAGCAACAATATTAGATAAAACAGCTAGTGATGGGCGTTTCTGTTGTTTTCAAAAAACGTAAACGAACTATTTTTTTGAAAAAAAAACAACTGTTTTTAAAAACTGTTTAAAAAAACAGTTTATTGACGACAAAAAAAAATGTTATGCTGTGCGACAAAACAAATATTGGAAATGTATGTAGTTCAATTCAGAAACATCGTTATAAGTTTGAACAATCTTCAATTAATTCAGTACAATGAATTTTGACGTATTATTTTACGTATTACCGTCGTATCGCAAACATACATTTCTAGTACTAAGCGCTTCCAAAGCGCTTCCAAACTGAATTAATACTTGTATTTCCCCCATTTTCCAATATATTATCTACTTGATCAACCGTATAATCATACATCAATCAGTACACATGGTCGTAGAGAATCAACATTCATGGCCGTATGCCATCGAGAGCTCGTTCTGTTAAGCAGCATTTAAAACAACAGCAACTGTTGTTGTTCGCAATGCTACCTACCCTAACCAACTCTTGATCGAGATACAAAAATACGCACCTAATAAGTCAGACAACCTCGTATTATATACGGTTATTCATTTCACGCTTTGCCTCTGAATATCTATTTCCCGCAGCTAAACAGTTTTCCATTACCAAACAGTTCGTTTTAACAAACGAAAAACGGTTCGTTTTAGAAAAACGAAAAACTGCCAAAAATATGATTAATGTCCTTATTTTCAACCGTTTCAGTAGTGATGAGTGTTTCTGTTGTTTTCAACACTGTTTCTCTAGCAAACAGTTTTTCAATTGCAAACTGTTTTCCACTACCAAACAGCTCGTTTTAACAAACGAAAATCGGTTCGTTTTAGGAAAACGATTGGTTATAGAAAAACTATTCGTTGTAAAGATGATTGGTTTTAGAAATGTTGTTCGTTTTAGAAAAAATGATCGTTTTAGAAAAACTGTTTGTCGTTATTTGAAAAAACTGTTCATTCGTTTTTTGCAGCCAAACGTTTTTTGCATTTTTTTGGCGTTTTTGAGCCCATCACTAAAAACAACCAATATATCATATCGTTCACAGCTTTCAACAGCCTTTGGTTACATTACTTCTTCCGGTGTAGTTAAAGAAACTTTCATAAATCTTGCAGATGTTTCTAATAACCAAACTGCGTCCCGTTCATTTAACCTTGTTTTGCATACTGACCAAAAATCCAAAGCTATGAGGAGCCTCTGTAATCTGGCAAAACAATTGGATTACAAATACGTAAAAAAGAAATGTATAAAAACGCAATATTTATTAATTGCTTTGCATATCGACTAAATTTGATTTTATTTAAATCGTGAAATAGTATACGCAAAGGTAGATTTTTTCCCAATATATTACTAGTTTTTCAACAAAAACAATGAATATATTTGCTTTGTGTTTATTCCTCAAAAAAGGTTTCTAAAATTAGCTCCAACATGTTGGTGTTTTGGGCGGTTATTTTCGGTAATTTTTCTATAATAAGGAGCAATTAAAAGAACTCTTTGAATGTATATACCATTTTCAAGTCAAATTCATAGATTTTTATTACAAATTCATAATATTATCGAGCCTAATTCATAATTTTTCAAAACAAATTCATAGACTTTCGATAACAATTCGTAAGTTTCAAATTTTATATTTCAAATTCATAATTTTTTTGAGTGAAATTCATAATTTTACTAAAGCAAATTCATAATTTTTTCGTTTCAAATTCATAATTTTTGTAATTTAAATTCATAATAATGGTTTGTACATAGTTTCTTATTACAACTCTCCTTAGTTTTCTACTTCTTATATTCAAGGCAGAACCAAATGTTGCTGGATATTGTTCATTAGCTTTCAGACTACAAACCATTATTATGAATTTAACTTACAAAAATTATGAATTTGAAATGAAAAAAATATGAATTTGTGTTGAAAAAATTTTGAAATTTGACGCAAAAAATTATGAATTTGACTTAAAAACTTACGAATTGTTATCAAAAATCTACAAACTTGTTTTGAAAAATTATGAACAAGGCTGAATAATACTATGAATTTGTAATGAATTTGTCTATGAATTTGACTCGAAAATGGTATAACTGAAAATGGATAGACCTTTGATAGTGAGAGCGGGTTTTTTTTAGTTTTACCTAAAGATTTTCGGTTTATTTTTCTGCTTAATGTTTAAAGAAAACCAAAAAAAAAATATATTATAGCATACTATTAACAGTTCAAACAAAGTAATAAACTATATTCAAATCAAATTGCAACTTTTGAATCTTTAGGAAATAGTGTCACGGGAATCGGGAACGAATTATGGTCGATTTGCGAAACACCACAACGTCGTAATAGAGCAACGTGCATAATTGACAACAGTAAGAAAATTGAACCATTCTTTACTCGTGTTTATGTCAAAATAATTGATAACATAATCGTTAAAATAAACTTAAGATGTTCATCCTTAAAAAGTTTCAAATTTTTAAAACTTCTCAATTCTTTGAAATTTAGCCACTTCCAAAAATAGTATATTTCTAGTTTTGGGAATTTTATTATTTTACTGATAAATATTGACATACTTTCTTTTTGTGTGAAATTTTTGAGCTTTGATTTTCGTAACAATACAGAATGTCTACTATCGCGTCCAAGTCAGTAATTACTGGGTGCTTTTATAGAGGGGTTCTATTACAACAAATTTACAGAAAGCGTAATCAACCATGGATATTAACCAATTGCTTCTCTTCGCTGATTCATCACGCCACGCCACTGCTAAAAATACTAGTTAAAGTGGCTATAAAATTGATTTCATGATGATAAAGATGATATGAATGGCTCGCTTAAACGACTTTTGAATAATTAATTTAATACATATTTGCACTCGATTTGATATTGATTAGTATATACAAATATTTCTGCCACTAACATTATTTACAATGCGTTCAGTTCCTAAAATTTTAGTTTTTAATTTTTTATTACCGAAAGCATTTAAAGGCTGAAAAAGTATTGGTAGGCTTCCATATCACAAAGAATAGTCAACAAACCTAACAACAACCAGCAGCAGTGAGTCAAATACATAAACAAAAAGCTTAATCAACAAATACTGGGCACTACATAAAATTAAAATTTCGAATTATCAAAATTATAGTCCCTCCGTGACAATGTACAGTAGTACATTGCCGTGACCAGGATTCGAACCTGGGTTACTACGGCCACAACGTAGGGTCCTAACCACTAGACGATCACGGCTATCGGGACTTGTTGACCATGGTCATACCAAACCATGAGCCAGCATCGTATCTAGAGCAAATATTATTTTGCACCTGAGCGATGTAACTATCGACCGGAACCCAAAACTGGTTTCTTGTGAGAAACAAAATACTCAAAGATACAAGATACACAATGCTCCACGAAATGGTACTTGAAGATTGGTTGCTGGCAACATAACCACATGACTGAATACCGTACATGGTCTAATGACGAACTTTTAATCGAATCAAAAATTCGTTCGAATAAAAATATGTCTACACCATAAGCTAGTGGACAGAAAACAATGCCAGAAACTTATGTGAATCGAAGCTATATGAAAATGAACTTTGATTCGAAAATAGTAAATAATAATAAAAAGTACTATTAAATGTTTAAACGAAGCTGTAGCACATCACTCTAGAGTGCATACGTTCATTTTGGGTAAAAGCATACAAATAAATGAAATTGCATCTTCAAATAAATGAAATTGGAATGACTACGAGGCATAATTATTATGGCACATGTAATTAATTCCGCGAGTTCCGATTGAGTGAAATGTTATTTTTACAACAAAATAAATACACTACGTGGCATTGAAATGGATAATTTCAAAAAAATTATATTTTAGACTTAATGTATGACCAAAATTATGTTAATATATTGTTTAATAAGAAAATGTATGTACACTTTCTGCTTGTTTATATTGTATAAATATATATCGGTATATATAAATATTTATCACATATTTAGATTAAATGAAACCTTTTGCATTTGAAATGCACCCTCTTTCATTCATTCAGTCAGACCTTATCTGTACTTTATCATGTTGAAAGCATGACTCCGAACCCGCTATAACTAGTAGAGCCAAAAGTCTACCAAAAAGCATTATCCGCCACTGCCTGACAAACCAGCTAGCTGTTAAGTGGCCAAAATACCGTCATTCACATTTTATGTATTTATTTCAAACAAAACAAGGTGTGTACATAAAAAAACAAAGTAACATGTCCTAGACTTTTGTCCGGTTGCCAATTTGAAGCGGAGATTACAAGGAGAGGAAATAAGGTTTTCTTTAGGAATTTAGCGCTATAGGAGCATTTCACGTGAAGCGGACAACGAAAAAAAATCGAGGTTCTGGATTTCGTTCATATTGTGCATAATGGTACTTCTAGAAGATGTGAATGTGGATGCACAAGTTTTTGTTTCTATGAGGTTTAGTTGCCGAGTTATGCGCTTCTGAATAATTGACGAAATTGATAAAAGGTTTTTTTGAAAGCGTATTCTGAGATTCAAAACAAAATCTAAAAAACATTAAACATAATGATTGGTGCAGAAAATTAGCTGTTCTTTTTAATTTTGAAATTAGATTTAAAGAATATTTTTTTTTTCCTTTGTGAAACCGGAAGTAGACACTTCAACTCGTAATTTGGATAATTTGGACCAGGTTAATTTTGTTTATTTTGATAACAAAACAAAGCTTGAAGTATACTTATTTGATCATAAAAGTTGTAGAATGGGATGGCCAGTAGTTTAGGAGGTAGGTAAATTTCAATATATACAAGTCGAATGGGGCGTGGTACCGAGAGCTTCCTTAGGACAACTAGTTGGCTCGAAAATAAAAATTGATTCGAAATGTGATTAATAGCGCCATCTCTTATTTGAAAAAGGTTTTATTTTCCCATAAAAACCTAATTAAAATATATTACGCGTATATTATATATTTGACGCCAAGCCAATTCAAATGTTCCGTTATTTTTCGAGTTACTGTTCAACGCTTGCAATGACTATTACTTTCGTTGATAAGTTAAAGAGTCTTAATTATGTGTATTATGTCTCCGTTCGGTTATCGATGTTTCAATCCATTCGATTTAACGTTTCATCGGAAGGCTAAAGACCTAAGAAAAAATCCAAGAATATTAGCAGAAAAGAGATTATATCGAATCTGCAGGAAAAAACTGATCGTAGAAACACCTCTAGTTATTAAAAAAAAGAACTAGCTTAAGAAACGAGAATGAAATTGTAAAAATTATGAAATAAATTCATTTGTCCATACACAAGTAACTTTTTTTCATTAAGAAAATCAGCCTTAGCAATTTTTAATATTTTATCTTCTATATACAAGTGATACAAGTGATATATAACAGTTTTACTACAAATATTTTGCTTTCACATTCACTAGCTATCATAATCAAGCTCCCGGTAGCATGTTCCATGCGACTTGCATGTATTGAAATTCACCTACCTCCTAAACTACTGGCCATCCCATTCTAAAACTTTTATGATCAAATAAGTATACTTCAAGCTTTGTTTTGTTACCAAAATAAATAAAATTAACCTGGTCCAAATTATTCAAAAAACGAGTTGAAATTGTTACTTCCGGTTTCACACAAATTTTTACTTCCGGTTTTCAAATCTAATTTCAAAATTAAAAAGAACAGCTGATTTTCTATACCAATCATTATGTTTAATGTTTTTTAGATTTTGTTTTGAATCTCAGAATCCGCTTTCAAAAAAACCTTTTATCAATTTCGTCAATTATTCAGCAGCCCATAACTCGGCAACTAAACCTCATAGAAACAAAAACTTTTGCATTCACATTCATATCTTCTAGAAGTACCATTATGCACATTATGAACGAAATCCAGAACCTCGATTTTTTTTCGTTGTCCGCTTCACGTGAAATGCCCCTATAATTAAAACACTTTTGAACCTGGCTTTACAGATAGATGGGGAATAGTAGTCGGAACATTCGCTGAATATTTTACAACATCTATTTATCGGTTCTCTGTCCCCATAAACAGTGTGCTGCTGGTGCTCATTGAGGAGACGTGTGTGCCTAGTCCGTCTTACAGAAATATTGACCGTTATCTTATTGCAAACATATTCAACGTTAATCAAGCCCCTAATCACAACAAAAATGAAACATGAGCACAATAACGTTCTCCTTGAAGAAAGTGTTGTCAAATTTAAGACTTAACCTGTAACTATAGGATGAAAAGCTTTGAAAATCACGTGGACGGTATAGATCTCTCAGGGCAAAAAGAAAAAACTGCTTTTGAATAGATTCTAGTCTATCGCTATAAATATTGAAAGTAGGATTCCACCCATATTAAAGGATAAACTAAAGGTATGTACAGAGTTTTTGTGACCCATATGCTCTTGAATTCGTTTGAGCGCCTCTTAACAAATCCCAGCTGCTTGCTGGCTCTTGCAAGTACTTTGTCGTATTGAAGATTAAAGCGAAGCTTCTTATCCAGAACGACCCCGAGGTCCATAATACTATCTACATTCTTCAGCACCTGATTAATCAAAATTTACAGAAGAGGTCTTACGGGAAAAGCTTATGGCATAACATTTATCAACGTTAAGAAATAGTTTATTTCGGGCACACCATTGCTCAAGCGGTAACAGTTTTAACTGAAGAAATTTTGAATCAGATTCCGATTGAATAGTGTGGTACGTCCGCATAAAAAAGATGTGGAATATCTGAGAACGCCTCCGATAGATCCGAAATAAAAATATTAAGCAGGAGTGGCCCTAGGTGGCTGCCTTGCGGTACCCCAGAGGAAACGGTATTTTTTTTGGAGAGAAAACCTTGGAATTTTACAGGCTGTGTTCGATTTCTTAAGGGGGTAGTACCGGTTAGAAGGCTAAAAAACGGCCTAATTTTCAATATATTTTTTCACCTCCTTTATTTTGTATAAATTTTAAAATTTGCATGGATAAAACACTCGTTTTGAAGATTACAAAAAAAAATATTTTTTAATTTTTTCCATTTTTCTACTTATTTATAGAGGCCGCCAAAGTTGACGCCTCGAAAAATGCTTCGTCATACTGCGGACAGATAATCTCAGGAATGAAGAATCTGAAACAAAAAAACCAAACCGCATTTTAAAGATAAATGTTTCTTACGTGGTAATCTACCATAATATTTTTAAAAAAATGATAAAAAAATATGGCGGTTTGAAAATAATTTTCGAAAAATCGTTTTTTTTTTCACTTTGTTTCACTTGCCAAATTTTTTTGGGTTAACTTTTGGCTAATCGGTTCTGCCAATCCGGAGAATAAGTGTCCGCAGTTTGAAAAAACGTCATTTCGAGAAAAACGCGTTTAAAGTTTTTTTCCATTTATTTATTGAATATTATTTAAAAAATATGTTTTTATTACCTACAATTGCTCAGTCTGCAATCACTGGACCATACATAAGTATTTTTGAGTCCACATAAGCCCAGAGGCGGCGGAACACATTTTTCTAGGGTGGGTAGTAAATAACTGTCGATTACTGTAGATAAGTGGATGATTAGGATATATTTAAAAATCATTTAACGTTTAAGTGAGTCATGATTTTTGAAAGCCTCCACACTTTCGAAATGCAAAGAACTTTTCGAATTTGCTCTGATCCATTCCACCCTGTGCTTCCAATACTTGAAGAATCTGTCCACCCATGTTTCGTTTGATTGTAAATAACAGGCAGCAAAAGAAAGTATTATTTCGTGTCTGTGCACACATTGCGAATCAAAAAACCAGCCTCATTTGTATCGAGGAACGGGAATTGGGTTTTCTATCTCTGACATGCTTTGGGTATAACCGATGTTGAAACATTGGAATCTGAAAAGCCATAAGAAAAATTTTTATAGTATACTTATGTTAATACTAGCTGTCCGTAACGGTTCGATGGGAAATATCCACTTCATTAGTGAATCACAAAGGGGAGTTTATATAGAGGAAAGTAGAAGCCAAATCCAAATTTTAAACAATGAGCTTACCAATACCTGTACTAGTTTTAAATTCATGCCGACAACTGTCACTAGGATAGCTTGATGATGTCGAAGAAACAGTAGAATCGTTTGGCTGTTTCGCGACTTTGGAAGTATTGTCCATGAGTCCTTTATTAATACTTTTCAACTTTATGACGAACCTGTCCATTTTTTTTTTAACGTTAACCGTTACCTGAAATCAGGTGACAGAGCTTTGAATTTGAAATATGAAGAGGAAATGTGCTGCTTGATTCTCTTTCTTTGTCCCTTTCGCATGTGCGTAGTACGGCTTACGATTTTGCTGGAATTTTGTTTCTGTAGCGATAGGACTAGAAATAAAACTTCGAGATCGTAGACATGCTGTGCACCACAGTGTATTTGTTCACGCAATGTCGCTGCGGAAATTCCGAAAGCGCCTTCTCCTTTCGTTTTCCTTCTCTCAGTCCTAATTCTTTCGCTATTTTCGTCTTGTTGCTGCGTATATATAATTTGTAGATGCTTAAGTTTGAGCTGAAGGGCCTCAAGGCCGGTCACGCAAACCAAAAGTCGGCTCCACACGCTAAAGGAAGTGATTTCGCACTATTCGAATACACTAAGTTGTGCATTGGCTACCAAAAAATATAGGCTATGTAAGTATATCGCTTAAAAAGTATCCTACGCAACAGGGTAGATTTCCTGGGTAGTTTTAACCATAGAATAAATATACAAAGAAAAGAAGCACTCCATTTATTCAATGCTGCCCAGTTTTGATCAACTGTTGTGTTCGTTCATCATGGTCATTTTCATAATTTCAGCTTTGGGTCATAAAATGAGGACCCTAGCTCATAAAACCAAGCAGCTCACTTTTTTATGCATTATCGGTTTTAGTTCAATTTTTTTGTCTTGCTTCTGTATGTCGTATCTTTTTACATTGGTTTTAGCGTTTTGTCTGTCTATGCTCTATGGTGAGAGAGATAGGGTGTTGAGAAAGGGTGCGTACCACGCAAAAGGTGCTCGTCTGCATCAAATCGGATTTGTATGATGGGTCCGTGATGTAGTGGTATATTGTTTAATTTTATTAAGAATAGTCATGAGATTTGAAGTTTAACTCCCCAATCTGTGGATCTGGGGATTGTAAGAATACTTATTTAGCTTGGGGCTATCAGCTTCAGACCATCCATTCGATCGTAAAACATTGCAATATGTAAAATTAATTGAAAGTGTATTTGGTTGTAATACTGGTTACAATTTACTTTAAATGCCATTATATTACCACTTACGACTTAGGGTACCTTAGAAACTACTTGACCACAAATAGAGAAATAAATTACCATTGTTTTCATTACATTAATGTGGCATATAGGATCGAAATTTCAGGGTGGGTAATTACCTACCATTTGATTTCCCAGGTGGGTAGTGCTACCCACACCGCCCAAGGCGTCCGCCGGGCCTGCATAAGCCAGTTGCTCTTGCAGTTGAGCAGTTTTTTTTGGCCAAACGCGCTTCCTTTGCCGCTTTTTCTGCTTGACTTATGCGCTCTTCATCTTTTTTTTTCGCAGTAATTAAAAGCAGCGGTCTGCCGTTAACTGCCGTAACTTCTTTATTTTTGGGAATATCTTAATAAAATTTTGAGTCGTGAATTCTGAAGGTATAATAAATTGAAAAATGCAAAAAATAAACAAAAAACTGGTTTTTTCAAAACTATAACCGGTACTACCCCCTTAAGTAACAATTCTGAAGTACCAAGATTTCTTAAGTAACAAGAAAAGCAAGTTTCCTGAATTGTTTCAAATTTTTGCAGCTGAAGTTTCAAAACATCATGGTCGACACCATCAAAAGCCTTGCTGAAGTAAGTGTATCAACCTGATATCCTTATCAACCTGATATGCTTTTTCCATATTGCAAAGCACATTCGAAATCATTATGATAAGGTTGGTCGTAGTGGATTTACCTTTTCCGAAGCTATGTTGTTGCTCGTTTAGAAGAGGATCAACATCAATTATATTAATTATTATTAATTATTATAGCAAAATTACTATGCGAATTAATGCTAGTGACTAGGATTCATATTTAAGAAATTAATTGCTTCAACAACGTTCAGTTCAGAAAAATACAATGAATATACATGATTCACTAATAAATTCCGTTATTCTACGGTTTGCAGTTATCATACAAACAAAAATAAGCATTTCTGTATGAGTTCGTTTTCAAATTGCCGGGCATCTTTTTATCTCATCGCCTTGTCATCCAAATAAGCCGAATGATTGATTGTTCCACATTAACCGAAATGCAAAAACTTCGAAAAGCCATTTTGCTCCCCCTCCACTCCAATCTTCACATTCCCAGTCACGTCCTGTTTACCTTGCAACGGAAGAGAATGAATTAAGTATATTTCCCGAATTCGTGGTAGTAGAAAAAAAAACTTGGAAAAACTCATGGAAAAAAGCACTTCGATTTTCCTTTTCCGATGTCATTATTAACGAATCAAACATCAGTTGTGACTTCCACTCTCCTACAAAAATAATTAATGGACTGAACTGGCTCAGCATTTGAAAAGCACTTCAAAAAGAAATAGAGCTGGCATTGAGTCAGGATTCCCAATGAGCAAATGTATCCTGATGATATTTGCAAGAAATCGGAAGCAGTACCTCTATGCCTTCTCCGCTCCAACTCTGCGGATAGCATAAATAATTATCCTCCAACTCTTCGAGAATTGTTCGAATTTCGAAACACTTTCTTGGCACGTAATTAATTTCCGCGAATGCCGTTGAGGCTCGGCAAGTGAAATTAGGCATTCTGAAATAATTCGCAGGATATCCGCCGAGCTTTGAAGTGAATTCCAGGATACGAACATTAACTGTAGCGACGTAATGGAACGTAATGAAAATAAATGAGCTTTTTCTCATGCTTTTGATGTTTGTGATGTTCGCGAACGATGTAACGTAACACGGTCAAGATCAATTTACTACTTGAGGTTTTTGCATTATTTATGAGGTGAGCGGTAACGTACAGCGTCGGAGAATTCATCTTTTGTCGTTGCAACTAATGAATACTGACGTCTAGGAATTTCGCATACTATGCAAGCAGCCAACTCAAAATGTGTCCGCAATTTACAGTTTCCGTAACATGTGAAATGGGTTACTGGTACGGTTAGTTGTTAATGAAACGAGACAGTAGAGGTCGCATGTCAGAATTAAGTGTATTCTCTTCGAACAATGTCGAGATGATGGTGTTACATTGTAGAGTTCATTAATTTTGATTGCAAAGTGACACAATTTATGGCATTGCATTAACAGATCTATGTTGCATGAATCTCTTCTAAAATATTTAGCTAGTTCCTCGAGGAATTATAACGAGAAGAAAGAAACATGGATCGAGTTTAAATTACTTGCAAACTACTTCCCTTCAAATTGATTTCAATTCTTTCCAATGTTAGGAACTAATATTTGCAAGTCAAATCGATACAGCAAGTCATTTATTTATTTTCATGAAAATGAATCTGCGTATACGACTTCCGATTCGGATCTTAGATAAAATAATTTTTTAGCCGCAAGATATGCAATCCGTTAAATGTGTTAGATAAATATAGTATGGTAGCCAGTTCATTATGATAGAGCTTAATTTGAATCTGAAACTAATATGTAGAATGAATATTTGTATCCAAGGTGAACGAAGTACGAATCTCGATTTCAACATTATGCAAAGCGTTTAAGATATTTATTGAATTATATCTATGGACTTAGTCCATTGGATCTTTGAATACAGTCTATGTTATAATGTTAAATAATTTAAGAATCAAATGTGAATGTGGAATTTCCAGGATACTCATCGAATGAAAATTGAAAAATTGAAAAGCTCCATCAAAGGAATAATGCAAGACTAGATCTCACCAAATTACCGCTTATATCAAATTATTAAACATAACTCATTAAATTATTTCCTGTCCATTTCATACAAGAGTGTGAGCCAGCGCCTGCCAGACATACGTCAAAGTACAAAGGCTAAAATTTTGTGTGTGCATTCTCACTACTGTAGGTAAAAACGTTCGAGCGTTAAAAACCTTGACTAACGGTGGCTTATACAAGTAGCAGGTAATACAGGTGTGCTGTGCAATAACATGGCTTACTTACGTTAAAGTATAAAGTCTGGGATTTGAATATTATGCTTAAATAACTATTTTATTTCAAGGTTTAAGAAGCCAGACCCATCCGAAGGGTCCAACACTCCCACAGAGTCGGTATAAGGTCAAATCCACCGAGAAAGCGTGGCCCATGAATGTATGTAAGAGAATATTAGCATTAGATACGAATTTCAGATCTTAGTGAAGTTAAAAAATAATGAAATTTTCATCTATACATGCATCTATGTAAGTATATATAACATTCCCCCTACGAAGGCAAATTTACTAGGTGGGGTGAAAAGTAACCTCCTTGACCACCAGAATGCGCTGCAATCGCAAAAAAGATTATTGTGCCTTATAGTCTATTCATATTTAGGCAGACATGTCAAATTTCAGAGCGATACAGTCATTTGTTTTGTTTTTACAGCCGATTTTTGTTGACGTGTTTGGCATCATGTTGAGTGTGGAAATAAACCATTTTCATTCTCTCATAAAACATTATTTTTTGAGAGGCAAAACGGCGAAGGAAACAAAAGAAAAGTTGGATAAATATTATGGAGCTAGTGCTCCTTCAGATTATACCGTCAAATATTGGTTTCGAGAGTTTCGTGGTGGCCGAAACTCCACTGCCGATGAAGTCCGCAGCGGCAGGCCCTCCGATGCGGTTACACAGGACAATGTCAAAAAAAACATGAAATGGTGTTGGCCGACCGGAAAATGAATATGCGCGAGCTAGCAGATGCCACAAGGATTAGTACCAAGTGCACACGCCATATTTTGGGTGAGATTCTGCAGATGAAAAAATTATCCTGCCGCTGGGTGCCGCGCATGCTGACTCCGGACGAAAAACACGAACGCGAGCGCACTTCGGAAGCGTGTTTGGCCATGCTGATGCGGAATCGGGTGGACTTTTGGCTTCGATTGGTGACTTGATGAAACCTGGATCCACTATTTCACGCCAGAGAACCGAATGAGTGCCCGGCAATGGACTGAAGCCGGCACGAGTGCTCAGAAGCGGCCAAGGGAGGCTCAATGGGTCGGAAAGGTCATGGCGTCGGTTTTCTGGGATTGTCATGGCATACTCTTCGTGGACTACCACAAAAAAGAAAAAACCATCAGCAGCGAGTATTACTGCGCATTATTGGAGCGATTGAAAGCCGAAATCAATGCAAAACGGCCTCACATGAAGCCAAAAAAATTTTGTTTTTACAAGACAACGCGCCGTCACACAAGAGCATCGCAACAATGGCTAAAATCAACGATTTAGGGCTCGAATTGCTTCTCCATCCACCTTATTCGCCTGACTTGGCTCCCTTGGACTATTATCTGTTCCCAAACCTCAAAAGATGGCTCATCAATAAAAAATTCAGCTCGTGCGAGCAGATCATCGACGTCGCGGATGAGTATTTTGTAGGCCTTCCGGAAAATTACTTTTCGGACGGGATCAAAAAGTTGGAAAATTTCTAGAATGAGTGTATCGACCTAAAAGAGGACAACATTGAATAAAATTAAAAAAAAAATTAAAAAAAAACATTTTTTTCATTCCCAAGGAGGTTACTTTTCACCCCACCTAGTATACTGCCCTACTAAGCATAAACTGTCTATCTACATTTTATTACCTTCGAGATATTCAATGAATTGTGTTTTGATTTGTACTGGAGATATATGAGAAGATAGGTTTTTCAAATTTTGTAGAACGATTTAATAGAGTATGTACTTTTCGAATCCGGTGTTAATTCAAAAATGAGATAAATACAGATAGAATGCTTATGCTTAGTAGGGTAGCATACTGGTCTTGTATAACTTAGTGCTCCGAAAATTAGCTAAAATAGGTAAAATCCGCCCAAACGCAGCATTAAGTGAATATTCCAAGTTATAATTGAAAATAATAAAAAGAACGATGGTTAAATTGTTGTAACTTTGTTAAATAAATATTAATTATGTATATATTTATGTACATATATATTGGCACAATATTTTTAGCCTTTCAAAAACGCAAATAAAATAATTGTAGTATTATTATTATTATAGTACTAACATATGTTTATGTATATGGGCAACGTTTTCACGGTGAATGTATTTGACCTTATACGGAGTCCTGGGAGTGTAAGACCCTTCGGATGGATCTGGCTTCTTAAACCTTAAGCATAATATTCAAGCTATTTAAACATAATATTCAAATCCCAGACTTTATATTTTAAGGCATTATTGCACTCCTTTGTTACCTGCTACCTGTAATAAGCCACCGTTAGTCAAGATTTGTAGCCCCCGAACTTTCTCACCTACAGTAGTGACAATCGACATACAACATTTTAGCTTTTATACTTTGACGTAGTCTGGCAGGCGCTGGCTCTTAGTCTATGCGTTCTAAAACCTGGGGCATTTAACGTGAAGCGGACAGCGGAAAAAAGTCGATGCTCTGGATTTCATTCATATTGTGCATAATGGTACTTCTAGAGGATATGAACGTGGATACGGATTTTGTGGGTTTTTGGGAAGAAAAAACCCAGTGAGACCTCGAATTGATTTCCGCTGCAATAGTCATGTTGTTTTTGCCACAGAAACTTAGTGATGGGCTCAAAAACGCCAAAAAGTTTGCAAAAAACATTTCGCTGCAAAAAAACGAACGAACAGTTTTTCCAAATAACGACAAACAGTTTTTCTAAAACGATCATTTTTTTCTAAAACGAACAAAATTTCTAAAATCAATCGTTTTTCTATAACGAGCCGTTTTTCTACAACGAATAGTTTTTCTATAACCAATTATTTTTCTAAAACGAACCGTTTTTTTACAACGAATAGTTTTTCTAAAAACCAATCGCTTTTCTAAAACGAACCGTTTTTATAAAAAAAAAAACTATTTTGCTAAAACCAATCGTTTTTCTATAACGAACCGTTTTCAACAACGAATCGTTTTTCTAAAACGAATCGTTTTCCTAAAACGAACCGTTTTTCGTTTGTTAAAACGAACTGTTTGGTAGAGGAAAACAGTTTGCAAACGAAAAAATGGTTTGGTAGAGAACAGTGTTGAAAACAACAAAAAAACCCATCACTACAGAAACTGTGGAAAATAAGGACATTAATCATATTTTTGGCAAAAATACAGACTCGCTGTCTGCCTAAGTCATTGAGTGCTATAAACTTGTATCTATTGGTGCGTAAACCATAAATTCAGTAGTTTACAACGCTTGAATCTTGGATTAAAGTTAGCTCCTCCTCAGTCTTATATCGCCTCTACGCTGCGGGTCATCATGTGGTCCATTGTTTAAACGGGCGATAGCTTGCAGTGGCCAACAGTGGCAAGCATGGAAATGGCGATGGCCGAGGATGGCTTTCGGAGCGGTTTATCGCACACATCATGCGCAACCGAAAAATCATTACTGGCTCCTCTAGTGGCCCAGTGTGTGGAGGCAACTTTGTGACGGTGCCCATCATTGTGACCAACCCAATGGCCGATGATGGCCAACAGTGAGGAGACAGCATTAGACAAGGGCAGAAGCTGGTCAATTGTTGCAGCTTTGAAGTGATGAAGATTGATTTGAAGTATCTTCGCAATTATCAAATTAGGTTATGTCCAGATCATCTTTGAACGTTTTAGCTGTCTAATCCTCTTCTTCTATTTAACCCCATCATTAGCTCGGCAAGGGATTCTTTATCCGATTAGTTCTCAGATGCCACTCCTGAAAAAGTAACGGACTTCTTGCTGGAAGACTCTTCTGCTGATTGAGCTTCCTTGAGGCCTCATATTTAATTATTACTTTCTGGGTTTTTTCAGGACCGGTACTTTCTATTCATGTTCAGTGGAGAGAGCTTCCCGTTGATTCTCAACAGCCTCTCCAATTTCCGTACCCTTCCAGTCCTCCGTGAGAAGATCAGAGTTAAAGCGCCAGATTGGAATAGAAGCAGAGTACCCATGTCCTGATACAGGCCAACTGGGCATTTCGTCTTTCAGTGCCACTGTTAATTTAGCACCACAGCAAAACTCATCCAGATTGAAGATCACCTGCTTGTAAAAATCCGCCAAGTGTTGGTCTTCACTTGCTGCCAGCTGGGCTCTTTTCAACCAGCTTGCGTTCATAATAGGTGAACGACACGAGCTGACTTCTGGCAGCTTACAGAAGTACCTGAACATAGCCTGCCTTATTTTCATTTAATCTCTTTAACTGACATCAATTATAGCCCACATGAGGAACTCTGAAGCCATCTCGTTGAAAGGCCGAGTCAGGCCTGGTGCGGTCGCCATTAGTTTAGGCTTCTTAGAAGTCAAGCTGCCCTGATTCATTTGATCAGTTGACGTTTGTCATTTCTGAGCAGAATCTGCAAAGTTTCAAGGGAATTAGTGATGTAAAATTAATTAAGATTTGTGTACTTGTCGCCTTGTTGGACAACGTCTTGAGGGGGAATTCACCTAGTCGGTCCCTTGTCAATATCTTATACCAAACTCCAACCACAAACAAGCTTCTAAGTTTTGCTCTTACTAGGCTTGGAAACTTGATCTACGGGACTACTCGAAACAAGGCTCAAAAATAAAGCCAAAATTGAGCTAGAAAGCTATTGGAGCTGATTCATTTGTCATATCTCCACTAATACCAGGTGTACCAAAAATCTGCGGCCATAGCTCCACTTCCCATGGTGTTTGCTACTACTTACGACTTATCTTTATTTTGTATTTAGAACCAGGTTTTACAGCTGACTTTTTATATGGATCCCCACTTAGATCCGATAGCTCAGTCCGATAGTGTAGTCACCTAAATGCAGGGAAGCTATTCGAGGACTAGCACAAGCCATTATAGGAGCATGAGATCAGCGCCACATCGGTGCATTAACTCACAGTTGCTCACGAGATGAATTCACTCTATCGCTGAAGCCCAAAGACGACTATGTCCGGAATGCTCCATTCATCAGCTCAAACGCGACAGCATGAACAAAAGTGGCAGTTAAAAAGAGAGGGAGTCCAGGACATTTGACATTACTCAGGATACAGCACGAAGAGGTCACATAGCTAGCAAGTCAAATATGATACACATCAATTTTTTGTAGGTGCTGATTTTTCATGGATAATTTTCCTGCTTTTCTAGTGTCTATCGTTCCTAGATCCAATTTAATTTTGACACTTCATTTATACCTTAAATCATCGAAATGTTTGCGTGTCTTCGGATTTTTGTGTTTATTTATTACAAGCACATAATATTTGAATAATGAAGCTTCTGTGTAAGTTCAACCACTAAAGCTTATTAGTGACTTCGGTTCCATGTAAAATGTTCATATAATGTTTCACGTGGAATTTGTTTCGTTTAAAATTTAGTGGTACTCAGGTTTTCACGTGGAAAAATTTGCTTTTGCTATGAAAATACAGATGGCATTTCAGGTCAATTTAGAATGAGCACATAATTTTTCCAAGCAAAAAAGTGGCATTTGCTGTCAATAAGCGTTTGAATTTGAAAATTGAATTGTGCTAGTGTCTTCAACACAACAGATAATAGAAAAAAATTGATCACAGTCTCCGCTTTTCTCTATTATATACACTCCAAAGAATGGGCCAGATAACTGAGACGTGTCAAAATTTGTCTTCATGCTGAGCTCACTACCAACTTTAAACAAGTCTTTGAGTTCCCATTGCATTACTAAAAACACCTGTATTCAAGCTAACATATTCAAATTCGGTGCCAAAAAGTGGCGCCCCAGATCATTAATAATTCATAAAATAACATAATTTTTCTCCGTCACTACTGGAACTCGAAGTCAAGCTAATCACTTCAACTCTCACTGTTGCTTCAATTTCGTCATATTTCTCTGTTCTGAGAATAACTGAAAAAATTCTTTTAAATTTATGTAAATCGAAATATTGCCATTAATTTTGTTTTTCCGTTTATTTGTAATTTTGTTTTGTGTAGGCTAATACCATAAAGTGTTTAACGCTCTCGATATTAGTATTGGGTCGGACAATCATATTACGATGTATTTGTCTGAGTTACTCATTTTCAAATTTGAGGTGGTACAATGTCATACTTCAAATGAAGTGTCATGTTGCATTCCTTCAATTATCTATAAGTTTCCAGCGCCGCTGGCAACCATACAGCCCCATACCATTACGCCACCGTCACCGTGTTCTATCTACGGTAGGATAGAACATTTATGCTAAGTACTAGCTATGTTTTTTTATAGATGGGGGATTTTTCATTATTGATTTTAACATACTTTCACAAAAGATAGAATTTTCATATTTTGGAGATTGATGTAATAGAGTATGTCGTTTTTGAATCTGGCGTTAACTCAAAAATGAAAAAAATGTAGATAGAACGTTTACACTAAGGACAGCAGTACTGTTACTAATCTACTAAACAATTTCCCAAAAATGGTAGTTAATTGCCACCAAATTTTCCGTTCAAGTATCGTGCAAATCAAACTCAAAACTAAACTCGCATGCATACATTTTCGCCCTGTACAGCAATCGCTGTGCCTCAAGTATCACAAGTCAATCGCTTCAAAATTAACCGAAGCACCTCAATGTGACCAAAAAGTGTAGCGCATCAGAACCGCTAGAAAACTAATTTTCGAAGAAATTGTCTTTGAGTGACAAAAAAATGTGGAAAGACATACACTTTTTTGTAGAATCATATCAACCATTCCTTATCCCAAGCAACAAAACTCAACTATAACACAAATGATGAAAATGTTCAGTGCTGGCAACACTTTCCCAACGAAGCAGCAATAAGTTTACCATAACAAGCTCATACTTAAATCAACTTATCCTTTGAATTTCGTTCTCATCGGAGGATTTCATCGAAAGTGTCAGCGGTTAAACGTTGTTTGGGGCTGCCATCCGAAAAATGTCAAGACTCGAAAAATTTTAAAATTGGGTTTTTCATTTTTATCGCAAACGCTTTGCATATGAGTACGTAATTTAAAGCATCTGTTGGTGCAATATTTACGAAAATGGCTAATGCTGGTTACCCTGTGTCAGCAGCAAAGCAAAATATATATCAAATCTGCTTCACGTTAAGTTAAACCCAACCAGTAAATTTCGTTTCGATTGAACCACTGCGCTGGAAGGTATACGGGTGAAAAGAATTTTAGGGTAACCACCCTCAAAACTTTTCAAGTTGTTAATTTTCATTGCAGGATCATTCCCATTTGCAAATCGAATGACATAATCGCTCAGTAAAGAAATTCCACAAAATAACGAAAACGGTCATAGCTAGCAGCCCTTTCATGATTTTTGTACGAAATTCCTACGACATTTACTTCACATTAAGGTCCATTTACTGCATGAACTTCGTTTTGATTTCTACACTGGACCGGAAGTTATAGGGAAAAAAGCTTTTTTCGCTGAGCAAATTTTGCAAGATTTATGAGACAAAAATCACCATAACTGGCAGCTCTATTCTAATTTTGCGACCAAATTTTCACCAAATGTTACAAAATCTGATGGCTGAATCGGAAGTTATGGGCCAAAAAGCTGTTTTTTTCTCAGTGATTTTTCAAGATGGTACCACTGCCACAGGGTTGCCCGCATTTCAAAATCACTTCTATCAGACCTGGTCCTAGTTAATACCAACATGTCCTGTAAATTTCATTATGATCGGATAATCCGTTCGTCAGTTCTCGTGAACAGAACTTTCGAGTGCTGAAAATAGAGGTAATTGCTGATGGGTTGCCGTTCTTGTGCAAATCGGAATTTTCAAAATTTCAATTTGACATGATGGACAAAGGTTAAAATTTATCAATGATTTGAAGTTTTTGTCTAAAATCAAAAATTTTTGAGGAGGGTCAATGATTTGAAGGATTTTTTTTCAGGAGCCTGCCGTAGCTACAGGGTTACCTGCACTTTCTTGAAAATCCATGTTTCTTAAATCTTAGCCAACGTCAATACGCTATGTGAATTTCACGATGATCCAATGTTTTTGTCAGAAGTAATGACAAATCAAAATTTGAAAAAAATCCTTGCCTACTTTTAGGCACTTAGCACCCACACACGGCTCAAAATTTTCAGTTTTTTACCATGAACAAGCTTAGAACATAATTAGTTTTCATTCCCAATACTTTTTTTTAACAAAAATTTACACTACTTGGAAATATAGGAGTACCTCAAAATTCACTAAAACGCTCGCTGCCGCCAAAAAGTTTTAGGACATCTAAATTTGAGAAAGTCATGGACCTACCTACTATATATTTACGTTTTCCGAAAATTTCAGCTCAATCGGATCGGCCACTCCAGAGATTATCTCCCTTAATCATTTTGCTGATGAAAATATGAATTTTCGGCGAAACGAGTTTAATACTAATTTTCTTCGAACTTTAGTAAAAATGAGGTGGTACAAATCAAACTCAAACTAATCTCGCGTACATACATTTTCCATTGAGTATTACAATCGCTGCGCCTCAAGTGTCTCAAGTCAATCACTTCAAAGCTTAGAAGCAATCGGTTCATCTCAATATGACAAAAAAAATGAGGTGGTACAAATTTGAAGCTTGTATTTGAAGCGTGTATGTGACATTTGTAATGCATCTTGTATGAGTAACACAACACTACTCGATATAGCACTCTTTGTGCGAAAAGAAAATGTATATTTAGAAAAATGTTTCAACAAACTAAATTTTGGTAAAAATAATGGTTAAAATAGTAGATTGTAAAATTTCCTAATGAGCCGCTACTGGCAATTTCTTAATTTCAAAATATAATTAAAATTTAATTATAAACAATTTACAAAGAAAACATACAATTTTCGTAAGGTTCCACCTGCAAAAATGTCTTCATTTATTTGAAAATAACTTCAATAATTCTACTATAGCCAATAAAAAGAGTCTGAAATTACGCTGAATGTTCCTCGTGCAATGATTTAGTAAAAAAAAGTAAGAAATTGTTTTCAATCAAATTATATTATACTGTCTCAAAAATAGCCTAAGATGTCAGCTCCCATGAATAAAACCCCCAAGAATAGCCAAAAAGCTCACTAAAATGCAAATCAAATCAGATAATGATAACCTGATTTCATCGTAATCAATGAATAATAAGAACTCATTTGCACGCTTTTAGCTACGGCACACTTTGGTCAATGCCAGATGGAGAATTTACTAGATTCTTTGGCCTGCCTATTTTCTTATTTTACTAAAAAACTTGATCTACAGTGGCTCACAGCTTATTTGATACAGTGCTTCTTTAAAAAATTAAGTTGCAATAACTCAAAGCATAATAACAATATCAAAAAAATTTGAACGCCATTTTGAAGAAAAATGCTTGTTGTTTATGCAACAAATTTAAATTTGTTACAAAGTTGCTGTTTTACATCTTAAAAAACCAAAAACTAAAAGTAATAACAAATTTCATATCACAGCTTATTTAATACAGTTTGATTAAACATTTAAATTATTGTGAATTATAAGGTTTCCAGTTAATTTCAATACTTCGTATGATAGCCCTTAGCCTCAAAAAGAGCCTGGAGCCTATTCGGCATTGAGTCAACGAGTTTTTTTGTGATGTCAGGAGTAATTTTTTGCCATTCCTCTAGCAGTGCTTTCTTCAGGTCTTGTTTATTAGAAATCTTGTGTTTTCTAATGTTGTTATCCAACAAAGTCCACAGATTCTCAATGACGTTCATATCTGGTGACTGTGCCGGCAGAGACATCAAATAAAGGCACTCCCAAATTGGCCAGGACTGCACGATTCCCGACTTGTGCTTTGGATCGTTGTCTTGGTGCAACCGAAATTGGTTGCGAACACCCAGTTTTTCAGTGTTTTGCAGGAAATTGTTTTTGAGTACATCAAGGTACATTGTTTGGTCAATTGTTTACTCAATAAACTTTAAATTTCAGACTCCGGCTGCGGACATGCAGGCCCAAACTATCACATTGCCACCACCATGCTTCACAGTAGCTTTGAGGTTCCTCTTGTTTAGGTCAGTGTTTGCCTTGCGCCAGACATATGACATTCCGTCGGAACCAAAAATGTTAAACTTGGACTCGTCCGCAAAAATAACCGTATTCCAGAACGCGAATGGCTCCCACATGCTCTTTGGCAAAGAAAAATCGGCTTATTGTATTTTTTTGGGAATGAATGGCTTCCTACGAGCTGCTCGCTCGTTGAAATCATGGTCGCGAAGCACAAGTCGGACGGTTTCAGCATTACATGACTTTCTTAATTCACGATGAACCTCAGTAACCAATTTTAGAGCGGAAATCTTCGTGTTGGCTTTCACTTACAATGTATCGTTCGTCGGATACGGTGAAAATATTGTTTGGCGCATTTCTCCTCTTATTTTCTACCCGATTTTCGTGTACAAAGCGCTCAATTATGTGCTGCACTGTAAACACACTAAAATTCGCACTTAAAGCAATTTTTCGAACACTTTGTCCTTTTTTAAAGTGGTTTAATACCAATTCGCACTGTTCAATTGTGGTGCGATGACCCATTTTACAATTTTGGCTCATTTTGGCACTTCAGCTTACAAGATCTTACTAAAAATTACTTGAGCCAATTTCTAAACCCAATCAAAAATTCAAGAAACAAAAACGACGCAGATTAACGGCGCGACAAATAGAAGTTTATTTGCATTGAAGTGTCTGTATCAAATAAGCTGTGAGCTGCAATTTTTCTGCGCCAGTGGTATTTCTCTTTTACCGGACGCCGAGGAATATTGCTGGAACATTTTTTGTTTGCATTATATTCTTTGAACATGCATCTAGTCAAATACGTTTAAATTTTTTGGACCAGGTTCTTTATTTCAAAGTTACAGTGATTTGCATTTTTAAATAGTCACTGTATCAAATAAGCTGTGAGCCACTGTATATCATAAAAGAAGACCCACGGATTAGTTGATCGACAGATAATCAATGCGTATTTTATGTTCGATTCTTTCGTCAATTAGGCTTTGCTTTGAATAAGTTTGTTTTGTATAATTTTGTTTAAATAATAATAAAAAACTCAAAACAAACATAATTTCCAAAAACAAAAAGTGTAAAAATTGTTCTATGCACACAAAAATTGAATAAGATTATCATACTGTGTTCGAAAACAACTAGATCCGGCTAGGAAATCTATGACTAGAAAAACTCATAACCAAATCAAAATCCATTCCTTACTTATTGAGAAATTTTAACAAATATTTACAAGATCGCCCAGAAACTTGTATTATAAATTAATTTGCGCCCATGTAGGAAGAAACCGTTCAAGGATGTCTTAATTTGTTTTTGCGCATTCTAATTTCCACAGTTTATTTTTCAGAAAATACTTTACTAAATATAATATAGTTGATGCATTCATCACACGTTTTCACGGATAATTTTCTAGGCTGCACCATCCAGTTTGTACATGCGATTCATTTTAAAACTGATTAATCATTATGGCAGTGAACTTATCACATTTTCAAATAAAAGCTTAAGTGACACTAATTATGACGGAATCGTTTTAACTTTTTGCTTTCTTTCGTCCACACCCGTTTCTCAAATAGGAATGATTGTATAAAATAAAAGGTCAGGTCCAAGTCAAATTAAAATTCAGAGCAACATTGTTAAAACCAGCATTGCATCTGGTCATTGAGGAGAAACAAGAATGCAACAAGTTTGCTATTTTTGTTTTACTCGTGCATTTCAACCTTTTTAATAGATATCGAATTCTGTTGATAATGCTAAAGGCCACATAACGAGTTGTTATTCTTTGCTCTTCATATTATTTTTCTTCTCTGAAATTCTAATAACTAGACATGATAAAAACATATTTTTTAATCGTTCAATATTTTTTTATTTATTCGTATTGTCAAAATCACAATCCACGTCAATTGAAAATTTAAGCGGAAGCCTTCTTCTTCTTCCAGAGGTCCAAACCGTATCCAGGAGCAGCATAACCACCAAATCCAGTATTGAATGCGTTGTAACCGTAAGCTGGAGCGACACCGTAGGCTGGAGCAGCATAAGCTGAAGCAGCATAGGCTGGGGCAGCGTAAGCGGTGGCAGCGAAGGCTGGAGCAGCATGGTAGGCTGGAGCAGCATGGTAGGCAGGAGCAGCATGGTAGGCAGGAGCAGCAGCATAAGCGATTGGAGCAGCGGTGGCAATTGGGGCATGATATCCGCTAACAATTGGTGCGCTGTAGGTGCTTACAACTGGGGCAGCGTGGCCATAACCTCCATAGCCTCCATAGTTTCCATAGCCTCCAGCAAATGGTGCGGCATAGCCTCCATAGACTGAAGCGCCATAGGCGGTTGGGGCACCAATGTAGCCGGCTGAAGCGGCGCCGATGAGAGCAAGAGCCAAAACAACGAATTTCATTTTGCTTGATTTAGGTAGTTTCTTCCTGGACGTATAGATCCTGAATGTGACTTCCTCAGAAATTCACTTCGTATTTATACATCCACTCGATGCAAATTTCTGCTACAGATCTAACAATATCACCTTTCCAATAAAATCAATTAATTTAGCTAGTCTGACTAGCAACCGATTTGAATTTCATTTGACGAACTATATTCTTAGAGAAAAACAAAAAATAAGTAATCCTATTAACCAATTCGGTTTTACTTGTAGGGGTTCGAGCTCGTGAGAATCAAACACTTTTACTTATTCGAAAAAAACGCTTAAATTTATTCCGTCCAGAGGAAGAAAAAAGTTGCTTTGGTAGCATCATCTCCTAATTTTCATTCATTTATTTACGTACATACTAAAAAAAACTGGACCAGACCAATCGGCTCCATAAAAAATACTCGCTTGCAGGTGTACGATAGCCTGAGATGTGATTAGGCGTACCGCTTTGTCGTTTATCGCGACTCAGTGCTTGGTCGATTTATTGGGCAGTAGGTTGTTTGCAGATTTTCATGTGGCAAAGGCTAAATTGTTGGTCCAGACTTTTATTACGCGACCCTGAAGATTTGACTGCGATTCCGAAGAGAGTAGAAAAAAATAATAAATTATACAATCCAATTCGACGTTTCAACGCTAAAATTTATTTTCTAGTTTGGATTGAAAATTATCATAATGATAAAAATCGATGTTCTATCGTTGAGCGATATGGATAAATGCAGATACACCTATATGTTAATTTGTAATGCGTAGTCGTTGATAAATATTTCGCTTCCCTTGAATATTATACGCCATAAACTTATTTAAAAAATATTAAACGTAGTTGACAGCCTTTATATGGGGTTATAGATGCCACCTTGTACCGAATGGCTTTTCTGAAGTAGGATTCAAAAATTTCTTTTCGACTCCGTTTAAGGAGTTGTAGTATGCATAATATCTCCACCAGAGTTGCCACTTGTATCTTCAATTATGTTACCATACTCCTTACGGTATCAATGAGAGTTTCCGAAAACTCGTACTGGTACAACATAGCGTGGCTGGTACAGCAAGTCCAGAAATTCCAACGTCTGCACACGGCTGAAGTTAAAATCATCATTTTCTATTTTAAAGCTACTGCAGATTAGAACCGGAATCCCGGAACTTGCAATGCGTGCTGCGCAGGTTTCGCATTCACAATAAATTTTATTTTGACATAATGCGAGATGTTAAAGTAGCTTGCAAACAATGTGGATATAATTTATTTTGATAAGGATACGAAAGATGTGATATCATTTTTCATCAAAGAACAACTATGAAAGTTGAGAAGGTTGAACCTTTGCTTAGAGTATGGGTAAAGTGTCGATATGGGTCATCCTACGCAACATTAAATACGGCGAAATGCCCGCTGGTACAATATCATAAGCGTCACAAACTCGTCCGCATTCCGTGGCCATTGGGCATAGGATAATCCGATGCAACTATAGCATCCACGACTACTACAGCTGCCACCCAAAGCACCACATGCTCGACAAAGGTTTCTTAGTCAGTAGGAAAGCGAAACCTGTGATTGAGTAAAACTTTTGTGGCGATTAACGAAAAGCTACTCAAGGTGCGCGGGCAAATTGTACAACAACAGCTTCATTAATCAGTCTGATGAAAAGAACTTCTTTTTTTGATGAGGTGGAGCGAGCCCTTGATGCCTACCCCAGATATGATGTCCAAATTGAACTGGCTGATTTTAACAGCGAAATGGGGAAGGAGAAGAATTCAACTTGTGCTGAAGGTATTAGACAATGGAACTATAACTGAAGATTGGCAACTTGAACTGATCTGCCCCATACACCAGAACAGAAACGCCACATAGTGTAAAAATAAAAGTCGTGTCACGTTGCGGAATATCAGTTTAAGGTATTCTCTGCTAACGTGTCAAGCTGGATAGCTAGCTTTATAATATCCGTCAATGCGCAATCCGCAAACCCGGTTGTTTACAGCCCATGGCTCTGGAATCAATTTGAAGTATTTTCACCATAATTTGAAGTATCTTCACTGTTTTCTGTTCTCACAAACGCTGTTATCTTCCTTGCTTTACCGAGAGGATGAATATTACCCTTGAAGTTAAAAAATTCTAAAAATTTTTGAACTCTTGATCCGGCGAAGATTATGCTATCTTAATCCGCTTGCCTTCCTCTGTCAAGAAGGAAATAAGATTCTTTTCCTGACTTCCTAGTATTTAATGCTTTTACTGCCTCCAACTCTCTTGATGTTTGCAATCTTTTTGTAATACTTTTTTCTTTAGTTTACACCCACCTGTCGATTCCTGCTTTGTCTGCTTTTCTTTTGATTTCCCTGGTTGTCGTGACTAACCCTGTTAAGGTTGAATTGCCTTAGTCCTCAATTTTTTCGCAAAAAACCTTGCGTCTTTTTTTGTGTTCTTTTATCCATCGTACTCAATGTCAGTCTCTGAGTTGGTAAATTTCCCTCCCCCTGGAAGCTCTTAAGCATTATTGACATTCTTAAATCAGATGAACATAACCTTGCTTCGAATTACTAAACCATCTCCATTCTTCATTGCTTTTCGAAAATTTTGAAACGCCTCGTTTTCAGTAGAATCTATGATGCCTTCAGCTGTGTCTTCGCAGCGCAACATCATGACCTTGTTAAAGGCTGCTGCATCCCTACGAATTTAGTTCAATTTTCACATGTAATTTCTTTTACAATTGACCGTAACAATCAAGTTGATATAATCTATTCTGATTTCGCTAAAGCTTTTGATTCCGTTAATCGTGTGCTGCTTCTTGTCGAACTAAAGCACTATGGCGCCTGTGAGACTTTGCTTTCGTGGATCCCCACTTTTTCAGCTAATCGCACTTGTGCTATCTTCCACTTTAGATTGTCGTCCACAAATTTCTACCCTTCTCCTGGTGTGTGGTCTCTCCTAACCATTCCTCTCATTGAGCAGCGTAGGGTTGACTTGGATGAGAGTTTCCTCTTCAAAATCTGCCGTGGCTACTTATCTTCCTCTGTAGCATCTTTGGTCATTGAGCGGCAACACGTAAGGCCATACATTCTTTTGCTCTCCTGTTTTGCGGCTCTTACACACTCATAACAGTCTTCAAACTTGATCCTCTTTCACATTCTACAGTAACCTTTAAAAATCTAGTTCGTAGTAAAATATTTATTTCTAACTAATTTTGTTTCCTATTTGTTGTATTTGTGGGTTTTTAAATAAAGGAAACAAGAGTTTACTAAACAGTAAACAGTTTATTCATAAATTATCGTTTTAATAAACGCGTGGCGTCTTATTAATTCTAATCAATGTAATCTTAGAATCGGTACTTCTTGTATGCCGATTACTAAGCAGCTGCCTTTTTGCACTATCGCTACTCTCTCCCAAGTTTGGCCAGTCACGCGTCCCCACTACTCGCTAATTAACTCAACCCCAACATTATTCTTGTTTAGTAATATATTCAGAAAAATTCATTGAACAGCATCAGTTACAAAATGAATAAAAATATTATAAACGAAAAAATCTAAGTAATAAATTAAAATACAGAATAATATTAAAAGTAAAATAGAGTACAAAATTAGAATACAGTAAAGGTAAAAATAGAGAATAAAAGGATTAGGATGTAATAAAAAACAATGACAGCTAAAAATATAAATTAATATTATTCAATAGGCGAAAAAAGTGCATTACAAACTTAACTTTTGAAAATTCCAATATGCTGTGGGAGAGAACCAAGCTGTAGATTATTATGCGTCCACAGTAAACGCAAAACAGGCGAGTGAAAATAAACGTTAGTACGTGCAAAAGGTGCATCAAACATTTAGGTAGACCTGATAAGTCTGTCATGTCTGTCGTACCGTAAAAAAACACGTCGAAGAGATAGGATAAATAGCCGCGACAAACTTTAAAAAGGAAACATTCATCAAGGTAAATTCTGCGCCGATCAAGTCGCGGAATATTAATGGTTGATAACGCCGCGTCCATATTGGCCATGGGAGATGGCATAACATTCGACTTGCCATGGAAATGGAAAATGTAGACGCTACATGGCATGCCATATTTGATGGCATGCCATATTTGATGGCATGCCATATATGTCAGGCCATATGGAAAGACATTTGCATGGCCATGAGCATGGCCATATTCTGACAGTTGTTCATTTTCAAAATGGCGATGTCGAGGGAAATAGTGTTACGAATCCTAAACAAATACAAAAAAAAGGATTGCTTATGGAATTATATGTTCGCCTCTTTCTCAATTTGCGCCTTTCCTCACATTCTGTTTCCTCTAACCTTTCAAACACCGGATAGTGCGCATATGTTCACTGCTGAATGACATTTTCAAAGTGATATGGCATGACATGCCGTTGCCCAGGCATCAGATGACATGCCATAAACTGACATTCGTTGCCATCGCATATGGCAAAGCTCATGGCCAATAGCCTCGTTTATAACGTGGTTTTAAACTGGCTTAGGATTAGTCAAACCACGTTGTATACGCGCAGTGGATTGATTTGAGATAAGTCGATCCGATCACAAAATTTTACTGGATTGGATCGACTTGGGCGTTAAAATACGCGGATTGGTGGATTGAGGATTGAAAAATGTGAAGCCCAAGTGAGTTTTATTCATATATGTGACGCTACGATGCAATATACTTCACTTTAGTAGAACTAGCTGCATTTTATTCGGTTAATCCACTTTAATCCAGTCACACCAAAAACCTACTTTGAAGTTTCATTTCAATCCGTTCCACGCCAAGCCAGTCCAAGTCGGTCCTGGTAATATACACGGCTAATGTAGACTCAGGGTTATGGTAGGTTGTACTTGAAAATAAGGCAGCGGGTGGGAGTTGAATCAAGATCCCCCTCACATTTAATAGCTATCTAACTTTCTTCCTCTGCTTCTAGAGTGGTTTAAACAGCTTCCCAATTGAGGTGTAATTCCTACAGTGACTTCATCAACACGACTTGATTTCGCAGATGCAACTCCTAAAGGAGGTTCTGGATTTTTTTTGTTACAGTATCTCGCTTCGGGATCTACATAGTGGTCTCAGAATCCGTCGATCCAGAGCTCTTTGCAGGGTCACTACAAACGCATGGTCAATTTTTCAACCCCGTACTTTTCCATGCCTCCGCCACCCTTGCCTAATCCTCCCTTGCGACCAATATAATCAAGGTTCTTACATGCTTATGTTTCATAATGCAATCAAAAATAATTCAAACGTTGAGTTTAACCTGAAAGTAATAATTCTTTATTTGGCTCTTCTAATTTACAAACGCACCTAGGATTAATGAATTTCTAATTTGCAAGCTATAATTTGTAGGCGAAAAAGTCTTTCTTGGTTATGAATATTCTCATCGGCTGCCACTAAAAACATTGTTAAAGTATCATAGCAATTATTCTCTACGACTTTTTATATTAGCTACATCAATACTGCCCTGAATATTTAACATGTTTATGAAGACACAATAATACATTTCAATACCTATAAATCTTATGAGAGTAATCATAGAGCTCTCCTGCGATCTAGTTTTACACGTAGGTAAACATCAATAATTTCGAAAAATAGATGAGAAAATTTTAACTAAAAGATATTTCACTAATTTTGAAAATGAACTTCTCAAATCGAAAATATGTATGTATTTTCAAAATACTAACAGAGCACTTCGTGGATTGTGGAAGTCTATTCTGTAGAATGTTATCTAAAGATCTCGGCATTAAGACTTTTGAGGGCCAAGTTGTGCAATAATTTCAGCCAGAGGCTAATTATTTTCAAACTAACATACATACATTCAGAAGAGCTAAGCTCCTATCATTTTCCACAAAAAAGCACTTTGATTTTGGAAAATAGCTCCATTTCAGATAATGTAAACTGCCGAATTTAGAGGCGCTAAGACTGATTTGATATACGGCAGTATGACAAAAATGCTAATCATGTGGTGGCATGTTGCAAAATTATTAATTCAAAACTAACCCGTTTCTTTGGAAGTTTTTCACTATTCACGTATCCAGAGCTTACATGCTGGTTAGTAGGTAACTTATTATGCTGTGATTCAGCGTCGAGATACGGTAGAGCCCATTTAATAGCAAAACATAGATTTTTCTGATAATGTTTGGTGTTTGCCGGTATCTGGTCGCAGCTTTTTAGCGCAAATTATGCTAATAAGTTCCCTTCATTCAAATAATTAGAAGCAAAGTAGTAATGACTGATCATTTTCGTTTATCAGATTTTAAAATGAAAGATAAGCACGTTAGAGGGAGATTATATAATTGAGCTAATCATTTAAAAACAGACAAATGCAAATAAGTTTAACGATTCCTAACAAAAAAACAAACTATTCAATGAAAAAAACCTAAAATTGACTTTTTTGACTAGGCTCTTAAATCAATAAGCTGTTTTTCTCATCAAAATCAAGGCGAAGGTTAGAGAATCAAACTGCTCTGAAAAATACAGAATTTAAAAATGAATGTGTTTTATTTACTGCTGCTAGATATACTTTGGCTTAAGCTAAAACACCTTCTATTCAGTAACTAATGCAGAGAGATTTGTATTAAAAAAAAAACTATAGCTTTGCTTATCAGCAAATATTTCTATTAGCAGAGTGAATATCAACTTATTAATACTTTATTATTGAGAATATTATTACATTTTTGACTATCAAAATGGTGAATGAAGGAAATATATCGTTGTTTTTAATTTAGTTTACCTGCCAACCTAAATACTTTGCTAGCCCGAAATTTTCAACGCTAGAAACTAAACTATTCGAAAATCAAGGAAATTTTCGATTTTTGTTTCCTAACCCTGAACATATTTTCTCTGTATTATCAGAATTTTTCCTACATATGGACCAAATTGAAAGATATTA
Organism: Nemotelus pantherinus; assembly: GCA_963978885.1. Classification (NCBI taxonomy): domain Eukaryota; kingdom Metazoa; phylum Arthropoda; class Insecta; order Diptera; family Stratiomyidae; genus Nemotelus; species Nemotelus pantherinus. Next base: position 62,040,186 of record OZ022263.1, read on the forward strand.
AAACTGTATCATTACTTGACAAGAAACACCAGATTCGCGTGCCGAAAAGTTGGCTTACGTATTACATTTCTAGCTCGGGCCTCTCTAAACAATATCCCATGATTGGCCCAAGCCATTACCACAGGCACACTGTGCCATTGATAAGGCTCATTTTAGCGATTATTTTATTGCTAGTATTAAGGAGGTGGCTAATCGCAAAAATTTAAACAAAACTAGGTTTTAAGATTTTAGCTGTTTATTATTTATTTATTTATTGATTCTGCACTAAATATAATATATAACAATAGTAGTACAATGTACACCCTTAATTATAGAGTGATCAGCAACGCTCCACAACTCAAAAAATAGCCTGTTTTTCATCTATAAGTTAAGTATAAACTATGAGTAAAATAAATGTAATTACTGTAGGATAAAAATTACAAAAACCTACTAAAAGAAGAAAGATTAAAAATTAGGAACTTAAAAAACTAAGCTATAACTAACTGTCCAATTAAGTAATTCAAAGCATTATCTTATAGGTTAATTTGATTTTTAACTGTTAAAATCCAAAATAAAGTGCCGATATCAGCGGGTTTTCGGAAACTCTACACTTTTCTTCAAATTTATTGTTTAAGATGTCACAATAATCCGCAAACATAAGCATGTTCGTATTTTTATGCAACCTAAAGGTGGAGTAGTATCTAGGGAGATTTGAAATCATCTTGAGCGCTCTGTTTTGCTGTATTTGCAACTTTTTTATGTGGTAGGTGGCGGCCGTAGACCAGACTGGAGCTCCGTAAGTTAAGAATGGCAGGAATGTAGTTTTGTAAATAAGTAATTTGTTTTCGAGGCTAAGGAAAGATTTTCTATTAATCAATGAGTATAACATCTTAATAAGATTATTGGATTTAAATATTTTATTTTGAATATGGTGTTTATAAGTTAGGGACTTGTCGAACATCAAACCTAGATAATTTAAAACAGGACACCATTGTATCTCTTGATTTTCGAGTCTAATATTTCTCGGTGGGAGGTTTCTGGGTGATTTTTTTCTAGTAAAAAACATGCATTGTGTTTTCTCAGCATTAACTCTGATTTTCCATTTGTGAACATTTTCAGCCGTTCTGCATGATTACCAGATAAGTAAAAGTGTAAAAAAGTTGTTTTTAATAAAAAGGTACATTAAATTTAGTTAGGTCATGCTTCATACAGCGTAGTCTCTGCCTCGGCTTCCAATTTTCTTTTCGTCTTACTTCTTGCACTTACTTCAAGCAGTTTTTGATGCATTTTTTGGAAAAGCTAGTCATTAAGTTAAAATATTTATTTTGAAATCACAAACAATCAAAAATGTCCTCAAATCGCATTTCCAACTTTGTTGACATTTCCTGTAATTTCCTGTGAGTTACATTTCATTTTTTTTCTGTGTTCTTGAGAAATTGGTCTAAAATTTTCCCGTTGAGTTTTTAGATAAATTGAGCAGTGCAAAGTAAAAAAAATTGCAAAAATTAAAACTATTGAAACTCATAGCTATTAAAACTTGATTAAAACTATTCAAACTCATAACTAACTTAAAAACACACTTCCCAACGGTAAAACTAAAACTGCTCTATTTTTCAAACCAAATAAAAAATAGATATGCTGACAAAAAAGAGCACAAACATTGATAGTTATATATGGGATTTGGAGCAACTAGCCGCTCCTATAAACTTAGAAGTAAAAACACTACTGTAAATGTTATAATAAAATTAAAATGGAATTAAGAATGCTATAAGTTTTTATAGGAAATTCAATAACAAAAATTTTAATTGAGAGTTTTGAAAGAGTGGAGATGAGTCACAGACAAACGACGCACCTGAGTACTGGAAGTAATATTGCTGATAGCAAAAATGACTCAGTTATTGCCCATGATGGGCAGAAAGAAAAAAATTCAAACGGAAAATCAAGGTTCAGAGTCAGCAAGTATTCCTCCTTCTTTAGCTGAGCGGTCAGGAAACGTCTAAAACGAAACTTTGAGAGGGCTGGGGCCACCAGTTGGCTAAGAAGATGGACGTTCACGGCACGATCATCACCGTTTCTAGACTACATCGTATAGAAGTAAACCTTTGTCTGAGTGAACGCGCAATACTGCATCATAACTATTGATACTACGGCCGGTCCTGGTAATATGCCAATTACATTAAGCAAACCGGCGAAAGTATAATCCGCGATCTGAAAAAAATTCTTTGATTTTGTAAATATGAAGCGGCAAACCACTGCTTATCCATCGTCAATGTCTAATAACGATATCACCTCTTTCTCTCTTAAAGATATTTGTGATTTATTTGCAGACAATTTCCAGAAAGTTTTCAATGCACCAGGCCCATTTAACCCATACCTTCCTTTTCTGTCTTTTCCCACCCTGTTGGAAACTTTCATATGTGGCAACTTTCAAAAATGGCGAGAGATGCTGTATCGAAAATTATAGGGACACTGCCATTTTATCTTCGATTCCAAAACTTTTTGAAAAAGTTGTATACAATAAACTTTCTCCACTAGTAGGTTCCCATCTGAACGAGCTGGAACATAGCTTAACTATCACAAACGACAATTCTAGTTTTGGAGGTTCTGTGTAAAATGGAGAAAGGCTATTAAATTGACGCAATCTACATAGACTTTAGCAAAGCTTTCGACAGAGTTGACCATTCTATCTTGATCCTAACTAAAGCTGCGAAAATTCGGACTTGCCGGATCTTTACTTAGCTGGCTCAGATTTTACCTCCACAATCGAATTCAATTCGTAAAATTTCAAGGGGTTTCATCAAAAAATATATTTGCTCTTATGTACCTATGTACTCTTACGGCCAACTTCTTTTTAACATATTCAACTCCGATCTATATGACGTCCTGTCAAACATAGCTTACCTACTTTATGCAGACAATCTCAAAATGTACCACACCATTGAATCTAAATCGGATGCACTTTTTCTGCAATCCAATATAAACAAGCTCTCGCTTAATATTGATAAGCGCCAAATTATAAGTTTTACCCGTAAATACATAGCTACGCAGAACACTTACTTTCGCGGCATCAACTTATTAACTCGCGTTAATAGCGTTGTTGAGCTCGGTGTTGTCTTGGTTGGAAAACTTCTCTGCAACTTGTACTACGACAAAATTCTTTCCCGTGTGAATAAAAAGCTCGGCTTTATTAAGCGACGAGACAAGGAATTTAAAAACCTGTTGGCCATAAGATCATTATACGCTGCACTTGTACGCCCTCTTCTCGAACACGCTTGCATTGTCTGGAACGCAGTCTTTGAAATCCACAGTAATGCACTCGAGTCCATATACAAACGATTTTTACTTTTCGCTCTGATATAACTGTACAACCCTTATTACTTCGAAGATTTACTCCCCGATGAGGTCAGATTAGGTAATTTAAACTTAATTCGACTTACATCCAGAAGAAAGGTGATATCGGTCTACTTCACATTTGACGTCATTAAAGGCGTTATTAGAGTTGGATTCTACAATAGTAAAATGGTGATAAATATCCCCGTAAGGAAAATCAGGAAAACCATTTTGCTGAAGGAATATCCACATTCCACCATGTATGCAGCTAATGACCCGGTAAATAGATGCTGCAGGATTTTTAATGGTCTTAGCAACATTTATTCCCCAACGATTTCCAAATTATCCTTCAAATCCTCCCTTATTCAAGCCATATGTACTCCGTAATTTGAAAGCTTTTTGAAAATTCTGTTTTTAACTGTTAACAACCTGTGTAACAACCAAATGGTTGTTGTCTATTTATTATCTATTTCTTATTTATTTACTTACTTAGTTATTTATTTATTTATCCGTCATATATTTGTACCTTAATTTTTTATTGGTATTGCATTCATTTGTAGTTCCCCCTTTTCCTGTTTTAATTTGTTTCGCATTTACATATATGAATTAAATTTATGCTTTGTTTGATAAGTTAAGAAAATACAAATAAAATAAAACACTCACTATGCGAGGACATTAGGTTGACATAAAAAACTGCACTCGTCGACGGAAAGATCGATCGTCAAGTAAGATTAAGGATTTTACTCTTCAACCATCAATTTCTGATCGCTAACATCACGGACGCCTGCATTGTAGGAACGGATTTCTTTCAAATCACACTACGCTCTTAAAATCGCAAAACTTCGAGATTTTGAAGACGAGACTAAAGGAGTAGTAAGTGCTGACACTGATTAGAATATGTCCTCTAAAAGAATCATTTGGGTAAGAATACTGAGGATCACACAAAAACATTTTAAAAAAACATTAGCGCTGCGCAATCTGACTTTATGACCTAAAAAGTATATATATGCACCAGTCAGGGTCGTCAAAACAGCAGAGTCTGTCGTAAGCAGTCAAACAGAAGATGAAATAAGGAACTGGCAGCTTGTTTCTACTGTAACATATTTGGAAGTGGAAAATAGCCAACATTTTGACAAAAAGCAAAAAAAAACTCGTTGATTTGTACGAGCAATATTCAAACCGAACTAGCTACCGCCAAAGCTATTCTTATTATTTCGAACTATTTCGGTTTGTTTATCATTTTATATCATAAATTGTTTAATAAACAAAGTTTTAAACCCAACAAATTATTGAAATACGTTTTACTGATCTCTATTTGATTTAACAAGGATTTCCCACTTCGTTAGTCGCAAGTGCCGAACGATAAATTTTGCATGCACTGAGAATCAAATGCAGATTCAAAAATTAAAGATTTCACTAGAGCACAACTGAGCTCGGCGGCACCAAAACGTTTTAAATCGAGTTTAACTCCCGTCAAAATATTTTATAGGGTTTCGCGATGAGAGTGTTAATTTTGTGTTATCACTTGCTCTTACATTATTCAATTTTGTTATTACGTATAAATTTTTAATCCGTCCAATTTGCGATAAGGCAGTTGGCCAGTATAATTGATTATGAAGTAAATAGATAAATAAATAGATTATTTCCACAATTAAATTTATATGAAGTTAGTAGCACATAGTTGAATAATATATAGTTTACATAAATATGTCAAAATTTGATATTTTACAGCCCTGCGTTAAATTGTATTCACTTATTTTGTTATCACTGAAATTCCATTTAGAAGCAAAGCAAAAATAGTTTTACACTACAAATTGTTTTTGTTGATCTAGCAAATTAACTTTGAAAAAAGGCAGGCGAAGCTCTATGTTTAGT